>CM055515.1:16879898-18242851 GCA_029298725.1 Gnatocerus cornutus
ATAAAACTCAACACTACAATTGATTACAATTGAAGAAAACTCAAAGTTCAACGCAACACGTGTTAAACTTTCGGTTGGCCAAACATAAACATTGATAAACATTGTATTTGTTTCTCTCTTGGAATTACGTGTTTCCTCGTCAATTTAATTCAATTAGGAATCTGTATTTCTTCAGTATCAAAGCTTCACAACTTATGTGACAAAAACACAGAGTCCGCCACCATCGACCAATGCCAACAAGGGCCTATGAAGTGACCGCCCCGCGATCCCTGTCACAAACGGCGTGGAAAATGAACTGTCGCCTTATCACAACATAACCTCATTTCGTTTTTTCCAAATTCTAAATTTTCGAAATGTTGCTCCCTTTCATTATATTTACTCTCTTTCAGTTTCCTTCGCACGTGTTTATTAGCGCCACATTGACCCCCAACTCACGAAAGGAAAAATCCGAAGATTTGAAAGTGAAAATAAAAACCGGCCCCCAAAATCTGACTGTTTTTGACCGTCATCTGGTCTCTGATGTTATAACCGCGAAAGAGATCATCCAGAACCACCAAGCGTACTTTCGAGAAGTTGATTCTTTTAATTTCGATGGTATGGTGCTCGGTTATGTTACTCCAGTAGGGGGCTTATTTTATTGAGTGATTTTTGGTAAAACGATGGTTTTAGTGGAACGCTGAGGGCTACGATGTTGCCAAGATTTTCGGGAATAAGTTCACACATATTAGTCCAGTGTGGTTACAAGTGAAGAAGCCAGACAAAGGGGGGCATGACTACGAGTTTAGTGGCACCCATGATATTGATAAGAAATGGATGGCTCATGTGCGGAACGCAGGGAGAGAGCGCAAATTAAAAAGTATCGATTCTTAATGAACCCCAGCTAACAAATGATTAGTTCTTCCTAGGGTCCTCTTTAGCACTCTCTCAGAGCTTGAGATGAACCACCTCTTCACTGATCCTAAAGAAACCAAAGGCTTGATCAGACTCCTGATTGAGTCAGCAAAAACCAACAATTTCAACGGCTACGTTATCGAAACGTGGCCCCAAATCGCCACTGAAAACGATTACGGACCTCTCCTAGCCCTAATCACTGCAATAGGCGATTCTCTAGCTCTAGAAAGCCTGGATTTGATTCTAGTCATCCCCCCGAAACGGGGGAGCAACGTCCCTTTTTCAGAAGACCACTTTAACGCACTCTATAACCATGTCACCGCTTTTTCTCTTATGACTTACGATTATTCGAACCCCCACCGGCCGGGACCTAACGCCCCCTTGTTGTGGGTCGAAGACGCCGTGAAGACCATCTCTTCGGATTTTTCCAAACGGGGCAAGATTCTGACCGGTTTTAACTTCTACGGGAATCGCTACTCGGAGATGATGGAGGCCAAAGCTATTTTAGGGGGTGATTTCATCAAGACTTTGGAGGCGAAGTTGAAGAATGTGAAGTTGATTTATGATTCTCAGATCGGGGAGCACTACGTCGAATACGAGTAAGGGGTGCCACTACTAAGACTTTATTTAAATCGTTTTTTTTTAGGGAGTCCAACGGAAAGCATTTGCTGTTTTATCCAACATTGTATTCCATCCACAAGAGACTGGAGATGTGCAGGAAACTTGGGACTGGGGTCTCCATCTGGGAGCTCGGACAAGGGCTCAGATATTTCTACGATTTGTTGTGATTTATTACAATTTTGACTACAATAAATAACAGTTAACTTAAGCTGCCTCGACTTCTTGGAAATTGCGCATTCCCATCATAGACTGGGGGCCTTGGATCAGTCGGTGTACCATCACCCAAGCGAGTTTCGCAGGAATAAAACTAAAAGAAAAACTTGTACTGTTGTTTTAAACACAGTCATTATTACTTCTTCATAGGAAGCACGAATCTCGACCATCCCGGAAGCGTGACAAAAACTTCCTCGTTTTTAATCGCTGTTATTATTCTTTTTGCAACATCCTTTGGTTCCAACATGTTGAGGTTCTTCGGTTTGCAACCTGCGAACATCCCTGTGTTGATAAAATAGGGGCTAATTAAAGTCATTTTTATTTTATCGTGTCCCTGAGCCTGAAAACTTAAGATCAGAAATTGTGGGTTTCGGGGTGGAAATTACTTTGAGCTCGATTAAAAGACTCTCGTGGAAGCCATGAGTGGCGTGTTTGGTCGCGCTGTAATCAGTGCACTTGTAGGTCCCGAGGAGCCCCGTGAGACTACCAATTGTGACAATGTGGCCTTTCCCAGTTTTGATCATGTTGGGTAAGAACGCTTTGGTTGTCTGGAAGAGTTTGATTATTGATTGTTTTGGTTAAAAGGAAAAGTACCCAATAGTGCGACAGGATGTTAACTTTGAAAGTCTTCTCGATCATGTAATCCGGGAGTTCCAGGAACGTGTGCCCGCACACAACCCCGGCATTGTTAATCAAAATATCCACATTCCCGACCTCTTCCTTCACCATCTCCGCATATTTATACACGTTTTCCCTATCGGAGACATCAACAGGATACGTGTAGACCTTGTGACCTTCACCTTCTATTTTTATTTTGAGTTTTTCTAAAGCTGTAATTGTTCAAACACCGCTGCATTACCATCAAAAAGAGAGAATATCACTGCTCTTGTCCTACTTTCTAGACTTTCGCTTTGGTTTCGCTTTTACTTTTTTTAACTCATTTTACCTTTCTCGTTGTTGTCCCAAATCACGACGATGGCTTTATGCTTAACCAGGCGAAGGGCGAGTTCTTGACCCACTCCTCCAGCACCACCGGTCAAAAGGATGACTTTACCACCGAGACTCTTCTTCCTGCGGAGGAATGGAGGTGTTACGGTCAAGAGCAAAGCCTCGGAAATGTAATAGACAGTGAGGTAGGCTAAGACGACGAGGTCCACGATGCGGGTGGCCACCGAGATGAGGGCTCTTAAAGAAAAAAGATCCATTTCTTTAGAACGCAAAAACGAAACAGACGGTGTTAATTGCTAGATTACACATAAATACACACTTTTATAATATAAAAAACTTGTTTTTGTTATTTATTTTTATAAATACCAACTTGTTTACCTGTCCGTACAATTTAATAATTACCTTATTAAAAAGAAAATATAATATGCGATAAGAAATTAACTTTTTTTTGTTAAAATTGTGAACTTGACCCCGACACAAGTTACAAATTAATGTAAAAAATAACTCTTACCTCGTGGCCCGTTGGAAATACGAGTACATCTTGAATCGGAACCCCCTTGCTAAAAATTCCACGTATGCACTGATTAGCGTAACCGCTCGCTGTGCGTTACGAATACGAAATGCCGGCTTCTGCTGACGATGAAATACAAGATCCTCGCAATATCTCAGTCAGCAGGTCGACGGAGAAAATTCAGTTTATTGACCTATCCAAACCTTTCTCTTGGTAATCTTGAGCATAAGAGTAAACAGAACGATGTAGAGGATGAATGCACCCACTTTTTTAATTTTGTTATCCTGACGTTGATTAATCAATTTGCTATCAAAAACGAAACAATGTGTCTTTCACTGGCTTAAGTGCTTGAGCAAACATTTTGAGTTTTAGAAAATAGTGCCAGAGGTGCAGTTTTGTCTTTTGGCAACGTTTTGAATTATAATCCATAAAGTATTTGCTGGGCAGTCATTTATATATTCCGTAAAATTGCCTCCAGTTCTGAGTCATTTTCCAACACTGCGTCAGAGATAAAAAAAAACTTTTCAACTATTGAAGACATCTAAAAAAAACTTACGTTATTCAAAAGAATTTAGCCAAAAACATCTAATGGATGCAAACGATTTTAAAATTTGAAAAAAAATAAAGAGAAAAGACGGAAAACGACTCAGATGCCAAAAAATATATCCAAAATTAAAAAGAATCGAATCATCTGAACGACATGAAAAAACTGAAAAATTAGAAATTATTTCAAAAGACTGCAAAAAGATAAAAACATACAATTACGAAAATAGGTCAAAACAGACATTGAATTTTAATTAGAATCAACTGATTGTGAGTTTAAAATGTTGTGAGCTAATTTAAATACATAAATTAAAACAACATTAATGAATAAAATAGACGTGTTTCAAAGCTAATTAGTTTATCAGCTGTAAGTATTTTCTCATTACTTGTAATTAATGTCAATTTTTCTTGTTTTCTGTTTCGTAATGAGAATAACATTTAAATACACGTGTGTTTAATGGTGCGCGGGGGTGTGTTCATAAAGTGCGACGTCTGTTGGAGCGTGTGACGTCAGAGTGATGTGATTAACACTCTGAGATTCGCCAGAGTGTTGTTGCGTTTATGAACGGTACATCACCTACATACAAAACGCAATTTTCGCAAAAATTTATGACAAAAACTATACCAAACTTCTGATATCGATATCTCGCTTATTTTTCAAAGTGAACTGAGGTTATTATACATCAGTGTACGCAGAATTTGACGCAGATTCCAAATCTGGGATTTAAATTCAGATCCGACAACAAATAACTGAGTTATGGCCGATCAAAGTTTCGGAATGTTGATTTTCATTTTTTCTCATTTTTTCCAATTTTTAAAGTTAAATATCTCGGAAACTATTTGAGATATTGAGATGCGGTTTGCGCCATCGTTTTTCTCGGCTCATTTTACGTTAGAAAATGTTCTCAAAAGCCCAAAATTCGATAGTCGATTTTTCGCGAAAAAAAATTGCGACTCAAACGATGAAAATTTTTCATTTTTTTTATTTTTGGTTATAACTCGTAAACTATTTGTCCGATAGATCTCAAATTTGGCCAGTAGATAGACTTCGAGCTCCTCTTTTGACTGATGTATAATTCAATGCTATTAAACGTCGTTTTTATTTTGAAAACATTGATTGAAAATCACCCTAAAATGATGTTTCCGAAACAGTTTTTAGCCGATAGCTCGTTTATTTATTAAGTAAACTCAACAAATTTGGGTCTCATTTTACGCAGAATTTCACGCTGAATTCAAAAACATGATAATTTTTGAATTTTTGTCAACAAATAACCGAGTTATGGCCGTTTGAAATTTTGGGTTGTCGCCAGAGGGCCAAATTTTTGAAGGTTCAAAACAATTCGTGCTCGATATCTCGGAAACTATTCCAGATATTAAGATGCGGTTTGCGCCATCGTTTTTCTCACAATTTTTTACCTAAGAAACAGTTCTTTGATTTGTCTACAGTCGAAATTTGCAAATTTTCGCGAAAATTCATGACTAAAACTATGGCCAAACTTCTGATAGCGATATCTCGCTTATTTTTTAGAGTAAACTTAGGTTATTATACATCAGTGTACGCAGAATTTTACGCAGATTCCAAATCTGGGATTTAAATTTAGATCCGACAACACATAACCGAGTTATGGTCGATCAAAGTTTTGGAAAGTTGATTTTCATTTTTTCTCATTTTTCCCAATTTTTAAAGTTAAATATCTCGGAAACTAATTGAGATATTGAGATGCGGTTTGCGCCATCGTTTTTCTCGGCTCATTTTACGTTAGAAAATGTTCTCAAAAGCCCAAAATTCGATAGTCGTTTTTTCGCGAAAAAAAATTGCGACTCAAACGATGAAAATTTTTCATTTTTTTTATTTTTGGCCATAACTCGTAAACTATTTGTCCGATAGATCTCAAATTTGGCCACTAGATAGATTTTAAGCTCCTCTTTCGACTGATGTATAATTCAATGCTATTAAACGTCGTTTTTATTTTGAAAACATTGATTGAAAATCACCCTAAAATGATGTTTCCAAAACAGTTTTTGGCCGATACCTCGTTTATTTATTAAGCAAACTCAACAAATTTGGGTCTCATTTTACGCAGAATTTTATGCTGAATTCAAAAACATGATCATTTTTGAATTTTTGTCAATAAATAACCGAGTTATGGCCGTTTGAAATTTCGGGTTGTCGCCAGAGGGCCAAATTTTTGACGGTTCAAAACAATTCGTGCTCGATATCTCGGAAACTATTACAGATATTGAGATGCGGTTTGCGCCATCGTTTTTCTTACAATTTTTTACCTAAGATACAGTTCTTTGATTTTTCTATAGTCGAAATTTGCAAATTTTCGCGAAAATTCATGACTAAAACTATGGCCAAACTTCTGATACCGATATCTCGCTTATTTTTTAAAGTAAACTTAGGTTATTATACATCAGTGTACGCAGAATTTTACGCAGATTCCAAATCTGGGATTTAAATTCAGATCCGACAACAAATAACTGAGTTATGGCCGATTAAAGTTTTGGATTGTTGATTTTCATTTTTTCTCATTTTTTCAAATTTTTAAAGTTAAATATCTCGGAAACTATTTGAGATATTGAGATGCGGTTTACGCCATCGTTTTTCTCGGCTGATTTTACGTTAGAAAATGTTCTCAAAAGCCCAAAATTCGATAGTCGATTTTTCGCGAAAAAAAATTGCGACTCAAACGATGAAAATTTTTCATTTTTTTTATTTTTGGCCATAACTCGTAAACTATTTGTCCGATAGATCACAAATTTGGCCAGTAGATAGATTTCGAACTCCTCTTTTGACTGATGTATAATTCAATGCTATTAAACGTCGTTTTTATTTTGAAAACATTGATTGAAAATCACCCTAAAATGATGTTTCCAAAACAGTTTTTGGCCGATACCTCGTTTATTTATTAAGCAAACTCAACAAATTTGGGTCTCATTTTACGCAGAATTTTATGCTGAATTCAAAAACATGATCATTTTTGAATTTTTGTCAATAAATAACCGAGTTATGGCCGTTTGAAATTTCGGGTTGTCGCCAGAGGGCCAAATTTTTGACGGTTCAAAACAATTCGTGCTCGATATCTCGGAAACTATTCCAGATATTAAGATGCGGTTTGCGCCATCGTTTTTCTCACAATTTTTTACCTAAGAAACAGTTCTTTGATTTGTCTACAGTCGAAATTTGCAAATTTTCGCGAAAATTCATGACTAAAACTATGGCCAAACTTCTGATAGCGATATCTCGCTTATTTTTTAGAGTAAACTTAGGTTATTATACATCAGTGTACGCAGAATTTTACGCAGATTCCAAATCTGGGATTTAAATTTAGATCCGACAACACATAACCGAGTTATGGTCGATCAAAGTTTTGGAAAGTTGATTTTCATTTTTTCTCATTTTTCCCAATTTTTAAAGTTAAATATCTCGGAAACTAATTGAGATATTGAGATGCGGTTTGCGCCATCGTTTTTCTCGGCTCATTTTACGTTAGAAAATGTTCTCAAAAGCCCAAAATTCGATAGTCGTTTTTTCGCGAAAAAAAATTGCGACTCAAACGATGAAAATTTTTCATTTTTTTTATTTTTGGCCATAACTCGTAAACTATTTGTCCGATAGATCTCAAATTTGGCCACTAGATAGATTTTAAGCTCCTCTTTCGACTGATGTATAATTCAATGCTATTAAACGTCGTTTTTATTTTGAAAACATTGATTGAAAATCACCCTAAAATGATGTTTCCAAAACAGTTTTTGGCCGATACCTCGTTTATTTATTAAGCAAACTCAACAAATTTGGGTCTCATTTTACGCAGAATTTTATGCTGAATTCAAAAACATGATCATTTTTGAATTTTTGTCAATAAATAACCGAGTTATGGCCGTTTGAAATTTCGGGTTGTCGCCAGAGGGCCAAATTTTTGACGGTTCAAAACAATTCGTGCTCGATATCTCGGAAACTATTACAGATATTGAGATGCGGTTTGCGCCATCGTTTTTCTTACAATTTTTTACCTAAGATACAGTTCTTTGATTTTTCTATAGTCGAAATTTGCAAATTTTCGCGAAAATTCATGACTAAAACTATGGCCAAACTTCTGATACCGATATCTCGCTTATTTTTTAAAGTAAACTTAGGTTATTATACATCAGTGTACGCAGAATTTTACGCAGATTCCAAATCTGGGATTTAAATTCAGATCCGACAACAAATAACTGAGTTATGGCCGATTAAAGTTTTGGATTGTTGATTTTCATTTTTTCTCATTTTTTCAAATTTTTAAAGTTAAATATCTCGGAAACTATTTGAGATATTGAGATGCGGTTTACGCCATCGTTTTTCTCGGCTGATTTTACGTTAGAAAATGTTCTCAAAAGCCCAAAATTCGATAGTCGATTTTTCGCGAAAAAAAATTGCGACTCAAACGATGAAAATTTTTCATTTTTTTTATTTTTGGCCATAACTCGTAAACTATTTGTCCGATAGATCACAAATTTGGCCAGTAGATAGATTTCGAACTCCTCTTTTGACTGATGTATAATTCAATGCTATTAAACGTCGTTTTTATTTTGAAAACATTGATTGAAAATCACCCTAAAATGATGTTTCCAAAACAGTTTTTGGCCGATACCTCGTTTATTTATTAAGCAAACTCAACAAATTTGGGTCTCATTTTACGCAGAATTTTATGCTGAATTCAAAAACATGATCATTTTTGAATTTTTGTCAATAAATAACCGAGTTATGGCCGTTTGAAATTTCGGGTTGTCGCCAGAGGGCCAAATTTTTGACGGTTCAAAACAATTCGTGCTCGATATCTCGGAAACTATTACAGATATTGAGATGCGGTTTGCGCCATCGTTTTTCTTACAATTTTTTACATAAGAAACAGTTCTTTGATTTTTCTATAGTCGAAATTTGCAAATTTTCGCGAAAATTCATGACTAAAACTATGGCCAAACTTCTGATACCGATATCTCGCTTATTTTTTAAAGTAAACTTAGGTTATTATACATCAGTGTACGCAGAATTTTACGCAGATTCCAAATCTGGGATTTAAATTCAGATCCGACAACAAATAACTGAGTTATGGCCGATCAAAATTTTGGATTGTTGATTTTCATTTTTTCTCATTTTTTCCAATTTTTAAAGTTAAATATCTCGGAAACTATTTGAGATATTGAGATGCGGTTTGCGCCATCGTTTTTCTCGCCTCATTTTACGTTAGAAAATGTTCTCAAAAGCCGAAAATTCGATAGTCGATTTTTCGCGAAAAAAAATTGCAACTCAAACGATGAAAATTTTTCATTTTTTTTATTTTTGGTTATAACTCGTAAACTATTTGTCCGATAGATCTCAAATTTGGCCAGTAGATAGATTTCGAGCTCCTCTTTTGACTGATGTATAATTCAATGCTATTAAACGTCGTTTTTATTTTGAAAACATTGATTGAAAATCACCCTAAAATGATGTTTCCAAAACAGTTTTTGGCCGATACCTCGTTTATTTATTAAAAAAACTCAACAAATTTGGGTCTCATTTTACGCAGAATTTTACGCTGAATTCAAAAACATGATAATGGATTAATATTTGTCAATAAATAACCGAGTTATGGCCGTTTGAAATTTTGGGTTGTCGCCAGAGTGCCAAATTTTTGAAGGTTCAAAACAATTTGTGCTCGATATCTCGGAAACTATTACAGATATTGAGATGCGGTTCGCGCCATCGTTTTTCTTACAATTTTTTACATAAGAAACAGTTCTTTGATTTTTCTACAGTCGAAATTTGCAAATTTTCGCAAAAATTCATGACTAAAACTATGGCCAAACTTCTGATATCGATATCTCGATTTTTTAGAGTAAACTTAATCATTATACATCTGCGTACATTTTTTTAATAAACAAAAAATTTTGCCACATTTTACACAGTGATTTTTATGAACGCAGCCCAGCTTTTTGGCAATCATTTACAACGCTTGGAACTTATGCAACACAAAATACACATCAAAGGTGCACATTCAATTTCAGGAATTTTCTTTTTTCCCCAAAGTTACCAAATTTTAATAAATTGAAAAGAATTTTTTTTATGAAATAAATTTATTTGCGTATCCATACAAATATGTTCATATCCAAACATAACCATACAATACGCATTACTTCTTGCTCGCCAAGATTATACCGTCATACTTCTGTTGGAACCACTTCATGGCGTCTTCCTTGGTCAAACGGTGAGGGAACCCAACTTTCCCTTGTTTCCTCCTTCGGTGAGCAACATTGAATCCCGGACGTCCCAAAACAACATAAAAGTCTAATCCATAAATACCAATACTGGGGTCATATTTAATTCCCAGATCAATGTGCTCCTGGATACCAAATCCAAAGTTTCCAGACGCTAAAATCAACACTAAAGAAACAATCTCATTTCGAAACAACAGTACCTGAGAAATTATCACGCCTCAATTCGTATTCTCGCACTTTCAAGCCCCTTTCTAAGATTTCTTCAGCTTTAGCGCCGCGGACTGTGCAATGAACTGCGATTTTTTCGTTACGTCTGATACCGAAAGACCTGACGGTGTATCGGGCTTTGGAGAACACGGGCTGCTGTCCAGTTAATTGTTCCAACACCTTAAAAAAGCAAAAAATGAGAGAAAATAACGATGAAGTGAGGTTATACCTTGGCGGCTCTAGTGAGTCTGTCACCGGATTCTCCTACGCAAATATTCAGACATAATTTGCGGATATGAAGATCCCGCATGCAGTTCTTCGATTTGTCTTTGACATCCTTCCTTTCCTTCTTCGCAACCGGCTAAAATAGAGAAAAACAATTTTGAGGTTAGCTTCACAAATGTCAATATTTTGGGTCTGAGTGAATCAAATTGCCCCCATGTAAACATTTCCACGCATTTTCAAACAACAGAATACGCAAAACAGCCCCACTGGCACAAAATCACGTAGTTTATCAACACATGTCGATGACGTTACCCTCCCTAAAACCCCGAAAATACCCGCACCAACGTCTAAAACACAATTTTTGCTCCACGCAACTAAATATTAGCACATTTTTGATTCACCACAGACCCCGATGATGCAAGAAAACCCAAAAATCAAGACCAAAACAAGAAAACATACCGCCATTGCGTATCGAACACTTAAAAAGACAGCCGATAATGTAGAGTTCTTTTGCTACAATTCAGTGACTTTCGCGACGTATGGTGGCAGCATTGTGTTGTCATGGCAACTTTCAAACTTGTTATTTTTTGACTTCAAAATGGATTCGGACGAAGAAGAGAAAAAGGATGAAGATTACGAGCCTCAGATTACTTCTGCAAATGCTACAGAACGTATTTTGGCCCGGAGGTCACGGATACAGAGACGGGTCGATGCGCTCAAGAAGTAAGTAGAGTCAACGTGCCGAAAAACGCTGTAATTTCAAATTTTTTAGACAGAAGGAGCTGGAGGAGGCGCAAGAAGCCGCCGGAGACGACGGCACCATCGTGTCCGAGGACCATAAAACTCCCATTGACTCACAGGTTGATAAAAGTATCGAACTTCTTGAAAAACTTATTGTAGAAGGAGAAGAACATGTTACTAATGTAAGAGTAGCGACAGAAGCACGCGAAACGGATCGCCGCGAACGCGAAGGCTTCGGAAAAGAAAAACTCTTGAAAGAACTAGAAGAAGAAGCAAACTCAGCAACCGCCAAATTCAACGAAATTGCGAGCAAGTGGACCGGAATACTGAAATACAACGACCCTCTGCACATCAATGAGGACATCCAAAGCCAGAAAGAAAGATGCGACGATCTCATCAAACAAAAAGATGAGATTATTGCGAATTTAAAAGAGCGGTTGAAGAAAGCGGAGTTTGATTTTGCGGTGGATCAGAGAAAGCAGATCGATGATGTTAACACTATTTCTAAAAGAATTGAGCACCAAGTACGGTATCTTAGTTTTTGTCTATCTTATTGCTACTTTCCAGATTGTTGTCATGCGGAAAACGTACAGAGAAGAGCTCCAGAAGGTGGAAGAAGTTATCTTAGCGGAGCGCCAACTTCTCATTGAAGCCAATAACAAGAAGTGGGATGAACTGTACAAAAAACGCGATCAGGAGGAGAAGGACAACGCCGATTTAAGAGAAGAGGACTACTGGAAGTTCGCACAAGACATGGATGACCTTCAACGTGATTTTTTGGAGTTTTACCGCGACACCACCATCAAGTTAGAAAACAGTTGTGACGAGCTTCACAGAGAATACGAAAGAATAAAGAAAGACGCCATCATGAACAGCGAGAAGTTAGATTACAACTACCAAATCCTCAAGAAACGCGAAGATGAGAATTTGATAATACGGTCGCAACAAAAGCGGAGGATCAACAAGATGCAAGACGTGATTAACATGTTGAGGAAGAAGAACGACGGGTATCACAAAAGCACAGTAGAGCAAATACAGAAGTTAACGGAAGAGATCAAAAAGTTGAGTAAAAACATTTTGGATGTTGAAAAGAAAGCTGATCATGTAGCTGCAGTTAACAACGATAAATTCAAGAAGATTTGGAACATGAATAAGCAGCGTGCTGACGAGTTGTTTAAGAGAGTACTCAGGATTGATAAAGTCCTTCATGAGCAACAATTGGGGTTGATTTGGACACCACCTGAGTACTCTCTACCCACAAAAATGGGGAGTCCTGTTGTCAAAACTCCAGCACTTCGAAAGCAGAAAATTGAGACTCAGGATGAAGTTGAAGAGACCGACATCTCCAAGAGAACTGTTGGGCATATTCTTCAGTTGATTGGGGACAAAGCTGGGTTCTTAGTTGAAGATCAGTTGAATGCCATTTTAGAACCATATCTTGAATTCGACAAAACTTTAGTCAGAGTTGATAACATCTTCGAGGTAAATTCTTAGGATTGTAGTCTAAACCTTTAGTCGCTTTTTCCAGGCGTTTCATCTAAAAGACAAAGCCGATATCGACCTCCTGTTTGAATATTTCCTTCCATACATGTATTGCCCCATTTGCAATGTTCCCATTCCTGAGTTGTTTGGAATCGAAGATGAAACTTCAGAGGCCCCTTCAGCCGCGGATATGAATCTACCAGAACTGTCTTTTGGTTGTAAATTCTTTGGAGATTTCTCGGCGCTAATTTTGTTTTACATTTTACAGTGTCTAAACCCATGGAAGAGGCAGATTTGGAAGTGACGAAAACAGTGCTTGATTCAATCAATGGGGATGGTACTTTAGTACAATTCGGACCTTTTTCCATCAGATTGTATGATGAGAGCATGAAGGGAGAGTGCCGAGGAGTCGATAACTTATACGAAAATACTAAGTTAGACATATTTTTATCAACAATCGATTAATTTCTTTCAGTTCCAGGGAAATAGAAAAGGCGTCGGTTCACTCAGAAAAACCGAACATTTCGGTACCATGTCACCTCCAGCATCCTCTAATGATTAGTTCGGTGTACGTACTGAAAGCTTTGAAGGAGTTTCTTGGGAAGTACCACATTCCTAAAGCAAGGTAAAAGGTACTAAGCTGTCGAGGTGTTACTGAAGTACTTTTGGTAGCATGCCCAACATGAACGAGCGTCTTGCTTACAAAAGAACCACCGCATCCCGGGCTATGGCAGCGGTAGACATTCAAGTTTACTGGGAGAAATATCTCAGTCTCTTCCCTGCAGAAAGAGAACAGTTGTGGGATAGTCTTCTGGAAGGACTAAAGCAGTACCATGAGATACTCAAAGGTGAGTTTAACCAGAGTAGTACTTTTTAAGACGCTACTTTTTAGCACGCAAAATTGCAAGTGAAGAAGTTGCATCTCTACGGCGGCAGAACGCAGATTTGCGACGCGTTTTCGCTAATTACATCGAACAGAAAGACATACCGTATTGAGTGTAATTTTGGAACGAATATAACAAGTCAAACGTGACATATTTATGCGCTCCAGTTTGAAAATAAACACACCAAAAGATTAGCTCGAAGTTTTATGATTTGTGTAATCAACATTGACTAAAGTTTCGTGTTCTTGTTTGCTCGACAATAAACCTGGAGATTAACAATCGTCACATTTATCTCGTGTTAAAACTGCCCAAGAATCGCAAGTGTCTATTATTATCGATGGCATAATTTATTAAGAAGTGTTGTAGATGTGAGATACGCCATTTCGTAAACAAATTAAAATGCAAAAAAGCGTGGACAAAAACTTTACAAACCTCCTATTATTATATTACATGTTGGATCAAGCACACATAATAAATTATCGTCGACAAAATCCACTTTAAAAAAGCGAAAATAATTAATCGTGCGTTACATAAGAGGAGAAAAAAATACAAAAAACTCATTTCGAAATCCGCCGATTTCACAATAAAAATCCGACAGTTCTTTAAACAGTATAATATGTTTAAACAATTATAAATTACATAAGGATATCAGTAGGCAGTGCTTTAATAAAACACGCCTCGAGTTGCTATTGGTCGAAGAACTTGCTTGAATTGAACATTCTTGATCGGAGACTGTTGATGGGAAATATTTCACAGACTCCTTTGATGTTACCAACTCACGGTCCGTCATTATATTATAACGAAGTGGGCTGCGATTGTCCTTTTTTGTTCATGTGGTCTTGTCTGCCCGACGCATTCTTCTTTGTTATTTGTACTGCATATATGGCTCTACGAATACGAATGTCATTTTCATGCCAATCACTATACTACAAAAGTTCCTGTTTTTATTCGCAGTCTTTTCGACGCTCCTTTCATAAATATTGATTTTCGAACAAATATTTATCGAGCAGTTTCCTGTCAGTCATTTCCGTTCATTATTTCTCACAAAAACTTAACACTTTTGATGCTTCCTAATTTTTTTTCTTTCCAACGCTCCTTTATTTTAAGATTATCGACCTGGGTGGGACCGAAACGACATCGTTATCAATCACGAGATAAGAAAACCACCCGGACCGGCCCTGGCTTTGTCCTTCCGATGTTTGGCGATGAATTAGACCGGACGGCGTTTTGAGTTACGGTTTTGTCAATAAAAGTGTTTATTTGCTGGGGCTAAATAGGGGCTTTTTTGATAGGACCTAGATGCTGGAAACTGATACTTATTTCTAATTGGGGAGACGAGGCGTTGTGAAGAGTTCAGATAACGCAATTTGTTAACCTGGAAGTGTTTGCTAGGATTTTGCAAATGCGATAAGAAAACTAATTCAATTATTTCAGATTTTAAAAAATTTCTTCGACTACACAGAGTCGTTACGTCTTATCGTTATCGTTGAGGACAGAATTGGACTAAAATTCATCGATGTCTAAATTATTGAAGTTAATCTTTCAAACTTAGAATTTTGTCGTTAATAGAAAAAAATGAAATCTTGAATTTGGTAAGGTAAATTGGGGCAAGTTCAAACGTAATTTAGATTCTGTCTCTACTAAATAGAACTATGAATCAATATTAACTAAATTTAAACAATGATTAACTTTGATATGAACAAAGGTTACTTAAGTTACTAATATAGTGCACCCATTTATACAGAATGTCCGGAAAGTCGCGCACCACCGTGAACTGTATCATTGGACAATGCCATAGACCACCGGAAAAATGTTAAAAAAAATCCATGTCTTTAATTTTTTGAGATACGATGGGTTGAAGAGGCAAAGTTTGATGCGAAAATTAACGATTTCTGTGCAATAATTTTACGTTCAAATAAATTTGTTACATAAAGAACATTTTGCGCAAAGGCATGCTGCAAAAAAATCGGAAACATTTTTCAATCAACAATCTATTAGTGTAGCATCGTTCACGTTAAACCATAGTTACATTACTCGTTCATGAACTGACCTGACCAACGCCAACAATACAACAGCAACGTTACTATGGCTTTGAATACTGGAAATTTAAATTATAGGGGGGTGCAGTTCTGCAATCTTGCCATTTTCCTAATTTTCTTTTGCTCCTCTTGCGAAAACAGAGAGATGGATTTTTTTTTAATATTTTTTTGGTACTCTGGGGGGCCACCCAATTACCCTCTTTCAAGGTGGTGCGTCATTTTCCGGACACCCTGTATAAACCCAATTTGAAGGGAATTAATCAAGGATCGTTGCGTTTCGAACTATGTAGACAGGCGGAGCAAGATCGAATTAACGAAACAACTCGTACAATGTTCTTAGATTATTATAATTATAATTAATATGAGGCTTCATTGAATTCCGAATTTATCTTTACGTACTTTCGAAGCATAGTTTATAAAATAAATTGAAAGTTTTCAATTTTGCAAAATCGGGCAAATTCGAACTTAGTCCACATTAGACTTAACACTGATACCTGGGCAAGTTCGAATTTATTTTCGCAACCGAACAACAACAAAATATTAATTCTGACGCAAAGAACTTTCCAGTAGAATAGCAGTTAAGAGGGTATAACTGCCAAAGACCATTTCAAACGTGGACACCCCGCTACAACTCTGTTGCTGTCTGCATGTGGCTGCAACTAGTCTTGTTCGGTTTTACCCCACGTTCGGATTTACCCCAAGTCACTTTATTTGTAAGACAATTTGTTTAATACAAAAATTGAAAAAATAAATAAAACGCTGTTAATTCAGTTATTTATTGACTTATCGGATAAATTGGGACAGTTTTGAATTCTGCTTGAAATTATACATATAATGAGTGGCAATAATCGAACAAAGTAGATTTTAAAGAGATGTTTTAAGGGTCATTTTAAAGAGCTTAAGAGAGATTTTAAAGAGCTCGAGCTCTATCTGTCCAAATCTTAGATCGGTAGGCCAAGTAGTTTACGAGGGGGGTCAAACAATTATAAAAAAAAATTCAAAGAATGTCACAGCTAGAGTTCCAGAAAGTTTCAACAAACTTAAAAACTGTTATATCCCATTTCGATACGGAATGCTATAATCTTTTCATTAGTTTTATTAATTTTTTAATAGTTTTTCAATAGTTTTTATAGCAACTTGGGAATGTTTAAAATACAAATTAGGAAAAAAAACTACAAAATCGTAGAGAATCTTGGAGATAGGTAGATAGAGAATTTTGATTAAATGCAAAAGATTTTTGAGGATTTAGGGCTGCTGAAAAACTCTAGAATCTCTTATAAATACCGTGCTTATAAATCAAGAAATATAAAATTTTGGAGATTTTTTTTTCGAATATTAGAGAATTACAGAAAATACAAAAGATTTGTGGAGATTCCTGAAACATCCTATAAGGGATTTGAAGAAACCAAAAAAATAAATAAAAAAAGTCAACATTTTTAAATAAACCATTCTGAGAATACCGAAAACATATAAAGAATAGTTCTGGACTGTAGATAAGACTGTAAGAGATGAATGCGGAAGATTCAAGTTTTAGCAATTTTTATTTTTAAGAAAAAACAAAAATTCGTAACTTTGATAATTAAAGCCCCACAGCTATGAAATTTCGGAAAATTACTTCTTTTTAATTGTTAATGAACTTTACCAAATTGCAAAATTGTAGACTAGAAACTTTTGTTGGTAAGATCAAGACAAAATTGCCAAAATTTTTTCTAAAAATTCGTAATTTTGGTAATTTTTGGGCTAGGTCTACAAAATTTTGGTAAGTTACTATTTGTGAATCATTTATTAACTCCACCAAATTGCAGAAGTGTAGACCGGAAAACTCAAGAAACAATTGTCGACATCTTTTGTAAAAATTCGTAATTTTGGTAATTTTTGCGCTACAGCTACGAAATTTGGAGAAGGTATTATTTTTAAATCGAGTATTAACTCTACCAAATTGCAAAAGTGTAGGTCGGAAAACTCAAATTGTAGAATGTTTTATCTTCAAGACCAAGAAAAATTGCTGATATTTTTTGTTAAAATTCGTAATTTTTGCAATGTTTGTGCTACAGCTACGAAATTTGAGGAATTTATTTCTTTTAAATCGTTTATTAATTCTACCAAATTGCAAAATTGTAGAGCGGAAGACTCAAATGTTAGAAAATGTTATATTTAAGACCAAGAAAAAACTGCTAACATCTTCTGCAAAAATTCGTAATTTTAATATTTTTTGAGCTACATCTACGAAATTTTGAGAAAGTACTATTTTTGAATCATTTATTAACTCTACCAAATTGCAAAAGTGTAGACCGGAAAACTCAAATTTTAGAATTTAAGCAAAAATTGCTAGAATTTGTAATTTTGATAATTTTTGTGCTGCAGCTACGAAATTTGTAGAAGTTACTATTTGTGAATACATAGTTAGTTTTGTGACTCCACCAAATTGCAAAATTTAATAGCGGAAGACTAAAAAATTTTAGCAAATTAAGCAAAAATTGCTAAATTTATTGGTAAAATTTATTTTTAAGACCAAAAAAAAAATGCTCACATTTTAAAGCCATTTTGAAGATTCCAATGATTAATTTCAAATATCTCTAAAATTCTTTTTTGCACGATAGAACAATTTTGCTTAGTTACCGCGCCTGCTGTTGGAAGAGTAAGTTGAGTTTACTGATTACCAAGATAAAGAAAACGGTAAGTACAAAATTTACTTACCGTTCTAGAACGGTAAGTAAAAATTTAAAAATAGTCATTAAAAAAGAAGGATTTATATCCATTCTCAGACCGAAATTTTGACTTTTCAGGAATTTTTGAAGAACAATTAATGTCAATTATTTGTAACATTTTTAGTTTTATAAAAATAATCGAAATTTGTCAATCGTGCAAAAAATATTATAAGCATCACGAACGTTAAGGACTATACCGATCTCACACAATAATTGGAATCTTCGATCGGTAAAGTGTCCTTACCGTTCTTAATACTTAATATACTATAAAGTTCTCCAGAGTTTCAGAAATTTCAAAAAATTTCAAGTTTGGAATTAAAAACTTCTTCCAACCATTTTTAAGATGTTCTTCTAGACTTTAAAGATTCTAGAAATGAATGGAAAGATGTTGGAATCAATTTAACGATATGTGAAGATTTCTTTGCCGTGATGAAACTTTTCAGGTTTTCCTAATGAGTCATGATGGAAACTTTAGATAATTCTAGAGTCTCTAAAATTCAATAGAGTTGAACCAAATTGCCCCTGAAAGCAAATCGGACCCCACGGATGTCCTAATCTCAACCCCCCTCGCCCCACCGCCACTTTCTCCTCCCAAAAAGGCAAAAAAGTGAAATCTCCCATCACCTACCATCGCACGTGCTAATCACCCGTTCAAAACAGTCGTCGTTAGTAGCATTGAGTTCGTTAATTTCGGACATTGTTGAAGAGCGAATCTTCGAATGGTCTTGGTGTAGAGAAGAAGCTCGCGCTCGTGGGGGGCACGCGGGCACGTGGGGGGCGCGGGATGTTCGGGGGCCGCAGACACTACTGTGCAGTTCCCACGCGACCAACACTGCGTGGAAGCGCTCGGTAAATGTTCACTACCCTACCCATAGACCTAAGTCGATGTAGAATGCCGATCAACAGCACTACCTGCGGACTTCTTCTCGACGATGATGACCGTTGCGTCATCACACAGAAAGATTTATTTTCAATCGAAATGAAATTACACACTCCAATCGGAGGAGATTTTCAAAAGCTTTCAGGAATTTCTTCGCTAACCCGTTAGACATATTCATAAGCAATTAGGGGTTAACCTTCCATCCCAGGTCAGGTCAGGACTGTAGACAAGTTCATCAAGAGTTCTTCCAAAATTTCCTCAAAGACTAGTATAAATTAGAAACGTTCTATTATGCAAAATGGACACAAGTGCACCGATATAATGGTGAATTTACATCGAAATGTTGGTGATGCAAAGACGGAGACGATTGCGTGGGCTAGGAAATCTCTTCCTGAATCTTTGTAGGTGTGTTTTAGCGTGTGTGGCCGCATTGAACTAACCACCGCCGTAGATGGCCCCAACAAGACATTTAACTTGATGGGCGATGTCGTCAGATGGTGGTAAAAATGACGAAGCGAGGCGAACAACCATAATTATTATCACCCGCAAATATTATCATTTCACGACGTATCGGCGCAATCCTTAAAACCCGAAAACAAAGGTCACAATTTACATGAATTTCAGTAAATATTTATGTTAATTAACTGTCACAATATTTAACGACAGGTACACAATTCTCGTAAAGTCGGTGTAATAAATTTCTAAAATTAGTCTCAATTTGTCAACTGGGTGTAACTATTTATCACGGGCGTTTCCAGAGAAAAAAATCGGTCTTTTTGAAAGAAAGCGCGCCGCTGACTCTACAACACCGCAAATACTGATAACGCAAGTATTTATAGCCCGAAAGACACGTCATAGACGGAACCACACATGTAGAAATTTGATCTGCGGCGTTTTTAACTAGAAGAATTTGGTGGGTGCAGGCGGATCGGCGTCGCTACTGAAGAATTCCGAGGCGGAAACAGCGCGAATTCGAAGATCCGGGTGAGGCGACTCTGATTCATGCTCTCTCCAGGGGGTTGACAAGTTAAAATCGTAAGATAATTGGAATTAGAGACATAAATTTCTCGATCGATAATTGACGTGTTAATTTGAATAATTAGTCGGAGGTAAAAATAGAAACGAAAGAATCTCGCGAGCCGACCACCTCTTCGCTGTGGTAAAGGAGGGCAAACAGTGGCAATATTGGCTACCGTATGGGTGCTACCGCGCATTGGTCGTTGATATTTGAAGCACGCAGGCGCAACATACACAGTAGCCAAAACGCGATGGCGTCAACAAAGCCACCGGACCAAGTCTGGAAAAATCCGGGCAACTTATCGAACAACAGTGCAGTCATCTGACCCATGACCCCGTGACGGGCGAGGCAAGGGCGCAGGCTACCAAGTCCCTGAGGGCTTTCCCAGCATTCCACCTACTCCACATCTCCCCTGAGGGAGCTCCCAAGCCACCAATGTTGCTGAGCTCGACGAGAACGATGCGAAGATCGACCATCGTCTTTTTTTTTTACTTACGTTTTATTACGGTCGGGGAATTTTACTCTCGCTGAAATTTCGTCGCAAATGAAGAGATTTCTGAAAATTTGAACACAGTTTCAAGACTCAGGAAGCACCAATTTCAATTCAAACAGCAAACGTTCTCAAGTTTCTCAAAAATTTTAAATTTCAAAAACTGAAGATTCTTTAGGCTTTGAAATTCGACATATTTATTTAATTTTTAGAGTATATTCTTAAATTCTTATTCTTTGGACTCCAAAACGTGAAAAGCAAACAAAAAAACTAATACATTTATAGGTAAGTTATACAGAGTGATGGAAAAAAAGGCGCCCAAGAGTTGAAGGAAGTACCATGTTCTTTTCACTTAAACCATCTCAGAAATCAAAGCAAAATTAATTTAAACCCAGGAATGGGTTCACACTATGGATTTTTTTTCAAAGGAAAATCTTGACAATCCTTTCTAATAAAATTTGACATTTGGCAATCTTTGTAATTAAGCAACTAATACTAATTGCAAGAGTTTTACAATGTTGCAACATTGCAACAAAAATCTTCTACAAAGCCAAGAAATGGTACTTTTAAAACCTTAAGAAACTTGGTTTAAAGCACTTTTTTTCTTTTTTTGATACAGAATATCATTAGTTGTAAAAAATGTAATGTCTAACAATGAAATTGTTATAAAATGTTTACCTAAACAGAGTTTGATTGTTTATAAACGAAAACTTTTATCTTAGTTAAAAAAGCACAATTTTCGTTTTGGTTTTTAATTTTGGGTTCAGGAAAGAATTAGCTGCAACATAATAGGTAGCATCGTCGTCTTTTTTCATCACCCTGTATAAATAATAAAGATTTTGAAAACTCGAAGATCTAGGAAATTTAAAATTTTAAACAAATTCTTTGTAGGTATTTTAGAGCTTTAAAAATTTTCATTTTATTCTCTTAAATGCGTTGGGATAACAATCTAAATCTTGAAAAACCAACAAAAATTGCGAAAAGATTTGTTAAGCTTCTATAATCTTTCTATTCAATTATACTTTATTTTTTGGAATTGTTGCCAAAATTTTGATTTTCATCTAACAGTATAAAATATAAAATATTACAATTTTTTGTACGTTTTAGAATTGATAACAATTAAAGTAAAAAAATAAGCTAAATAACTTGTTGAGTTTTGAAATGGCTTTGAAATGTCCAATTTTTAAAACCATTTTATAATATATTTAGATTTTTGAGATCTTTTAGATCAAAATTTTAAAATATCTTAGGATTGTCTAAAATTTTTTGTAAATTTTGGTTTCAAAACGTTTCAAACTAGAAAAAAACTATTTTTTTGGGCATTGCTAGTTTAGAAAAATCCTTAAAGTCATAAAAATCATTTAATTTAGAAAATCTATGTAGGTAACTTTATAATTTTTTAAATCTTGATTTTCTAACATTTCTAAATATTTTGCAATTTCCAAAATTCTTAGACCCATCAACTGTTTAATTCTTTATAATACGAACATAGTAAAACCAAAATCACGTCTTTTTATCAATAGAAACGTTGCAATAAGATCCGTCGGAAGAGTTTGAAGCTCAGTTTGAAGACACTTCGTCTGATGAAAAGCACCAAACTATCAAAAATTCTTTATCGAAAACCTAAAATTCGGTTCACACATTTTTTTTGGTCAATTTTTGGTGCATTTTGGTGTGATGGTGGTCGATTTTCCAATTTTTCGAAATCAGTGGTTTGAAGGTGAAAATCATTTATTTTGGTTCGGAAATTTCCCATGCCCCGTTCGCACTGTTTTTGTAGTGACCGCAAGAATTTTATGTAAATTGCTTTTCACATTCCACGTAATGAGCCATCTCTGTTTTTTTATTAGCGATATGAAAAATTTTTCTTATAAATTGATAGCCTGTTCGGCGTTAAAAATAGTAATTTTCGTCGCTACCGACTCGAACATTTCTCATTAAAATTTAATTTACATCTCGGATGTGACAGAATTTAATGCTTTGAAATTTATCGTATAAACCACAGTCGGCATTTACAACTCTTGTAATAAATTAAAATGAAAAGCAAGAAATACACTTACGGTGCGATTGTTACAATGCAGAAAATTTTCCCGACGCTCTCACTCGCGGTTAATAAATTAACCTCTTGAAGTTTCAACAACTACTTGTAATGAAATAATCCATAAAGTGCCGGTAGTCGTAATAAAAAGCACAACTTGTATGCAAAATGTAGGAATAATTAAGAATTGTGGAAAAGTGGAAATAAAAAAAACCAGACACGAATTACGCATCGTCTCATTTTAAAAACTTAATCAAGGGACCGTCGCCGCCGCTACTTTCTTATAGAAAGTCGAGATAAAGCCGATTTTCCGTTGTCGTGTGTTTGACTTCTGGTTTAAGCGGATCCGCGGAGGTGAGCCTTATGCCAGGGCCTCTTAAGGGGGGTCCTCAGGTAGGTTGGACTTAGTAAGCTCCAGAAGGGGGGCAGAGGGGCACGAGGGAGCCCTGAGCTACACACTACTGCTAGGATCATTGGGCTACCATCTCTAGTTTGGTACAGAAGCAAAACTTAGAACTACTCCTGAAAGATTGTTGGCGAGTTTAATACCATCGCACCCATCATCAGCCTCGCATGGTCCAAGGTTAGTACAATTTTCTTTTAATTATCGCGATTTCGAGGTTCGTCGTCTAACGTCGCGTCCAAGTCTCCAGAAATTTCTCGGTTATGTTACACCCGCCGTTACGCGTTCCTGATCAAAAACTGTGATTGGTCGACAGCCAGATCCGACGTTTAATTGGCCTCGCGGTACCCAGTAGCTCGCGATTGTTACGGCTACCGTATACCAATAAAACAACTCATATTATCCCCACCAAATCTTATAACCAGTAGCGAGTCGGCGGGGTAGCTGTAAAACAAGTAGCTATCTAGAGCGCGCTGTGGGAACAGTGTTTCGCTTTTTTCGGTTCAAACAGTTTTCGCCAAGATATGGCATTAAAGGCGCACCCTTTCGTATTGAATGTCACTGGAATGGACAATATAACGTGTATTTATGCTAATACGCCTCTGTACCCGCCCTTCATTGTTGGATCCCATTGATATTCACCATTGTTCCGATCAGATTTTTTTATTTTGGGTGGATGCGAGCCACGAATCCACGATAAAAGGTTCTTGACTCTCAATTTTTACCTCACCAAAGGTCACCAAAATTTTGGCCCACGCTGATATATCTAGGTTTCGACACGTTATTAGTTCAAAAAGGTCAGGTTTCACTATTCAGATGAGGCTTCAAATGATCCCAGACTCAAATTTGCACCTGCTAAACTTTCAAAATTTATTATTATGAAAATCTTGATAACTTGCTAAAGTGGACAGCTGTGGATGGACACCTACGCGGTTACGTGGGTATTATAGTAGCGTGTTATTATAAAGTTTTTGTTTGTTTGGAAATTAAAATATCAGATTTTTGGAGAGCTAAATGCGTGGTTCCGCGAGGACGGATTCAGTGTTAAACGCATTAAAATGGTAATCTCAACGATTCGACTTTCTTAGTTTTGTATTTTTCTTTTATTTATGTAATAGCCACAATAATTTTTCAAAATTGTAATGTATTCTTGGTTGCATAAGACAATATTATGATTACCAACAAACTCAATATTTTTATTGATTTAACTAACTTCCAATTTTACCGTCGAAATTAGCAAAAATTGCTTGATAACTTTCCGTTTTTATTATCGACGACACTTCTTGTACCTTCAGCGACGAGTTTCTAATTTTCTTACTCAAAATTATCAGTCGATCGAATAAAAATTACGTCGGAATAGGCTTTGGAATTTAAAATATGTTGGTAGCACTGCCTGTTTTCTCTTTGACAGTTTGAAATTAATTGTTGTCATTGCTAAAATGTGTTATATGATGGATTAAAACTGATAAATGACACTGCTACTACCAACATGAAAAGATTTTCTAAGTCCTAGTTCTTGTTTCTTTCGGTTCTTTAGAACTTATTTTTAAGGATTTTCAAAGTGTTTATTTTTAAATTATTGTTACGTTCGTAATACAATCGTTAAAATTGATTGAAAATTGAAATTGGCTTTGAAATTGGAAATAAGTTGGCAACTCTTTTTGTTCTGTTAAAAACGTTTCTTTGACAGTCATTTCTCAAAAAACATATTTGTGTATTCAAGTATCTATGGCAATTTTTTATTTCTATCAAACTGTTTAAAAGGTTTCAATTTTTTAATAGTATTTTTATTAATTAATTGTTCAATCGAAAGAATGATTAACAAAAAACTATGTAGGTAGGAATATTTTTATTTACCTAATAAACTTCCTACTATACCGACTAAAATTAGTAACAATTTGTAGATAACTTATCGTTTCTATTATCGGTGGTAACTTTGTTTACAATTTTATTATCGTTTTGTTCTACTTTTAGCGCCGAGTTTAATTTACAGTTATTTCTGATTTTCTTATCAGTCGGTTGAATAAAAGTCGGAGTAGCCTTTGGAACTTAAAACATGTTGGTAGCACTGCTTCTCTTTGACAGTTTGAAGTCAATCATCATTGATGTCATTGCTAAAATGTGTTTTATGACAGAACAAATCTGATAAATGACACTGCTACCAACGTGAAAAAATTTTCTAAGCCCCAATTCTCGATTTTTTGAGTTCTTTGAAACATATCTTTAAAGTATTTATTTTTTAATTATTGTTACTATGCAAGATTATCATTGGAATTGGAAAACAGTTTAGAAAGATTTTAAATGGAAAAAAAGTTGGCAGCCGTGTTGGTTTGTGTTAAAACGTCTCTTTGACAGTCATATCTGTGACAGCTTTACAATATCAAACTTGTTGCCAACGTAGAAAAAATATATCTACGTCAATTTTTTTTATTTATATCAAACTGTCTAACAGCTTTTAAAATTTTCTTGTTTTAATTTAAGCCCGCTTTACAGAAGCTAAATTTAATCTTTAGATTAAAGTTACTGTTTTTCACCAATCAAATGACAGCAATTATCAAACTACTTGCGAGATTAACTTAATATCAAACAAATTATTGTGTAAACCGCCCTTAATGTATTTTTATTTATTAATTGCTTAATTGGATTTTAAAAGTTCATTCTTGTTAGGTAGCATTTTTTAGCATCTGTAATTAATAAGTAATTTAAATTTAAATTACTTTGTTGCATGTTTAATCGTTCTAATTAAAATTAATTACTACCTGCCAATCCCTAATTATTTCTGTAAATTTATCAAAAATGTTTGTTTATTTACTTCTGGTTTTGCGTTGACTTTTGCTTAGGCAAAAATTGCTTATTATTAAATAAGCATGGAATAATTATATTTGCTTAGAAACATTTCTTAGAACATTATTATCAATAAACAGAATATTGTCAATAAATAAATGATAATTCGTTAGTGAAAAAATTCCGTTTGAATTGATAATTTATTGTAAACCGTCGGCAAGTCATTTTTCCAAAATTAAAAATGAACATTAACCTTTGGAATTTTTTTCCTCCCAAAATCGTGAATTTACAAACCACCGGTAGACCTTCGCTGGTCACTTTTTTTCCGAAAATATCTCCAAAAATTCTGATTCACTTTTGTGGTTTATAAACGGTGAAACCACAACGGTAGCCCTCCATCCTGAATCAGCAGAAAACTTAAAATTGAGAATGTTTATTTATGTTTCCACACAGTAGCAGTCGCGTCAGCGTATAAATAAACATTTTTTTATAGTAATAAAGCGTAAAATTTCTCTGAAATCTCCATTCATGAAAAATCTTGTTTACTCAATGAGAAATATCTCCGTTAGTCACTTATGATTTTTGAGGTCGCGCCTCCAGCTGTGACACAATTTTATAAATTTGGCTAAAGCTGAACATCTTCGATTTCTTGAATCACCGCGACATCAATTACTCACTAATCGGAATTCGTGAAATGTTTCATTAAGCCGAACCCACACTGTTGCGCCGGCTTTCCAACGATTTATGTTGTATAATTTTTCTGAATTTTAATGCAGATCTGGTCGGTAGGCTGGCGCACAAAATTCCAACACAATTTATCATAGAGATCGTCCATCATCATAAAGAGCAGAACCTTTCTATAACAATAACCAGTCAACACCGCCTTCTTTGATTCCCTTTCGAATGTTATCCGACAGATCGAAATGCCATCCTTGTCTTACGAAAACAACACGAGCGGTGAAACAAGGAGCGGAACATTTGCAAGTCATCGAATTATTAACATAAAGTAATTGTTGTCATTCCTTTTGACACATTCTTTAGGACGGCGGTTATCAGAGGATGAGGTTTGTGTTTGAGTTTCTTTTTCTGGTTATGTAAGAGAGCGAGTTTTGGACACCGTGACCAAATTTATTGTTGGCGGGACGACGATTCGTCAAAGGTCAGAGATGACCTCACTAAAGACAAGAGGATGCACAAAGTTCACTATTAATTGCGGATATTCCGCTATGACGTAGCAAAAGAAAAGAGCGATAAAAGATTTCACTACAATGACGTCGACTATCAGTGACGAATCAAAGTAACAATTTTATTGACAAATAGCGTTTCTAGTAATGCCGCGAAAGTAAATTAGTTCTAATGACAGCAGTTTGCTTATCTTTAACAAAATACAGTTGTGATAGCGCTATTAGATCATTGATAAACCAGCTCATAAAAAAATACAGTGCCGAGCAATAAAAATGGTGATTTGATGCCCAAATTTTATTACTTGCAATGGTAGGTATGTACCATGGCGAAATTTGATGGTTTCTTCAGCAAAAATTTGGAATTTTCTTTGATGTTTCTGGATATTGACAGTCACCTTCGTGTCATTTATCTTTGATAATGACAGTTTTTTATTAATACTTAAATGGTACCTACAGTCGCGGCCAAATTATTTCAGAAATTCTTCTGACATTTTGAAAATTTGAGTGTAAAGTCCGTTTTTTTTTTTTAAAAACCACCAACACCGCAATCTTCCTCTGCATTACAACCGGCAACGTTGCCTAGGGAGATTTTTGGTGAAAAAATAGTTGTCAAACTTGATGACATTTCTGAAAATTAAGCAGTGTTTCCGTTAAAAACGTTTCTTTTACAGTCTGTTGGATTGCAAATCAAAGGATTTAATAGTGAAAAAACTCGGCACAGCCTGAAAGGCCGTTTTGTGTAATCAAATTGTCAATTAGGCAGCTAACCTATTTGATTTTATCACCAAAAAGTCACCATCGACGACGTTGCCGGTTGTAAAGTGGTGGGAGAGTGCGGTGTTGGTGGTTTTTTAATAAAAAAACGGACTTTAGTCTATTCATTAATGTCAATTTAACGTGCAAATTTCAATCAGTTTCGTCAAATATGACAGTAATAATGAAATTCATAAAGGGTGCTTTACACTTCTTAAGAATAAAATGACTTTGATGTTTAAAACAAATTGGCCACGTCTTTTTAAGACCGCGTTTGATGTCCTAGGCCTCTAAAAAAAAACTAGTTAGATTTTTGAGTTTTTTCTTTAACGGTTGGTATCGCAAGGGGTCACTTTAAAAGAGGTTAAAATGTTTATTTTCAAAATAGTTCTTAGACGAGCAACCTTGAAGAGTAAAATTCACTAGAAGAGATTTTTTTTATTTTGTTAAATTTGTAGACATTGCGTTGATGACACATCCGAAAATGCTTTTAGAAGTCTTCCTCTTGCTTCGACTCGGCTCGCATTTTCACTCAGATTTCCAAAAAAGCATTTTCCATTTTTTAAAGAATCAAAAAAATCTGATTTAGTGACTTTTACTCTTTAAAGTTGCTCTCCTAGTAACTATTTTGGAAATAAAACATTCTAACCTCGTTTAAAATACTTCAGCACACTCCTGTGTCAATTGGTGACAGTGCGATCCTACCAACCGGTAAATAAAAAATATCTAGTTTTTTTTTGGAGGCGAATTAAACACAAAATTTTAGTTGTTTATATGTATTGACTTCGACTAGTTTAAATTTGAAACGTCAATCACTCATTTAGAGAAATTTTATCAGTTGGAAAATGCGTTGGTAGCACCGCATTCAAATCGAACAATTGAAGATTAATAAATTAAATTCAAATGCCAGAATTTCGTGCTTCTGTAAATTTTTGTTTTAACTTTACTTAATCAGTTAACCTTATTATTTTCGAGGGTCATTGGGCTTCACAACGGCACACAATTTGACACAATTGACACTTATGCAGTGATGCCAACCGGCAAAATAAAATCAACTATTATAAACGTCAAATTTGACTGCATCACAAATGTCATAAAAAATGAAACATTTATCTGTCATTTTCGTGGCGACAAAGTTTTGTAAATGACAGTTTGGTCTTGCTTTTTTTTGACATTTTAAATGTTGATCAAAGATTGATAATGAATTTGACGCTATTACATTAATGAAAACTTATTTGATATAAAAATTGTGACCAAATAAGTCGTCTGTAGTCACAATTTTTTTTTATTTGAACGTTTTTTATCGAAAGATCACGTCGAAATCCAACCAGGACCGTATTTTATAAAATTTAAACAAGTTCTTAAAAGTGTCATTTTTTTTCATTTCAAAAAGATCTATGGTTTCCCTGAAAAGTTTTTTTCGTTTCAAAGTGTAAAAAATGCATGTGGTAAATATCGCAATATAGGTAAAGGCGTGTTGAAAAGCAAATGATGACAGCGTGTATATTTATGGCCCAATTAAAAAATGATACATGGAATGAATTGGCGTAAAAATCGTTCCGGAATAAATCTCGAATTTAATACTATTAGTTTGTCTCTTTTAAATAATTTACGATGCATTTAAGTGCGTCAAATTTCATTTTTATGAACACTGTGTATATTTGCTTTGGGTCGTCGGCGTCCGCTCAACGCTGAGACAATTTGTCGCAATTGTGGATAAAAGATTAAATTGCGGAGAAAGAGTTTTTTATGGTTTGAATCGTAAATCTGCCGGCAAGTGCCTAAATTTTATGTTTTTACGATGTTAAAAAGGTGTCAGCTGTAAAAATAGCGTTGGTTCCATAACGTAATAATTACAAGTGTAGGAAAATAATTGCTACCACAATGGCGGTGGGTGCAAGTGGCGTTTCCGGCTCATTTACCGGTGACAAACACGTGTCTCATTTAGTATAGATTACAGTCGGCTAGATCGGCGGCAATTACACGCCAATATTCACTTACATATTACTGTTCGACTCGGAATTCTTACAAAACTGCAGGAGTGTCGTGTACTAATATGTAACGAAGGCGGCGGTCGTGCGAATGTAACAAGTAGGAGGGAAAATAACCTTTCACTCTTTGCCTGCAAAGACGCCACTCGATGGGCTCCCGATCCGCACCAACGCACTCTCCTGCTGAAGCAGGATCCCGATCAGTGAGTAATCGTCCGAATCTGTTGCAGGAACCTGCAAAATCCCAGCTAGGATTCACATCTGTTCATCGCGCTGAGTAATAGGAACAGATAAGAATCAGACACGATGTTTGCGATAATACAGATTGACAACGACGTTAGTGGGCGCGAGTTCCGTAGAAAAATGCGCCCAAAGTACGAATTCATCTGCAAGTACTGCCAAAGGAAGTTCACCAAGTCCTACAATTTGATGATCCACGAGAGGACCCACAAAAGTCCTGAACTGACCTTCAGCTGCGAGGTTTGTGGAAGAGGATTCAAGCGTCAGGACAACCTTAAACAACACAGGTATGGATTTTTCTTTTAAGCTACTTCGTTTTTAAGACTAACATGAAAACGAAGTGGCTCTGTATATATTATTTCATCGTTTAACTTTCTAATGTGTTGGTATTTTAGATGTAATCAATGCATATGGCGGTAAAGGGCTCCTGACCGAAGGGTAATCCGGCCCTGTCTTCTTTTATTGCAATGTAAGACTTTAACACTTTTATTACTAACACTTCGGGGCCTTTACTAACGCTTCTTTCAAACAATAATGGTGACCGCGCTAGTTCGTTCTTTAATCCTTTTTCGTTTTCAGGACAATACACTACTCTACCGCTCCGGACTACAGCTGTTTTTCAAGATGCTAACCACGGAAATCTTCAGTATTCCATATTTATTATGTTATTGCATGTTGTAAATATTTAGTTACTTTAAGTTGGTATTTATAAAATTCCGTTCGAAACAGACTACTATTCGTCTAGTCTAAAAAATTAACAATCAAATTGTCATTGTTAATAAGTGCAATCCTTATCGACCTCATCGAGGTCCCGCTTTGTCCTAATTTTTTATTCATAACGTACTAAACCTAATGTAAATGTCTCGTAGTTCTCTGAGTACTTTTTGCCCTGCAAAAACTACATCAGCGCTTATCTTAGTTAAGTTAGCTTTATATTTATTAACTAGAGCTTTATCATTAAAAAGTTGAAACAGTCCAGAGTTTTCTTCTCATCCATACGGAAATACCTCTCTTAAATCGTCTTCCTCGGGCTCTCGGTGGTTGGCAAACATGCAACGGTAGCTTTCACCGTTATTACATGTTTTCGTTCCAAGATCGTGTATAACAAGGCTTTTCTTGATCACACGGTGCAATTTAACTAGTTAAGTCGATGGGAATATCGTCATTATCAGCGATTAGTGTTTTGCTCGCTGTTATTACCGTGGCGATGGCGCATCCACCAAATTTTCCAATTGGAAAATACGTTTATTTATCGATAGTCATGATCGTGATTACGAGGTTTGCTTTTGACTCATCGAAAACAATATCCGGTTTCGGGACCAAGACGATCTAATGACATCACTACGCCTCATCCTAGATACTAATTTTAACTTGGAAAACAAAGCAAATTTAAATACAGCTGACAAGTTTTTTCATTTACGTCGCTTTCTTACATAAACGAACGTCACCGGAAAAAAAACTATTTATTATCGTTGCAAATCTGCTCTCAATCTGTCATCGAATCAAAATGACATTGAAGCACCCTTCAGTAATTTAAATAGATTGGTAACCCTGCTGGCACCCTTATGCGGCAAACATTGCTACCAACATTTCATTGAATTAAACTGATTTTGACACCAGTACAGATGTTCGTTTTTTTAACTCTTTTTGAACAAATTTGGGGAAATTTTGCTCTTTACGATTAAACTTGTCCAGAAAAACTTTTAGAACTTCTGTTTTTTGTTCTCGCAATTTTGGTGTTACTTTAGTTTCTTTGCAGTTGGCATGGGAAAAAATTTTCATGTCGTAACTAGCACCACTGCAACAATTTTGACGTACGAAAACCAAGTATTTGAAAGATTTGACAGTTGTTGGGCAAAAAAACGACATACGTTAAAAATGCAAAATTTGGAGATCTTTCGGTTTACAATTTTAATTTGCAAAATCTATCGAAGTTCAGTTGTTTAATAATAACAATTTTCTGTGGGCTGAAGACCAAAAGGCGCCCTAACTACAAAAAAAGTTTAAATTTCACCATAAACATTGCGTTTAAAGCAGCTGAGGCAGCAACCGAGGCAAAAATTTTGACCCGAGCGAAATTCTCTCTATTTTTCTGTGCAAATCGGATCTGAGCGCCCGCATCTTTCCATTTCATAAGATTCCTCCAATTACCAAAACGCCGTTTCCTCTCCCCCCTAGTCGTACGCCTCTGCCTCCTCGTGAGAATGACGTAGTACACGGATCGAATGAATGGAACGAGATGAGTGATTCGATCGCCTCCGGGCGGCAGCACTGTTGTGAACCCAACGCACGCTAGATTCTCACACCCGCACGCTTTCTCTTTTCGTGACGAGACGGCCGTGTGCCGCCGCCCCCGCCGCCAACTACCACCTCTAATTGTCTTAAAAAAAAGGTAGCATCCTTTTCCGGGATGTTTCCCGAACCCGGAAATCTGGAAGAGGTCCCATCCAGAGAAAGGTCGGTTCGTGACGAGATGGGATGGGAACTGGAACATTGCCGGGAGACAATTCGGGATCCTTGAGGCTGTTCGGGTTCGTTCTACCGTCGTGAAATTAGCTAAAAATGCGGAACTGATCTACACTTCATTCCGGATCGTGAGGTTGAGATGATGGGGGCAATTTTAACAGTCGTTTACCACGCGATTTATCACTGGGAAGGGTTCTGGGGTTTGTTTGGTGCAGCGAGAACTGCAAGGAATTAAGTCATTGCGATTGGCAATTATGAGATCAATCTGAGCGTACTAATAATCGACTATGCACAATTAATAAGATTTATAAATAAAACAGAACATGCGTCTGATGTGAGGATTATTTTTAATTGTGGATACGTGGAAATGCACTGAGATTACTCAAGAATGTTGATTGTACGCTCGGATTTTATTATTATTGCTATTATAATTATCCGCATTTCTCTGACTATGCATTTCGGATTTAATCTAAGTTTGTTTTGCTTACTGCTTCATTGAGATGTTTGTTAATTTTCACGGTTGATGCAGAAAGACTTAAGCGCAAATTGCGTTGAGACAATTAGACTTTGGCATAAAAATAAACAGAATCGTGGTGCAAATGACCTACAGCTGCGATTACCAATATGAGTAATATCTTCAACATCCTTGTATGCATAAAATGGCAAGCTAAAAATAGAAAAGAAAATTCTACCAAGCCTATTTAGCGGTTTATTTTTAACATTTTTGCAATGTTTCAGGTTTCATAATTCAATTTTCTGTATTTAGAAAACTCCTTTGGATGATTCGTTCATTGAAATATTTAAAAAAACTGGACGATTCGCCATCTCGCACTTTTTTCAATTTAGAATGTAAACCTAGATATTTCGGTGACTTTTTTCCGGAATTTTCCGTGCTTCAGATCTCCGGAACCTCGACAGATAGAAGGATGCGGTCCTTTTGTTGCCAAGTAAAACTCTATTTTTTATTTATAATTTATTTTTTTTTAAATTTCTATAAAATTGATTTCGGTGACATATTTTCCGGAAATTTTAGCCTTTATATCTCCGGAACTACGACAGATATGTAAAAGAATGCAGTTTTGGCCGTAGTTTTTTTCGTCTTTTTGTTGCTAAGTCAAAATCCTATTCGCAACATATCAGAATTCAATAATCTAATTATTGATTTATTTCGGTGACATTTTTCCGGGATTTCCCGTGCTATATATCTCCGGAAACACGGCACATAGAAGGATGCGGTTTTCACTAACGTTTCTTTCGTTCTTGTATTGTTAAATAAAACTCCTGTCTCCCATATTAAAAATTTAAAAATTTATTTTTTTTTAATTTTCTATAAAATCAATTCCGGAATTATCCGTGCTCTATATCTCCGGAAACACGGCACATAGAAGGATGCGGTTTTTACTAACGTTTCTTTCGTTCTTGTAGTGTTAAATAAAACTCCTCTCATATTAAAAATTGGAAAATTTAATTTTTTTCTATAAATTCAATTTCAATTTCAATTTACTATAAAATCAATTCCGGAATTTTCCGTGCTCTATATCTCTGGAACCACGACAGATAGAAAGATGCGGTTTTCTCCATCGTTTTTCTCGTCCTTTTGTAGCTAAGTTAGAATCCGGTTTCACATATTCAGAATTCAAAAATTCAAATTTTTGCAATTTACTATGAAATGTATTCCAGCGATATTTTTCCCGAAATTTTTGGTGTTTTATTATCTCCAAAACTACAACAGATAGAAGGATGCGAGTTTCACCATCATTTTTCTTGTACTTTTGTTGCCCAGCAAAATTTCGGGCTCACAAATTCAGAATTCAAAAATTCAAGTTTTTCCAATTGATTATAAAATCTATTCTAGTAACATTTTTCCAGAATTTTTCGTGCTCTATATCTCCGGAACTACAACACATAAAAGGATGCGATTTTCGTCATCGTTTTTCCCGTTCTTCTATTGCTAAGTAAAACTTCAGTCTCACATATTAAAAATTCGAAAATTTAATTTTCTCAAATTTTTTATACAGGGTGATTTTTTAAAAACGGCAGGCGTTGTAGAATTTTTATTTATGAACCGATTTCAAAAAATTTAAAAACAGATTAAATGGTTTTAAATTTACTATAAACTGATGATTTTAAAATTTTTCTAAATGTCTTAGTATTTTTTGGGCGATACTCAACTTCCTTATTTTAAATTGACACCCATTTTTTTTTTATAATTTAGAAGATATTAATTTTCTTGATTCAGAAATGTGTAATGTTCTGCTTTTACAAAAAATATTTAAAAAAAAATATCAAAAATGAAAAAATTTAGGCAATAAAAGCTAATAAAATCTAGGTGCGTGGTGTCAAAAAAAAAATGGGTTCCAATTTAAAATAAGAAAGTTGAGTATCGCCCAAAAGATATTAAGACATTTAGAAAAATTTTAAAATCATCAGTTTATAGTAAATTAAAAACCATTTAATTTGTTTTTAAAATTTTTGAAATCGGTTCATAAATAAAAATTCTACAACGCCTGCCGTTTTAAAAAAATCACCCTGTATTATCAATTACGAAATTCTTGATGCTTTATATCTCCGGAACCACGACAGATAGACAGATGCGGTTTTTGTCATCGTTTTTTTCGTTCTTTTGTTGCTAAGTAAAACTCCAGGTTCGTTCCCTCCCCACATATTTAGAATTCGAAAGTTTAATTTTTTTCAATTTTTTGTAAAATTTATTTCGGTGACATTTTTTTTGGAATTTTAGTCTTTATATCTCCGAAACCACAACAGATAAAAAGATGCGGTTTTCGCCATAGTTTTTCACGTCCTTTTGAAGGTTAGAATCCGGTTTCACAAATTTTATCTAGAATTCAAAAATTCAAAAATTCTAATTTTTCTGATTTACCATGAAATGTATTTTTGTAATATTTTTTTTCGGAATTTTCGGTGTTCCATATCTAGAAAATAGAAGATAGAAGGATGCGATTGTCGCCATCGTTTTTCTTGTCCTTTTGTTGCCAGGTAAAATTCCGGGCCCCCACATATTCAGAATTCAAAAATTTAAGTTTTTCTAATTGACTATGAAATCTATTCTAGTGTCATTTTCCGGTATGTTTTGTGCTCAATATCTCCGAAACCACGACAGATAGAAGGATGCGGTTTTCGCCATTGTTTTTCTCGCGATTTTTTTGCTGAGAATAGTTTTACATATCCCGGATAAAAAAACTTCTTTTACTTCAATATTACATAATATGGTGGACACATTCTGCCAATTTTTTTGGCCAAATTTTTAAAGACTGTTTTGTTTGAATTTCTCAAGTCACTTGGTCAGAGCTTGTTTTTCGTTTTTCTGTGGTTTTAGTGTCTGCGCTTATAAATGTGCACGTGCGTCAAGTGTCGCCGCCTCTTTGATGCCCCAGCACCGTTGACAATTCTTGTAAATTCCCATCCGCATCGAAGTGGTCGTTCGGAACGTGTTGAAGAGCCTCTGGCCATAACCCCCTGCGTTAAATTTAGTATTTGGTGGTAATAAAACGGCCATTAAACACTGATGTCTTTGAATAAAATATGACCTATTAAACCCGTGAACAATTTTAATATGGCCGAAATGATTTACAAAGTAACGCTTTTGACGACTGCTTTTACGATATTTACGTAAATAATTATGGTATAAACGTCCACATACTACTGGTATTTAAATAACAACTCCATAATTTATTGCATCTGCAGCCTATTAACATTTCGTTGCTATTGCTAGTAACAAGTAGCTCGATTTATCATTCGAAACAATTCAAATTCCACAGTTGCGAAAAAGGAAATAACTTCAATAATGCGACGTGTTTAGAAATAATCATTTTAAAATGCATATTTCCGATCGAATGGGTTAGCGAGCATGGGCGTGCGGTGGGCGGGAGGACAATGGGACGTTGGGGTGTGACGGTCACGACATCTTGCGGTAAATTCGAAAGATCGCTCGGCAGTCGTGACAAATGTCAATGGTTTTATTGTCACCTGCTGATTTATCGGGCGATGGGCAGAACCATGAACTCCGATACTTAATATACTATTCACAAAAATAGACCAATTTTTTATAGAATTGACATTTTACTGCTTAAATTACAATTGAATTCATTATCCTTCTTTTTCCATACGTGTCGCAACCAACGTCAATTTCGATCATTGACTTCTTATCTAAGTGTTTTTTTGTCTCACTTTTATAATGATAACAACAGCTTTCAAATTATATGGAGAGATGGCACTTCATACGTCTTCTTTGCCTTCGTTTAATTTTCAAATTACTCGGAGTCTCGAGGGCTTTTACTCCTCAGATTTATTCAGGGATTTTAGTCTTTAGAGATTCTTAGATTTTTAAGCTGATAACACCAAATCAGGTGAAGTAAAACGAAACCAAATCAATTAAACATGATTGAATAAATAAGTGATTAACGAAGGCAAACCGGAAGGAACTAACAATTTAAAATGACTAAATATATTTAATTATGGGGCTCCGCGGAATTCTAATCGCGATAGAAATAAATTAAAATCTATTTATGACGCACAAATGAATAATTTTACACACTTGCAACTGATTTCATCTTCAAATCTCAGTAAAATTACAGCAAGCAATTTGTCCATTATTTTACTACAGGTAGTAACGGAGTTACGTTGATTGACTATGCATGAGAATGAGACAAAACTGGAAAAATCGCTAATGAAGTAAAATTAAAGATATTTGAAAGTACTGCTGTATCCGAATTTGAGTGTATTTTGACTAAAATATATTGCGTTGTTTTTGCTTTCCAACAAGCAACGGCACATTCACATTTGGTGTTTATGCAAATTGTTTGGTTCCAGCAAAACCACAGTGGTCTATCAGCGGTCCACTGACCCCAAAGAGAAACTCCATTTTCCAGTAGTGATTTAGGGGTGTCGTATATCATTCGCGGTAGGCGTTTATTGTTAAAATTGTCGTCCACATTTGCCATGCTTTCTTTTCAGGATTGTTTTGATGGAATTGAGGCCACAACCATTGTGGTCTGAAAACCTCAGTCGACAATGTCAGGAAGCTACTTTCTGATTATTTTATGGCTTTATTGAGAAACTTTTGTGGACACGGAAATAAAATAACACCACGAAGCGTTGTGAAAATAAATAACCACCACCACCCAAATGGGTTAGTTTAGGGAGAAAAGCACCGCAGAATATTAAATGTTTTGAAGAAGTGACATTTTCACAATGGACCGAGATCATTCATGGGCTTAAATACTACCTGCTGAGGTTTTTGTGATTTTGTTTAGATGGTGCGCTACTGAACTTTTTGAAATGTGTCAAAAACAACTTAAAATTCTTCGGACCGTGGCTAATGTTCGAGTATTGGTAACTTGTGTCCGCCCATGTCAAGGCACAATAGCGGCTTTTCTAATTATAATCATCAAAAATGACAGGAGAATTCGAAGCTTACCATTAAAACCGTCTTCCTGGTTTGTTTTAATTCGAGAAAGCTTCAGGAGCAGCTAGCGCCATCTCTTCTCTTCGGCTGTAACATGCGCTGGTTTTATTTTCCGCCCTAAATTGGTTTAGTTCGAGCCCAATTTAGGGTTCGGCGAACTAGGATTTTAACGTGTGTACGTTAGAAGCCAATTTAAGCAACAATAAAACAGTAATTTCATGTTAGGGTTTCTAATATAAATTTTATCGTTTTATGGTTAAAATAAAACGCCTACGAGTTGTAACATAATAAAAACACGGTCTTTGTTTCAATTTAAACGCTCTATTATTCGAATGGTGAAAACGCATAAAATTTTATTGTCGAACTATTAATTTTAACTACCAAAAAAACCACCTCTCTAATTTACGGTAGAATTGTGAAAGAGTTGGTACTCTTACACAATACAGGCATCCGAATACGGTAATGGGTTCATTATCGCATGGGCGTGGTGAAAGCCCAACACAATTAATTTACCCCAAATGAGATTTTTCTTGTTTGACATGAAGGCTGCTTCTAGAACAAAGAATTGATGGAAGAATCACAAAAAAAAGTCCAACGACCGAAAGTAATGGTTAAACTATAAATTAACAACGGTTTGCCGTAACGGAAACACAAACTTTGTGGCTACCGTATTATTAAGTGCCCCTTTGACAGAGATTATGTTGCGGCTAACCTGCGGAAATAGCAACAGAGTATCGAACCAGTGTTTAAGTTAATTGCTGGAGACGCCAAAGTGGCGCACAAAAAATAATCGTCATTGGGGACCAGATAATCGAATTAGAAAATTTTATCACGTTTTGTTGTGTTTCAAATTGTTACACCAGTTGGGAATTCATTCTGTCTAATTTAATCTAATTTGGTCTGATCTGGATTTTTTCTACAAATTTAGGCAATTATCTACTAATGAGCTTCAATTTAGTAGGTGGTCAGACTTTGATCTTATTCCACAAAAAAAAATTGCTAATGCTAGATGCTAATTAATTAGACTAATTTAACATTCAGTCTATTTAAAACTGACGATCTACTGAATTTAGACTAATTTAGACAAATTGACGATCGATTAGAGTTTTTTAGGTGGTTTTAGGTCAATCGAGATTGGGAGCTTCTTAATTTTTAGGTAAGTTTATCCAATTCTATCTTCGAGATCTTGGAATTTATATTTGTTTTAGACTTTTGAATTTATTAAAATTTGACTTAAACTTTCTAAATATATTACTCTAGAAAACATTTTTTATATTTTCCTCAGATAGGTACATACTTCTTATTTGCTTAATTTTTCTAAATTTTTCATGGATTTTTTGGATGGTTCTACAATGTTTTTTCGGATTTTTATTATTTAAATGTTCTAAAACTCCTCTTTGAATTTTTCAAAAATTCTCAATGCATTTGTAAGGTTTTCGACAATTTCTTTTTACATTCTCTGGTTTGTTTTAGTTTAGATTTATAAATTAGCATTGCTAGGTACAAGAAAAAATTTTGGTCTTAAAAATAAAAATTTCTAAAATTTCATTCTTTTGGTTTATAATTTTGCGCTTTAGTAGAGTTACTAAACTACTGAAAAAGACTAATTTCTCCAAATATCATAGCTGTGACATAAAAAGTATCAAAATTACGAATTTTAAGTTTTTAAAATTTGAGTCTTTCGCTCTTCAATTTTACAATTTTGTAGAGTTAATAAACCACTTAAAATGTATAATCACCCCAAATTGCATAGCCATGACACAAAAAGTACTAAAATTAGGAATTTCAGCAATAGATATTGCCAATTTTTGCTTGGTCTTACAAACAAAAAATTTTTAAAATTTGAGTTATTTGCTCTACAATTTGGTGGAATTAATCAACAATTAAAAAATAGTAACTGCCTTAAATTTCCTAGCTGTACTACAAACATAAAGTCTTTTTACATTCTCTGGATTGTTTTAATTTAGAATTAAAAATTGGCATTTATACCTACTAAAAAAAAATTTGGTTCTAAAAAGAATTTTTTTTTAAATTAGATTGTTTCGGTTTATAATTTTGCACTTTTGTAGAGTTAATAAACTACATAAAAAAATATACAAAGAGTATCAAAACTACAAATTTTAGCAAAGAACGTCGGCAATGTTTGCTTTCTGTTCAAAAGAAAAATTTCTAGAATTTGAGTTTTTTGATCTACGATTTTGCAATTTACTAGAGTTAATAAACGTTTTTAAAAAAATATCTTCCCCAAATTTTGTAGCTCTAATACTAAAATTAACAAAGTTACTGTTTTTAGCAACAAATATTGCCAATTTTTGCTTGATTTTTAAAACAAAAATTTCTAAATTTTGAGTCTTTTAGTCTACAATTTTACAATTTGGTAAAGAAGGAAATAAACTGTTAAAAATGAATAACCTCCTTAAAATTCATAGTGAAATTAACAAATTTACGAGTTTTACTAATAAATTTGAGAATTTTTGCTTGATTTTCTAAAATTTTTTGGTCGAAATACTCTTTATATTTTTCTCAAATACTTCACATCTGCCTTAAATTTTCTAGATTCTTTATTTTTATTTATTTATTTTATTGTTCTCTGCAAAATTATCTTTTTTTGGATTCATTAAATTTTTTTAAACTTGTTTTTCGATTTTTCTCAAATTCTCAATGCATTTCTAAGGTTTCTTTTTAGGTTTTTTGGTTTGTTTTAAAGTGACTGTAGATCCCTTTGATTTTTGTAGATCTTCTGGATTTTCTTCAGATTTGGTTCAGTTCTGCAAAGATGCTTTAGATTTTTTTTAGATTTTTTTCAAATTCCATTTTGATTTTTCTAGATTTTTAATTTTGTATAGATTGTGTGTAAATTCTGTTTAAATTTATCGTAGATTCTTTTAATCTTTTTTCCTAGAATTCCTTTTAAATTTTTCTTTAATTCACTTTCTTCACACATTTCTTTTAATTCCTGTACCTTGTGCTTAAAGCCTCTATATTTAAAAATTCGATAAATTCGATTTCCCTGAAATTTTTTTCGTTCGAAATAAAACTACATTTCTCAAATCGTATTAAGAAACGTATCAAGATGGTTGAGGCATGTCTTGCTATTTTGTGATCTGAGTAAATGTATAAAATATCTGAATGTGAATAAAATTTCCTAAACCCAGAAGGTTTTCCTCCAGCGACATTGATCCCGTCTGGACATCAATGCCGAGTGAGCGTTGCAACCTCTCCCAATCCTTTTCATCCTTGAACCGTCGTAATCGCGCCGTTCAAAATCAGCAAAATCGTCCAGTCATTAGTACAAAAACTTGATTTATCGTTTTTCGGTCCTAAGTATCCTCGCATCAATTTAAAGTTTCCGTGAGACGACAGGCGGACAGCCGGTAAGTAATTCCACTACTTGTAATAATCTCAAGCAGTCTCGCACCCGGCAAGTAGTGTAATAGGTAATAATAAGTAAACACGATCCATCATAGTCAGAGCTGTTGTGCGAACCGGGTCATAGCCGAAGCTCTTGCTGTGAACCGACCATAAGCTGGAACATGGTCAAAGATCAAACTCATTCCGACGTATTTCTCTAATTACCACCAGCCGCCTTGGTCCGAAAAATTGGTGAAAAGCTCGTCGTCGTTTTCCATGGGTGGCGGCTATATACCATCTTGACATTTCTTCGAGTTTTGGTCGTAATTAATACCAAACTTGTTTGTAGCTCCGGGGATAAACGTACAAAGTTACCATTTTATTACCTCTTGTAAAATCACACATCAACGCTGACACCTGTTTACAGAAATTTGAGGAACAAACGGTTCGATTTATTAACCGCCCATTGATGGTGGAAGATTTTTTCTCAGGCGTATCGTTCTGAAAATTCCAAAAATCCGGCCCCGGCGAAAACAGTGTAGCATTTAGTACCAGACAATGGCGCTCTCGGTGCCGAATGAATGGGCACATTTCTAAAACAGTGTGAAGTCCGTCCATTAACGGCCATTGTGGTCCTGAAGAGCCGCAGGGGACACGAGCACCTAAATGCCCGTATTGTTATCGAGTTAGCCTTGTATTTGATTATGTGATTACCTGTGGCAGGTGTACGAATTCCGCGCATTCTGTCGGTGATTGATTGAATTTTCATATTGCATTGTATTGCGCCGCATTAATAGGTGTTAAAATCGTTAACATCATTTATATCCGCCGTCGACGTTTCGACCTCTTCGGGACGATTCTTGCGACATTACTCTGTTTGGACGTACGACAAGGGCCAGTTAAGTTGTAAAGGTCCGAGATACATCGCTGGGTTATTTTTATATGTTCGCGCGTGTGGTCGCCCAGACTTGGTGACGACGTTTATAGTCGTCGCCCATGACCAGAATTGATACACGTCTTTATAACACGTGCACGAACGGAAAAAACGAACGGGAGAAAGCGAAACCCTTGAGAGTGGTACCGCCGGACCAGCGATATTCGACACTGAGATGGTACTCTAATTGGAAGCAGAGACGGGGCTTGTCCGACGACCATGGACTTAGATCCTTCGATATCCAAACCGGGGGAAATTTGATACCGGCCCGTTTCGCGGACTTTATTTATTGCTATTCACCTAAACTTATTCTCTTCTAGGGCGATTTAATCAATTTCAAGCGAACTAAACGAAATGCGGATTAGTCAAACAGACCAAATTTAGTTTAGATCGTTTTCGTGATCGATAAATTTTGTTGATCTGGGTTCAGTTCTAGTCTAATAAGTTTAAAAATAAATAAAATTTGTAAAACATCCAAAGAGATAAAGAATTTAAAATTGGAAAATCCACAAAATTGAAGAAGAACGTGAAAAATACATATAAAAAATGTGAATATATTTTTTTTTTAGTTTTGGAAGACTTTTCAGAAATAGTTAAGGAAATTCGAAGAAGTTACGCCAGTTTTTAAAAACTTTAGATCCAAAAGATTTCGAGAACTTTTCGAGAAAAAGTACCAAAATTACGAATTTTACCAGTAGATGTAGAAGTACCTAGATGAAATTTTTGCTTGGTATTATAATTTTTTTTTAAATTTGAGTCTTCCGCTTTATAATATATAATTTAGTAGTTATTCAGCTATTTATAAAGAGCAAGTTTCCCAAAATTTATACTATGGCACAAAAAATACCAAATTTACGAATTTTAGAAGGAAAATGTCAGCAAATTTTACATGATCAACAAAAAATTAAAATTTCTAAAATTTCAGTTTTTTGCTCTACAGTTTTGCAATTCAGCAGAGTTAAAAAACTGTTCAAAAGAAGTAAACTCTTCAAAATTCATAGCTGTGGCACAAAAATTACCAAAATTATGAATTTTACCATATGTCGTCCCCAATTTTTGCTTGGTCTAAAAATAAAAAAATCTAAAATTTGAGTACATTGTCCTGCATGTTGCAATTTGATAGAGTTAATAAACTATTCAAAAAGAGTAACGTTTATAAAATTCATGACTGGGGAACAACAATTACCCAAATAAAAAATGTTAGCAATTATGTCGCCAATTTTGGTGTTAAAAATAAAAAAAATTTAAATTTAAGTTTTTTGCTCTGCAGTTTTGTAATTTGGTAGAGTTAATAAACTATTCAAATAGAGAAACTTCCTAAAATTTCATAGCTTTAACACAAAAATTTCCGAAATTACGAATTTTGGCATTAGACGTCGCCAATTTTTGCTTGTTCCTTAAAATAATAATTTCAAAAATTTGAGTCTTTTGCTCTACAGTTTTGTAATTTAGTAGAGTTAATAGACTATTCAAATAGAGTAACCTCTTGAAAATTCGTAGCTGTGGCACAAAAATTACCAAAATTACGAATTTTAGCAAAAAACGTTGCCAATTTTTGCTTAGTTTTAAAAATAAAAAATTTCAAAATTTAAGTCCTTTGCACTACACGTTTGCAATTTGGTACAGTTAATAAATGATTAAAAAGTAGTAACCTCTCCAAAATTCATAACTGTGGCACCAAAATTACCAAAATTACGAATTTTATCTGAAGAAGTCACCAATGTTTGGTTGATCTTAAAATAAAAATTTATAAATTTTTAGCCCTTTGTCCTACACGTTTTCAATTTGGTAGAGTTAATAGACTATTCAAAAAGAGTCAGCTCCTCAAAATTCATAGCTGTTTGTCAAAAATTACCAAAATTACAAATTTTAGCAAAAGACGTTGTCAATTTTTGCTTGGTTTTAAAAATAAAAATTTCAAAATTTTTTGTTTTTTGTTTTACATGGTTGTAATTTGGTAAAGTTAATAAACTATACAAATAGAAAAAGAGTAACTTCTCCAAAATTCAATGCTGTGGCGCCAAAATTACCAAAATTACGAATTTTAGCGAAAGACGTCGCGAATTTTTGATCTTAAAAATATATATTTTTTAAATTGAGTCTTTCGCTCTACAATTTTGCAATTTGGTAGAATAAATAATCTATTCAAAAAGAGTACCTTTTTTCAAATTTCGTAGCTGTAGCACATAAAAGAGAAAAATTTTGTTTGCTACGCCTCTGCTATCGCTCGCTGTAGGTCTTTATGAAATTCTTATAATACCCCCAATTATTATTCACTTAACAAAACCGCTTACGTTCCAAAGGCTAAATTGACTACTTAATGCTTAGATTAAAAATTTTATTCAATCAAGACGTTAAATGCTAAAGTCGTTTCACACTGTCACGTCGCCACAGTTCCAGATGAAAATTTGGGCGATTTTTCAGGAACATTGAGAAGTTTTCCGAGATTGGTTTTCCAGAGATGGATTAGGTTTGTCTGACGATGAAAAGTGAAGTTTTCTTGATAAAATATCGGCGAAGCAGGAGATGGAGATGTGAAGCAGGCTTAAAGTAAAACCGTCCAGTCACGGTCTCGATAATGAAGAGTTTTCAAACAAATTAACTCAGAAACGTTAGGGACTACTTGATTGCCTTATTGATTATCTCATTAATAAACCTATTAAAAATATTAATTATTTTCGTGGATTTCGTTCCTGTTAGACGTCCCGAAAATCATCAAGCCTGGAGATTTTCGAAGGGCTAATTAATTTCAGTAGAACATATTAATCAAGCAAAGTGAATCTGATTTAGGCAGTTAATGAGTTCAATGCGGTAGGCGACGGATTCAGCTCGATCATCCTGTTTTAATTGATATATCAAAGAGTGATGCAGCAGGAAATTTAATTATCAATCGGGAAAAGAAGACAGGCTACTAAACCTGTGTCAAAATTTTTTCTTCGAAATTGCAATTTTCCCCCACATGGCTACGACCTCGAATCTTGACAATTTTAAACCAACTAAAGTTAGCTATAAATAAGTCGAGAAGATGGTAAGCGTGGGCTGAACATAAGAACATTGCGGCTTTAAATCATGGCACTGTGAACGTCCATAAAGCACTGCCACACACGCGGACAAACCCGCGTTATCGCACACAAGTGATGATTGCTGTTGTATGGGAAATTATGACGTAAATCTACTTGTAAATTATTCCACGAGTCGCCACCTTAAGAAAAACTGGAGCTTCTGGAAAGACACAAAAATCCGTTCCCAGAACTATTGGTAAGTTTTATTGATGCGCATATTCCAATCGAGATGAAGACAGCTTTCTCGATTAGTGATTCAATCGCAGTAGGTACATAATTGGTAAAGAACTAAAGATGGTATCGTTCACTTTCTTCCCGTGGACTGTAACAGATTAACTTAATCTAATAAGCGGAACCACCGCCGTGTGATAAATCGTCTTTCTTCGGGTGGAAATGATAGTGTTTTAGCACTCTTGTTTGCCTCTTTAACAACGACCTAACTATATATTTCGGAAGGCCGACATATTCATTTTAAACGAACAAAGTTTATTACAAAAACCCGTTCATAATTTATTATTAAATATGAAAACGCAAGTAGTAACAGACATGATGCGCACATTTCAAACCTATTATTAATACCACTGTTGAAAATTTAAACTTGTAATTATAAGCGTATAAAATATGTTCTTTGATGTGGTGACTCAACCAGCTGTGACTAATTATAATAATGATTCTTATTTTATCTATTGAAAATTATAGCTCCGGGATATCAATCGTGCAGATTCACCTGACGAGCGACAAAAAATCGCGCTCTGGGTTACGATTTATTACGCAATTGCTTGCTCAGGAAAAATTCAAAATATGAAAAATGAAAAGTATTAATTTAATCAATTTATCGAAACATGAACATTAAGATGTATTTAATACGTTTCTATGCTTACATGTAAAGTACTTCATAATAGAGATGATAGAAATAATTCATAATAACATAGTTACTGCTTCATAATAGCATAGTTACCGTTTCATAATAGCATAATGGCCCTTAATTCATAATATTCAATGTATTTTTGAAAATTAAAGCAACATCGAAGATCAAAATCCGAAGATTTCCATTTATTTATATTAACTGTAACATAAAATATCTTGGGAAATGCTTTTCTCGCTGTTCAACGCGTTCAAAAATTAAGTCAAAAATTGGAAATTTGCAGAACTGTTGGGTGGTAGCATTGCCTCATTCGTACATGTTTCGATAAAGCTTTGTATTTACTACGGATATTAACTAATTCATAAAAAACTCGGACGTTAACAAGTAACGTCCTCGTTCATTATGAATTACTTCAAAAAAACTTAAATTTTAAGGATTAAAAGATTTTGAGAAAGGATTTTATTGTGGATTTACCAATAGAATCTGCAAGACTAAAAAAAAACTTTTTTTTTGAATTTCAAAACTAGTGGCTTCAATGTGATCAATATAATAAATTACACCAAATCAATTTTGGACGAAATTTGTAGTGGTAATTTCTAAAGTAAAATTGTCTCCTAATTCTTTCTGATTATGTTTTGCTCCATCAAGTCAAGACTTAGAAACATTTGTAAAATAAGTTTTTTTGAGTAGAAGAAACCGTGGTAAAATGATTCTGCGAAGTAAAATGATTCCCTTTGATTCCCAAACTGCCCTTAGTTTTATGTATCAATGAAATAATTAAATATGTTGCTGAACCTGCGGGTATTGCAGACAAGCACCTGGGGGCACCCGGAGGTTATTCAAAAAAATTACAGCGATATTTGTGTTTTTTCTTGGTTCGATCTAAAGTAAGGCATTTTTTAATCAAGTGTATTTTACCTTTAGAATTAAAATTTCAAAATGACCCTTGTAGTGTTTTAAAGAATTAACATTAAACTTTCAATTTTTTGTAGATTTAGTTGCAACATTGCATGTTGTAAATTTATGGATTATGTTCTATGTTTTTATTGCATTTGTGGTAAAATGATCACTTAGGAGGTACTGGGTGAAACGATTATTAATTTTCTTCACAAGAAGAAGCCATTCAGTTTTCTGAAAAAAATGGATACATCCAAGAAGTTCACTTGAAAAATCCTTCAAATATTATCTTCGCCAAAGAGGAAATTTCCGTAAAACTGATTACTGCAAAAAATACATTTTCAGTAATATCTCAATTTTCCAGTAGTGGTTGTGCTAACTTTTTAACAGATTAGCGAGTGTTTGTGTTTAATAGTTATTCATTCTGTTTCCCATAAAATCCCATTCAAAGATTTCCACTCTTTAATTTTCTGGTCTATAAGCAAACTAAGAACTTTTCATCATCAAGAAGTTTTCTAAACTGTGTTATTCTGGGCTGCATTATTATTAAAGTTATTTTAAAACTTAATATATGTGCCCAAAAATTACTATTTTGTAAGCAATAGCATTGATTTTTTAATGAATTTGCCAAAAAATAAAAACTTTTAAATTTTTGAAAAACTTCTCAATGTTTTTTGTCCTGTAACTTCTAAACGATAAGAGATAGCAATGCACTTGCCAGCGCATCAAAAAGGCAAGACCTTAGTCTTTCCAATAATATCGATGTAATAATTCTTGAGTTGTATGCAAAATTGAATAAAAAAGCTGATTAAAAACAGCGTTTTTTATGACATGAGATTAGATTTTAAAATATCTAACCCTAGCGATGAGTGTACAGGGTGTACTCGAATCAAGTGTAAAGTTAATAGTAGACCACGCAGTTTGACATAATGGCCAAATTTCGCGTTTCGAAACGTTACCGTTTTCGAGAAAAAAATCATTTAAAGTTTTCTGCAGAAATCGCTGTGCGCCACTGAAATATTAGGGTAAGCCAGTTCAAGTTCAATGTCGTTCAGGCCCTCGAAAAGTTGGAAATAAAAACGTTAATAAACAAGTGTTAAAAAATATCTGTATTCGCAATTTTTGCCAGTTTGGCAATAATCGTGCGTACTAAACAAAAGTTGGTTTTACAGTGCCAAATTGTCCAATTTAAATTATTTTGAGTTTAATTTTTTTCATTCTTTGTCCGTGGTGTTTTTAAAACTGTTGTGATGAACCTCAAGTTTTAAAAAGTGTTTTCTTTGTGGTTAAAATTAAATCGGGCAATTGATCATTTTTCGTAAAAACTTGAAGTAAACTTTTTCATTATTTCGTTGGGTCAAGCAATTTTATAATTTTCCAAGTTTCTAGGAAGAACTAAAGAAAATAAAGTTTTGTTTGGAAAAATGTAAACCTTTATTTTCAATAATATATCTAAATCCAGACCTGATGAAACAAAACGGACTTTACAGGTTCGGAATGAGCAGACCATTTTACTTTAGGAATGACATTACTAGTGTTACTATTTTAATAAGAGTAAAATTAAAAATCAGTTTTAATCAAAATTAAATCTCAATGCAGCTTTACAACCCTTTTGGCCTCCTTCTCTGCTCTGTCTGAATTGTAGCGATTAGAAAGTGAAGTGAATTTCGAAATTTCAATGTTTGCCTAAAACTTAGTTCTAATAGTGTAATCTAAAATCTAATTACCCCGACTGTTATTATGTAGTGACGTTTAATAGAGACAGCGTGTTAAGCCGTCAATTATCCCAGTTCGTGATGGCGTGATTTTGGCCACCGACTCCACGCTATTTCTTGCGTAAATGTGTGAAACAACACGTTTCCCTTCTAGTATTTCTCTAGCAATTGTGGTTTTCCAGAGGCTGATAATGAAGGCAATTTTAAGTAATTCCGTCTGCCCCCGGTCACAGTCCTCCTGTTCACACAGTCTTCTAATTGATTCCTCTCGGCTAAAATCCAATGAGCTTCGTTTTAATTAATCGCATCCTAAAAGAAAGAATTCGATATCTTCTCGAGCCGATCCCCGGCAATTAGTAACTGTAAAATAACACATTTCTTTATCGCCAGCCTAATTCTGAACACCTTTACCCTATTAGATAAGTTGTAATGTCCATAAAATGTTAAATACGGCGTCCCACCCGCGAGTCTGACACTTCACTCGTCCTTATCAGATAAACCACAATCGTAAATATTGGCTGGTTGTAAGAGTTTCACCCTACCTAAAAACCTGCTGCCTATCGGACAATGAATTGTGCCTACCCGAAGAGACAAAGAAGAGGACGTAACTGGAGACGTTTCGTTTCAACCTTTGACTTGACCGAGTTATCTTAACTCGGCATTTTTCTGGTGATTATATCAGCTACTTGGGAACAAAGAGGAGTTTGAAAAAGTTGCGTCGCCGTCGCCTCCATTCATGGATCTTCGCCTATATTTCACCGTTATGCAGACCCATCCCAGACATGTTTATTATCCGATGTAAATGAGCCGAAATTAAAATTTCACAAATTGAAAATCAATTTAGATCCGATGTATTGAATTTGCATACTTAATATTCAGTTTCGAAGGTAGGTGTAGAAAAATCGCTCTCAGACGTACACCCACGTCTCAAAAATTCGCACGGGATAAAGACGTTGCTGATTCACTACTAATAAATAGCAAAAGCTGCGAGTTTTTCCTCCATCGATAATCATTATTGACGGCACAAGACTTGTTTACACATGTCGAAGCCTCTCGTTGTAAATTTCATACAGTCGCCACCCCTCACACTCATAAATTTTCTGCTGTAATTTATGGCGGCTTTTTTTAAGAAGCCTCAAGACTAGACCGCTATTTTTAATTATTAATGGTTTTAAGATAGTTAAACTAAATCAAAATTTCAAATAAATAATGAAATTTTTAATTGTACTCAGTAGGAGACGACTATATATCTTGGGATTTGAAAGATGTGAAAACATAAACTCTTCTCCATAAGTGACGGCTTTCTAAGCTCTTTTGTGGGGGAGACAGACGCACCAAAATTGCTTTTGGATTTATTCGGCGGAGGAGGATTTCAAAACAATATCCTTTCTTTATCATTCCTTTATATTTCTAACCATTCATTTTTCTCTTTCTGGATTCCAGGATAAGGGTGAAAATCATAAAAACTTTTTATTTAGTCCAGTAAATTACACAGTTTTTGAGTTTTTAAAATGAAATTTTCAAAACTTGCTAGTTTTGGCATGTCTATTAGCTACACCAAACTACAAAATTGTAACTGCACATAAAAATTCTAAAAACTTTGAATTTAGTTCGGTAAATTACACAGCTTTTGGGTTTTTAAATCGAAATTTTTAGGATTCACTAGTTTTAATCTCTATATTAAGCACACCAAATTACAAAATTGATTATACAGAAAAAAAAATTAAGATTATTGATACCAGGATCAGGCTGAAAATTCTAAAAACTTTTTTTTTAATTTTATAATTCCACAATTTTTGAATTTTAAATACAAAAATTTCAGGATTTACTAGTTTTGACCTGTCTATTAGACACACCAAATTTCAAAAATGTAAATAAGAATTTTTATTCCAGAATCAGGATAAAAATTATAAAACTGTCTATTTAGTCCTGTAAATTACACAGTTTTTGGGTTTTTGAAAGAACACTTTTAGGATTTGCTACTTTTGACCTGCTTATTAGACACACCAAATTACAAAATTATAATTGCACACAAAAAAATATAAGAATTTTTATTTCAAGATCAGACTGAAAATTCTAAAAACTTCTAATTTAGTCTTGTCAATTACAAAGTTTTTGGGTTTTAAATACAAAAATTTCAGGATTTATTAGTTTTAACATTTCTATTAAACACACCAAATTACAAAATTGTTAATGTACAGGACAAGAATTTAAGATTTTTCACTCCAGGATCAAACTGAAAATTCTAAAAACTTTCTATTTAGTTCTGTAAATTACACAGTTTTTGGGTTTTATTTACAAAAATTTCAGGATTTATTAGTTTTAATATACCCATTAAACACACCAAATTACAAAATTAAAAATGCACAGAGAAAATAATGAGGAATTTTGATTCCAAGATGAGACTGAAAATTTTAAAAACTTTCTATTTAGTCTTGTAAATTACACAGCTTTAAGGTTTTAAATACGGAGGATTTATTAGTTTTAATCTCCCTATTAAACGCACCAAATTACGAAATTGTAAATGCACAAGACAATAATTTAAGAATTTTGATTCCAGGATCAGACAGACTGAAAATTCTAAAAACTTTTATATTTAATTCTGTAAATTACACAGTTTTTAAATTTTAAATACGAAAATTTTAGGATTCAGTAATATTGACTTAACTGTTAGACGCACCAAATTACAAAAATGTAAGTATACGGGGAAAAAAAATAAGAATTTTTATTCCAGGATCAAGGTAAAAATCCTAAAAACTTTCTATTTAGTTCTATAAATTGCACAGTATCATGGTTTTTAAACAAAATTTTTAGGATTTGCTAGTTTTGACCTGCTTATAAGGCACACAAAATTACAAAGCTGTATCTACACAAAAAAAAATTAAGAATTTTTTTCCCGAATTAGACTAAAAATTCTAGAAACTTCCTATTTAGTTCTGTATATTACACAGTTTTTGGGCTTCATTTACAAAAATTTTAGGATTTACCAGTTTTAATCTCTCTATTAAATGCCTAAAGAAAAAAAAAATTTTTTATTTGAGGATCAGAGAGAAAATCATACAAACTTTCTACTTAGATCCGTAAATTACACAATTTTTGTTTTTTTAAAACAAAATTTTTAGGATTGGCTATTTTTAATTTGTCTATTAGACACACAAAAGCACAAAGTTGTAACTAAACAGAGAAAAAAATTAAGAATTTAGACTGAAAATTTTAAAAACTTTTTTTTAGTTCTCTAAATTACACAGTTTTTGGGATTTAAAAACAAAACTTCCAGATTTTACTAGTCTTAATTTCTTTATTATAAACACCAAATTACAAAATTGTAACTGCACAGAAAAATAATTTAAAAATTGATTACTACGTCAGGGTGAAAATAATAAAAACTTTATACTATTTAGTCTTGTCAATTGCACAATTTTTGAGTTTTTAAAATAAAACTTTTAGGATTGACTACTTTCGATCTTTTTATTTGTTACACTAAATTACAAAATTGTAACTCCACAAAGAAAAAAATCTAAAAATTTTGATTCTGGATCGGACTAAAAATCCTAAAAACGTTCTATTTAGTCCTGCAAATTAAAATTAATTAAAAAAGTCTGTAACAACTTATGCTAAATTTCGAGAATTGTCTGCAAATGATGAATGAGGAAGACATAATGAAGAGCCCGTGTAAAAATCGCCTTTTGGGCGATCTGCCCATCACTCCCAACAACCTGTTCCCACAATATTTTACAACCCAAGTGCCTTATCGCTCTAAAATCTCTAGGTATCAATCGACTTATCTGACTTTGAGCTAAAACCCCCCGGAATATCCGGTAGGTAGACGTTTTCATTTCTCGACGCTTTGGTAAATATCTTCATCCTTGGCATCACACTCGACTCTGATAAATATTTAAGTTGACATGACGTAGTATTTTGATAATCATTTTTAATCTTGTGGAGACTTCTTTCGGTCGTTGGGTTATTAACAAGCCGTATCTGTCGTCAGTCCTTCATTTTTACACTTAATTTCATCCCAGAATGATCGGGGAGTAAATAACATGTTGGATCGCGACGGAAAAAATTTCGCCCCTCGTTATCTTTTTTTTTGAGTGGGTTTTCCTTCCAGTCAGTCACGCGTCCAATTTGGCGCAGGATTATGTAAAATAATTTTTAATTACGAACGGAGCCGTCAAAACTGTGTATAACACCTCCGCAGAGCTGGTGCGGGGAAAAGAGTTCCGATACCCCCTGCTGATGGACTTATAGCAGCCCTAATGAAGCAGCAGACCTGTAACGTCGTTAAATGAACAAAAAATGCGTCAGTCATTACTTGTGTCGAGCACAAAACGCCGCACTATAGACCTGTCACGGGATCTTTTCTTCCTGAATTCGCCTCCTTCAACCTCGACATTTTTTATTGGAGGTCTAGAATTTTTATTATTATGACGGGCCAATTAATGCCGGATTGTTTTCGTTTAATTCCCACAGACACAGACAAAAGAACGCCTCCAAATTTACCACTCCTGCAAAAAATTTGCCACACTTTCAAATTATAATTCTAATTTTACACTAAATTAACAGTGTCGTCTTCATGATGCAAGAGACCTTAAAAGGAAATAGCTTGTTTTTTGTGTACCTACTTTACGAAATGATACTCCTCATTTATTTTGAATACCGCATTTCAAGGTCAAAATTTGTGAAAATTGTGGAGCTCTACGGCCAATTTGAGAAGATTTATCCCTTGAATTGAACATAAACGAGTACTGGAACACCCAAAGACATGTTCGTGATTGTTTTCAATACATAAATCTTCTTAAATTTGTCGTAGAGCACCACAACTGTCACAAATTATGACCTTGAAATGCGGTATTCAAAATAAATGAGGAGTAGATCTTTGTGGTTTCGCTGTAAAAAATAATATAAAGAACATAAAGTGCCGCAGATAATTTTATTAATGCTGACGAAAACAGGTAAAAACTAAGTATCGTAATTTGTCATCTATCATTTAACAATTTATTTTATAGCCGTTATTCTTCTCCAAACAAGTTGTTGCCGTCGGAAACTTGTTCCTTGCGAGACTAAAAACTCACAATTTTGCATCTAAATAGTTCTCATTCTAATCCATTACGTGATATGAATGTGAAATGTGGTGCATTCATCTCATTGTATGCAAACACATTCTAATGCCATTAAAACCGCAACAATACCCTCCGGAATGACCATAATTTAGCCGAGATTTGTTAATTCAAAGTTATGCACATAATCATTAAAATTTCATTACGCTTCTCATTTTTCACCGGCGTTTATCTCTAAAAAATTTAAAATTCAAAATGGATCTGTAATTTGATCCAAGCACATAAAGTATGACCAACAAATAAGTCCGGTTCTCCAGGCTCGTGCATCTATACAAATAAGTGTTGTTCAAGCCGCTGATAAAATCTTCACTATTCACCGAGAAGTCTTTATCACCTTTGTGCATTCCGCCGCCGAAAAATACGAAGTATCTCATATTTAATCGGTGCGTGGATTTTCTTGGAGCACAACTTCGGGTTTAATAATGTTTTGAGTGGTTTCAGAAAAAACTTACAGGTGTAATGATAAATATGGACAAGTACAGGTGTAATAAATCAGCGTAACTATGACCTTAACATTAATAGCAGCTTTAATGTACTGTTGCAAAGTTAAATTACCTCGCCTCGATGGATTATTGTTGTTATAATTCGATTTACATTGTGACAAGAAAAGAAACAAGTTTCATTGTCTTCGATGTCTCTTCTTTGATTTTCTTATTGGAGCGTTAAAATTACATGCCACAATTTGAAAAGGTCTTAAAATAAAATGTTTCTTTTGTTCTTAAATTTTGAAATTAGTTCTAATTAGTGACGTTTCAATATTTCATTGATCTAGCGGTAAAACAACCAGAATTACAAGAACTTTTGGTCTAATTTTAAATATATTTTTTTTTAATTTGCGCCATTTGCCCCATATTTTTGAAATTTGGTGGAGTTAACAAATAAAAAAAGTAATCTGATTAAATTTTATTAATCTGACATTAAAATGTAAGACATTCTTAGGATTCAATAGTTTTCATCTCTGTATTTGACCTACAAATTTAGTAATTTGTAACTGCACAAAAAATTTTGATTTCAGAATCAGACTAAAAATCTTCTAAATTTTCTATTTAGTTCGGTAAATTACACAGTTTTTGAGATTTTAAAACTAAATTTTCAGGATTTGCTGCTTTCGTCCTTCCTATTAGACACAACAAATTACAAAGTTTTTACTGCACAAAAAAATTTTAATTTCAGGATCAGACTGAAAATTCTAAAAACTTTTTATTTAGTCCTATAAATTGCACAGTTTTTGGGTTTAAAAGACAAGATTTTTAGGATTTAATAGTTTTGATCTGCCTATTTGACACACCAAAATACAAGATTGTATCTACACTAGAAAAAAAAAAAATTATTTCAAAATTGGAAATGAAATTGAATGAAATCTTTCTATTTAGTCCTGCAAATAACACAATTTTTGGGTTTAAAGAACAAAATTTTCAAGGTTTACTAGTTTTAATCTATCTATTTGACACACCAAATTACAAATTTGTAACTGAACAATTAACAAATTTTTTACAGATTACAGATTCAAACTGAAAATTATAAACTTTTTATTTAGTTCTATAAATTACACAGTTTTGTATTTAAGATTTTTAGAATGCACTCGTTTTAATCTGTCTATTTGACGTACTAAATTACAAAAATGCAACTAAAAGATAGAAAAAAAATTGAAAATTTTGACTCCAAAATTAGGTAAAAAATCCTAAAATCTTTCTCTTTAGTTTTCTAAATTACACAATTTTTGGGTTTAAAAGATGAAATTTTTAGCATTTACAGGTTTGATCTGTCTATTTGACACACCAAAGTACAAAGTTGTAAATGCAAAAAAAACATTTTAAAAAGTTGTAATCCAAGATCAGACAAGAAATTCTAAAAACTTTCTATTTAGTCCTGTAAATTACACAGCAGTTCTCAATTTTAAAAAACAAGATTTTCAGAATTTACTAGTTTCGATCTTTCTACTTAACACAAAAAATTACAAGATTGTAACTGAACAGGAAAAAAAAATTATAAAAAAGTGGCCTAAACTTTGCAAGTTGGCACCTTGGACTTTCTGAAACTTGTCCCTTTTGCTCAATAATTTGGAAATTTTGTGGAGTTACTAACCAAGCAAAAAGAAATAATGTGATGAAATTTTATTGTCCTCGCATAAAAAATAGCAGAATTACAGATAATAATGTACCTAAGTGTTTAAAAAAAAAAGAAAGGAAATTGCTTCATCTCAGTGACGAAAACCGATAAAATTCCCCATAAAACGCGAAAGAAAATAAGAATGTAAAGAGTGTTGAAGTTGCAAAGACGTCATACTGGGCGAACAAGGAAGAAAATGAAGAATGAAAGGAATGTTAGAACAATAAATATTTAATGTCTGTCAAATTTTTCGTTTATTATTGTAGTTGTCTCTTTCATTTGACGATTAAAGTCGTAGTTTATTCCCGTGCGTGTTTAGTCTGGCTGTCCCATTGCAATAAATTGTGTTTTCCAAGTTTCAGTAGACATTACAACTCACCTGGCGCTAGTTAAAATGTAAAATAGGTCGATAATTCAGTACCTCATAAAGTCCATGAAAAGGCTTCTCCTTCCAGTTGCTTCTTAAAAAATACGACTATTTATGAAAATAAGTTTCTATTTGTAATTATACTAGAGCCATTTACGTATCATAAATAACCGGTAATGGTCATCCTGGTAGCTTTAATAAAGGGAATCCGTTTGAAATAGTAAAATATACATATTAATATAGAGATTTTATACAGCAGACGATTTACGTCGGTAGTCGCGTAAACGGTTTTATGGAAATTTCAAGAACAAGAAAATATAAACGAAATCAATGAAGCTATCCGACGGATTCTTTCCTTCAAAGCACTGTTTGATCCTGAACAATATTGAACACAAACGACAAACCGAAGACGAACAAATAAAAACATCTCGACGAAAAGATTTCCTCCGTTTTTTTCGTCTCGATGTTGCCGATTCCCTTTAGATGTTGGACGAAGATGGAAAGGAAGGATGTGACGTGGGGAATGTTTCAGGAAACAAATGATAGTGTCCGATGAAATGATGGCGGTCCATTGAGTACACGGGGGTCAAAGGTGAGCGAGCATGTTGCGCCGAGTGCCCCGCGCCCCGCGTCGGCAAGGCTGATTTGTCATGCCCCTCCTGAAGCCGGCCCACGCATCTGCATTGCTTTCAATGAATGTCTCGGTCGAGAGGGACACAAAACACAGGTCAATCGACTTGCCCGGCGACAAGGAACTGCCTTCTTCAAAAGACACGGAATTAACGGAAATATTACACTTGGATCATCGGGAAAGAAGAAGATTTACGGATTTTAGGGGTGGTTGGCTTTGGTGGAAGCGCTTCGGGGGGTCCTGGAAGCGACTCGCCAACTCCGGGAAGAAAATATACGGTGAACCCGAATAAAGTGCAAAAATTTTAACTCTAATATCAAACAACCCAGTTTGACATAATGACCAAACTTGGGGTTCCGAAACGTAATCGTTTCCGATGAAAAAACTAGGAGTAGATATTACCTAATAATTAAAATTTATTAATGTCAGTCTAGTCGATCGAAAAATTGGGAATAAAAACGCTAATAAACAAGTAGCAAAAAATGTCTTTATTCCAGCTCTCCTCAGTTTAACAAAAGTCGTGGTAGAGAAATGTTGTTTTACAGTGCCAAATTGTGTATTTGTGTTTTTGGATTATTTTGAGTTCAATTTGTTTTATTCTTTGCTAGTGGTTTCTTGAAAAGTGTTGCGATGAACCTAAAGTTATAAAAAATGTTCTGTTTACTTGTGAAACTAAAACACCTAATGTCATTTAGTCATTCTTCGTAATAACTTCAGGTAAGTAACTTTTACAAAATTTTGTTTCTAAAATTCAGTTTAATCTACAAAGCAAGTCGGAATATGTGTCAACTTATGAACCAATTGAGATAAAGACTTTTCTTTTTGAGAACCCCATTTCTTCAAAGAAATTTATCGGATCAAATCTTGGTGTTGACAAAAATTATCAAAAATACGCTCTAATGATGGTAGAATTGCTATCGAAACGCGCGTCAGCATTTGTTGACGAAATTTGGTGTTTGGAAAAATTGTATTTTTGAGAAGAACCCTATTTATTTCAATAAATTAGGAGGAGTAATTTTTTGCAATAACCAATTTTTTATTTTGAAATGTGTCCTGTCTAAAATCAGTAATCAATTAAAAGTTAAACAAGTATAAGATAAGAACGAGCGTACTGTTTTTTGTTCGAGCGGTTTTTGCTGTCCTTGGGAAACAGTGGTTAAATTCAGTGCTATAAGTGTTTATTTTTGTACAATCTTTATCTGCAGCGATGTATGATATTGGGGTTAAAATCTTTGCACGAGTTCAGATTCTATAGACTACCTAAGAAGAATATAAAGAGAATCAAGAACAGACATAAAAATTACTGTTGCTATTTTGATCCGGATCGCGATACTGGAAAAATATTTTCTCGCTGTCCACTAACAATTTCGTAATTTGGTAAGGCATAAACTAGGAAATACTAAAAATCTCGTCTTTTAAACTTAAAAACTCTTTAATTTCCAAGACTAACGTTTTTGGGATTCCCGTCTTCCTGGAATCAAATTTTTTAAATCTTTTTCTGTGCAGTTATACTTATGTATATTTGTATTTTATTTTTTTGTCTGGTCAGTTACAATTTTGTAATTTGGCGTATCAAATACACAGATCAAAACTAGTAAATCCTAAAAATCTTGTCTTTTAAACTCCAAAACTGTGCAATTTACAGCACTAAATTGAAAGTTTTTAAAAATTTTCGTCTGATCCTAGAATCAAAATTCGTAAAATTTTTCCTTGCACAGTTACAATTTAGTAATTTGGAGTATCAAGTAGATAGATCAGAACTAGCAAATCCTAAAAATTTCGTTTTAAAAGCCTAGAAACTGGGCAATTTACAGAACTAAATAAAAAGTTTTTAGACTTTTCAGCCTGATCCTGGAATAAAAAAAAATCTTATTTTTTTTCCTGTGCTACTTTAGTGTGCCTAACAGACAAGTCAAAAGTTGCGAATCTTAAAAATTGTGTTTTAAAATCTCAAAAACTATGTAATTTATAGAAGTAAAAAATTTTTTTAAGATTTTTAGCCTGTTCCTGAAATCAAAATTTTTATATATTTTTTTGTGCAGTTATAAATAAGTAATTTAGTGTCAAGTAGAGATCAAAAGTAGTAAATTCTAAAATTATCGTTTTTTAAACCCGAAAATTTTGTAATTTACAGGACTCAAGAAAAAGTTTTTAAAATTTTTTCCCTAATGTTGGAATGAAAAATCTTAAATTTATTCCCTCTACATTTACAATTTTGTAATTTGGCGTGTTTAATAGAAAGACTAAAACTAATAAATGCTAAAATTTTCGTATTTAAAATCCAAAAACTGTAATTTACAAGCCTAAATAGGAAGTTTTTAGAATTTTCAGTCTGATCCTGAATACAAAATTCTTAATTTTTCCCCATGCATTTACATTCTTTTATTTTATTTATTTATTTTGGTGTGTGAAATAAGCAAATTAAAATCCAAAAATTTTGTCTTTTAAACTCAAAAACTGTGGAATTTACAAAACTAAATGAAAACTTTTTAGAATTTTTAGTCTGATCCTCGAATTAAATTTTTTTAATTATTTTGCTGTACAGTTACAATTTTGTAATTTGGCGTATCTGATAGAGAGAAGGTAGAAAATCCTAAATAATTTCGTTTTAAAAACTCATAAACTATGTAATTGGCAGAACTAAACCAGTTTTTAGTCTAATCCTGGAATCAAAATTCTTATTTTTTTCCCCATGCAGTTAGTACATTCTTATATTTTGGTGTGTAAAAGAAGCAAATCAAAACTAGCAAATCCTAAAAATTTTGTCTTTTAAACTCAAAAACTGTGCAATTTACAGAACTAAATAGAAACTTTTAAAGTTTTTAATCTGATCTCCAAATCAAAATTTTTAAAAATGTTTGCTGTGCAGTTACATTTTTCTAATTTGGAGTGTCTAATATAATAGAAAGGTCAGAACTAGCAAGCCCTGAAAACTTTGTTTCAAAAGCCTGAAAACTGCGCAATTTACAGAACTAAATAGAAACTTTCAGAGTTTTCAAATTAGTCTGATCCTGAAATAAGAATTTAATAATTTGTTCTCTCTCCAATTACAAATTAGTACTTTTGTAAGTCAAATAAAAAATCAAAACTATGACATCCTAAAAATCTTGTTTTTTAAATCCAAAAAATGTGCCGTTTACAGAACTAAATAGAAAGCATTTACGATTTTCACCCTGATCCTGAAATCTACATTTTTAAATTTTCTTCCTGTGCAGTTATAATTTTGTACTTAGTAAATTCTGAAAATCACAACTTCATGAACCTAAACCTGGCAGATTTACAAGAGTAATTATAGTTTTGTTGAAAAATTACTACACCCTCTCTGATCCTGTTTAAATTTTAAATTTAGGTTGTCTAATAGAAATCGAAACTAATTTATTTACATTTTCACGACTTACGTCTTTTAAAATTCTGCACTAATAATGTTAATACTTTATATCATACGCCAAAAAAGTCATTACAAGATGTAAAAGAATAAAAGAAAAGAATACATACAAATCCTGACGCCCTTTTTCGGTTAACGAAAAATCCTACCGGATTCGATCACGTCGCAAAAAAGTCCCAAGGTTTAATGTCAATATCGACAGTAATGATGGAATTACATGCACCACAAGCAATTAAGATATCTCAGCTCTTTTTCACCATTGGATCATCTCACCGTCAATTAATTCGGAACTCAGTAATCTTGGTTTTTCCTCTGATGTAGTTTTAGTAAAAAACGAATACAATAATTTAACGATTTTATAACATGCCATTAAGTATTTTCGCTGGTAAGATGTAAATTAAGGGTTCGCTAGCCAGATGAATCCACTACCTGTGTTGCATAGAATGCTCAAAGGCATCCACATTATAATAAAATTGTAGGTTAGTGTGATATAATTCTAAATTAAAAAAAGTCGGAGTCGAAAACGCCAAAAATGTAACGATCTTGTTTTTTTAATTGATACTAAAGTATTCTGTTTATTATTCATTAAAAGAGCTTCTTATTCAATAACCGTTCAGCAACAATTTAAATTTCATTTGTTTGTATATTATGCAAATAAAATTCAGGATTTTAACATATGACAATGTTATTACAAACCAGTTTTTCCATAATTTACGTCTTTTAAGAACTGTTTCAATTTCAAGCACACAATGCGTTATTCTTCGAAGCTCAACACTTAAAAGCCTCGTTATCACTCAGTCGTCCGTTGAATCGACAATCCAAGCGATAAAAGTGCATCAACAACTCCTCCAAGAATCCGTAATAAATCTCTTTTACACTCAGTTAAGTCGACCATGTATCGATGTCAAAGTTTTATTGTGGCCATCTCTTCAATTTATCAGTTTAACACCTCTATTTACTCGCCTCGTTGTGAGGTCCCAATTTTTAAAACGTATTGCATTTTCCAGGTGCGAAGGTACGTAATCCTCCAGGTCATGGGGGCGATGTGGGTGGTAAGATTTTCGTCCATTACAGCTACTGTCTTCGGCGTAACCACGCCCACTTAACAAAAGTAGGTCCTTGGAGATTAATGATTTCTCCGAATTTGAGAAAAGATTTGATATTGCGAAATCCCCCAAGTGATTGATAATTACAGATGGTCGTACATGAAAAAGAGCTTAACAGTTTCGTAACATGACTAATTAGCTGTGATTGTGAGAATTTCGATGGAGCAGCTGCCTCTGGCTTGGGGTGCCCCCTTCAGAAGTCGTCCTTAATATAATCCTCATTAAAGTACACCATATAATTTACCGGCGCTGGTAATAAAAGCCCGTCAAAAAAATCGTTTTCGCAATGCTAAACACCCAAGCTCGGTTGGTATTAATCCGGGAGATTTACCAACCGGATTTGAGGGGATTAAACGAGTCTAAAAATACTTCGTGGAGAGCAGAGCACATCTGTCTTCGCGTGCTCGAAAACCACAATAAAAGAGCAGAGCATAGAGTGTTTCTATTGGTGCTGATCCTTCAACAATAGAATTAATAAAGCGCGGAATAAATTTCATCCTTTTTGTCCAACAAGGATGGATGGAGATTTTACCGCCTATTATAGGCGGCGCGAGGATTGTGCGATGCCTCCAATCGTTGTTAACATTTGATTAAACAAATTGTCGTTGAAAAATGTTTGGTAACTTGAAACCTAGATAACCATCTTCCCCATTGATTGTTTTGATCCTTTTCCGGAAACGTGGCGTCGCTTAATTGGATCATTTTATCAGATTTATCAATTCGGCAGGTGTTTTTTCCATGTCCTCATAAATTGACGTGGTGGTTCTCTATCAAAAAATTGAACAATAGTAACCCACGCAAAAGTTCAAGGCGAAATTAATAACATTTAAATAATTGTGCTGTTAATGCGTCGGCCTGCAAAGAACCGGTGATAGATGGTACGGTAATGGAAGGTCAACGACTTTGGCATTTGGTTTTGTGTGTGCTGATAAAAATGCGCAAAAATCCCTTCTGGTTTATGGAGTTGAGCGTAAGCACCTAATAAAGTCCGCAAAAAAACCTACGACAAAAAGGCAGTATTTTTATCGAGTCGAGCAGCTTTTAAAAGTCCATTAAGACTCGAGTATATAAAGGATACAAATGACAATGGTCGGAGCGACGACAACATTAGAGAACGCTGTTTCGGTTAAGAAATCCACGGGGGGGCCTGTCAGTGCGCGATGGGGGGGAGCCTAGCTGTTGCCTCCCCTCGACCTCTTCGGGAGGGTGAATTAGAGGGGTTTAATAGCCAATCTCCGAAATTATCATTTTTCTTCGGGATCTTTAAATTTCAATGCAAATGCTAATTTTTTCGTCGGATTCAACATAACAACCTTAATAAGACGGAGACGAAGGACAGTTTTGAAGTCTTTTTACTTGCTTTTCTTCTGGAATGATTGTCAACTAAATTAAAAAATATATATATTTTAGGATTCTTCTTGTGTTCTTTTTTCGTTCGCTATTTTCTTTGGGTTTCACAGATTTTCTCTAGATTTGTTTTCTGTCTTCTCTTTTTGTTTTAATTTCTTCTTAGAGTCTATTTAGAATTTTGCTATATTTATTATATTTAGATTTTCTAAATAATCGTTAAACCAAGGAAAAACAGAACACTATTAAATCCTGAAAATCGCAACTTTATGAACTGAAACTTACAGCGCTAAAGAATTAAAAAAAAATATGTAGCCTTTTCCTCCTAGATTCTAATTTTTTTTAATTTGTCCGGTTACAATTTTGTAATTTGGTGTGTTTAATACAGAGGTGACAAATGGAACATTTTGAAAATCTCAACTTTTTAAACCAAAATCTGTACAATTTACAGACCTAAATATACAGTTTTTAAGATTCTCACTCTGATCCTAAAATCAAAATTTTTATATTTTTTTTTTGTTTAGTTACAATTTTGTAATTTGGTGTATTAAATATAAACATCAAAACTAGTACATCCTAAAAATCTCGTTTTTAAATTCGAAAACTGTGCAAATTACCAAAACAAAATAGCAACTTTTTATAATTTTTACCCTGATTCCGGAATTTAAATTTTTAAACTTTTTCCTAGGCAGTTACATTTGTAATTTGAGATATCAAATAAAAACATCAAAACTAGTAAATCCTGAAAATCTCGTTTATTAAACCCGAAAACTGAGTAATTTACAGGTTTAAATAGAAACTTTTTACTATTTTTACCTTGATCCTTAAATTAAAATTTGTATATTTTTTTTCTGTGCAGTTACAATTTTGTCATTTGAGATATTAAATAAAAACATCAAAATTAGTAAATTCTGAAAATCTCGTTCAATAAACCCGAAAACTGTGTAATGAACAGGTCAAAATAAAAACTTTTTAAAATTTTCACCCTGATCATGAAACAAAAATTTTTATATTTTTTCTTTGAGCAGTTCCAATTTTGTAATTTGGTGTGTCAAATAAAAGCATTAAAACTAGTAAATCCTGAAAATCTTGTTTGTTAAACCCAAAAATTGTGTAATTTACAAGTCTAAATAAAAACTTTTTACAATTTTCACCCTAATCCTGAAATCAAAATTTCAATATTTTTTCCCTATGCAGATAAAATCTTGCAATTTGGCGTATTTAATAAAGAGATCAAAACTAGTACTCCTAAAAATTTTGTTTTTTAAACCCAAAAACTGTGTAATTTACAGAACTAAATAGAAAGTTTTTAGAATTTTCAGCCTAATCTTGAAACATATTTTTTTAATTTCCTCTCTGTGCGTAATAATTTAGTGATTTGGTGTGTCAAATAGAAAGATCGCAGCTAGTAGATTCTAAAAATCGCAATTTTTTGACCTGAAGACTGTATAATTTACAGCACTAAATAAAAAAAATTGGGAACAAATAGTTACTTTGTCTCTAATCCTGTTTTTTTTTTAATATTTTTTTCTGTGTCTTTTCAATTTTGTGATTTGGTGTGTTCTATATACAGGGTCCGGCAACACTTGTGTCCACCCCCAAAATCGTCTTTAATTTTAAAGAGAAAATTTTGAAAATTTGCATACGCTTACAGTTGACAAAGCTCTAGAAGCTGACGCAAAAATTTGTTTTTTATCACTCATCGTTTTGGCGTCGCGACGCCTTAAAAATCTAATTTTTAGGTAATTGTGAGGTTTTGTGATATAAACCTATAATTTAATTTTTTTTCAATATAAATGTGTTAAAAATATCTCAGTTGATATTTTAGATTTAATGTGAATTGTATTCAAAGTGTGAGGAAAAAATACTGTTTTATCAAGTTAGTTTCCAATTTCATTACGTCAAAATTGGGAACTACGTTTACACCGGTCTGTCAACATCTTGTATCACAAATGACATCTATCCTTTGGTTCGTTTTAGACGGTAACAAAAGTCTTACTTGGTGAAACTGTCGCTTTGTCGATGTTAATTAACGCTTTCTGGTGTCCATAAAGTGCAACACGCCCGAGTTAATCAAAATTCACCTTCATATGAGTGAATGAAGTGACTTGTGAAATTTTGGTGTAAACGTAGTTTGTCACTGCCCCGTCAAAATGTTGAAAACTAACTTGATAAAACAGCGTTTTTTTCGCAAATTTTAAACACCATTTGCAGTAGATTTAAAATAAAAACTCAAATATTTGTATTACAGTTATGTTGAAAAAAAATTGAATTCGTTAATATTACCACAAAAACTCAAAAATCGCTAAAAAATATACTTTTTAGGCGTCGCGACGTCAAACAAACCGTGATTTTATCTTTAAAATTAAAGACGATTTTAGGGGTGGACACAAGTGTTGCCGGACCCTGTATAGATCTACCTAATTAACAACTAGCAATTTGAAACGTACAAGTTGGTAACTCTGCCATTTATGTCAAAGTGTAGCTTTGACAGTTTTAAACGCAAAGATGTCAATGTTGACATAATCTGAACAGGGCTGCCAACTCATTTAAGTCGCATAGTCTGCATCGTTCATATTGTTTTGTTTTAACAATTTGTATACTTTATAACACCATTGGAGAGATTTTTTTGGAAAAAGCAGTTGGTACTCTTAAAAGTGATCGGCTAAGCTCGCTGTATATCATGCCCTAAGTACTTCTAATAGCCAATGCGTCCATATAAATTATTTGTGCAAAGTACAAACACAGCCAATAAATTGTGGCCAGATCCCGCTTTATACGGTCCTGTTTGGCGTAGGAAATATCATACGCTTTCAGAGGCATATTTTATAGCGACGTGTATTTCACATTGTCGAGATTTATAGAATGGCTTTGCGATATATTATGGAAATTAAGTGACGAGAGCCTTGTAGACTCTCTGGTACGATATCCGGTATCTTATTTATTTCTTGGACAAATTTCGGAAGATATTTATCAAGAATTTTATTACAAGCTAAATTCATTTACAGAATATTTACAACAAATTCAACAACTAGTCACTTTTTGTCCTTGCTCATTATAGAGTCTATACTGAAATTCTGAGTGCTTGTCGACGAACTTCCAAGATTATGGGTCAAACTATGCCTTCTCAAATCACAGTTTCTTCGGAACACTTTCCCACAAGCTGAACAATTGTAAGGCTTTATATCAGTATGGGTGAGTAAATGCGTTTTGAGATTCGATCGTTGGTTGAAGGATCTGCTACACACTGGACACTTGTGAGGAGACTCTTCCATGTGAAGAATTTTATGTACTGCCAAAGTCCGGGATTGACAGAAGCCTTTACCACATTCCGTGCATTTGAAGGGTTTTTCTTTACTGTGGATGTACCTACAACAAGAAATTAACATCAGAGAGGTCGTGATACTTTTACGACTAACCACAAACTACTTGCGTAATCATTGGTGAAAGTTATTGCAGAGCAACAGATAAAAAGAAGAGTTAAACGGGGAAAACCATAGACATTTATAACTTGCCGATATTTGATGACTCTGTAAAAGATGAGCTGTCAACTAGCTCACCTTTTGTTCACCGGAGGCCACAAATTTGATCGAGGGAAAGCTCAACAAGCCAAAGTGACGTTGATTTTGGAGACAATACTACTTTCGATTTTCTTATTAACTTTATGAAATTTTGAAGATTTAGAACAAGAAACAGAAATTAAAAAAAAATTATATTCAGAACGAACCAAAAATTTCCAATATTTTAAATTAAATTTTCCAATTTCGTTAATTTTAAGAATATAAGAATAAAATTTGGGGGAAATACTACTTTCAATTTACTTATTAACTTTAATAAATTTCAAAATTTTAGAACAATTAACAGAATTGCTAGACATTTTTATATTCAGGACGAACCAAAAATTCCCAATAATAGATTAAATTTCCTAATTTTGATAATTTTAAGGATATAAGAATAAAATTTCGAAGCAATACTGCTTTCGATATACTTATTACCTCTGCCAAATTTTAAAATTTTAGAGCAAGAAAGGTTTTAAAAATCTGTATTTTCAAGACTAACTAAAAATTTGCAATAAAAATTAAATTTTCTAATTTCGTTAATTTTAAGAATATCTGAATAAAATTTGGAGGCCATACTGCTTTATTAACTCTTCCAAATTTTAATATTTGTAAAAAAGAAATTTTAGTGTTTATTTTTAAAGCCAATTTATTTTAATTTTTATTGATTTTAATTTCCTAATTTTCTCAATTTTAAAAATATTTTATTGAAACTTAAAGGCAATACTACTTTCGACATCTTTATTTATTATGCCCAAATTTCAATATTTTAGAAAAAGAAACAAACATTTTAGAAATTTTTATTAATAGGACAAACTAAAAATTTTTAATTATATGGATCAAATTCATTAATTTTGTTAATTTTAAGAATATAAGAATGAAATTTGATGGTAATACCACTTTAAGCTTAGTTATTAATTCTGCTAAATTGCAAAATTTTAGAACAAAAAACAGAAATTTTAGACATTTTTATTTACAGCATAAACTAAAATCTTGTGATATTATAAATTAAATTTCCTAATTTTGCTAATTTTAAGAAAATAAGAATGTAATTTGGAGGCAATACTACCTTTGACATGATCATTAACTCTGCCAAATTTCGAAATTTTAGAACAAGAAACAAACATTTTAGAAATTTTTACAGAATGAACTAAAAATTTGCAAAATTATGGATTAAATTTCCTAATTTTGCTAATTTCAGTGATTTAAGAATGAAATTTGGAGTTCTTACTACCTTTGACTTGCTCATTAACTCTGCCAAATTTCGAAATTTTAAAACAAGAAACAAGACAAGCTAAACATTTTCAAAATTTTGGATTAATTTTCCTAATTTTGCTCTTTTCAAGAATTAAAAAATGAAATTTCGAGACCTTACTACTTTTGACTTGCTCATTGACTATCAAATTTCAAAATTTTCGAAAAAGAAACAAAAATTTTAAATTTTTTTTATTTTCGAGACGAGCTAAAAATTTTCAAAATTGTGAATTAAATTTCCTAATTTCGCTAATTTCAAAAATATAAAAATCAAATTTGGAGACAATACTACCTTCGATATGCTCATTAACTCTTCAAAATTTCTAAATTTTAAAACAAAAATCACAAATTTTAGAAATTGTTATTTGCAGCATGGTCTAAACATTTGCAATATTCTAGATTAAATTCCGCAATTTCATTAATTTTAGGAATATAAAGATGAAATTTGGAAGCAATACGACATTCAACAAGTTTATTAACTTTGCCAAATTTTGAAATTTTAAAGCAAAGAGCAGATTTTTTAGAAATTACTAATTAAAAATTTCTAAAATATAAAATCGTAGGTACTGAATTTTTGCATTCACATAAGTTTACATAGATGTAAAATAAAACTTGATTATTAGAGCTCGCAAATTGATCTAAATTTGAAAGTCATCTAAGCAAATGTATCTGCGCAAAAAATTATTTGGATATCCCTCCGAATCCCAATTAATATAGAACACCTGTCAAACCAATTACTTTTATCTTTTCTGTGATAATCCGCGCGGCTTAAATTAGTTTGCAGTTTCTGCCACAATCCTGCTTACACAATAATGTAAATAATTTATCCTTAATACCGTTTTATCGTTGCTGGAATTAGTTTAAATCCGACAATTAAGCCTTATCATTCTGATTTAATATTGACGTGCTGCTTTGTAGTTTCTAACCACTAATTCGTTAATTGCAGTAATTTTCGAGAGCAATAAACCGTCCCTGACTCGTTAATCCGTGAAAAGTCCATATTATGAAATTTCATATCCAACATAATAGTTAGAACCCACGCGATGAGATTAATAATGATCGAAGGAAATATCAAAAGGTCTTTTATAAATCATGAAAAGAACGAAGGACAAAATCTTTTATAGCTAGCCGTCGGATGTTAAGCGAACTTGTTCTGGTTCTTCGACACGTAATAAAATTATTATCTGTTGTTCGCCATGGGAACCTTCGAAAATAATCAGGTGCGAAGATCAAATCGTTCCGAAATTTGTTTGTCTGGGGCTTTACGACTTTGAGGAGGCATGGGGGGGCCGTAACGAGGTGGAAAAGAGAGCCAAGACGGCAAAACATGGAAATTTTCTGGTTTCTATTTTTACCATTGCCCCAAAAAGAAGGTAGATGGAGGATTGTTTTCGCCTCTTTCTACATCGCAACGTAATAATTACCTATGGTCCCTGAGGTGATCCTGTCTTCGGAATGCCTTCCCGCAGATGTCGCAAGAATAGGGTCTTTCATCGGTGTGGGTGCGTTCATGTATCAACAAATTATAGCTTTTGGTAAACTGTCTGCTACAAAACTTGCATATAAACTGTTTCTTGGGCCTCGCTGACCCCTTCTGCCTCCCCGCAACGGTACTAGAAGCCGTAGCCGTGACCGCCGTCGCCGTAGTGGTGGTCCCCAGCCCATTCTGATAAATCGAATTCATGATCAAACTGGGATAACTCGTATCCACCGGCGACGTGGACACCGAAAAGTTATTAAGAGCGTCATCGTTATCCAACAAAGCCAAATCCTCCTCGACTTCTTCAGCGAGATCCACGTCTTCGGTGAGACTCGTGTTGCTAGCCGCCTCCTCGGCGACGGGCTCCTCGGCTATCTTCGCCGTGTTCGCGGCGATTTTCAGAATATCTATCCTCCCTGAATTGTTGTTAACATTCGCGGAGACCGTCGTCAGCTGCTGGAGAGTCAAATAAGACTCCAACGCTTGCAGATTCAACGCCGCCGCCGCCGCCGAGTTGGCGGGTAACAACGCCGCTTGCTGCAAAGAGTTCATCATCGCATTCTGGAGAGACAACGCCACGTTCTGGATCGATCGTTGCAGGAAATTCTCCTGCAGCATCGCCGTGGCGAGGTTAAATTGCATCGTCGTGTTGATTTCGGCCGGTTTAGGTGACATCTCTGCGCCGCCGTCGCACGTTGTGGGTAAAACGTTGGGTTCGGTGGATGTTTGCATTATGGTGGAGATGGGTTCCCGTCACTGGGCTGGCGTCCAGAATGGGCACATATCACAATTTTCTCATTTTACGGGTTCGTCGCTTGTTGTAGCATCGATGTTTCCGAAACACGCGCGCGCACTTTGGCTTAAGCAGTAGACAAACGACTAAGCAGAAAGATCGGAACGGGCCAGTCAGTTGTTCTTACGTGTGCGCCATCTGGTAACGAGCTGACGGAAGAAGACGGATGCGGCGGACGAGACAACGAGGATCTTTTCGTTGGGTCACAAAGGTCTTCGCCAACGGAAAACGAGGAAAAGGTGGAATTTCAGAGGTCTGGGGTCATCATAGGAAAATACCGCACAGCTCAATGCGAATAAAATGACAAAGCCAAAAATCGGAAAATTTTGTCTTGTTAAAACCGATTTTATTGCGATTTGCTACGATTTCGAGCTTGCTTACATGAGATTTAGACTATTTAGACTCAAACTCAATTCTCAGTTCTCAAACTATCCAAATTTCCCTTAAATAAGTACCTATAATTTGGTTTTAAACAAATTGATCTAAATAGTGAGTCTAATTTAATTCAACCCTATTGTAGCTTAGTCAAAATTAGACAAATTAGACTTGTTGAAGCCAAAGTTTTTTTCAAAATAGTTGTCATGAAAGAACGCAGACTGTGAGGAAGAATGAAAAAACAATTAACGTTTGTTTCTTTGAACCTCGAGCATCGTCTCGTGTCACGCTGACTCTTCCTCGAAGCATCTTCTTTTTTTACAGTTTCTGGAAGTCATGAAATTGATTTATTGTCGCGATATGACGGACATTTATCGGTCACTTTATTAGGCTTCGCGGATTTACATTAATTCAGTCATCCTTTGCGATTTTATGGGCCACTCCGTTTATCTTCACGTCGTGGGAGATACTTTATGAAGATAGCCTTCACCTCGCAGAATAAAAACGACAAAGATCCGATGCTTACGACAATTAAAGCAAAGCGTAACTTCCAAGAAAGATGCTGCAAAATTTGATGGTTCGCGTCGCACGTGTCTTTGTAACAAGTATACTTAAATCACGGCACCCCTTGATGAGTGGTGTTGACAATTGAATGTGTTAAGTTGGTTCATGCTGGTCTCGAGTTATGTGCGTGAGCGTACCGGAATGTGAAGAAATAAATATGAGATATTAAAGAAGAAAAGGGCGAGAACCCTCTGGTTTTTCATTTTGGGAACTTGTTTGTGTCATCTGCTTGTTTTTCGCGCTATATCTTCACGGGTTTATTTGGTGCTGACCGTTTTGCATAGTCCCTTGTCCAATTATTCCAAGAGTTATAAGATAGCCTTCGTGCGGTCTCTTAAAGACGACTTTTAAAATGTCAATATTTAATAACACTTCCTGTCACTTAGTGAAACAAAGACTGTTTGGCAAACAGCGGGTTTTTTCGCACACTATCATTATCATAATATTTGAGGTTTAGCGAACCCCTTGAGACCCAGGTGTCAAAATCTCTTATTTGTTTAGATATTTACCCCCGAAGAACCAGACATCCGGTGGTGGTAAAATTCGGACTTTTCATGACTATTGTTTTTCTGTTTGGTACATTAATATTTAGTAATCGTTATTGATGGATGTTGGTAGCGAAGTCGGGGAGGCCTCCTGCAGACCTTATTACCCTGCTAGCAGGTGGTGTGCCCGTGAAACTTACACTGAAGTACATTTTTCATTAGAGGTCGCGTACTAGTGATTTATTTCTTGCCGCACTCTTTGGTATAAAGTATAGCACCCTTCGCAGATGCTCTTTTTAACAGAATTAAGCAACGGCAGCGCCACATGCTGCGAGCCATGGGTGGTGGAGACTTGGAGGAGGAAAACGCTTGCGATTGTCCGAAATGAGAACCAGAAGAAGGTCTCTGGAACAGTTCATTATTTATAGGCGGAGGATTGAAACCGATTGCGCCGACGAAATATGCACACACTTCATTCAACGTTTTAAATCTAATTTCACCAACTAAATAAAATTGGAAATTTCTACAAAGGTCGGATCCGAAAATACTTAATTTTCTAATGCTTTCTAAGGACTTTCTAAGAATTCACTAAATAAAGGAATTCTCAAGAGTCCTAATATATCCTGAAGAACCTGACGAATCCAATGAATGCTAAAATATTCTTAAAAATTATGGGGAATTTCGAACAATTCTGAACAATTTTATGGAGTCTTATCGAGTCTGAATCCTAATAAGGCTTAGAATATTCCAAAGAATTTTTGATTATTCTGTCGAATCCTACAAATTTCCTGAAAAGTTTTCATCTTGCTCCGAAATTTAATTTTGCAACACTGAAAAAACATTTAAATTTGACACTAGAGATGACATTCTGTTCTATTTGAATGACATTTTGTATGACAAGAACTTAAATTGTTCTACTGACATTCAGTGTTACCAACATCTCATTGAAAAATTAGAACAAGTCGAAAAATCTTAACAAACCTCAAAATCTTCAATTTTTTAATGCTTTCTATGAACTTTCTAAGAAATTCTACTTTTATAATTTCCATAAAATTGTCAATTTCAGTGTCCTTAGAAACTTCAAGAATTTTCAAGAATTGGCCAAAACTCAAGAGTCCTAAAGAATCCCGAAGAACCTGAGGAATCCAATACATCCTGAAGGATTATGAATAATTCTTAACAATCCTAAACCATTTTAAGGAATTTAATTTAATTTATTTAAACCCAAGGAATTTTTAGTTACCTTTTCGAATTCTATAAATTTCGTAAAAATGCTAAATTTCTCAAAAGTTTTCATCTTTCGTAATCTAATTTGGTAGCACTGAAAAAACATTTAAATTTGACACTAGAGATGACATTTCGCTGTATTTCAATGACATTTCGTATGACATGAACTCAAATGGTGCTGCTGACATTCAGTGTGGCCAACATGCCATTGCAAAAATACAGTTTACAAAATCCCTCAAAATAAAACAAGTCTAAAATTCTCAACGGATCCCGAAATCTTCAATTTTCTAATGCTTTCTAAAAACTTTCTAAGAAATTCTACTATTAAATTCTTATAGAATTGTCGAATGTTTCGGTATACTTAGCAACTTTAAGAATCTTCAAGAATGCTTCAAAATTCAAGAGTCCTAGAGAATTATGAATAATTCTTAACAATCCTCAACCATCTTAAAAAGTGCTAATAACCTTTAGAATATCCCAAAGACTCCCAAAGAATTTTTAGTTACCTTTTCGAATCCTATAAATTTCGTAAAAATGCTGAATTTCTCAAAAGTTTTTATTTTTTTTCGTAACTTAATTTGGTAGCACTTGTCACATTTAAATTTGACACTAGAGATGACATTTTGTTCTATTTCAATGACATTTCGTATGACATAAATTTAAATGGTCCTGCTGACATCTCAATGCAAAAAACTGTTTACAAACTGCTTTCCAAGAACTTTTTAAGAAATTCTACTATTAAATTTCCATAGAATTGTCGAATATTTCAGTGTCCTTAGAAACTTTAAGAATTCTCAAGAATGGTCTAAAATTCAAGAGTCAAAGAATCCCGAAGAACCTGAAGATTATAAACAATTTGACACTGGAGATGACAATTTCGCTCTTTGACGTTGAGTGTTGCCAACATCTCATTGAAAATTGCGTTTGGGGTTTAGTGAGAGGGGTGGTTGGGGGTGAATAATTTGGAAGTCGGTGTTGGACGTAAAAAGCAATTTATTCATTCGTCCGTCGTAAATATGAGAAACGACAGTGGAATTCGTTTTAAATGTTGTCTGGTTGATGGCGGGGTGTGTCAACGCTTCACGGGGAGCACCCGAGAAGACTCCCCGCAAGGAGCGGCTATTTAAGGTGAAATCGTCATTTCCGTAATGATTAATTAATAAGTTAATTAAAATCAAGGATTTCTCTCCCGTCTCTTGTCCGTAAATTTTAATTATTTATCATATCGTGAATCCCGACTTTTCTGACCATCACAATGACATGATGGTCCGAGTCGTGGTGGCCTCCTCCTGCGCGCTACCATCAAGGAATTCATATTTCCGATCATCGATTTTGACGATAAAGATCTACATTTTTTCCACGTAACGACGTTCATCATTTGTTGTCTGGTTGGGATTTGGTGGTGAATCGGATGTTTTTTTTTCTTTGTGTCGGTAGCCTCGCGTAAATAACGCCATCTATACAAGGCATAAAAGAAAAGCGAAGATTGCGAATAAAAATTACAAGAATGCCTCGACTACAGCATGCCTAAACACGATATCGCCAGTTAACGACCGCCACATTTGTCATATACTCGCTATTTTACACATGCTATTGCTTCTTAACATGCAAACGTATGGACATCTCTATACATGATTTGATTTTATAACGCGAAATATTTACACACGGACACGTCGTACACACATCATGACACCTTTCCTGCAGTTCGCGAGCTGCTTCGCAGGAACCGTATCGCTCAATAAAATTTTATGGACGATTTTTATCGTGAGGATTCAGACGCTTTATGGGTTAATTACAACAAATGGCGAACGTGACTTTACATACTACTTTTCTGGCACTTTAAACTAGCGCCAAATTTCACCATTACCATCCGACGCGAATCTCCCAATCCCATTATTTCAAAACCTCATTTACCCATTCGCTCCGGAACGAACTATTGATATGAAATAAAATAGTTCTCGTCCGTGTCTCGACCATCTTCACACATTTTAGTGCATCCTTGTCTTCCTAGATCTACTTCTTGGTAATTGCGTGTTGCGGTGTTAAAACCGTTGCTGAGTATGATCTTGTTCATAGGAGATAATGAGATCTCTGCGGTGGCGCGCACTCTTGTAATTGAGCAATTCATTACGAAACATTGAGAGAGTGATGGGGTTAGGCTTGGGGCTACCGGCCGCAGCCCCACTGGGTCTCGTTTGTACCAATCGACCCCATTGCAGGGGGCCAACGTCGCTGCCTGCCTCGATCTGCAATTAATCTGATGGGTTTCGGTGAGTGAGCGAGGAAATTGGATGATTTGCGTGAAAATGATGTGGCCGGGAGCTCGGAGGAACAATCGAAAAAATTTGAAACCGAAAGAAACCACAACAATGGACATTCTTTTAAGTTGGAAAATTGTGCCAAATCTCAAGAATGCATGCCAAAATTTCTAAAACAACTTCAAATGTGTGCCATGAATTTAAGACCTGGAGATTTACACCACAAAAATTAGTAAAATTGGCACAAGTTTCAAGTTTAACATAATTTTTAAGTTCTCTAAACATCAAAACTTTAGATCAAAAATTATAGCTATTCATTTCAAAATGAATGAATTTTGGTAGCAGTAAAAAGTTCCTCTACATCATTCTAGTGTCGTAACTTTGGCTTCAAAAAGTGCATAATTATGAAATTTGACACATGTCTAGACCATAACATGATTATTACTTCCACCAAAATTCAAATTTATTGGTTGAAAATTACAGATTGTGGAGTACTTGATATTTTATAGAACCGAAAAATTCCTACTTCGTCAGTTCTGAGTGCTATAAGTCGGACATCTAGGGATCTGCAATTAAATAATTTAGCACTCCAGCTAAATTTGGAATAATTATTAAGTACGCCAAAATTCATTGTTATAATTTTTAAAATAAAGATTTTACACTGTTAATAAAAATAAAAAAAATATATTTAAATTATTCAGAAGAGCATAAATTTAAGACCTGGAGGCTGATTGTCATAAAATTTGGCACACGTACCCAGTTTACGAAGTCATGTGTAATAAATGTCCTAAATCTTAAAACTATTAAACCAAAATCGCAGTTATAATTTTATATACAAAATATTGAATTTTGGTGGCAATAAAAAAATTCTTCTACTTCATTCTAGTGCCGCAACTTTGGCATCCGACGGTACACAATCATAAAATTTGGTATATGTACTTGTTAACCTTAACATGGTTATTAACTCCAGCAAAATTCAAATTAATCACTCTAGAATTCCAGATTTTGCCTCGCTTAAATTTTGTAGGACTGAAAAATCTGCCCTCCATCAGTTCTAAGTACCCATAAATCGGACATCTATGGGTCTGTAATAAAATAATCTGGCACTTCGACTGATTTTAACATGACTCAATTTAAATTCAATTCAAATTTATAAGTTATAAAATACAGATTTTCACTGCTAGATTTTAAATGTAAATAAAAAAATATTTAGATTATGATTATTACCTTCACCAAAATTCAAATTTTTCGTTAAAAAAAATACAGATTTGGCATTGATATTTTATAAAACCAAAAACTTGGCACTCAGTTCTGGATGCCATAAATTGGGCATCTATAAGTCTGCAATAAAATAATCTTGCACTCCGACTAACTTTAACATAATTATTAAGTACGCCAAAATTCAAAATTATAAATATTAATATACTGATTTTACAATGTTTGATGTTAAATTAAAATAAAAAAAAATATTTAGAATACTTAGAATGACTTAAATTTAAGATCTGAAGGCTGATTGTCATAAAATTTAGCACACGTACCAAGTTTAACATGTTTGTAAAGTGTCTTAAATCTCAAAAACATAGAACTAAAATTACAGCTTTTAATTTTACAATGATCGAATTTTGATTACAGTAAACAGTTTCTCCACATCATTTTAGTGCCGTAACTTTGACATCTGACAGTACACAATTATAAAATTGGGACACTTCTCAACCCTAACATGATTATTAACTCTAACAAAATTCAAATTTATTGGACAAAAATTACAAATTTGGCATTTCTTTTTTGTAGAACTGAAAAATCGCCACTAGATCAGTTCTGAGTGCTATAAATAGGTCTGCCATAAAATAATTTGGCACTCCAACCAAAATAGGCATGATTATTAACTACCTAAAAATTACAGTTCATAAATCCGAGTATAAAGGTTTTAAATAAAAATGAAAAAACTTTTTTAATTAGGTACTAATTTTTGCACCCTTCGTGGTTTATATTGCGCTGTCGCCTCAAAAAGAGATTAAAAGTAACTGTATTTTTTGATTTTGTGCTCGCTTCACCGGCGAAATAAAACCTCAAACACTAGTCGAGGCGCCTGAACGTAGAAACCAATAAAATTTTCAAAAATGTATCATTAAGCGGAGTAAATTATGTTCCGAATGTAATTCAAATGTTAATTCGGCAATAAAAAGTCCCGATTTTGAGGGGAGCCCACGGGCGCAAGAGAGAGACGGAAAGGGACTAAACCGTTTAAATAAATTTTCACTTCTGTGTAGGTAGTTTTTGCTTTGTTTTTAATTAAGCAACTTGTCGAATATTTCAGAAATCGTTTAATATTCATAGCGTTTTATTTGTATTAAAAGGAAAATAATCGAAATAGCTGGCACGAAAAGGGAATGTGTTATAGGATGGTATAGTGGCAACACAATGGGTTATTGTGTCGCTCTAAAGCGGCATTTAACTTTGAAAGAAGAGGACAATGCCGTTCAACACCATTAGCCTAGTCACGGTCAAGTAGGCTCTGACAGCCGCTCCTTCGGAAAAATGACACATCGATATCATTAAAGCCAACTTAACGGGTCCAAAAATAATAAAAATCGTGGGCCCCGAATCGCGACAGGTGTTGAAATAAATTCGAAAAAGTCGAGTGTTTAGCTTGCCGATTTACAAAATTCAAACAAAAATCTTGTGGGAACCTGTTGGAGATGAAATGCGGCCAAAGAAAAGACACAAAAGGACTACTTTGTTAAAATGACACGTTTAATGAAATGTGTATTATTTATGGTCCGGGGCTTTCTTCGTCTCTTATGATCGTTATTATTTTTTTATGTTAATCCGCTTTGTATAACTTTATATATGTTATTATACGGACGCTTTTGTAGCTGAATATTTAATGGCAGGCGGATTTAAACAAACACCATAAATTTTTGACTACCTACTTTGATTATTGCACAAATCATGCGGTTTACTCGACGAATAGATAAATACGGCGGCGTTTTCCAAAAGATGTCAAGTTTACGTAACACCGGGGGGCCTCTGCTTCGACACAGGTTCAAAGTTATAAATGAATTTTGGGAACGAACAAAGAAGCTTTTAACCGAATCATCCGCACTTAAAAACGGATTTATGGAACCCACAAAAGATGGGAAACTAAATTGCTTTTTTAGGGCTTTGCTCCAATATCAGCATTTTAATTCAAATTGAGACATTTTTGAAATCTTGAAGATTCAGAGTCGGATTATACAGTAATGTACGTATTTTAATTTATTTTTTAGGTCCCCGTCCTTTTTTAATGTTTTTGGAGATAAAACTATAAATAGGTCGAACAACAGCGTTTGGGTTTCCCCTCAAAAAAAAACTAGACATTTTTTTTTGTTTAGCGGTTGGTATTGCACTGTCGTCAATTGACACAGGAGTGTGCCGAAGTATTTTAAACGAGGTTAGAATGTTTTATTTCCAAAATAGTTACTACGAGAGCAACCTTAAAGAGTAAAAGTCAATAGGTCAGATTTTTTTTTGATTCTTAAAATTTTGTTGACCTAAAAAGTAGTGTGAATCACACGACGGAAAATGCTTTTGGAAGTCTTCGTGTTGTTGCGACTCGACCCGCCTCGTCTTCGCAATTGAACTCAGTCTTCCAAAAGAGCATTTTCCGGCCTTGTGTTCCAAATTACAATTTTCCCGCTCTGCCGAACGTTTAAATTAATTTTGGTTAATGGCGGATTGTGCTCTAGATAATTCTTATTCTGAGAGCAATTTTTAGAATTCTATATTATTACATTAGCATTAGTAAAAATATGAAGTTAAAAATTTAAAATTTTAAATTTTCCGCTCGAAATTTCGAAGTGTGGGACTGCGAAATAAAGTACTGTTACTGTGTAACGTCGCTTTATGCCTAAACTAACCTTTTCACTGCAAAGATTTCTTTCCAAAGCAATTTGTCTGTGTTTACCTTTAGCACTATCCACACACAAGTAAATTTAAAAAGTAAGGTTAGTTTGCACAATGTGGTGACAGCTTTGCAACTTTCAGTATTACCAACTTCGCAATTTCTAATGAAAAATTTAAAATTTTACTTTTTTTATTCAAGTTTTTGATAATGCCGCATTAACATTGGATCCTAAAAGAATGGCTCTCATCTACTAAACGCCACCAACCACAATCCATTAAGACGAATTTAATGTGAAGGTTTGAGAAAACTGGAAAAAAAATCAAATTCAAAAATACTTTGTATGAAAATGCAGTGGCGGACAAAATAAAGTAGTCAAGTCTTAGACCGCATTTTTTCAAAAACTGAACTTGTAAAACAGGCTATCAAAATAGGCATAATGATAGGCTTAACAATGCCAATAATAAAATAAAAGAATAAAATGACATTATTGCATGCGTACAGTTGAAGATTAATTACACAGTAGTTTGCTTATTTTCTTTTACTTTTAAATGCATGGGCAATCATCAAAACACCTTTACATTGTAGGCACAGATTCCCTCTTGTAGGTTAATAATTATTCAGGTAGTTATGATAGCGTTCCATTAGTAGTTCAAAAGTTTAATTTTTGACCTGGAGTAGGTATAGATTATGAAATGTCCTTCAAAAGCTTATTACTTTATTTTGGCTGTCACTGGTCAAATATTTACGTTTATACAAGGTGTTTATAAATGTTTCTAGCATCAAAGGTAGCTCTGGAATTCCTGTCATGCACTATTTTGTCGCTTTGTTTTCATAGTGAATATAATTACGATTTTGTGTCCAAGTTTTTCATTTTCAGATTTTAAACCACAACTAACACAGTTTATTTCTCAAAACTTACTTTACTTCATGTTTGAGGTTAACTGCAAATGTCAGTTGAAAAATTGAAACTCACATTTGTAATGAGCGGCAAACTTCTATAACATTTCATAGCCACCCTTGATGCTAGAAACATTTATAAACACTTGTTACAAGATGTTATGTAAGTAAAGCACCAACTCTTTTATGTTCTTCTATTCATTCATTGATTCATAACACTGCTGTTACAGTTTAGTGCTTTACTTACATAACACTCTGTATACATTGGGGATTTAATTTACACAATTAATTTAGATACCTAACATATGTATTTATAATCGGGATTTTTGGTTAATCCGTCGAAAGCTGAACTTTCGTGTCCGATTATGCTTCCACTGCAGTGATGTTGGTATTTCTAAACCAAAAACAATTTTTATGATATTGTTGTTTGTTGTTCCAAATCGTTTTTTTGCGCCTCCTAAATTTGTCATTTCCAATAGCTCCACCTAATAATTTATACCACCCGAGCGCATTTTATTCCGACGACAAGTCCAGTCACCGAAACCGAATCGTTAATTACCTCCGTCCTCAAAAACATCCAAAATTCATTAAATTTTTTTGCTCGGGCGTTCTCGAGCCACCGGTTAATTACATAGGGGACCCAAAACGATTTTCACTCATCGAACTGACAGATAATAGCCCATGGGCCCTCTTTAATATATATTACAAGAGCATCATCCGTTAAAAAATCGAGCCCGTCATCTGTGCTTTTCAACAAAGAAGTAATTTTTTTGAAAAATCGTTCATTTGTTTTAAAAGAGGTAGGTGATTTGATTGCGGCGCGTACCTGATCTTTTTATTATTGAAAAAAAAAATGAAATGAGTATTTGTGAGGGTCTGGTCATTGGGAACTCTCAGCGGGGGTTCCCGTCGGCCCTCGGGCGGTTGGTAATATATGGAGGCCGGGACTGGATAACATTAATAGTTTACAATAATAATAGCTCACTGGAAAGTGTAAGAGACGTGACAGTGCAGAAAACGGTTTTAAATTAGGAGTTTTCTTCTGAAATTTATTTCTTTTGAAATTCGATTGATTGGAGCTATTTGTTTTCTTAAGAGAAATGAAATATTTCCAGCCCGTGGCCACGTGAAAATTATTAAAAGTTATAAATTGTTGTATTGGAGGTATACATCTTTTTAATAGACTTAAAAGTAAATTAAGCAACAACCATAGAATTTTAACATTCCAGAAACACGTTATAACCCTCTTTGGATTATAGATAAGCGGAACACGATGTTATGACACCCTCTGATGTAGATGTTAAAACATCAGAGACACTTTTCTTGTGGCTGTTTTTAATAATGTGGAATGTTGTCGACAGGTGGCTGAATTGGAAAGGTTTTACTCTAATCCGTGTCTAATCTTTGAATGATGAGGATCAAAGAATGACGTCAGAGATTGATTAGGTGTGGTCGGATGCGATCATGGCCTAGGTTACTATTAATCACGCGAATCTTGATGGAATTTCGTGGAAAATTCGGTCCAAAAAAGACTTTTTCTTGCATAATGTCCTAATTAATTTGTTTGCAGAAGTTGATTCTGAGCCCCGCAGCAAGACGGCCTTCTAATAACACAGCAGTAACGTTGTAAATGCCACTTCCACAACAATAATTGATTTAATTATCGGATTGATTTAATTATATGGACAATGCGATCCAATTAGCGTCTGATCTGACTCTAATAGTGGCACCAAGTCTCCAATTAATTAATCCAAAGCTTCTTGATTAATCGTTTTAAATACCACTTATCTAGACATCGTAATTATCTAATGCTACTTTCACTAGCACACATGAATCTGCGATACCCTAAAAATCGATTTGTTCCCAGAGCCGGATTCATAAATAATTACATTTAAGTGGCTTTAATGCGAAGAACCAGCAATCCGCACTGACTATCTGGGTTAGCAACCATATGACTAATTCTGTGAGTTTAAGCGTGAGAACAAATCCGAAAAGAGCCTTTGGGTCCGGGATAATTACACGTTTCAAAACACGTGGTAACAAACATGTAACTCTTCCACTGTGATGAAGAAGTGCTCGCGAAGGCTTGTGGAAAGCACCGGTAAAATACCGCCGCGGCTTTATTGGAACTGTGGGACTGAAGTTTCGGACCAAATGGTACGTTAATGGCAAACAATGGGAAATACGATGATTATTAGGTGTATAATATCGATAGATTGGGCAGGTTGGGTCAAGCACGGACCATGTTGGTAAGGTAGGTCGTGTCGGCATCGATGGCGTTTCGGGAATGCAGAAGAAAAAAACAGACGAAATTCCGGCACGTTCTCGGCGCCCTTCGCGTTTCGGACGTTCAGTTTGAAGGGGTTGGAGCGATAAACGCCGAAAATTTCTTTCTGGTTTTTGACCTTAAAAGTGCCCCCCTAACTGTCTTATTGTTTCGACATTCTTCCAGTGATTAAACACACTTATTTTTGGCGAAAACCAGAAATCGGTGAGCTGTCATCGCTATCAGAAGACGTCCATAAAAATCCGAAAAATGTAAAAACACAGTTCGGACATACCCGGAAACCAGTTTTCGCCACAGAAATCCAACTGACAAAGATTGATCATTTTCATTATAATTATTTATTGTTATGGCTTGAAATTATTCTAAATAACCTTCAATTTGCACTTTCTTATTAACCAACAACGCCTCGTTTCGTTGCAAAAATTCCATAAATCAAGTTAATCACGAGTGTTTTAGCTCTTTCAACTCGAAGCTCGGAGAATAGGTAATAGATTTTTATTATCATGTAAAAGTAAGTAATTATCTGTAAGAATAAATCAAATTTGTGGAGAGGTTGTCTCATAAAAGTAACAAATAGTTGAGATCTGAAAGCTTTCAGTCACGGGGCGATGTTGGTGGATTTATCCTGGAAATATGTAAATCGGTGCAATAAATAATTTCCGTTGACAATATTATAAATAGTGGAGGACTTTGAACAGAAGCGTTGTCACCTTGACAAATTGTATCACACTCGACGATGCGGCGACTGGCAACACCTTTAACATTGCTCAGCTCTTATTCACATTTCCAGAGTAATTTATGCGTTTGCGAGGTTCTCATTATGAAAGTCCTGAAAACTTTAGGTCGCTTTTCCAATCCAAGCCAGTCAAAGAACGCAACATACATCCAGCATTGTGTCTAAAGCAGCAATGCAATGATGAGAAGAGGTCAGAGGTCATACACAGGTCGCACACCTGCCCTAAAGCTTCACGAATTAGCCCGAAAGCATCCGATCCACCACCCACATCCATGGTTCTTGTCGCAATTGCAAGACGAAAACTTGACAAAACCAACACTATAATTTCATTGATGGCCAATGAGTTTTTCTCGTTTCTTGTAATTTGATACACTCCCACGGATTCGTCGATACGATCTTTACTTTCTTTGGTTATGAACGATCGATAAATTATTTGAAATGAATAAATAAAATGCGCTCGAGTCGTGTAATAAATTTCACAGATAAATATACCGAGTGGCTCGAATTTAATTTGGTCACGCTTCGGAGATTGTGCCCAAGGGGATTCTTTCGAAAATTCGGCTTGGCAATGAAAACAAACTGTGCTGAGTTTTAATTTCACAAATTTATGCCGCGACAGTTGATTACGCTTAACATGACAACCGATGAAAAAGTTCATGCTGTTCAAGAATTAGTCATGAAGCAGGTGATGAGTGACAGAAGAATAGTACTCAAGTTTGTAGGTGTTAACACTAGAGACAATCCATGCAAGAGCATAATCACACCTGGAAAAATTACCACTTCAAGTGGGCTTTAAATTCCGAGAAAAATCCTGAAAACTTGAACTGAAAAAAGTTTTTTCAATATGTTGCTTTAAAAAGTGCATCAAAAGTTGTAAGTCGTATAAATTTTATTGCTAAAAAGTCGAAATTACAAAAGTTGTGAATCTAAATAAAAAAATTTGAAAATTTTTGCTACCAGATACAATGAAAAAATTCCAAGTTTGTTGTTTTTTGTTCGAAAATTTTGTAATTTGGTGGCGTTAATAAGTGTGATGAAAGTAATAACATCTGTAAATTCTTTTGTGACAACATTAAAATTGCAAAAGTTACGAGATCTAATACAAACTACTACATATTTTTGGATAGGCTTAAAATAAAAATGTCTAAAATCGCTGTTTCATGTTCTAAAATTTTGTGTTTTAGTACAATTAATGAACGTGTTGAAAGTAGTAAGTCGTTCAAATTTCACTGCTATAACGTTTGAATTGCAAGAGTTACAGAATTAAATGCAAAATTTTGAATTATGTTGGTTCATTTTGAAAATAAAAATTTTTTAAATTTGGGTTTTCAATCCGAAAATTTTGTAATTTGGCGGAGTTAATAAGTGTAATAAAAGTAGTAACTCCTGCAAATTTCATTGTGACGACATTAAAATTACAAAAGTTACGAAATCTAATGGAAACTGTACTGGAAAATTTTGGATAGGCTTCAAATAAAAATTTCTAAAATCGCTGTTCCTTGTCCTAAATTTTTGTGTTTTAGTACAATTAATGAACGTGTTGAAAGTAGTAAGTCGTTCAAATTTCACTGCTATAACGTTTGAATTACAAGAGTTACAGAATTAAATGCAAAATTTTGAATTATGTTGGTTCATTTTGAAAATAAAAATTTTTTAAATTTGGGTTTTCAATCCGAAAATTTTGTAATTTGGCGGAGTTAATAAGTGTAATAAAAGTAGTAACTCCTGCAAATTTTATTGTGACGACATTAAAATTACAAAAGTTACGAAATCTAATAGAAACTGTACTGGAAAATTTTGGATAGGCTTCAAATAAAAATTTCTAAAATCGCTGTTCCTTGTCCTAAATTTTTGTGTTTTAGTACAATTAATGAACGTGTTGAAAGTAGTAAGTCGTTCAAATTTCACTGCTATAACGTTTGAATTACAAGAGTTACAGAATTAAATGCAAAATTTTGAATTATGTTGGTTCATTTTGAAAATAAAAATTTTTTAAATTTGGGTTTTCAATCCGAAAATTTTCTAATTTGGCGGAGTTAATAAGTGTAATAAAAGTAGTAACTCCTGCAAATTTTATTGTGACGACATTAAAATTACAAAAGTTACGAAATCTAATAGAAACTGTACTGGAAAATTTTGGATAGGCTTCAAATAAAAATTTCTAAAATCGCTGTTCCTTGTGTGTTTTAGTACAATTAATGAACGTGTTGAAAGTAGTAAGTCGTTCAAATTTCACTGCTATAACGTTTGAATTACAAGAGTTACAGAATTAAATGCAAAATTTTGTATTATGTTGGTTCATTTTGAAAATAATTTTTTTTTAAATTTGGGTTTTCAATCCGAAAATTTTGTAATTTGGCGGAGTTAATAAGTGTAATAAAAGTAGTAACTCCTGCAAATTTTATTGTGACGACATTAAAATTACAAAAGTAACGAAATGTAATAGAAACTGTACTGGAAAATTTTGAATAGGCTTCAAATAAAAATTTCTAAAATCGCTTTTCCTTGTCCTAAATTTTTGTGTTTTAGTACAATTAATGAACGTGTTGAAAGTAGTAAGTCGTTCAAATTTCACTACTATAACGTTTGAATTACAAGAGTTACAGAATTAAATGCAAAATTTTGAATTATGTTGGTTCATTTTGAAAATAAAAATTTTTTAAATTTGGGTTTTCAATCCGAAAATTTTGTAATTTGGCGGATTAATAAGTGTAATAAAAGTAATAGAAAATCTAATAGAAACTGTACTGGAAAATTTTGGATTGGCTTCAAATAAAAATTTCTAAAATTGCTATTCCTTGTTCTAAATTTTTGTGGTTTAGTACAATTAATGAACGTGTTGAAAGTAGTAAGTCGTTCAAATTTCACTGCTACAACGTTTGCATGACAAGATTTACAAAATTAAATGCAAAATTTTTAATATTATTGGTTTATTTTGAAAACAACAACTTCTAAAATTTGTGTTTTGGATCCAAAAATTTTGTAATTTGGCGGAGCTAATAAGTGTAATAAAAGTAGTAACTCCTGCAAAGATCTTATGAAAACTACAAAAAATTTTTGGATAGGCTTAGATTACAAATTTTTAAAATTGCTGTTTCTTGTTCTAAAATTTTGTATTTTGGTATAGTTAATGAACGTGTCAAAAGTAGTATGTCGTTCAAATTGCACTGCTATAACGTTCTAATGCAAAATTTTAAATATCATTAGTCTACTTTAAAGTTAGAATTTGTGTTTCTTCTTCTAAAATTTTTTAATTTTGCGGAACTAAAAAAAGTGTAATAATAGTAGTATCCCGTGCAAATTTTATTATCACAACATTAAAATTTCAATAGTTATAAGATATAACAAGAACTACTGGAAAATTTTGATTAGTCTAAAAATAAAAATTTCTAAAATCGCTGCTCTTTGTTCAAAAATTTTGTATTTTGGTATAATAATTGAACGTATTGGAAGTAGTAATTCGTTCAAATTTTACTGCAATAACATTAGAATTACAAGAGTACAGAATTAAAACCAAATTTTGAATATTATTGGTTTATAAAAATTTCTAAAAATTCTGAAATTTTGTAATTTGACGGAAGTAATAAGTGTTAGGATTGTAGTAATCAATCCAAATTTTATTGTTATAATATTAAAATTACGAATGTTACGAGTTTTAAAACACAGCATAATTATTATTATATCATAAAGACTGCAATTTCCTTGTAGTAGTCGAGCTTTATTCCACGTGAGTGATACGCTACCATCTGAAATATTTAGGGAAATATTTGTGGCATGTTGTGGCAAGCCCGTATGGAGATGTCTCTTTTATAACGTACAAGTTCCAGCTACTTCTCTCCGGGAGATCTGCATATTAAGTGGAAAGACATCGAAGGGTCTTCGTCTCGATAATTTCGACAATAAAATCTAATCGATCGAGGCCATCTGCAGAACAAAACGGCTAGTTACGGATAATGAGAGTCAGAGGCTTTGTAAAACGGTTAACATCATCTTCAGCGCGGTTTCCCACGATCCGATCCTCCTACATACCCTGGAGGAGAGTGCTAGACACGCGCTCAACTTGGAAGAATGAAGACACGTCAGTATTGGGTATCCTTTTTTTGCCAACAGAAGAAGGAGTGTGGTCGTGGGACGTAGAAGTGGAGGAATTTTCTAAGTGGTACTCATACATTACCCGAGTCGAGATTGTTTATAGATAGGTGTAATTCCTCGCTAAAGTGTGTAAGGTGTAAATGCTAGAAACATGGAGATTGCTGATATTAGAACGTTGGTTTAGCGCTGGCGTTATTGATAGTGTTGTCGGGAAAAATTATAGTTTTCTTCGGAAAGGAGAGACTCTTCTACAATCAATTAAACCCATCGCTCACGGACCTCAATCATATTTCCGATTAAAAGTAAAATAAAAAAGCCGCGGTATTCGTGACTTAATTACGGTCTCAGGGCCGTCTGAAAATCTTAATATCCATTAAATTTTTCCGGCCCTCGTAATATATTGCAAGAAGAACGATCATCATCCCGTTGTACCCCCTGTCGCGAAGAGATGCTCCTAATTGGCATATTCTCTGGTGGAGAATGCACCGCAAAGTCCCCGTTTAATGACCAAAAAATTAAACAACAATCCACCCGTCTTTTATTAATCACAACCCAGACAGCTTCTGATTGGTTTTGATGCCTTCCGAGGAAATTGCCAGATTCCTGCCGAGTCTAAAACTAATAATAATTGTTCTCTACGGACTGCTACTCATACTGAGCTATTCTCAAGCCTCATCAATTTTAATTAACGATTTGGAAAAGTGTAACACCAGAAATTTGAGCCGCACTTGACGAGCCAACAGACAACACAAAAAAACTAATCTTTTTAATTAGAAGAACTAATAAATATTAACCAATCAATTGAGTGGTGGAAACTTCAATGTCTTCGTACTGCTGGTTGTAGACTTTTGAAATGATCCTCAAAGCTTTGGACGACTCTGAAGATTGTGGGAGGTTTCAGGTACAAATCGCTGAAATTACCGCCTGCAATTTTTGGCCGGGCGAATTCGCTCGGTGGCAAAAGCATTTTTCTGTCTCGGAATTCTTGAGCGTGAAGGTTATAACACTCCTGATTACATTTTAATAGGAGGCCGGACGAAATTAAAGCGAAATGCTCCCCATACGGTAGTCATTTGTCTGTTTTAACATGCCTAAATGGTATTTGAAGACATTTTAATTCGATAAATGAGCGTTTGTCGAAATCGAGCAGGTTTTTCTCACGGGACGTTCTCGAGGGGATTAAAACTCGAATTTTCGATGCATTGAAGGTCGCCCATTGACAGCACAGATACGGACCAAGTCATAATGTTGAACACATTTAATTATTCCGTTCTGATGGGTCTACGATAGTGTCAGAGCGTGTTTATTTCCAAGCTGACAGGTGGCGATGGCACCATCGCGTCACAGATTAAGATCCTTGGAGATATCCATTCCAAGTTCATTCAATAATTTGTTTTTCTTACTATTTTTAAGGTAAAAAGAACGATTGGGTGGATAGAGAAACGATCGTTGTTGACAGAGCGACTTGCGACAGACCCCCTCAGGACGGTGCTCCAGAGGAGGCCTAAGCCCAGCACGCGTTCAGGCGCCCCCATATTTCTCACCGCGCATGTTTGGCTTGACACTGGCGACAGCAGCCAATATTGACCATATTTCATAAAACTTACTACATAGACCCCCGAGGTCTGTGTGTGCTTTCCGATTACAAAATTTCTGAATTGTCGCAATCAGTCATAGGCAAGGGCGGCTGCCCTTTCGACTTATTTATATTGACAACACTTAAATTTATTTTTAGGGCTATTCAAGATTTTTTTTTATAAACTACATTCATTTTTATTAGTACGAAATTTTGAAAACTTCTTAATGGGAATGTCTTAGTTAATTCCGAAACTGTTGTAATTTGAGTGTTATCGCAGTGAAACTTGGACGACTTTTCACTTTCAACGTGCTTGTTATTTGTGCCAAATTACAAAATTCTAGAACAAGGTAGAGAAATTTTAGAAGTTTTTATTTTAAAAGTGACAATAAGCAAAATTTTGAAACATTATTATAACTTGAAACTCTAGTGATTCTAATGTAAAAACAATAACATTTGGAAGAGTTATTAGGCTATTACTATCTATATGTAGACTTATTAACTCTGCGAAATCGCAAAATTTCAGACGCAGAATAGTATATTAAAACACCGGCCATAAGGCAAATTTTTAGGCACGAATCTAAGTTTATAAAACGAGCGGCAAAGCTGCGAGTTTTATAATGGATGAGTGCCTAAATGGCCTTATAAACGAGGTTTTTATATTATTTTTCCTAATTTGTTTTTGTAACAGAGCTATTTTCGCTATTTTCGCATTCGTTTTCAGTGCTAGAATATCCATTTTGATACGGAATGTTAGAATAGCTTTGTTTCCATAGCAACTTGGGAATGTTTAAGATACAAATTAGGAAAACACAAATTTTAGAATTTTTATTTTAGTACTAACAAAAACGTTTCAAAATTTCTTACTAAATTTAATAACTTTTATTGTAACAATGAAATTTTGAAGGAATTGTCTATTTTTGACACGTTCATTAATTGTACATAAATGCAAAATTATACATCTAAAAACAGAAATTTTAAAACCAAAAATTTCCAGTAGTTTCTGTTATAGATTTCGTAACTCTTGCAATTTTAATGTCGTACATAATAATAAAATTTGCAGGAATTACTACTATTATTACACTTATTAACTCTGCCAAATTATAAAATTTTTGAATCCAAAACACGAATTTTTATGTTGTTCTCAAAATTTCACATATAATTCCGTAACTTTTGTGATTCGAACCTAATAGTAGTGAAATTAAAACGATATACTTCTGTCGATACGTTGATTAATAATTGTAACAGAATTCAAAATTTTAGAAAAAAAACAGCGATTTTATTAAATTTTTATTTTAAGCCTATCTAAAATTTTCCAGTGGTTTCCATTACATCTCGTAATTTTTGCAATTTTAATCCTGTAACAATAAAATTTATTAGTATTAGTTCCACCAAATTATAATTTTTTTGAACCAAAAACATAAATTTTAGATATTTTTATTTTCAAAATAAACCAATGATATTCAAAATTTTGCATTTAATTCCGTAACTTTTGTAATTCGAACGTTATTGCAGTGAAATTTGGACTACTTACTTCTTCCAACACATTTATTAATTGCACCAAAAATCACAATTTTAGAACAAAAAACAGCGCTTTCATAAATTTTTATTTCAAGCTTATCCAAAATATTCCAGTAGTTTCTACTAGATCTCGTAATTGTTGCAATTTTAATCTTCTAATAATAAAATTTTTACGGGTTACTATTATCATTACACGTATTAGCTTTACTCCCCCAAATTACAAGATTTTTAAATCAGAAACACAAATATACAAAAATATATATTTTCAAATTAAACCAATAATATTCAAACTTTCGCATTTAATTCAGTAACTTTTGTAATTTGAACGTGATAGGAGTGAAATTTAGACGACATACTGCTTTTGACACGGTTATTAATTATACCCAAATGCTAAATTTTTAGAACAAGGAACAGCGATAATAGAAATTTTTATTTTAATTCAATCCAAAATTTTCCAGTACTTTCTATTAGATCTCGTAATTGTCGCAATTTTAATCCTGTAACAATAAAACTTAAACGGATTACTATCATTATACGTACCTATTAGCTCCACAAATTAAAAAATTGTTAAACTAAAAATATTCAAAATTTCGCATTTAATTCCGCAACTCTTGTAATTTGAACGTTATAGCAGTGAAATTTGAACGACCTATTACTTTCGACACGCTTATTAAGTAAGCCAAATTAAATTTTTTTTAACAAGGTACAGACAATTTTTTGATTTTTGGATTGATCAAAATTTTCTAGTAGTTTCTATTAAACCCCACAACTTTTATAATTTTAATGATATACCAATAAAATTTGAGAAAATAACTATTATTTTTACACTTATTAACTGTCACAAGTTCCAAGGCATTACCAGCAATAACACAGATTTTAGAAATTTTTCTTTCAAGACGAATTGAAATTACAAGAATTTTAACAATACAAAGAATGTAACCGAAACTGGTGGCCCACTTGTCTCGGCATTCCATTTTTTTATCCGCGCATAATAAATCGTCATATTTTGTTAATCGCGTAATAATGCTACGATTTGAAATCGGTCATTAGTCCATCATTTTCTCAGGAGAGAGCGAAGATAATGTTTGTAAACATGGTGTGTGGGACCGCGAGTAAATTAGCGGTGAGCGGCCGTCGCTGGCGGCAAAAAACATTTGGCTAGGGCCGGACTCACATCGCACTTAACATTTCTTGAAATATGTTAGCCTAAGGACGTTTCTGGATTAGAGCACCCACCTGTTCGACAGCCCCAACTTGCGTGACTTTTATATTAGTCGATGTTGTAACAAGACTTTCAAACATTTTGGTAAGAATCCTCTTTTAATGACTCGCTGATTAAATCGCTCATCTCGTATCATCCGTGTATAATTTTCGTTAAAGTCGTAAGCCCCATAATTGGGGCCTAGTTCTTGGTTTTTTAATCGTAGAAACCTGTGGTTAGTTTTGCGGTAAGCTGCAAACAAAAGACGTCTTCTATCATAATATAGCAAAAGGGAACTGTGATATTGTGGTCGGAGTTGTGGGATGGTCTCAGTCAGTCTAACCAGCAATTTACTAAAATGTATAAAACTGTGTCCTGGTGCCGCCTGTGTGCGTCGGATAATTGGGGGTTTCGGTGTACACAGTTGCAACCCTGGCGCCATAGGCTCTTTCTTATCTGCTCATCAATGACAATTAAAAAGAACCGACTTATAAAAACCCGAAAGAAATAGATGAAAGATGGACTTAATTGATGCTCTGGATACTGGGAAATTTCGGGGGTTCTTCTTTGTGGTTTCAACCCGACATTCTTCCCGTTCTTCAATTATCCAATCTTCCTTCTTCTTTTCCGTTCTCCTGGTCTTCAGCGGCCTGTTGGTCTAGGGGTATGATTCTCGCTTCGGGTGCGAGAGGTCCCGGGTTCAAATCCCGGACAGGCCCTCTCTGGAACCACTTTTTTGCATGGCCTTCCGTGACGATTCCCTGAAATCCCGGCCCATAATTGATTAAACCCTTCGCTTTAAAGCTCTGCAATTATTCGCGAAGTAACACGCAATTATACATTTAAAGTCTGGGAAAATCTGTGGGATGATTTTATAATCAGTTGGTCGCACTCCACCCACATAAACAGTGAAATTATCAGGTACACACAAGTCAGAGGGCGCCTCAGGTCTGGCTGGAGGGCGCCGCCTTCGCGCGTCCCTCTCGGGTAACGCCTATGGAGACACTTAAGTATAGGCCCGGAGCCGACACGGAGTTCCTTGTAAAATTTTGATACATCGCTCTTTTCTTCTCTCTCTTTTTACCTCGCAATCGTGTGAAAAACATCCAAAAGGGTTGCGCCGAAATCGTGATCAAAATTCCTTTTTTTGCATTCTAAGGGAAGTCTCCCAATTCTGATTTCAAGCTGGTTCAAGTTACACATAAAAATTATCTATTCACATTATCTTTGTTTTTGTGGCGGGTTTTCTGCTAATTTATTGCTGAGCTAAAATACGAGATAAACGCTCAAATTGATTTGCAAATTTTTATGTTGAAACTTGTTCTTCTTGAATGTCTGCTGGTTTTTTTCGAGACATGTTTTGGTTGACCGCGTCACGATTGGCTAATTTATTCAGGAAAAAAATGGGCGAAATTTCAACAATTTTGTAATGGAATTTATTCACTGGTTATAAATAAACGCGCAAAATGTTTTCGGTTTCAAAACACTCCAACTGCTCTAAATCTTTAATAAATTATTCTGTGTACGAGCCCAAAAATCTCCCGAAATTCCAAATTATAAACTCGTCAATTTCTTCGTGCTGAGAATGGAATTTTTATTTCTTTTACAAACTTTTGATTCAGAATTCATTGAATTCAGTGCTTCTGATTTTGTTCTTGGACTTTGGAATTCTGAAATCCGTTTTTTATAATTTCTAGAAACTTTTTTTAATTTTTATGAAATACTAAGAATATTAAATAAGCGCAATTATGCAGAAAACATCCAACCCACATTGACGTAGTTTTGAGATAATCGACTTTAAAGATTTGAAAATATTTTTTTAAGTTTAAAAGAGTAATGAACACGTGAAGTTTACTGTAATCTTTTCTTTGCCTTAGACAGTTTTCTAAACAAATCTTTATGTTATTTTCGAGGATATTTTCAACACTTTACATGAATTTCTTGACATTTTGGGAGTTGGATTTTTTTGCAGAATAAATAAAAACGTTTTTAACGCGTTTGGAATTTATTAATTGTTATAATAATTAACAATAATATCCACAACAGAATACTAAATTAATAAAAGGCCGTTTGACACGATCACATTTTTCTTTCAAATTGACGTTCAAGATTTGTCACAAAATTCATGCAGAAAATTTTTCCCGTTCGCTAAACTTCAAAATCTGCGGTTTAAAGGTTTATTCTCTTCACTTGGCGCATTGTTACTGCACAGAATTGTGAAATTATTTGTGAATTTTTAGAACATGTTTTAAAATTTTTTTGCAAATACCTATTTTTGCAAAAATATTTTCTCTAATATCGCTGTCACGAGAATATTTATTTGAAAATAAATACAAGGTGTTTATAAATGTTTCTAGCATCAAGGGTGGCTCTGGAATTCCTACTGTGCACTATTTTGCCGCTTTGTTTTCATAGTGAATATAACTATCTTGAAAATTATTTATAATGTAACTTATATTCATGATGTTTCAGTTACAGTTTTGTGTCCCAAGTTTTTGATTTTCTGGTTTTAAAACACAACTAGAACAGTTTATTTCTCAAAATTAACTTTGCTTCATGTTTGAGGTTAACTGAAAATGTCAGTTGAAAAATCGAAACCCACATTTGTAATGAGCGGCAAATTTCTTTGACATTTCATAGCCACCCTTGATGCTAGAAACATTTATAAACACCTTAAATATCGTCGTGTCAAACCGCCTTAAATTGGAAAGAGAAATGCGAAGGTTTTGTATTGCACCACCGTGGAAAAATCAATAAAATCGTCATTAAATTTCAAAATTTAAATAAATTGTAAGAAACAATAAATAAATTGGTTATCAACAGGTCATTAAAGTTCTATAATAGTTTGTTTATTTATTACCTATTAATTTAAACAGTACTAAAGCTAATTACAGATAATAGAATCGATCATCACACAGTAAATTTTATGATCAATTCGCATTAATATCTCGTGAGATCAGGATAATTGTAAAATTTATTTCAGTAATTTCGATCCCGGCACAAATGATCGGTTTCATCCCTTGATCATCTAAAAATTCCTTCCCAGAATTTTAATGGTAAATTCGTAATTGCGCTATAATTACGAAAAATCCGGACCATTTCCTATCTATCACGATTGACAGGCGCAAATCAAGCTCGGGCGCATTTAAAAAATAATCGTCCGAAATTATCCCGTAAATAATTGCTCCACCAACCTATCCTGCAACAATTACAATTCTTCCAACAACAACAATAGGTACGATTAAACAATTAAATGCAATTTGTAGAAAATAAGGCACGCGATTTTTAGCTGTCAGTTGCCTTAAAGATTGATGGATCAACTGATCGTTGGTAAATCACAGTCAAGAAAGAAATTAACCGTAATGGTTCTTTATTTGAGGTTACCAGCTTTGATTGACAGCTCCTGAAGTTTGCCCGATTGTTATTTATGTGGTTTTGCCGTGAAATATTGACCACACGTCAGGTGGAAATGTTTATTACCTCGCTCCGATTTGTGGTTTTTATTTTATGGCCGTGAGCTCAACAGACCCTTTAGTTTTTGCAGATGTTAGAGAAAGATATTGAGGATTGGAAATTGGGGTTTAATCAGATGCCTGTTTACTTACAAACGGTGAAGAGGTTCCGAAGAGTGGACACAGATGGCGATAGCTGTTGGATTCGTGTTGGAACATAAAGGCACTCTCACTACCCACTGAAACTGAGATATTGATTATATTATTGCATATAACTGGTTTTTAGAGTGCCCGAGGAAAGATTCATTTGGAGTCTATTGTTGGACCGTGAAATCGATTTTTGCTAATAGTGGAAGGTGATTAATGATTAATTAAAAATTGGGTCTGCAGCGAATTTTATTGACTGGTAAAAATGCCAGAATTGTGGCTAAATTTGCGAGATTTTTAAAGCTTTATTAAAATATGTATTCTCTGGAACTGACCTGACCTGACCTGAACATTTTAATATAGAAGAAAAAGAAGAAAACAGATCACAACCGAATGTACAATATTTATAACAATGCGTACTTGCAATAATTTAGATAAAAATTTAGTAATAATGGAAAAAATAAGATAAGATGTTCTTTTTAGGAAATTATGTTTGTTTGCTCATCTAGAATAAGTACTAAAAAAATTCCGTTCAGTAGAGGATGCGTCACTCATTTTCTAAAAAAAATCTTCTAGCGAGGCGTGCCGAGCGTTATTCGCATTTTACTTCCGAATAAAACGTTCAAATGAAAAAATATAAGAAACCAAAAATATTCCTCATGAAATTCTGCGTTAGACAGTGTGTGAACCATCTTTCTAGTCCCTACAAAATTTGCGCAATGATAATTCAAAGTTAAGTTTACATTTCAAAGTGCAAAAAAATCATTTTGAGTTTTCCCAATAAAAATTATTATTTTTAAAATTTTGTAATTTAATACACCCTTTATTAAAGTAATAAATTCGCCAACGCAAACATTAAAACTGTCTAAATTAAAAAAGAAACTTTTGAGTTCGTCGTTTTACTTCTTGTTCTAAAATTCTGTAATTTAGTACATTTAATAAGCAGCCCCAATGTAATAAATCTACAAGAAATAATTACTTCTACTTACAAAATAAGTGGACAATTTTGAATTTTAATTCCTCGGTCGCCCAAATAGAAATTTCGAATTTCGTCTGTGCGAGTTCCAGAATAGAAAATTTTAGAAAGATCTTGAGCCAAAACAGTTTCTCAGAAACACACAATTATAATTTTGCTCCAATAGCTAGAACTCCAAATAAATTAAAACCTCTCTTAAATGACAGAACTGCTTTTGAGTCTAATCTGCTGTGACCACAACAACGAAACTTTCACAAACGGTTTTGTCTGTTTCTAACCGTGTCGAATTGCTCATATTATTGGGCTTCCACGGCAATAAAACTGTTTGTAACTAATTTGTAATCCAAGACATGAATTTTGGGTCATTGTAGCTCCATCTGTCAGGTATAATTACAAGTTTCTCGTTATATTCAAAGAAAAATTACCATATAATTATCGTGTCTTTTTATTGAAATTTAATTACATACTTTTACTTTTTTGTGATATTGTTATTCTCGTAACATTTTAGTTTTATCTCAAGTGTTTAAAACCAACTCTTGTATTTATTTTAAGCCTCGTGATTGATTTTGGGATCAAGTGGAGCCATTTTCTGATAACACTGAAGTACGTGCTAATTGATCTAACGATTATCAATTTTGCTACTACATCATCAAGTCGTTAAGAAATAAATATTTATTCATATTTACACAATCATAAATAATATATACATCGACACTTATTTCTGAAACGAACGGTAACTGAGCTCAGTCTCAAAAATTAGAGGTAGATCAACAACATCTTTGGCCTAACAAAACTACACATCTAACATTTATCTTTTCATGATGTCTTCTATAGAAAATCCTAATTTAACTTTAGTTTGGGTAACGTTCTTCGAATAGAATTCCTCCTCTTCGGTTCTCTTCTTGGTAAGATCCAGACACGCGCTGCTCATTTGGGGGTCTTCAGGAACTTTCGGTTGGCAATGCCGCAGTTCGTGGGTCTTGAGATCGTTGTAAGTGGTGAAGAATTGAGCACACATCTGACACTCAAGAGGACGTTCAGTGTGGGTCAAGAGATGGGTCTTCAAGTTCGAGCGCTGGTTGAAGGAGCGGCTGCAAACGGGGCATTTATGCGGGGATTCCTCCATGTGGAGGATCTTGTGAACTGCCAAAGTGCGAGATTGACAGAAGCCTTTACCACATTCCGTGCATTTGAACGGTTTTTCTTTGCTGTGGATGTACCTAAGAACGTGGTGTTAAAAAAACAGTCGTAATCTCCCAAGAAGAGGTCTTACCTGTGGTCTCTTAAGTGATCTTGTCTCCTGAAGGCCTTCCCGCAGATGTCACAAGAATACGGTCGTTCATCAGTATGAGTCCTTTCGTGGATCAACAAATTGTAGCTTTTGGTAAACTGGCGGTTGCAGTACTTGCAGATGAACTGTCTCTTTGGTTTGAGTTTCCCAGTCATGAGCTTGGGCTGCAAAGGCGCACGTCCTGCACCTTTCTGGAAGTTCTGGAACTGCAGCTTGGCGTGGTACAACGCAGCGTTTTGTAGGTACTGGTTCATTACAGTATTGTACCCATACGCCACGTTCGGGTACGGGTAAAACTCCCTTTCCCTGTACCAAGGATCGCAGTACCCCGCCGGGGGCGGCGACGACGTCGGATAAGTCGGAGTATGCGGGGGTGTAAGCAACGGAGAGGTACTATCAGCCTCTTGTTTGACTTGGGGGAGCTGCCGCAAAAAACCTACTCGAGAATTAGTACCTTCTTTGTGTTAACAAGCGAAAGTACCCACCTGGTTTTGGTCCCTGATAAGTGTCCACGTAACTGCTATTCAAATTCATTTCTCACAAATCACTGACTATCAACTTCGAGAAGCTGGCACTGACTGACTACTTCTTCGTCAAGTAGGGTAGTGGCTAGGAGTGGGGACTTTGGAAGGTTTTAGTAGCTGGCACCGCCTTGATAATTAAGCCCCAGAGTTGCGATTCGTCGGTGGCACACTTGCGCACTATCGATCGGAAATTAAATAAGGGATGATAGGGCGGGGGTCATTTAAATTACACTGTAATTACATTGTCGGAACGTTTGTGAAAGGTAATTGCGACACTATCTAACCATTCTAAATACGATTCTCTCATCGGAAATTAATCAATATTATTGCTACTGGTTGAATAAAGACGATAACTTGAGTTATTGTCAATAAATAGCGGCGAACATCAAAGGCTTTTGTAGTGTGATCGATAATTTTTGAGTACTTTTCTACTAGTTCCGCGGCTCTTTTGAAGCTGCAATTGGGATGACACAATTTTCTTTAAATTCTGTCGGCTTGATGGAATTTTATTTTTTATTTGGAGTTTCTGACGAACCGCCCAGGGGAGGGCTTTGCGACAAAGAGAATTAAAAAGTAAACAACGAGGTAGACTGATTGTCGCACTTTTCGATGATGTCATTTATGTTGCAATGAAGGTTTATCTAATTCTGGAAATTGCACCTGTGAAGGCCTCCTTCGACAAACAGAGCTTGAAATTTACAGAAGAATTTCAATTTCTTCACTACCCTTTTACAATGCAAAATTTTCTTTGCAAGTGGAGGAGGATAAGCGGGTTTTCCCTATCCGGAAAGTCATCAATATTATTTGAGGTTCAAACATTTTCAGTGACAACACTTCTAGGATTCGTGATAACGGCGAAATATAAATAATTAAATTCGGGAAAATTTACAATAAACAGAGAATGTCTTTAAATAAAAAAATTTGGAAAAAATGACATTATAAATAAAATGTTCTAAAATTTGTGTCTCTTGTTCTAAAATTTTGTAATTTGGCACAAAATAAAATAAAAAATTTTGTAAATTTTTGTTCATCCTAAACAAAAAAAATTCTTATTTTAAAATTTTGTAATTTGGCAGAGTTAATAAGTGTAGTGATAGTATTAACTTCTCCAAATTTTATTGTTGCAACATTAAAATGGCAAAAGTTACGAGATCTAATAGAAACTGCTCGAAAATTTTGATTATTCTTGAAATAAAAAATTCTAAATTTACTTTTCCTTGTTCAAAAATTTTGTAATTTGGCAGAAGTAATGAGTAATGAGTAAGGTAGAAAGTCTTCGAAATTTCACTGCTATAACATTGAAACCATAAGAGTTACAAAACAAAATTGAAAATTTTGTAAATTTTTACAACAAATTCTAAAATTCAAATTTCTTTTTCTAAAATTCTTTTATTTTGTCGAGGTAATAAGTGTAAGGATAGTAGTAACTTCTCCAACTTTTATTGTTGCAACATTAAAATTACAAAAGTTACAAAATCTTATACAAACTGCTTGAAAATTTTGGTTATTCTTGAAAGAAAAATTTCAAAACTCACTTTTTCTTGTTCTAAAATTTTGTAATTTGGCAGAAGTAATGAGTATCTATAAGGTAGTAAGCCTTCAAAGTTTTATTGCTATAACATTAAAACGATAGGAGTTTGAAAGGGAAATAGAAAATTTTGTAAATTTTTGGTTTGACTCAAAACCAACAAATTCTAAAATTCATGTTTCTTGTTCTAAAAATTCTGTAATATGACACAATTAATAAGTGTGTTGAAAAGTGTAAGTTGTTCAGATTTCATTGACCTATCATTCAAAATACGAGAGTTACCAAAATAAAATGAGAAGTTTTGTAAATTTTTTATTCATCCTAAAATAAATATTTAAATTATAACTCATATTTTTTGTTATATAATTTTGTAATTTGGCAGAATTAATAAGTGTGATAATAGTAGTATTTTCTCCAATTTCATTTTTGCAACATTAAAAGTACAAAAGTTATTAGATCTAGCAGAAACTGCTGGAAAATTTTGGTTATTCTTAATATAAAAATTTCTATATTCACTTTTCCTTGTTCTAAAATGTTGTAATTTGACAGATTAATGAGTATCTATAAGATCGTAATACCCTTCAAAATTTCCAGAAAAGTTGATTTCACTAGAATATCATTCAAATTACAAAAATTACAAAATAAATTTAAAAAATTTGAAAAATTTTGGTTTATATTCTAAAAATAAAAATTTTTAAAAGTCTTGTTTTTTGTTCTAAAATTTTATAATTTGTCAGAAGTAATGAGCAACTATGGTGAAGTAATCTTCCCAAATTTTATTGCTGTAACATTGAAGCTACAAGAGTTACAAAACAAAATTAAAAACTTAGTAAATTTTTGGTTTAACTTAAAACCAAAAAATTCTAAAATTCATATTTCTTGTTCTAATATTCTAAAATTTGGCAAAGAGTAAAAATAGTAGTAACTACCTCAAATTTTATTGTGATTACATTAAAATTACAACAGTTACAACTGCTAGTATAATGAATTGATTTAAACGGTTTTTGAAGGTAACCGAAACATAATATTTTCCTCAAGTTTGCTTCCCCAAATCCTCCGCGGGTGATAATTTCCTGACAACCCATGTCGGCGGCCACTTGATATCTAACGACTTACAGAACAGACCCAGCCATGTGTTACCCTCCTCTATCGTCGTATTTCCAAAGTGTTTAACACTTATCTAAGAAAGATAAAAAAAGTGAAAAAGTGCATCTTTCCCTCGATTCCCATTGCCGACGTGACGGTTTGAAATAACCCCCAATTGCAATATCAAGTAAATCCAAGAATAACAATTTAGGGTTGCGTCAATCCTGCACGCGCCCTTAAGCAAATAGTGGCAAAGGCAAGGTGTGTGTTCACTTATCACTGCTACCATATAACCAGGAGATAGCGGTGCTTTTGAACTCACTTTGATATAGCCGCGCTATTGAAATTTTTGTGGAAAAAGCAGCGGAAAATCGTTGGAAATGCTGACGGGTTGCGAGGGTGTGGTGGTCAAATGCAGGTGTTTGCGGACTGACAGACCCTTGAGTGCTGTATTGTTTCCCATTCGGCAGCAGCAGCTTTAAATTAATGTTGGGAGTAAGCGATAACCGCGAGCAAAATTTCCAGCTTGCTCTGAATTATTCATTTTTATGTTTGGGGAGGACCACCTGTTCGGATAACTATACCTGCTAAAAGCTCAAGGATGTTGGGCCAACAAATGGGTCAACAGCAACTACAAGAAGTTCGGTAAGAGTCATGAAATTTCTAAAGCTTATCTTTAGCACGGTTTGTGCGGAAATAATATTTGCTTTTCTACAGTTTCACTGTTTTCTTTCCTCGTAATCACGGTGTCGATTGTTTGCCAAATTGTGATATTCCTAAGGTAAATACAACGGGTTTTGTAATGTTTTAAACGATTGGGATGAGGCGTAATCGGGCGGAACAACATGTGGTGGAAGCTTCACGCAAATTTATTGAGCTTAGGGCTTTCGTGAAGAGAGCGACATGTGGATTACACTCTTTTTGATGGAACGGAAGCTTTTGTCTGCCTTTATTGACTGTGTTTTCAAGTTGCCCCGTTTCGGTTCTTTTTATTCTCAAGATTTAGACCCATAAAATTTTAGATTCATTTTTGGCTCATTCTCAGGCTAAAATCTTGTTTACACAAAAAAATTATATAAGATCTTCACCATTTTTCTGCTAAAAATCGTAATTCCAACAATTTAAATGCTACAGCAATCAAATTTGAGGAGATTACTAATTTTAAGTTGTTTATCGACTCCACCAAATTTCAAAAATATAAAGTAAAAGATATAATTTTAGCAATTTTCGTTTTTAAGACCAGCCAAAAATTTCCGTCATTTTTTACAAAAACTCGTAATTCCGACAATTTTAGTGGTTTTGCAATCAAATTTCGTGGCATTGCTAATTCAAAGCTGTTTATTAATTTCCCCAAATCTTAAGAGTATTCAGCAAAAAATACAGATTTTAAACATTATTATTTTTAAAACCAATCAAAAATCTACGACAATTTTATTAAAATTTGTAACTCCTACATTGTTAATGCTATACCAATCAAATTTAAGGATTTTACCAATTTTGAGTTGTTTATTGACTCCACCAAATTTCAGAAATCTAAAGTAAAAGACACTGATTTTAGAAATTTTTATTTTTAAGACCAACTAAAACCTCCGACTTTTTTTAGCAAAATTTGTAATTTCGACAATTTTAGTGCTGCAGCAATGAAATTTGGGGTGGATACTAATTTTGAACTGTTGATTACTTCCACCAAATTTCAAAAATATACATTAAAGGAGACAGATTTTAGAAAATTTCAATCTTAAGACCATTCAAAATCTCTGACATCTTTTACCAAAATTTGTAATTTTGACAATTTTAGTGCAATTTCAATCAAATTTAGGAAAGTTACTAATTTTGAGTTGTTCAATTCCTCCAGTAAATCTCAAGAGAATAGAACAAAAAAAAAGACAAAATTTTAAATTTTTATTTTTTAAAAATTTCCAACTTCTTTGACTAAAATTTGTGATTCCGACAATTTTAGTGCTACAGCACCCAAATTTGGTACTGATACTAGTTTTGAACCGTTTATTTTCTTCATCAAATGTCAAAGCTATAGAGCAAAAAGCACAGATTTTAGAAATTTTTATTTTTAAAGCCAACCAAAAATCTCCCACATTTTTTACTAAAATTTCGTAATTTTTACAATTTTAATGCTACAGGAATCAAATTTAGAGATATTACTACCTTTAAGTTGTTTATTACTTCCTCCAAACATCAATGAGATATAGCAAAAGACACAGATTTTAGAAATTTGTATTTAAAACGAGCCAAAAATCTTCAACATGTTTTTACAAAAATTTGCAATTATAACAATTTTAATGTTAGATTAAATCAATCAAATTTGAGAAGCTTTCTAATTTCCAGGTGTTTATTAGGGCCATTAAATTATCTCAAAAGTATAAAGCAGAAACGACAAAATTTAACAATTTTTATTTTAAAGAGAAGTTAAAAATGACCAACTATTTTTATTAAAATTTGTTATTTTGACAATGTTACTGCTACAGCAATCAAACTTAAAGCAAATACTTATTTTGAGTTGTTATTACCTCTACCAAAGCTCAAGAATATAGGTCAAAAAACACAGATTTTAGAAATTTTAATTTTTTGGATTAACCAAAATGTCCATCATTTTTTCAACATCGTAATTTCAAAATTTTGGTGGAATTGCAATCAAATTTGGAGAGGTTACTAACATTAAGTTGTTTATTAACTCCACCACATCTCAAGAGTATAAAGTAAAAGACATAGATTTTAAGAATTTGTATTTTTAAGACTGACCAAAAATCTCCTATATTTTTTGCTAAAATTTGTAATTCCGACAATTTTAGTACTAAAGCAATTACATTTTAGGAGATTACTAATTTTGAAACGTTTATTAACTCTACAAAATCTCAAGAATATAAAGCAGACGCCAAGTATGGAGCAAAAATCACAAATTTAAAAAAATATATTTTCAAGAGAAATTAAATATCCTCATTTTTTACAAAAATTCGTAATTCCGACAATTTTAGTGGTCCAGCAATGAAATTTGGTGGAATTACTAATTTTGAGCATTTTATTAACTACACCGAATCTCAAGAGTATTGACCAAAAGACACAGATTTTAGAAATTTTAATAGACCAACCAAAAACCTTTTTAATAAAAATTTATAATAACAGCAATTTTAGTGCAATCAAATTTAAAGAGGTTACTAACTTTGAGTTGTTTAATAACTTCAACAAATCTCAAGAGTAAAAACAGAAAGTACAAATATTAGAAATAATTTTGAAGACCAACTAAAAACGTTAAAACGAGCAGAAATCGTCTCATTGAATAAAACGACTGATTTTTTTATTCTTCCTTGAATTTGATGTCTTCACGCCGCTTTGTGAAACAGTTTTGTCCACCCAGCAAAAAATCTTACTGTTACTAGGTACTCAGATCTTACGGCACTTTGAAAAGGGTTCGGCGACAGTTTTACCCGTTTCTTAACTGTTTACAAAAAGCATCAACCTTCACTTTATAACTCTTTTTATGGTGCGAAAAGGGTAGTTCAGGAGCAATTTTTATTTTTTTACAACCCAATAGACTTCTCCGTAATAAAATCGCTCTTCGAATCGTACCAAACACTTGAAATTTTCAAACTCTCTGATAGGCAAATTTTGCAGTGTCCCGCGCGTTCCATGTAATAAAGCAGGCCAATTTCTCAATTGGGGTCATCTGGAACGAGCCCCAGACATGAAATTTATGAATTTATAACAAAATTCCGTCGGTCTGTTTCGCTACCGATTGTAAAAGTCGGCATTTTGTCTGTTCAAAGGAGACGTGCGCCCCTATTTTATGCGACTTTACCTGGCCCCAAAAATGATATTGGCCCGGTTTTACTTTCTATAAACCTCCTTGGAGAAAGTATTAATTCCGAGACGAAATTCTTGAAAATCGTGTGACTTTCGTCAGTCTACCTTGTTATCTCTGTAACATTTATCACGTTTTTTCCCCGTCGGGAACACACCACTTTGACACTTTTAAATTATCTCAAGAACGCCCTAAAATGTGCTTTTTATTAAGACACAGAATTTAACGCTACCGTCCATTAGCCACACATTTCCGGTAAAATTCCGAACAATTTGTGAAGATATTCGTCAGAAATTCGATATGCCACAGGAAGCAAACGTTTTAATCATTTTTGATTTATGTGAAGAGCGAAGAGTTTTTATTATCTCAACCAATTTGGCAGAGAAAAGTCGTAAAATCGACGTGCTAATAAACAAACAGTAAACACGACGATATTGGAAGGAGCCGGCAATTGTCCTTTATTGACACAAATTAAGGTCATTGTAAACAGGAATGGGTGAAAGTGAAGATTAGGGGAGCTTCAAAGCGAACCGACGACTTGTGCCAGAGTCATCACTAATCTTGTTAAATATGCAAACAGGCAAAGATTGATGGCAACAATGCGAGCTTTCTTACCGTAAAGAAAAAATTGGAAATGGTCTGGCTACTGGTGCAACACATGCTTCTGGTTGAACTACTTAATTAGAAGACATCTCATGTTTCGGTAACACGTGCAGTTTGGCCACAGGAAACACGGGCAGCGGGGGCAAATGAGACGGAATTAAACTTTTAGCTGAATAAATCTCAGTTTTCAGGTCTTATCGCCCGTTAGATTTTTAAGCTTCTTCGACAAAAAACGGCGATTCCAACTGTTCCCTTTTCTGGTGAAGCCCTTGAGTCTCTGACCCTGGAAACATAAAAGCCTCGTCACGCATAAGTAGCGTCACACCATTGTTTACTTTATGTCAATTTGTACAAGGCTGCAATATTTCAGTTCTCAATAAATCTTCGAGAATTATCTGATAAAATGCACCCATCTCCCATATTGTGGTGAAATCCATCATAAGTGTTTGATAACGAGCCCAAAATTAGGGTGCGATTTGTGGAATAATAAAAAAATCCATTTAGCACAATTGTTGAAAAAATCGTAATCGCATCACTCGAATTGTTACAATTAAAAGCAAAGTATGATAGGGATGGTTTGTATAAATTGCAAAGCTGTGTCCTCACCTTTTCGACAGATGGTTGCGATAAGAAGCTTAATCCTAATTTTGTACAACATTTCTCTATTAGGAGCTAATTTATATGCATTGTATTACAGGATTTGTTGGCGAGATAACTTTTGGTATTTACCATGATAACGATGGTTGTGATGGTTCAACTTTAATTACGAGTCAAACTCATCCAAACAATGGGAATGTTTTCTTTTCGTATCTTTTGCAGGGGTTATACAGCTGATGCAAAATCGGCGTGGGTTGATAAATTGACAGTAAATCTTTTTAAAGTAAACATTTATTGCCAGGCTACCTATAAATATGAAAAAACATCAACAGGGTCCTTTTATCTCACAGTATCTGGTATCATTTTATAAATAACAATAAACTTCAGCCATTAATAATTACATTGTATAATCTTTATTACTTACCACACTTACATGGTACACCACATTACAGCTAAATCATTTGCTACGTATGGTAAGTCATAAACAAGATAAGTTTATATTGCCTTTTATTACAACTTGATAGTGATATAAAGCATGTCGAGCTTTTTCAAAAAGCTGCCACAAGAAGTTTCAAATTTACTCTTTGTAAAACCCAAAACTATCCACCCTCAGGGGAAACGTGCCTAACCGCGCTCATCCTAATAACCACTCTGTATAATTTCCCCCAACCTCCACAAGTTATCAATTTCAATTTCCGATTTTTATTCAAATTTTCGCCATCGAGTCGGTGCCTCCAAGCGTAAACGCTGTAGAAGCGAGGAAAACTCATCCACCGGTCCTAAATCTAGTTACCGGATTTTGATACACCGCGCTTGTTTTGTTCCAGGGCATGCTTTGATCTGAGGTGTAATGGCTGCCGCTCCGCATGCAAATGGCTGCTAGAGTACCGCCTACGCGATCAGCATCCTTTGCATCTAGATTGTGATGATATGAATTGAGATCAAAAGATAGATAAGTCACAGTCTCAGCGCCAAGTCGAGATTGAAAGATATCGCGTATTTAACGAGATTTTATAGTCAAAGGTTACGTGATTTGATTGCAGAGATTTGCAGATACTGTATTGTTGGGATGATGACGTTCTCAAATATGCAAATTGGATGTTTGGAGAGGGCTGGGGGGTGCATTTTGATGGGTAATAAGACTAATAAGATCGAAATGAGCGAAATATGGGGGCGGTGGTGGTCTCAATCGGGACACCTGTATATGCTAGTCATTGATTTTCGGTTCACTGGCAAGTGAAACCAAAATTCGCATCTTGAAATTCCCAGATTCTTTAATATTATAGATTTTTGAGGTCTTTCCCCAATTATTCTTTTATTGTTATTAAATGTAGAATCTCAGACTGTAATCAAGATTTTCAGATTTATAAATAAAATATACAGGTGGTTCACCTAGGACTTTTGAGCTCAATATCTGTGTTATTTGTGAACGCATTTTAATAAAATTTAAAATTAAGATAACTGAATAGGTGAAGATTGATTTGAACACCTTTTTCTTGAAAATGCTAATTTTATTTGTCTTAATTTAAATTTAAATCATTTAGAATTAATCTTATCTTATAAAGCGGCAATAATAATCATCGTCTAACGTCTAGCTGGTCCAGTTTTCAAGAAAATGACCAAAAACTAAGTCAAAAGCTACAAAATCATCTCTGGCTATGAAATAAAGGCAAGTTTTGGACATCCCTGGCAATTGTTTCTACAAGATGTTTATAAATGTTTCTAGTATCAAGAGTGGCTCTGAAATTCCTGTCATGCACAATTTTGCCGCTTAGTTTTCATATTGAATATAACTATGTTTAACTTCATTTAAAATGTCACTAATGTCAATAACGTTTCAGTTAGAATTTTGTGTCTAAGTTTTTAATCTCCAGGTTCCAAACCATGACTAGGACAGTTTTTTTTCAAAATTAACTTTGTTCTATGATTGAGGTTAACTGCAAATGTCAGTTGAAAAATCTAAACCCGCATTTTTAATGTGCGGCAAAATGTATTGACATTTCATAGTCATCTTTGATGCTAGAAACATTTATAAACACCTAATATCTGTCGTTTTTAACATTTCTCATTTGAGTTTATAGTCTGATTATGACTACTTTCAACGTACAGAGAACTTATGGTTTGTTATTTCGATCTTTTGCAATGCATTGACACAGAAACCGTTAAAATGTGTAGAAATTCAGAGTTGTCAAAAAGCATAGTCAACAGGGGTGCACAGAACACGCTTTCATTTGTTATTTCAACGATATCATTACTAAATGGTAAAAGAAAATAACTTTTTTTTTGTATTTAATGGCAAAACCAACTAATTCTCTTAAACGGAAACAAGGATTCATCTAATTTTTGACAGTTAGATGTAATTTTTATCCTTGACTTAGTAGTAAACTTTCTGAATACAATTAATTATTAAAAAAATGGTTAAAAATGCATTTTTCGAGTCGAAATAGTTTAATTAATGTCAAATTAAGCTACACGTTTTCAATAATTTTAGTTTTAAATTTTATTAAAACTTGTTCACAAATAACGAAGATTTTGGGCTCAAAAGTCTTAGGTGGGCCACCCTGTATATAAAATTTAAGTTTCCAATTTTGTATCATTTCATTTGAAAATCTAAATTAATATCAATTCACAAAACATAAAAGTTAGTAAGGTTAGCGAAAACAAAACATCCTAAACGTGACAGTTGGCGAGAGTGGTAACTAAATGAGCGTTTCTTATTCTAATGTCATAAGTTCAATTTCAAAGTTTTAAGTTCGACTAGAATTTTACTTTGGGCAAGAAAAATGAAAGAAATTGATATTTACATTAAGAGGTATCAACTGGATTCTCAACACCTCTCTTTTAGCTAACCAAATGCATCTGACATAAACGACAAACTTCAAAGTAGTCCCATGGAGAATTCGATTTATGCAGATCTAAGTCAAATTGATTTTTATGTTTTGTGAATGGATAATAGATTCTTTCGGCTGTTTGATTAATAGAAGATATTTTAGACAGTTTTAACATTTCATTCATTTATTTCTGTCTCTAGACGTACAAGAAGTCACAAATTTTCTGAAATTAGGAATCCAACAAAAGCGAGTCCTTCATGCTTGAACAAAACAGTTATTCTTCGCCCCACAAATTTCCGCTGGGCGGTTTGTTTTGAAGGACAATTACACGCTTCTTTCCCAGGAAAGTGACAGTAATGTTGACAATTCGTACCAAGAAGCATCATTGCTGTCGCGTGGGACCCCCATAAATAAGAAAAGTAAGAGTAATAAAAACATAAATAGTGCAATTCGGGCCAAGGGCAACGGTATCTTTGTTGAATACAAGACGATACTGAAGTAGTCATGGATTTACTTTTACTACATAATTACCCCAAAACTTTTCCCCGAAAAGCGTGTCGGTGGAATACAAATTCCGACCTTCGTTTCTAGAAAGAATAAATAAGATCGATATCGATCGTAAATATGAGATCCAGCTGTGATCGCGAAATGTTGATGTTTTCACGCCTCAGTCCGTGTTTTGGTGGTGTGTCAATGGTATAATAAAGTGTTAATTTATCGATGGAAAGCATGCAGAAGCCGATATCGTGATTACTCCCAATTCGTTTGTAAATCATCGGTGTCATAACTCAAAGCACGGAACCAACAACAGTGCAGAAAACATAAAAGTCCCAAATAATTTTACACCGTCGCCGCCAGAAATCGACGATTTATTACTCCCTTTCTTTCGGTTTTAATTTAGAGCTTTGTTGCAAAGCTTCCAATTCCGGCACAGTTTTATGTCGCATAAATTTTAACACCTAGACTACCTATTATTACCAAGACTAACTCAACTGGTTATTGGCAGCCCGAGCTTTGCGTCGCGACGAAAGCTCACTTGGCCGACTCGAGCTTTTGTAAGTTTTAATGTGTGATAAACAAATTTTATGGTTTTTTGCTTTTGCTGCTTTACCAGGAATGATAATAAAATAGACAATGGATGACCTCGTCTGAAGATGGCCCTCTAGTTGCGCGCTTCGAAATGTCGCAGTTCCTCTACAAACCCGAAGATGTCGTCTTCAGGTGTGGAGCTTTCTGTACCTGCCACCGGTACCATCTCACCTGTACTAAAAAGGTGGCAGCACTGACTCGCTCGGCTCACAATTTTTCAAACTTGAGGGTTGATTGACCTAGGAATTTCATTCTATTTCTCGATCAATCGAAAAAACTCCATTTGGTAAAAAAGTGGTACACTTCAAAAATCGGGTACTTGGTACTATCGAAAAAATTCCCCCACTTCTCCATCTCTCCATCTCCGCGAGACCGGAATGAGTTTATATCAAAGCGGGTTGTTGAGATATTGTCTTTTTGTCATGAAACGCTGAAGAATGCGAGCAGTAACAGCGTCTTTGTCTGATCGCTGTGGTTCCTCAGGTTGTCTTTCTTCGATGACTTGGACGATGGAAAAAATAAGAACCGGTACCAGCGTGCAACGTTGCCGGATTATCGAGTAGTACTTTACATATCGGTTTTCAGGTTGTCGATTGTTACGAGAAATACAAAGGTTGGATTTAATTACTGGTAATGTTTTGTTGGGATTTCAGGAATTGCGCAAGTGGACGGTGGTACCGAGAAGAGCGTGGCGGTGGTACCGGGAAATATGCGACGGGATTAATTGTTGGGAAACTGAGGAAATGCGAGGAGACGTCGAGTTTCAGGGAAAAGTGAACAAGAACTTGCAATCAGTACCTATTTTAGATCCTTTTAGATTCTTGAGAACTGGTGGATTCTGGGATCTAAAATTAAACGGGATTCTTGAGTCTTTCAAATAGTATGAAAAATACGATGAATTTAAAATCCGACATCGATCATCGTCTTTTGAATTCCTCTGACTTTTATTGCAACCTGATTAGTGAAAAAATTTGTTAAATATCGAATTCCCAACGATCCAGATTCCGAAAATTTCCTAAACTTGATTTAATGTGGACGAGTTTTTATAAACAAAATTCAGACAGTCTCATCTCTCAGTACAAAGCAACTTTCAAAATTCCATTACACAAAAAATTGCTTTACATCATAGTGTAAAACGATACAAAATCTTTCTGTTGGAAGCTTTTATCTTTATCGCATTTACCACTCAAGTCACCTCTGCAATCTAAATTGCCCATCATTTGCATAAATAATTAATAATAAATTACTAAAACGTTTCACAATTCTGAGATGATGAAAACCGCGTAAACAAAAATAGATTTTCATCTAGGAAAAGGTAATATAATTAGGTTAATTTGTTTACAGGTTTCAGGTCTCTGGGAAATAAATTAAAACTGGCTTGTTTTGTTCGATTTTTCTTCGTCTGAAATGTAATAAAATCGCAGACGCTACGAACCAAATCTTTTCTATTTCGGCCAACCATCAATTTAGCTGGAAACTATTAAGCCGAAATTAAAATACGACTCGACCACTTCTATTGTGTTTGTAATAATGACCTCCTCTTCGTCGTACATTGTAACAGCGATTAGATGCCGCCTTGTAATTTAAAATTATTGTGATTCTCTGCACAGATGCATGGAAGGGGAAAGAAAAAACTGTGGCGCTCGCTACTGCAAAAAAAGGGTGTAAAAGGACGAGCGGCGCCAGGAAAAAGGACAGTGGAGGGTTGCTATTATGACAGCTAGAGTCTATTGTTGTCGTCATGTTCCGTAAACAACATAACTCCTGAAGATTGGCAATAGTTGGCTCCTTATTAGCTGCCAGAGCTTTGATTAAAAGCTTTATGTCCTTCAGGAAACGGTGCTTCGTTTATGGAGGATTCTATTAGTTTGGTTAATGTCGACGGTTTATAGTGTTTGAACAACTGATTGAATGGTCGATTGTTTACCGCCGTTTGCGTCATTAACGGATTTGTAATTAAAAGGAGGAAAGTTTGTGGGCGGGTTATTCTTTAGCTTACTTTCACCATTGAATGCAGTGACCAAGAATTTCATAATTTTATTTTTTAAAGAATATAGAAGATTTAAACAGAATCTTAAAAACCTAAAGGATATGTATAGATGCGGTTTGCCTCTTTCTCGCGCTTTTTCCGATAAGAATTAAAATTATGTAACGCAAATTTATTGAAATCCAGTGTATAACTCAAAGGTATTAAATGTCTTTTTGGCACTGAAAAGTTAAAAGTGCCTCCGAAAAGAACCTCTTAACTTAATTCACTCAATATCTCGTTTGTTTCTGAAGCAAACTTAAGTTATTGGTGCTCTTTTAACGCAGAATTGTACGCAGAATCCAATACTGTGCTAACTTTTTACGCACCTTGACAAATAACCGAATTAAAAGCGATTAAAATTTTGCGTGAACATTAGAGGGTTAAAATTTCAAAGCTCCGGAATATTTAATGTTAGATATCTCCGAAACAACAACAGACAAAAAATGCGGTTTGCGCTTTATTGATAATAATCCGGTGTTACATATGTAGAATTCAAAAATTAAATTAAAAAAAATAGTGTACACTCAGTTTCAAAAAGATTTTCATCTATTCGCCTATGATTTTCTGTACAAATTAAAAAATACCGCTTTACAATAATAATGACTGAAAGGTTAGTTACATAACCTTACAATACTCTTCAAAAATTATTTGGTAGACACTTATCTAGGCCAAATGATAATAAAGGAACAAATAAAACAGACTCAATTTCTGCTTAATTTTTTTGTTTGTTGTTTAATTTTTTTCCTATTGGCGATTTTGACGTTTGACAAGTGACATTATTGACAGAACCAAAGTTACAAAACTAGTTTTAACACAGTACAACGCGAGCGGCAAAAGAAATAACATTCCAAAGGTAACTGAATGAAAATGAAAAACACGGTGTATATAAATCTATTTAGTTCGGTCGATATCTCAATTATTTGCAGAGAAAATTTAACTTATTTACGCAAAATTTCACGCAAAATTTAAAGCATGTGCTATTCTTTATCGTATGACAATAGATAACCGAGTTATGAACGATTTAAATTTCGGATAGTAAATTTTCAGTTTCGAAACTAATTAGACATATAGAAATATGCGCTTTTGTTGCTTATTAGAATTCGTTCTCAGATATCCAAAATTTGATGGTCAATTTTTTGTAAAGAAAATTTCGGCTCAACCGATACAAATTTTGAATTTTTGTTTTTTTGACCGCCACAAATTTAATACATTTGGTCAGCTGATAGACCTCAAACTGTATAACTCAAGGATATTAAACGTCGTTTTCTAACCAAAAAAGTTTCTTAGAAATTTACCCCAAAAAGATATTCCAGTCAATAAATATCTCATTTATTTGGACAACAAACTTAAATTATTGGTGCTCATTTGACGTAGAATTTCACTCAGAATCCAAAATTGTGCAAATTTTTTACACAGGTAACAAATAACTGAATTAAGTAGTTACAGGTGATCTTCAATTTTGAAGCTCCGGAATATTTAGTGTTTGATATCTCCGGATTTATGCCAAATAGAAAGATGCGGTGTGCGCCATTGTTTTTCTCGAGCAAAGATTTTTTAAATTTTTTATGTACTTACCTACTAGATTTGTATTGGTATTATAGCGTTGCAAAAGTCAGAAATAATGAAAAATCTTACTTTCAAACAGAATCCCATTAAGAGTATACATTTAGAAATGCAACTGAATAAATTTTGAAATGAAAAATGTGGATTTTATGAACACAGATTGGCTCTAATTGCGGTTTATTTCCACACAATGTGCATGAAAATTTCCATTAATAACGCCATTAATCTTGGAATTTTAATTAATCGCCACCTGATTACAACAAGGTGTCAATCATAAGCTCGCTTCCCACTCCTCCAATTTCAATTCCGCCGAGACCTCATTATCAATTATTAAAATTTTAGTACTGTTTTGAGACCATGAAATTTAAAATTATCCCCTGCTGTGTTATGTTTGAATTTCTTCGAAATTAATTTCCTTACCTTTGTCCGGAGACATCATCCCTTTGTGGAATACTTAAATACCAGGTGAATTCTCGCTACTTTATTCCTCGGAATTAACATATAGTTCGCAGGTGTATGAAAATTTATTGTTGAGCTCCTTCACAAGCAGGTGGTTTGTGTAAATAAATTCGAGGGTGTTAAGTGAAATCTTCCATCTACAACTACCTGAAGATTAGGGGTTACCAAAGCAGGTGGCCTTTGATAAAACACCCACAATTTCATCGTTGTTTCCCACACACTTTTGCATAAACATAGAAAGCTACCGAAGGAGTGTCTTGTCACCTGAACACGATGACAACCTAATTGTAGAACAATGCTTTTATAGCTGACACTCGTCAGTCTCGTGCGATTTACATGACTTGGGCTCGGCCCAATTTGAGGGACAAAATTCCACTTTTCTATCCAAGAATTACGATGGGACAAGTCCGCTCGTTATGTATCCGTTATTCATAATCAGATAGAGCGAGAGAGGAGGACGAGTTTGAAAAGAAGACCCATTACTTTTCATTAGAGCTTGACAATCTCGACCACTTTCGAGCGGAGATTTTTTTATGAATTAAATCCGGGTCTGCGACGAGACATTCCATTCACATTCAACACAGAAAAAAAGAGGTTTTGTAAAATACTTTATTCAAATTTTTAATGTACATCACGTCATGCTACGCTAACCTACGAGAACTTAGACGAATTACTTTAGTTTATAATATCGCAACCTCAATCGGATGTGAGATCGATTTACATTTGTAGACACAATAAAAATTATCAAACTGATAAAGTGCATTCCGCACAAGGATCTTGATCTGATCAAGCCTCACAACTAAACTCAGGGCATCCAACTAACTAAAAAAAATGTCCCTGACACTACTTACGTTTGTACCGCATCTGCTTTAGGGTGCGCCATCAAAAGTATATACAGTCTGAACCAAAAACCCCACACTCACTATGTATAAAAGGAACTAAACTTTTTCACCTTCTCATAATATCTTCGATGGTAAAACCAGTCTTTTTCGGGGGATTAGGGGGTGGTCTCGGCGGCGGCAACTCTTCCTTCTTCATGGAAAGATCGCTCGCTCCGCTAGTCCCCGCCCCCACATCCCCTTTCGGAATTTGGAGATTCTGAGGGAAAGGGTGCATCAACCGCAACTTATGCGGGGTGTAACTCGGTCTGTCCCCTTCCAAGTGTCTCTTCCTGAAGCTATCCAAGAAGTTCTGTTCCAAAGCACCGCTCGTGATAGTCGCGGTCTTCACCGGATGAAGATCTCTTCTGATTTGTAATTGAGGATGGTGCTGGGGGACTTCCGGCGGTTCGGTCTTCTCGCACTCCACGTCCGGTTGATCCTCCTGTCCTGGATCAATCTCTGGATCTTCCTCTAAATCTTCTTCATCGTCGATTTCGTGTCGGAACTCGTGGCGATCGTGATGAGGCCGCATTGTGTACGGACTCGAAGAAGAACAAGGCTCATGGCATTGGGTTCTTTCAGAAGATGTGTCGTCGCGTTGGGCGTCTTCAGGTCGTGGAGACATTCTTTCGATGTCGTTAGACGGGAGGAAGCCGTCTCCTAGACCGTCGGCAGGGACGTCGCCCACGGCGTGAGTCAGAGCGTGTCTGCGCAAATCGCAGTTTCGTCTGAAGACTTTTCCGCAAGAGTTGCATTCGTAGGGTTTGTGGTCGGTGTGGGTCAAGAGATGGGTTTTGAGGTTCGAGCGCTGGTTGAAGGAGCGGCTGCAAACGGGGCATTTATGGGGGGATTCCTCCATGTGGAGGATTTTGTGCACCGCCAGAGTGCGGCTCTGGCAGAATCCCTTGCCGCATTCTCCACATTTGAACGGCTTTTCCTTGCTATGGATGTATCTGCAAAAGAGAAAATGATATCAATCAAACTGGCATTTAATTCAATTGTTCGAGAAGAGGGAAATCCCTCAATTAACACAATGCAGGCTCTCGAGACTGATCAGTAATTCATAGAAATCGTTAATATTGTTCGATAATAATATCATTGTTTTTAGACCATTTGAAAAGTTTTTGTTTCATTAATTGATTATTTTAATTAACGAAACGCCCTTAATGACGTGGGGTTCGAAACTTCTAAGCATTTAAAAGACAAACTAGATTTTGACTTAGTGAATTGTGAACTCCTAGCTTGCAAACATGAAGTTTTCAACAATGAGGTTCTTCTCCGTCTTCATGATGATGGTAATTCCACGCCCCACAAAACTAACTCTAATCCCATTTTTAGTTTATTTGCAGAATCTCTTATGCCCAAGTCTCTGGACATCCCGCCCATCCTGAAGTTGAAGAAGCATCATTCGAATCATCAGAAGAGACCGCTTTGAGCGTCAGTAAAAATTTTAAACAATTCCAAGTTCTATTCTCTTTTTAGGCAGAAGAAGCTAATCCTCGATCTCTTGGAAGTCTCGTTCAATCTGGCGCGGATATAATAAAAGCAGGGGCAAGTTTATTGGCACCACCACCGCAAGCTCCGATTGTGGTTGTTCCAAATTTTGGCCCTTCTGTTCAATCAGAACTTATGAATCTTGGACGTCCACCAGTTAGCATCTTTGGGTCTTTCCGAGGAGGTATTGTTAAAGTTTGGAGGGCTATTTTGTGGTGGTTGAAGCCGATAGTCGTGAGCATTCTGGGAATACCGGTAACTTTGTTCTTGAGATATTTAGATTTTTTGAGTGTTTACAATTAAATAAATGCTACGTTTGGCAGTGAAAGGTGTAATTGCGTTTATGTTTGCTGCTGTGGATCCCAGATTAAGGTTAAAAATGTTTAAACTCTGATTTTTTGTTATAAAATGATACCGAACTTATCAACACACAATGAAACAGTTTGGAAATTTAGAGCTGTAAAACAATAATGAAAGACAATAAAAAATCCGAGAATCCAAATCTAAGATTTCAAAAAATTTAAATAAATCGAATTTATACTTTGGCTTTCTAGCTACAAAATGATATCAAACTTTTGTAACAGAATTTGCAGATATTGAGATCAAAAGATAGCGAGTCTAAGAAGTCAAATTACAGACAATATGAAGTTCGTATTTCGTTCTCGGTGGATCTAAAACTCAAATCTCATTAAATACTTTAAAATTCTGGCTTCAAAATGACATAAAACTCATTAAAATCTTTAATAAGCTTCAAAAATATAAACATTTATAGATAAAGAGTCTAAAAGTTAAATGACACGTCAATATCAAGTTCGTACGTCGCGTTCTGTACACTCAAAACTACGATGATCATAAATTTGAAAAAAAAATCCATTTATAGTATGAATTTCTGGTCACAAAACGAGATAAAACTCATCAAAATATCTTGACAGGATTTGGAGATATCGAGACTTAAATATAGAGAGTCTCACAAGTTAAATTACAGTTTATACAAAGGTTGCACTTCGTTCTCTGTAAATCTGAAACTACGACTACCATAGAGTAGAAAAAAAGTCTCTTTATAGTTTAAAATTATGGCTACAAAACGACAAAAAAATCATTAAAATTCATTAACAGACTTGGAAGATATAAATATTTCAAGATGAAGACTTTGAGAAGTTGAATGACAGTTATTATAAAGTTCGTACTTCGCTTTCTGTGGAGGTGAAACTACGACTACCATAAACTTGAAAAAAAATCCGTTTATACTTTAGAATTCTGGCTACAAAATGACATGAACTTCATAAAAATCTATTGCGAGGTTTTGAAGATATAAATATTTTAAGATAGAAAGTCTCAGAAGTTAAATGACAACCAACACAAAGATCGTAATTCGCTTTCTGTAGATCCAAAACTACGACAATAATAAGTTTGAAAAAAAATTCCTTTATACTATGACTTTCTGGCTACACAATAAGAGAAAATTCATCAAAATACCTAGACAGGATTTCGAGATATAGAAACCTAAATGTAGAGAGTCTTAGAAGATAAATTACATTGTATACAAAGTTCGAACTTTGCTTTCTGTGGATCTAAAACTGTGATCATCATAAACTTGAAAAAAAAATCATTTATACTTTAGAATTCTGACTACAAAATGAGAAAAAACTCATCAAAATCTATTAACAGACTTCGGAGATATACATATTTAAAGATAAAGAGTCTCGAAGTTAAGATGGCAGTCAATAAATAGTTGGGACTTCGCTCTCTGTAGATTAAAAACTACGACTATCATAAACTTGAATAAAATTGCACTTCTAGTTTAAGTTTTTAGCTACAAAATGACATAAAACTCATTAAAATCTCTGGACAAAATTCGGAGATATAAAGATAGAGAATCTGAGAAGTTCAATGACAGTCAATTTAAAGCTAGTATTTCGTTCTCCGTAGATTCAAAACTACGCCAATCATAATTTTGAAAAAAAAAATCATTTACACTTCAAGTTTTTGGCTACAAAATGAGATAAATCACATAAAATTTGCCAGAATATATAAAGATATAAGACACAGAGTTCCAGAAGTATGTAAAAATTCGAATGTGCTACAGATCGTTAAAGCAGGGGGTGTGTTTAAAATAGAGTCAAGACAAGATCAACTCGTAATAAAGAAAGCTCTGTACCTCCCCGTTGGCCGAAACCCGTCTCGAAAATAAATCAAAAGGAATTAAAATATAAAGCCCATAATTTCAGGTTATATGCATAAACGAGATAATATTTAGCCCATAGCCATCATCTGTCTTAACGTAAAAATAGAAGGGCAATCCGACGCTCGAAGAACTCCACCTGTTAATTGAAGAACACTATCATAAATAAGATCATTCCCGAGGCGAACCGGCTTCGAATTCGACCGGACATTCGTAGACAAACCCGGAAAATTATGTCACAGCGAACGCGAGAGTAGAATAAAATGGCAGCTGGACGTTCATTCCTCGAGAAACGTCTTTTATCCATCCGGTTAACCTTGGAGGAGCTCGGCCAAAGACCGAGGACCAAATAACCTGCACGCTGTAGCTCATGAAACAGACCACCTCGCATCAGGTGTGAATTGAAGAACGATCTTCGGAAGACATACACTCAACTTATATATATTCAGCTAATTTAATTGCAAGAAAAAAGGAGATTTAATCCTGCATAACTTACGCTGCGTTCTCAAAGGATTACTGTATAAATTTATGGATTTATTCATGGTCGGGTTTCTTAGGATTGCTCCGTTTAAGACGCTGAGGAATGCGGAGTCAGTGTACTTATGTCGGGTATTAATTTTTTCCTTAAGATGGGTTTAGATCGTTCTGCAGTACGTTATCATTACGTCAGATACGTGGTTACGCAACGCGTCTTCTTCGACGTCTTCAGATATGCAGCTTCTTTCAGGGCCAACATGATTCTTGATCTAGATAACAGAGCGGGAACGAATGCGTTATTGCCTTTCTGGTTTTTAATTAGACACACTTATGGTGCTTGTAATCTAATAAGTTGGTATCACTGATTTGTAGAGCTGCTTTTATAATTATACACATGAGGGACTAATACCACTTCAGGTTCGGTTATTAACTCAAACTGAAATTTTATTATTAGAATACAAGGTGTTTATAAATGTTTCTAGCATCAACGGTTGCTCTGGAATTCTTGTCATGCACTATTCTATTTTTTTTTATCTCTACACTATTTTTTTCAAAAAAACACCAACACCGTACTCTTCCACCATTTTACAACCGGCAACGTCGTCGATGGTGACTTTTTGGTGATAAAATCAAATAGGTTAGTTGCCTAATTGACAATTTGATTACACAAAACGGCCTTTCAGCATGTGCAGAGTCTTTGCACTATTAAATCCTTTGATTTGCAATCCAACAGGCTGTAAAAGAAACGTTTTTAACGGAAACACTGCCTTAATTTTCAAAAATGTCAAAAATTTGACAATTATTTTCTCACCAAAAATCTCCCTAGGCAACGTTGCCGGTTGTAATGCAGAGGAAGATTGAGGTGTTGGTGTTTTTAAAAAAAAAAACGGGCTTTAACTACATATTTTGAAAATTATTTATAATGTCAATTTTGTCAACGACGTTTCAGCTACGGTTTTGTGTCCAAGTTTTTGATTTTCAGGTTTCTAACCACAATAAGAACAGTTTTTTCTTCAAAACTTACTTTGCTCCATGATTGAGGTTAACTACATACAGCCGGGGACAAAAAATCTTAAGGCGCGATTCTACTTGCTTGGTCTAGCCCAGCACAGACCAGACATCCAAGATTTGAGAGACGTTTTTATAATTCTTCAGCCCCTTTCTGTGTTTAAAACATAAAATAAAACATTAAGATGCAATTGCACCTCTGACTACGCAGAAAGGGACTGAAAAGTTATAAAAACGTCTCTCAAAATCTTGGATGTCTGGTCTGGTCTGGGCTAGACCAAGCAAGTGGAATCGCGCCTTTAGACGTCAATGTCATCTAATTTTTGCATTGTATAAAACCCTACTTAGAATTTGTAACCTTACTTTTTTGCATAGTAAATTTTGATGGTTTTAATTTATTAATTTTAAAATAGATAGAATTGTCGGTGCTTCCAATATTGCAAGGATCTGTCTGTAGATCATATTCCTCTAATTTCATCGACTTTAAATATTTCACTCATGATAATTCTTAATTGACAACTTTGATGTTTTAAACGTCAGTAATGACAATGACAGTAATGCACAGACTACACTTAAATTTTTGAAACGTCAGAAATATGACGTCTAATGAGTCGATTTCAAGTGTGACTTGCGTTATTGCAAATCTCATTTGCAACATAGCAACGCCAATCACATTGCTCATACCTTGGCAACGGTTGCAAATTTGCGTTAACGCAGTGACTTGAAATCGACCCGTAAGATTTTGTGTCCGCGGCTGTATGTTTGTTAGTTGAAAAATCTAAAACCACTATTATAATAGGCGGCAAATTGCTACAAACATTTATAAATACTGTATAAATTCGAAAATCTTCATTTTTAGGTACTGAAAGCTGGAAACTCTTGTTGGTCTCGAAGTAGCCGAATGAGGAAAGATCTCATGTAAAACATCCTCTCCAATTACCCAAAAAACTCTTTTTATATTCACAAAGACACATGTAGATGCATCCAGAGATAATCAGTACACATTTTTCGTTGTTTTATGATATGTAAACAAGCCCGTTTAAAATTTCAGTCTCGTCCCGTTGATTTAGGACTTTCTATACTTGATGCGTTACCCCCTTAATTATGACTTTAAGAGCGTAATCATTTTTTAGATCTCCCCAATTATTGAATAAATTGATCGCCGATTAAAAGTAATTACAAGCAATCAACATTTTTGAAGATGATGGCCTTGGAGCCGCATTTCTCAACCTCAGCTTTACAATTTTTATTATAATTGCTAGCGACCGTGAGTGCGAAGAATCCAGCGATTTTGAAAAGAAATGGGGTTGGCGAGGTCGCTCTCCAGGGGGCGAATTATAAATTCCCAGTAGCTCGACCTTAAAATTATCGGTCATAAATGCCAAGTCCGTCTACTTTTAACGACATTTTAGAACTGAAACAGGTTGTTGAATTTAGAAAAACGAATCCATCATTTTCGGTCCAGGTAAGTCAGGTAGAAATCAAATTGACTTAGGTCCTCTTCGGTGTTGATTTTTATCACTTGGTACAGCTCCGTCAAATGTTATATAATTCGATTAAAATTGAGAGACGCTCAGATTCTATATCCTTGTCTCACAGTTGGTACGCCTGCGGCGGAAACTGGTTCTAGATCCATCTCTTGAAATTACTAGAGCACTCCGCAGGATATAAAATTTCTATACCGCGTTGTATGGAAAAAAGATGATTATATTGCAGTCGGGATTTAATAAGATCGTACTTAATTAAATCCGGTCGAACTTAAAAATTTCAATACACCTGCAATAATTAAATCGAACGAGCTGAGAGTTTTCTTCTTTTCTAACTGTTTTTTTGAAAGTCATTGCATTCTATTGACATAATTAAGCAAAGGCTAATAAAACCTTTTTACGGTACTCTTGGATCAAAATAACGTGGATTTCACACGCTTTTTGTGTGTGAATCATAAAAGCGAATAAAATTTCACATTTCACACCGCACATTTTATTACTTTATGAATATAGATAATTATCAATTTAGTGATCGTTGTGTTATTGAACCAAGGTAAACTTACACGATTGACTAATGCGGTGTCACGTTTACGTGGTTCGATTACCTGGACGATTTAGGACGAAGAATTCTATGTGGTTGCTTATACTTTACTTTCTAAAAAACCCATTGAAGTGTGTGTTCACTCCAAAACTGTTTGCTTTCCCTGTTTTATTGGTTTATGTTGAACTAGTCACGATTTTTTCAAAAGAAGCGGAAATACAATACATGCGCTGTGGGTTTTCAATTAACGATCAAATAAAAGGTGTGAATGCAAAAGGTTAAGCTTTCTTATTACCCCAGTCCTCAAGATATTAAGCAATTACGTGTTGAAGGCGAACTTTTATGCACTGAGGAAATGAAATTTTCAGGCCCTGATAGTCAAAATTCCCCTCCATTTTGTCGCAGCGAAGGTGCAGCTCGCCTGCATTAAAATTCATGAATTCAGCATAAAACTGAATTCCCGCAAGAACAATGCCTTAAAATGCAAAAAGTAAAAAACCACGCGCCAGACGGCAGACGCTGCCGATAAACATCTAAAAAGCACAAAACGTATAATTCAAGAAGCCGGAAATGTTCTTCCGGTACTCGTTAAGATGTTTGATTGAGAAGCTTCCGTGCTTTACATGCTTATTATTTCCCAAACATAATTAAAATGCAAATGAACTTAATTGTCTGTATCCATTCTTACAAAAATTTGGGTCAAAAATCGATCGATTCCTGCGGTCGCAAAGAACTTGAGGCTCCAACTCAAGTCGTCGAACTCGTTATTTTGACGCACGAATGACTTCCAATGATAAAATTTCTTAGAGACTCTACCACAGGAGCGTAGTAAATGTAGTGTAAGTAATTACAACTTACTAGTAGTATGTCCGTGGTTATGGACGCGTAAGATGTAGAATTATGAAGTAATTAGTTTTAATTGGAGATTGGATGAGTTGGGATTCTTTCGACATGCCACAAGTATCGGAATGCAGGCGAAGACGAGAAAAAAGGAAAATTGCTTTTTGATTTGTTTCACGGGCAAAAAGCTGCATTGTGACCACCATGAAGATTTCGTTTTGATGAGGATGACTTTCCAAAAGATTTGATTAGCGGCCATTGATGCGTGATTTAGATTGATTTGACGAGGAGCGTGGAGGTGGATTTTGAACACTCCCTGCGAGCGAATTTCGTGCTTCTTGGTGGGTGTTGACAAGAGCGAAAAAGAAAGACAAGAGAGGTCGCAGGCGCCAACAAATTAGGTAACGATTATGCTAGATTTCCTTATTAGTTTCATTCTTCAAGAACAACTAGATCAGAGCGATAACTCACCTGTGGTCCCTTAGATGATCCTGTCTCCTGAAGGCCTTCCCGCAGATGTCGCAAGAATACGGCCTTTCATCCGTGTGCGTCCGCTCGTGTATCAAAAGATTGTAACTCTTGGTAAATTGCCTGTTGCAGAATTTACAGATGAATTGTTTCTTCGGACGGGAGGCTCTCCCAGGAGCTCTCAGCAGCCGCCTGTCTAAATGAGCGTGCATTTGAGGGGGTCCCGGTTGGAACAGAGTGCTCCCGCTGGGAAACGGAAACGAGGCGCTCCCAGGATTGTTCGGCAAGAACCCGGGATACCCCGGATGCGTCGGTGTCGACGACGAAGTCTCCAGAAGCCCCGGAGGTGGTCCGGCTCGATGCGGGAGCATCAAAGCAGCAGCATGCGCCGCCGCTTCTCTCTGCATCTGTAGCTCCTTCTTCTTATCGTTCATCATGACCATCAGCTCGAAACTCGTGGATTTTCGTAGGTAGAGCGACGAAGAACCGTCGCTGCTTTTGCTGGTTTCAGTTCTTTCGTCGAGGAGGAGAGGGTGCATGTCGCTGGGGTACAGCATAGGATGCATGTTTCGGGAAGGGACGACAGGTACAAAAGCGGAGGTTTCCCGGTGGTGTGCCATGGTGGCGGGTAAAGGCAATTGGTGGTGGTAAGCGAGCTGGGGGTCGTAAGAAGAAGAACGACTTCCGGAGGAACTGCGGCCGGAGGAAGAAACTGGAAACTCCCGGCGAGATAGGGCTAAGGGGCGGTCTTCAGCTGGCGTGGTGGAGGCGGTTTCGGCCATCGCGCCTGCAAGAAAATGAAAATTATACACAAAATTCGTTTGCTCAGTCGAGCTTATTTACTTTACTATTATACCGCACTGTTGACACTCACGTTCCAAGAACTTGTAGAAATTTCGATCTGTTTACTTAAGACATATCTTCGATCTGGTAGAAAAGGGGAATGCCGCATCGAACTTAACCTTGCATGGTAAATTCATGAAGAAACCAATTAAGTCATCGTTTTACTTTATCTTACCAAGAATGATTAACATATAGATTTAATTTATTGCGCATGCAGCTATAATTATACCTCCCAGCTAGTTTTATAATTAGTAAAAAAAAACGTGTTTAATTAAACGAAATTCACACAGCCCTCGAAATTCTAATTCTGTCGGGCGTTCTGTGGAAATCTGCGGTTAAAAAAAAATGCAATTTCGTGGTAAGATCGAAGATAAAGTAGTCTAGTTAAATCAAAAGAGATTGGAATAGAAGTATGACTACTAATGACGAAAATTAACAACATTGACCACCAGAAATGCGTCATTTGTGGTAAATTTATCGTCTTCCTTCGGACTACCAAGCGTTTAATTCTGAGTTTATGGTTGTTTCATAAGTTTTTTATAGAGATTACATTGTTTTATTATAAAAATAGTAGCTCTTTGTTTGGATTATTAATAAACATTATTTTACTACTTGATAATTTTTATTGTGTTTTCGACAGGTTTCTTGTTTTTCTTCTTATTATCAAAGATTTAGAATCTTAAGATTCTTTTTTCAAGATTTCTGTTTTCATTTCGAAAGATCCATAGCAGCCAAAAATGATCAACTAAATCAACAGACTCATTTGAATCTTCTCAAAGATTCTTGATTAGTTTTTGGCAGTCGTTGGCGCGAAATGAGATCAAAAGTCAAGGATAGCTATTATCGAAAATTGCACTCTACATCTCCTCACCTTTATTTGTACCGCTTTCGAAACCGAAAAGAATTGAAGTCAATCACGTGACGAAATCGTGGTACAATCCCCAGAAGTTCCAACAAAGCCATAAAATCCGTGTATGGAAAAAGCGGCCATAATTCTGATGGTACTGCAATTTGGCTACCAGTCTATTAATTTGGAAAAAAGCAACAACCGTTGCAGCTCGTGTAAACAACAAAATTAGCATATTTCGTTAGATTTCTAAACTTTTCCATAATCGGTTAATTCAATCCTACGTAAATTTTGAACTTCACACAAGAAGTTAATTTAAAATTTCAACACTTGAGAGTTTTGTCTTCTTTGTTCGTGGCGTGAGCGCCGCAGGGCGCGAAATCCAGATCAAAATGAAAGGAAGCAGTGTCAAAAATTTGGATAAACTCAAAAAGCGACGCTGCCACTTTTCATTGTACTTAAATGTCAATCAGTAAGTCAACAAACGCCCAGTCGCGAAGAGTAGCAATATGTAAATCAAATTTATTCCATACTAAATGACACATGACATATTGTCTACTACCATCATGGTACGAGCCCAGCACTTTCCCAACGCGAGCATGACCCCGCAAAAACGCTCAATTAATTCAAACACGTAACCGCGAGCGAAAAAAAGTACCATTTATGGTACAAATAAAGAACGCGAGTGTGAACAAGATGGCGGCTGAATAGTACCCGCATTCGTGCATGGATGCATGTGGCAACAACGCACGAACATAGCCTACTTACATCGAACAAGATAAGGGACAAATATTAAGTTTTCTTAAAGCCACCACTTTTATGGTTGTCAAATAGGAATTACCAGGATTAAGAAAAACACAAATAAGAATGGTGGTACCGAGGGCGCTTGTTGGAGACGTACCCGCAGCTTCCGGGGAGCTTAAAAAACAAAAAAAGTCCGGAGTCTTACCAAAAATATCCAAACTGTAGCAACTAATAAATCACATTGTATTGGCACTAAACGTCAAAAAGTGAGCACTTGAACCACTGAATGATTGTCACATTTCCGCAACAAAGGTCCGATAAAAGCACAAAAGGGCAATAATGGAACGATAATAAACGCAACGGAAGCAGGTAGAAAGTCGCGTCATCCAAACTAAGTCTGATCTCGACTAAAGGTATCTTGCTTTTGCTCAGGTGAACCTGTTGGTCTGGAAGGGGGCTCCGTGTAGAAGTTACGGTAGTAGAAAGCCTCGCCACTACGGCAGCGGTGGCGCATTCAACTGTTCTATGTTCGGCCGCCGTGTGGGCCCCCCTTGCTCCCCTTGTTACGGGCCTGTAGGCGTTTGGCGGCTTGCATTAATGGGAATTTCGACGGACGCGCGGTTCTTCCCGGATTTATTAGCCTAGAGCACGCCCAACTTTAGGGGTTCGATACCGACGAATGTTTCATTAAAAGTGGGAATTTTCTCAAAGTATTTAGAACTTGGGTGGGATAAATAAATAATGATAGTAATAATAAACGTAATTATGGAGTGGCTGTAAAAGTATGATTGCAGTTGACGTAATCCTTCGGAATTTAGATCTATGTTAGACTGAGACATTTTTCACATGTTGGTAGCTCCGTTTCGCCAATCAATCGTCAAAAAAACAGTGGTACCAACAAATTACGAAGTATCATAAACACGAGAATTTTATCAGAGTTTCGGAATGCACATATCCGCTTACACCATCAAAAAATGAAATGAAATTAAAAAATTTTAATTGACGCATTCAAAGCAGCTATCTTTAAACTAGTCTGCCCACCATTGCAGGTGTTCCACCATCTCTAAGAGTCATCGCAGATACAAATCTCTTTATAAATTCTTTCGTTTATTAATAAAAATGCATTCTCATCGGAATTTACGTCAAAACAACCACAAACTCCGGCCACTGAAAATGATAACAGAATCCGGAAGTGTGAAGATAGCGCTCGAGCGAAAGTAGGTGTGGTCGAGCCAAGATCAAAGATCTGTAACGAAAGAGTCCGACAATTTTATCCTTCGAGAGCCTGTTCTCGTGGATAAAACACTTGCGTTGGAGGACAAGTATTCCTCGCTTCCTCTTCAAAGTGTTGTTTTAAGAGATCGTTTTTATTTTTTTTCAAGCTTTTGTCTTTCCGGTTTTGGAGGATTTTCGAGCTGTGGTAGAAACCTTTGTACCACACTTTTTCGGTTTCGCTAAGACTCGAAGGCCCGCGGTATTTTAATTTCTCCATTATAATTTTATGAGTTTTGGAGAACTTGTCGTAGTCACGGAGCCACTCCGAGTCTGTGAAATCTATTTCGGAGCGCGTCTTGTAACTTGGAGCGAAGACCATTTGTTCCATTTCTTGCAAGTCGAGGGTGTCTTCTTGCTCGTTAAATTCAACTTCACCGGTCACGACTGGTGCTTTACTCTTGTGTTTTGGTACTCCTTTCCCTCGTTCGCTGTCTAGTTCAAAAGAAAAGACATGTTCTTTACTCAGAAGCACTCTCTCTTCTTCCGCTCGCCCTGAAACAGACAAAGATGCAAGTCTGGACCTTCTGGAGGGTTGGGAGGTACCAACCGTACCACAATCCCCCATGGTAGTCGACGTAAATTGAATCTTCCACAGGCTTGTTGTTCGAGAAATTCGAAGACAGCTTACCGAGGCCTGGAAAACTATAGGTCCCCGCGCCGTGGTACTTGTACTTTTGGAGTCTCCCGTAGTACTTGTCTCTGTTTTGGTAGTGAATTGTGACGTTCTCAGCTTCATTCAGCTTGTCATCTTTCCAGTTTCCGGTGTAAGTTTGACCATCGTTGGTGATGTAATCACCGGGGCCTTCTCGCCACGCTAGACCACTAACATGCGCACAGAAATAACCTTCGTATTTATCGCCATTGGCGAAATTGAAGGTGCCTTCGCCCACCTGGAAGCCCTTGCTCATTCCCGCGGAAATTTCAAAATAAATGACAGTTATGTGGCGGCATCTCACGGACAATAGCCGCACCACGCTATTAAAAAAATAGCAATAAAAAAAAGACTAAAAACAAAAGGTTTGATTTTGATACTTTTTTATTTGCCTTTAAAAATAGTTTTCGGATTGTTGCGAGGGTCTAATAATTTTTTTTTAAGGTAAACACCCGCGCGACATCTCGTGGGACCTGTCATTAACCTCAACTGACGTGTTATTGTGTACATGTCACGAAATGTCAGTTTAAATTTTATTTATTAATTTTCGCCCCCTTATAGCCATGGAGTATTTCCGCAGTGGCTTAAAATCCGTTCTGGGGACCCCCGCGACGGGGACTCAGCCCACAGGCGCCGAAACGGTACACTTTTTACTCTACAAACTGAAAACATCTGTTCTAACCTCAATTCTAGGTGGAGAGACTGGTTAGTCGAGTGAGTACTTCGACTTTACTGGAAGATCGCAGGGATGCTTGTCGTGCCCTCAAAGCTTTATCCCGGAAATATCGTCTGGAGGTGGGGGCACAAGGCATGGATGTCCTGCGCCAGGTTTTGGAGCTCGACCGCTCCGACTGCGAAATCATCGGTTATTGCCTTGACACGCTTTGTAATATCACCTCCAAGGAGGTTTTCGAGGAGGAGAACGAGTCGAACATTAACATAAAAGTGAACGTGGGGGAGCAGTTCACGGAGATGTTCATCAAGAACGTGGAGAATGTGACGTTGGTTCTTGGTTTTCTGGAGGAGTATGATTTTAGGGTGCGGTGGCCCGCGGTGAAGTTGCTCACGGCGCTGCTTGAAAACAAGCCTAAGGAGATCCAGGATATCATTCTAGTGAGCCCTATGGGGGTGTCCAAACTCATGGATCTTTTGGTGGAGAGTAGGGAAGTCATTAGAAACGACGCCTTGCTCCTGTTGATCAATCTAACTAAATCCAACGCGAACATTCAGAAAATCGTAGCTTTTGAGAACGCGTTCGACCGGTTATTTGATGTGATTAAAGAGGAGGGGTTTACAGACGGGGGCATAGTCGTGGAGGACTGCATGCTGCTTATGCTCAACTTATTGAGAAACAACACTAGTAACATTAACTTTTTTAAAGAGGGCTCGTACGTACAGAAGTTAGCCCCCATGTTGCTCCTCCCGGTGAACATAGAGGAGATCGGGTGGAGCCCTCAGAAAGTTTCAAACATGCACTGTGCCCTTGAACTAGTCCGAACTTTAGTCTCCCCTAACAACCCCCTTCAGATTGTGACGTCGTGTCAAAAGACCATGCGAAACGCGAATTTACTTGAAGCTTTATGTAACATTCTAATGGCGAGTGGGGTTCCTGCTGATATCCTCACCGAGACTATAAACACAGTTGGGGAAGTGATTCGAGGGAATTTGACCAATCAGGAGTACTTCGCTAATGTTCTCGCGCCCTCAAACCCCCCAAGACCGGCAATCGTGGTTTTATTAATGTCGATGGTGAACGAAAAACAGCCGTTTTCGCTGAGATGCGCGGTTCTTTACTGCTTTGAATGCTTCCTCTTCAAGAACGAGATCCTCCAGGAGCAAGTTGTGCAGACTTTACTACCGAGTTCGACGAATTCGACTTTGACAACCGGACAGTTGTTGTGTGGGGGGCTTTTCAGCCCCGATTGTCTAAGCAACTGGTTTTCATCAGTCGCTCTGTCACACACGTTGATAGAGAACCCCGCTCAAAAAGAACAACTGTTGAGAGCCCTCCTTGCTACGAATCTGGGGGCGCAACCAGTGAGCCTTCTCCACCAATGCTCGGTGTATCTTCAACAAACCTCAAAGTTACAGGCAAAAATCGGTATTTTAATGCTTTGTTCAATGTGGATGAGTCACTGCCCCCAAGCTGTCCAAGTCTTTTTGAATGTCCCCGGCGCGATGGCGTTCCTCACGGCGCAGACAAGCGCCAGCGAGTACGATAACAATGAGGAAATTTTGCAAGGATTATGTGCCTTTGTGATGGGGCTCTGTGTGGCCTTCAATGACAACTCAGTCCCGAACTACTCAAAAGAGAACTTATCTCAGTTGATTGAGAAGCGAGTAGGGACAGAAACGTACTGTAAAAAATTAGGGGAGATCTCCAAACACGAAGTGTACGCTAAGGCGGCGAAGCAGCCCCAAATCAAAGCCAAACATTCCAGCGAGTTACTTCTAGAATTCGAGTTCTGTAAATTGTTCAAAGCGTTGGAACCCGTCATTATCAAAGCCCTCGGCGTTCAAAGAGACCTATCAAACGGCATGTCCGAACTCAGTTTGAGCGAGCATGAGAACGCGCTGCTGTTACAATACAAAGAGCTCATCCGGGACCAGGATAAAAAGCTACAGGACATGCAGAAGAACCTCACGAATATGCAGAGGGAAAACCAAGACTTGAAGGTAACAAAACTTCGCCACATCCCAATTTTGATTGTTTTTTTTCCAGAGTCAGATTGAAGAACTTCGACAGACAAACTCGCAGTTGCACGACCAGAACACGCTGCTCAAAGCTCAGCTACAGATATCCACAGGTAGTGTTACGACGGATTCGTGTGACAATGACAAGGTGAAGCTGTTGGAAGCGGAGTTGGTGGAAAAAGACGCCGAGTTGGAACGGATAAGGAAAGATCAGGATGATCTTCTGGAGCTTTTGACTGATCAGGACACAAAATTGAATGCTTTCAAGAATCGGTTGAAAGAGCTGGGAGAGAATATTGAAGATGCCGATTCAGATGACAACAATTCCGTGGGCTCTGACAATGATTTGTAAATAGGATTATTATAAGCTACTATTTATTAATAAGATGATAAAAGTGCAATACGAGGGGTGGTTTTATTTGTATTTGCAAAACAATTTTAAATCAATCAATCAGAGACATTTTTTTTTTCAAATAAACCAATCACAGCAAACTTTTTTTGGAAATTAGTGAAATTTCCAGTGAAAATAAATTCTCAAATTTTTATTCGTACAAAAAATACCAAACATTTTTATTGTAGGATTCGAGCTAAAATAAAACATTAAACTTAAAACTACTAAAAAAAACACACACAAAAGGAACAAGAACCTTCCGTCAACTCTTCTAAAGCATTTTCGCCTTCGTATCGCTCCCTGAGCTAAACGAAAGGTTTTCACTGCCACTTGCCGCCCCCATTGGATTTTTGTAAGTAACCACCGGATTTTTGTAGAGTGGATTTTGCTCCTTACGCTCCATCGCCAGACTTTTCTCATATTTCTGATATTCACGTTTGTCCGCCAACATATTGCGTCCTTTCCAAATCAGTGCGATTAACACCGCCAATGCGAGAAAAACCCCAATTATGGGTCCAGCTATCATCCCTGCAGCTATTGGAGTAGAACAATTGGGTTCTGTCGCTTTTACCAGCACTGAACCGTCGTCTCCTGTTCTATAATTGTACAAAATCCGACATTTTTTATTCTCGACAAAGTACTGGTAAACACACGCCAGCTCTTCAGGTAAGTCTTCGTTGATTTCCACACGAACTGAGCCGTTTTGGGGGTGGTGGTTGACGACGTGTTCAATTACGTATTTTTCGTAAGTACTACATAAAATTTTGTTGCAGTCGCTGCACAATTCGCAGTACCGCCCCCAGTAATTCTTCGAACATAAACATCTGTTGCATGAGCAGTTCCCTTGGTTGTTACAAATGTTGTTAGATCCGGGAATTTTACAGTTTTCCGTGGAGGTGTGACACCCGCAGGACTTACCGATGTAGCCCGCGCGACACGTGCATTTCCCAAGGACGCAGTTTCCGTGGCCGGCACAAACCTTCTTGGAAACTCTGTCGAAAGGGCACTCTATCTCGCAGAACTCGCCTTGGAAGCGCTTGGAGGCGCAGCGACACCGGCTGCAGTGACATTCTCCTCTGAAAGATTGAAGTGTTAGTTACAGAAGTACTTTTAATGGTGCGTACTGGCCAGAACAGGTGAGGGATAACTGCTGGTCGGGGCCCTTAAACCGGCATTTTGAGACGTCGTTTTTGCATTCTTTGGCGCAGTCATCACCGATCCTAAAGACAGAAAGTTAGTCTGTTGGAAATGCTAGTTGAGAAAGTACCATCCATCGTCACAAAGGCATTTACCGCAATTGAGCATCCCGTGGAAACAGTTCCGTGGGGCTGCCGTGAGACTGCTGCATTCGCACATTGAGCCGATGAAATTCACGTTGATTTTGACCGTCTCATGGATGTTACTCTCTTCGATGACCAACTCAGCCTAAAAAATAACGTAAGGAAAGAAGTGAGTTTCTGGTACTCACCGTTCGCTTATCCTGGTACTTCTCCAGGGTCAACTGGACCAAAAACTCCATTTCTTTTCCTTCCTCCGCGTTCGCGCACGAGCTCTTTTTCTTCCACGCGCCATCCCCGTCGCAATCAACAAACATTTCAACTTTTAAACCCTTGATGGCGTTCGATGGGAATAAGTTCACTTGGCGGATAAACTGGAAGTATCCTTCCCTCACCAAGTCTAAGACGTTGGTTGACTTATTTTCCAACTCGCCTACGAACATGATATCCGGAATCAAATGCTTCATTTCTTCGTAGAACCGGAGGCTGTTATTTTTCGCGGCCACAATCATATTCGTCTTCTTTTTCTTCAGTTTGTAGTAAAGCTCTTCGATGGACGGGTAGTCGAAGTATTTCTTAGAATCGTAATCACCTTCAGAGTTAATTTTGCATTTCCTGGTGTTTCTTTCAACGAAGCCTGCAAGAATACCGTCACCTCCAAAGTGTAGAGTACCTTCCGTCGCGAGAAGAATCAGTTTCCTGGAGTTATTAGTCCATCCTAGTCTTTTACCACACAGTAAAATCTGCATGACCGCGTCCATTCCTCCTTCAGGATCGTCGAAGTTGGCTGATACTCTACTCCCGTTGATCTTTTCGATGAAGATGTTCACGTTCTCGGTGAAGTTAAGACGGTGCTTGAAGACGTACGCCTTGTCACAGACATCACTGACTTGTCTGCAAGGTTTGTCCACGTAGAAAGGAGCAGTGTCGTAAAACGGCATTGAAGGTTTGTCGATGTAAGACCCAAAGGCAATACTGTGGTGTTTCGTTAAAGTTATCAGAAGACTTGTTAATTCCGATCCTAAAGACTTCAGAGTTTCCAGGTCCGGCTGCATGGACTTGGTGAGATCCATGAGATAGTAGAGTTGAAGAGGGTAGTTCTTCGCGGGTCGGTATTTAACACTGACGTTGATGGAGTCGCCTAAAATATCGTTACAAGAGACAAAAAGAATCGGAACTTTACCATATCTTAAATTAACGTTGATTGTGTGCGGACTTAACTGGACAGCTTCGTTTATGTCTGTTTCCACATCGCTAAAATCGGGGGCTTCAGTAACATTTTGAGACGTCGGAAAGTTATATTCGATGAAAGTTTGTTGGCACGTGTTCTGCGTGCCTTTGGGAAAGCAGCGAGTGTCGGTGAAGTTCTAAATGGTGTTAAATGCATGAAAAATAATTTCAAAATTTGAAGATAAATAAAAGATTGATAAGATCTAAGTATTTTATGTTTCAAGTCCGTTAAACTAGATTTGTGAATCGAGAACCAAAATATAAAAACCTTATCGTAGCACCAAATGCAGCATGGATGTCTGCGGATGCAGTCTCGACAGCTCGTCTCCTCTCCGCAGATCGAGTTGAATTGATCACATGACACATCTTGGTCAGTTGTCGTTAAAGTGAATGTTAAAGGAATTAATAAAGCAACGCCACAGAAAGGTGTCATTTTGAATTTCTAATCAACGTTTCCTCTTCAATGTTTATTTAGCTTATCTGTATCAGTGATAGGCGTGACTCTTCTACAAACTAACATTTCCAGAATTGTTTAATTTGGTTTTTTTTGTAATTATCTTTGGGTGCTGGAAAACATTTACTTGCTCGTATTCACGTTCTTCATTTTTAAAAGCGTAATTTTTGATGAAAAAAAAAAATTTAAATTTCGACCATATTTCAGAATGTATAAGCTAACTCCTTTAGAATTTTTTGGCAAAAAACATGAAGCGTTGCAGATCAACAAGAAACTCTGCTTAAAAAATTATTGGGCACTTCTAAATCCATTTCTACCATCCAGTTTCTTACCATCTGTATTATTTTTCAAGAAAGTCTAATGCGAAAATTGCAAAGTTTAAATTTACTAAGAGGATTTTGAATACTGCCAAGCTAAGACAAACTTCGAAGACTTGTTATATCTTTAGATACAATTTATTGTTAAATAAATAGTTTTTCTAAAGTTCAAATTGACAAATTCAGTGGTCTGTTATTTTAATTTACACTTTTATGATTATTAATAATAAACACTTTTTATAAATCTAATGCGAAAATTGCAAAGTTTAAATTTACTAAGAGGATTTTGAATACTGCCAAGCTAAGACAAACTTCGAAGACTTGTTATATCTTTAGATACAATTTATTGTTAAATAAATAGTTTTTCTAAAGTTCAAATTGACAAATTCAGTGGTCTGTTATTTTAATTTACACTTTTATGATTATTAATAATAAACACTTTTTATAAATCAATAAAAAATTAGCAAAGCGTCGTATCGAAAAATCTTTACCAGATTCTTTTCTCGTGGTCCAAATTTATGGAAAAAGTCGCCACACAACATTAATTGGCACTCCTTAGTCCATTTCTAAAGTCAATTCCTCGCAAATTGTAAGATTTCCAGAAAAAATGTAAATTAAAAATTGCATACGTCGAGAATGTTAAATTAAAGTTAAGATTCTTTCTTTTAAGATCTAAATTGATGAAAAAAGTTCATTAAAAAGATTTTACATTTCGATTGGATTTTTAAGTCCATGAATAAATTTTGTGTGTTTTTTTTAACTTAAACAGACTCATATCTACGCACAACTTTATTCTCAAAGTGGCATTCGTAAATTTATTTGTGCTGCCAGTTTCAAGTCAATTTTAAGATTTTCCAGGAGAATTCAACTCACCATAGATTCGACCAATAAGAGACATTTATTTTTTCAAATAAACCAATCACAGCAAACTTTTCTAGGAAATTTTCACTAGTGAAATTTCCAGTGAGAATTCAACTCACCATAGATTCGATCAATAAGAGACATTTATTTTTTCAAATAAACCAATCACAGCAAACTTTTCTTGGAAATTTTCACTAGTGAAATTTTCAGTGACAATTCCACGCGAGCTGTCAGTTGCTTGTCAGTTCGTTGAATTCTCATAACGAATATAAATTTCGAGTCCACTCGTTATATTACTTATGAAAATTTAAATTATAAATCTCGAAAGACAATTTTCTTAAATACGTACATGTATAATTGGTTGCATACTTTTGAGACAATTTAAATTTTAATTATGTAATAATTGCTTCGTAAATCTTATTTTAAAGTTCAGATCCTTTGTCTAGGGGTTGAAATTAACCAGACATAGCTATTTATTATATGAGTGTAAGGACGCAAATTATTCACGACAAAAATCAGTTATTAATAAGATTTTTGGAGTGAATAATTTGTCCTTACACTCGAATATAATACTAGATTTTATCCAAAGCCTCTGTTGGTTGCAATTAAAGCATTAAAAGAATTGACAGAAGTGACAGCAGTGACAAATTTTTAGCGTGTGTTTAGAGAGTAAAAGAGTACTTTATTTGTCTAAAATGAGTGAATAAAGTACTACTTCATTAGTGCATTTTGGATAAAATCAGTTTTTATGTTTATATAGCTCAAATTTACAAATCTTTATTTTAAACTTCAAACATCCATAAAAAATCAACCGAGCGATATATCAATAACTGATATAACAATAACAGATTACTGCACTTGGGGTCCAAATTCATAACAAAAGTCGGTATTTAACAGATGAACTAACCCCTTTAATTATTTTTAAAGGTTTAACTCAAATAATTTCAGATCATCAGGAAACTCTGCATACATATTAATTGAACACACCTGAATTCATTCTAGTTTCAGTTCCTTGCTATCTGCGAGATTTTCCGAGAACATTCAAACTTAAAATCTCAAAAATTTAAGTTCTCACGTCGAGTGAAATGTCAACAGTGCCTTTTGCAGACTTAAGTTAAAGACCTGCTCTATCTTTAAAGACACTTTTAGATACTAAATAAAACAGTTATCAAGTCGCGGATGTTAAATCAGAGTTCAGATTCTGTCTCCTGAGATCCAAATTGAGTAAGAACGTATTGAATGAAAAATTTTAAAAATTAATTTAAAATAAGCGAAGCAACGCATCAAAAATTTTCGCCAGATTCTTGTTCCTGAGGTCTAAAATGATGAAAAAGTCGCTTTTAAAAAGATTTTAAATTTTGACCACAATCCATTAATCCTTTGTGTTTTTTGGGCAAAAAAACATGAAAGTCTACAGATCAACACGAAACTCTTCTCACAGCATCATTTGGTATTTCCGCAGCCACTTCTGGTATCAGTTCCTCGTTATCTGTGAGATTTTTCGAGAAAATTCAATTAAAAATTTTAAAATTTGGCTTCCCGGGTCGAGTAAAATGTCAACAGTGCTCTACGCTAAGACATACGTCGGAGACCTGTCCTAACTTTAGAAATCAGAGTTCAGACTTGTTCTCCTTTGGTCTAAATTGATAAGTTCAATAGTTTATTATTTTTATTTAAACCAAAAAATTTCATCAAATTAAAAAAATCAATAAAAAAATTATCGAAGCGTCGCATCTAAAAATCTTCGTCAGATTCTTGTTCCTGAGATACAAATTGATCAAAAAATTCGGATTTTAAGCTTTGACAGGATATCAAAATCCATCCTTTGGTGTTTTTAAACAAAAAAATGGTGTAAATTGTCAGAAAAAAAGGCCGTTTGATTTCCAAAATATTTATTTCTATAAATACACTCACTTTGTATAAAAACACCTACTAAGTACGAAAGTCACTAGAGATTTTTCCCACTAACTCCATCACGATTATCCAAACTAGCCACCGACTTTTTAAGAAGGTCCGATTTGGTAACAAAATCACTTTTCTCACTGCTTTGAGCAGGAGCATGATGTGGAGGAACAGCATCCGGCACTAACCCCCTCATAAACATCGACAAACACGTCCACGGAAACATGCTAAAACAAAAATAATTACAAGATTCGTACACTATTGCTAATTTCTTGAACAAAGACCTACTTTCTCTTTGTGTCAAGAACTTTTCGCGGGTGTTTAAATAGCGAGATTTCACAGCAAACACTTACTATTTGAATATAATTCCAATTCTGAACATACTGGGAATCATGACAAGAGTTTCTTCCTTTCTCAAGCCATCGACAATACGATCGGCGACGTCGTTCGATTTGAGCGTTGGCAGGAATCGTGAATTGACATTATCAAACATTCCCGTCGATTGGATAAAATACGGACAAACGACTGTCGTTTTGACTCCGGAAATTCCTTGAGCTTCCAATTCGACTCTTAAAGCTTCATCGAATCCCACCGCTGCGTACTTAGAAGAGCAGTAGTCAACGAGTTTGTTGACTCCGACGAAACCGGCCATTGATGCAATGGTGACAATGTGACCGTGGTTCTTCTCGATCATGTACGGCAGAAATGCTTTTACCGTCTGGAAAAAACACAACAAGGTCATTGGTTTGCGTCAATAGTCCGAATTAAATTACCCAGAAGTGGGAAAGAATGTTAACATCGAACGTCCTCTTGATGAGGTGGTCGGGAGTGTCTAGCAACAAATGACCGGAAACGACGCCAGCATTGTTAATCAGAATTGTCACCTGTGCAAGAAATTATTGATAATTTCCGCTAATTTACATAAAAAGACTGTCATTACCTCACCCACTTCTTGTCGCGTAACGTTTGCTATGTTGTACACGTCCTCTTTGTCAGCGAGGTCGCATTTGAAACCATAAGCGATACCTCCGATGCCTTTGACCATGTCGACGGTTTCTTCGACAGCTGAAGAAAAATGTTGAAAGTAACAGCAACACGAAGAATTGAAAGTGAAATGAAGAATGATGGACCTAGTTTTTGTCTCTTAATTATAAGAATGTACCCGCAGGCAAATCCATTAGATTTCACAACTAACTGTCTATAGAACAATTAAATTGTTTAATTTACAGAAAGTGTACGCCAAATTCTTCTGCTTCTGCGATTACAAATTTCGTTACACAACTATGCCGTAATGTTTTTCTTATTTTTAAAAGAAAGTTACAGTTCAGGTGCAACTCTGCAGGTTTAAAAAGATGTTTAGATGTGATCGGGGTTTGTATCATTGACCCAGAAACACGAAGAGTTTATATAATTAATAAGTGAAATTTTCTGTGGGTAATTTCTACGATTTTCTGTAATTTTACTCGAAACAGTAATTGGAAAAATCGCACCTCGACTTTCCCACGATTTGTCATTAGCGTAAAAGTCACGTTATGTCAGTAAAAATAAAAAAAGAAACTAAAAAACATTCGCACTGAAGAAATAAAGACTTTGCTTTGGATTTCTGGGAAATGGAATAAATAGTTTTGTGAAAGGTAATTATTAGATATTACGATAAATCTCTCGAGATAAAATCGACAAGGCCTTTTCTAAAAAACAACTTTTTTTTTTAATACAGTCGCGGCGAAATTATTTTTGAACATCATTTTATTGATATTTTGAACATGTCTAGGCATTACTGTCAATTTGGAGTGCAAATTTCAATAAATTTTGTTAAAAATGAGAGTAATGGTGAAATTTATAAAGGGTGCTTTACACTTCATGACAATCAAATGATTTTGACTGTATAAAGTTTCTTAGTTTTTTTTTAGATTTGACCAGTTTTTCTGACGTGAAGTCGTTTCAAAATAGCCAAAATCCTAAAATAATCAAAAAACACGAATTCCCAATAATCATAAACCCAAAATTAGACAAAATTTCTTGAAATGGAATAAATAATTCTGTGAAAGGTAATTTATAGATATTACGATAAATCTGTCGAGATGAAATCGACAAAACCTTTTCTAAAAAACGACGTTTTATACTCTCAGGATAATACATATTTTAATATAACTTTATTGACATTTTGAAAATTAAAGTGTAGTCTATGCATTACTGTCAATTTGACGTGCAAATTTTAATGAATTTTCTCAAAAATAACAGTAATAATGGATTCATAAAGGGTGCTTTACACTTCATGACAATCAAATAACTTTGACGTCCAAAACAATTAGGCCGCGATTGTATAGTATATCCGGTGAGAGATTGGAAGATTTCGACAGTTGACATATAGATTAGCAGCAAATTATGCTACAAAATACACTAAAAACACTAAATTCCTTCGCGAAATGGGTTGACAGGGTTACAGTAACTGGGGTTACTTTGTTATTTTAAATTTCGCGCCTATGGTACACTTTTTATTGCGTAGATTTAGTGACTTTTCTGTCATTCAAACTCTCACTGTACAAACTATATCAAAATTTCTTAGTTTTTTTAGATTTGGCCAGTTTTTCTGACGTGAAGTTGTTGCAAAATAACCAAAATTGTAAAATAATCAAAAAACACGAATTCCCAATAACCATAAACCCAAAATTCGACAAATTTTCATGAAATAGAATAAATAGTTTTGTGAAAAGTAATTTATAGACATTACGATGAATCTGTCGAGATGAAATCGATAAGACCTTTTCTAAAAAGCGACTTTTTAGACTCTCAGGATGATACAATTGCGTGCAAAATATTTTGAATATAACTTTATTGACATTTTGAAAATTTAAGTGTAGTCTATGCATTACTGGCAATTCAATGAGTTTTGTTAAAAATTACAGTCATAATAAAATTCCTACAGGGTGCTTTACACTTCATTACAATTAAATTTATCAAAATTGCTGACTTTTTTTAGATTTAGCCACATTTTTTGCCTGGAAGTCGTTTCAAAACAACCAAAATCGTAAAATTAGTAAATACTACGGATTCTCAAGAACCATGAACCCAAAATGCGGCAAAAATTTCTGGTAAATGAAGTAAATAGTTTTGTAAAAAGTAATTATGTCGCGACCTGAGAACTATAAGGTTCTAACTAACATTTGCATTAAATTGATCAGTATTCACGTTATCAGTGATTTCTCTTTAATTTATTAAGTCGCGACCTGAGAACTATAAGGTTCTAACTAACATTTGCATTAAATTGATCAGTGTTTACGTTATCAGTGATATGTCCTGAATTTATTAGGTATTTATTTAAAAAAATTATAGGATCTATTAATATCATTTTGGCTTGTTAAAATGTTAAATTAGTTTATTTTTATACTTGATAGAAAGTATTTAAAAAAAATCGTAAAACAAACAATTTGAATTTTCACCAAAATCACTTAGAAAGTCACTTCTCACGTCGCGAAGTATTTATTTAAAAAAATGATAGGATCTATTAATATAATTTTGGCTTGTTAAAATATTAAATTACTTCATTTTTATGCTTGATAGAAAATGTTTAAAAAAATCGTAAAACAAACATTTTAAATTTTCAAAAAAATCACTTATAGAACCTTATAATTCTCACGCCAAATTATTTTGAACATCATTTTATTGACATTTTCAAAGTTTAAGTGTAGTCTATGCATTACTGTCAATTTGACGTGCAAATTTCAATAAATTTTGACAAAAATAACAGTAATAATAATGAAATTCATAAAGGGTGCTTTACACCTCATGACAGTTAATGACTGACGTCCAAAGCAATTTGACCTCGACTATATCAAAAAGTCTTAGGTTTTTTTTTTGATTTGTACAGTTTTGCTATCGGGAAGTCATTTTAAAACAACGAAAGTCGTAAAATAAGCAAAAACTACGAATTGTCAATAACCATAAACCCAAAATTTGGCAAAATTTGCAAGTAAAATGACGATGACATCAAATTTAGTGTCTCTAAAAACACGGCAATATTTCTACAGAACGAATAAATTTGCATAAATTCCAGTTATATCAAAAACCGAATCCACAAAGCGTCCCATAAAATAAATTAATGTTGGAATACAAAATTAAATACCGGCAGCGCACCTTTCTCCGTACAAATATTTTCGTAAAAGTGACCTACATAAGCAGAACTTATCTATTAATACGTCAAAATTGCAGCTGCGTGTGTTTAGAAGGAAACTGCGCCAAAAATTTGTGGGTTGACTGACCTCTTATACGTATTTCAAATTAATTGATCAAAAAAAAAAGTAAAGAATTCGCGTTGTTCACTGTCGCACTATAATTTGCTTGCTGTATCTTTTGAAAAAAAGAAAGTTATCAAAGAAAAGTAAGACACAATAATGACGTCTTGTTATAACAATCAAAAAAGAAAGTTTTCTTCGTGATTTTGAGCACAAATCAAAAAACTTTTTGTCATTACTCAATTTAACAATAAAACCAGTTCGTGCTCTAATAAATCCAAGCACCCTCTCATCTCCGCCGAGATCCGAATGCTAATTTGAAGATGGCCACATTCTAAAACGTGAAAGTGGGATAATCCTTGCGCAACCCAAAGAAAGTGAAATTATCAGCTATTAAGATGCACTTGATATTTGAACTCCCGCAACATTAGATGAATCTTTATTGCGAACAATTCTCAGCGAAATTTTGTAACGACGCTCTTACACAATATCTCTTGTAATTTCTTACCCAACTACCGCAAAATCTTACCTTTAATATTTACGTCCCATAGCACAACCACCGCCTCCAAACGAGCTAAGCGTAGAGCTAAAAGACGGCCAAGACCTCCGCCACCCCCAGTGATAACAATAACTTCTCCTTTAAGTTTCTTCTTGGGTTGGTAAGCTGGGAGAAGAGTCAACAGGATCGCTTTGGTGACGAAGTACAGACAAATTAGAATAAAGCCGAAGACGTCCACCAACGAACGGAAAATGCTGGGACTGGGTTTGGGTGCCATTGTTGAAAGGACTGTGACTAGATTTTGGGGCGATCAAGGCTCCTTTACATCGTTGGCCTTTGGGAAGGTCGCTGCTGGAACTGAAAGTTACGCAAAAGTTGTTATCGGGCTCATTTTTAATCAGTGAATTTTGGGTCCAGATATTGGGTTTGTGGAGCCCAAATTTCTCAATTCCTTTGCGAGTTTGAATTTAGAAACTCACAAACCAAAGCGCAAAAATTAAAAGTCAATAGACTAATTTTAGACCCTTTATAACAACAAATTGTAATTAACTGTCAATTGTTGACTAGACATGTGCGTAGAAAACGTTAATTATGAAGATAAGACATTGGAATGAATAGCAACACAAGTACTGTGGACACTAAAATAAAATAATTTCTATAATGTGATAAGATCAATAAATTGATTGCCGACGTCCAATTTGCACTAATTTTCCCGTCCTCCTTGAACACTTTGGTCAATTTTTTTTCACAAAACTTGAAATTCAAATCAAGATCGTGAAAGGAAACTGAAGGCAGAACCACCAAAACTAGTTTTTTATCAGGATTGACGTCGATGTATTTCAGATCGATAATAAAATCGACTGACCTTGCCACCATCGAATTTTCACACGGAAATCTCGCGACTGCGAAAGAACATTTTTTTTAATGACACAAGAATCCGATTTCAATGTTTCCCAACAAGAAAGTGAAAAATTTGGAAGTCTGCTCAATTTTAAAACAGAATTTCCCTGCAGAAAGGTGCACACTATCCTTGACATCCTTCTGCTATTATCCAACACTCAAATGCCAGTCTAATCAAAAGCGAAACTAAAGTGAACGGACTCGGTCCAGATTTTAGCGCGAAAAATAGAAATAAATAAAACAGACCTGGATCGTTGTTAATCCATTTTCATTGACACTGTTAAAAGCAGTCATTCCTCGATGACCGGTGTCTAATCACTAGATTTCAGTGCTGTAAACAGGATTTCTGGTCAATGGGTTAGCGTCGAGGCGCAACGAAACGCGACTATGCGCAGAACGCTAACCATAACATCAAATTTCAGGTGTTAGATATCATGTCCCCACTTTTATTTTCTTAGGCCAACGCAATTACGGTTTGTTGCGAAGATAATAACACATTGCACTGTTGCTTGATTAGCTAATTTAATAAATTTTAGTCGTAAAATCGGCAATTACGGTGAAATTTGAAAATGAAAGTGCGGTTTTTTGGAGGGAAACTAATTAACGTTTGCGAGTAAACAACGCAATGACATCAATATTGTCCATCAATTATAATTAGTACGGATAATTCCAGATTCTTGGAAAACAATTGACATTCACGACGTCCTTGTCGTACTTCGTTTTGAGCTTTGAAATTCACAAGTGTGTTGGTAGGCCTGCTACAAAGTCACCTTTGGTTACATGACATATTGTTATTTATATTTTGTTGTACTTTATTTTCACTTTTATTGGCGCAAAATTGCCATAAAAGTAATTAATATTTATGTATTGAAATTAAATAGATCTAATAGTGTCCTTGCATTGCGTAACAGTTCAAACATAAATTATCTATTTACACGCACGCAAATCATTAAAGCACCTCGTGAAAGAAATAAAAAAAACATAATAGAAAAAAGTTATTAGAACTAATGGTATTTTTAACATCCGATAAACATTTTCAGCGGTAGACGTAAGAACAAGTTTTTATCTTCTAATTGCGACGTTTAATTTTTTTGATTTGAATGAATGTCGTTTACCGTCCCAAAACATCTCTATAAATTATAATGACATACATTTTATCAAAGTGAAATAACAATAACTTGACAGGAAAAACATTCTAATTTTCCGAACATTATGACTACTTATTTTATTTTTTACTTTAATGTCAAAAGTCTAACAAAAGTACCTAATTATGGGCTAAAAATATGGGAATTATGAGCAACTTTTGAAATTTGAAAGCACGTCTTTGATCATTTCTACCACTTTGACAACTGTCAGTTTCCGATTATTCAAAGAAAACAGATAAAGCAATTGGGGTTAAATTATCATAATAAAACCTCTTAACAAGTTCCAAAGTGAATGCTCGTCTGAAGTTCTTCCATTTTCACCTCATTGTGCTATGAAAATCAATCAAAGACATGCCCTACTGTTTGAATTTGGCGCCACTTGACCTGAATACAGAAAAATGTAAAACCTTGAAATACCGCCGGGAAATTCTTTTCCGATTAGAAAAACTAAGAATCGTTTCAGGAAATATTTCATTATTGAACTTATTTTTCCGTATCCCCTCCAAACAAACACTGATAAGCTTATTTGCATACGTTATCAAGAGCTGTTCATTTCTGTGCGCTTCCCCAATCCAGCTGTCGTTCATAAATTTGTGAATCAACTCAAAATATTTACAAAGTGTCGGTCAACAGCCCCAACAAAAACATTTAAACAGCATAACCTCAAAATGCTTTTTTGATGGAAACTCGAAATCAAAACCACAATGCATATGTCATTTTGGTGGGACTACAAAATCAGCGACTTCTTATTCAAAGGCGTCGCGACGAAGTCAGTGGGAAGCCTCATCGGTGTCTGCATCTGCGTGGGGGCCATGTCTTTCATGTTTGAGTTTCTACGGTACCTCCAAGCAAAACAACGCCAAAAGGAGCTCATTCTCCGCTCTGAGCAACTAAAGACAATTTGTCCAACAGAGACTTCCACGTTATTGACTGAAGCGGGGCCCCATCGTCCTGAAATAAACATAACTCTTTTGGACAGGTGACACGCCGTCATTTTTATCTCAGACTCTGATTTTTAATTTCCAGGACGTTTCTTTATGGGGCTGAAATTTCACTGTGGTTTGTACTACAGAATCTGGGCTACATTTTAATGCTCACAGTCATGTTGTATAATGGTTGGATATTTATCTCTGCTGTCATTGGTGGGGGCTTAGGATATTTTATTTTCGGACAAATGTTCATGAAGATTAATTTGCAAAATTGTCAGATTATCAAGGATACTTGGTGCAAACAGAAGTGTGGGGAATTAGGTAATTTAAAAAAACATGGAAATAAGATAAAATCCTCAACCTTTTAGATCCTGATCCTGATCCTGAAATCCCGTCCAAACCCTGAATTTGCCGTCTTGTTAAGTTCACGTTGTTTGTAGAGAGAGTCCCGGAAAATCGGGATGGGGAATCCACGCCCGCTCTTGAAGCCGCCGGGACTTCCAGGAGTGCCTTAAACTGTCGTGAAGTGGTCACAGCTAACGTACATGTAGAATGCCATACTTGACTACAACATATTTATTCTAGTTACAACCCCATTATTTATATTATAACAATCTTGAACAATGAATCTTCAATCTCTCCTGAACATCCTCCTTTTCCATTTGTAAAATCGAATATTTCGCCAAAAACTCAGTCATTTTCTCTTTGTAATCCTCGATATCAGGCAGTGACTTCAAAAACTCTTGTTGCTTCGCCGACAGCTGGGAAATATCAGTGCATTTTGGAACCTGCCTTTCCATCAAAGTAGTCACACTAAAAAGTGAGGTTAGGTCAAGACCAACGCTTTGCGTGTTTACCTGTCTTTTTTATCCACAAACGCTTCGACGAACGCTTCAGCTTCTTCTTCCAGTTTTTCTCGATAGGTTAAATCTTAAAAAAAATGGGCCAAAACTTGAATTTTAGAAGAAAAATCACAAACTTACTTGCGACTTTTTGTGAAAATAGGGACGTTCTTCGGGTTCTTGAAGACATTCCGTGATAAAAAACGATCCAAATGTGCGACTTTTTGGAGAAAATTGATTATTATGCGACTTTTCCACAGAAATTCAGAGAAAAACTGTTAAGAAAATTAAATTTGAAAATGACGTTTATTTCACCAACTCCACAACGTGCAAAGACAAAATTCCCTAGTCTCAAAACTACACGTATTGTTGGTTGCCTACCGCTTGCCAAATTTGTTCCCGGCACCTCCACCATTTTCAACAATTAAAATTTTTCTATATTCAACTCATTCTTTCAATGCATTTAAAGGAACAGTCGGTACCCTCTTGGAGCCATTTTCTTCAGCGCCATGCTTCTCATTGCCAAAATTCCCTCAATGGTAATAGTAAGGTACCCCAAAACGACACTCTGGTTGTGGCTATCAATAACTTCAAATTCATACGTGATTACGTTCTTCTCCAACTGGATAATCTCACTGATGGGAACTTCAGCGTACCCCACTTCTTGGCATGTCTGAATCGGTCGCTCTGGATTCTCCATGGGTTCACTGATCACAATAAACTTGATGGATCCATCGTTCATGATCAACTTGGTCAACTGTACACAGTTATCTTTATTCTTCCTCAAATGAATCGGAAACGTTTTCTTGAAGTTAAAAACAATCTTCTCGTCAGGTTTCTTTTTTGGTTTACTAAACGGAGCTTCCATCTTTGGTCCCTCATATCCTAAGAAACTGTACTCGATGTAAAACTGTCGCATGTCTTCGTTCCTCATCACTGAGGAGTCATCCAAAAAAGAAAGATCTACAACTGTTATGGTAAGCTTTGAGGCGTATTTTTTTGAACGGCTTTTGTTGTAAGTCCTCAGTTTAACATTTACGGTGTTTTCTTCACGCCATTGTCTCCATATTACGGCTTTTGGGTTATTTCCATGGAGGATGGCATTCTCTTGTAACGTCTGCTTCCAGTTGGCTTCAAATTGTAACCACCGGACGCGTTGTTGAAGCTCGTTGTTCATATCAGACTGCGTAGTCTTCAAGACTTTGTTTCTGTTTAAGACAAGCCACACGCTGTCGGCGAAGTGATCAAGCTCCGAGTCTGTCACCACCACGTTATTGAAATTGTGGCTTTCTCCTGAAAAGTTCATGCCTATGTATCGCGACGTTACGGGATTTGATACAAGACTCTTTTTTTTCTCGTATCGGCTCTTCTGTGAGAATGCTTTTACCATTAATTGGTTGCAAGTGAATTTAAACCACAAGTTAACATTAGCAATTTCATCATGAGCATCGATAAGATCACTCGTGAAGATTATTCTGCTTTCTTGTTTAACATTGACCACTTGAGCGACATTGGGGATGACCAACTGTGTTTCACTTAAAAACAACTCATCTTTTACAGTGCAGGCATACAATCTGAAGATGATGGGAGAATCCCGGAAATTATGGAAGAACTCGTCATCAAGAATAAAGTCGTAATGAGCCGTATAGTCGAATTTTCCTCTGTTTGAATCTAAAGGAGGAGACACGACGGAATCTTCATTGTCCAACACGGTCCACCTCAAAGTTATGTTGATCTCGTGTCTCAAGTTCTTGCGAATAAAGTGGAGACAAGAATTCGATAGTTTGAATCCTTGCACGTACAAATCTAAACCGATTTGTTCATCGTTGTCATTCCCAGAATTTCTAGTCATTCCTTGGAAGGAGGTTCCGCTGCTTCTGCGGCTTTCTATGTTCTTTCGGATGGACCCTGGCGTGACTCTGATGATTTTTTGCTCCCCGAAACGCTCCATAATGAAGGTGATGAAAAATTTTGACACAGAGTGAATTGTCAAGAATTTATTTAGGCAAATCAGTTACATGCTCAGAAATGAAATCGACAAAGTTGCTGACTTTGGTAAAGACTGAAGGTGCTCCAGTGGATCCACAAGGAATGAATCCCCAAGAGACGATACCAACAATAACGTCATCTTGAATCAGAGGGCCACCGCTGTCTCCAGAGCACGCGCCACTGATAACGCCAGTTAAAGGACCGGTGCAAATATTCGATTCTTGGGAAAGGGGATTGTCTTCGCCTGCTGCCAGGAGCGCCTCAATGGCTGAGTTACACTCTATAACAATAAGACAGTCACGTTTTAGTTTCATATCTTTGCCTTACCATCGAAGCTCAACAGTGGGATGGACACAGTCTGTAATTGTGCCGGCAAATTTGGAACATCACTCGTCGACATGTCTCCCCATCCAGACAAAACTACATCTCCTGTAGGAACATCACCAGCTACCGGTAATTTAATCGCTTGAACCACAGATCCCAACTCCAAAGGAGTTTCAAGTTGAAGAAGCGCGAGATCGTTAGGACCAACACCTCCACTAAAATCAGGATGCACGATTTTCTGGACCACGTTGACCTGTTGTCTTGAGTCTACGTTTTCCCAAAGATTGGTAATACCAGCAACGACCATATGGTCACCGATTTCAGGGACTTCAGTAACACAGTGACCAGCAGTTAGAATCCAGTTTGGAGAAATTATAGTTCCTCCACAGACGTGTTGGAAGAGTCCGAAAAGTCCCCATTGGTAGGAAATTTGGTGAGGGAATTCACCCTCTTTGGCGTCGTGGCCGTTGACGATGCGGGAGTTGGGGCGCGAGTAGCCGAATTTGGGGGACGTGTGCTTGGCTGGCTTAGCTGAAAGATGAAAATTTACGAAACTATGAAGTGATATGAAGGAAAATTACCCGAGGCGACGGCGACGAAGACTACGAACAGAAGGAAAATCTTCATGGTGGAGAAAATTGGATTTGTGAATTCGTGGAGTTGTGAGTGGACTTTATATAAATTTGGCGAAGGTGAGAACTGCCATTGTAGTATAATTGGGACATCTTGATCTCTGTTTTCGATAGATAAGAATTTTAACAGGTGGACACTTTTAATTTTACGATTAGACGGATTGATAGATTGTTGAGTGCCCATCATTGAGCAAGGGCATCTTCTAAATATATGTGGTACAAACATATCTAAAATCTTTCTTTTGATTTTGCACCAAATCAGATAAGAGTTTTAGAAAAAAACGTAAAAAAGTGAAGCAGAAACCATAAGCAATCATTCTCAGACAAAGTTTGAAGTGCTCTAACTTTTATTGTCTGAAATTCTGAAGTGCTTACTTCCCTCCGCCGACTACTTTTATCGTCTTTTTTTGTCTATAACAATAACAAATAAATAGTAGATTTTGTAATACGGCAGAAAAATGGTACTTTTTGTCAAGCAATTAAGTCTCAAATAGTAACCGCCACAAAAAGTATTTTTTCTGCCTAGGCAGCAAAAGTGTTTTCATGTCAACTAGCGCTTTTCATTACTTATAACAAAATTGCCTACTTTACTGTCTAAAAACGACTAAAAAATAGTGACTTTTTGTAACGTTCGGAGACAAACTAAATTATTGTCAAGTGTTTTTATTATTATAATAATAAATGAGGAAAACAGCTGGAAAAGAGTTAAAAACTATGTACAGCATACAACAAAATTTGCCTCTAAATTTTCGGATACAAAAGTACCTAGCACGAATTAAATAAAACCAAACACTCAGTACTTATTACAGAACTTCTAAGCCGTCAACTCCTTCATCCTGTTCAACGCACTTCCAGCTTTGAACCATCCAATTTGTAATTCATTGAGCGAATGATTAAGAAGAATCTTCTCTACTTTCCCATCTTTGTGTTTAATCTCACATTCTACTTGTTTTCCTGGTGCTAACCCACCAAGACCCTTAATAGTGATCTTATCAGTTGGTTGGATCTTATCGTAGTCGCTGCTATTCGCAAACGTTAACGGCAAAAGTCCCTGTTTTTTCAAGTTGGTCTCGTGGATGCGAGCGAACGATTTAACGATAATAGCGCGGCCTCCAAGATGTCTCGGTTCTAAAGCTGCGTGTTCGCGGGAGCTTCCTTCGCCGTAGTTTTCATCACCGATAGCGACCCAGCCGATGTTGTTGGCTTTGTAGTGGCGGGCGACGTCTGGGACTGCTCCCCATTCGCCTGTGAGTTGGTTCTTAATTTTATTCATTTCGCCGTTCTCCGCGTTGGTAGCTCTGGAAAAAACTGTCATTCACGTGTGATAACAATCTCTTTCTTACCCAATAAACATGTTATTAGAAATGTTGTCGAGATGTCCGCGGTACTTCAACCATGGCCCTGCAGCGGAGATGTGATCAGTGGTGCATTTCCCTTTAACCTTAATCAAAACAACTAAATCCTCCAAATCTTTTCCGCTCCATTTATCAAAAGGTTCAAGGAGTTGTAGTCTTTGAGACTTCGGACTGACATCCACACTGATTTTGCTACCATCAGGCAAAGGCGCTTCATAGGTATCCTGACCGGGGTCGAACCCTTTATTGGGAAGCTCATCTCCAAAAGGCGAGCTCAATTTGAACTTCTTTCCATCGGAACCGGTCAATTCGTCGCACATCGGATTGAAATCTAAGCGACCAGCGATACTTAGAGCAGTGACCAGTTCGGGGGAGGTGACAAAACAATGAGTTGCCGGATTAGCGTCGTTACGTCCGGTGAAGTTGCGGTTGTACGACGTCACGATGGTGTTCTTCTCGCCTTTTTTCACGTCCTTACGGTCCCATTGACCAATGCAAGGTCCACAAGCGTTGGCCAAAACCTACCCCAAAAAAAATAAAAAAAATAGCGAAATGGTGGATGCGCCGGGTTACAACTTACAGTGCCTCCGAAGTCTCTGAGTGTCTTCGCAATTCCGTCCCTCTCAATCGTGGCTCTGATTTGTTCAGATCCGGGCGTTACATTGAAAGGAATTTTCGATTTTAGCCCATGTTCCATCGCCTCTTTGACGATGCTGGCGCAGCGCCCCATGTCTTCGTATGAGCTGTTGGTGCAAGAGCCGATCAGTCCAACTCTGATGTCATTGGGCCAGCCGTTTTTCTCGGCAGCGGCTCCTAGTTTACTGATGGGGTTACCCAGATCGGGGGTGAAGGGTCCGTTGACATGAGGTTCCAACGTGTCGAGATTGATTTCGATGACTTGGTCGTATTTGCAATCATCGTCATTGTTCAGAAGGACGCTCTTGACTTTGTCGGCTTCGGCAGCGATGGCGGCTCTGTTGGTGGCTTTCAAGTAGTCGGACATGCGGCTGTTGTACGGGAAAACAGAGGTGGTGGCGCCGATTTCGGCCCCCATGTTGCAGATGGTCGCCATTCCCGTGCATGAGATTGAGTTGACTCCAGGGCCGAAGTATTCAACGATAGCTCCAGTACCTCCTTTGACTGTGAGGATATCAGCGACTTTGAGAATGATGTCTTTGGGTGAAGTCCACCCTTGTAGTTTCCCAGTGAGTTTCACGCCGATGACATTCGGGCATTTAAGTTCCCAGGGGATGTTCGCCATGACGTCGACGGCGTCAGCACCACCAACACCGATGCAAAGTCCTCCCAAACCGCCACCATTAGGGGTGTGCGAGTCAGTACCGATCATCAACAATCCAGGGAAAGCGTAGTTCTCCAGGATAATCTGATGGATGATCCCGGATCCGGGTTTCCAGAAACCGACACCGTATTTGTTTCCAGCGCTGCTAAGAAAACTGTAGACTTCCTGGTTGAGGTCTTTGGCACGGGCCAGATCCTTTTCCCCGCCGACTTGGGCTTCGATCAAGTGATCGCAGTGGATGGTACTCGGAACTGCCACTCTTTTAAGACCGCTGGAGATGAATTGTAACATTGCCATTTGAGCTGTGGCATCTTGCATAGCCACACGATCAGGCCGCAATCGGAGGTACGAAGCCCCACGTTTAATATCCTAGAAATTAAAAAGTGAGAGCGGTTTGAGCTATTTTAGGCGACGTAAACAACTTTGAACGCGTGGCCAATTTTTTGCCAATGATAAATTTGGCGAATTTTTCCGTGGAGTTATCAGTTGCTGTTAGGTAACTGTAATTAGAATTTCGAAGTAAAAATCCGCTGTTTATAACTCGATAATTAATCGATTAAACATTTTTCGTGGTGCCGAAGGTTGGTATTTCAGAAATAAACATTTTATCATTGTTGTTGTGTTTATTTAAATCGTCTGTGCACTTAGACTAAAACTTTGCCAATGGTTTTGGTAACCTTCAGGTCATTTGAAAAAAAATCTTGACTTTGGAATTGTTTTTTTTATTTAATTTATGGAAGCATTGTCTTTGTGGCTCCTCCACAGATTATGTCTGTTATTATATAAATATCTCGTTCTATTATTTACAAAGTAATTAAAAAGAAGCATCAATAAATTAATTAATCGTTTCATCATTGTGTGTTCTAAATGTACAAAAAAAAGTTTTTGCTCGATCGACTCGGCAATTAATTACGCGCATTTGTATCGGACTGATTAGTTATATAAGTGACTGTCCGAAGTACAAATAAATTCAGAAAAATTCCAATGAACAAACCGTCGCCTAAACATTTGTACTAATGCTAATTAAACCTGATAACATTGTTCTAGATAAAAAATTGCACCTCAATGTCAGAAAAGTCATTACTTAACCTCACTTTTACGGGATTATATAACTAGTAAATTGCATCGAGAAAATGCACTTTTTTCTAGTCATAATAACCGTATCAATATTTATAAATATTAATAAAAAATATCCGGTTTGGGTCATCAGGTCAGGTTTTATCAAAAAGTCTTAACCTCCAAAACTGGGTCAATTACCTGTCCCTCGGGATCTTCTAAATGAGAATAGAGCACTTTTTCGGAAAGACAAAGCCCCCTGTTGAGCCTTTTTTTCACGATTTCCAGTTTTTGAACAAGTTTATCATACGGTAGGCCGTCTTTATCAAATTTGCTCATTGCTACTTGGGAAGCGGCGGCGGCGAGAGGCGATAAGTGGAAACATCTCCTTTGGATATCGGTCAGCAAGACACTGCTGGCTTTGCCCCCCTGAAACAAAATTGGTGGTTTTTAGGGTACAGTCTGGAGAAACCCCACGTGATCATAACGGGGTGCAAAGAATTGAAATTTCGAACTTACTTGGCGATGCAAAACTCGCATACAGTGCGCCATGGTTGCAAAGTGGCCCCAAAGCAGTAGAAAAAGATTGTCTAGCACAAATGAACTATACTCTTACGTATGCACCCTAAATTTGATCTTCTCGCTGTTGTCGGTGTTTCTGCGCACGCATTCGACTATTCTATTCCATTAATAGCTTGTTTTCAAATTCGTATCGCGTATTTTCTGAAAAAAAAGTCGATTTATCGGGGGTTTTGCGAAATACTGTTTACCTCGTGTTTGATATGACACAGATTTTTCATGAAGACGCCACAATTTCAACAAATAAACACAAAAATATTGACGGTAAATTTTTTATTGACATTTAGACTTTGCCAACAATCGGAATGACGTGGGCTGTCAAAAAAATTTCATAGCACGCTTGGTGCTAATTTTTCAATTAAAATTTATTAATAAAAAAAATTATAATTTAATAAAATAACAAAATTGCCGTAGATAGTTCTAATTCAGTTTTGCACCAACGATAAGGGAAACTTATTTTGGTTTTTCAAATGTTAGCGCCTAGTTTTCAAAATTTAATTTTTTTGTTGTTTTACTGGTTGCATACAAGTCAACAATAAGTAATTAAACAATCAATGATTGCATTATTGTTTTAATTATTAAAACTGGTACAAATTAGTAGGCAACACTTTCATTACTTCTAATTAATTAGACACTGTTTATTAATATTTTTTACTTTCATAAACAATTGTAATTAATGAACATTAAATGAATCAATTATTTTAATAAACTTTTTTTTTGTTATGTCATTATTAAGTAGTTGCAAAATTGTCAGGCGTATCAATAATTCTTAAATTAATAAATTTGCAAGTTTAATTTATAGGCAACCAGCAATACAATTTAAAAAAAATACGGAAACTGTCGGTAGAGTACGCTAGTATCGTTAATTTTTATTTTTGATAGATTTTTCAAAATCAAAAATTTTTTGTAAAAAAGTCAAATAATTTCAATAAGTCTTTATTAACTGCTAACTACATTATTATTAATACAAACATTAAAATAATACAAAAAACTTACACGTGAAATTAAGATCACAAAAATCAGTCAGTTACATGAGAATTACAAAAAATAAGTAAACAATGACAGCGCTCCTCTACTTAGTAACTTTTTCTTCTTTCTTTTCAACTGCCTTTGATGGTTGTCCAGTCTGGATCACCGGAATGCTTCGATGTTCCTCCTCAGACAACGAAATCTTCGGCGCGGTAATACTAAGAACCCCATCCGAAGACAACTTGCTTTCAATTTTTGCAGTATCATGCCCTTTCGGCAAGACATATCTTCTTACAAAATGTCTCGAAATGAACCCATGCTCGTCTTCTTTCTCTTCATGTTTCCCTTCAACAGTGATGGTATTCTCCGACACTTTAACGCTGATTTCCTCCGGTTTGAACTGCTGCACGTCCAAATTCACTTGAAAACGGTTTTTGTCGCAGCTCACCGTTGATCCAGTGTCTCTTGCAGACGCAGCAGACCTCCATGGACGAAGATATTCAGAAGGCACTCGCATCAACTGACGGTATTCACGTGGAACTAGTGGCGAGAAGAAGTCCTCCGGGTCCAGACTCAAACCAAAGTGTTGGTCCAGGAGTTGAGATGGACGAGTGGATACGAAGGGGTCGTTGAACAGCAGTAGAGACATCTTCACAAGTTCTGGAGTTTTGCAGAGAAGCTTTGAATTCTTGTTCGGATCTTCGCTTTTCGCTTGACGTTTTCAAACTGACGCGGTAAAGCGATCAAGCTTGGTTTTATACGAATTATTGGCGGTTTCGAGAAAGTTCGGGAGGTATCGAGACTACGATATTCCAGAATAATCGGGATAGGTCAGGAGCAGATGTCGGTTCATCGAATGTTGTCTCTCGAAATTTCTAGAACTTGAATGTTATTCATTTGTTTATTTTGTTTAAAACCCATATTATCAGTCATTTATTACTTTCAATTCATGAAATATTTTTTAATAAACGCGATTACAATTATTTTTGTTTTTTATTACAATTAATGAAGCTGTAAATACTTAAAAAATATTTCACACGTGGCATAAAACTAATGATTACACTGAGCAACGAATCCAAAATAATTTTTTGTGCTATTAGTAATTTGCATCATTTCAAGTTAATCTGAGTTTCTTTAATACAGTTATGATAACAAAATTGCCAAATTGGTAACGGTTTTCGAAATAATAAAAAACAAAATTTTATTTATTAGTTGTAAATACAATGCCACCAAAAAAGTTTTTATAGGCAATTGTTTTTTTTCCAACTTTGTTGCTTATGATGATGAATGTTTAGATCGCGAATAAACATACAGCAAGAAATAAAAAATAATCTTAATAGAATAGGTCAATTTTAACATTCTTATTTCCGGTTTTGATTGCATTTTGCCTAAGCTAAAATTTTGTTTTGTAACACTCCTAATTCATAGAGTTAAAATTTAAAATTGTGTTTTGTAATAACTACAACATTTTTACTGGTGTCATTAACAATTTAATGTAAAATATTTGTTTTCTATAGTATCTACATATAGAAAAAACAACTTTGTTAACTTGAATTTCAGTTTTATTTTTAGAATAGAAACTTTTTATGGTCATTTTTGTATTTGGCTAACCTTAATTAGTGAGAGTTGATATACCACACTTATGGAACAAAATGCCTGTTGACCAGTGTTATTATTAAGAATATTGATCGTATTTTAAGCAGTTTCCATACAAAGAAGAACATACAAAATAACAATAATAATTAGTTTAAATTTAATCAAAGTAGGTACATATTTAGATTCAAATAAATATATTTTGCCACAATGGTACTGGTGAGTTTAAATATAGTTTTAAAAATGTTGTAACTCATAAACTCATAAGACAAGATAACAATAATAAATTTAAAAAGCATCTTATTGTTAGAGCAAACACAAAATACCCACAAAAACAAAAAAAATTAATTAAAAGTCCTGTTTTACAAACCTGTGCTGTGTTTTTAAAATCTTTTTTTTATTTTTTGACGATGTTCTAATAAACATTACTGTTTAAACTAAATTTAAAACTAATAAAACAATAAATTTTATTGCAAATAACAAAAAATACAAACTTTAATAAGAATAAATAGATAAACATAATCTCGGATCTAAAATGTGTGCAAAAAGCAAATTTACTAAGAATTAACCTTTTCACTGTTTAGAATCGTGCAAAATTAAAAATATTCCTTTAACGCTTATTCGGATATCACCCATAAAATTATTGAGTCTTCGAACAATTTTATTCAAGGTAACTCACAATTGGTTTTTATTAATAAAAAAGCAGAGATAAGTTTTAAAGTGTTTTATTTCCTATTGGCTACATTATTAAATTATTATAATTCCTTAACATTAATGAATTGAAATGACACAAAATTACAAGTGAAATTAAGAATATCACAAAAATCAGTCGGTTACATGAGAATTATGCAAAAAAATCAAAGATGACAAATCTACTTGGTAGCTTTTTCTTCTTTCTTCTCAACAGCCTTCGATGGTTGCCCAGTCTGGATCACCGGAATGCTTCGATGCTCCTCCTCAGACATCGAAATCTTCGGCGCAGTGATACTAAGAACTCCATCCGAAGACAACTTGCTCTCTATTTTACCAGTATCATGTCCTTTAGGCAAGACATATCTTCTTACAAAATGTCTCGAAATAAACCCATGCTCGTCTTCTTTCTCCTCATGTTTCCCTTCAACAGTGATGGTATTCTCCGACACTTTAACGCTGATTTCCTCCGGTTTGAACTGCTGCACGTCCAAATTCACTTGGAAGCGGTCTTTGTCGCAGCTCACCGTCGATCCAGTGTCTCTTGCAGACGCAGCAGACCTCCATGGACGAAGATATCCAGAAGGTACTCGCATCAACTGTCGGTAATCACGAGGAACCAGTGGCGAGAAGAAGTCCTCCGGGTCCAAACCCAAACCGAAATGCTGGTTGAGGATTTGAGATGGACGAGATTCAAAAGGATCGCTGAATAGAAGTAAAGACATTTTTACGGTTTTCTTGTGAGAGTTTCTTTTGCTTCGACTTATCACTTTTCGCTGGATTTTGCAGACTGAAGTGGCCAACGCCGGCGTTTGGTTTTATAGGAGCGGGGAGATTTCGAGAACGTTCGATCGGGGTCGCGCGAGAACGATTCTGGAATGATAACGTAGGTCTGGAACATTCTCTGTTCAGGGAGTACTGACTCTGGAAGATTCTGGAAGCTTTTTATGATAATCGAAGTTTTCTAGAAACAAACTGCTTGAATTTTCGAATTTAATCAATACAAGAACAAATAAATTAGTTCTGAATAAGCGAAAAAAAACTTTTTTTTGAAATTATTATCACACAAGCTTAAAAATGCTAATTTTTAATTAGTTAACAACGTTAGAACATTTATTAAACAAATAATCGACTTGAGTGTGAAATCGATTATTCTGGAAGCACTAAAAACACATTTTTTTTTAGTTTCAAACATTTTTATTAAATACTAAAAAGTGCCGCTACAAAAAGCTTAAATTCTGCAAACAGAGAAAACATTTCTTTTAAATTGCACCAATTAGGGCCGATTTACACAATAATTTAATTGAAATTAACGTAATCTCAGATTTAATTTAGTTTCTATAAACCGGTTCTTAGAGTCATTAAAATTTGGAGGAGAGTCCGATGAATTCTCGATAAATTTTAGATTCTGTGTGGATTTCGGATGCAAACTCAACCGATATTTCGATTTTATTAAACCGAGAGAATTGCATTTCATAAAAACGTGGTAATTTCTAAAAAAAACAAAAACTGAAAAAATCCGATGATTCTTCTAGAAAAATCGAGCGCTTCCTCGCCGCTCCTGCGCGTTCCAGACAATTCGACGCACCTCCATATAAATAGACGCGCACGTTCAACGTCCGTCGTCAGATTCAAACAGAGAAACCGCGAAATCAAACTAGTCGAATCAACCAAAGCGAATTCAAAATGGCTCTTTTCTTGTGGAACGACCCTTTCAACTGTCGTCCATCTCAACTCCTCGATCAACATTTCGGGTGTGACCTGGAACCTGAAGATCTTCTCTCTCCGACGATTCCTCGAGACCTCCGCAACTTTCTACGTTGTCCTGCGGGATATCTCCGTCCCTGGCGCTCTTCGGCGTCTCACCACGACATCGGTTCCACCGTGAAGTTCGAAAAGGATAAGTTTGTGGCTAATCTGGATGTTCAACAGTTTAAACCTGAAGAAATTACGGTGAAGGCGACGGATAATGTGGTTACTGTGGAGGGAAAACACGAGGAGAAGCAGGATGAGCATGGGTTCATCTCTAGGCATTTTGTGAGGAGGTATGTTGTGCCTAAAGGGCACGATTTGAAGAGGATCGAGTCGAAGCTGTCTTCTGATGGGGTGCTTAGTATCACTGCTCCGAAAATTGAGTGGGATAAGGGAGATGAGATAAGCATTCCTGTGGTGCAGACGGGAAAACCTTCGAAGGCTGTGGAGGAAAAGAAGGAGAAAGCCGACAAGAAGGAGGAATGAAGGATTTTGAGAATTTTGGACTGATTTTTGTGATTTGTTTTTCTGTCTTATTTGTACAGTAAATTAAGTAATAAAAGTTATTTTAAGTACGTTGGCGTTTTTTTGCAAGTTCCAAAATAACTAAACAAAGCTAAAAATACCAGCAGTTGAAAATGTCTGGTTTTAACAGTATGTATCACGTTTTTTAGTAAAAATAACCGATCCATAAAAGCCCTTGGCGACATTCCGATCTTCCAGAAAATTCCAGAATCCCGTCGGCGCGTCCCTGCGTCCAGAATGTTCCACCCAGCTTCATAGATGGAGCACGCTCAGTCGTTATTAAACCACTGAAAGCGATACAAGCGAATATCAAAAATCGTAAAATGGCTTTATTTCTGTGGAGCGATCCTTACAATTATTCTCGCCCTTCCCAAATCCTCGATCAACAGTTCGGGTGTGACTTGGAATCAGAAGATTTACTCACCCCGTCGGGTCCACCAAGTCTCCTCAATTTTCTTCGTTCTTCTACTGGATATCTGCGTTCATGGCGATCGTCTGCCTCCGAAAAAGACACTGGTTCTTCTGTAAAATGTGACGAAGATCAGTTTCAAGCAAATTTAGACGTGCAACAGTTTAAACCGGAGGAGATTACGGTGAAAGCGACGGAGAATGTGGTCACAGTGGAAGGAAAACACGAGGAGAAAAAGGATGAGCATGGGTTCATCTTCAGGCATTTTGTGAGGAAGTATCTTGTGCCAAAAGGTCACGATTTGGGGAAGATTGAGTCGAAGTTGTCGTCGGATGGCGTGCTTACCATTACAGCGCTTAGAAATAACATGGAAGAGGAAGAAGAGAGAAGAATTCCTGTGGTGCAGACAGGACAACCTTCTAACAGTGGAGAAGAAGGATAAAAAATAAAAGTAATTTTGTTGTAAGACTGAGTGGACTGTGTGTGATCTATGTGCAATTAATTGTTGTCATTTATTTACTGTAATCATTGTATTGTATTTATTTACTTGGATAAATAAAAAATACGAGTATATTTAATTTTTTTACATAATTATATTAATTCTCGGGCACAATTATTAGACTAAAATAACTGCGATTATGGTACCTAAATCGAAGAAAAAGAAGAAAAATATGACAAGTAAGAAGAAATACCAATTGTAGACAACAATTTGTTGATTTCTGTCGTTTTTAATCAATAAAATGGGCTAATAAATGCTCGAAGGACATTTCTTGGAGTGACCCTTGGAATAACAAATTTTCGTTTTTATAGCACACTTTAATTTAACTACTAATTGCACATTTTTTACGTTAAAATAACAAAATGAACATATTTTAAATCAAAACATTTTTAAAAATGATTTTTATGAGAATTCCATCTTAGAGACTGTTGTTACGTTTGTTCAAATCTTTTTTAGGTAATATCCAATCGCTGTACTTTACAAAAAATAAAAAATCAACAATATTAGATGTTTGAAAGTAAAAGAAAAAGAAAACATTCTAGAATTATTTGCAATTTCTAGAAAAGCAAGTGACAACATTCGTTGAACTGATGCGTTTCCTGACCTATCTCGTTCATTCTCGAATGATTCCATTCTCGATTCCGACCGAATCTTCTCGAACTCCTCGATTCGTATAAAACAACGCAATATCGCATTGCCGCTTCAGTTCGAATAAAACCTGCGAAGAGTGAAAAGAAGAGCGCAAATCCACACTTCAAAAAGAAAACCGTGAAGATGTCTCTACTTCTGTTTAACGATCCTTTCGAATCTCGTCCATCTCAACTCCTGGACCAACACTTCGGTTTGGGTCTGGACCCGGAGGACTTCTTCTCGCCACTGGTTCCCCGTGAATACCGCCAGTTGATGCGAGTTCCTTCTGGATATCTTCGTCCATGGAGGTCTGCTGCGTCTGCAAGAGACACTGGATCGACAGTGAGCTGCGACAAAGACCGTTTCCAAGTGAATTTGGACGTGCAGCAGTTCAAACCGGAGGAAATCAGCGTTAAAGTGTCGGAGAATACCATTACTGTTGAAGGGAAACATGAGGAGAAAGAAGACGAGCATGGGTTTATTTCAAGACATTTTGTAAGAAGATATGTCTTGCCTAAAGGACATGATACTGGGAAAATAGAGAGCAAGTTGTCTTCGGATGGAGTTCTTAGTATCACTGCGCCGAAGATTGCGGTGTCTGAGGAGGACCATCGAAGCATTCCGGTGATCCAGACTGGGCAACCATCGAAGGCTGTTGAGAAGAAAGAAGAAAAAGCTTCCAAGTAGATCTGTAATCTTTGCTTTTTTTCGCATAATTCTCATGTTACCGACTGATTTTTGTGATATTCTTAATTTCACTTGTAATTTTGTGTCATTTCAATAATTCATTATTCTAAAGAATAAGAATAATTTAATAATGTAGCCAATAGGAAATAAAACAGCTTAAAAAATTATCTCTGCTTTTTTATTAATAAAAACCAACTGCAAGTTACCTTGAATAAAACTGTTCGATGACGATAACTTTTAAAGCGATCTTTTTCATTTTACACGGTTCTAAACCAAGGTTCCTAAATTAAGCAGGTTTGCTCGTTACTAAGGCTGAAACTCCACCCCCTTTTGGTTGCTAGGGACGTGTGACCATAAATGACGTCACAAAAAAGTTCTGTCAATTGTTTTGGGGTGTAAAAACATTGTTGATCGCCAATGTTGTTTAACAATGTTTTTGTAGAAGCATCAGAGTGTTAAATATTGCTGTTTTAAATAATAATAGCAATGAAAAAATTTAATCGGAATTTAAAAGAGCTTTCCGATGACGTATTCGCGCCAGTTCAAGAGACCTGCTTCTATTGGCTGAAAACTTTGTAGCAAACCTGTTAATTTTAGTAACCTTGGTTCTAAACGGTGTAAAATTTAACTCTCAGTAAATTTGCTTTTTGCAAAACATTTTAGATACCTGATTATGTTTATCTATTTATTCTTATTTAAGTTTGCTTATTTTTCGTTATTTGCAATAATATTTATTGTTTAATTAGTTTTAAATTTAGTTTAAGCAATAATGTCGATTAAAGTATCGTTACAAAATAAAAAAAGATTTTAAAAACGGAAACTGGATTTTGACCGCAGGCTTGTAAAACAAGACTTTTAATTAATCCAATTTGTTTTTGTGAGTATTTTGTTTGTAATCTAACTATAAAATTTTTACGAATAAGAATTGGAGAAAAAATGTGATCGACTCAAACTGCCTTAAGAGTTTTCTAAAATTTATTAGATATTATTATCGTACAAATTTATTTGTGTGGAAACTAGGTAAGTATCGTGTGATTCATTAAATTTCCATTCTAGGTAGGCCGTGTATTTTGGACGTGCGTTGACTTTTTGTTCGATAACTAGCAAATCTCGCAAATATTAAATCGAAACTACTGTAATGGTGTTAGTTACGACATGAATTTTTTTCTCAAAGCCAACTGCGAATGGAAATTTAATGAATCACACAAAACTTAATGTATGGTCAATAATTTTAATAATAATTAATTAGTTTTATGTTACATGTAAAATATTTTTCGAACTACGTATTTTGCAGCTTCAATAATTGTCAATTTAAAAAAAAATTGTAAACACGTCCATTCAAAAATATTTCATGAATTGAAAATAATAAATAACTGGTAATATGACTTTTAAACAAAATAAACAAATGAATAATATTCAGCTTCTAGAAATTTCGAGCGACAACATTCGATGAACCGACATCTGTTCCTGACCTACCTCGACTATTCTGGAATATCATAGTAGCGATTCCTCTCGAACCTTCTCGAAACTGCCGACTCTTATAAAATCACGCGCGATCGCTTTACCGCGTCAGTTTGAAAACGTCGAGCGAAAAGCGAAGATCCAAATAAAAATTCGAAGCTTTTCTCCAAAGTTCCTGAACTTGTGAAGATGTCTCTACTGCTGTTCAACGATCCCTTCGTATCCACTCGTCCATCTCAACTCCTGGACCAACACTTTGGTTTGAGTCTGGACCCGGACGACTTCTTCTCGCCACTGGTTCCACGTGAATACCGCCAGTTGATGCGAGTGCCTTCTGGATATCTTCGTCCATGGAGGTCTGCTGCGTCTGCAAGAGACACTGGATCGACGGTGAGCTGCGACAAAGACCGTTTTCAAGTGAATTTGGACGTGCAGCAGTTTAAACCGGAGGAAATCAGCGTTAAAGTGTCGGAGAATACCATCACTGTTGAAGGGAAACATGAAGAGAAAGAAGACGAGCATGGGTTTATCTCGAGACATTTTGTAAGAAGATATGTATTGCCGAAAGGACATGATACTGCGAAAATTGAAAGCAAGTTGTCGTCGGATGGGGTTCTTAGTATTATCGCGCCGAAGATTTCGTTGTCTGAGGAGGAACATCGAAGCATTCCGGTGATCCAAACTGGGCAACCATCGAAGGCAGTTGAAAAGAAAGAAGAAAAAGTTACCAAGTAGATTTTTGCATAATTCTCATGTAACCGACTGATTTTTGTTATTCTAGTTTCTCTTATAATTTCTTAAGTATTTTGTATAATTATTTCAATAATCATTAATGTATTCTAACCACAAGGTAATAAAACATAACTTAAAAATTATCTCTGAGTGTTTTTACAAAACTTATCAGAATTAAAGAAGAACAAATTCTTTTTTTTGTTCTGGTTAAAAAATTATCTAAGAACTTGAGAGCGAATAAATATAATTACAATAAATTAAAATACATTTCTTTACATCTGCAGCTTCAAAGCTTTCCCAATCCAATTAATCCAAGCAGTCCCAAAAGCACCATCATAGTCCCGTTTATTTTCTCCCCGGAATTACAGTAATCTTCCTCACAGACCTTACAGTCCACCAGGGTACATCCTCTATTCTGAAGATCACTTGCCAAATCTGTACAGAAGTTTGACTCTCGCGGATGATTTTTTATAACACACTTTCGAATAGTAGTAGTTTTTCTTGTGTTATCATCTACAAAAAATAATTACAAGTACAAGTAAAGAAATTTAAAAATGGATTTCGAAGATAACAAGTTACCTCGTTTAGAGAATGCAGCACACTGATAACGCGCGCCATGGTGGTTGCCTGGTATAAAACCACAATGAGAATGAGAAACGGTTTCATTAGTAACGCCACTGATACAATTTTCGTTTGTGTCGGAAGAGCACTCGTAACATCGAAGGGCGTTCCCTGAATTTAAAACAATTTTCTTTTAATGTTATTAGAAATTATTTAAACAACTGAGATATTACAATTTATAGGTAAAATTTGAAGATTAAAATGGATTAAAATTTACCGAAAGTGATGCCCAAAGCAAGAAACGCCAAGAAAATAAACTTGTTCTTCATTTTGAACTCACAACTGAGTAGTTATTTTTTCAAACTGTCTTTTATAGAAAGGGATCGATCATCAATATTTGCTTTTCTTTTCCGGTTTAGTTTATCATTTACTTGTAAGTTTTAAGTCTTTGTAATATTTGCTGTGATGAGATTTCCCTGAAAAACTGTGATTTATAACTTTGGAAATTTACTTTTCCAAGTTCTTAATGGCTCGATTTGGGAAAAACTCTTCGTGTACACATTTATACTCTTGACAATTCTACATTTTGTGTTTCATTTCTTAAATTTAAAAGTTCGCATATGTGTAAAATAGAATCTTAAAAAACTGATAAATGGGAGGGAGTTCTATGACGTAGATTTATTGAACTTGACAATTTCACAATTGGAATTTTTCGGTGAAAATAAAAGAAAACATTTTGGCCTTAGATGAGCGACCCGAATTGCGAAGTTAAAATATTTATTTACAAACAGATCAGATCAAACGTCACATCCTGAATCACATCAGAACACGATTTGGCTATTAATTTTTCATATCTATCAAAAATCTTTCAACATTCTTTTCATCTCGCCGCCATGCCGGCCGCCACACCGCCAACATAAAACAAAAAATTCCCTATATAAACCTCGCGCAAAAATCAATTCAAACAATACCAAAATGCAGCTCTACCTAACTATCATCTCTGTTTTCGGGGTAAGAAAATTTACTTTAAAACCACCCTCTATTAACTCTTGTGCAGCTTTCAGCCCTTTGCGCCTCTAAACTCGTCGACTACCGCCTCACCCTCACCGCCGAAACCCCCAAACCTTGCACCACTTCCGGTCTTTTGTGCGAAACCTGTTCAACTCTTGTCGCTTGTGTCCTCAACAGCGATCAAACTTTTAGAAAAGACAACGTGAAGACTTGTTCAGCAGGAGAAAAATGTATCAACGGGGCTTGTACTTCTGCAGGTGATCCTTACTGTGATGGAGTAGCAGATTTGGCGTTTCCTTGCCCAGATGTTGGGGTGTTTCCGGATCCTTTTTACTGCGATAAATACGTTCTGTGTGTGATGGCTGGGAACAAATTGACCGGATATCTTAATAAATGTGAAGAAGGGCTTGGGTACAACATTGGGACAGGAATTTGTGATGTTAAACTGGGGAGTGAAGGATGCAAAGTTGGGGATTATCCCGTTCCTTTGTGTGAAAAGCCTGGAGATACTGGGGCTTTGAAGGACAAGCCGCAACAGTATTACATGTGCGAGGAGTACAGCGCCGAGAAGAAAATGCTGTATCCGTTTATCCGGATTTGTCCACAGGCTCAGATTTACAACAATTTTGAGTGTGCGATGAAATAAATAATTATGCACGGGCAATGTAAAATTAAATAAATAAATAGTTGCAATTATTAGAATCACCTAATTTTATTACAATTTTCAGTATAAAAAGATCTTAATAACATAAGCTAAACAAACAACCCCAAAAGCAGTTTTTCCGACGAGAACCGCCGCTCCAGAATTACAGTCTTCGCTCAAACAGAACCGACAGGAAGGCTTCTGTCCGCCAACCTCCCCCACGAGTTGCTCCATGTACGTACAAACATCTTCGCCAAAAACTTTTTCAGGGAGACACGTTTTAATCGCTCGATTTTTATCCACATCTGTAACTACCATCAGAAATAAATCAATTGTGCTTAAAAAGAAGATCTTTGTCTTACCACGCTCAAAAGTCAAAGAGAGGCAACCAATAGTGGCACCGTCTAGAGCAGGACCAACCTCTGCATCAAATCTCTCCAAAAGCTCGGGTTCGGAGCCGATATGAACAAGACTTTTTCCATCCACTTGAAAGTCATTGCAGGTCATTTTCAGGGTATTGCAGTCATTTTCGGGACCTGCACACGCGTAGCAGGATTTGACTTCGCAGTTTGCTAAAAAGAAGTGGCGTCAAATTATTATCAATTCTGTTATCAATCAAAGATAATTGAAAATTTCTTACTTACCTGATTTAATCAGCAGGAAGAGAACGAAACTGGCAAAGATGGATACTGATCGAGACATTTTTTCAACAATGTGGTAGATTTTTGTCTGGCAAAATTTTACGCGGTTTGGCGTACAAATAATTTATCTTATCTGTGAGTGTGTTTTGTAAGCTTTGTAATGAACAGAATTGTAAGTGGAAAATATGACGGATCGGGAAAATCATGTTTGTTTCTTGTTAAAGAGTATTGAGATATCGCAGGTAAATAGTATTGAAATATCTCAACAGGCTTGTCAGTAAGACTTCGCCGTACAGTGTGCAAATTCTGGATTCTAAGAACTGAAGAATCGAACGCATAAAACGACATGAAAATAAAAAAAAAAGAGATAATTAGAGAGAAACACGTGTAATGCTTCATCCGTTTATTTGCCAAAAAATCCTTTTATAATCTACCCAGGAGGAGGACCTCCAGGACCACCTTTAGGTCCACCACCACCTCCAAAACTGCGAGTATAAATCAAACTTCCAACGCTGCTAGGGGCACCAGGTGATCCACTAGGAGTTTGCGGCGAAGGCTGCGGAAAAACAGCTTCAAAGCCATTCTGTCAAAAAAAAATAGTTAGTTATTAATTTATGTAATAACAAACTTACCAGAAGGGTGCACAGCACCACTAAGACCAAAACCAGAGACGATTTGCCCATGTTTGTTTAGTTTGTTTACTCTGTTGGCTTTATATAAGTGAAAAGTACTGTAATTTGGTTGTATTATTATTGTATTAAATGGTGACGCATGATGAGTACCTAATATCATTATAATTATTATAATTTTGAATGAACATAGAGACGAGGATGTTGTAATGCTGTGCAAAAATGGGACAAATTTAACATTTTATTTTTAAATGTAAAGTTTTTTAGTTGTGTGCTTATGCTTTTAGTGTTACAGATTTCTTCTACTTGGACTCAGAATAGAAGTCTTTCTTAGAAGCCTTCGAGTTCTTAAAATATGTCTATTGCCTGATTGAACACAGAAACGAAGAATTTTCTAATTTCTCTAAAGAATTGAAAAAGATACGAATTTTGAATGATTGGGTAATTAGTAAATTGACTTCAATTTCAAGTTTTTAGAAACAATTTCTGTCAGATTTTTAGTGTGTCCACATTTTTTTATAAAACTCTCCAGAAGTAAAATAAATGCGAAACTCAATGAACTTTGTAAATTATATCAAAAACTTCTAATACTTGCATTGTATGACGTATCGAATTAACTTTCATTTATATGAATTTAACAATAACGATTTAGGAAATTTGCACAAAAGTAAGTACGAAATTTTAAATAAAAATTTTAGAAATCGCCATAGAAAGTTTCCAATTTTGGATAAAAAGTGAAATATCTGCATACTTCTGCTTTCCGAGGAAGCAGAATCTAGGAATTCACAGTCAGAAATAAATCGGATTTCTAGAATTATTGCAAAATTTATTGTTTTAACTTTTTTATTTTTAAATTAGTTCATAGACACTTCTCTGTTATTTACAAAATTATTTAAAATAAAATTACCTACTATGGATCAAAAAAAAATTTTGTAGGCGACCTTAACTAGAAACTGAATTTTCAAGTTCTCAAATGAGGACGAAAAATGACCGTCTGAAGAATCGATAGTTGTTAGAAATGTTTAGATCAATAGATCAAAAATAAAAATTAATTAACTTGCAAATTTAGTGATGTCGTCTAAAAAATCTTGTGTGTATCACGGCCAAAAAGTGTCATTTTGCCCTCGCATTCAAACATTTTTTGGCCTTGGTACACAAATAATAATTTATTTCCTAGTATTTCCAGTATTTTCAGATTTATTAAATAGAAATTTTGGGCGTTTTCAATAATAAAAAAATTAATCACCAAAAACTTTAATCAAAATATCAACAGAATACATTTCATCAACCGTTTATTGTTCGCAAGAAGTTACAGCCTATCCAGGAGGAGGACCATGACCGCCCTTAGGTCCACCACCACCGCCGAAGTTTTGAGTATAAATTAGACCTTGGGGAGCATTGGATCCGCTAACTATTCCACCTGAAGAAGGCGCCGAAGATGACTGAGGAGCAGCATCAAAGCCGTTCTGCAAAAAACACGTCAATTGTGTTAAAACCATTATAATTTATTTACCAAAAGAGTGCCCAGCACCAGTAGAACCACAACGTAAGCAACTTTTCCCATTTTTGGTCGGCTTCTCCGTTTGTTGGCTTTATATAAATATTTTTTCCAAAAATTGTAATTATTGAGAATTAAATTGTGACGCATGAGAAGTAATGTGTATAATAATCATAACAATTTTGTATAAACACAGATAGAGGTGCTTAGTCACGACTTCCTTTGGTTGGAATTTGCGTTTTTTGGGTGTGTTAAGTGATGAAAATGTTTCTAAAAAAACGTAATGATACAAAGTGGAAGAATCTAACGAATTAGAAAGATTTGGAGACCAAGACAACAAGAAAAACGACATTTTAGTATAAATTTTATTACAAAAGTACAAACTTGGTTATATTAAAATTCAGCAACATAGAAACCCATAATAGCACTCAACATTACAAGAATTACAGAGACCGTAACAGATCCACTTCCATTTATGGAGTGAACGTTGCATTCATTTTCTGCACAAAATTTACATTTTGTAAAGTTTCCAGCAACATTGTCTTCCAAGTCGAAAATACACTCCTCTGTTCCTTTAGGACGACATCCTCTGTAGATCCCCGTTTGGTCCTCAGTCGGCGCTACAATTCTTCTTTTACCGAAAGCAGCAAAAAATAAAAATACTCACATTTAAAATAAGCGGAAAAACACTCATATTCGTCGTTGCCAGACGCTTCTTTTACTCGGAAAACACGTCTACCTTGTCTTGACTCTGGGCTTCCACAAGTTGTAGATTTAACATTGTTGCTTTGAGGGTCAACACATCCGTGCGCTTCCGAAGGGTCGCAATCATAACACCGCAGATCGCAGAAAGCTGAAAGTTTCTTTTTAGAGGGAGGAAAAGTGAAACAAGCACTTACCGAAGCCGCACAAAGAGAGGAAGATCAGCGTTTTTATCATTTTGATCGTTTAGACGGCGGCTACAAAATTGCGGATTTGTAAAAAAACGTGTTGGTTTTGAGGGAAAATTATCTTATCGCTATTAGGGAAAGGAAGGACTATTTACATATTTGTACATATTTTATTTATCTGATCATCTGAGTCATAAATGTGTCAATTCGCGTGTTACACTCCTTACAAGGTGGGGAAAAAAACCGTTAATTTAACGATGCTTTTATTGTCCGGTTCTTATCGTTCCTTTTTTGCCGCCACCGCCAAACGTAGCATGGTCGTCATAATGACTGGGTGCTCTGGCAGTCCCATTTTTAATGCTCATTATTGTGTTTATTGCAAGCGAAAAAAGTGGATTTAGGCAATTATGGAATATTTCTAATATTTCTATTCCATTTTAATCTTGTTGTCAAGTGTGAATTCGGGATAAAACCAGTTATTATCAATTTCAATATTGGTTTTAGTTTCCAAGATAAAACGTTATAAGATGGGCAAAAACGGATTCGGAGAAATTGCTGCTTTGCGTGGAAAGTATTGAGTCGGTTAAACAATTCAAAAATTTCCAAAAGTTTGAACAAAAACTGACAAAATTAGAAATTTTATTTCAACATGTTGGACATTTTTGGTTTATCTCAAAAATAAAAATTTCTTAATTTAGAGTATTTTTCTCTACAATTGTGACATTTGGCACACTTAATAAATAGCTTGAAAATAAAAACTTCCGCAAATTTCATTGCTTTATATAAAAAAGTGTCAAAATTTGGAATTTTATATTAAAATCTTGGACATTTTTGGCTCATCTCGAAAACAAAAATTTCTAAATTTAGTGTCTTTTGCTCCACAATTTTGACATTTGGTACAGTTAATAAATAGCTCAAAAATAGAACTCTCCGCAAATTTCATTGCTCTAGAACAAAAATTGGCCAAATTATGAATTTTGTCTGAAAATCTTGAACGTTTTCGGCTCATCTCAAAAATAAAAATTTATAAACTTTGTGTCTTTTGCTCTACAATTTTTCCATTTGATACAGTTATAAACAACTTAAAAATAGTAACCTGCAGAAATTTGATAACATTAACGAAAACGGACAAAATTAGAAATTTTAATTTAAGATGTTGAACATTTTTGGTTCATCTCAAAATTAAAAATTTCTAAATTTAGTGTCTTTTGCTGTGCAATTGTGACATTTGGTACAGTAAATAAATAGCTCAAAAATAGAAACCTTGGCAAATTTCACTCCTCTAGAGCAAAAGCCAGCAAAATTATGAATTTTATTTGAAAATCTTGGACGATTTTGCTTCCCTTCAAAAAAATAATTTCTATGTTTTGTGTTTTTTGCTCCATAATTTAGTACAGTTAAAACACAACTCAAAAATAGTAGCTTCTACAAATTTCATTGCTCTAGAGCAAAAAGTGATAAAATTATAAACTTTATTTGAAAATCTTAAACGTTTTTGGCTTATTTTAAAAATGTAAATTTCTAAATTTTGTGTTTGCTCATCATAGTTAATAAACAGCTCAAAAATAGAAACCCGCACAATTTTTATTGCTGTAGAACAAGAACTGAGAAAATTATGAATTTTATGTTACAATCCTGAACGTTCTCGGCGCATTTCGAAAATATTTTTTTAAATTTTGTATCTTTTGCTCAACAATTTTTTTATTTAGAGCTGTTAATAAACAACTCAAAAATAGTATTTTCTGCAAATTTAACTGCTCTACCACGAAAACTGGCAAAATTAAGAATTTTTTTTGAAAATTTCGGATGTTTTTGCTTCTTCTTCAAAAAAGAAATTCTAAGTTGTGTGATTTTTGCTCCATGATTTTGTCATTTAGCACAGTCAAAATACTCAATTCAAAAATAGTATCTTCTACAAATTTTATTGGTCTAGAGCACTTGAAAAGCCTAATTTTGTTAATCTGCTAAGTTTCCATTGAATTTTTCATCTCACAGATAAATGGTGTTTAGCATTTCTCCAAATTCCAAAGACTCATTAGACCTCCTAAGTAGCATAAACCGCAAACACTTGTAAAATGGCGATAATTTCTGATAAATTCCATTGCAAAATTTAATTTCATGATAACAGCTAATAAACCTGTTAATGATGAAACAATTGACTAATTTTTGATAAGATAGTATCAATCAAACAATCAAAATTTTTGCAGTATCACCTCACCCGCTTCATCATGAAGACACAGTTTTTCCTTCTCTGTGCTCTTGCCACAGGTGAAACCTTCATTGCATTACATTCCACCACTTCTATATCTTGCAATTTTAGTGTTATCTGAAGACATCAAATGTTATGACTGCGATACTAAGAACGACAACCAATGTCTTTACCCCGTTGAAAACAACGTTAAATCGACTTTATGTAAAGACATTTCAAGGCACGATGACCCAGTGAAGGGACAAATTGATGATATCGATAGATTGGACATTCAACCAAGGGCCACAAATACTACGCCCATAGAATATGAGTGCTTTTCCTTGTATTTTCAATCAGGTACGTTATTTGATTATTGATTAATAAATTTCATTAGAAGTTTATAGATAGTTATGAACAGGCAACTGGAGTCTATCGAGGATGTGCTGAAAAGACCGAGGATTTTTATTCTAGTTGTGAATATCTAACGGAACGAATCAATTATGGAAATATTACAAAATGCTTGTCGTGTTCCACTAGTGAATGTAACATAGAATACGTCGGGGCTGCACATTCCCTGACTGTTTCTTTGGGGGTTATTATTTTGAATTTGATATTATGCGTTAAGGTGTTTTCTTTCTAATTTTGTAAATTTATATATTTTGTCGTTTTTTCATGTTCTTATGTATAATACACTTTTTCTAGAATGTTGCAGAGTTTTATTTTTAATCAGGTCGTCATTTTATAAAGTCTATTGTTGACATGTCGTCATTTTCGAAAATGACAGATATCGGAGATTAGACTGAATAGATTGCGATAAACATGGACATGCCACGGTGAGAGTTAGATTAATTTACGATAGATTCAGATTAATGGGTTTAGTTTGTCTTATTTATTAAAAATAGAGACTAATATTGCAACCAAAATTATCTGAAAGTTTCGACTCTCCAATGTTGAAATTTTCTATTTTGGAGGCTGTGAAATAAGCTGCAACATGATATGTAGCATGTGCTTTTTTTCATCACTCTGTACAAGTAGTCTACAACTTTATGCATGCATCGATGTCGTTTTTTTTCTTTTGTTTTATTAATGGAATTATTAAGCCTACAATAATTATCATTATGCTTACTTTGAAAGCCTATTGTACTGAGCTCAATTTTTGAAAAAAATGTGGTGCAAGACTTGTATCACTTCATTTTAGTCGCTTTAAGACAAATAATGGGTTTACAGTACTATGTCTGAACGCTGCAACAAGATTAAGGCGAGTGCCAAGACTCGTCGCTGGTCAGAATTCGAGCTGAGCTGTCACGTCAAGCGGTGGTACCTCTGTTTACAACACCCCATACTGTGCTATCGTAAAGTGATTGTAAAATGATAAATGCTTATTTTTCCTCTGTCTGGTAGAAATACTTTTTCATGGGTAAAATAATACGAATCAAAAAATTTTATTTTAAAATTGTAAGTACATTAGTACGTTGTTCAAAAAATAATTTAACTAGTCAAATAATAAATAGATTAAAGTATTATTTAATATCAGAATGCCAAACAGAAATTTTCTAAAAAAAAAACTGAAGTTACCTGTTTTATGTTTAATTTTATTTGTTTTCAAATAGATACGTATTTGGTATGAAGGTATATTCAAAAGATACAAAATACATAGTATAATAATGTGTATATGTACATTTTAGTAAGTATTTATAAGAAAAGTGGTATTTACATAACAGGTACTTATTTACAATATTGACAATTAACTAATACATAGGTAATACAAACTCAGTGACGGCGGATCGGAATATACAATGGAAAATAATTGAAATGGAAATATGTATAATATAAAAAGTGTAGACAAAAATATTAACATTATGTACATAATTTAGCTATCACGAATTGGCATCGACCTTTGTTTCCTAGAGTCAGTTAATTCCGGCAACATATGATCAAAATAAAACTTAATCAATTTTGGTTCCATTTTTTCTTTCCAAAAAGTTGTGTCTTCATAAATGTATTCATATTTGATATCACTTTCTTGTCCAAACCAAACACCCAGAATGCACATTTTTTTTCGTGTTATTCTTAACTGCCCTTGGATTTGGTAATACCAATTATGATTTGAATTTATAATGTATGTTCCATTTTTTTCTAGTTTCCAAAAGTCAACCTTTTTATTCTCCACCGCATCTTTAAAGTTTGAATTGAAAGCTTTATACGGGCATTTTATTTCAATAATTCCGTCGTCCCCGTCAGGTGTGGCTCCCAAAAATTTATATTCTTTGTCGATAAATAATCCACATGGGCGAATTTCAATATTTAATGCATTACTCAATGCGTTGCGTCTCAAAGGAACAAGATATAGTGGGTTTTTTAGTAAAAGTTGAACCGGCCGGCGGCAAAATGAAAGAAATTGGCATTACCTAGTAAAACCCCGGTCAGCTTCTTATATAAAGCCTAATCCAATATTGCAAACATCAGGTAAATTGTATCCGGTCAGGTTGCTCCATAGAGTCTTACCATTCAAAACAATTTTGTTTCGTTCAACATTTTTCATTCATTGATGAACTTTTAAATTCTAGTGAAATAAGAAAGAAATAAACATAAATAATAAAATATGTAATAAGAAAAATAATAATAAATTACTATTTTATTAAATTTCATTTTCTAAATTTTACGTCCAAAACCGTGAAATAGTCGAGAAATTAATTCGTGTGTCATTGAAAGACTTAATAAGACTATAAATTGAATGAATGTTCATACTACATAGTTGTTTCTATAGTTTCATACATCAAGCATTATGAAACTTCGTTGTGCTTGTACTTATTAGCACTTTTAATAACCCTCTTCTAATTGTAGTCATTTTATTATCCTCTGTGCGAAACAAGCAGGTAAAAATTTTAGAAGAAATCCCTTGATTTACAACTTCCAAAGCTGGTCAAGAAACCGCAAATGAGGGTACGCTTATAAATCAGCCTAGTCGTAAATTATCTGCAAAGTTCAGAGCTTCGATTGAAAAATTTTTAGTTTATCTCCCTCATAACTAGACCAATTTTAATGATATCGATTTAAATTTAGCGGGAAAGTGATTTTGAAAGTATTCTTTACTAATTCTAAGTTTAAAAATTCACAAAAATCGGACATAAACTTCTATTTGTAAAACTACCCCTAAATTATCGAATTTTCAAGTCATTTAACTTTTAAATTAAATGTTTTTTCAAATGTTTGATTCTTAGTTTTAGAAGAAAATGTGAATACAAGCAGTTGAGAATAAGAACGAAACTGATACATTAAAAAATAAGCGAAATATTTAGACGATACTTTACATCGTAAATAAGAAAAATGTCTTGGCACTCGCCTTAAATTTTTACCAATCAGAAACAGAATCTGATAAAACTAATCATCAGTTTTTGTCTATTGTTACTCTCACAGCATCAATCAGATGATAAAAATTTTTCACATTGAACTGTACTTTGATATTTTTTGAACAAAATGCAGCTTCCACGTTTATTTTTCACCTGCTTGTGTTTTTCTTACGGTAAGTTAACATTTTCTCGATAGTCTAAACTGACTCCTTTATAGCGTTTGCGGTCCAAAATTGCTACGATTGTGACCCTACATCGGATGGAATGTGTGTAGATCCTCAACTCCACAACATAAAATCCACAAACTGTGAAGCTTCTACAGAAACTCAGTACGCTCAAACTAGCATACCTTTAGATTATGCATGTTTTACGATTGTGACAAAAAATGGTATGTTTAATAGATTTTACATTAAAACAACGATGAGATTTTAGGAGACAATCCAGGGATTTATCGAGGTTGTGTTGATGGTTTTACCGGGGATGGTTGTGAACATTTAAAGAACAAAACTCGTTCATCGGAATATGATAAATGCAAAATTTGCTCTGGAGAGAAATGTAACAGTGAGAATCCTATTGATAATGATAATAACGATAATAATGACGCAAACAATGTAACACATCTTTTACCCTTAGCAAAATCTTGCTACAAATGTGACCCCTCATCTAAAGGGGGCTGTCTAGACCCTCAAAATTCCACAGCAGAAACTGTAAATTGTGAAGCTTCGGACACATATCAACAAACTTCTGCACCTTTGGATTATGAATGCTTTACATTTCGATCTACTGGTAAGTCATACGTTTGTTTAATCATTTAAAAAACGTTTTATTCTCTTTTTAGAAAAAAATCCTGGGATTTTCAGAGGTTGTCTCAGTGGTTTTAGTGGTGATCCTTGTGAAGAAGTCAAAAAACAATATGGAGCTCTTATGGTGGAAAACTGTAAGACTTGTAGGGGAGACAAATGCAACAACGAACAAATAATACGAAATAATAATAAAGGCTTTGCTAAAGTGACAAATTCGGTGTCAATTTTGGCTGCGGTTGTCGTTCTTGCCGTTCTTACATTGTAGCTGTCTAAAGTCTGTTAGATTCTGACGAAGGTTTTTCACGGTTTCCCTTTGTTGTAGCGCAAATGCGAGAATCACGTCATAAGTCGGCCGTGACCGCCCTTTGGATTCAACTTCTTCTTCCTTCCTGTAAAGACAATTTTTTAATCATTAAATTTTCACAATTATTTGTACTAAAATTATTGTTACAACCTCGATAAATCCCTGGAAGAGTCCCTAAAATTTTTTAATCTAAAATCTATTAAACATACCATTCTTCGTAACAGCCGTAAAACATTCATAATTTAAAGACGTCAGTGACGTTATACTTGGTAAAATCTTCACAGTTAGTGGTTTTATGTTGTGAAGTTGAGGATCTACACACATTCCATGCGATATAGGATCACAGTCGTAGCAATTTGCTGCCGCGAATGCTATAAAGGAGTCAGTTTAGACTATCGAGAAAATGTTAACTTACCGTAAGAAAAACACAACCAGGTGAAAAATAAACGTGGAAGCTGCATTTTGTTCAAAAAATATGTAAGTACAGTTCAATGTCAAAAATTTTTATCACCTGAATGAGTGTAATAAAAGACAAAAACTGATGATTAGTTTAATCAGATTCTGTATCTGATTGGTAAAAATTGTAACGCTAATGTTAACATTTAATCTTGTTGCAGCGTTCAGACACAGTAAACAAAGTAATAACTTAATTATAGTAAGCATGTTATGAGGAACATTATTTACAAGGTTGATATTTGCGACATGGGCGAATAGAGCAAATTAACCGAGTGAATGTGCTTTATCTATTATTTACTGAAATAAATATAACAAATTTTTATCAATCAAAAATGTAAATTGCTATGTAAATACAGTGGCGCCCAAAAGTGGTATGAGTCTAGGACCATATTTTTTCAAAAATTGAGCTGTGTAAAATAAGCTTTCAAAGTGGGCATGATGATAATTTTTGTAGGCTTAACAATGACATTGCTTACAATTGTAGACTATACTTATACAGTGGTTTGCTGATTTTCTATTACTTTTAAACCATCTGCAATCTTCAAAATACTTTACATTGTAGACACAGATTACCCCTTGTAGGTTAATAATAATTATTTAGGTAGTTATATAATAACGTCTTATTTTTGTAGTATAACAATTTAAGTTTTGACCTGAATTAAAGTAACCCAAAAGGTATAAGGCTATATAGCAGCAGTAAAATTATCCCATTGTGTAAAAGTTAACTTGTCTACAATAGAAAACATCCCAGAGTTGTAAACCATCTGGTTGTACCGCAGCGCTTACTTTGGTCACTTCGACCAGTCCCGGCTTAATAATATTTAAAAATTACAGAAACATGTGCATGAATTACATCAAACTTGGACAAAGAGATTATTATTAATCGCAGATTACCCACATTTCTATTGTTTTTCTTAAAGAATGTAATAAATGGTAAATTTAGCACCGCAGATAAATCCTAATTTTATGATTACTAAAATATTTTAAGCCGGTTCTGGTAAGTTCAGGCAAACCATGATTTATTGTTGGGACACGCGCTTGCCGATAAGGGTACAAAAGAGATGATAATTGATAGTCAAAATTTTTATTAGTGCAATATAGCCTTATAGCTTTTGGGTTACTTTACAAGGATGTTCAAAATCTGTACCACTTTATTTTGCCTATACAATCGCTATACAATAAAACAATCAAAACTGCTATTTATCGGTATCACATCAAATTAGGTCAATTGTACGTTTTTCTACCAATTTACAACTCGACTCGGCTTAATTAGAACATATCAGGAAAATGTATATGGGGTATTTTATTAAATTGAAAAAAAAATTTAATTTTTAAAATTTTTATTTTTGTTTTTTTTTAAGGCTTTGTTTATACAATAAAGTAAATTCAATTAAACAATTTTACGGATTATATACTCAATTTATAGTTTCATTCTACAACTATAATGGAAACTAGGATTTATGTTAGATATAAGTAACATTCAATGATTTTAAAAATATTGCACCAAATCATTTATTTGTTTCTTCTCTGGCGTTTAAATATATCACATATTTTGTGTTTACAATATAAAAGAGCCGTAGACTTATGACATAAAACATATTTGCGTGAGTCTAGTAAACTGGCTGTATTTAAGTCTGTAATTGTCATGCCCTAGCTTATCGATCAAATTAATATAATTATAATATTTGAATTTTAGTTATTATAGTTGTAGAATAAAACTATAAATTGAGTATATCTAATCCTGTAAAACCGTTTAATTGCATTGCATAATTTAAAAAAAAAATTTTTAATTAAATAAAAAAAATAGAAAAATAGGCCCACTCTGGGATACGCGGAAATGATCCTTGAATTAATTGAAGTTTTATTAGAAAATAAATAAAAAATAAAAAATGACGAACTTCGAAAAAATAACAGTTTTTCTCAAAAAAAGCAAAAATTTTATTGAATTTATCATCTTATTTTTTTTTTGTATTTTTTCTGAAAAGTACATTTCAAAAATTCCCAGGAATTTAATTTTAGTTACACATATACCTACTTGAAAATATTGGGTGATTCATTAAATTTCCATTCGCAGTTGGCTTTGAGAAAAAAATTCATGTCGTAACTAACATCATTCGACTTAATATTTGCGAGATTTGCTAGTTATCGAACAAGAAGTCAACGCACGTCCAAAATACACGGCCTACCTAGAATGGAAATTTAATGAATCACACGATATAAAAGCCATTTTTTGAGAAAATTCATAACTTTTTTTGAGCTAGGAACAAAAATTTGAAAAAATTCTGAGAACCGTTTTTCATAGGGTAGAAAAAGCTGAAAAACTTTCACCAAAATCAAAAAGGATCGTGGTGAAAAGTGGTCGATTTGGTACTTACGGAATACCCCATACAACTTGCAGAAAATTTAAAATGACATTTAAGGTATTTTGAACACATTTAAATTAAAAAAAAAATTAAATTAACGACAGGTTCCACAAACCCTCACTTATTGATAAAAATTACATTTTAAGACGTCGTGACCCTAAAACTACTAGTGATAAAAAACAAATTTTTGCTTTAAATTCTAGAGCTTTGTCAACTATGAGAGTGCTTGTATCTTTTCAATTAAAAATGATTTCGCCAATTTATTACACCACAAAATTTTTAGTAAGAATCAAAAGTACTTTGCTTTATATTTTTCACTTATTAAACATTAACAAAATTGGCGCAATCAACAAGAGCATCTAAAAGACTTCCCTTATTTCCTTTCTGCAAAAAAATGTCTACACTTTTCTGTGCAAAGACGAGCATCTGGCAAACACCCACTAAATTTATTCGGATGCTGTTTAATTTTATTTAAGAGTTTCAGTTTTCCAAAAATGCTTAAATCTTTCAAATCAAAGCATTTTAAAATTTTTAAATCGTTACGAAAAGCGTAAAGTCTAATTAATTTTTAGTGGGGGGTCGCAACTCTCTTGCTTATATTTTCATCTTAAAATGCAATTTATATTTTATATTATTATTATTTTTATTCAACTCTGATTACCCGAGGTTTTGTCCTATTAAAAGAAGAAATTTCACTAGTATTTGATTCCGTTTCTTATAAAATGTGCTAATAAAACAGTTATCGAAATTTATCCGTTGGAGTCGACTGTATTGACTTTATTTATTCCGCAATATTGACACTTCTACAAACTAAAAATAAACGTGATCTAAAAGAGTTTCCGGTGCCCGATGAAACCGTATGATATCAAAACCGTCTGACAAATCAGTGGTCGCTTTTACCACTTATTATTAGTTAAATCTCATTAATAAACCGTTTTTCCTTGTATAAACATCAGTATCAAAAAACAAACTTTCAAAGTGATAGCAAAACTTTTTTAACACACATTCAAATTGAACAAGTAAATCATGTACTTCCTCCTTGTTTTCTTCTTCTTCGTTTCAAGCGTTTCAAGTAAGTTATTACAGTGTTAAAGTCATAACTAAATTTTTTAATAGCGCAGGGAGAGCTTGCTTGTTATGAGTGTAATCCACAGTCTCTCAGAAAATGCGAGTTTCCCGATTCAACATTTCCTGTTATAAACTGTCTTGACGATAATACGACTAAAAGTGAAATGAAATTTATTCCAAGCATGGTCAAAAATTCAACAGAACCTCCGCTTTGTTATTCTTTATACTTAGAAGCCGGACGAGAGAATACTACTGGCTATTACAGAGGATGTTCTAATCAACAAGGATTGGAAGAATTTTGTAAGGATCTTCAGAGAGTTATGCAGGACGCAAAAATGACGATGGTTGGATGTACTCAATGTAACAAGACTAGATGCAATGATGCGCGTTTTAAAGTTGAGACGACAGAACAGGCACCAACAACCGTTTCCAATAAAAAAGTTAGAACAGGACATAGCAACGGTGCGGAGGGTTTATCAGTTGGTTTGTTTGTGGTGACGGCTGGGCTGTATTTGTGTAATCTCTAAATAAAAAGATGTTACCAAATCGTTATTTAATTTCATATCGAATCTAAAGTTTCTTTCGACCTAAAAAACTCCCTCTGTACAATTTGTCATTTCATTGGTTGGGTGTAATCTTTCTCCAAATAATAATGATGAAATTGCCTTTTTTCCACCGAGTGTTTATTTTGGCGCGGTCGCACTTATCTCCCACACCTGTTATACTGTATTCGTAGCTTAGCCTCGCCACGAAAATGAAGCTCGCGTTGTTTATCCTTTCGTGTTGTTTTCTTCACGGTAAGTTCAAAATCCTGTTAACACTAAATCCACAACGAATTTCTTAGTCTACGCAGTGAAATCTTGCTACGATTGTGAGCCCACATCGGAAGGAAACTGTATAGATCCCCAGAATTTCAACGTGAAAACAACAAATTGTGAATCGACCTCTGAAACCCAATTCTCACCAACTGGTCTTGCTTTGGAGTATGCATGCTACAGACTTTATATAGCAGGTACGTTTGTAGGTATCGAGGAAATGTTTATTGAATCTTTCTGTTTTAGAGGGAGATAAATCTGGAACGTACAGAGGTTGTGTTGATGCTTATACTGGCGATGGCTGTGAACATTTGAAGATTAACAAAGGAATAACTTTCGACAAGTGTGAAATATGTTCTGGGGATAAATGCAACGTTGAGAATTTTTCCGATGAAAAAGATAATCCTGGGGGTGGTGCCGCGGAGATTGTAGCTTCCCTCTTTATACTGACTGTGGGGGCAGTTTTTGCCATTCGTGGTTTATAGAAAAAACAAATTTTGTACTTTTGAATTGAAATAAAATGTGTTACAAAATCTAATTCTGTTTATTTTGGTTGGGTGATAAGCACTGAATTTCTATTTCCCGAGTTTAGATAACAGTCGCTTGTAACCATTATCTCGAATATGAACCTCGTAGTTTTTGCCCTATTTTCCTGCTTCTTTGGAGGTAAATTCTACCCGTTTCTGTGCCCAGAATTCTGTTTTTATACGTCATTTTCTTTCTTTTAGCATTTGCAGTAAACACGTGCTACAAATGTGATCCTTCATCAAAAGGACGCTGCATGGACCCTAAAAATATGGAAACAGAAACTGAAAATTGTGAAGCTTTAGACACAGGATATGAACAAACTGCTGCACCTTTAGATTATGAATGTTTTACATTTCAATCTACTAGTAAGTGGTAATTGCGTCCAAAAATAATGCACCATCCCATTGCTTATTTCCAAACAGCGTCGGAAAACATTTTGAGGGCCTCGCCAGGGCCGGTACGAGTCTGATCTTGACCGTCCCAGCACATCTGGGTAGTCATAAAATGGTAATTTTTCAATGTTTGCTAAAACCCTGTTCTAAAATTATTTAGGTCTTATTTTGCTGTGCTGTGATGGCAAAAGAAACGTATAAATACTGTGGAACGTTTATAACTTTAACTTTTTAAACAGTTTCCACGAAACTTACCGCAAGACCCTATAAACATAATCACCCTCAAGTGGTGGGTCTTGTCTGATGACCAGAATTGATCCCCAATAAATTACAGCCTTTTTGTTGATTTAAATTTACTGAAATTGGGGAAAAAATATTTGGAAATAAAGTTTCAGGACATACAGACAAATAATATAGGTAGATTACTCAACGTGCGAAGTTGAGTTTTGTTTTAATCTAATGTGGACTTGTAATAATAGAGTTGAGGAATGATTAAAATTTAGATTAGCTTGAAAGTGCAGTATGAAAATTTTCAAATTTCGCTTAAATTAAATAAAAATATAATTGTCAATTTTGACATGTCAAATCTTGCTCTCATTGTTATGTAACTTTTTCACTTACTAGTTAGTAGAAACATAAGTTAATTACTAGTGAAAAAATGAAGAAAATTTGAGTTTCTTAGGTCTCAAACAATGGCAGAAAATGTATTTTTATGTCTAAATTGAAAAAAACAATATTTTTAGCTAAAGACAAATAATTAAAAAAAATATACACCCGGTTTACAAAAACAAAATTAAATCCTTAATTTTGATCAAAGATTTTTACGAAACCAAATAACGTTATTGGGGTTTTTACATCTGAAAAACTAAAAATTATAAATGCTAGTTGGCCATAATCAGTAAAACATGTAAACAGCTTAGCAAAATCAAGAAATTGCGAAAAGACGCGTTTACCAACACTAGTATTGTGTTTTCAATTTTCATTTTCAATATTTAATTCCATCAAATGTCAGCAATCAAACTTAATTAAATGCGTGATTAATTTAATTGCAATCAACTTATAGTGGGATCGGAATCATTGATTAAGAATACAAACATAGATTCAAAATTTCTTTCAATGTTCTTCATACAATGTTGTTTATTCGACTCAATCTTCAAGAGTTGTCGAGTAAGTTGTAAATAAAATTTGGTTGTCTGACGCACCCCTGTACAAAAACTGACCGCTCAGATCTCAAGCAGACCAACCCAAAAGTTCTAGGGGTAAAATGTATTGTTGGGTGCATATTCTGTTCATACCATGGTGCATTATTTTTGGACGCAATTGTACGTTTGTTTAATCACTTAAAAAACATTTTATTCTCTTTTTAGCAGAAAATCCTGGGATTTTCAGAGGTTGTCTTAGTGGTTTTAGTGGTGATCCTTGTGAAGAAGTCAAAAAAAAATATGAAGCTCTTATGGTGGAAAACTGTAAGACTTGTAGTGGAGACAAATGCAACAACGAACTTTTGACGAAAGAAACGAAGCAAACGAAAGAAGAAGATGATAATAATAATAATAAGGGCTTTGCTGAAGTGACAAATTCGGTGGTAATTTTAGCTGTGGGTGTCATTTTTGCCGTTCTTACATTGTAAATGTTGTATAGCTGTCTAAAGTCTGTTAGATTCTGACAAAAGTTTTTCACGGTTTCCCTTCGTTGAAACGCAAATGCGTCATAAGTCGGCCGTGACCGCCCTTTGGATTCAACTTCTCCTTCCTTCCTCTAAGAACAATTTTTAATCAGATAAATTTAATTTTTTGTTTGTAAATCCAATTTTAGTTCGGAATTTATACAAGTGTCCCAAAACGCTCGTACTTCCGTTAGTATCTACTTCCGTTTAATGAGAAATTCTTCATCAAAATCTGAGTTGATTGCCGTATCGTACAATGTTCAAGTATTTATAGTATTCAAGATACAAGCATTTAAAGTTGATCATTCACAGCGAATCTTTGAGAAATTTAAGGAAAAATAGTTGTATGTAACGTAGAAACAGATTGCTATCTAGCGATTTATGAGCTATGATTGGTCAATTTAAAGTGCTTGTATCTCAAAAACTGTAAGGGCCTGAACCTTGTGCGATACGACAATCAACATAGATTTTGATAGAAAATTCTTTAAAGAAAGTGCAAGCGTTCTAGGACAGCCTGTATGTATATTAAAGAATGTTTTTTTGTTTTAGTTCCAATTATTTAAGGTTCCAAGATTTCATGATAAAAAAATTTTGTGTCAGAACTTGAGATTTAAATATTATACATAACACGAATGTTTTATTTTTGTATGTGTTTATCCACTCTTTCGACTTTACATTGTTCTATTGTAGTAATTAATAAACAAAATATTTATGACAATATACAAATAAAACTGAAAACATTAACTATTTGAAGAATTTTTGGATTTCTTTCTCTTTCCAAGTTTCAATTGTATGTATTCTTTGTAACTTTATTTAAAAGTTCTTTTTTTAATTTATAGTTCCTTTATTGAATTCATCAAAGCTTTCAATTTGTCATTTTCGTTCTTTTTTTTATATTTTTTTTTTCTACGACCACTTAATAATTTGCTTATAACACAGTGATGGCTAAAATAAAGTGGTAGAGCTTGTAAAAGACAAATTATTGCCAATTCTATAATTCAGTTCAAAAATTAATCTAGAAAGTTATTACATTACAACTACCAACAATAAGCACTTAAGAATTATTATTATTCAGTATTATTATTAACTCTGTATAAGTAGCCTATAACTTAAAGTTGTTTTTTTCTTTTGTTTTATTAATAACATTAAATCTACAATAATTATCATTATGCCTACTTTAAAAGCCTATTGTACACAGCTCAATTTTTGACTTGTACCACTTCATTTTGGTCGTCACTGTATGTCCGCTTTAAGACAAATAATGATGGCTACAATAATAGTCCAACACGATAATGGCGCTGCGTAGCCAATATTCATTTAATAATGTTTTTAGTACAACAGTTTTTCGAAAGGAGCAAAGTGAGCCGTAAAAAGGAATGAGAATTTATATTTTGGCAGTCATTCCATTCAGTAAATTTTTGTTCTACACAAAATGGTCCGACATAATTATAATCATTATAATCACTGTTTTGTATTTTGTTCGTTTCTATTTTTTAATACATTTTTGATTGATAAAAATGTGTCATATTTATTTCAGTAAATGACAGATAAAGCACAGCATTATTCACTCGATTAATTTGCTCTATTCGCTCATGTCGCAAATATCAACCTTGTAAATAATATTCCTCATAACATGCTTGTATAATAACTTACTAAAATTAAGTTATTACTTTGTTTTAACTATGTTTTAACGCTGCAACAAGATTAAATATTAATATTAGCGTTACAATTTTTACCAATCAGATACAGAATCTGATAAAACTAATCATCAGTTTTTTGTCTTTTATTACTCTCACAGCATCATTCAGGTGATAAAAATTTTTGACATTGAACTGTACTTTGATATTTTTTGAACAAAATGCAGCTTCCACGTTTATTCTTCACCTGCTTATGTTTTTCTTACGGTAAGTTAACATTTTCTCGATAGTTTAAACTGACTCCTTTATAGCGTTTGCGGTCCAAAATTGCTACGATTGTGACCCATCGGATAGAATGTGTGTAGATCCTCAACGCTACAACATAAAATCCACAAACTGTGAAGCTTCTACAGAAACTCAGTACGCTCAAACTAGCATACCTTTAGATTATGCATGTTTTACGATTGTGGCAAAAAATGGTATGTTTAATAGATTTTACATTAAAATAACGATAAGATTTTAGGAGACAATCAACATATTTATCGAGGTTGTGCTGATGGTTTTACCGGGGATGGTTGTGAATATTTAAAGAACAAATTTCCTTCATCAGAGGATTATAATTGCAAAATTTGCTCTGGAGATAGATGTAATTATGAGAATCCTGTTGACAATGATAACAATAGCGCAAACAATGTTGCACAATCACTACTAATGTCTGTAGCTGTATTTTTCATTATTCTTGCACTGTGAGAAATGCGTTCGTTAACTTTATACCCACAGAATAAAACTATTACTACAAATTAAATGTTATTTGTTTTTCCTTTTGTATATCTTATCTTATTACTCATTTTTGGAAACTTTGATTTGCAGTTTATTAAGATAAATATAAGATTTCTCCCGGCGCATTCACCAATTTTACTAAATTTTTAATACTTTTATTAATAAAACTAGACGAATTTCTTAATTTCAATTGTTCAAAAATTAAAGATAACTAGTATCTTAAGCATATAAATTATTAATTTTATCTAAAATAATGTTTTTCAAAAGATAAAAAAATATATAAGATCATTGTCAAGATCCAAGGACAAAATGTTGAGTTATTACTGATAATAAAACTAATAAGCTAATAAAAAACAAGTCTTATTTTTTTGTGTCTTTTATGTATATGTTTTCCTTATTAAGTTTTTTATATAACCTTGAACGATACGCAGGTGCTTATTAAAATTGTCTTATCTTCACAAGAAATTTCCACGTAAATAAAAATCGATAAATGTCACCATAAATCAGTAAACGGATAATTTGTACAATTATAAAAAATACGAAAAACTTAAAATATTTATAATCCATAAAACAGAGCTCCGAAACATATTATCCACAGAGTAAAATTTGCAACAAAAGCGCTACTTTTATTACACAAATTTCCATCACAAACTGAGCACACAATTTCATTGCCATTGTGAACTCTTCTACAAGCTGCATCAGCAACATCTGCAGGAAGACATCCTTTCTCAACAAAGCCCCCTCGTCCTGAAAACTCTCCTATTAATTTAAGTCTGTGATAATTTTAATAAGTGTTACCAGTGATAATCTCGATAGTATAACACTTCATTTTAACATCTTCTCCGAGATCTTCGTGTCTGCACTTTTGTACCTGTGGTGGATCAACACAGTTTTCTAAACAAACGTAGCATTCTTCAACTGCTAGGACTAAAACCGAAATATAATCGAAGAAAAAAAGTGTTACTAGCTTACTTTGATGGAAAGACAGTGATAAAAGTATGAAAAACAATGAAAACATTTTTAAAACATTGAAACTTGACAGAACACAATAAAAGACACTTTTATGGTCGTTATTATATTATTTATGTTGGTGATAAGAGTTTGCGTCGCGGAACGATTACAATAATTATTATTCAAGTTTACCGCCACGTTGCTCAAATAAAGCAGAGAATAAAATACCACTACTAGTTTATATCATTGTTTCCTCGTATTTTTATGCAAAAATTAGATAATTTGTCTCAATTAGTTACCCCAACTCAAAAATTGTAGAATTTTCAAATTTGAACTTTTAGAACTAATGCGAATTCGGTGTAACGAGACAACAGTGACTACTCCTCATTTATTTTGAATACCGCATTTCAAGGTCATAATTTGTGAAAATTGTGGAGCTCTACGGCAAATTTGAGAAGATTTATCCATTGAATTGAACATAAACGAGTACTGGAACACCCTGACCTGACCTGACCTGTTCGTGATTGTTTTCAATACATAAATCCTCTTAAATTTGTCGTAAAGCTCCACAACTGTCACAAAGTATGACCTTGAAATGCGGTATTCAAAATAAATGAGTACTTCCAGATAAATAAAACTTGTATATCTGGTTGCATATCTATTGCAATTATTTTTTTAAAGTTAAATAAAATAGTAACCAAGTTCTAACTCTTAAATTAGATTTAAGATTATTTCTTCTTTAATCCAAATTTATTGAAGTTTTATTTCGTTTTTGCTGAAAAAATTCTAGACTTTAAATCAAACTTCAAACACATTAATTCATTTCTCGGTAATCATGCAGAATCGGGACCTGAAAAATGACGGCTGACATTTTTGACAGCGTTCGGGTACAGACGGCCTGCAACGTTGCCAAATCGTTTGAGTTTAGAGGTGCGGTTGCATGTATAAAGAGTTGTCTAAAGCAGGTTGTTTATAAAATAATTCCCAGAAGAAGAAAAAATAATAGCGTGAAGGGATTACTCACTTCTTGCCACATACATAAATCAAATCTAGCAACCCTAATTTTAACCGCCCAATAAAACCCGGTTTCTCAATTAAGATTATTATAATTTTGAATTTACTTTTGATTTTTAAAATTCGTTAATTATTGGAATAAATGGACTCCGTATGAATTAATAGATTGTTCTACAAGTAATGAAAAATGCTGATTTTCGAATGACTACAAAGGGGTTGAATTAACGAATGCAGCGAGTTAATTAACTTTTCACGAGCTGAAAAACACTTTTTCTTACTACTATTTTACTTAAAACAGACTTTCAAACGTAAATTTTAATTCAAATTATAACAAAAATGAAAGGATGGAAGGGCGAAATTATTCTGAACGTTAATAAAATTTTTCGTTTGATTCCTTTAAACACTACAATTAAACATTACATCTGCAATTGGTAGTGTTTTTCCACTCATCGTGCAATTCGATAGAAAAAGAATGTTTAAGCGTAAATTTGTTTTTTTGAACGAATGTTTTTTACTAAATAATTGTTATTAGATGAGAGACATGGCTCTGTATCTCACAAATTGGGGATTTAGTTAAGTCATTACTTTGACAAATTAATTTTGACGGTTCTTGTCTTGCGCTAAAAATAGTTAGGGTTTTTGAAACTTTTCTCCTTTCAGCGTAAAATAGGATAAAAACACCGAAGTAGTAAGTAACAGCGTTGTGGGTGTGTCAACCAGAAATGTAATCAAATTTCAATTTATTGTAAGCTTAGTAAGGCAGTACGACCAGGGATTAGCCTTTAACAACTACATAAAGTACCATGAATATCTTTAGAGTGACATTAGATTACTTATCCCCGACAGAAAAAAAATCAATTTGAGTTTGAATTTGAAAGAATTTTCACCAGTCTGGGAAAAAGCGATGTACAGTAGGTTCGATCCTCAGTGTGGAACTTTTATACAGTTTTTTCAGTTTAGTACATGAACATGAGCCGCACGTATGGTGGAAAAGACATTTTGTGTTGTCACGTTCTGCCTGAGATTATACAACCCACTATGACGCAGTCTGAATCTTTCTTGTAGTTGAGGCAACTTGGCAACAAAGCTATGTCTTCGTGCTCGATCGCAGTACGCGGGCGCATGCGCACATGTCAGGTCCCGATTGTGCATGATTACCCATTTCTCTTACAAATTTCTCGTTATTTATAACATTTCCCAATAAAATCAAAATAAATATTCAATATCGTTTTTACTAACAAGTCTAGTGGAATTTGAAATTTAAATACTACTAAGCTAACACATGCGGTATGCACTTTGACAACCCGACAACGCTGACATCTGACACTTAACCTAACTTTTAACTAAACATGTGAAGATGAGTAAATCAAACGATTTTTACAACAGTTGTCTCCAGACCTTCCAGGGCATTGCAAAGAAACCGACGCAATTTCTCCAGTAAGTTGTACAATAATTTTTTTGCTATAATTATTGGGTGTGTTTCAAGGCCAAATGAAGACTTTTGTGGCGAGATCAAGCGCAATTTGAAGGAACTCTACGATTTTACGAAGCGTGAAGAGATTAAAGTTGCGAAGTCCAACGCTTTGCCAGAGTTAATAACGCAGAATTTTGATCTAGAGCAGATTTGGCAGCAAGTTGAGTTGCAAAACGATGCTGTGATTTCTCCTGCTGTGACGGGGGTTAGTAGATTGGTGGTGAACAAGGCGGGGCTCTTCTTAAGTGATAAAGAGACAAAAGAGAAAGAACAAATTGAAGATGATGGTGAAGAGTCAGATGGGGATGAAGATATCAATCTTGAAGAAGAGACAAATCCTGAAGATGAAGATGAAGATCTTCAAGACTATGGAGAGGACCTTCATGAATCCAAACCTGATAAACCAAAAACAAAAGGCTCAATAGTAGACGACGGCTTTTTCAAGCTTGAAGAAATGGAGAAGTTCCTCCAAGCTGAAGAGAAGAAGACAAATCCAGACTCAGGCAATGATTCAGAGTCAGATGATGAGGATGAAGAAAGTGTCGATTTATTTGACCAAGAAGAAGAGGAAGAGGAAGAAAACGCAATGGAACTAGCGAGATACAAAGACTTTTTCGTCGCCCAACAAGAGAAAAGACCTAAACACCTCCCAGAACTTGAAGATCTTGGTCCATCATCGCATGAATTGAAACAACACAGACTTTCTAAAAAAATAGAAGAGCTGGAGGAAGAAGCTCTTGAGGAAAAATCCTGGCAACTACAAGGAGAAATCACCGCGACAAATCGCCCACAGAACTCCCTCCTTGAAGATGTTCTTGAGTTTGATTTGACGACACGGCCAGCACCTGTTATCACCGAGCAGACTTCAATGCAACTTGAGGATATCATAAAGCAAAGAATTAAAGACCGCGTTTTTGATAGCGTGGAGCGAAAAGTAAAACCTACAGAAACACCTCTGGAGTACAAGAAGAAGTTGGTGCTAGACCAAGAAAAAAGCAAAGAGTCATTGGCTCAGATATATGAAAAAGACTATTTAGAACAACAAGCCAATCTTACTAAGGACGAAGACGTGGAGACGAAAGAACCTGAGCTTCACCAAGAAATAAACTCTTTAATGAAAAGTCTGTTTGTCAAGTTGGACGCTTTGTCTAACTTCCACTTCACGCCAAAACCTGCGATTCCTGAGCTCAAAATTATAAGTAATTTACCTGCTATTAACATGGAGGAAGTTGCGCCTGTTGCGACAAGTGACGCCGCTTTGTTAGCACCTCAAGAAGTTAAACGTTCTAGTAAAGGAGATGAACTAGGAAAGGCCGAACGTACAAGCACCGATAAGAAGAGAGAACGGAGGAAAAAGAAGTTAAAACAGAAGATACACGCCCGGGAAAAACAGAAGAAGGAAGAAACGACCGTGGGGAAGAAATACACTAAGGAGAAAGCAAAACGAATGTTGGAAAAAGTCACGAAAGACGGAAATGTTAATAAAGTAAGTCTTTTCTTTTGTTGTGCTCATTTTCATGTCGTTTTTCAGATGGAAGTGAGCAGTACAGCCGTGAAATCATCAAAAGCGTTCTTCACTCAATTGGAGGAAGAGGTGAAGTCACAGATCAAGCGGAAAACAGATGGGAAAGCGAATAAAAAGAAGAACACTCCTAGTGCTAAGAGACTGAAACTGTAATTTCTATTTTTATTACAATACATATAACAACGCGAAAATAACAACGATTGTGCTTGGAACGACACGGACGGAGAAGTTCTCCTCAACTAGATCTTCCTTCGGGATTAAAGTCTCTTCCGGCAGTGTTCCCAGCATGGTATCTCGCACCTCCTCCACCTTTTTAAACACTCGGTACAAGTTCCTTCCTGCCAATTTTTCCAAATTTGCGACGGTCCACCTCTCTGGATTCGTAGTGTAGAGAAGATCAAAAAGATCTGGATATTTCGAAACGTCCTCTAGACCTTCTGGAACTCTGCGCACAGTTAAAAATCACGAGACTAAAAAGTACTCACTGGTTAACTCCATCGTAGTCTCCACCGATCCCCACATGATCCACTCCAGCGACATCCGCGATATGCTCGATGTGTTCTACAAATCTCTTGTATTCTTGGGAGTGTTAGAAGCACGTACTTACTGACGACATCGGCGATGGTCACGTTTCCAGAACCCACAAAAGCGCTGTAGAAGTTCACCATGACGACTCCACCATTCGTGGTCACTTTGCGTAGGATATCATCGCGGACGTTCCGATGATGATGGTGCACTTCCCAAGACGAAGAGTGTGAGAAGATCACCGGTGCTTTGGAGATGTCGATGGCTTGGTCCATCACGCGGTACGAAACGTGCGATAAGTCGACCATCATTCCAAGGCGATTCATCTCGACGACGATTTTCTATAAATAAAAAATGAGAAAGTTTGTTGAGACTTTGGGGATTGGGGACCTCTCCGAATTTCGTTAGATTTGCGACAGGGGAGCTGGAGTCGCCGTCTACTGGAGAAGCGTCCGCCCAGGCAAGATTACAACTGTGGGTGAGAGTCATGTAGCGGACCCCCAAATCGTAAAATTGTCTCAATAGCGCCATTTTATTATCAATAGAGTGTCCTCCTTCCAACCCGATCAAACTAGCGATCCTGTTGTTATTGAAAGCGGCGACAATGCCTACAAAATCGAATTAGAACTGTCCAAATAATTTAATGAGTACCATCAGCGGTGTCCACGAACTCCAAGTCAGCGGGGTATTTTCTGATAAGACGTCTGATGACATCGACTTGTTCTAAGCTTCTAGAGACGATGGTGTCGTAGTTTGTGGGGTCGCAACCAACGTAAGCGACCCAGAACTGTCCTCCTACTTTGCCTTGTCTTAGTCTGGGTAAATCAGTAAAGCAAGACTTGCAGTTTTCGGTGCCAAACAGAGTATCATTGATGAGGTCATTTTCGAACGAGAAGTTCTGGATGCGGTTTCCTAGAAGGTTGTATAAGTTGAAGGGCAAGTCGTTGTGTCTGCAAAAAATTGGGAAAGATTTGAGTAAACGTTTTGCGATTACATAATTACATTAATTTTGTTGTGGCAGGTTTTAATTTAGTCTTGAACTTTTTCGTATGTTATTTTTGGTAATAAAATAAATAAGTCTATAATTATACAGCGTATTTTTTTCAGCCACGCAATATGTGGTTCTATTTTTTGACCAACACCTTGAAAAAAGTGCGCCAACAAAAAAGATTAAAAATATAATTTTCGACAAGCAGGTTTCATGTTATAATCTGAAATAATAAATTTTATAATAAAGTACGTTTATGTTTTTATAGGGAGTGGTTTAGCACGTCTCCAGCAAAAATTAATTTATTTACTCTAAAAATCTCCACACAAAGGATAATTTAATTGTTAATAATAATATTGTTGTATTATATTTATATAAGAATGAATGTAGACAATGACGCTTTCCAGATTATCTCATAAATAATATTCGAAATTTGATCCTTTTCTAGTTTATTTTCGGAGCAAACTCAACTTATTGCATCTCATTTTACGCAGAATTTCACGCAAATTCCAAATCCATGCTCAAAACTCAATAAATAATTAAGTTATGACCTTTAAAGCTTTGGATGCTAGTTTTTTATTTTCTAAATTTTTACAATATCTCTGAAACTACGACAGATAGAATGTTTTGGTTTTTGTTGCATATTTTAGAATCCGCTCTGTTTTCTAAAATTCAATGGTCAATTTTTTCCAAAAAAATTGCAACCGATTTTTTCGTTTTTTGATCTTCACTCGTCAGCCACTTGTTTTACTGATCTGAAATTTGGACAGATGATAGACTTCGAACTGTTCTTTTGATCATAAACCTCAAAAACATTAATCGTCGTTTTCGCGCTAAAAAAAATCTAAAAATTACCCCAAATAAACCTGAAAAGCCATTTCGGGGTCAATATCTAACTTTATTGATGAGCAAACTTACATTATTATATCTCATTTTACGCAGATTTTCACGCAGAATCCAAAACTGTCAAAATTTTCCCCGTACATCAACAAATAATTGAGTTATGACCGATTAAAATTTTGGGGTGTCGCCAGAGGACCAAATTTTTGATGGCCCGAAAATATCGATCCTCTGTATTTAAGGTCACTAGACAGAAAGTTTATTTTTTGTATTAGAAAAGACAAGTTTTTATTTCATGATATTATCTATATCTTGGAAACTACGACACATAGAGAAACATGGAAAATTTGTTTTTTTCGAAAAAAAATTCTCAGCGCAAATTTTGTAAATCAAATTTGGTCAATATCTAGTTTATTTGTGGAGCAAGATTACCTTATTAGGGCTTATTTAACACAGATTTTCACGCAGACTCCAAAATTGTGCAAATTTTTCAATCTCCGTAACTACGACAAATGGAAAGTTCTGGTTTTCGCCATCGTTTTTCTCGCGCTTTTGTTGCTTAAAATCGGCTTTCAGACACCAAAATTTGATGTCGGTTTCATGTGATCATGAGAAATATTGAGAAGATTTAAACAGATTCAAACTCACCCATCGATCAAAGGAAAATTGTCCAAAGCAGTCCGTGCAACTGGACTAACAGTCGCTTGAAAACTGTTTCCGAACACAAAAAACAATACAAAAACGAACAACATGGTTACAAGTCTACCGAGGATTCAATTACGTTCTGCGTCTGGAGGTGTTATATTGGCGGATTAAGCTTAACTTTGATAAAAATTAGGAATTATGGGGATTAGACTCGATGTGTTTGAAGGATTAATTGCAGTAATCTCTAGACCACAACGTTACGTTATTTTATAGCTTACACGTTTGTTTCAAAACCAGATCAGATAACACTGTAATGTAATTTGAAAAATGTGCTCGTCACGATTTTTTTATAATGAAATAAAACAGAGTGATGAAGTTGTTTATTTCATAACGATTGAACACCAATAAATAAAACTATCAAGAAGTATAAATACAACAGTCATCTAGGTAACAAATCATAAATACGCTTTGATTACGTTAGATTGCACTAACCCATTTTTAGAATATGGTAACAATAATCCCAGTTGCTTTAAGTACTAATATCAAAAAAATAAATCTCTGAAATCACAAAACGGCGGCCTCTCTACACATCAAAATCCGTGGAGTTTTACCATATAATCCACGTCCCCAAAAATAATTCTCTCTGTCCAGACCATAATACTAAAGTGCGAAACTAGAAATAAATGTGCACCCAAAAAGTAGCTGAATTTAGGCACGAAACTAAGACAGTCTAGCTTTATCAATGCTACTTATTTCGTTGGGAGTGAAGCCGAGAATACTCTGTATAGCCTTTAGATGACCCTGACTGTTCTCCTTATCGGTCAAGAAGTAGTAGACGGCGGATTTGAGGAATTGAAGTGTGATTTCTGGATCAATCTTGCTTTTATTTTTTGCTTCCATGAGCTGCCGATACATTGCCTGCAAAACAGTAAAAATTACTACTTTTTCGTGGCTGTACAAGAGTACAAGACTAAAAGTGCTACGAGCTACCACATGCAAGAAAGGGCAGTGCCTAATTTTCGGGTATTGGTACAATTACCTTTCTAGCACCAAGTACCCACAACGAAAGAGCCTCTTTAGCGCTAAGTAAAGGCTGTAAGTTGTTAGAAGTTGAGGCGTACTCTAAGTCCTAAAAAATTCCGGAGTTTATCGTTAACAGTCCCCGAAATCTTCATTCTTTAGGTAGAAAATAACAAGATTTGTACCCACCTTGATGTTCTCCAGCTCGTTCTTCGTGACTTGGAGCTCCTCGAGGAGTTCCGGAACGGAAATTCGACTAGGACCCTGTTTTGCCATTTCCGTTATCTAACAATGGAAATAATGAGAAAAAGAAGGACACGAAAAAAGTAAGTACCCTATTTTCGCGTTCCAAACGCGCGGCTTCCTGCCCTTGGTTGTACATCTCAAGATAAGTCTTTTTCTGCTTCTCTTCTTGTTGGCTCAGCTTCTGGCAAGCATCCTCCAATTGAGTCTCCAGCTCTTTGATCTTCTCCTTCGCTAAATCGAGCTCCGGGACCATCTCCCAGTACCTCTGATTGATCTCAGTGATCCTCTGAAGAAGCTCTTCAACTTTATCATTATGTTTTTGCTTCATCTGATAGGACTCTTCTTCATGTGTCTTCACGAGCTCCTGGAGCCGCTTTTCGTACTCTACAATTAAGTTAGTATGTTCGCTATTTTCACCCAGAGCTACGTTCACAGCCTTATCCGCTTTTCTTTTACTTGGCTGCAAAGAACCACTAGAGAAAATTCACTCAAAATTAACACTTACGCTTGAAAGCTCGTTTTCTTTGGCGCTAATTGGTGAGTTAGTAAAGTCTTCAAAATGGCCGGAATCTGTATAAGAATTCGTCATTTCATTGTGCAGAACACTTTTGTCAATGGTGTCAAGGTCTGGGGTCATTTGCTCGTCTGTGTTTTCTTTCACTGTCACAGCATCGCTTGAATTAGATTTGTCTTCAGGAGAGTTGAGAGCAGCTTTGTATAAACGTAATTCAACGACTTCTTTGGTAAGTTTCAGGATTTCGCTGTCTCTTTGCTCGAGATCTTTCTTTGCTTGGTGGAGGAGGTGTTTGAGTTTTTTTACTTGGCGGTGGACGCGTTGCGTTGGCGTTAAGTAGTCTTCTCCTGTTGCTCCAGCGTGTTGGTTACAATGAAAAACATATCTGAAAGAAAAAAAAGGTGTTAAAATACTAAAATAATGATTTTTTATTCAATTAATTTATGCCATGAACCTATAAAAGGTCACATCGTAGCTGTTATGTTCATCGATTGCTCGTAAAAAAATTGGAACAAGAAAAATCAATTTAATAATCCCATGAAGCGGAACCATATCTGATGGCAGATTCTCGGATTTTACGGAATAGGCTCAGACGTGCTTTCGCGTATCTTAAGCGCACGGTCGTTCTAATTTTTTCAATTTAGAACGTAGTTATAATTGCGCGTTTTAATTATGTGAGAGCCCCCTTTGCCCTCGTTCCGATAGTCATCAATTATTTCCTTTTTTCTTCGTGCAAACTGCACGGTTCAATGCGACCGTTCTCAATTTCCGAACTAAATAAAATCGTGTCAATCTCCAACTTACTTCATACTTCTCCCGGAGAATGTGGTGCCATTCCGTGCTACACTCGCGTGATCACAAGACCCCACACTAGTCAAACTAGTGATACTCGTGATACTTTCAGTCTCCCAATCTAAATGCGTAGCGGAACGATTCTTGACATCCGGGGAAGTAGGTGGTGTCTTCGGCGACGCCGTCAACGCCGAGGGTGAGCGTGGAGCATTGAGCCGTGTCGCCGACAACGACAAAGACTGCAGTCATCGTAAATTATTACCGCCATAATCAATACTCGTTCGACTCACCAGACTTCTTATTCGAGAAGGTGACTCCGGTATCGAGGGCCCTTTTGGGGGTTTACGACTGAGGGAATCCGTCGTGTCGAAATTTCGGCCTTTTGCAGTTGGAGGAGCGCCATGTCTACAGTTCCTCTCTCCCCTCTCCATAAAGGAATTCCCACGTTTCAGGAGGGCGCTTTTATTATCCTGCCGAGGTCCTGAGTGGTTTGGGAGCGGACTAAAATGGTTTGAAGCGCTGAGGCGCATACTTCCGGAACGACGCAGCGGGGTGGGCGACGAAGGCACCGGAATCCGGGAATCTTTCGGTTTTGACATCGGGAAAAGATTCGCACTCATCTTTTAACTAATTCCTGGAAACTGAGAACATGAAATGTTTTAGTACGTATTTTGATAAGGCTGTTAAATCTGATTTAGATAACAAAAATGAATCATTGTCAGCACTTACCTGAGCAAAATTTTTAAAGCATTTTTAAAAGGAACTTACTTGGACTACACCATATTGTTATGAATTATTTAGAACGTCGAAAGTTAATTGCCTCAACACAATATTACGGAACATTCTTGCTGTATCCCCACTTTTATAACGTAACAAAACCATTAAGAAATGTCTTAAAATCGGTAGAATGGAAATGACCGCGTGGCTTTTACATGTGGTGTTGGTTGTATACAACTTTATCATCGAAATTTCACAGTCATTAATGATAAACACTGATAAGGACAAGTGCCAAAAAAGGGAAATTTATTGGACGATGTTACTCTTTACAGTAATTTTTATTATTTCTTTACAACAAATATAATCCAATTTAAATCATTTTTATGCTTTTCCTGCAATTTTTTTGTGTTGATCCATTTTTGTTGTTCCTCTGCCATTTTTCTTTGAGAAATCGGCAAAACTGTGCATGAAATCTACAAAACTCGTCGAAAAATCAACTATTTTGAAGCGATTTTTTTATATACAGGCGGTTTTTGGGGCCGTATTCACAACGTAGAGGTTGAAAAGCATAAAATAATAAGTTCTTATTAAGATTCAACGGTTAATTCTAGAGAAATCTGCAGAAATGTGCATGAAATCCGCTAAAATCGCAAAAAAATGTCGAAAAAACCATTTAAATTTGAAACTAAATGACGATTTTTCCAAATATACAGGCGATTTTTAAGGCTGTATTTGCAAAGTAGAGATTAAAATGCATAAAATAACAAGTTTTTATAAAGATACAACGGTTAATTTTGGAGAAATCGTCTGAAATGTGCATAAAATCCGCAAAAATCCCCAAAAACGTCGAAAAATCACCTAAATTTGAAGCTAGATGACGATTTTGGTGGATGCGCCGGATTAAAGATTTAAATTTTAATTTGTAGGAGACAAATATTACTATTTACTAATAAATTTCATCTGTCTGAATGGCACAAATGAAAGATTTCCATACTTCTAGTTTTTACAGAAACAAGAAAATATGAGAATTATAAAATAAAAGTGGTGGATGCGCGTATTAAATATAAAAATTCCGAGACTCGCTGATGAAAGCTTAAAATTTATTAAATGTCTCCTAATAAATTAGAAAAAGAGATCTTACCTGTACCAAAAGAATCAAAAAATGTTATATTCTTCAAGTCAATGGAAAAATGGTGGATGCGCCATTTTAAACAAAATTACTCTTTATTTTTATATCCTTTGGAATTTTGAAGGCTATTGGACACTTTTCATTGTTTTTTCAACTATCTTAACATTACAGGCCTCTTTTATCTGTCTTTAGAATCTTTTACTCGAGTTTTTTGATTTTTATGAACAAATCAAAAGCATTTTTTTACCTGAGAGAGCAGAATGACCTCGTCTGCGACTACTACAAATCTGTTTTTTATTGTAGGTATTACGAGTTTCTTATCTTCCGTCGTAAAATTATGTACTGATTTTCAGAAAACACGTCTCGTATTCTTGTGAGAATTGGTTAACAAAGAAAACAAGATTGATTTGTCTCAATTTATTAAACAATAACTAGGAAATCCAAATTTACAACAACGTTCAATCAACACCTACGAATTTAATTAAACTGCATAGCAAAGTGTAACTTAAAACTATTTTGAAACAATTTTATTGCCAACGTTATCAGGCACTAACAATTTTTGATATAAAAGTCTACATTTTAGCTACATCACTGGTAGAACCACACTAAAATTAGGCTGGCAAAAAACCTAAATTTGTGCATGCATATCACACTGTGTATAAATGCACTTTCAACAATCTAAGCCTAATATTATTGACAGATCATTACGGCCTAATTTAGCACTAGCGCGCTTTTTTAGTATACAATTTCCTACCCCAAACAACCCCGTTAAGTTTCTCACCGAAAACATACAAACTTAGAGTCAAACCAAACAAACCAATAAAGAAAACTATTCTTGCGGGGAAGTTCAACACGTCTAAAATGGGGTAAACCCAAACCCCGGAATACGAGTGGATGATATGTATCCAAATTAAGTAAATTAGCATGAAGACGCTTAAGACAGTTAGACCAAATTTGCGCGAGGGATATCTTCTACATGATGTAAAAAATTCCATTAGGATGAAGAGCATGATGTTGGTGTGCATGGCGTGGTTCAACCACATGGGGAAGAACGCATCCAAGGCCTTAGGGAAAATTAGCTCGCGGTCTACGAGGTATATCGCCCAGAAAGTCAGTCCGACGAACATGGAGAGAGGGAATGCTAAACAGGCCAAAATCTGAAAGAAAAAGTATTGTATACAACTCGACTGTAATAGTGTTATTACCAAATCTTTTATTCTTCGTATGAGTGGTGGCTTTTTCGGCGTCTCCTCGTTGCTTCCGACGACATCATTGAGTACACAAATGGTAAAAAAGACAGCTTGTAAAATCTGTAAAAAATCAATCAATCAACGAAGGATTTTTTTAAAAAGCCCACCGCATCCCAGTACGTCAGGAATTTCAATTTTCCACTCTTCCCGAAGGAATCCCCCATTTTATGCACACTTGAAGGAATTTTAACATAATTCCAGTCATAATAACAAGCGAACCAAAAATGAACAGCCGCAACAAAATGACACAAAGTTTTCGCCCCCATTTTTACATGCCACTTTACAGTGAAATACTTCGATTTATCTGTAGTACAAAGGTTACATTTCTCTCGTTTCGCTCTGACAGGTTTGACAACAATCCTAACCTTGTTTCTTGTTTATGTCAGTGTCATCTTTCTCCACCAATCACAACAGTCCGGGAAAATTTGAATAATGCCACGAGAAAACTGCTGAATCACCAACTCACCATGTTCCAGAAAGTAAGAAACTTCAGTCGTCCTTTGAAGAAAACCATGTCACTTGGGTGCTGCAGGGGTGGTATGTCCACAAAAGCTTGGTCATACCACAAAATAAATACATTGATTCCCACTGCAAAAAAATGAAAAACGCTTCGGAGAGAGGTCATGGCTGAATTGCAGTGTTTTCTAAACTGCTAAAGTAATTTGTGTTTCAATAACGTGAAGAGATAAATGTTATCGCACTCGAACCAGTTTTAGCTATGTCGTCACAACATTATAATTGTTCCAATGGAGAGGAACACTTTAGTTTATCCCCGCCTTCGTTTCCAGTGGGAGATTATTGAATAATCGCCTTGTTACTTGCTCTGGTTGATTAATTAAACAGGTGGGAACTGTAAAAAACGACACAAAAAAGATTAAAAATTTGTATTGAAAAAGTTTGCTTCAGTGAATAAAGAAAGCAAATTTATGGAATATAAATTGTCAAATTATAATTTCCGGGCTCCTAATATCGAAAATTGCTGTACTGCGGCAGCCAAGCGGTGAAAACATCAAGCGTCGTGACTACAAATGCTGAAATTTAATCTTTTTTAACTAATTATCCACCAATCGGTCAAATCAAAAGGGCAATTTTTTCCGAAGGGGGCAAAAAATTCGCGTAGTGACTTTAATAAGAAAAAGTGTTCTTACATCCAATGATTTTGTAATAAAAAACGCGTAATTGAATTTCTTGTTTTTTTCTGCGTTCTCTTTTATTTGCAGGGGTGTGTTCATAAAGTGAGACGTCTGTTGGAGCGTGTGACGTCAGAGTGATGTGATTAACACTCTGAGATTCACCAGTGTTGCTGCGTTTATGGTTTTCGCAAAAATTCATGAGTAAAACTATGGCCAAACTTCTGATATCGATATCTCGCTTATTTTTTAGAGTAAACTTAGGTTATTATACATCAGTGTACGCAGAATTTTACGCAGATTCCAAATCTGGGATTTAAATTTAGATCCGACAACAAATAACCGAGTTATGGTCGATCAAAGTTTTGGAAAGTTGATTTTCATTTTTTCTCATTTTTCGTAATTTTTAAAGCCAAATATCTCGGAAACTATTTGAGATATTGAGATGCGGTTTGCGCCATCGTTTTTCTCGGCTCATTTTACGTTAGAAAATGTTCTCAAAAGCCCAAAATTCAATAGTCAATTTTTCGCGAAAAAAAATTGCGACTCAAACGATGAAAATTTTTATTTTTTTTTATTTTTAGCCATAACTTGTAAACAATTTGTCCGATAGATCTCAAATTTGGCCAGTAGATAGATTTCGAGCTCCTCTTTCGACTGATGTATAATTCAATGCTATTAAACGTCGTTTTTATTTTGAAAACATTGATTGAAAATCACCCTAAAATGATGTTTCCGAAACAGTTTTTAGCCGATACCTCGTTTATTTATTAAGAAAACTCAACAAATTTGGGTCTCATTTTACGCAGAATTTCACGCTGAATTCAAAAACATGATAATTTTTGAATTTTTGTCAACAAATAACCGAGTTATGGCCGTTTGAAATTTTGGGTTGTCGCCAGAGGGCCAAATTTTTGAAAGTTCAAAACAATTCGTGCTCGATATCTCGGAAACTATTTCAGATATTAAGATGCGGTTTGCGCCATCGTTTTTCTCACAATTTTTTACCTAAGAAACAGTTCTTTGATTTGTCTACAGACGAAATTTGCAAATTTTCTTATGGCCAAACTTCTGATATCGATATCTCGCTTATTTTTTAGAGTAAACTTAGGTTATTATACATCGGTGTGCGCAGAATTTTACGCAGATTCCAAATCTGGAATTTAAATTTAGATCCGACAACAAATAACCGAGTTATGGTCGATCAAAGTTTTGGAAAGTTGATTTTCATTTTTTCTCATTTTTCGTAATTTTTAAAGCTAATTATCTCGGAAACTATTTGAGATATTGAGATGCGGTTTGCGCCATCGTTTTTCTCGGCTCGTTTTACGTTAGACAATGTTCTCAAAAGCCCAAAATTCGATAGTCGATTTTTCGCAAAAAAAAATTGCGACTCAAACGATGAAAATTTTTCATTTTTTTTTATTTTTAGCCATAACTCGTAAACTATTTGTCCGATAGATCTCAAATTTGGCCAGTAGATAGATTTCGAGCTCCTCTTTCGACTGATGTAAATTCAATGCTATTAAACGTCGTTTTTATTTTGAAAACATTGATTGAAAATCACCCTAAAATGATGTTTCCAAAACAGTTTATGGCCGATACCTCGTTTATTTATTAAGAAAACTCAACAAATTTGGGTCTCATTTAACGCAGAATTTCACGCTGAATTCAAAAACATGATAATGTTTGAATTTTTGTCAACAAATAACCGAGTTATGGCCGTTTGAAATTTTGGGTTGTCGCCAGAGGGCCAAATTTTTGAAGGTTCAAAACAATTCGTGCTCGATATCACGGAAACTATTTCAGATATTAAGATGCGGTTTGCGCCATCGTTTTTCTCACAATTTTTTACCTAAAAAACATTTCTTTGATTTGTCTACAGTCGAAATTTTTGCAAATTTTCGCGAAAATTCATGACTAAAACTATGGCCAAATTTCTGATATCGATATCTCGCTTATTTTTTAGAGTAAACTTAGGTTATTATACATCAGTGTACGCAGAATTTTCAGCAGATTCCAAATCTGGGATTTAAATTCAGATCCGACAACAAATAACCGAGTTATGGTCGATCAAAGTTTTGGAAAGTTGATTTTTATTTTTTCTCATTTTTCCCAATTTTTAAAGTTGAATATCTCGGAAACTAATTGAGATATTGAGATGCGGTTTGCGCCATAGTTTTTCTCGACTCATTTTACGTTAGAAAATGTTCTCAAAAGCCCAAAATTCGATAGTCGATTTTTCGCAAAAAAAAATTGCGACTCAAACGATGAAAATTTTTCATTTTTTTTTATTTTTAGCCATAACTCGTAAACTATTTGTCCGATAGATCTCAAATTTGGCCAGTAGATAGATTTCGAGCTCCTCTTTCGACTGATGTATAATTCAATGCTATTAAACGTCGTTTTTATTTTGAAAACATTGATTGAAAATCACCCTAAAATGATGTTTCCGAAACAGTTTTTAGCCGATACCTCGTTTATTTATTAAGAAAACTCAACAAATTTGGGTCTCATTTTACGCAGAATTTCACGCTGAATTCAAAAACATGATAATTTTTGAATTTTTGTCAACAAATAACCGAGTTATGGCCGTTTGAAATTTTGGGTTGTCGCCAGAGGGCCGAATTTTTGAAGGTTCAAAACAATTCGTGCTCGATATCTCGGAAACTATTCCAGATATTAAGATGCGGTTTGCGCCATCGTTTTTCTCACAATTTTTTACCTAAGAAACAGTTCTTTGATTTGTCTACAGTCGAAATTTGCAAATTTTCGCAAAAATTCATGACTAAAACTATGGCCAAACTTCTGATATCGATATCTCGCTTATTTTTTAGAGTAAACTTAGGTTATTATACATCGGTGTACGCAGAATTTTACGCAGATTCCAAATCTGGGATTTAAATTTAGATCCGACAACAAATAACCGAGTTATGGTCGATCAAAGTTTTGGAAAGTTGATTTTCATTTTTTCTCATTTTTCCCAATTTTTAAAGTTAAATATCTCGGAAACTATTTGAGATATTGAGATGCGGTTTGCGCCATCGTTTTTCTCGGCTCATTTTACGTTAGAAACTGTTCTCAAAAGCCCAAAATTCGATAGTCGATTTTTCGCGAAAAAAAATTGCGACTCAAACGATGAAAATTTTTATTTTTTTTTATTTTTAGCCATAACTCGTAAACTATTTGTCCGATAGATCTCAAATTTGGCCAGTAGATAGATTTCGAGCTCCTCTTTCGACTGATGTATAATTCAATGCTATTAAACGTCGTTTTTATTTTGAAAACATTGATTGAAAATCACCCTAAAATGATGTTTCCGAAACAGTTTTTAGCCGATACCTCGTTTATTTATAAAGAAAACTCAACAAATTTGGGTCTCATTTTACGCAGAATTTCACGTTGAATTCAAAAACATAATAATTTTTGAATTTTTGTCAACAAATAACCGAGTTATGGCCGTTTGAAATTTTGGGTTGTCGCCAGAGGGCCAAATTTTTGAAGGTTCAAAACAATTCGTGCTCGATATCTCTGAAACTATTTCAGATATTAAGATGCGGTTTGCGCCATCGTTTTTCTCACAATTTTTTACCTAAGAAACATTTCTTTGTTTTGTCTACAGTCGAATTTTTTGCAAATTTTCGCGAAAATTCATGACTAAAACTATGGCCAAATTTCTGATATCGATATCTCGCTTATTTTTAGAGTAAACTTAGGTTATTATACATCAGTGTACGCAGAATTTTAAGCAGATTCCAAATCTGGGATTTAAATTCAGATCCGACAACAAATAACCGAGTTATGGTCGATCAAAGTTTTGGAAAGTTGATTTTTATTTTTTCTCATTTTTCCCAATTTTTAAAGTTGAATATCTCGGAAACTAATTGAGATATTGAGATGCGGTTTGCGCCATAGTTTTTCTCGACTCATTTTACGTTAGAAAATGTTCTCAAAAGCCCAAAATTCGATAGTCGATTTTTCGCAAAAAAAAATTGCGACTCAAACGATGAAAATTTTTCATTTTTTTTTATTTTTAGCCATAACTCGTAAACTATTTGTCCGATAGATCTCAAATTTGGCCAGTAGATAGATTTCGAGCTCCTCTTTCGACTGATGTATAATTCAATGCTATTAAACGTCGTTTTTATTTTGAAAACATTGATTGAAAATCACCCTAAAATGATGTTTCCGAAACAGTTTTTAGCCGATACCTCGTTTATTTATTAAGAAAACTCAACAAATTTGGGTCTCATTTTACGCAGAATTTCACGCTGAATTCAAAAACATGATAATTTTTGAATTTTTGTCAACAAATAACCGAGTTATGGCCGTTTGAAATTTTGGGTTGTCGCCAGAGGGCCGAATTTTTGAAGGTTCAAAACAATTCGTGCTCGATATCTCGGAAACTATTCCAGATATTAAGATGCGGTTTGCGCCATCGTTTTTCTCACAATTTTTTACCTAAGAAACATTTCTTTGTTTTGTCTACAGTCGAATTTTTTGCAAATTTTCGCGAAAATTCATGATTAAAACTATGGCCAAATTTCTGATATCGATATCTCGCTTATTTTTAGAGTAAACTTAGGTTATTATACATCAGTGTACGCAGAATTTTAAGCAGATTCCAAATCTGGGATTTAAATTCAGATCCGACAACAAATAACCGAGTTATGGTCGATCAAAATTTTGGAAAGTTGATTTTTATTTTTTCTCATTTTTCCCAATTTTTAAAGTTGAATATCTCGGAAACTAATTGAGATATTGAGATGCGGTTTGCGCCATCGTTTTTCTCGGCTCATTTTACGTTAGAAAATGTTCTCAAAAGCCCAAAATTCGATAGTCGTTTTTTCGCGAAAAAAAAATGCGACTCAAACGATGAAAATTTTTCATTTTTTTTATTTTTGGCCATAACTCGTAAACTATTTGTCCGATAGATCTCAAATTTGGCCAGTAGATAGATTTTAAGCTCCTCTTTCGACTGATGTATAATTCAATGCTATTAAACGTCGTTTTTATTTTGAAAACATTGATTGAAAATCACCCTAAAATGATGTTTCCGAAACAGTTTTTAGCCGATACCTCGTTTATTTATTAGGAAAACTCAACAAATTTGGGTCTCATTTTACGCAGAATTTCACGCTGAATTCAAAAACATGATAATTTTTGAATTTTTGTCAACAAATAACCGAGTTATGGCCGTTTGAAATTTTGGGTTGTCGCCAGAGGGCCAAATTTTTGAAGGTTCAAAACAATTCGTGCTCGATATCACGGAAACTATTTCAGATATTAAGATGCGGTTTGCGCCATCGTTTTTCTCACAATTTTTTACCTAAGAAACATTTCTTTGATTTGTCTACAGTCGAAATTTTTGCAAATTTTCGCGAAAATTCATGACTAAAACTATGGCCAAATTTCTGATATCGATATCTCGCTTATTTTTTAGAGTAAACTTAGGTTATTATACATCAGTGTACGCAGAATTTTAAGCAGATTCCAAATCTGGGATTTAAATTCAGATCCGACAACAAATAACCGAGTTATGGTCGATCAAAATTTTGGAAAGTTGATTTTTATTTTTTCTCATTTTTCCCAATTTTTAAAGTTGAATATCTCGGAAACTAATTGAGATATTGAGATGCGGTTTGCGCCATCGTTTTTCTCGGCTCATTTTACGTTAGAAAATGTTCTCAAAAGCCCAAAATTCGATAGTCGTTTTTTCGCGAAAAAAAAATGCGACTCAAACGATGAAAATTTTTCATTTTTTTTATTTTTGGCCATAACTCGTAAACTATTTGTCCGATAGATCTCAAATTTGGCCAGTAGATAGATTTTAAGCTCCTCTTTCGACTGATGTATAATTCAATGCTATTAAACGTCGTTTTTATTTTGAAAACATTGATTGAAAATCACCCTAAAATGATGTTTCCGAAACAGTTTTTAGCCGATACCTCGTTTATTTATTAGGAAAACTCAACAAATTTGGGTCTCATTTTACGCAGAATTTCACGCTGAATTCAAAAACATGATAATTTTTGAATTTTTGTCAACAAATAACCGAGTTATGGCCGTTTGAAATTTTGGGTTGTCGCCAGAGGGCCAAATTTTTGAAGGTTCAAAACAATTCGTGCTCGATATCACGGAAACTATTTCAGATATTAAGATGCGGTTTGCGCCATCGTTTTTCTCACAATTTTTTACCTAAGAAACATTTCTTTGATTTGTCTACAGTCGAAATTTTTGCAAATTTTCGCGAAAATTCATGACTAAAACTATGGCCAAATTTCTGATATCGATATCTCGCTTATTTTTAGAGTAAACTTAGGTTATTATACATCAGTGTACCCAGAATTTTAAGCAGATTCCAAATCTGGGATTTAAATTCAGATCCGACAACAAATAACCGAGTTATGGTCGATCAAAATTTTGGAAAGTTGATTTTTATTTTTTCTCATTTTTCCCAATTTTTAAAGTTGAATATCTCGGAAACTAATTGAGATATTGAGATGCGGTTTGCGCCATAGTTTTTCTCGGCTCATTTTACGTTAGAAAATGTTCTCAAAAGCCCAAAATTCGATAGTCGATTTTTCGCAAAAAAAAATTGCGACTCAAACGATGAAAATTTTTCATTTTTTTTTATTTTTAGCCATAACTCGTAAACTATTTGTCCGATAGATCTCAAATTTGGCCAGTAGATAGATTTCGAGCTCCTCTTTCGACTGATGTATAATTCAATGCTATTAAACGTCGTTTTTATTTTGAAAACATTGATTGAAAATCACCCTAAAATGATGTTTCCGAAACAGTTTTTAGCCGATACCTCGTTTATTTATTAAGAAAACTCAACAAATTTGGGTCTCATTTTACGCAGAATTTCACGCTGAATTCAAAAACATGATAATTTTTGAATTTTTGTCAACAAATAACCGAGTTATGGCCGTTTGAAATTTTGGGTTGTCGCCAGAGGGCCGAATTTTTGAAGGTTCAAAACAATTCGTGCTCGATATCTCGGAAACTATTCCAGATATTAAGATGCGGTTTGCGCCATCGTTTTTCTCACAATTTTTTACCTAAGAAACATTTCTTTGTTTTGTCTACAGTCGAATTTTTTGCAAATTTTCGCGAAAATTCATGATTAAAACTATGGCCAAATTTCTGATATCGATATCTCGCTTATTTTTAGAGTAAACTTAGGTTATTATACATCAGTGTACGCAGAATTTTAAGCAGATTCCAAATCTGGGATTTAAATTCAGATCCGACAACAAATAACCGAGTTATGGTCGATCAAAATTTTGGAAAGTTGATTTTTATTTTTTCTCATTTTTCCCAATTTTTAAAGTTGAATATCTCGGAAACTAATTGAGATATTGAGATGCGGTTTGCGCCATCGTTTTTCTCGGCTCATTTTACGTTAGAAAATGTTCTCAAAAGCCCAAAATTCGATAGTCGTTTTTTCGCGAAAAAAAAATGCGACTCAAACGATGAAAATTTTTCATTTTTTTTATTTTTGGCCATAACTCGTAAACTATTTGTCCGATAGATCTCAAATTTGGCCAGTAGATAGATTTTAAGCTCCTCTTTCGACTGATGTATAATTCAATGCTATTAAACGTCGTTTTTATTTTGAAAACATTGATTGAAAATCACCCTAAAATGATGTTTCCGAAACAGTTTTTAGCCGATACCTCGTTTATTTATTAGGAAAACTCAACAAATTTGGGTCTCATTTTACGCAGAATTTCACGCTGAATTCAAAAACATGATAATTTTTGAATTTTTGTCAACAAATAACCGAGTTATGGCCGTTTGAAATTTTGGGTTGTCGCCAGAGGGCCAAATTTTTGAAGGTTCAAAACAATTCGTGCTCGATATCACGGAAACTATTTCAGATATTAAGATGCGGTTTGCGCCATCGTTTTTCTCACAATTTTTTACCTAAGAAACATTTCTTTGATTTGTCTACAGTCGAAATTTTTGCAAATTTTCGCGAAAATTCATGACTAAAACTATGGCCAAATTTCTGATATCGATATCTCGCTTATTTTTTAGAGTAAACTTAGGTTATTATACATCAGTGTACGCAGAATTTTAAGCAGATTCCAAATCTGGGATTTAAATTCAGATCCGACAACAAATAACCGAGTTATGGTCGATCAAAATTTTGGAAAGTTGATTTTTATTTTTTCTCATTTTTCCCAATTTTTAAAGTTGAATATCTCGGAAACTAATTGAGATATTGAGATGCGGTTTGCGCCATCGTTTTTCTCGGCTCATTTTACGTTAGAAAATGTTCTCAAAAGCCCAAAATTCGATAGTCGTTTTTTCGCGAAAAAAAATTGCGACTCAAACGATGAAAATTTTTATTTTTTTTTATTTTTGGCCATAACTCGTAAACTATTTGTCCGATAGATCTCAAATTTGGCCAGTAGATAGATTTCGAGCTCCTCTTTCGACTGATGTAAATTCAATGCTATTAAACGTCGTTTTTATTTTGAAAACATTGATTGAAAATCACCCTAAAATGATGTTTCCGAAACAGTTTTTAGCCGATACCTCGTTTATTTATTAGGAAAACTCAACAAATTTGGGTCTCATTTTACGCAGAATTTCACGCTGAATTCAAAAACATGATAATTTTTGAATTTTTGTCAACAAATAACCGAGTTATGGCCGTTTGAAATTTTGGGTTGTCGCCAGAGGGCCAAATTTTTGAAGGTTCAAAACAATTCGTGCTCGATATCACGGAAACTATTTCAGATATTAAGATGCGGTTTGCGCCATCGTTTTTCTCACAATTTTTTACCTAAGAAACATTTCTTTGATTTGTCTACAGTCGAAATTTTTGCAAATTTTCGCGAAAATTCATGACTAAAACTATGGCCAAATTTCTGATATCGATATCTCGCTTATTTTTAGAGTAAACTTAGGTTATTATACATCAGTGTACCCAGAATTTTAAGCAGATTCCAAATCTGGGATTTAAATTCAGATCCGACAACAAATAACCGAGTTATGGTCGATCAAAATTTTGGAAAGTTGATTTTTATTTTTTCTCATTTTTCCCAATTTTTAAAGTTGAATATCTCGGAAACTAATTGAGATATTGAGATGCGGTTTGCGCCATAGTTTTTCTCGGCTCATTTTACGTTAGAAAATGTTCTCAAAAGCCCAAAATTCGATAGTCGATTTTTCGCAAAAAAAAATTGCGACTCAAACGATGAAAATTTTTCATTTTTTTTTATTTTTAGCCATAACTCGTAAACTATTTGTCCGATAGATCTCAAATTTGGCCAGTAGATAGATTTCGAGCTCCTCTTTCGACTGATGTATAATTCAATGCTATTAAACGTCGTTTTTATTTTGAAAACATTGATTGAAAATCACCCTAAAATGATGTTTCCGAAACAGTTTTTAGCCGATACTTCGTTTATTTATTAAGAAAACTCAACAAATTTGGGTCTCATTTTACGCAGAATTTCACGTTGAATTCAAAAACATAATAATTTTTGAATTTTTGTCAACAAATAACCGAGTTATGGCCGTTTGAAATTTTGGGTTGTCGCCAGAGGGCCAAATTTTTGAAGGTTCAAAACAATTCGTGCTCGATATCTCGGAAACTATTTCAGATATTAAGATGCGGTTTGCGCCATCGTTTTTCTCACAATTTTTTACCTAAGAAACATTTCTTTGTTTTGTCTACAGTCGAATTTTTTGCAAATTTTCGCGAAAATTCATGATTAAAACTATGGCCAAATTTCTGATATCGATATCTCGCTTATTTTTAGAGTAAACTTAGGTTATTATACATCGGTGTACGCAGAATTTTACGCAGATTCCAAATCTGGAATTTAAATTTAGATCCGACAACAAATAACCGAGTTATGGTCGATCAAAGTTTTGGAAAGTTGATTTTTATTTTTTCTCATTTTTCCCAATTTTTAAAGTTGAATATCTCGGAAACTAATTGAGATATTGAGATGCGGTTTGCGCCATCGTTTTTCTCGGCTCATTTTACGTTAGAAAATGTTCTCAAAAGCCCAAAATTCGATAGTCGTTTTTTCGCGAAAAAAAAATGCGACTCAAACGATGAAAATTTTTCATTTTTTTTATTTTTGGCCATAACTCGTAAACTATTTGTCCGATAGATCTCAAATTTGGCCAGTAGATAGATTTTAAGCTCCTCTTTCGACTGATGTATAATTCAATGCTATTAAACGTCGTTTTTATTTTGAAAACATTGATTGAAAATCACCCTAAAATGATGTTTCCAAAACAGTTTATGGCCGATACCTCGTTTATTTATTAAGAAAACTCAACAAATTTGGGTCTCATTTTACGCAGAATTTCACGCTGAATACAAAAACATGATAATTTTTGAATTTTTGTCAACAAATAACCGAGTTATGGCCGTTTGAAATTTTGGGTTGTCGCCAGAGGGCCAAATTTTGACGGTTCAAAACAATTCGTGTTCGATATCTCGAAAAGTATTTGAGATATTGGGATGCGGTTTACGCCATCGTTTTTCTCGCGATTTTTTACATAATGCATAGATTCTGATTCTAGACATCGAAAAACACTAAAATATCCAAAACTAGCTTCTAAAGTTTGCTTTTGTGTGTTTTACGTCAATAAGTAAGTTTTGAAGATTTTAATTGATTTTACGAGTAAAAAGCGTCAAGATAGTCTAAACCAGTTCAGTTTTATTTGTGCTGAATTTATTAAAGTATAAACAAAAAATGTTCATTGGCAACAAATTTAAACCTTCGTGAGGCTTATGAAGCCTATTTTAACCTGCTAATCGGGAATCAAGATAAAAATTAGGTACCTCATTTTGCCTGTGTTAATTCAAAAATACTAATTCAAAATCGTGTCGACCGGTGTTATTAACACGAAAAAAGCGATCGTTTTTATTTCAATTCTTCACAATGCGTTATCTAATCACAACATCAAAATTTCGCCCTGTTATAAACATTATCTAATCTCCCAATAATTTTCACAAGAATCGCAAGTTTCGGTATTCATAATCAATACATTTATCAGTACCACTCGCAACCTCTTACCCAAAAACTCGAAATAACTCTTCCAAATCGAACAATTTAGGTACTGCACGTAACTCTGACGCGTAACTTTTTAATTAACCCACTCCTCAATCGCGCGTCATACCTTTTTTACCATTGGTCGCCGACTACCTTTTACATCAAGGATGTTGGTGGTGGTACCTGAGTGAGTCACCTCTTCAGTGAAACCTTACCTGCTTTTGCTGTCGTTAAAGCTAATTTACAGTGTTTGAAGACTCTATTGGTCTAGTGTACGATAACACTTTTTTCGTACCATAAATTATCAAGTTTTGCATAAAATGGTTGTAAAATTAACATGGTAGAATAATACGTGGCAAGAAAATAAGGTGAGTTCGACACATTACGAAACGTTGCAATTATAATTTTGTTAATGGGGGGGCACCGATTATTGTTGCTAATTGTACTTTGGGGAAGGGGACTTGTCGTCCCAAAAGTACTAAAAATTCAGTACGAAGTCTTACTTAGAATTGATAAGAGTTATTAGGAAAATGAGAATCAACGGGTGGTGAACTCATCAGGAATTCACACTGTTTACAGATGCAATCATATTTGGATAAGCGCTGTAAATTGTTTGAATAATTCAGTCGGAAGTAACGCGAATTAATGGCAACGTGAGTACCGAGTAAAAATTCCCATAGACTTATCGTCCTTTTTTTCAGACCTATGGCCGAGTTCCTCCAGTATGAATGGCGTCCGCAGAAGTTCGTCCCGGAGCAGCTCCCTTCAAAAAACGAACCCGTGGATAAAACCACTTCAATTCAAGCCTTCCGCAGCTTCATCCAACAGTCTACCGACCTCGAATTAAAGAACAACATCCAACAAGATGATAAAACTCTCCTCAAGTTCTTGTACGCCCGGAAATTTAACATCCCCGACAGTTTTTTACTCGTTCAGAACTACTATTGGTACCGAAAGAAAAACCACGCGGTTTTTAACAATTTCACTGCTGAATCAGAAGATATAAGAAACAGCCTCGAAAGTTGTCTCCCTGGAGTTCTACCTTCGAAAGACCGCAAAGGTCGATGCGTTCTGATCCTGAACGCTAGCAATTGGGATTGTAGTTATAGTCTTATTAGCGTGTATCGATCGATTTTACTAAGTTTAGAGTTTTTGACGAAGGATATTCATAATCAGTCTAGAGGCTTTGTGGTGATTGTGGATTGGACGGAGTTTTCATTTCGGCAGAGTACGAATTTGAAGCCGTCGATTTTGAAGTTGATGATTGAAGGGCTGCAGGATTGTTTCCCGGCTAGGTTTAAAGGGATACATTTCATAGGGCAACCGTGGTATGTTGAGGCTGCTTTAAGACTGATAAAACCGTTCTTGAAAGAGAAAATCAAGGAGAGGATTTTTGTCCACGGGAACAACTTGAGTACTCTTCACGATTATGTTCACAAAGACATATTGCCGGCTGAAATGGGGGGCGAACAACCCTGCTATAACCCCGCGCTGTGGATCAAAACTTTAACGGAAACCTAGAGGAATAGTCTTTATTACAATCTCAGATGTACATGACACGAGTTCAGTATTACAGTCATCAGAACTGCTGTGATCTATCAATAAATCAAACCAAATTAACACTGTGCTTTATCAAACCTCTGAGACACATCCTTCCAGTTTACCACCTCGAAAATCGCTTTAACGTAATCAGCTCGGACGTTCTTGTATTGTAAGTAGTACGCGTGCTCCCAGACATCAATCCCTAGAAGGGGGACCAACCCTGTTGTGGCCTGAAGGGGGTCCTGGTTAGCACAAGTTGCAATCTTCAAACTCTTTGATTTAGGGCAGTAACCCAACCACCCCCAACCAGACCCTTGCACCCCAATAGAAGACGCTGAGAGCTGATCCTTCAACTGCTGGACACCCCCGAACGACGATTCAATCGCTTTCTTCAGAGCGTCACTTGGTTGGGTAGATTCAGGGGTTAAATTCTGCCAGAAAATCGAGTGATTCAAGTGGCCACCGCCGTTGAAACGTAGCGCAGGCTCCAGAGACACTGCCGTGCTAAAATACAGGTTGAGACAAGTCCGGGGGACTCAACAAAAATCACCTGATGTCTCCTTTATTTAGGGCAGCTTTGAGTTTTTCCTCCGCTGCGTTTAAATTTGTTATGTACGTTTGGTGATGTTTAGTGTGGTGAAGATTCATAATATCACGGGAGATGATGGGTTCCAAGGCTTCGTAAGCATAGGGTAGCTCAGGAAGGCTGTGAGCAGCCCTCGCGCTAACCCTGCGAAAGTGAGGTTAGAAAAAATTAAAGCGTGACCGGTTTACTTACGTCGCCGCTTTGGTCACAAAAGGTCTCAAGTTGAACATTTTTGTAAGTTGCACGCCCACGAGTGTCTTACTTTTCTTATAATATCAACCTATATGACTTTTTTGACATTGGTTTGACAGCTGACAGATTTATGACAAGTAGGTCCTTGGAAAAAATTTCCCATTAAAACAAGATTGTAATAAAAAATAGTTTAATTTCAAAATTGTAAGACACAAGGAGTAATACTAAAAGATTACAAAAAAAAACTTGAAATTAACTGATTTTCTTAACCTCTACATCAAAAACAAGAGTGGAGTTGGGAGGGATGACTGGTGGTGAGCCTTCAGCCCCATATGCGACTTTCGGTGGGCACGTAATGCGTCGTTTTCCTCCAACTTTCATTCCAACGACTCCAAAATCCCAGCCTTTGATCACCTCTCCTTTACCGACTCGAAATTTAAAGCCTGGACCTTTAGTGGTGGAGTCAAATAATTTGTTGTTTGTCTTGAAACGTCCTTCATAGTAAACGTGGACGACTTTGCCGCCCTTGACGACTGCACCAGTTCCTTCTTTGATGTCTTCAATAACAACACCACCTTTGACAACTGTCTTTTTGGGTTTTGGTTTTTCTTCTTGTTTCTTGGGTTTTTCTTTAGGAACTTGCTTTTTAGGGGAGTTGGTTTTTGCTATGCCGTTTTGTTTAGCTGGGGGCATTTCTTCAGGTTCACCATCGCTGCTTAAACTTGAACTGTCTTCCTCCTAGAATTAAGGGGTTAACAAATTGTGGTTTGATAATGTGTAGTACCTCATCAGATTCTTCTTCTTCCCCATCTTCTTCTTCTTCAACATCATCTGTGACCAAACTTGGGAAAGTGTCTTCATCCTCTTCTTCCTCATCATCTTCACTATCAGACTCTCCTTCCTCCTCCTCAATGTCTTCTTCCTCTACTACATTCTTAGCACCCTTTGCTTTCTTGTTTGGTGCTGAAACTTCATTTTTAGCTTATACAAAACAAAAGACGAGAAACTTACGCCCTTCAAGGTCTTTTTTAGCACGTTTCTTATCTTTAACTGGGATGTACTCTTCATCATCTTCCTCATCAAAGATATCATCATCATCCATCATATCAACCAAATACCCAGTTAAATGTACATGACCTTTACCATTGGTAGCAAAGGAGACCTTAGTTCCTGCCTTTAATCCAAACCCTTTTAGTACCACCCAAAGATTTCTTACTTCTTACCTTAAAATTAAGGTCCAGAGCCCTATCTAAAATGCTATCCTTCTTGTTAAGCGTACATAAAAGATAATTTCGTCCTTCAAAAACACACATCACTTGAATAGGATCGTCACTGGAATTCGAAATATCCAACGATGCCATCGACACATGGAATGATGATTTTACTTTTTGGGTGTAGCATCGCCCCGGTTCCATTATCAAACCTAAAGAAATATCAGAAGTTCAAAAAAACCCTCAAACACGTGGTAAAAGCCGGAAAATCTTTTACTGTTTTTACTCACCCCAAAACATTTTAAATCGTTTTTTTTAACTCTTACACTACACAATAAATTTAACAACAGAAAAAAATGTGAATAATCTTCACTTTAAAGCGGTTAAACAGTTAAATTTAAGAAGATGAAAAAGAACCACATTTCACGCCAAGTTCTCAACATGGAAGAAAAAGGAGCAGCAATGCGCACGCGCAACAACGATCTAGAGAATTTGGCGGTAAAATAAAAGTAACCAAGATGTGGCATTACTGGGTTTTGAAACAAGAGGGCTCTTGATTTATTGTAAAATAGTGATGATGGTGTTAATGAGTTGTGAGGGTTTTTGGATATACAGAGTGATTTAGTAAAGAGAGGAGGATAGTGTGGATGCAACCCAAAATACACTTTCCAACGCGCACCAGGTTTGCGTAAGTACACAAATTTGAATTTTTCCTGTTTACTTTTTATTATAATTAAGAGAATTAAGTGTTACGGAATGTGCTTGTGTTTATTATGTATAAAAAAGGGGCAATTTTATCAGGCGCATCCACCATTGTTACCACACTGAAAAAGTTGAGTTTTTAACCCTTTGTGGGAATAGAGTTCTGCAGGGATAGAAGCCTGTAATAGTGTATTTTGTTACGGACAGATGGCGATACGCGCTTCCGGCCTTATTGATTTTTTTTCGTATAAAATCAACATGAAATTTGTAAAAGCGAACCAGTCAAACGAGGCGTTTGAGTCAGCCACGGAGCATAGAAACAATGTCGGCCATTTTGTTGAAGACACGATCTCGAGTTGGCACTTTTTGCAATAAACCAAAAATGATCGGAACTGTATAAATTGAGGGACTTTCGCAATTTATTGTGCATCGTTTGGTTGGAGCAAGCTCGCCAAAAGTGTAAAGACAAAACGCAGTTCCTGGAATACTAAAAATACCATAAAAAATAATAGCATCTAGTCGGGACTTTTTCACCCGAAAACAATTGAAATGCGTCACAATGGTGGGCAAAAACCGTGCACTTGTATCGTTCAATTCGAGTCATACGTAACGCAATACAATAGAAATGGATGGAAACATTGAAAGAATAGGCTTCTGCTTTGTATAAAATGAAAATGCACTGAATTTGGTGTGTACCGTTGTCGAACCAGTGTACCGTCCCACCCTTTGGAAAGTCGACTCGGCCAAGCTTCAATTAAAACAGCCTACTACGCGTTCTAAAAAGGTTACCAACGATGCCAAGTCGACGTGTTATTTTGGGCATTTGCGTTTATGGTTTATTTTTCCAGCTCTAAAGAAAAACGTGCTGGTAGAGCATCTTCAGGGCTCCGCCTCACCCAAGTCTGAGCACCCTCCGAGTAGTAATTACCCCGATAACTCGATTTAATCAGTTTCTAGGGTTTGCCCCGAACAAATGCCTATCGGAGTAATACAGTGCGTGGGTGTGACGATCCCTCGTCGGGTGAACCCGAAATTGTGGCGATTTTTGCGTGAAAATGCCGATTTTCCATCAAAATTCGCGTAAAAATGCGCCGAGTTTTACGGGTTAGATAGTAGATCGTTACAGGCGACCGAAAAGTCCAGTAAACAGAGATGAAATATAAAGGAAAGCAGTACAATTTTACACGAAATCGTCCGAAGTGTCTGAGAGGTACGTCGCTGGGTGTCTCTGTCGGTAACGCGGGTTTTGAGGGGTCTCGTTGACGTAGGTCTGAGCTTGTTCGGGTATAGAGGCGGAGCAACTCAGCATTCGAGCCCGCGGTCTCTAGCCCAGTATGTTGTGTAGAGCGAAAATATGAGGTGAACTCGCTCGCACAGTGTTAAAGTGTAAAAATCAAGTGAAACAAATGGAAGAAATAATAAAATAGTGCATTTTAAAAGGTAGTGTTTGTGTCGCAATGATGTGAAGTGGTGCAGTGTAAAGTTTCCTCCTCTCGTTCCAGTGCGACAACCATGAAGTTGAAACGGCTGTGTTGTTTTTTTGTGAAATAGTGTCTGTGCGCCAAAAAACAAAAATTCCTCAATGTGGTGTTTAGGGCAAAATGGTCAGAGAGACTAGACATTTGTGGGTAGGAAATTTGCCCGATAACATACGAGAAGATCGCATACGAGAACATTTCAAACGGTAAATACACATTTTGGGTTCACAGGAGATCGTTTTTCGTTCTGTTGTTGGTAGACGCCCTCAAATCTAAAAACAAACTTGTTTATACACAAAAGTCGATCAAACGTTTTTACATGAGCTAGTAATCGCCCGGCTACAATGGGGTCGGGTGGTGGGACCACCCTTCGCTTGCGAGGGTCACAAATGCGTAATCCAACCCTTGTTGAGACTGCACAACGAAAATGTCGCTTCCACGCGGTCATACTCGTAAAAACACCACGTACAGTTATAGAGAACATCGTAAAGTTAGCCGCAAAATGTTGCCATGAAGGTCATTCTCCAAACTTCCTTAAACTTACGATCAACATTTTCTTTGTTGTGTTCCTACCTTTATATCGCCACAAAGGTACCCTAGGACTTTGCCCTACAAGCTCAAAATAGCCCCCGCACTACGCCAGTTACACAACGTTGAACGCCATTTTATAGAAAAAAACTATTTAGGAACTTTCTTGAACCAACCTTCTATTGCTAAAAACAAAAAACACTAACAAAAATTATTGTTCCTCCAGCCACGACGTTGCTAATTGAATCTTATTTAATTAATACACACCAAAACGGTGACGACGATCCAAACTTGTTTGGGGAGTGTGCATTATTTAGGACGTTGCTAACTTCACAGCGATCGCCAAATTCGGTCTAATATGGAATTTGGATTTCCAGGCGAACCAGGTAGAACTCGAACTTCACCGCACAGCTTTAAATAGCCAAATTTCACGATGTTGAACGTGTAGCTCCATTTTATCGAAAATAAAATAATAATTTTTATGACGCCAACTTTTTATTGGTAAAAAAATAAAAACACCAACTTTTATTAACTTTTCAACATTGCTAACTTCACGTTTGGCAAATTGGGAATTTCAAAGTTTGGCTCGAACTAGGAAAGTGGCTGACAATGATTGAAACTGCGATTTTTTGTGGCGGAAACTTCATTGTAGTCATTTGGGTAATAAGGTCGTTAAGTCCTCATTTTATGCCTCTTGGGAAATCATTATTGGATTGCAGATGAGTCTTGTAAAAGCGGTAGATTGCTTCTTTTATCTTGTTTCTATGTTGTTTTATCTTCCAGTATCGATCAGGAATTTTTGGTTCAGAATGGTTTTCTGCAGTAACAGGTCAGTTTTGATAGATTTTAGGCTTCCAGGATGTTCACTTTTTAAATTCCCATTCAAGCCACAATTCTCAATTTAAAAAAAGCTTTTTTTTATGTTTTTCTAAAATCCAGAGTTTTAAATTTGCATGTTTTTTTATACACAAAGTGGTGTTAAAATTTCCCAATCTGGAATTTGATTTCAAAGACTTTCTGTAATCGAAGAACTTTTAATTTTAAACCAGCCGGAAAGTTGCAATTTAAGAATCTGAAAAATTAGAATCGTATTATCATACTTGCATTCTCAAAATGCGAAAACCACGAATGTAAAATTTTGAAAAGTTTGATACCTTTTAATATTTCGCTTTGATATTTTAGAAATACAGTAAGTTGTGTAATTTCTAAAGGTTTTTCGCGTTCTTTTGGCAATTGAATATTTAAAAGTTTTCGTTATTTTTATTGTCTATGCTTTTAAATTCTTGCAATCGCTAGTATTTTCTTTCCACTTTTACCCACCACGAAAACCAACAAACTGAATTTATATGCTTGCATCGCAAATAACCATTTGGACCAGAACCAACAAACTCCAGGTACACACGTAATTCTTACACCAATAATTCGACAGTGGATTTTTGGTATTTTGCCAAAACTCCGTACTTAAATTTCATACCAATTATTCTTCCAAATTTTGTTACACCCATTTCTGTTTTATTTGCAATGATATGAGCGTTGGCGAACGGTAAAATGAGTATGGAAAAGTAGTAAAATCGAATTTTTATGCCATTTTTACGACTTCAATTTGTTTTTGTGCGCAGTTTTATTTATGATAAGCCAACAATTATGAGTCACGTTATGTGTAGTTATGTAAATAATTTTTGGTTGCCATTGATATCTCGGTTTGTGCAAAATGGCAAGATTTTCGCTTTGCCGTGCGTTAAAAATGCTGGGCACTTTTATGAAAGGTGAACGCACTGCGACTTTTGCAATAACAATTTCTATTTAAAAATACACAAGTGTTTCGTCATATTATAGTAATTCTGTAAGCTAATATAGTTGTGCCACTGGCTATTGTGTGTAACGTTGGAAGGAGTGTAATTTTCCCGAACTGAGCTTATTGTAATGAGACAAATCTTTTGATTGTAATTTATTGTAACCTTTGATGGGTGAAAGTTAATATGAAGTTCGTGCAAGGTGGATTGTCTAGGAAATGCGAAAATCCCCACTGTTATGTAAATAAAAGGAGTTTCATTACAGACAAACTATTGATTTCTAACGTATAATTTGATAACGTTGTCATTGGGTGGACCTGTAAATATCATTCTCGTAACGTTAAAAATATCGTAAACAAAATCACAATTCCACCAGTCATGATAATTCCTCGTCCTTTTCACACACTTTACGCAATTCTGCCGAAAATAAATAGCCCACGTTGTAGTTATTTTCGTTGATTGCATTCAGGATGTGATCGGGTTATTTTTCACCGTTTCTCTTAAAAAAAAGACTGAGAACCAGATGCTGCACTCTTGTCAAGACGTGGTATAAAACCAGTATTTTTAACATCCTAGAATAAACTCTATTAGCATCTTTGTATGTTTCAATTTGTACCGACGCAAAACTAATGGGAAATTGAAGAAAAGGTAAAAAACACATCTGCAACTATTCTTAAGTATGGTGATTTGCGTAATGAACCGTACAGACAGCGGTAATGAACGTTGTTGAGTGTAATTTTGTTGGTATTTGCAACAAATCATGTAATGGAACGGGAACAGGCATAAAATCAAAGTAAAAACGAGGCGGTATTGCTTCCTTACCGCGGATTTTGCGAACGTGTGTCGCAGCTTTCTCAGGCAGTTTAAAAAACAGAATTCCGGTGGGCTGTGTAGTTTAAACGTATGTCGTAGCTTTCTCTGAAATGTGTTAATTTAGAAAGTTTTCGTCGAAGTAGGCTTTGGAATTTTAAGTATGATGTAGATTACACAGTACAACAAAACTTAACTTTTCTTTTTTTTTTCCGAAAAAGTTTCAACGGTTCCTCATAATTTAGACCTTATTGTGTAAAAATCCGTCAACATATTTATCATGGCAGCTCTAGTTTTTTTGATTTTTCAATTGTTTTTCCAAATTTTGAAGAAGCGATTTTGGCAACAAGAAAAGGAAAATCAAAACTTTTTCAAAAAGAACTTCTGAAATATAGAATTTTTTTCAGCTGGTTTAGCCTGAAATTTGACATTAAAGTAGCTATTTTTTCGAAAACTAGAGCTGATCTTAAAAAACCGATTACTGTTTCGTAATCAGGACGCCCTGTATATCCAGAAATTTCTTTTACATCTTTGGAAAAAAGTACTGTTGCGCAGTGTTATAGGTAATTCTATCTTTCTCCAGATTCTCATGGTTTTTATTCTCGTATTTAAGATTTCAAGATCATAGTCAAATTATTTTGGACGTCAAAGTGTAAAGCACCCTTTATTTACTTCATTATTACTGTCACTTTTGACAAAATTGCTTGAGTTTCAAATGTCAAATTGACAGTCATGCATAGACTACGCCAAAATGTCAAAAAAATGACGTCCAAAATAATTTGACCGCGACTACAATTCTACTTTTTCCAGAAATGACTTGCAGACTTTTTAGTGTTCGTTTATTTGGCTTTTTTTTGGTAATTTTTTTAATGTTTTAATGACAAAATTGTTATTACATTTCATATTCTTATACTGAGTGATCATCTTGATAAAACGTCATTATGTATGAATTTAGATCTTTACTTTGCCGATACAGGCTTAAAATCGTTTCTTTATATAGAAAATCGTCATTTAACTTTGAGTTTAGTTGATTGTTCGACGAATTTTCCGGATTTCATGCACATTTTTCTGATCGGCTGACACCACAAACTTTGGTTTGAACTTGACATGAAAACGTCAAATAATTGACAGATATTAAGACATACGTTCGCAAAATACAGTTGTGAGCAGTAAATTTATCCACATTTTGACACGAATCAGATTCCCCCAGAATTCTTATGTTACGCAAAACACCTCCGATAATCATAGAGAAGCACTATAATTCCACGAGACCATTAGTTCAAGTTCAGTAGACACTTTTAAACTGTTACCAACTCTGCACACAAACAAAATTTTAAACTGTCACTTAAAATGTTCAGCTCCTTCGACTAAATCAAATGTAATAAATCTGGTCGACCGCGTGGTTTCTTTCACTTCTATTTTTGTCTAAGCTGGCTTCGTAACTTTGCCAACATAAATTAAATTTGGTTCAAGATGCAAGTGATGCATTGCTGTTGTGCCAATAAATTACGAACGAGTGTTCTGGTGGAAATTTCAGTTCGAAAACGTAAACAAGAATTTCAAAAAGATTGTGGTGGTGTTTTAGTTAAAGTGCTTCATAAATTATTTCGACTGTAGTGTAGAGTTTCTTATAAATGACTTGTATAGTAAGCTTTCATTGATGGTTGGTGTATAAAAATTTCGTCATTAGATAATCGCTTTTTCTTGCTTTCATGTATCGTTTTTACATAACAAGTGTTGCCAATGAATGGAATCAAAACCCTAGAATAGTCATGATCATGGAACGAAAATCGAAACGGTGTTATTTAATTCACACACCTGGACTTATTGATTGTGACATCAGAATCAATATTGCTATAAATAAATGAGAATATAGGACATACTCTGTTGCACGGAATTCGATATTTTATCAGGAATGGTAAAATATTTGGACTGTTTAGATAACAGATTTGGTAACTTTTATCAAGAGTGGCCAAATTCAGTCTATTTTTACTGGATCAAAGGTTGTCTTCTCAAGACTGGCTCGTTATGGCAACACACGTCAATTGTTAACAATGGCATTCCTATAATCAAGTAGGCGTACCGTTGGCGTATATATGACATTTGCTTTCTATTGGGTGTCCGAATCAAAATGTGCAATTTAAAAAAAATCTGCGATAAAAATTATCTGCTATATTACACATATCCGTTTCTCAATGATTTTTCTCCACCTGTACGAGGAGCGGTTTGTTCGTTTCTAATGTGGCAACATCGCAACGATGCGTATAGGCGACAACGTAGCAGTTATGTAAGCAGCTGTGCCAGGTCGCATGACGTCACGATATATAAAATACCAACTAGACTGCTGCCAACCTGGTCCAAGTTGCCAGGCCAACTTCGATAGTGCAGCACGGTGTTTTTTCCTTAGTGTTTTGCAACGAAATCATATACTATGAAATCGATCGTTTGTATGAACATGTTATATGACGCCCAATTTCAATTACGATGATGGATTTAAAACCACAAACGGTTCAACGGCACCACCACCATAAAAATAATTAGCGAATCACGGGCGGCGACGTTCATGGCGCCGGGAGGGAGGGTAATGAAAATCTAGCGTTGTTTTTCATAAGTGAAAAAATAACTGTGAATGACTTCAAGGAAATGCTTGAAATAGCGCCTTTTACCAGCCTTCGATCGATGAATTATTTACAAAAATGTGTTAATGAAGTACGTGCCAACATTACCAGACTCTACAATTACTTTATGTTGTAATTTATTTTTTCGATGGCTTCTGATAATCAACGGATGTTGCCTGTTGTGTCTTAAGACGTGCAGACTGACGGATGGAAAGGCGGAGGAATCCGATAAAATCGACAAGTTTGTATTAAATTACACACAAGAAAAACAAATTAAAGAAGCACTATTTTGTATAAAGAACTCATTATTGTGATCAGTCATGCAGGGATATAAATTGGAGTAAGGTTATCATGTCTTCGACGTTGCCAGACCTCGTGTTTTTTTACCATATCTGAAGTATTAAGGAAACTCATTTTCTTAACAGTAGGCGTATTAATTGTCGTTCATGATCAATAAATCTCCGTGTTTCCGTGTTTCACAACTATCCCACGTGCATTTCTACTTTTCCATAACCAACCCCGAGGAGATTTTTTTCTATTTGTTTTAAATCTGATAGTTTAATGGACGTCGAGAAACCAAACGTCGGATATTATGTATCGTGGGCGATAACGAGCTTTTATCTTATAAAAAACATTCCTACCAACATGAAAAATATTGGCGACATGGCTGCCCCAACTACGCACACATTGACTTGAAATAATTGCTTTTGTAAATAGGATTTTCGGGTCGTTTACCTGAAGCAACATTTTGTGTAAATAGTGACTAATTCTGACGTTTTTGTGGACATTTGACCATCATGGGACGAATTTGCATAAACCATGAATAAAGTAGTTGGGAGTGCTGCAGTTTTGGTCATAACGAAGTTAGATGCAGATCTTTTTCCAGTGCCCAATTATGGTTTTATATTATTCATAGTTACAAAAGTTTGAAAACAAAAAAGTCTGCACACGATTTTTTTTCCATTACTCTTGGCAATTCTTTTAGTGTTTGCGGCCAGCCAACACCAAACTTCACTTTATCGCACCCGGAATAATCATCCATTACTCAATCAATATTCCGCTTGCATCTTGGCTCTTCGCCCCCTGTATTCTCTCAAAAATGCCATTGTCGCTGTACTCCTGTATGCAGCCGGCTGTTTTATGGTTGCGTAAAATGTTAACGACCAAAGTTGTATTTCTGTCGTCTTTCGGTTTATGTGTTGGTTTATCGATTACGTCTCCAAAGCGTCATCTGGTATCCCGTCGAGACTGTCGGAAATCTTTGATGGACGTACGGAAGTTTAAATTAGTTAAAAAAAAACACACCATACGCAAAGTAGATTGCCAAACAGACTTTACGAAATAATTTTTCATTTCAAGTGCTTTATTTACGAACTTTGGGTCCGTTATGTTTGTTTAAACGTAACGGTAATATATCTTCTAAATTTGAAATTGCAATTCGGACGAATTCAAATGACAAGGTTGTCTTTAAAATTCGTGGGTTAAATCACCCTTTTTATAACCTTGGTCTTCGTAATTTGCAATTCGTTTTGACAAAACACGCAAATGTTGAGGCGCACTTTGCGGAAACGTACTAAATTCGCATGTTTCCCTCATTAATACAAATCGTGCAGTCATTTCAGTACGATCAGACTGGATTAATTAAAAATGTGTATGTAAATTATTTAGCCTTGGTTTTTTTGTAAACAAACTACTGTTGTTTTAGAGTAATATTTCGTAACTTGTTCGTAAACATAACTTGGAGTGTCAGGTGTGACCATGAATTTATTGCGTCAGCTACGTTTTTTATTGGAGATTTTAGTGGCAAAATTAACCACTTCTTGGAGCCACACATGAATATGCTAATCATCTGATATTATTTTAATGGAAAATTCGAACAGTAGTTGCCGCTTCGAACAGTTGCCAAGTTCGGATGTGGAAATTTCGGCTTTTTGCGTCTTGAAATGTTAATTTATACAACTATTGCAACATGGAAGTGGCAAATATGAAAATTGGAATATTGAGAACAATTTTGTAACGAGCAGCTGCCAGAGAAATTTTTAAGGAAGTGGCGCCTTCACTAACTCCATCAAGAAAGTTTCTTGTTTATGGGGACATTGTTACCCTTATTCGAACGTCTTTAGAGCAGGTGCTTGGTTTTTTCCAAGATTCCACTGGGGTTTAGGCCTTCTATTTTCATTTCCCTTATTGTTTTCGCTTATCTTCGCTCCACCATGCTAATTAAATGTCCCCATCCACTGAGCCGCTGTTTTCTATTTTCGCAATTACGCTTTCTATCCCTAATCTCCTTACTTATCCCGTTTCATTTTATCGCTTCCTCTACGTCCCTCGTTTCGTTGTTTGGGTGCTTTACTTGTGTCTAATGCTCGTTATTTCGAATAGTGTATTATCTTCTGTTCTCTGTTTTTTTTTGGTTTTCCCATGTCTCTATTTTTTATTTTTATTTTTTATAGACTTTTTATTTTTTTCCATAATTTTTCCATACCCTTCATATTATTTAGCCTTCCTATATTAGACAGGTATTTAATCGTTTCCTATCTTGGTTTTCAACCTGTTTATGTTTAGTGGAATTTATTAGTTTCTTGCATTACAAGTCATAATTGCCAAAACTGACATAAATAAAACCCCATTAAACTTATAAACGACAAGACTTTTATGATAAAAGGAAAATGCGCTGAGTTTTAATTTTACCACTACAGTCGCGAGCAATAAATTCAAGACACCAAATAACAGAACGTCTTTATTTTTCATTGCTTTGCGTTTTGATTTAAGTCGATGGTGCCAAAATTCCGCCATGAAAGTCAATCAAAATGACAATAAAGTTGAACCAATATTAGATTTCTGACAAAATTGTTACCAACTAAAATTATAGAGTTGGTCATGGGCCAAGTATTATTTTGAAAATGTTAGACCTAAAAATCGATTTTTAGTTCCGTTGTTTTTTTGAAACTGCACTACTTAAAGGTATCCTGTTATGATCCTAAGCGTGAGGTGTAATTACCATTATAGGCGTAATTGTAATTAATTAATAAAATTAGCGTAATTAGTTTTTCCTTAATTATCTGGCAGCTCGTACAAAAGATCCAATTAAACTTAACCCAACCTATAATTTCACCATTTTTGACGAAGTGAGAAAATAATGAATTCTGCATAATTCTACCAAGAGTCGGAAAAAAAATTTGCAAACTTGAGTCAATGTGATTATGTGTTTATTATAATGTCGTCTAAAGGTTAGTTTTAATTTAAATTACATTTGATCGCTAGCTTCACTAGTATTATCGTAATTCCAGAAAAACTGGCCTTTGATCTCGGAATCACAAAATGTCAAATTTAAATGCCAGATTTGAATAAATTTAATCACAGACTTTGCATATCCTGAACTCGTTCTTGTGCAAATACAGGAACATGTTGTTCATCAGGTGAAAGTTGATTGAAAGAATCGACGCACTTAGAAATTACACAATGGGATGTAACCTGGTTGTAATTACAAGACACCCATCAGGCCCATCGTCTTTGTTTGAGGATTTTCGAATCCTGTAATTTGAATAAATTTCCTAGATTGATTACAACGTGCGTGCATTCTAGTTCCGCCCTATTTTAAAATATGAACAATGTGAAGTATTGACCGTAGAAAAGCGGCAGCTGTCGATAAAAGTGAAAGCTGTCGTGTGCCTATTGTACTTGGGTGAAACCCCTCAGATCTGTTTTTGCTCTGGTTTAAGTATATGCAAATTACTTAATGTGAAACGACAAAACCACATCTAATATTGTGAGCATTTTCAAATTGGTATGAGATTTCTCCTTGTTACCGGAAATGGGCTTCAGCCACAGATGTGCTTTTGTGATTTTGGTTGTTGGGAACAAGAATTTTCCATAATTACGGATCTAACGGAGATCCTTTTACAGAAAGCCAAGTACCATTTCTGGGTGTAATTATTTCCTTTTTAAATAATGTCGACAGTCACGAAAGTTGGTTCTTACACATATGACAAAGATATTTTAGACTTATGCGCCATTAATATCACGGCGGAAACGTACATATAACTTGTGTTTTATGTTTCCTTTCATTAAAAAACTCACATACGCGTTATTTGACATGGTTTCGATTTTTGCCAAGTGCTGGAAATGCCGCTTTTGCATGTCGTTTTTAATTAAGGAGGCTTTTCTTCTTGCCATATGTTGGTAGCACTGCTCCTGCCAATTCTCAACATACTCAATAACCCGGAAGTTACCCCATAAATGGGAGGGTCACGTTGAAATTACTGTTGGTAGTATTGTCAATTTTTTAATAAAATTGAAGAGTGCTTGGTATAGATATGTAGAAACGTCCAGCGAAATGCTCATTGATTGTCTACCCTCTCCGCTGTTGCCGCTCATCTCAAACCCGCTCCTTACTATCCCAGTGTGAAGGAGCTGCGGAATTCTCATTTCCCGGTCTTGTTGCTGGACGAAAGAAGTCTCAAGTGGCAACACTGTGCCATCTTTTCGTGTAGGTGTGTATGTGTTTGTGTGCAAAACTTGAGCTCGACTTGGCAACGGCGCGTATCGATCAGCCACCCGCATTTTATGGGTGGTAGGGGAAATTCATCATTCGTCAGAAGCGAAATCGCACGATTATCCCCTTCCTTTTTACTTCTTGTGTCTTTGTCTAACTTGTTTAGCCTGTGTCAACCCTGGCCATTTCTGCTTGAATTTTGTCCAGGGGCCTCTGTCTCAACAAGAAACTTTGCAAAGTTTAGTTCTGTTTGTTTTGCGGATGGATTGTGTCTTTGTCAATAGTTGGCTATTTATAACCAGGCGATAAAATTGATTAATAAAATGTGACCAACTGAACTGGAAAGGGAGTTAAATGCCTGCATGTGACCTATATTGGATTTGCACATAAATAATTGATTTTTTCTTACTAAAACACCTCGTAAGCCAAACTGAGCGATTAAACTGTTAATTCTTAATGACAGCTTTGTTGGTGTTTTTGATGCTTTCGTGTGGGATTAGAGTAAACACAAACTTACTTGTAAACACAAGTTTTTTGTTTTTTCTTCACATAATCATGTCAAAGAATTGAACGAGCAAACAAAAAGCAGTGACGATACAGAAATTTGTGCTTGTTCACTTATCTCTCCATTTTGATTACCTGTTGTTGGGAGTTTTTATTAGATCCTATAATCTAATCTTCATATGCAATCAAGAATATCTGATATGTGGAAATATGTTCTCACTTCTGTGATAATTCACATTTTCATAAAAAGTTCCATTTTCTACCACTTGCAGAATTTGACAGGCCAATGATCTCCTGTTTGTGGTTTAATTAGCACAAATCGATACATTTCCATGTTCGTTCGAGCAACAAAAGACGATAGAATATGGTCTACACCTGCAAACTTACCCTCTTTTGGTATCAATGGGGGTCATTTCTGGTATGGCGAACCACAAGTGTGACGCCAAGCTTTTGTGTTGGGGAAATGATGACAATTTTGGTTTAAATACTTTTATTCTTCCACATGTTTCCAATACAAATCGTGACTAATTTTTCTTAATATGTTTATTTTTACAATATAAATCGTGAGTATATCAATATTAGTAATTTTCGTAAAACTACCAGGTTTACTAGGAAGTTACATAATTACTTTATGGTCTGACATTTAAAAGTTACACTACAGTGCCATTAACCAAGTCATATAATAGAAATTCGTAATTAATTGGAAGTCGAACTAATTAATTATCTCGGCATTAATTAAATTACGTGGATCTTTTTTATCGAGATTTTTTCCTAACGATCAAGAGGTTGAAAAAGCTTTGATTTATGATACTTATGTTTACCTTTTACTGAAAAACTCAGTTAAATGCAAGTAAAACTCAAGTTTCACTACTATTTTATGGGTTCATTTCGGTCTTATTTAGTGTAGAATAATTGTTTACTGTTGGTAGCAGTGTCGATGTTTTGGGGAATTTAGTTTTTATAAAACATAATTGTCCACCATTCAATAAATTGCTAGGTTGGCAACGTCTCGGTTATTTCAGGTCCCTTCAAAAGTACAGATAGCAACATCTGCATTTCCCTGTGACAATATTAATTTAATTGAGGTTGGTAGTATAAATTCAGAGCTACCACTGTGGGGCAATAATATTTATCACTTTTTATGGTACAATAATTAATCATGTATGAATCATTTTTATCTCAGCTGTATAAAAATGTAATACCAACCGTTTCACAAAAACGTCCCAAGAACCCGTCGATGCGCAACCAAAACAAAATAATTGCACACATTTCCTCACTGAACGTCCTCAATTTTCAAGGTTAAAAAACAAAATCCGACTTATAATTTATTTGCACGAATTCGTAACGATAGATATAACATAAAACCGAATTAATTCTATCTCAGATTCGTTGAAATCGAGACGAATATACCAACTCGATTGTTCATGGCCTACGTGACTTAGGTGAATGGACGTGGATCTTTGTGGCACTTGTTTTTGCAAGGCGCTCGTCCAGTAATATGGCTGCTGACTCATCGCTATTACACGACGTAAAAACATTGTGCTCCATAATAACAAAACAAAATTTGTTTGACAATTGGAACATTCCTTTGATAAAAATAGACTCGTGTAGAATACACGAGCCAAGTCATTTTTTATGTAGGCAACATTACGGTGAAAATGTTACTAAAAACACAACAATCGAGGTCGCACTGTATGGTGAGAGCAGATCCGAACGCCTACAACTTGACTCATGCACTTGTCTAGTTTCTACGCAGTAATCAAACTGTAAAATATAGAAAACGTGGCAACAGAGCTGGCAATTTCACCTAAAGTTCACCCTCTATAAATTGCACTATACATTTTATTGATGGATTAATTTAGGGAGCAAGCATCCGTTTGACGCCAAGGGTTGCGTTAAAAAATCAGTTGGTAACATTGTGTACCAGGCGAAACCAGACAGACATCGATGCTACAGGAAGTGAACTACAATGAACAGATGTGTTCAGTCGTATGGAAAAAAAATGAAAACAATGGACTATTTGAATGTGCACGTCATGTCCCATTCGATTTTGACGGATTTTCCTTGACCCTTGATGACAGTTCTTTTTTCTGCGAAGTTTGCTGCGAACTGTAGGGTTATCAACGATTTGGCACATGTACATTTATCAAGCATGCGTGTATTTTATTTTCTAAATATGGAAACTACATACGTTGACCCTAGATCACTGTTTACTTCATTGCAGTCATTCAGTGAGAATTCATCACGTGCCTTCAATTATATAAACGACAGAGTCGACTTTAATTACTGTTATTTCTGTCAACCGGGAAAAATTGACGCGAAAAACCTACTTTACATTCTTGATACGAAAATAACGGTTACATTTTCATCAATAATCTAAAGACAGAATGGAAATGTTACAAAAAAATAGGTAGATAATCCTAGATTACACTCTATTGATGGACGATTGAAGCAGAAAAAATACACAAACTTGATCTGTCTGTCACATTTATTACAGATCGACTGATACCTCTTATCACAACTATCTTGTTTGTCTGAACTTCCGATTACTCATAGGCTTCTTATTACTTTTCTGTTTGAAAGTTCAAAAAATTCCGAGTTCCGGGTCCTTGGAGCGATCAGCGCTCAGTAGGCCGTGGTTTTTTACGTTGGTAGAACTGTCACAATGACATCCTTGCAATTGTCTTCATTGCTGTTTAGATTTGGTTAAGTGCCACTTGTAAATCTAGCATGTTTTAAAGGGGTATTACCAACTTGGAAACAAAAATTGCCATGTCGTCTGATTCGGTCAATTTTTGTTCCCTTCTCAGCTGATTTTAGATGAAAGAGCCGCTTATCAAAAACGTTGGTAAAACTGGAGATTGCAGTGAAGTTAGAATCAGGCGATGTCTGCTTCAGTGGATAAGACAGAAAACTGTTGTCATATTGGTGTCATTTTTCTTGGTTCTTCGTAGTGTCATTTTATATGCACGTGAAACTAAATATAATTGGAATTATCGTTTCATGTGGAATGTTAGATAAAGAATTACATTGTTGCCACTCTTGCGGTATTGGAGCAACTGAAATAATTGAACTTTTTTTTTATTTACCAAGTTGATAGCAGTATCTTTCTTTTAGAAGCGACTTCGAAGTGTGACTGAGGTTTGACCGTTTTAATTGTTTTATCTGGAGGCTGTTCATTCACAGCTCGTAAATATGCAAATATGCGGAATATTCCCAGCGAATTGAGGAAAAGGAAGATGCGAAATGTTACCCATTGTTCAATTAATATTTATCAATGTTAGGTGTGGTCCAGAATACAAAGTTCAGTCGGGGTCACTATAAAAATCGTTCTACCATAGATACGCGATATTTTATCCAGCCGACAGAATATAACCACAATAACCATAATTTCCGCAGTTATAAGATAAGCAAATCTAAACGCAACGTGTAAATGAAAATAGCCACGTAAAAACCTTGACTTTGTTGATACTATAGACTTATCGAACGTTTCACGTATAATTATGATAATAATGGTGATGGTGCGTAAAATTTGGTCCAATGGGAAGTTTACTCGTCCAGTTATTAACTTTGCTGCGTGTTTATGAAAAATTACGCAGTTCAGTTATCCATGAGTCATGTGTTTTGTTTTAATCTTCGATTTACTGTCAAATAAATCCCAGGCTACTTGATTTCTTAGGTAGGCCAGACTACTTCAAATATTCGTTAGATTTGTGTTAATCCCAAAAGACAATACACGTCTATAAAACATATCTCTTGTATCTCCACGTCGAAATGGCAAATTCCAGTTATTTCGTGCCCCCCTTAGCTGCATAATTTCGTAATTTAGCATTCGAATAGCTCGTTTCCTGGCTTGTTTTTGCATGATAGCGGCCTAAACAAAACTTCTCGTTCTCATTGGTCCGCTGTTTTTATATCTTAACTGCTTCTAAGATAAATAGAGGTGAGCGCGGTCCCCCATAAAAATTCATCAATTCCATACCGAATCAATCTCAATCCACCACTAACAACCTCATGGATTTTATGCTAATTCATGGAAATGTAGTCAAATTACAGGATCTCAGAGTCATCGGTGCGATTTTCTTCGTTTCGGTGTAACGCACACATCTCTACACAGGTTTTGTTGTTTCTCATTATAAATCAACAAGAGTGCCGTGACGTCATTGTGACTTAGGCAACATCGCACAGTCGACCAAAGGAATAGTTGAAGTGTTTGCCTGTTCAAAGGCCAGTTATATAAATGAGCGATTGTTTGGCCTGTCTAAAGTAGCATACCCAGTTATAAGATGTAGTAATATGAGTCCAGTTTTATAGAAAGCAGTTTTGATTACGGAGATAATTGAATTATCTTCGATCGCGGATCTGCGTGCAAAATCCGGTAATTTGTAAAATGAGCCCATCTCTAATTAAAATCGGCTGAGTTAGAGATGTGCGTATAATGGTTCCTAGCGTGAAGTTAGCTACACCTGTTTTGTATTTTCGTTAATCGGGTGCACAAAACGACTAAAACGGATCCGTCCAAGAAAAAGAAACTGAACACCTTTTCTGTCTGACTGTCCTATAATACCGTACAGTGGATCGATTGTGTGTTGGCCATGAGTTGATGTTTTTCATTACGATTACCGAACTGCGCGACTAGCATGATACAATGATACCAATGGAAAGCTGGAGTGTGCGTAAACGTGGCAACATCGCCGAGAGGGGCAAGACGTGAGGGAAATCTGGGGCTCTGGAAGCGTTATTGTCGCTTCACACGGCCGACCCAGCAGAAATCGATCAAGCAGCGACATTTCGGGCCCAAAGTCCATTCAAAACCGTTATTTTACCAACTTAACTTACTCCCAAAATTCCAGTAGGATAATCCATGATACACTCACATTAAAAGGCACAAAATTGTAATCCGTGCATTTTTTTTTTGGCATCGAGTGTTTTTACACCGAGTGTGCCATTTGCCACACCCAGCCTACTATATATATTTTTTTGCCATTATGGCAGTTGACATATTCCATGCATGCTCAGAAAGAAACACAAAATACACTTCACTTATAGTCCTGAAAATTTTATGGGTCTGATTGGTTCCTTCGAGAAATGGAGCTAGAATGGGGTCCCTGTCGTTGCATCAAACGGTTTTGTTTTGCGGTTGGTTGGCACGCTTGCGCAGACAATATCGCAGCGCAGCCTACGCAGCCAACTCAGCATTGGTGGCAGGGCAAAGTTATTTGGAGCGAACAGAAAAAACACGTATTATTCTTATCTCTGTCGGACACAGCGACCCGGTTGTTTTGAAACTTTACCAAGGCGGTTCTATCGATTGCTTCCGATGATACGTAGTTCAACATTACCGAATATACCCAAATACGGAGTTACGAAAGTTCGGTTTTACGTAATTTTGCCTTCCTTGAAGGGTTTCGCGCACCATATTTACGGGTTTGGGGCTCTTCCGGGTTTTTGCAAACCGGTTCACTTAGCTGCTCTGATTTTGCCTCACAAATAATGGACTTACAACCAACCTGTGGACATTATTCAGTGCATAGTGTACTGAAAATAGCTTTTGACGTAATATCAGTGACTTTTGATCCATTCGCATTTCAAAATTCAAGTTTTTATAGTGTAAACTGCTCTTGTTCTAAATCTTTGGTTACTCTGTCAATATACAGCCAATCTAACGTCAAAATTGACAGCTCTGGTGTCAATCTGCGGTGATGATAATACCAACTTTGTTATCTTAAGAATACCAAAGTAGATAGTCAAATGGGTTGGCATCCATGGCAGTTGGCAGGCATACCAACATCAAATAGCACTCTTTTACTAACACGGTAACTTGGTTCTCGCATTTTGTTACGCATATCTTCACATTTAATAACATCAAGCCATTAAGCGCGTGGAAATTGGAGCAATGATGCATTATTACGTCCTGGGATAAGCAATTAATTCCTTAAAATCGACGTAATAGTATGCAAAATTAGAAAGTTATCTCAGATAATTACAATATTGCAGTTTTAATGCGACGAGATAAGATTAAATGCAATTTTCCTGACGTTTCATTGACAATACTGTGAGATTATTTCTCGCCTCAATGTAATCTTGGCTTAACTTGTGTCATCTTGAAGCTGGTGAATGGCAACGAGCACTTCAAGTGGAACTGACAAAGGCTACTTATTTTTATTCCTAGTCTTGTTTATGAACTTGTTACGGTTAAGCGAATTCAACTGACATGGTCTAATGACATGCAAATATTTAATCTAGTTATTTTTTTCGTTTTCGTCACGAGTACATTTGTGTTTTGGCCTTCACAATATAATTATCTGTCTAATTACACTGGAAACACATTAGGAATCGATTTCCAGTGGCATTAATGGACTTAGTTATGGCACTTAAACAGGTGACTAAGTGCAAACGAGCAGTTGCGAGGGTTACCTTTGAACGATAATTGAATTTGCATATGTTATTGCCGCCCCCGCCAACTGATGTCTTTTTTCCCGCAGGTATGGCCGCGTGCAGAGTGTCAAATTGTTGCCGAGGGGCGCCAAGGAGGAGACGGGCGAGAGCGCGATGGCGTGTACGGTGGCGTTCATGGATATCAAAAGTGCGTCCAAAGCTCATAACGCCGAACATAAAATCGACGATAGGACTCTGACCACGGAGTACTACGAACCTGCTGCCATTCCGTCCGCTGCTTCACCGCAGAACACGCCCTCCTCGTATTCTACCTCTCCGGGTAGCACCAGATTTCCCAACGGCCACGGGTGAGTGTAATTAAAGGTAGATGTAATAAAAAGGACATTCTGCTGCTGCAAAATTTTTGATGAAATAAACGGAAAATGTAAACATATTATTAATGTGCCGAGTGGGAAATTTTAATTTATAACGCTTATAGAAAGGAAAACGTAAATTACATGTTGGTGCCCACATTGAGAAAAAAGCAATTAGAGAAAGCCATGAAAACGCTCTTTAGCCACATCTGGTATTGAATTATTGCTTTAAGAATGCCACATTCTTGCTGGGTTAAATAACATTAATCACTGATCATTTGCCACCAGAACTAATGCAGCTGTGATTGTAATTTGCATTTTCACCTACTGGTAGCTCTCATTCTCTGACAATCTGAGGTTAAATGCATGTTGCCAACATGTCAAATTTTGTGAGCCTCTGGACACTAGAAAACCAAAGAGACATGAACTCGAATTTTGTATCTAACTTCAAGTGTGATTTTGAAAATAAAACGAAAAAGTTACTTAATCATTCTCTTTACTACTCATCGTCTCCAATATTAAATCCGTAGCCAATACCGTCACTATTTTAAGCGTTAGGAGCTTTAGGGGCTGTAGGCGCTAGAGGAGCTCGAGGAGGTGGAGGAGCTGGAGGGGCCTCTGAGGCTTTAGCCACCTGCGCAGCAACGCTACCCTAAAACCAACTAAATTAAAAATTGGGAAAATACCAAGAAACTAGTTTTTACCAAAAATATCACAACAAACAGTGCAGAGTTCGTCATGTTTGTTCGAAAAACTAAAGTTTATATTTTATATTCCTGCCAGACTAAAATTTAGTTTTTATATGCAACTATTAAACATTACTCAAAAGTGTTATGTTATGTCATAATTGCCACTGTAATTTTTAACGCACGATGAGCAGTAATTTACTATGTGAACGTATGTCTTAATATCTGTTATTCCCCAACATTTGTCAGTTATTTGGAATTAAATGTCAAATTAAGACACACGTTCACAAGGTACAAGTCGACTAGATATGAAAGATTCACATAGTTTTCTACTGTTTTTTTTTCTGACCTTAAGAACGTCTCTGTTTCCCAAATTCTCTCCAGTTTCGTAACTTTCTCTCTACAATTTTCTTCGATTGCTTCTTTTGTGCCAAATTTTGATATTGCGACAAAAAAATTAGTGCAACCTTTGACCATCGCAGCCTTGGAGCAACAATACCTCCACTTGAATTTAAAATTTTGAGGGCCAACTTTGCAAATGGTAATGTCGCTCACGAATTCACAGTCGTGGAATAATTTAGAGGTCTTTCTTTGTACTAAAATTCCGACCCAATTACTTAAAATATTCACGTTTCTCCTATCTATGTTCTGTACTACGTCTTTGGAAGCATCAACAAAAATAGTAACTTGTCAGATTAATCCCTTTTTAATTTCCAGACGTGTACACATCAAAGATACAACACTAATTGGGTAGGTGCGGTATAATAACCGCTCCATTTAATTATCTTCTAACCACTTCACTGATTATACGGACATGACGTGACAGTTGTGGGGACGAGAGCTTTTCGCTTTTATATCGCTTTGTCTATGCAAATAAATACGTGCAGCAGACAGTAGCAGTCGCACCTAGTTCAGACACACCTTCATCGAATCCTGAGAGTTCGATAAACATAATTGCTATCTTTATGCATATGTGGTTTGATATTTATTTGCTACATGCAGCTTAGATCGGTTTCTCTTTACACGACCATAAAATTACAGTAGAAACCTCGTTTTTGTTCTATATAATCATCTCTAAGCGGTTTTGGTAATATTGACCAGGTAATGGCTCTGTGTAGCTCATTGATAATTCAAAGTCTGCATTAAGCCACGACTCCCTCATGCACTATATTAAACCTCATCCGTATCTTTTGGCGCGCAGTTTAGTACACCTCGACGAAAGCCTTGATTTCATTAAACAAAACCCCACGTTCATACCGGTTCTGTAATCTCATTTTCTGGATCCAACAGTGAGCCTCGAGCTGCAAGAACTTCTATTGGTAATCTCCAACTGGTGACCTTACTGCCCGAATATGGTCTTGAGTGATAAATCTCGCATACAGGTCGTGTTCTTTTTATTGTTTATTTTAAATAAAACCGTTAAGCTTAACAGTTAACCAACCGATCCACGTTTCCAAAAGGCTAATGCGATATGCTAATTGCCGTTGCCATTTTTGTTCAATACACTTGTTCACGATGAATAAATTACAAATGTCGTGTCGCCCTTTCGTGGATTATTACAAAATTGATCGTTTTTACCACTGTTACGTAACAGAAAGAAGAATGTTACGCATTGCTGAAAATTACATATTTGATACTTTCACGTATGGCTAACCAATGAAAACTGAGTCAGAGTAGGCTTCGGAGTTTGATTTGTGGTGGTAACCCTGTATGGTGTCAGAGCCTACTCAGACCAATGATTTTATGGGCTTAATTTGACGTTCCACAGGTGTTAATGGTCACCAGGTGTCTAAAATTATGAGTTACAAGAAAAGAAAACCATCAAACAGCTTTACATGTTTTTACTGAAATATGTGTAATAAAATATGCATAAATTGTGAATTTACAACATCACTAAACACACAATTTTGTACGAAAGAAACTGAAGGTGAAGGTTTTAACACCTAACTTTGCAAATTTTGAAACAGAAATATCCGACATCTTGAAATAATTAACCTTGGGTACCTCCAGTTTGTTGTGGGGCTCCTGGGATGTTAGGCATGCCACTAGGAACTGCAGGCATTCCAGGAATATTGGGCATACTAGCGCCTCCAGGAATTGAAGGCATACTACCGCCCCCAGGAATTGAAGGCATACTACCGCCTCCAGGAATTGAAGGCATGTTACCGCCACTGGGAAATGCACCGCGCTTGGTTCTGGCGCCCCCAGGAGTCTGCGCAAGTGCGCTACCCTAAAACAAACAATTTATAAGTGTTAAAAAATGGGAATTTTATACCAAAAAAGCCACTAAAAGCAGAGCACAAATTCTTGTTGAGTTCTTCATGTTGTTTGGACGCGTTCTAAAACTTCAAGCCTTTTATATCTCTCTGGCTGAAATCCACGTGGATTTTTTTTAATTTAATTGCCAAAAATTATTCAAAATTGTATGTTATGTCATAATTGATACCGTAATTTTAACGCGTTGTGAGCAGTAATTTCATTTGTTGATTTTTTATGGGAGTAAACTGGTGCTAGTTACTGCTGAAAATTCTCTAATAAAAGAAAAACATTTTTACAATTGCATAATTCGAGGTCAGATTTTACAGATTAGTTCAATTTACCGCGGCTTTCAACAATTAATGAGTGCCATTTTTTTATTTTTTATCAAAAAATACCTAATTGTGAGATAACAAGATTTCTAAAATCTCAGTAAATTTATGTAAATTTTTCAAATGCGTGAAAACTTTACAAAGTAGTTATAACGAGTGGCCGCGAATTATTGTTTCGGTAGAAAAAAAAGTTTGAAAGAAAAAACAAACGAATCGGTATCAGTTTTCTATTCTACAAATTATTATCAATTCCATAATATTGAATTTATTTGCCGCCAGCACCAGTTTCGGTGGCTTGTCCTTGAAATCCACCTTCTGCATTTACAGAGAATCCAAAATTTCCTGTTGCACCTCCCTCGCCATTGAAAGTTTTTCTAAAAATACCTCCAAAGTTTTCTTGTCCTTTCATATCTTGCAGATTAGTTCCAGAAACACTCTACACTCAAAATCAAACAACAAAATATACTTTATTATTATTAAAAAATAAGATTCTTACCAACAGAGCGACGAAGAGAACACAAATTAATAAAAGCGCAGACTTCATGTTGAGTCGACTATATTTTGAAAAGTTTGATGTCGGCTTTTATATTGGGTACATAATAAGGAAATTGTTATCGTCCTGTAATGAAAAGTTGATTTTTATGGCTGCTAATGGTGGTTGTTCCTGTCATAAAGTTTTAATAATACTTTTTAGTAAAGAAATATTTTTTATGAGTTGGCGTGCAAAAAATAAATATAGACCGGATGTGGCAACACATAGGAAAACCCTCATGTCCAAAAACATTGCCAAAATTAGCCAGAAAATCCGTTGCGTAAACCAAACAGTTCTAATCTTCGTTTTTCATCATCAGGTCGACAGAAGAACATACGAATTTCGGCGACCGCTTCTACGAAAGACCCAATAACAGGGTAACCGAAGGTGAATTTATCCGTCGAACGAACTACCATGATAATTGTAGGGGACGCAACAGGGAACGAACTTATAGAAATGGCCCCTACACGGCTATCATGGATCGATCTCATAGGACACTTAATAATTCTTGGTCATCATATGATTCAACAAGGTACAATAGTCAAAACGAAACAGGGTATGTATCGACACCTTCGGATACTAACGAGAGGCGGTCGTCCGACCAAAGTACAAAGAAAAAAGCGAAATCAAGATCGGGAAGCAGATCACCTTCGCCGTCGGGGAGCACGTCCAGCAGGTCGCCGTCGAGGTAAATTTTCCATGTCTTTCGGTGCGACGAGTAGGCTCTACTTTCTTACAAATTTGGCAGCACTGTTATCTCTCACGTTGACGATACGAGATAACAGAAGTACCAACAGATTTCAAATTCCAAAGCCTGGAGTTTCTGTCCTTGAATGAAAATTTTCTAAACTAAAACGTTCTAGAATATTGACAGAAACTCCCTGAAACCAGCTGCTTCATGGATATTCGATCTCAGTTGAACTAGTTTGTTGACGTTTGTTTTTCTTTCCAGGTCGAGATCCAGGAGCAGCAGCAGTTCGTCGAGTTCGTCAACGTCGCGAGATACGAGTTCGAGTAGTGAAAAGCGTCCGGTAGCAATTCGCGTGAAAAACCTTCCTCCTCGGTCGTCCGATACATCACTAAAAGACGGTCTTTTTCACGAGTACAAAAAGCACGGAAAAGTGACGTGGGTGAAGGTGGTAGGACAAGGTTCGGAGCGTTACGCGATCGTCCGCTTTAAAAAACCTGAAGACGTGGAAAAAGCTCTGGAAGTGAGTTACGACAAGCTTTTTTTCGGCTGTAAGATCGAGGTGGAGCCCTACCAAGGATACGACGTCGAAGACAACGACCTCCGGCCTTACGAGGCTGAAATCGACGAATTCCACCCGAAGGCGACACGGACTCTTTTTATCGGTAACTTGGAAAAAGATGTTACCGCATCTGATCTCAGGAAACATTTCGATCTTTTCGGTGAAATTATTGAAATTGACATTAAGAAACAAGGGGCTGTGGGTTCATACGCGTTTTGTCAGTACTCGGACATAGTGAGTGTAGTGAAAGCGATTCGTGCGATGGACGGTGAACATTTAGGTAATAATCGAATTAAATTAGGTTTCGGGAAGTCGATGCCGACGAATTGTGTGTGGGTTGACGGCGTCGTGGATGTTAACGAAAAGTACCTGAGGATACATTTCGAACCGTTCGGTTCGATTAGTAAAGTGCATGTCGATAGGGATAAAGGACAAGCGCTCATTTTTTATGAGCAAGTGGTCGGGGCACAGTTGGCAGTAAATAAAATGAGGGGGGTTAGTGTTAAAGGGAGTAAAATACAAGTGGATTTTGCGAGCAGGGAATGTCAAGAGTCCTTTTTCGAACATCTGGAGAAGCAAGGAACCGTACTAGATCGGACTGGATTTGAAGAAAGAAGAGATTCGGTTTCGAGGACTTTTGATACCACCACCACCACCACCACCAACACCACCAACAGGTTCTCCAGGTACATATCCTAAATCTTTAACGAAAATCCTTTAAGTTTGACTATTTTTCTACCATAAACAATTTTTTTTCTGTGTCGACTTCTAATTAGCCCTTCGTTTAGAAAACTTCCGGAAAAATCCCGAAGATCCAACAAGTCTTCATAAGAGAATTCTCTCTTTTAAATTTCAGTTTTTGCGTGCTTCATTGACCAGAGTGAAAAGTAATTTTCTAAAAATATTTCCTTAGAAAATACTTCACTAAAAATACAACACAAAGTTGTGCACAAAAACAATTTTCAGTCTCTTCCAAAAAAGTATGAGCCTAATTATCCAATAAATTACCAGACTAAAAAACGAGCACTGTAAAGGTCAGCAGCCTAAAAAGTTTGTTTAGAAGTTACGTCGGCGATGATCCAAATACATACATCCATATAATAACGGTCGTCCCTGAGGTGTAATCTTTTTATTGAAAAAATTGTAAACTTCAAGGTAATAATAAATATAACACTTCGGAAAGAAAAAGCAGCGATATCCTCTATTTAACAAAAAATATTTACATTACCAATGTCAACCAAAGTGATATTGTTTGTAAATGTTTGTTGTAATGTTAGATAAAAACATAATTTTATGCGGTGGCAGGAAGAAAACATTTCCTTATTATTTCGCTGCGTCAAATTTCTAGAACTCCATTGTACTGTAAACAATTCATTGTTTTGTTTTTTCACTTTGTTCTGGGAAACGTTTGGGTTTCATGTTGCTGCTTTTATGGACATATTTCACTTTATATCAACAGGAGAAGCTAGAACACTCTGTATATAATTGTTTAATAATGCACTGTTCTAGTTTATAATAAGTACACATCCGCGTTTACAAATTGCGTGACGGTCCACATAAAGTGCATATAGAAAAAGCCCAATTAACTTTCGGATCAAAGAAAAAGGAACCTAAGAATTGAACTCTTTTTTTCTTGTTTCAGATATGACACCCCGACTAGACCTAGAACTTCCTCCTACAGCAGCAGGTCAAGTGCAACAGCAAGTCAAGTAACATCAGCTATCCCGTCTCCAGGAACTCCCGGTTCTGTAACACCTCGAGGAAGCGGTTCTCGCTCCAGAATAGCTCGTTTTGCCGAATACTACGACCAAACCGGGGAGTACGGTCCTGAGCGTCATTTTCGCAACTATGACGAATACAGTCAAGGTTCTGCCGCGTCCCACGAAGACGGATACGACCACGAGTATCCTTACAATAGTCCTTCACATGTGGAAACTGCGGACACTCGGACTGTTCCGAATGCCGTCAATGACCATTCGAGCACGTCTTTCGTTCAACCCGACATTAGAAATCTCCAAAAGGAGCGTGTGCATCTTCTGGAGCAACTGGAAGAGTGTCCGAGCTCAGGAGATGAGTTGATAAGTCCAAAGAAACGATTAAAGTTGGACCTTCTGGAAAACGCTGTCGCTAGTGATGTGATTATTGAAGCTAATAGAGATCATAGGAAAGTGATGGAAGTGAGGAGGTTGTCGGATCCTAATGTAAAGCACCACTCAAGGAGACCTTCTGTTGATAATAAACACAGAGAGACGGCGCACGGGTCTTACCTTCCTCACGCTATCTGCAAGAGACGTAAAACCGCTGGGAGTGATAGCGGGTCTAGGACTCACCACTACGACCATTCCGGTTCGGAAAGTGTCGGGGGTTCTAGACCGGGAACACCTTTAGTAGACGAAAGACCTGAACACTTCACCCCCAGCGAGCCCCGAAGAATCCCAAGAGAACGTGAAGGGCCCATCACTCTCCCGTTACCACGATTTGCGGCGCAAGTCATGAACCGTGGAAGCGTCTCAGTGGCAGGAATCAAAGGCCAGAAAGATAATATTCTATCTAGTCCCCCACCGGCAGTTACTAGCCCCCGAATTTCGAATCCTAAACCACCTAGTCCAGTGCACGTGCCCCCGCCAGCATCGCCGCCTCCACGACCGCCCAGTTTAAGCTCAAACTCGAGCGACAGTGATATCACACCTCCAAGTCCTTCGCTGGACGAACGGATACGGTCGTTGGTCGAAAAGTACGAAAAATGGTCTGGATCTAGAGCTCTCAGTGCGGCGGGGGGCGAAGCGTTAGCTAAATCCGACGCGACGAGAGAGAAATTTAGGTTGAGGCATAAGTTGTTGGATTTAGATCTGAAAGAAGTGCAACCGTCGGAAATTGTCAAATCTGTGATGGCCAAGAGGTCGGTGTTTGATGAAGATTTAAAACGGTTGGAGAATGTCGGGGAAAAGTACGAACCAAAGGATTTTAGTTCTTTGCAAAGAGTCACCAGTAACGTTCAAATTTCAATACCGCCACTGCCTTCTTCGGCACCGCCTATTCCGACAGCCACGCAACTACCCAAGACACCCACAATGCTTTCCCCGAGATCTGCAGGTAAGTGATCTACATAACTCTACCATCGCACGCTACTTCTCTTCTTCTTCAGGTGCTAATGTCACGGCAGCCAAAGGTCTTCAGTATCCGTTCCCGAGTCACCCGCCGATCCAGCTGACGCCCCCCATACTTCACCCGCAAACAACACCCGGCACACCCACACCTCCAACGCCGACGTCAACGACGCTTCCACCAGCGTCCACAACAAGTACAATAACCAGGGGCGCCAACCACGGTGACAACAGACTCAAACCGTGCACGAGTGTCTCTAGTGATAACCGAACATCTAGCAAAGTGAATGTAAATAGAAGTGGTGTAGTGTCGAGTTTAGCACCCATAAAAACTAGTGACAAAAACAGTGTCAACATTCCTAACACAAGTGACGCCACGGCACAGTCTCCCAAAACAGTAAAACCTGGTGACAAACCTAGTGACAAAATCACGTGTCGGAGGGATTCTAACAGCGGGTCTCCTCGTGGTGATGTTAAGATCAGAAGAAACAGTGACGCGGGAGTCAGAAGAATAGAGGATAACGAAAAATACAGTGAGAGTGAGAAACCAGAAAAAGTCGACGAAAAGAAAGAAAATCAAAGACTAGAGAAGGCTCGGCTAGAAAACGAGAGGCTAGAACGGGAACGACTAGAGAAAGAGCGGCTCGAAAAAGAAAAACAAGAGAAAGAAAGACTAGAAAAAGAAAAACTAGAACGCGAGCGATTGGAACGAGAGAGCGAACTCGAAAAGGAAAGGTTAGAAAAAGAACGACTCGAAAAAGAACGCTTGGAGAAAGAAAGACGCGACCGAGAACGACGCGAAAAAGAAGAAAAAGAACGGAGAGAACGAGAAGAACAAGAACGCCAAGAACGCGAACGACGAGAACACGAGGAGAAACTCAAACGCGAAGAGGAGGAACGCTTGGAACGCGAACGCCTCGAAAAAGAAAAACTCGAGAAGGAACGTCTCGAGCGAGAACGAAAGCGCGAGGATGAAAAGAAACACAAAGAAGACAATCACGAAAAGCGGAAAGAAGAGCACCGACACAGGGAGAATCACAGTGATAAACACAGTCACTTACACGATAACAAAAACACCAAAGAAAACGAGTTTAGAAAAGATTCGCACGAATCTAGGAGTAGCCACGAGAAGAATAGACATCACTTAGAACGCGACTCTGAAAGGCGAAAAGAGAGCGTGAAAGAAAACCGCGATAACAACATCCACGAAAAGCAGAAATCCTTCGCCAACGATTTGAGGGAAAATAAAATCGAAAGCAGACACCTCAGCATTGATTTTGACCGAAACAAGACCTACGACAATCTCGCTAAAGCTGAGAAACGTAAAGAGCGAAACAACAGTTTACCGACGAATGTCGGGATGAAAAGACGACTAAGCGCTCACGATTCCCTAGAAAACATCGACGAAATCAAGAAAATGAAACTCAGCCAAGAACACAAGAAGATCAGTGAGCGCAGAGACTCCAAAGACAGCACGAGGTCGGAGGATAAAATGAAGAAACACAAAAACAACAAGATCTACGACGATAAACTCAAACACAACAACACGAAAGAATCGGACGAAAAACGTAAAGACCGAGACGACAAACACAAAAGCAAGCAGCAAAAGATTGAGAAACACAAGATAAAGAGCAAAAGTCGAGAGAAGGAATGTCGAGAGTCGCCATCAACTCCGAAGAGCCCGGTCAAAGAACTGACTGACAAAGACTTTCTCGCTCGTTTGGATCTGCGATCTAACGAAGACGTGGAGAAGCAGAAACACCAACGCAAAGAAATCAAGGAGAAGAAGAAGCTCGACGACGATGATAAGAAAGACGATAAGAAAAAAGACAAACACATTTTCGAGAAGTGTAAATCGCGTGACGAAAACTCCACACCAAAGAGCGACGATAAGAAATGTCAAAAGAAAGAGAGACCGAGGAAACTCACGCAAAACAGCTCAGACAACTCCGATTCTGACGAACCAAAGAAACACTCGATCTTCGACATCGTCGACGACGAGCCGGCTTACATCTCAATGTACGACAAAGTCAAAGCGCGAAGTTGCAAGAACATGCAAAAACAAGAAGAAGAGAAACGCCAAGAGAAGATCAAGGCGAAGTTTAGTCAGCTTAAACAGAGTCGCGCGAAACGGGAAGAGAAGAAGAGATCCACCTCTTGGGATGAAGACTCCGATTCCGATCGGGAACGCCCAGATAAAATGGATCATAAAACCAAACGAGCGAACAAGATGTTGATCATGAGCTCCGACGAAGACGAACCAACGCGCAAAAGTCACAAAAAGCGTGAAATCTACTCCGACTCAGACTCTGAGAAGCCACGAGTTAAATCTGAGCACAACGAAACCAGTGAAGATGATCGCTTCAGGAGCAAACTCCAGAGAAAAGGGTCTAAATCTCGAATCACTAGCGACACCTCAGACGATGAGATTCGGAAGATCCAGAACCAGGTCAAATCAGAAATCTTCTCTGACAATGATATTGACCAAGGTTTCGCGGATTCCGAAGACAAACCGTTTGGTAAAGTTAAAGATGAGTTCAACAGGATTAAGAAATCGAGAGAGAAACATCCAGAATCTCTCGTTGATCAGATGAACGCGCAGATCTTCGGAGACTCCAGTTCTCCGTTACTCGACATTAAAACGGAACGTTTCAACAACAGACACTCGTTCGGTGAGAATTCCTCTGGTGAAGACAACGTGGAGAAGAAAGAGCGACCCGAGATCAGAAAGAAGCACAAAAAGAAACAGAAACGGCAGAAACACTCTTTGAGCAGTGAAGAATGCAACAAACTCGAGACTGTGATTGATGGCATTCTTACTGAAGAGAAGGCCAAGCATCACGATAAGAAGAAGCAACACAGCAAGAAAGATAAGAAGAGAGACAAATCTAAAGACGAGCGCGATAAATCGAAGAAATCAAAGAAGAATAAATCTGATATCAAGTCAGATTTGAAACGTGATGGGAAAATGGAAAACATCTTTGGCTCGTTGTCCGAAGACTCGGAGAGTGGTCTCAAAGAGTCTGAACAGAGCGATCATAACAAGTCTAGCTTGTTTCATGATCATTTCAACGAATCAAACGCTCAGACTTCTATCTACGCTAGTGATTCAGATCCAGAGAAATTGTTTAAGTGCGAAGACAAAGAACGTGAGTTGAAGGAAGACCACAGAAAGCGCAAAGAGAAGAAGCGACGGGAAAAGGAGAGAAGGCTCCAAGAAGAAGCAGCGGCTGTCGCTGAACAAATCAATGAAAACAGCATGGATTATGCAGATATGGGCAAACAGCTTGAAGCTAACATTAAAGACGATAGTATGGAAGAAATGGTTGTGAAAAATGAGGTTGATAGCAGTCACGATGCAGCTGAAGACACCTTTAGATTTAATGATTCGGTGGAGTCCCATGAAGGCAAGAAAGACGAGCGTAAAGACGCTAGAGAGAAAAAGAAAAAGCGAAAGAAGAGTAAGGAAGAAAAGCAGAAGCACCACCATCACCACCACCACGATAAAAACAAAGTAAAGACCGAAGTTAAGAAAGAGGTCGAAGAAGTCAAAGTTGAGGAAGACACCAAGACGCTGAATCAGAGTTTGCCGAATTTGGAGTCAACTCCGAGTCCACCACAGAATAAGTCGTCTTCAAGTCTTGATTTCTCCATCTCACCAATACCACGAGAAACTCTGATAAGTCCAATTCCCAAAACACCGACCACTTCTAAAGAGAAAAAGCGAGAGAAGTTCCTTCCAGGCTTCGGCGGTACTGAAATTGACGAAAAAATCCACGAAAACGCCGTCAAGTCTATATCAGAGTTTGAAACACCTAGTGAACCTCCCAAGACTGTTGAAGAACCTAAAACGGAACTAGCAGTGGAGTCAGCTGAAGAAAAACCACGCGTTGTTATCTCCCAGGAGGAGACTGAAGACGCCGTCGCTGCTTTGCTTGGAGAGAGCTTTGGAAGTGGGCAGTTTGAAGAGTGCTATAATGAAGACGACACCACCAATAACGAACAGTCTTCTAATCTTGGTGATGTTAACGTCGCGCAAGACGATGAAGAGATGAGACAAGCAGTGCAGAGTTTGAGCGCTTCGGACATGGATGTTAAACCAGAGACGCCACAGAGCGAGCACGAATTGCAGATTGATACAGACACTGAAGAGCAAGAAGAGCCGATCAGGTTTGATGCGCCACCGCCGAAGACACCTGAAATCGCAGAAGCTCCACCTCCACCCAAGCCTGCAGAGGTTCCTCCATTCTACAGAAATGACGAAACGAAAGTGGTGGTGAAGACTCCGAACATCGGGAGTCCACCGTCTCTTACTCCGATCAAACCTCAAACAAGTCTTCCGGAAGTTAAGAAACTAGAAGAACCCAAAACTGTTCCTCTCAGTCTGCCGCTTCTACCTGAGCAGCCACGATCGGTGATTGCCCAAACGTGGAATGTTGACAAGAAAGAGATTGCGATTGCGAAATCTGAAACGAAAGTGACGACGCCTCCTGTTGTTACCACAGCTAAGAGTACGTCTGTCGCTTTGCGGACTTATGGAAGTCCTCCGGTGGTGAAAATGACCGAACCAACTTATCCTCCTCTTGCTGCGTTGACTAAACAAGAACACCCGCAGATTTCTTCGGTTGCAGAGCCTGTGAAAGTACAAGCATATCCAGTTTTGCAACCAAACCAGAAGATGCATAATCTCCAGATTTGCGCACCGCCTCAGAAAACCATGCCGAGTAGTTCTGTTGATTCTACCAAAGTTACAAGTACCAATCTTTCTCTTAGTCGTCTCCCCATAACACCCATTATGGTGTCCAAGCCGATGCAAGCTACCACCGTCTTGTTGCCTCAATCCAAGATCGCTCACAGTCTAGAAACGCCGGTTTTGGTGTCATCCGCTGACTCAAGACCAAGGATGATCTTTCAAACTTCTTCAGTTACGTCTCACTTTCCTAACATCGTTCAGAGTCAACCAAGAATGGTCGTGCAAACTGCGGTCAACCGACAGCTACCACCGCAAGGTTTATTAGTACCTGCAAGATTGCCTCCGACTTCTTACAGCTACTTGAGCAACATTCCACAGTCGAGCTACAGTATGAGTTCGATAAACAAAGAAGTATCACAACCAGAGATCAAAACTGCACCATCCACACCGACTAGCGTGGTGAAGCAGAGCATTATCATGTCGACACATTCTTTGCAGACTCAGAGCAACACGGTTAACACTTCCAAACCGTTTATGCCGGTAATTAAAGAGACGCCACCAAAATTGGTTAATATTCCTGAAATTCGCGTCAACCAACCTGCGGTGATCCATCAAACTAAACCTCAGGTGAGCCCGAAGGAAGAGAAGGTGGAAACCGAGCTCTTGAAAGTTCCTCCAGAAGTTTTGAGAACATCCACGCCAAGTCCTGTTATCGTTCAAACACCACCGAAGGAGCCGGAAAAGAAAGTCGAACCACCTCCACCGAAATCTCCTCCTAAAGTCGAAGAGTCTCCTCAACAACTCGCTATTGAGAAAGTGACTGAGGAGCTAAATCTCACATTAAAAAAAGAAGTCGAGGACGAGGTTGAAGTCAAAGAGGAAACTCCAGAGGCGGTGCCCGAAGTTAAAACAGAGGAAGAAACGAAAGAACCAAAATCCGACTCCAGTTCTAATTCTATCAAAGAAACGGACGAGGAGAAAGCAGACACTGAGAGCATCGTCAGCGATATTAGCAAAGAACGCTCTAGTGCTGATATTCTTACTAAGGACGATCCTCTTGATAACAAAGAAGATAGCGACTACTGGTCTGCCAAGGAAGTCAACATCGACTCTGTTATTAAGACGTTGTGTTCTGCTGACGAGCTCTCAGACCACAGCAGCGAGCCCGGTAAAGACGAATGGCTGGAGGAATCCAAAGGTGAAGATCTAAAATCAGACGATTCTCTCAAGAAGGAGGAACCGAGCGACGACTTGTCGGAGTCCTTTGACGATGCTGTTGACAACGATGAGAAAGAAACAGCAACTCGTGGTGGTAACCGCCGTGGAGGAAGAGCTCGCGGTCGCAAATCGCGTGGTCCTGAGCGAGGTGGCATCCAAACAAGACGTGGGAAAGTTGTCAAAGAACCAGCGACTCCTTCTAAACGTGGAGGACGTGGTGGAGGAAAACAGAGAGGAGAAAGAAAGCTTTCGAAATCAGAATCAGAAGCGACGTCGGACGTTTACGAATTCCGAGACGATTCTGATGAAAACAGTGTCAACAAAGAGAGACCGAGGTTGATCTTGACTATCAAATCTCCAGCGGTGGTCAACCCTCAACCTTTGGTGAAGGAAACGGTCAAAGAGCCTGTTAAAGAGACTTCTCCTAAACCTGAATCGAAAGAAGAGTTCCTATCGCCTATCGCCAACACGCGGAAGTCTCGGCGGTTGCAAGAACGCGACGTCTTGCGCAATACTGTGGACGATACCATCGAAGACGTTGTGAGGAATACCATCATGGTGACGAGGTCCTCCACGAATCAGATCGCCCGGCGTTCAGCCCGACAAGCCGCTGTTAAAACGTTACCAGATACGCCAAGAAAATCACCGAGGGGCGGTAGAAAGAAAGACCGAAGAGCCTCTGACCCATCTGAAGACTCCTCTGAAGAAAAATCAAAGACAGACACCGAAACCAAGTCAGAATCGGAGATCCCAGACGTGGAGAAACCTAAAGAAAACGAAAAGGATGAGGCTAAAGTTGAAGTGAAGGAAAAACCGCACGAAGGGCTTAAAATGAAGATGTTGAGACGCGTGAAGGGCGACATGGCGCAAGAACCAACAAATCTGATTGATCCAGTGACTGGATTGTTAACACCGATGCGTGAATGCGAAGAAGGTCGGTATATACCGCTACCTAAATCAACTGATCAGAAGAGTGTCATCGCACCTCCTCAACAAATGTTGCACCAGCCGCCTCAAACGCCTCCGCAGAAACCGAAGCCTCAGAGTTTGAAAGCGCACGTTTTGTCGTCGCAAGCAGCCATAGCGATAGTCTCACAGCAGCAGTCACAGCCTGTTGTGCAAGCACAACCACAACAGCCGCCTCAACCTCTGCAAGTGAAGAAGAGTATCATTGTTAGTCAACCGATGACAATCCAACAACCGAGTGTGGTTTCTAAGACGACTTCCCCGTTGAATATCAACGTGTCTCTGGCGAATTACTCCTCACCGATGGTGTCTCCACGTTCGAGCGTTCCGATGAATAAGCCAGGAACGAAGCCTCCGATGTTGTCTCCAAGTCACATCCCAGGTTTGCCCCAGAAACCGCTCTTGCAAGTCAAACAACAACCGACTATTGTGTCCAAAGCGGCGATGGTGAATTCGATTATTGCGAATCAAGGTCTTGTTAACACTCAGGTGGCTCATTTGAAGCAGCAACCTCAACCTATCAAACAGGCTGTCATCAACAAAGCCAAACCTCACAACATCCACCAGCAACAAATCCTGACAGGATCCGTGGCAAGTCCACCACTCAACAAAGGCCCAATTCCAGGTCTCGTAGCTGGAGCTAGTCAAAATCGCATAGTCCAGGGTCATCCGCACCAAAAAGGCGTCATGGAACCCCCGAAAATCGACGTGTCTTTGTCCAATGTCATCCTAGGCCCCAGATCAAACCTGTCGCCTCAAGGACAACCTCGACATGTGACTCAGTCAGGGATACCCACTTTCGAAGCAAGTTTGGTAAGTTCGTTTTATCGAATTAAGTATTGTGACTAACGAATTTCTTTACTAACATGCAGCACGGAGAGAGGAATTTGTATAATCGTAGCCGGAGTCCTCCACCGGCTCACCAAAATTCACCATCACCTCAGGTGATTTTTTTGTTATATGTTCATGTGTTTGTGGAGCTCTGGAGTCGGGAGAATTGAGAAAAATGATTATTTTCGTTGCAGGGTGAAGCCATTGCTCATTTTCCACCGGGAGCTGTTCCGTTGCGGCCGCCACATGACCTTCCACCGGGGCACTACATGCACCATCATATGCTGCAGTATCAGTTCATGAGGCAGCAGCCGTACCATCTGCCAAGGTAAAATCTCTTTGACGCCGAATTGTTTTTATCTGACTTTGAAAATGTCCCTCAGATCTCCGATGGTGCCCGGCGGCTTGGAGAAATCCGGCGACGGTCAAGAAGGCGAAGAGGCTCCCGTCACATCACCACCTCTGGAGCTGCGCCGTCCAGGTTCCGTCGGACTGGCTTTGGCTGGTCGAACAGCTGTGGTTCCCCACAGTTTGCACTCGCCTCATGACCGCACCACAGGTAACCCCCGTTTTTTCCACCCCTCTCAACTAACCCTTTGGTGTTTAGATTCTCCGCAAGTAGGGCAAGTCTACAACGTTCACAATGCAAGAATGCAGCACTACCACTCCACTGGACGCTATTACGAACAAACAGCGGAGCCGCCGCCGGCTCACCGCCCTCTTACAAGTCACGGATCTCTTACAGCACTCGCTAATGATAGGTCCATGTCGCATATTACCGCTTTGGGGGCTCCTGAGCGCCACATGCAACCCGATCGCCCACTAAGTAGTCACTCCGCTCTCACAGCCCACATGGGTGGTTTAGGAACACCAGAACGCCCCATGTCGACACATTTACCAGATCGACCGTTACCAAGTCATGGATTAGCGATGGGCGCTGGTTTGGGTGCCGCGGGTAACTTAATGGGGGCTGTAGCGAGACACGTTGGTGTTGACGCTCCAGCAAGTCAAAGAGGGTTACAAGCGGCGACTCCACCACACGCTAGTCAAGTTCCGCCACAGGCAGAGAGTCTTTTTATGCTGTTGAAAGTAAGTAAGGAGAGTGAGGGTAAGAACGTGACTAATTATACGATTTTAGCAATATCCATGCATGTGGCAAGGACTTTTGGCGCTGAAGAACGACCAAGCGGCGGTTCAGATGTACTTCGTTTCCGGGAACGACTCCGTGGCGAAGCTCAGTCTGCCGAAGAACACAGACGGGTCGACTCCTCCGTTGAGGATTTTCCAAAGAATGAGATTAGAGCCGCCACAGGTGGAGGGAGTTGCGAGAAAGATGCAGGTTGGTTACTTTCCTCTTTCAGTTTGTACGCGCCACGAAGAACTGCAATTAAATACTGTGTTTTGTAGATGGAAAACGAGCACTGCATGCTTCTGGCGCTCCCCTGCGGCCACGATCACATGGACGTACTTAAACAATCAACAAATCTAACAAACGGTTTCATCACGTATCTCCAACAGAAACAAGCCGCCGGAATTGTGAACGTTGCAGCTCCTGGGACGACGCAACCGGTAAGTTTCTTTGCGTTTTCAGTGGATTTTTCTTACTGTTGAATTACAGCCGGCGTACGTTGTGCATATTTTCCCCTCTTGCGACTTCGTCAACGAAAATCTGCGTAGAATCGCACCAAGTTTACTCGAGAGGGTCGCAGACATCGCCCATTTACTCATCGTCATAACTACAGTGTGATAGCATGACTTCAATGTGACTGTTGCATACCTAAATATTTCGTTCTCACTATAACACTTTAGAAATGAGATTGACTGGATTTGACTGATACCCACAATGTGTGTCTTACTCTCACCAATGTTTTGGTAAAATCTCGAAATGTGGACGTTATCCAAATGGAATTACTTAAAAATATATTTAAAAGTTTCACTGTGATTTCTTGACAAACGTTATTTACTATTATTAAAAATAAAATATAAAAAGCTAAAAATAACTTACCTATTTAAGAAGATCTCATATTGAACTTAGTTATACATTTTTCTTGTTTAAAAGATCTTTATTTTCGTATTACTTTCGCGGCATGTTTACAATATTTGTAAGCATGTCGCGAACGTTCATTTTAATTTAAACTTTGGGATTTTGGTGCTAAGTTCTGTTTTTTTTATCATATTGACGTACTTCAGTAAGTTGATACGATTTCCTTGTTTTTATACTTTCTACTTGGGACAGAGTGTATATTAAGTTTCTCTTTGTTGATTTTATTTCTTGATTTTTTTTCGTAGAAAGTATAAAAATGATCGCAACGCAATCTCAAAGTTTTTGTTGCGGCTTCAGCAAAGCTGTACATTTCAAATTAAACGTTACCCGTTTGTAGTTTGAAACTATGGCTAATATAAATAATAAAGTATATAGACATAATATATAAATATGTAGCATATATTATTATATGAAAAAAATCAATCATTTTTTAAATTACGATGTAATATATATGTGAATATAGTTTAATTTGTTACTTTAAGCTTTTTTTGAGTTATCGTTAAGATGTTCTGTACAGTGTACTTTAGGCTGTAAGTATAAGTTAGCCAGCGTTACAAAATGATAATATAGGGAACATTGTGATGTCTATATATTACTGTAAATTTTGTACATAAACTGTGTATTGTGAGTATACATTATTATAACTATTACAACAATACAAATTTTATTATTACATCCATATTACAAAAGACTCAAACGGGATTGAGTTGGTCCCGGGCGCTCAGGAACATATCCAATCCTGGCATAAATTTCTTCCTTTGTTTTGGGGGCTCCTGACCATCCAGGGGTTGCATCTGGGAAATTCTTGGACTGCTTTTCTTGATCTTTTAGTTTTTGTTGGCGAATCAACTCGTACTCGCTGATGTCGTCGAGTTTCAGCTCAATGTTTGTCGGGGGGCGTCTCAACATTGCTAACAAACTAATGAATTAATTAGAAATTATAATTGGGCGCAAGTGAAAATCTTACTTGTGTTTATAACAGTGACGGTTCCCTAACCTAAAAATCGGTTGTCAATTCAGCGTCAACTTCCGGATAATTGTTGAGTGTATAATTGGTTGCATACCTATGGCAAAATAATGACTGAAATTCTCAAATTTGCTGAAAAATTCACATTTTAAATATGGATAACAATCAACGAAACGTTGAATCAATAAACCGCTCTCTAATTCTTATTGCTGGGGTCTAAATTGATGAAAAAAGTCAATTTTGAAAGATTCATGAGTTCTTGGAATTTAAGTTTTTTTTCTTAATCACCTCCAGTAATTTATTTTTCGACGTAAATTTTATTCGAAAACAGACAAGTCTTTTTATATCATAATCGTTAGAGAGATTCATTTAATTGGGTCGTGTAACTTTTCATTTTTTGTTAAAGCGGCTTGTTATGTATTTATTTAATCCTCCAATTAATTAGTTGAAAAGCAAGCAAGCTGAGCGTTTTTTTGTCAAAAAAAAAGAGTTGGATAATCACTAATCCCTTGATAGGGTCATGTCGGGCTTGGAGTTTCGTTATTGCCAGGCAGGCTAAATTCAAGTAACATTTTTAGAACTTTCAATATAGGAAAACAGTGTTATTAACAGTCACTTCATATTTTTTCGTTAAATATTCGATTAGGTTGTTTTTAACTATTTTGGTGTGGTATTTTTCGATACATTTTTACACAGAATTTGTACTTTATTGAGCTGGACTGAGGATAATATTTACATATCCTGGTTTTGAAAATTCAATTTTTTGTTACTCCTAAGATTCATGACATACACTTTCTTGGGAGATGCTGTTCATGAATTACAAAGAACTTTAATTTTAGAATTATTGGGAATGCGAAATAAATAATGACTCATTGATTAAATAAACTTTTAATGACTTTTATTTCATAATTAACATACATAGTGCAGCAAAATAAAATATATTGATTCTCGTTTTTTGACACTTGAGTAAAATAAAAACATATAACAATGCTGTGGTATTATAACTTGCTAAAACAGTACATATACAACTGTGGTTCGATTTTAGACAGATTTTCCAAGTGACTAAGTACTTAAATATTAATATCAACTTTTTTTCACCAGCAAAATTTACAAAATAATGCACTATTCTGAGGTTATTTTCATTTATAATGTACAACACTTAAGACCAACTCTTATTTACAAATTATATGCATACGCATATTCTAGCACACAATATTAAATGAATTAAAAAAGAACCTAAATTGAGGTTAACTTTAATTGTATCAAAATTACATTAAATTACTAGAATTACAAGGTCGCTCAAACACTTGTTCTCTTCACGCGTCCATTATTATAAATTATAAAATGTTTTCCATAGGAACAAAATTTTCAAATGCAGTCAAAAAGAACACATGTGAAAAGACGACAACTGCAACTTGACAACATACATACGTTGCAGATCATGATAGAACATTATCATGCAAGAACAAGAACAAAATCACAACATTCGTTGAATGTTCCAGAGAAAAAAAAAACGAATTGACGTAACATTTTTGTAGGATTTTCCAAAAAGTCATTGTATCAAAGTTGTCAAAACTAAAAATACAATTCATCAGTCTAGATATGTACAAAAGTCCCGTCAATAATCAATTTTCCTGGTATGTTCTCTTAAATTTAGTGTCTACTCGTTTAATTACTACCTTAGAAAGCCTCACAATGGAATTAACGGAAAACCCAACGATTTAACTCAACACAACTTCAAATCCGTAACGGAAAATCGTAAAAAAATTATCACAAGAAAACTTGAAAAGATGCTCAGTAATTCCATTGCACATAAAAAAATAAGAAACCAACGTTACATGAAACTTAACAAAATCACAAGACCAATCCGTTTTAATGTATCACTGTTCACTTTTTGAGTCTTGTTGGTGGATCTTTTGAAGCGCTTCCTCTTCTAGGCGGGCCTGCTTGACCCGCCGTCTGGTTGGGGGGCGCCATTGCTACTCCGGAGGCGCTTCCAAAACAAATAAACATCACACATAGGTTTCCCATCATTCAAGGATGATTACGGATGGATGGTGGTGAATGGTGAAGAAAACGAAAATAAAAGAAAATAAAACAGATCAAGTCAGTTAATGCAAAAACAAAATGTGGAATGAAATGATTGGTTAAGCCAGAATTGAAACTCACTTTGCTTGTTTTGAATTACTTAAATCTGAGGTGGAAGCGTTGGGGGCTCCTTGACCAGCGCGCAGTCTCATCGACACTCTCCTTTCGTGACTGTCGTATAGGCGGGGTGAATCTACGCAAATAGCGCCTTTTACACACCCAAACAACGATTTTAAAATGACAAAATTATAATTGTGACTTTTTCTGATATCACAACACGAAATATCAAATATTGGGCAAATTTCTCAACTTACTACTACTGATCACGTCTTCTAGAGGATTGGGGGCGGTGGTATTAGTAGGCACAATGTCCATCCTATCATGGGGTCTCCGTGTTCGCGATTGTGGGGCTGTAGGGGTCGAATCTCCAGGAGTGGCTGCATGACTTCCATAGCGAGTTCCTGAGCGAGCTGTGTTTTCTTCACAATGACTTCCTCTCGAGCCTCCTGTTAAAAATTAGCATTACGTTTCTATAAATAAAACTGTAAATATTTATTCTAATCACAAGATAAATTTTAGAAGACTGAAACCTTGAGCAAGGAAAGCAGTGATAAAATGTAATAAATTTGGACAAGTTGTTTGTAAATGAGAAGACGATTGGTTTATCAAAATTACATCAAAGTTGAAACTATTTTTGACAACGTAAAGAAGCTAAAAATAAGTAATTTATGCAGTAGTTGAGGTAATTTATTATACACTTCTTTAAAAGTGAGAGTCCACATAATTTTACATAATTATGAAACGGATTAATTATAAGTTACCAGTTTTACTGACCAAATTTGAGCATATTCCAGTCAAAAACGTAGTCATAAGTAAAGCCTTGGCGATGGAAGAGGGAACGGAAGAGTTGTCTTAAATAACTATAATCAGGTCGTTCTTCAAACCTAAGTTGTCGGCAATAATTCAGATAGGTGGGGAATTCCATTGGAAAGCCCTACAACGTCGAAATGATAAAAATGAACTTGTGAAATTCCAGCGGTACCTTGCACAACTCTTCAATTGGTGTAGACATCTTCTTCTCTGAAATCCTCTCATACTTCTGTCTCTTGGTCGCAGCTTTTAGACCTTGCCAAGGCAAAGATCCCTTATTGAAATACATTAAAACATATCCTAAAGATTCCAAGTCGTCCCTCCTTGATTGTTCTATGCCTAAATGAGTGTTTATGCTGGCGTATCTCGCAGTACCTGGAAGAGAATTCTGAATATCAAACAAAGTGGCGCCCCCTTGATAACGATAAACTAATGAAGCAGTGACCTTTACTAGGTTTCCGCAAATTATGTAAAATGTCCGCCGTTCACTTTCTGATTTCCTTGCAATGTCAATGACAAGTCTACTTACCAGTTAAATTCTTATTTTCCCTATATGGTATATGCTGATGTGTCCGGCCATCTCTGTACTTCTTAGCCAATCCAAAATCAATTATATAAACTAGATTACCCTTTTTACCAAGACCCATTAAAAAGTTATCAGGTTTTATATCCCGATGGATGAAGTTCCGAGAGTGGATAAAATCCGTACGAGATATTAATTGGTCGGCTAATAAAAGAACTGTCTTCAGTGAAAAACGACGCGAACAAAAATTGAAAAGATCCTCCAAAGATGGTCCAAGAAGTTCCATGACCATCACGTTATAGTCACCTTCTGAGCCACACCATTTTATCTGTGGAATTCCCACTAAAAAGCGAAATTTGTTAAGAATTTCGCAATACAAGGCTAAAGAATATTTACATGAATTAAGTTAGACTTACCTCCACCTTGCATCATTTTGTAGAATTTTGACTCTATGTGTAATTGGGGGTGTCTGGTTTTGATACATTCTAACTTAATAGCGACTTCTTCGCCTGTAGAAATATTGGTACCTGGAAATTGATGAATTTTCATGGTGTTTTTGCGTAATCGCAGCTTTTGTTTACAAGAAGAAATTAGCTAGTGCTTACCTAAATATATATCGCCGAAAGACCCAGAGCCTATTTTACGGCCCAGTCTGTATTTATTACCTACTCTAAGCTCCATTCCTCACGAAACACCAAATTCACACAACAAAAGACATGAAATGCTGTCGTATTTCAGGCGGCCATATTACATTAGCCAGCTATGATAGGAAATTTGACGTAACTTAAAGGCTTAGAAATTCGTTTGATACCGACTTTGGAGCGCTTTACAGTTACTGGTTGTATTCTTTAGAATTTAGTAAGTATCACAGATTCGTCAATAAACAAAAACAACTACAATTAAATTTACTATTTCCGTTTTCATTATGTGCTTTTGGTGACACACACAGCAGACAACTGAGAAATAGATGTGTCTAGTTATAACCGCCTAGCACTATCACGGACCCACGTTTACCATCACATCCTTGTCCACCTCACGCACCGAACAAACAACGCTTGTCTTAGCTCCAGTGTTACCAACATTTCGTCACTACACAGCGCCTAACTTCACTCCAAAGATTTATTTTTTTATTTATTTAACTAGAGATAACTCGGATTTTTCTACTCCGACAGCGGTTCAAACGACTCCAAAGAGCTCTCCTACCCCTTGCCACCTTTTTTAGTATCCCACACCGAAATCAGTGTCAGTGCCTCGCGCCTGACTTCACTCAGAGTTGCTTGTCAACCACTTTCAATCACAGGCATTTTTTCCGAAAACTTGACGAAATGCCGGAAGGGGAGCCCCGTAACGTCATCGAGAAGTTCTTCACTTCGGTGGCCAACATCTTAGTCACACCAACAGTCTGGGTTAGAGGTACGTGCCCTTAACCTCACTTTCCTGTCTCTCTGTTTAGTTCCTTTAAGTTAATTAAGTACAGTTGAAGTGGAACCCCCTTAACTCTCGTTTTTCTTCTAGAAAAGGTCGTCGAACCGAACCAGAAGAGCTATCCTTGGTACCACCAAAAATTTCGTAGGGTCCCCACAATCGACGAGTGTTACACAGACGACCCTGTGTGTTACTTCGAGGCTGATGCTCAGTACCGTCGCGACAGGTTTGGGCCCCCATTTTGTCTTGTTTCATTGATAAAGTGTTACGTAATAGGTTAGTGGACTCCAATGTTCTGTCTATTCTAAGAGCGCGTTTTGAGGATTGTACTCTTTATGAGGCTCCTGATCACTTGGAGAAGTGTAAGCCTTTGTGGCAACAGTACGAGGAGGCGACCACCAACTGGTTTATTAAATGTGAGTGTGGAGTTTTGGGGACTGTTTTAATAAAGTTTTCTAGATGGAGATTTAGGGGGCTATCATAACGTGAAGTCAGCTTATATGAAGCAGAAACATCGCTTGATTTGGGAGCGCAGACACGGAGTCGTGGGGGAAGGCAGGAAGGATATTGTATGAGAACACACTGCCATTTTGCTTGTAGTAACACTGTATAATAATATTAATGTAGAAACGTTTTCAGGTATAAATTGTTGATAATTTTAAACTGGTTTTACAATTGTTAAAACAATTGAATGTGAAGACGTGTGGCGTAGCGTGCATCACACTTATTAAGATGAGAAACGTCAGGTTCAAAAAATTGTGATTATAGCAAAAGTACAAATTTATTTATTTCTCAAAAATTCTACAATCGTGGTAAAACTTAAGACTACAGGGAAAATCAAAATACCTAAATTTACAATAAAAGTCACAAAGATTATAAAAATATTTGTACACACGACTCTTAAGAGCATCTGCTTTAGCAACAAAAAAACAATTCAGTACATCTTTCAACTAAACAACGCTACAATAAATTACAGAACATAATAAAGTAGATACGTAAGTTGGTAACACTTTCATTAGATTACCACATGGACGAATATTTGGTACCAAGACAGTGTTACCAACCCTAACAATTAAAACATTGATTTTACAATTAATTCTTAAGTACAATCACAGTATTAACTTAATCTATTTGGAATCGGCATTAATCGAAGTTTAAGTAGTTGGTTACACGACGTTTGGCGCCCGACCCTGCCAAAGAAATCAATTAAATCAATAATTTTAAAATTCCAATCACTCACCGCAAGCCCCTGACTCTGTTTCGTTATCTGACGGCGAATTCTCCAGTTTCGATAAAACTCCAGAGTCTGTTGAATCATCAGAGATTGTTCCTTTCATCATTAATTTATCAGGCATTGGTAGTTCCGTAGGATCCGGGGATTTACCCCACGGGTTTCTACTTAAGGGGAGTAAGTGTCTCGCCGGCGAGATGAGATCGTAGGGATTCCCCAGAAGCAAAGGGTTGTGAATTATGGGTAGATTGATCGCTAAATTCTGAAACTACGAGTTAAGAACACTACGAAAACTCTTCAGTTTGACTTACCACGTTCTTGTCTATCGAAGGACTCCACACAGAGGTCGAAGTCTGTAACAACACCGATACAATCACTTTAGTAAAAAAATCATTCTTACCGGTGTTGGCGGCGTGTCTGGCTTCGGTGGTGAGATCCTCTTAGGAAGGAACACGTTCTGCATGGGTGCCAACGACTGCCACTTCTTCGAGCTATGAATCTGCGGAGGCAACACGACCTGGTGCTCTGAAATCGTAACATTACCTCCTAGGTTGTCCACTCTAGAACTTACCTGTTAAGCTTCTATTGAGAGCAAGAACCGACTTCTTGTATCCGCAGACGAAAAACAGAAAATCAAACTTCTCGTATAGTTCATCAACGGAGTTGACGTCGTAATCCGACAGTTTGATGCTTTTTCCGAAACTCTGAGCGAACAATCTTTCCAAGTTGTTAAATAAAACACTCCCGCCGTTAACATACAACACGTGATACAACTGCGCTGCTAGTATATACAAATCCGTTAAGGCAATGTAGTTCGTATCGTTACAAGACGATAACGAAACAACATTACGTAACTGCTTCAAATCGTTAAAAGATACATCGGTGTTGTATCGCGATTGATACTCGAACTTAAAAGTGGAGAAGTCTTTACAATACGGCGGTTTGTGAAGAAGGGCCCATGTTCGGACTTTCATGGCTAAGAGAACATCAGCGTCCACGGAAATGAGTAAAGCACCAGATGAAGTGGAAACCACCTGGACATGATCACAGATTCGCTCGATGAGCTCCGAAATTGAGTTGCATTCGTAAATTTGGGGCTTGAGAAAATATCCATATTCTTTCAGGTAGATTCTAGGGAGCTCATCCAAGGGGATGGAGGATGATGGCGAGTTTTTGATAACACTCACGATTTGGCTGCCTAAGACTTTGAGGGACTGAGTCAAAGTGAGGCTGACGGTGCGCTCCCCATCTGACAGTTCTTGGATCTGGAAAATAGTCAATCATTTATAGTCAGTCTTTGGTTTCTACTCACTTTAACAACATCTGGAATGGCTTCAAACAGTTCGATAAGTTTGGTGAATCCATAATTCGACACCCTGCACTGGTGGCCAAAGTGATGGTGGTACGCTGGTACAAACTTGTTAAACAGCATGGTACAATTCGGGGAATGTTTAAGAATATCGATCACTTCCATTGCGAATTGTTTGGTTCTCATGATTTCTTTGGAAGTTTGTTCTCGCTTTGGCAAAGAAATGACGAAGTTGTCTTCATTTGGCATTATCACAATAATATTCTCAGGAACCTCCTCTAGTAAGTCTTGGAAAGTACACAGACCGTAATCCACTGGGTTAAATGGTTTGTTCATCACTTTTTCATAAGCGTTGGAAAAACCATTCAAGGAAATCTGTTTGGCTGGTTGAACTTTGAGCACCCGGAGCAGATCCGAGGTAAATCGACGCATCTGGGCTTGATGGGAGAGAGTTATAATCTTCCGTGCTCCATCACCCATGATCTGGAAGTCGAATTTCCATCACTGAGTTTCTCTGGGTTTCCTTACCTGCACCACGTGTGGTATCGCTTCGAAGAGATCCATTAGCTTAGTGTAACCATAATCAGCGACGTGACATTGTCTACCAAAATGATGATGGTACGCTGGTATAAACTTGCTCATCAACAACTGACAACGTTCTGTGGTCTTCAACAAGTCGACTAATTCCCGACATAACAGACTAATATTTGGAGCTAAAGACGGAGGGACAGTCTTTAAAAACGCCTCTTCATCAACTTCGGCTTTAACTTCGCGTTTTATAATCTTAATGTTTTTGTTAAGCCCTGAACATTTAATCTCAACGTTCGAAACGCAAGAAATCAGGTGCTCCAGAGGAACACCGTTCGGATTCACTGGTAAAGCTTCTTCGCATTCTTGCTCATAACACGCTTGGAAACATAAAAGCGGCATGCACCCCAAATGGAGAGACAACAACGCGTTTAACTTATTGGAAAATATCTTCAAAGACATCATGATATTGGGGCTCTCGATTGAGTTAAGTTCGCACCAGCCGAGATTGGGTAAACCGTTGGCGCAGTGGATTGTGCAGTATGGAGTCAGAGTCTGGAAGTTAAACTGAGATTTTGGGGTGACAACAGAGGGACAAACCTTGCTCAAGTTCGGCGGAGGCGACGATTTCATTTGTGGCGTGAAAGAAATGATCCTCGAACCCAAATTGTCGGTGATTTTGCAGATGTCTTTCAGTTTGTTTACTTCAGAAACGGAAATGGTGCAGTGGTAGCGCGATTCCAGGAGTTCCATGAATTTAAAAAGGGGCATATTGTTCTCGGGGGCTTCCTGTAAACGGATTTGAAATCAGCCATGACGCAACCTTGGTTTTCTTTAATCGTCTGGTTGTTTTTTCTTATTCAATTTGCGCAAACCAGTTATTCAAAATTCAAAATTGTTATCAGAAAAAATCATTTGCTTTGGTTACATAACAATTTAAAAACCAGAAAAATTAAACAAAACCCGGAAATGGCCGCGGCCGTGAAAACCAGTCCGTTTCTTAAAACCCCAAAACACAACTGGGCCAAATCACAAGAATTATTCATACACAAAAGTTGTTTGATTATTAATTAACCCAATTAGCATCGACGGGTGTGCGATTTGCACCACACCCCCAAGTCCCGGCCGCTATAAAACCCCACAGAAATTGCAATAGAATCAGATTTGATTCAACACAAGTCAACACAACAACTTCAACATGTTCAAATTGGTAAGTCACCACCACTTTACTCTAAAAATCTAATTGAAATTTCTAGCTTTTGTTCTTCGCCCTTGTCGCTTTCGCCTTCGCCGCCCCCAAAGCGGCCCCTCAATACTGGGGTGACTTCGGTGGAGTTGGTTACGGATATGGCGGTTATGCCTCCCCTGTCGGCTATGGCGGCTACTATGGAGGATATTATTGAGGTTGCTGGTTGATTGAGTTCGTAAATTTAAACAGAGAAAATAATATATTGTGACAGTAACGTTATTGGGAAATTTTCAAAATTGTAGATTCCATGGTTAAATAAAATTGTTAAATCAAACGTGTTTTTACCTGTAATATACTGATGACCATTGCTTTTAACTCTTCGGGGACTGACGAGCTACTTTGAGCATACGAAATTGCGATCTTCTTGTGTCCCAATTTCTGACGGTGAAGCTTGGAGATTATTAGTTGGGCTGTTTGCTGGTTGTAGACGCGGATGTTGGCTACAGGAGTTCCGTCAGTTTGTACGATCACATTCAAATTTAAAACCTGCAAAAGTTGGGGACTTTACTTGAAGATTCTCAACTAATTAAACAGATTATCGTGAAAAAAATAGTTTCAACTAAACTGACTAGTTTTAAATGGGCTAATAAAAACTAACTAAAGTGGACTTGAAACTAAACACAAATTAAATTTTAGTGGAATAAATTTGATTAAATTAAATCAGTTATTATTATTCACCAAAGGAAATTATAATTTCCTGGACAAATAAATAACCCAAATTAGTCTGAATTAAACACAATGTTAAAACAGAATTTGATTAAATTAATTAGGGACTAAACTCACCACTGCATATTCCTTCAACATCTTCATAAGCAGTTTCTTGAGCTCATTAATACTAATAGTAGGATCCAAATTAGAGATGACTAAATCCACTGGTTGACTAGCTTTGACACAATCAGACTGCATCATTTTCCCATCATCGCTATACTCCGAACTTCCACTAGTTTTGTGGCTCCGTCCAGAAAATCCCTCCTGAGGAGTCCTGGATCGCCGAGACGCCCCATAACTCACATCCATCAAAGCCCGTGCCCCATCCATGGTACGAGACGGGAACTCCTGACCCAATTCCTGAAAATAACAATCTTACACACTTATCACCCTTGAGGGATAACGTCAGGCTCGACTTCAATCAGAAGTGCTTCAAATTATCAAACGTCCTGAAGGAACTCACAGGAAGTCCCGGAATTCTACTAAAGGACTTCAAACTCGGCCTTTTGTCATCATGAAGGAACGGGTTGATAGGGTTTAGGAAAACTTACAGGAAATCTCTTGTCCCTGAGTTGTTCCCGCGTTGAAACTTGGTGTCCTTGAAACGAGCCATCTTTTACTTTTCGTCCTGAAATGAAAGAGTTAAACAAAGAAAAATGAGGGAATTAAGGAACCTGTGTAGTTGCGAAGCGATGGTGTCACGGCTTTAATTTTATTCCCGAAAACATCTTCCCCTTGGATTCGTTTTTGTGCCCTGTGAAAACAAATTGGAGGACTATGAAAACTCACCAAAATCGTACCTGTAGTCTTTTTCGTAAGGTTTAAAATGTGCCATTTTATTAATAATCGAATTTAAATTGACTATCACTTCAGTAATAAAATAGGGGACATGTTGGAATGGAGTGATTAGACTACTTTTTACCAGATTTTTTCCAGGGACAAAAAATTTAGTGATTTTAAATTTCATACCAACCTGTTGGCAAAATCTTGACTGGAGAATTTGATGCAGGCCAAACCTTCTTCTTGTTGAATTTCAACGACTCGTCCCCCGCAATTGTTACTCAAAAAATTCAACCTGTTTTTAAGGGTAGTAGCACTTAGATTAGGTGGTAAATTTGAAACAATTAGAAACGCCGGGTCATTTGTGGCTCCCTTAAAATAAAAGTTCTGTCGTTTTTAAGAGTTTATTAAAGGCAGACGTACAGAACATGCAAAGCAGCAAGCAAATCACCTTTGTCTTTTCTTTAGGGAGCCCCTCAGTTATGGTAGAATAGCAGTGATGCTCATTTGCACATAAAACAAGAGCATCTGCAACGTTTGTATTGTGTACCAGTATAACCCAAATCTTCTTGCGATACCTCAGATCTGAGAGATCAGCTGCAAAGTTAATATCACCTGAAATCAAGACAACTGACGACGGTGCGGGGTAAATTTCTGCAAACCGCCTCAAAGATTGTCTCAGTTTCTCATCAGCCGCGTTTTTTGAAGTAGATGCCACGTGAATCAAATTTACCTACAATGAATGAGTTAGTAGGGCTCTCTATGAATGGTAATTCTAACTTGGGAATCATGAAGTTCTTGGATCACCTGTGGTCGCTCTTTTTTCACATCACAAACGACCAGGAACTCAGCTTCTCTATATTTTTCTAAAAAAAACTCCCTGATTCTTTGTACTACAGCTGACGCGCTCTTATTCTTGGGCACTTGGCAGTTTTCGATGTCCCAGAAAATACCCAATGGAGGTAGTCTTTTAGTTTTGTTTTTCCGCTTTGTTTTTCGGAAATTTTGTGCGCTGTTTGAACTATCTGATTGGGACGAAACGTATGAGTTGTTTACACTTTTGGAAATGCGGGGCTTTGGCGGAAACTTAAATTTTGGTCTGGTACCTGTGAAGTCGGACAAATTTCGATGCGAGTCATCGCTGGAGTCTTGAGAATTTGTACCAGAAGAGTGCATTTTTAGCTGCTTAATTTGCGAGAAAGTAAAGCATAATAGGAGCTATTTTAAACACATTTTTAAATGTCTCAAACACGATTTACACCATCTCTTCTTCACAAACATGATTGAAGTTAGCAACAAGGCTGGCAGTCCCACGAGGCCACGAAAGTCACTAGAAAACAGAGAGAGCGCTATCATAAAATACCAGGAGCGACAAAGATGGGACCAGTATTGATTCACACGTTTCCTTAACCGTTGACCAAACTCTCATGAGTTCGAAAACGACACGGAATTCCAAAAACGCCAAAAAACCCTTCCCGTCATTTTTACTGAAATCCTGAGACCCACAACACTAAATTTCAGAAATTATGATGTAAAGTAAGGAGCGGTATAGTCAGAAAACTCGCTAGCAATTTTCGGTGTAATGACACTTCGAGCCGCCGCGTTTGTTGACGTCAAAGTGACGTCTCTTTTGTTGTATGTCAGTTTACAAATTGTCAGATCACTTGTGCTTTTATTAATTATTAAAAATGGGTAACGTCGACACAAAACTGAACTTTCGCAAGGCCGTCGTGCAGTTGACCTCGAAATCTGAGGTAATTATTCATGTCTCTGATTAATAATCTTGATAAGGAAACTTGTAGCCTATTGATGCAAATGACGACTCCTTCTGGGAGCAGTTTTGGTCTGAAAATGTAACGAATGTCCAGGATATATTCACGTTAGTGCCTGCTACTGAGATCCGTGCTTTAAGAGAGGATGCCCCTTCAAATTTAGCCACCTTATGTTACAAAGCTGTAGAGAAACTTGTAAAGGCTGTGGACAGTAGTTGCAGAACTCAACATGAGCAACAGACAGGTTACATGATGTAATATTTATTCACATGATTACGTGTTTATTACAGTGTTAAATTGTGTGAGACTACTGACTAGGATTTTGCCATATATTTTTGAAGATTCAGAATGGAGAGGATTCTTCTGGTCTTCTCTACCAAGTCAGGGAGAGGATGAAGATGAGTCTGTTCCTCTAGCCCAGTCTCTACTAAACGCCATTTGTGTAAGTTCACCATTTGAGTTGATTGTCTTTCAATTTCAGTCTTTAGGATCTACTATTTTGTCCTGATTTTACTGTGGTGGCAAGTAGGAAAAGTGGACCTGTAAGTTCGCGGTAGTTCGTTTCAATTTTTTAAGAGACAGTTGCAGGATAAAGCCGAGGAATTGTCAGCTATAGACAGCTGTGAATATATTTGGGAGGCTGGAGTTGGGTTTGCTCACTCTCCTCCAAGAAATCCAATCTTGGATTCCAACAGGACAGAACTTTTAAAACTTTTACTGACTTGCTTTAGCGAGACTATGTATCAGCCCCCAACTGACATCACCCAGAATCCCAACAAGTGGATCGCGTAAGGAACAGCGTAAGGAAATTAAAAATGTTAATATACTTTTTCTAGGCATCTGACTTCCTCGGAAAACCGACACGCGCTCCCCATGTTTACCTCCCTCTTAAACACCGTTTGTGCGTACGACCCTGTCGGTCTGGGGGTGCCTTATAACCACTTATTATTTAACGACTCCCTAGAGCCTCTGGTGGAAGCAGCTCTTCAGATTCTGATCGTCACGTTGGATCACGACACGAGCTCCTCCACTCCAGTAGAAGGCGAAGATGTAATATATTTTAACATTAAAGCGCTCATAAAGTGTTATTTTCCAGAATGTGGTCCTCGACAACTTATTTATTAATTATCTCTCCCGGATTCATCGTGACGAAGACTTTGATTTTATATTGACCGGCGTGACGAGATTGTTGAACAATCCATTGGTTCAGACGTACTTACCTAATTCTACAAAGAAAGTGCACTTTCATCAGGAGCTCTTGGTGTTTTTTTGGAAGATGTGTGATTATAATAAGAAGTTTTTGTACTTTGTTTTGAAGAGTAGTGACGTTTTGGAAGTACTGGTGCCTATTTTGTATCATTTAAATGATTCCCGAGCTGATCAGTGTAAGTTTTTTGGGTTTCATTAGATGAAAAACTAATTTTCTTGCAGCTCGGGTGGGTTTGATGCATATTGGGGTCTTCATCCTTCTGTTACTGAGTGGTGAGCGCAACTTTGGCGTTCGCTTGAACAAGCCATATACAGCCACGATCCCGATGGACATTCCAGTCTTCACGGGAACACATGCGGATCTCTTAATTATAGTCTTTCATAAGATCATAACGACGGGGCACCAACGACTGCAGCCTCTCTTCGACTGTCTTTTAACGATTCTAGTCAATGGTGAGTTAAAATCGGTCTTAGTACCTCTTGTGATGGTTTTGTTGCAGTATCTCCGTACCTCAAGACATTGTCGATGGTCGCCAGCACGAAACTCTTGCATTTATTGGAAGCTTTCAGCACTCCTTGGTTTCTGTTCTCCTCGTCCACCAACCACCACCTCGTTTTCTTTCTCTTGGAAATTTTTAATAATATCATACAGTACCAGTTTGATGGGAACTCCAATTTGGTTTATACCATCATCCGAAAACGGCAGGTTTTCCACAGTTTGGCGAACCTCCCGAGCGATTACGGTACCATCGCGAAGTCTTTAAACAAACGATCAAAGAGCCGAATGTCAAACTCCACCAGCCATGAGAACGTTGCTGAAATAGCCATGGAAGGCTCACATCCAGCGTTACCTGCAGAACCCGGGACTTTAAAGGCGACGTTACCGGACACTCCAGGAATTGGCCAAATGACGGAGAAGGAATCCGCTCATCCCGCGTTCCAACAAAGTGAACAGTTGCAATTGACCAACGGAATGGCAACCATAAATCTCAACGCCCCCACTCAAAACGGAGAGGATGAAGAAACTCCTAAGGAAGGCGAAAAGAAGCTCAGTCGGAGTCCCTCGGAGGTGTCGAATTTTTCCAGGCAGTCGGTGGCAACAGTGAGTTTTCGTCACAGGTGGAAAAACCGATCCTCTTCTTGTTTTTCCAGAGAAACAGTCTACGAGTGAGCGCGTCTGCGGAGAAAACCCCCGGCCAGTGGACCCCCACAGGCGAGTGGGTGCACTCCTGGAAATCCAAACTCCCCCTTCAAACCATAATGCGTCTCCTCCAAGTCTTGGTGCCTCAAGTCGAGAAAATCTGCATCGATAAGTAAGTTAAAGTTTTTGTAGCCCTCATTCAAGAGTTTTTCCAGGGGCCTAACCGATGAGAGCGAAATTTTGAAATTTTTGCAACATGGGACCTTGGTTGGTCTTCTACCAGTACCTCATCCCATTTTGATCCGGAAATATCAGGCGAATTCCGGGACGACCACTTGGTTTCGCACGTATATGTGGGGCGTTATCTACTTGAGGTAAGTCTTTGATTTTGTTACAAAAGATATAAAAAAACTATTCCAGAAATGTGGATCCACCGGTCTGGTATGACACCGACGTAAAATTATTTGAGATTCAACGAATCTAAACGTAAATCAAAATTAATTTAGGATTATTTATTTATTTTTGTACTTAACAGCGCAATCTCGATTGGTTCTGTAAATAGTCCATGATTACAGGGATTTCATTCTTTTTATGTAGTACATCTGTCAGATTTATATGAATGTGCATTTAATATTAAGACTGTTTAAAATGGCTTTTAAATGTTTTATGATGTAGTTACCATTCCTTTATGTTGTGATAGTTTTAATTCCCAAACTTTGTACTGTTTTCAGCTTTTAATAACAAAATTTATTTAAAATGTATACGTTTGTTATAATGTATAATGGAATCATATAAATCAACTGAATAACACTGCGTGGTTTTAGTTTAACGACGCTATGGTAATTTGTCATTGTTTCTGCTCTTGTTCGTTAATTTTCAATTGTCCCAATAAATAAACGGCCTTAAATCAAAGGGATGGCTGAGGTGACATCTCGCCATTGTAACAAATACCATAGGGGCGCAAATGGTAAATTAAATACTCCAAAACGTACATCTGACCCGGCGTGACATAATGAAAGGAAACCGCGTTATCTGAACAACAGTCCATCCCCTAAAAAAAACAATTTAACTGGAATCTCTCGAAAAATTCTCTCACTTCTTTGCTCTCGTAGTAAATGTAATCCCAGTACCAAAACAACTTTGCTAATCGTCCTGGAATGATATGATCCTCTGGGAGAAAAGGGAGAAAACGCGCCCTTCCCAAAGAGTCCCGGGAATCACCAGCTACTACATGTACTTCTTCCAGACACTGCCCCATTCGTACATCTTCAGAACCGTTCTTGAGTTTAGAACAACTGGAGTTTGACAGAGCGGTCTCTACGAATCTTTTCACTGCTTCTTTACTGAGGACGTATCCAGCGCCTCCACTCATATATCCTTGTTTAACGTGACGTTTAAACTTGCAACCGAAATAAATCGGTTGGGTTGAGTCCTGTGATGCGAGCATGTAGCGGAGGTTTTCCAGCACCACGTATCTGGAAACTAAAGTGAGTTTCTGGTAGATTGGAAAGTAGCTTACGTGTCATCATCAGTCTTCAAGAACCAGTCAGCGTCGTCTAGGTAGTTCTTGTAAACATACTTGAAGGCCTCTTTGGTTTTACTCCAGAGATTCTCTCGTCCTTCTTTAACCGGAAGACCGACAGATGGTAACGCGTCATCTTTTTTCGAACTCATAAATAACAACGTATTGCATCTTTTTCCCCACGTTGCTTTAATATGTTTTGCCTTCTTCTCGTGGTTCTCAGGCTTGGTCATCACCCAACACAACACTCGCACTTTGTTGTACAACAGATCTGCAATTGTGCTGTTTGCCATTGCATGGAACTCTTCATGGTGTTCGTGGTGTCCAACTTCAATACTTTGATTTAATTCATTTGGGGTTTCAATGTTTTGTTGGAAGGCCGTGTAGGATGTTATAATGCCAACAACCAAACCGCAGAGAAAAGAAAAAAGGAAATGTTGATGTAATGCTCGCGACATTATTTAAATTTAAACAGCACTGGTGTGTTATCTGACGTAGTTTTTATATTGAGAATTTTATGGTTTGATTTTGTTTATGGACTTGTCACGGCAAGTGTAAAATATAAGTCTTTTCTAATGTTCTGGAACTCGGCGCCCGATATAGTGGCCTAACAAATTCTAATTCCTATTTTTGCGTTTTAGTAATAGAAAACAAAATTGCATGTTTTAGGAACAGGTGCATGTTTGAAATAAAGAAATATGAATATTATACTTTTATTTCATGAATCTTTCAACATAACACGCACACAAATGTAGACAGAATAGGCTCCTGATACGTAATTACTATCACAAATAAAACAAATTGATTAGATGAGTTTTTGGGATACAAAAAAAATCGGCACATTGCTTACTTATTCCCTGATTAGAGGACTTTTATCTAAAAGTTTCTTTGTCGTCCTAATGAGTAAAACAAATGTCTTTCACCCTAAAATTCGGGCGAAATTAGAATCTAAAGTACGGAGTTATTTGTCATTTTATTTTCCCTTTGGTGTAAAAGTAAATAAATCCAATTCGACACACAATTGAAACGTGTGCGCCTGTTTACTCCCGTTAGAAACGAATACTGCAATAACGCAATAATAGATGAAGCACTGTGCAATATGCACACTATTATGGGCCTACAGAACAAACTCGATTTGTTAATGGCACACTGGGCTAAACAGCAATTATATACATAGTGTTCCATTCTGTTTTTCTACCACCCTATTTCTTAACCTAATGGAGTTTTTACATGTAAGTCTAGAACATTACTTGGCAAAACAATAAAGTATACAGATAGGTTGAAAAAAAGTCCATAAAATAATCTCACATTGGCAGAAACGACTAGTGTAACATTCTGAGCAATTACGGGGAAGTAATATCAATTTTTTCGTGATGCTCCGATTCGAGTGCTAATTCCGGGGGCATCTCGACGTGGTACGAAATTCCATAGGGTCGCAAATGATATATTAAATATTCTAGAACGTACATTTGATTTGGGGTAACGTAATGGAAGGAGACGGCGTTGTCGGAACAACAGTCCATTCCCTAAAAAACATTTTTTTTATCGCGACTCATTATAATAAAATGTGTTTATGTTGTTGACGACGTATTGTGATAACAAATTCATACCTCTTTACTTTCGTAGTAGATATACTGCCAATACCAGAACGTCTTCTTCACATGTCCCGGTATTAGATGGTGCTCAGGAACAAAAGGAAAAAACCTCCCCCTCCCCATGGAATCTCTAGAATCTCCAGCATTCACACGAACTCCTTCTAAACATTTCCCTATTTCCACATCTTCAGCGCCGCTACTCGACTTGGAACACTTCGTTGAATTCGTGAGACCAATCTCAACGAACCTTTTGACTGCTTCTTTGCTGAGGACGTACCCGGCGCCTCCGCTCATATAGCCTTGTTTTACATAAGGTCGGAACTTGCAACCGAAATAAATTGCTTCGCTCGGACTATATGGCAGCAGCATATATCTTAAATTTTCTAATATCACATATCTGGAAATTAGATCAGTAGAACGAGAGATGAAGGCGAAGACAGGCTTACGTATCGTCATCGGCCTTCAAGAACCAATCCGCGTCTTGTAAGTGGTTTTGGTAGACGTACTTGAAGGCTTCTTTGGTTTTGCCCCAGAGGTTGTTGCGCCCTTCGTTTACGGGCAAAGCCACCGCAGGGAGAGTGTCGTCTAGGGGGAAAAGAGTTTTTGAAGGTTTGATTACTTTAACATGTGTCTTTTTTTGCAACACATTTTGCTCAACAAGTGTGAATTACGTCACCAATTTATTTTGGTGTGAGATTACATTTCCACATTGAAACTTAGAGATTGAACGACTGAAATTTATCAAGCTGGAGCTAAATGAAGTCTAATTAATTGATAAAATCGGGCATTGCCCTTCTAAAGCAATAAAGCACCAATTGACCTTTCCTTGACTCGCTTAACGTGCACGTTATCGTGGCACAAATGTGTCGAATTCTTGTTAAAAACGCGCGTAAAACTTTTTGTGATTGTTAGCCCAAATCTTATTAAAATTCCCATCCACCCACTCTATCGCTCCATGCAACTCACATATCAACTTCCGCTTCCTTTCCTCCTTTACCTTTCTGTGAACTCATGAATATAAGTTTGTTGCATCTCTTCCCCCACGTCGCTTTAACATGTTTTGCCCTCTTCTCGTGATTACTAGGCCCTGTCATGATCCAACATAAGACTCGCACTTTCTTGTACATGAGATCAGAAACTGTTGTATTTTCCATTTGATGGAATTCTTCGTCGTGTTTATGTACGCCTGGATCAATTAATGGTCCAGCGACAGCTTCCATTTCTTGGCTTGTGTGAGGGTCTCCCAGAGCCACAAAAAGAATTTCTGGTGAGAGGATCACGTAAGCTGTTATAAAACCAACCACAACACCTGAGAGTAGTGCCACAAGGAACTGCTTGTTGATGTTCGCCCTACGAACCATTATTGTGATAACTAACAAGAAACATTTTCTTATCACGGAGAAATGTTTGCACGACGAACGCAGTGGAATATTCATGAAATATTCGTAATATTCTGCATAAATTTCCGGAAAAACAGGCGGTAAACACGAATTACAACATCGTTGCACTTTTTCATTTCATATTGAGTCCAATATTGCGATCTCAAGGGACCAATTATGAAAACTGAAATTACGGTCCTTTAGTTAATGAAACGAACTTTCGAAAAAGAGGCCTAACCTATAAATAAAAGTCTTACCATTTAGACAGCCCCAGTCGCATCGTGACACTCTCACCGGCAAAAATCACGTCAAGTTCAACATTTTGTAATTTAAATTTGTTCGCAAAATACAAAAACACGACCGAGTTGCGTCAACAATAACATCTGTCTGTCATTGTCAATTTGTCATTGCGCATGGGTGCCAATCACGAAAAAAATTAAGTGAAAACTCCCTGCTTTAAGGGGGCTGTTTTTAAAAACGAGTTCAGAAAATATTACGTAATATATTTAAGAATTGCACAACCACAATAAATATAACTTAACATTAATAATATACAATGAGCAAAAGTAACACTGCAACTCTGGAAACTATCAGAATGACAAAAAAGTATCTTACATTATATTTACAGTTTTGTATAAAAAGATGCAATTCTCCGTCATGGTATAACACGCGTCGGAACAATGAACCAATCAAAGCTTAGTTCACTAGTTCACATGAATTTATAAAATGGTTACTTGTAACTAATTCACACACTTAAGAGTGTCTTTGGGAGGCGTTTTGTGGTTAGCAAGTAGACATCTCCCTTGATATGTTTGAACATGACGCTGAAACTGTACTATCTACGCATATTGAACCCTTTTGTCCCATCTGGTCCTCTTGGTAACCGTATCACATTGTCTAAATCAGAAGGGCGGGCTTTACTTGGCACTATACTAATCCTGTAAACTACAATTAGAGTGAAACTAACACGAATCTCAATTTACCTCTCTTCTTCAGTTTTTTCTGTCTCTCCTAAAATTCGCAGTCGCGCCTCTGCATATTCTTGTTTCCTCTGCTGCAGTGTTTTCTTGGGCTGAAATACTTTAGAGTCGTTGGTGTTTTGTGATTCTTTTGTTGGGCGTTTAAGTATTTTCACGGTGGGTTCTGGAGGCACGTACTGAGATCGTAAGGCATCGTCTCCGGTTAGTAGTATTTTTATAGGCATTTTATTTATACCATTGCTGCAACAAAGTGTGAGTCTTAGTACTGAGAATATTAAACTTCACCTTTTGGTCTCCAGAGATTTGCTCGGTGGTATAATTGACTTAAACTTCTGTTCTAATACCTAAAATCAAGCATTTTTAGTGGGGATAACCTCAATTACGAGGGATTTCAACGCCACGGCCGTGGGGTGAAAGACAAGTTAAAATTAAGAACAATGGCCTAAAATGTTATTTTGGGTTAATAAAATGAGGTAATTACATCAGTCTCCTCGATTTCCTCCCAACTTTCTAATACCTCTACTTCTTGTTGCTTGGAAGCCATGTTTTGTCATTTGTCAGTTTTTTGTTGACGCTGTTGACAGAGAAAAATCCCCAAATACACGCGCTATATTTAAAATCTGTCTAATTTTATTGTTTAATCCATCAGACGAGCCTCATTGACTAAAATCTCCGTTTCTTTCCCAAATTCACTTTAAATTATCTGCTTATTTATTATTATTGTACAACTAAATTAAGTCTTGTTATCTTTTTATTAATTTGTTTAGCACTTTACTCTTTCATTCCTCTCATTATATTTCTTTTAATTCTCATAGCTCAAAGTGTGACTCCCAAAATCTATTTTTTTTATGTCCTAAATAAAATCACTCCAAAGTGAACCTTCTCGTCTTCTCTATCAATTTGAATTTCCCTCAATTTTGTTCAAATTTCACTAAACTTTAAAAGTGGGCGAAAATTACTTGTTTCTGATTGGCTGTTTTGAGGTCACATGAGTTTGTACAAATTTGATGGTGTGGTGGTGTTTGAAATTTGAAATTAAAAAATTTACTTAAAATTTTAGGATAAATTTGTTTTAAATTGGTTCTGTTCAATGAAGCCTCAAGTCTCTGTATAATTTTGAAAGCAGGTAGGTTAGATATTTGAAGCTCTATAAAATAAATCGTGTTAACATGATTGGTTAAATTATTGTATGTTTAGAGCGATAAAAGTCCAATAAAATCTTCCAATCCAAACAGTATACCTACCTACTTTTATTGATTTATTTTTTAAACAAATACTCAATCAAACTAAAAATGTTCATATTGTCTGTAGCAACCTCGTTGTCTCCTCTCTTTACGAAAGCCTCTCGGGGGCGACTATGAGGCCCACTGACTAAAATCTTCTCCGCTTCTTTCCATAAATCAATTTGAATCATTTGCTTATCCATTATTGGTACAACTAAGTTAAACTTCGCAATCTTCTTATTAATCTGATCGGCTACTTTTTCATACTTCTCTACAAGATCACTCCATTCCTCTTTGTCCCTAGCGCTCAAAGGCTGACTCCCTAGATAAGACCTCTCCAAAGCGAGCCCTTCCCGCATCTTCTGTATTTCTTCCCGTATCTCCTTCTGTAACATGATCCACTCAGGGGTAAATCCATTATCAATTAAAACCTCATTAAGTTTGTGCGTAACGAAATCAACGTAAGGGTTGCGGTTTTGGTGACTTTTCAGAGGCTTCCCAAACCCCGATAAATTACTGAATTCACCTTTCGACATCGACTCTTGAATTAAATCTTCAACGAGACGCTCAAGACCGTATTTCGTCTTAATTTTGTGTTTTAAAGGAACTGATTTATCCATAAGCGCGGCTTCTTCAGCTGCGATTTTCGACATCCGGTGTCTTAAAACGTTGTCAGCTGCGTGGATAGCGCGAGTTTTAGTGAACTGTTTCTCGCGCTGGAAGGGGGTACCTATACCAACCCCGTCGTAGCTTAAATACTGCCGGTGTTGGGGGGCTGTATGCTAAAAAATTGAGTAAACTGAAATCTCTCTTCATAATCTCTTACTTTGATGTCTTGTTCCTGGACTGTGTCAGTATCCACGTCCCATCTCTCGGTAGATTTCTTGTTTAGTAAGACTTTGAAGGCTTTGTCTATCTACAAGAAAAATTAAAAAAGGATATTCTAAGGGTGCGAAAGGGTTTACTTCAGCGAATTTCGTCGCGTTAGCTTCTGGGGTGCCGCTGTCAGGGTGGTATTTCTTAACCAACTTCAAGTAAGCTTTCCGGATCTCCTCCTGATCGCTGTCTTCAGGAATACCAAGGATCTTGTAACATTTCTACAATACAACCGTGAAAAAAATCGACGGTATCATGGATACCACCTTGTATTCCATCATTTTAGCAAAACTGACGTAATTCCGGTAGATCCCCAGTACCGGAAACGTCTTCTTAATTTTCTTCCGCAGCAACGCAGCCATGGCCAAAAACTGTAAATTCAAAAATTTTGAAAAACGCGCTGTTTCAATGATAAAGAGGTGACATCAGCAGTCCTGAACCGCCTTAATTCTCCTTCCGTTAAAACGCTCATTTCCATCAAATTAAATGTTAAATTAGCAATAATTGGATAGATCGAAGCATTTGATTGTCGAGCGAACTCATCAGTTGCTCTTATTTGCCAACGTAATCACATTGAAGCTCAGTTAACTGTAAAATTTTTGGGAGCACTGACGTCAACAACGGACAACTGTCAAAATGGCGGAGAAGAAGAAAGGAAAGAAACGTAAAGAGGTAAATTTGATTAGTTTCGAGTGTTAAAAACCGTGAAAGAACTTAATTAATTACAACTGAAAGTGCGAAGTGATTTATCGGTTTGATCAGTGATTGTTCAATTTGATCATAGCCTGTTGTTTTCACCCAAAGGTCTGCTGACGAGTTTTTCTTAAGTAATTAGGTGACGTTGCTTTCTTTGTGGTATTATTAACACGTGGAAAATGCGACCACAGATTGTCTTCAACGTCACCACGAGATAATTTGCGTTCACAGCTTGTCATGACAATTACTAATGATTTAACACGCAGTATACACACCTGGGTCAAGCAGAGATGTCGCCGGTCATTTCATGCTGTAGTTTTACGAAAAAACATTATCTAAGACCATAAAACGCAATTTTCGGTTTTGACAAAATGACGTTGTGTTGATCGAGTTCGGTTGGCAACAATTGTTATGAAGTTGCATGTTTTAGGAATATCAACCTCCTGGGGAACATTCGGCAGAAAAACCAGCAAAAGAGGAGTTCACGATTGCGAAATGGATGCGAAACAATGTCCCTATTAAAAAGACAAAGTTTCTTAACCACAATGTTGAATATTTTACAGGTAACTGTAAAAATATATACAGGGTGTTTGAGTAACGTATCAAATTTCAGCTAAGAGGGCCGTGGACGCTCTTATGGAGTCCAAGTGGACTCAAGGCGACGAGCCCTTCTTTAAGACCCGTGATGACATCATTGACTATCTCCACCTGATGTTAGAACACAAATTTTACCACAGAGCGCGAAAAGTTCCAGTTTCAGAAGCGGAGCTCAAAGGAAAAAAGAAAGACAAGAAAAATGAACCTGAAGAGAAAGAAAAGGTCAAAGAAAAAGAAAAAATCACAGACGCGGAAAGTAGTGTTGTAGAATCAAAAGATAAGGAACAGGTGTGTTATATCTCCTCCAAATCGTCATACTAACGCAGTATTTCAGCCAGAGAAGGAAAAACGTAAGAAGAAAATCAGATTAGACATGCACAATGATCAACGATTTGTTGATGGAATGGACGCGTACGTTTGGATTTACGACCCTATCCCGTTCCATTACTGGATAATCGGGACCTTGCTGGTTCTTGGAGCCATCGGCGTTTGTCTTTTCCCTTTGTGGCCCCCAAGCGTCCGGTAATCGCGCTCAGCCTCACATTCCTGTTTTTACTATTTTTTTTAGACTAGGAGTCTATTATTTGAGTGTCGCGGCTGCAGGGTTCTTGGTCACGATTATTATTTTGGCTGTGATACGCCTCATAATTTTCTGTCTTATTTGGGGCTGCACTATGGGCAGACATCACTTGTGGATCCTTCCAAACTTGACCGAAGATGTCGGATTTTTCGCCTCTTTCTGGCCGCTTTATACAGTAAGTCGTTATCTTTAAGAGGGGTCAAAACTAATAGCTTGTAGTATGAATACAGAGGATACAACCCTCCAAAGAAGGACAAGAAAAAGAAGAAGAAAGATAAAGATTCAGACGCGGAACAAGAAGTTGAGGAGAAGAGTAAAGAAGAACCACAAAAAGATGATAAGTGAGTTGTTTAGTCTAGAGGTTATTTTCGAGAGTGGAAGTTTTCGTCAATAAAACTGATAAAAGTCGACAATAAATTGCTTACATCAACGATGATATGAATGAGACTATTTAGAAATCTAGAGACTATCCTTATTATGGTAGATCTAGCAAATGAGAAAAACTCAATAAAATCCCCCAAAAATCGTTTTCTGTTGGGTTTACTGAGGACTATTAAACGTCTTGTACTCGAAATCGGCTTTTAACCATTTTAGTCATTAAAAACCATTTTCGACAAAATGTTAAGTTGCGTTACAAATTACACATCAAATTGAAGCTACGCATTTGGGGAGTGCAGTTTGGCATGAATTTCTCTGAAAATTGCACAATGCAACACAAAAAAAAAAGAGACACTCAGTAATGAACAGTTCTTTTGCCAAAACAGTTGCGTGATCAAAGCCAACTTCAAACTTAATTGTTATACATTAAAAAACGCCAATTAGGGACTGAAAGAAACATAATTACCTGTAAAATACCAACATGGGGGCTCTTGGTCACTTTGAACACCACACGCGATTAATTTGGAGCACTTGTTCTTATGTCATTTTGTCACAGCCGCCGTTGCTTTTGTTTCACCGAAATTATGATGTGTCTGATTTTATACACTTTAATAATTATCAGTGCACAATAAATCGGTAATTATATTTCGTAAAATCGCTAAAAAAATTGACAAACATTTATTGAGTGTCATATAATTTTTATAGCGACTTTTAAACGCAAGGTTTTTGAATCAACATGGGGATTTTGGTTGTCGGGTTGGTAACACTTTCGAAAAAATCAGCGCGAGTTTTTGAACATGTAAATGGGGCCCACTATAAATAACGTTTTTTACAGGCACAGTGAAGAATGCGGCAACAATCCAGACGGGGGCAGCCAAGTGGAGGCTCTGGGGGCATCCGAAACAGAAAGTGAGTCAAGTCAGCGATCAAGTACAGGGAAAGATTTTGAAATAGTAGATCAAGATGAGTTGGAGTCTTAATGTGTAATTAGAGGCAGTCGCACATTTTTGGTCTGGTGTAGATATTATCCGAGATCACTTGATGCTCTTTTGGGTGATTTTAGAGTCTTCTGTTATGTTATAGTCAAGTGATCTGTAGTGTTTAGTTTCGTAATACAGTTTCATTTGAATTGAAATTATTCCGTTTGACTTTGTAGGGTAAGAGTTCACTTTTGTGTCTAAAGTGAACTTTTGCTCAAACTTGCATTTTTTTTCTTGACTCTGAAGAATGGATCTTTTAACTGTTTGGTGCTAATACTTACAAGTTGCCCGTTTATTTATTTTATCTAAAATGCATTTAGAGTATCTTATCAAGTGTTTTCATATTATATTGATATACAGAATAAAGATATTGTATATAATAGCTCGGTGCTTTATAGATTGTCCATGACTTTACGCAACATTTGGTTGCAGAGAGCGGCGTAGGGGTTCAATTCCACTAGCTAGAATTACACGTTTCTGCAATCTTCCCACAAGAATATTACCACTTACTTGACTTTTAGCGAATTGATTACCCATCTGGGCCGCTCTTTCAAAATCAGCCTTGGCTAGTTCAAATTTCGAAGCTTTTCTGTGTAAAATTCCTCGCTGACAAAGCGCCTGCGATAGCGTCTTCTTCTGGTTGTCTTGGGCCAGTTCCACGGCTTTATTTAAGTCTTCAAGGGCGGCTAAAACAGTAAATGTAAACTGTACCCTCAGAACATGTCGAACTCGCCTTCGAATTTTCTCTGGAACTGGTAAACATGAGCCCTGTTGTTATACAACGACGCTCTTTTTGGTGCCACTTCTAGCGCCTTGTTGAGTAGCTCAACAGCTTCCTCCAGTTGACCACTTTCAGCGAGTTGAACCGCCTCAATTTCGATGTTTCGTATCTTTAGAACCTCCTCAGTTTCCTCTTCCGCATCTGACAGTTTTCGTTACTTTTTAAAAATCTAACTCTGTACCAACCTTCAAGTTTCGCCCCCACAGCGTCGCTCAGGGGTAGATTAGGGTATAAAACGGCCTGTAAAACCGCAGCGTCATGCTCACTCAACTCATTCATTTTGGAAACTTAAAGAAAAACGCAAAAACAACATTACAAACTAGTTTATTACATCAAGTGATTTGCATTAACAAGGTCACAGCTTCCATACTAATTTGTTGTTGTCTCCGATGCGAACTTTTCCTTTAGCCACCCATTCTAGCGCCCTAGGGAATGCTTTGTGTTCCGCGACTTTAATCCGTTCAGTTAATGACTCTTCGGTGTCATCAAGTTCTACAGTAACCGCTTCTTGGGTGATGATGTGTCCACCATCAACCGCTTCTTCTACGAAATGGACGGTGCAACCGCTGACTCTAACTCCGGATTCAAGTGCTTGTTTCTGTGCGTGTGTCCCCTTAAATAAGGGTAGAAGAGCAGGGTGCACGTTAATAAGTTTACCCTTCCATTTCGAGGTGAATTCTCCCGTTAGAATACGCATGAAACCGGCGAGACACACGATTTCAACCCCTGAATTCACCAGATCGGAATGGAGGGCGTCGTCAAAAGCTTCACGTTTCGGGTAGTCTTTGTGGCTTATAATTTTTGTGGGAATGTTGGCACGCTCTGCTCTTCTCAAACCTTCAACGTTGTCTTTATTTGAGATTACTATAACGATTTCGGCGCCGATGTCGGAGGATTGGGTGCTGTCGATGAGGGCTTGGAGGTTGGTACCACTGCCGGAAATGAGCACACCCACGCGTTTTTTCGTGGAGATTCTAGAGACCAGAGATGGGACGAAGGGCTTCATTTTCGTTTCCATCACTTTTGAGAAGTTATTCACGGTGACTTGTTCTGAAATTCGGGTTGAATTGGCAGCCCCCTTGACTTTTTAGTTACCTGTGTCTCCGGAGAGGTTGACTATAGTCCCGATTTTAGTAGCGCCGCTCCCGGCTACCACCTTCAGGATTTCGGCCTCTTTTTCTTTAGCGACAATGAGAATTCCTCCAACTCCGCAATTGAACGTCCTCAACATCTCGCTCTGATTTACTCCACCTAGAAGTCCCATTACAACCCATCTGTTGGTAGTACCATCTACATACCCGCAGTAGCTAACCATGGGAAGATCGCAGGAATATCCCATTTCGTGGCATCGAGTTCTGCACCTAAATTCGGAGGGAGAACCCGCGGGATATTTTCAGTTAATCCACCCCCAGTGATATGGGCGAAAGCTTTAACACTTCCAGTTTTGACGGCGGGGATTACAGTCTTCACGTAGATCTTCGTGGGGGTTAACAATGCTTCTCCAAGTGTCTTTCCGGTGGTAAAAGGAGCAGCGTCGTGGTACGTCAGTCCGGCCAATTTTATAACTCTTCTAACTAAACTAAAGCCGTTACTGTGGACACCTGTGGATGGCAGACCGATGATGGTGTCCCCAGCTTTGATGGAGGAGATTTGGGGCATCAGTTGGTTGCGCTCCACCGCTCCAACGGCGAAACCGGCCAAGTCGTACTCGCCAGGGGGATACATGTCCGGCATTTCCGCAGTCTCGCCCCCTGAAATGTGTCTTTAGTGACTTAGTCAGACTGTGAAACTATTTACCGATTAGAGAGCATCCTGCTTGGCGACAGCCTTCAGCAACTCCGCTGACGACGTCTTTGGCTATGGTTAAGTCCAGATTACCACAAGCGAAGTAATCTAAGAAGAAGAGGGGTTCAGCGCCGTGGGCTAGAACGTCGTTGACGCACATCGCCACTAGGTCAATACCGACGCTGTTGTGGATTCCCACTTCTTGAGCTATCTGAAACGACAAAATATCTCACCAGTTGTGATTTTGGCGGCTCTCACTTTTAATTTGGTGCCAACTCCATCGGTTCCTGACACCAACAGAGGATCTTTGTAGCCTGCAGCTTTGGTGTCAAACAACCCCCCAAAACCGCCCAAACCTCCAAGCACCCCAGAGCGGTTGGTGGATTTGGCCGCTGGTTTAATATGCGACACCAAGTCGTTTCCTGCTGTTATATCAACCCCACTGGACTTGTAAGTGAGTTGACCACACTGAAGGATAGCCCTAGGAGTTATAATTAGTAAATAGTAGTAAATCATCACGAGGGAGAAGCTACCTGGCTATTCCCTTTTGCGCAATGTCTCTTCGGTATTGTTTCCCATCGAACTCGATGGTTTCACAGGCTTTGGTAGCTTGAGCGGCCGCGATGGTTAACTGCGGCGCTAAAGCGACGTTGATGAGGACTCTTCCTCCGTTAGTAACCACGTTGTTGTCTTTAAGAGTGGTGCCACAATGGAAGACGACGTGGTGAGCTCTTTTGTTGACTTCTTCAATTCCTGTGATGGCTTGGCCTTTACTGGAGGTTTCAGGGTAGCCTCTGGAGGCCATCACGACACCCACAGCAGTAAGATTACTTTTCCATTTCAGTTGGATTTTGCTCAAAGTACCTGAGCAACACGCCTCCATGACTTCAAACAAGTCAGACTCTAACAAAGGAAGGATAACTTCGGTTTCTGGGTCACCAAAGCGGCAGTTGAACTCGAGGACTTTAGGACCAGACGGTGTTAACATGAGCCCCGCGTACAACACACCAACGAACTTGAGGTTGTCCTTTTGGAAACCTTCCACGGTTCTCTGTAAAACTTGAGTTTCCACGAATTTGTATTGGTGAGGATCTAGAAGAGGGCATGGGCAGTAAGCCCCCATGCCCCCCGTGTTGGGGCCTTGATCATTATCAAAAATCCGTTTATGGTCTTGAGCTGGCAACATCGCCTTTACTACCTTCCCATCACAGAAGGCAAGAACTGACACTTCTTCACCTTCTAGTAACTCTTCAATGACCACAGTTTGACCAGCGGTTCCAAACTTCTTCTGTGTTAAAATCTCGTCAACGGCAGCACAGGCTTCCTGTTTGCTACCAGCGACGACCACTCCTTTCCCGGCAGCTAAGCCGCTGGCTTTTACAACTAATGCAGGAAAATCCGCGCTAAAACAAGTTATTGTATGACTTAAAACAGATTAGATGGAGTTTACTTGTTGATAAAGTTTTTCGCTTGCGTCGCGTCTTGAAACGATTTCCATTTAGCTGTTGGAATGCCATGCTTGTCCATAAACGCTTTGGCCCAGTCTTTATCAGACTCGATTTGAGCGGCATTTTTGGAGGGGCCAAATACCGGGATGCTATCAGAGAGAAGAGCGTCGGCGATACCATTCGCTAGAGGGTCCTCAGGGCCGACTATTACAAGTGCGACGTTATTTTCCTTACAGAACTTGGAAATTTCCTACAAAAAACACGTTATTGTCAGTTTGACATTCACCTAACCTTACTTTAAAGTTTTTGACGTCGAGGACCACGTTTCTTGTTTTGGACACCTGTTGAATGGCGAAGCTACCAGGGGCGGCAAAAATACTCTTAACTGAAGAACTTTGAGAAATTTTCCATGCAATTGCATGTTCGCGGCCTCCACTTCCGATTATTAGAACGTTTTTTGACATTTTTTTGGACTAAAGACTGTTGCCGATGGTAGCCTCTTTCAAAGTGGGCTTTCAGACGTCATTCGACGAAAACACGCTCGATAACCTCAAGATAACAGAGTACCCCCCAATGGTAATTATCATTGATTTTGGATGATTAGAGGTGAAGGTTAAACCAACAGTTGACCCAAAGGAGTCGGAGAAAAAATAAGTTTCATCAGATTGTGTCACAAGTTGTTTGTTGGAAGAATAAATTGATTATTGATTAGTGGTTGTTTCATCATTGTTTGCTCAAAAACAGAATTTGCAACTGATTAACGGAAAAGCGTTCAAAAAAAAGAATAAAAATATTTACAGTTTCATAATTATTTTATTTAGAGTACCAATCCAGTCCAACCCTTTAAAAATTCAGTTTTTATTTTCCAAAGTTTCAAACATTTTCAAAATAGATGATGACAGGCAACCCAACATACTCTTCGGTAATAGTGTTAACTACATTTTCAAATGTTTTACTCCACCTTTGATTGGTCCAAAGCTGGTACCACGTTGTCTGTCAACCAATCAGCTTTCCGGAATGCGCGCTTTTATTCTCGGAAAAAAACATGTCGGACTGAATCTCGTAGTTTGTTTTGTGTTTGTTCTACACGTTTAATTATTTCTTTTTTACACATTTATACAACATTTTGTGCGTTTATATTCGCTTTATTCATTTAAACACTAGTTTTTAACAATCACACCAAAGATGGACGATCTTCCTCAGACACAAACTCAGGAAGACTACATTGAAGAATCTCAGGAAATTCAGTACAACAGGCCGTGGGGGCGACTAAGTGCATGCCAGCCAACGTTGAAATCAATCGGTGAGTGATGGTTTTGTCCAGTTGGAGCCCCTATGATTGTGGTTTTAGATTTGTTGGAGCCGACTTATACGCTTGGAAGGGGCCCACATTGCAATATTTTTATTGATAAAACTCAGTTTTCTTCGATTTTAAATGTTAGTAAGGAACATTTTAAAATCTCTCGCGAAGAAGACGAAGTTGTTTATATCATTGACTTGAGTAAAAATGGTACCTTTGTGAACAACGTAAAAGTAGGAAAAAATGGAAAACACATCATATACAACGATGACATAATTGCAATAGGACACCCATCATCCAGAGGTGGGCACTTTTCCTTTGAAACGTCCGTAATAACTTCTCTATAATTCTAGTTTACATTTTCCATTATAACATTAACCATGAAGACAATGACTACCCTATTGAAATGAAAATGAAATATTTCATGTCAAAGAAACTCGGACGTGGAGCCTTTGGAGAAGTGCGCTTGGCTCATGACAAAGTTTGTATAGTCTCACTTATCACAATCGCTTCACTTTTCCTTTCAGAGAACTTTTATGAAGTTTGCTGTGAAGAAAATCAATAAGGGAAGGGGCACTTCTACTACCAGACACGAAAGTCCCTCAGAGAAAGTGAAGACAGAGGTTGAGATCCTCACCAGTTTTTCCTATGTGAGTTTCCCAATTACAGTACAACCTCGATTATCCGTGCTTCTCGGGACCGAAGCCTGAACGGATAATCGAGTTGTTAAATACATAGGTTTAAGGCAACAAAATTAGAAGCAAAAGTACATATTAATTGGTCTTCTATTTGTGTGTTTTTTGTGATAATCGAACGAACATCCTTGCACGGATAATCCGTACCCGGATAATCGCGGTTCTACTGTACTTAAATTTCCGCTAAAATTTCCTTACAGGCTTTCATCATTCAGATGTTTGAAGTTTTTGAGACTGACAAGGACGTGTTCCTAGTACTAGAATATATGCATGGGGGCGAGTTGACAGGGAGGATTCTCTCAAGTTCGCCCTTTCCAGAGGCAGAAGTAAAGTTTATTTTCTATCAAATTCTCTTAGCTGTGCGGTACTTGCATATGCATGGGGTAACACATCGGGATTTGAAAGTAAGTAGAAAAATTGTTGTACTCCAATTTTTGAGTTTTTTTAGCCCGAAAATGTTTTACTGGTCCACGACACCGTTTATCCCATGGTAAAAGTGTCCGACTTCGGCCTGAGCAAAATCATGGACGACACCAGCAAAATGGAGACCATTTGTGGCACCATCAACTACGCAGCCCCTGAAGTTCTCACTTGTAACGAGCCATACAACCGAAAAGTGGACGTTTGGAGTTTGGGCGTCATTCTGTTTTACATGCTGAGTAGAACACTCCCTTTCACGTAGAGTTTTCTACCCTTGTAAAATTTTCTTATACTCAAGTTATTTCTCAGGGGCCCGGATAAAGACACAATCGCGAAGAACATCCGCTCGGGTAAAATTACTTGGGATAATAGAGCGTGGAAGGGAATATCTTTGTCAGGAAAAGATTTAACTCGACGGATGCTTGTGCTAAATCCACAGAGGCGCTGTTCGGCGAGTGAGGTTTTTAATCAAGACTGGATTGAAAAGGTAAGGATGTTTGGTACCACTGAGCTACAAAGTGGTTGTAGGATCGTACCATGAGACACAAAGTCGAGCAGTTGTTGACCCCCACGTTCGAAGACACGGACACGTCTGAGGAGGTTCTGGTTCCAGTTCCAAAGAGACCAAGATTGACTGCGTAAATCTGTTTTGTTTTAACACTTTACTGTGCCATTTTTAGTATTATTTTTGTTTATTGTTCTTTGTTGCCATTTACTTAAATTTTTTCTCTTTATTATAGTGTTTTCATCAATTAAAAAAATAAGTTTACAACATACTTTTATTTCGTGATAACAATTTTGTAATAAATAAAATACAAATGAACGCGATTTGAAGTGATGTCTGTCACACGACGTGAAAAAAAGTCAGTCTTTTTTCTGGCAAATGAGGAAGCCCGAAGTATTGGAAAATGACAAAGTAAGTCTTACTAAATACTATTTACAGTGTTCTAAATCACACACATCCATTAATACGCTTTCACAATAACACTCGATAAGTAGATACGATTACAATTAAAAATCTTCTAAGCTTCAGTACGGTGATCAGGAAGGATTTTCCGTCTCTATGCTCTCTGATAAGAGTTGTTGAGAATTTGCTGCAAGTAAAAAAGAAATAAACACCAATCCCTTAATGAAAACAAAAGAAAAAGCGTGTTATCCCGACACCTCAGCAGCAAAAAAAAAACATACACTACCAGGTTCATTCACTAGTCCTTGGCCAGCTCTGCCTTCATCCATAACCTCTGCACAACGTATGTTATTATTAACTAGGCGAAACTAATGAAAGATGGAATAAATTGTTGTAGCACCACCACAATTTCTTCCATCACTTGCAATAAAGAAGGAACGTACGTTTTGCAATTTATTAAGCCAATTACATGTTGCGAAACTTAGCAGTCAAATTCACGGCAACTTCGTGAAGAATCTCACAACTCCTATCACCGCGTTTTTCCCCGTACTCACCCTGTATAGCTTTTTCCACTTTGTGTTTATCATGCAGAATATACATGGCGTTGATCAGGAAAAAGAAAGCCCCCAGGATCTCAACGAAACAAGTAGTAAACAGTGCGTACTGCAGCGACTTAAACTCGTTCCAATCCGGACTATTAGAGTTCTTGTTGAGTAGAATGAGGATCTTCTCGGACATCTAAACAAAATTATTTAAGAAAAAATCGACTTGAGAAGGTCGTACTTACAACACCGATTAAGTAAGGACTCCCAGCGTCTCCTAGAGCGTGAGAGACCAATAATTGGAAGCCTTCAGCTGTGGATCTTCGTGTCGGTAAGACAACGTACTGTAACAGATCTTGTTAGGTCTCTACCGCAAGACAACTAAAATGAGTGCAGACTATGCTAACATAAATTTAAGACAGTACCATTAAAAATTTGATGAGAAATGACTGCAATGAGATGAGATGAAAGTGATGAAAGTAAGTTATATACGCTTCGTTTCAGCTCGTCGTTTTAAGTACTTTTACCGTGGAAATCATCAGTTAGTCAGGAAGATAACAAAAACAGATCGTAAAGGAGTATGAACTACGGGGGGCGGCGGTATTGCAGTCTATCTCACAAATTATTTATACAGGTAACATGCATTGAACATCGTTAGTTTAACATATTTTGTTAGTATAGAGGCATTGAATTATTTTACACGTTGGTAGCTCTGGTGTCTGTCAGTTGGGGTTTAACGCAGAGCTGCCAACAGATTTCAAATTCCAAAGCCTGCTTGCAAAATTTGTCACTAATTTGGATTAAGCCTTTTTTATGCAATCTTGGTGTTTTCAAACCAGTTTTCGACTTTAAAATAAAAAATTATTAAAATTTTTTGTAATAACTGAACGATTAATTAACCCTTTAACTTTTGTAAACGTATACAGTGTCCCAGAACGCTCGCACTTTCTTTTAATGGGAAATTCTCTATCAAAATCTGAGTTGATTGTCGTATCGCACAATGCTCAGGCCCTTACAGTTTTTGAGTTAAAGCACTTTAAGTTGGCCAATCACTGCTCATAAATCGGTAGATAGCATTCAGTTGCTACGTTACCTGCGAAAATTTTTCCTTAAATTGCACCAAATGCGCTGTGAATGGTCAACTTTAAATGCTTGTAACTTGAATACTATAAATGCCTGAACATTGTACGATGCGGCAATTAATTCAGATTTTGATGGAGAATTTCCCATTATAAAGAAGTGCGAGCGTTCTGGGACACCTGTATGTACGTTTTGTCATTTTTCCCAAAAATGCAAATGATAAGAATTTAAATTTTAGGGACAAAAGTAAGCGGATAAGACAAATCGAATAAATATATTCACATTTACGTGACTCTTCCGGTTATGCCGGAAGTGGCAGTCAACTTTCTTATTTTAAACAGAACACCCTATATTTTATTGCATTTTTGAATTCTATATGCAAATTAATGATCACTTTCTAAATTGGATCATTTTTGAAATATCTCGATTTTTCAAAAAAAAAAAAAATTACATTTGCATTACAAAACAAATATACATATTTTCATCAACGAAAATTTATTGGATCAATTCTTGGTGTTGACAAAAATTATCATCATCAGAGCGATGATTAAACTGATGATTAAATCGCTCTGATGATGATAATTTCATCATCAGAGCGATGATTAAACTTATGATTAAATCGCTCTGATGATGATAGCATTGCTATCGAATCGCGCGTCAGCATTTTTTTGACAAAATTTGGTGTTTGGGAATAAATTGTAATTTTGATAACATATTTTCATAATCATTTTTGAGAATTTTTTATTTCTATTAGACCACCAAATTTGTTTATAAAAGATACACATAAATTGAATTGTCACCATTCCAAAGCGTGCTTAAAAAAATTGAAAATAAAACAGTAAAAATACTTTTTTTTTTCGTATTTTTAGTAGAAAATAGATGTCCAATACATAAAGTTGACGCAAAATTGTATTGTACGTTTATATTGTGCTTATTTTCCAATTAAACGTAGCGATTTTGAAATAGATTATAGGGTACTTATCTCGGAAAGAAAAATTCTTTTGTTGTGCAATTTTTTTACAAAAATCAATACATCTCTGAAATGGTTCAATTTAAGTATAGCACATGATACATAAAGTCACCCTTAATTTGGATGTAGAATCTGAAAATGCAATAATATATGGGGTGTTCCATTTTAAATAAGTAAGTTGACTACTACTTCCGGCATAACCGGAAGTGTCACGAATATGTAAATATTGTCTTTCGATTTGTCTTATTCGCTTATTTTTGTCCCCAAAATTTCAAATTATCATCTGTTGCAGTTTATGAGAAAAATGTCAAAAGGTTACAGTTAAAGGGTTAAACAAATCACGTTAGTTTTTATTATGTGAGAGAAAAAAGAGGAAAGAAAAGAAAACTAGGATGTTCAAACGTCTGTTCAACAACAGCCATCTAACTAAGCACACAAAACATTCATCTATCTACAGAACAACTCAAACTCGATATAAATTTCGTTAAACCAAGCACCAATAAGTGTGATAAAAATTCAAGTGCAAAGAACAGAAAGGACATTCTCCTATCACCAGTTTAGAATCAGAGAGACATTCACAATTTTTGAATTTGTAATATCGTAGATAAAATTTGATTCTGTTTTTGTTTCTTACCAGCAAAATATCACTGACTATCGACCAATTCAGATTCAACGCAACCTGGCCAAGGAACAAAAGTACGTAACAGAGGGCGATGTTATAGGTGGCGGCGAAGGTGGTCCCTAGTAGTAACGGTGCTGATATAAGTAGTCCCGCTCCGCAAATAATTGGATCACATCTCGGATACTTCGGTTTAAGTTTTTGACTTAAAAAGCACCCTAAAGTTAAACCGACCAAGCCTGCCAGCATCGTAATCGCCCCGAATATAAACGTCGAGCTGAAACATCACGTAACAACGGTAAGAAGGCGGTGATAACGACGTTGAAATACAAGGGGATGTCAACACCCTGTATAATAGACGTTGCCGCCGCCGTCTCCTCTTTGGTTCTTACCAGCAGGATGTCGGCTACGATGGACCACGTCAAATTTAAGAAGAATTCACCGAAAAAAACGAACGTGAAACATAGACTTGAACTGTACGAAGCGGAGAGACAAGCAGCGAACACCATGGGAGTGGACAAAAGGAGGCCGATGCCGCACAAATGGGCGTCTATACGAGGGTAACGGGGGCGCAAATGCTGCGCTATTAGACTTCCCGCCGGGACGCCCAAGATGCCGGACACCATCGACACGACGCCGAATTTATACGCTACGCTAGAAACATAAAGCCACGTCAAAAGCACAATCGGGACGGGGAGGCTCCGGTTATTTTCTACATCCTGTATAACCGAGTTTCATTTGCATAAGAAGATAAATCACAACTGGAGGTTGATAGTTATACGCCTACACGTGGTGGATCTTCTTCTTTTTTTCGTCTCGAATTAATGGGATGGTCAATTCGTGCACGAACCCCAGAGAGTTATGAATATTGAAGTTGAATACAAATTATGGACTATAAGACACGCAAGATCGATTTTTAATTTGTTTTTTTTTACAAATAAAAGCTCGGAAAACTGGAACATTCGCGTAAAATTTGTCACTTCCAGACTGTTATTCATCACGTTAAATTATAACACGATGAGTTAATTAATTTTCGAGGTACTCGATCGATTTTCTGTAGCTGCTATTAATTATTTCGTAACTTCACACTTTATCATGAAAATGAATCTCGTAAAAAATTCATTTCTTCGTTTTATTCAGTTACATAATATCCTGTGAAATATTATTTTCCGGACCAGTTATGAAACCAGTGTTCTATATTCAAGGTGATTTATTATATCAACATCATTTGCGTCAGTCCGATAAAGTATAATTTTGCGGACCAAGTACGAAAAAAGCCAATTTACTGAGTACACTCAACTCGTCAATATTCTTAACAGCAAACTGACCATCACGCCACCAATTTTAAAGTTGAAGGCAACATATTCTTAGCCCAAACTTCCGAAAGCTTGCCAACAATTCACGCCAAGGGCAAGAAATTATCCCGCGTCCTCATTACCCCAAAATCTTACCTGTCACTATCCACGCTACTTCCACCCGCTTGTAACATGAGCCCCTTTTCAATAAACTTCGGACCCCACCAAGCCAAAGCTCCGGCGACGAAAGTAACACACGTGAAAGCGGCTGTTGATGCCATAAAGCTCCGACTGAAAAAAAAAAACAGTTAGATGAAAAAATCGTTCGCCGCGTTGTTACTTTTTAGCGATATCCAGCATGTCTTCGCACCATGGAGTGGTTTGAATGTGGCTGCTCCCTTCGCTTTGACCTCTCTCTGGATCTCTGAGAACGAAGAAGATGAGGACGACGGCGATGACGCCGAGGATTGGTGTTACGCGAAGAGCCCATTGCCATTGTCCGAGAGCTTTGGCGGTTTCTGAACCGACTATGTAACCTAAGCCGCTGGAAGTAACGATTTTTTATGAGTTTCTGGTGCTTTGTCGGGTCGTGTCAAAGAAACAGAACCGGAAATATCATTGAAACAGATCTTCAGTTTTTAATCTGTGATATTTAGTTAACAAAGCAAACGTCATGTGCAGTTACAGAACAAACAGATTTTTTCTTGTTTATTCAGACGGGGCTCCCTCGCTGAGATTATACTCGTTTTCAATTCCGGTCACGTTGTGTTTTGCATAAATATAGTTATATTCAGATTGAAGTGGATACTTTTCTGTCATAAAATAAGAGGAAGTATCATAAAATTATTGTTGCATAAAGGAAAAGTCTTGACGCTATCAAAAGTGCACGTTTGACACAGTAATTGAGAATCGTGATAAACATGTTATCTACCTGTATGAAACGACATGTTCGTACGAACATGCAATTATGCTGGAGTGATAAAGTGGCGAGCTAATTTTAAAAAAAACTAACACAATATTGGCAAAAAATCGTGGAAAAACATGGAAATTACACTTTTAAAGCGCCTTAGCAAGATAACGTATCACTTAAAATTGTAAACAGTCCGCACAAATTGGTAATTTAAGTTTCCAGGCAAGAAAAAATCTGCAATTCTTCAAGTTTCTTTTACCTTCCAACAGGGATGGCGAAGTAAAAAAGTGCCAACATCTTCGATCTGACATCTCCGACAAAAAGATCGCTAATAATAGTCGGTGCAATGGTAGAATAACTAGCTTCACCGATTCCAACCAAGGCCCTAAACAACAGGAAGAACCAATAATCCTAAAAACAAGCTCCACTTCAGTACTAACTCTTCACTCCAAGATCATTACCTTCATGAAGGAACCAATTAAAGTAGTGATGCTCCACAGGAAGACCCCAAATGCCATAATATTCTTCCTACTATGTCTATCTCCTAAGTATCCGAACATCGGCGCGAAGATCATGTAACTTAACACAAAAGCGGTTTGTAAGAGCCCCCCTTTATCATTCTGAATGTTGAAGTAGTGTTGGATATCATCTAAAATACCTGAAACAAAAAGAAAGTCGTAGATCATATTTTTAATCAAGCGGAAGCGAAATGGGATTCTCTTATTACATTATGGAGTCTCTGTGACCCCAAAGCCCACACGTGCCACTTCAATAGAGAACCCTCTCTCAATCACAGTTCATTAAAACATTTAGCGACAGATATAAACCGAGATGAAACAAAACGCCATAAATTATCCGATGAGAACGGTTTGATTGTGTCAATTACCAACTGTAATCACACCGAAAAAAATGTACTGAGCGGAAGTGTCACCACTTAACGAAATCGATGTGGGTGGGTGCTACACTGGGATCCAAGAAAAAATGTTTACTCAGACGATCAAACAAAATTATGAATTATTTATTGATCTAAGTCCCATTGACCTGTCTCAGCCACCTTATCGTCAAATCCAATCAGAAACGAACTTATTGCTGCTTTTAATTATTCAAACAGAGTCGTCCTCTTTTCCCAACATCCTGTACTTAAGTTACATTTTCGAATAAACCTGATCACAATAAACGCCCTTCAATCTAATTAATGAATTATTCATTGATGTAAAATCAAGTTTAGTATGTAATGAAATTTTTTGTGGGGAACCCGAGCATATTATTAGAGAGTGATTGATGGAGCTTCGGGGTTTCATCCCCTCGAACTGATCCATTAAATCTTATCCTGGAGTGATATTTCGATGACAGCGATTTTCTGATGGAATAAGCTGTTTACAGAAACTTCCTGTCCATTACAGGCGGGGTAATTGCTTGTTTTGTCGATGACAAGAGGGAGGATTGGGGTTGATGTCTTGCAGAAGCTGGGGATGACTTGTGCGGACAGATGGAAAGAATATTATTTCAGGGAGGCAGGGAAATTTCAGATTTCATTCTGTTTTCTCAACTGCTAACTTTAGAAATTCCTTCTCTATAATTAGGAAGTTTTGCATCCGAACGACTGCACAGCGGTCCCAATGGTCTAAAAATTAGAACAAAACTAAAAAATTAATTAGTTCAAAAAATTAATAAAAGTTACATCTTGCGTAGAAATATTCAGTGCATCTTAAAATAATTAATTACGACATCTAGTGGTTGGTGCTCACCCCCAAGAGGCCGCGAAACTTACCACTGTATGCATTTGTAACGGCATTTCATAATGGTTGTTCTGTGTCTCTGGCTCTTTACAACAATGTTTTTGGTTTTGAGAATAAAAATAAAAATGAGAATAAAAATGAATCATGAAGAATAAAGTAAGTACTACAGACCTATATTTTTGTAATTACATAAAAGTTGTGGATAAAAAAAAAACTCATTATTTTTTGCTGAAACGGCAATATTTTCCATAATTCAAAACTATTTCTTGAGAAACAAAAAAGGTTCCAATAGATTCCACCAATAAAGTCGTTGTCACATCTATTCTTTACAAAGAATTTTCATTTTTAGGTGCCCCAACGTGCCCCCTTCATTGTACTCAAAATAAAAGTAATACTCCGCCCCATTTTGGGAAAATGTTTAGTGCTGGTCCAAATTATTTCAGATCAATCGCCGTATGTGAAAATTTGCATAATAGATATTGTAGTATCGTTTTCAATCATACGGGGTGATGAAAAAAGACACCCATGTTCCATCTAATTCTTTCTTGAGCCTAAAATTAAAAACAAAATATGTGTTTTCTAACTAAAATAGAAATTTTCTTTTTTAAACGATCATAGTCTATGTGGTTACAAATTTTAAATAATTTCATTGTTAGAGATTAGATTCTTTTATTATATTTTGTATTAAAAAAAGAAAAAAAAGTGCATTAAATTAAGTTTTTCTAATTTGCTGTGGTAACCGAGCTATAACGTTTTGAGTGCGTTTATAATTCCAAAATCTAGAAACTTTTTTCAGTTGGCAACAAATGTCAATATCAAATTGAACGATGTTGAAAACACGATCGCAGCCATGAGAATTTGAATTTAAATGGCACTACGCCTAGTGTGCAACACTGTTGTCAACCTGTAACAAACTTCTCTAAAGCACGCAAATTTATTTATTTATTTTTATTTGTAAAAAAATGGTTTAAAATACAAATTAGGAAAAATAGCATAAAAAATCGTTTTATAAAACTTATAACATAAGACTCGTCCTTTCCAGCACTTGTGCCTTTGGCACTCGTACTAGAAACCAGGACTCGTGTTAATAAGGGTTTTATTAAAGCTCGTTTTTTAATATACTATTCTTAAACTTTTAAAAGTGATTTTACTTTATTTTTTATTTTTAAGTTTTAGGAAAATTTGAAAAAACGTATACTGCACTTTTGAGGTAATCTCAAGTTGAATCACTCATGGACATTTTATTTCACACGTTGATTTTGTTTATTATGCTTATAGATATTTTTGTTTTATACTTATAATATTTAAATTTATAATATAAAATTTAAACAAAATTTTGAATTGAACAAAAATTCAAAGCCATTGTTTTCAGTAAAATGTTTGCAGCACAGTAGAACCTCGATTAGCCGGACTAATTGTTGCAGAGGTCATCCGAATAATCGAAAATGCGGATGATAGAATATATGGAAAAAACACAAATAATGATGCAAAACTTGGATCATTATAAAAGTTAAATAAATACAAATATTATACACCAAGTTTCTTTCAATATTTTGTAATTGTTGTAATTTTTCCTCTTGATGGCGGCCAAGCTTCGAATTCGCTTGAGAGTTATTAAAGAAATTTTCTTTAAAAATACTCCAGCAATAATACAAGGAAACTCTTTGGCACGCATTTTTTATTAGCGTAATCCGAAACGATAATAGAAAACCTTTCGCCACGTATTTTTTTTTAAATCAGTAATCCGGATAATCGCGCATCCGGATAATCGAGGACCTACTGATTACAAATTTTTAGAATTTATTTTTGTTTTCCACCATTTTAAAGACGGCATTTTATTTTCTTAAAATTTGACATTTAGCTTTTTAAAGAGCAACTCGAAAAACTTAAAATACAAATTATCAAAGAAAATCAAATTTGTAGTTGTGTCCAACTTTTCATACGATTGGGACCCCTGTGAGCTGGTCAGAAATATCTAGTATTTCGGAAATTTCAGTTTTTGGTTTCGCTTCGATCAGAATCAGCACCAGAGAATCTTAATAAGAAAGTGCAGCCCAAGCACCTGTGAATTCTAATAAAGTTCTGCTTGCTCTTTGCCCCCATTCGTTCATTTCACGTAAATCTCAATTACCCAGATGTTCCAATCCGACCTCTCTGACCTAACACAACAATGTTAAAGTTATTTCATGCACGGTAAGACCTTGGTGGTGTCTGCCCTGGCAAGACCTTGATACAATGCATATTTAGCTTTTCCTCAAGATCAATGAACCTGCTTTGGAAACCAAATACAGTTTTGGTGTATCACCTCAAAGGTACATCAAGCTTGTACCGATCAGCGAATCCACATAGCGTTTGCATAACACTTCAGACCGGCTTGGCGCGTTCGTATTGGCTGGCTCGGATCAGGCGATTCCCAACCCAGATATACCTTCCGACGTGGTATTTCATATGTACACATGTCGCCAAAATCTGATCATGATTACGAACTGAATCACGCGATTGTTGTGTACTTTAGATCGATTTCAAGGTCTTGGTACGTTGGAGGAAGATATCAGGTGATCTAACGGGTTCATGAACCTGTCAGGTTTCGACAGTCTTCATGGTTGGGCGATGGCGTAATCCCTAAGACGTATGTGACGTGGATACATTCAAAATTCCGCATACAGACAAAGTCACAAAGTATTATCTGCATGCAGCTCCAGAAATAGCCATAAAACCCGCTTAATTGCCCCGACACCGTTTCTCAATTCCACTATAAATACACTCCAAGCTAAGTATAGCCCTCATCGTGTATTTTTTGGGGTTATCGTTGTCTCGCCGTCACAAGGGATGTTACTTTATAGTCTTTTTATCGTGGTTGATTGATGCTTTTACATCGAAATGGTTTTATAGTAGGAATGAAAGATTCGTCTAATTGAAGTCAACTGTTCAAATAATCTCAGTGTTATCACAAAACGTCTTGTAAATCTAAAACCACGAGACTATTTTGGTTCAACAACCTTTTTCTTGTACATATTTTGCTGCGAATCTTAAATTACAGCTTGGCAGAGTTTTGATTTATGTCGCGATATTATAGTCAACTTTGCCCTGAAGACGCAGAGCCGGACTGAAAAAAAAAACGAAGGTGACTAATAAATTTTAAATTCCATAAGCTGCGGTTGCAAGTATGACGTCATTTTAGGGGTTGGCACCCTCGATGCTCAGGTGTTTATCTTTTTGCAAACACGAAAGCCGTCTCTGCTAATATTTGTCTCGCACGAGGTGAGAAATATGAAGATGAAAAACAGAGGAAAATAAATATAAACGTAATTTACTGAGCTGTTATGAAGCAACTTGGTTTTTATAGCCGCTATTTACGTAGTGTTTGTGTGCGAAAGCGACAGTTGGGAGGCAGGATAAGTCAATTCTAATGAAATTCTTCATTTTCGAGAAGAGGAAAAAACATTAAAAACAGAACTAGAGAAAATAAAGAGTCAAAACAATTCAACAGTTAAATAAAACGCACAATTTCAAAAGAGTTTAAAATTCTAAAGAAATTAAAGAAAAGAACAGCAATGTGCTAATTTTAATGGGTAAATTCTTCGTCGTTTATAAATTATGTAATAGACAAGTTGCAAGCATTTTAATTTTAAATTTCGGTGCAACAATTGTGTGTAAATCTTTTTGCACGTATCTTTATTCATTATCTTCCTAATTGACTATTAAAACCCCTTGAAATCGTAATGTTTATAGAGGAATCTGAAATTTTTAAACGTTCCTGTAAATTTTAACTAGTAATACTAATTCAGCGATTTTTACGTTATCAAAATTTCCATTATTGGTACGTAATTTTAATACATAACAATCCCCTTATCGCAGTAAACCTTTATTTAAATAGCGACGTGCTTCTGCTTCAATTTTCCAAATTTTGACCGCACTGTTTACTTTCCCACCCAAGTTTACAATAATTAAATACCCCATTTATCCCCCCACAAATAAATAAACACAGACAATAGCCAGAATTATTCATTCTCCCCCGAGACTATAAAATCTTGATAAGATGACACCCTCTGATGGGGTTCACGAGTAAATACCATGAATTTATAGGAGGCAGATGGTCGGAACAAACCTCCCACTTTGGAAGGGCAATCCAAAAAACGATAAATTTGATGTACTGTGGTAATGCAATATTTGAGAGTACACAAGTTACAAATTGTAAAATGTTATCTTATCTTAGCAGGTGGATTTCTAGAGTTGGTTACGTAAAAATGACTGTAATTTACCTGTAATTAAATGCTAAGAAAGTCAGCGTGGTTGTTATTAAATTGTAGTTAATAATATGAGGGTGAAGGTCGCGGAATAACAAATTACAACAAGTCATTTAGAAGGACGTCAATTAGAACAATGTTATCGTAACGTCACGATCATACGATTTTTCAGGAACGTATTTATATCTTTCTACTTCCTACATTTCCCATTTTATCGGTTTAAATTGGTTTTGATTAATAGAATTAAAACACCAAAAAATCATTTCCAGGTACTTTTACCGCGATTTATGTAATTGTCATTAGCTAATTACAGTCATTACATTGCTTGTTAGCGCGTACTTGCATAATTACAATGATAATTCCGATAATATTTTCAATTCATTTGCTGGGATTGTTGTTTGGCACCAAATCAATCAATTCCTTATCTTAATTCCAATGACCTTCATATAATCAAAAGTGCTTCTGTCATCCCTTGAAAAATTTCGGTGAAGTGGGTCGCGGAATAAACAACGTACGTCTTAGCAAAGAACGTGCTCATTGAAAAGCTGACTCTAAATTCTTCAGACGTTTACAGACGCACGTTCGCAATTGTGTTGCTCTAAATACTACTAAATAGCACTTTTGAAAAGTGTACAAAATGAGTGCATAAGCAATTTCGCGATAACTCGAAAATATAATAATTGCATGGAATAACACAGCAGGATATTTATAATATCGATAGATAAAATAACGTGCGATTGGCAGAAAATTGCGTCAATTGGAATGGCATGTCGTATGATGTTCCACAAGAATCAATTAATGAGGCAAGTAATGGGTTTGCGGTGGATTGACGCTGACAGGAGTAAGTTTGTACTGTGCTATTAACGACGGATTTTGCAAATAAATGAGTAAAGTAATTACAAGTGGTAAGTAAATAGAAAGGTGTTGTCAATAAATAAATTGATGATAAATTTTCAAGAAGCACTAACACGATTTGTTAATTATGAAAGTGTGATAAGGTTTATCTTGGCAGTATTCGTCAATTAAAACTGTAAACAAGTGTAAGAGTGTAAAAGCAAAATAAAAATTGCAAAATATATTTTTTTTATTTTTATACTAGATAGATGATGAAGATCTGAAGATCTAAAGAAATACAAATGAGGAGTTATTTTTCAAAACTCAATAAATCCAATTTTGACTGACATTAGGTTTGATTATTATTTATTATTTAGTATTATTATTTTGGATAAATCTAACAATGTGTATTTTTTATTCAGTGGAAAACCTCTTGCTAAAACATTGTTTTACCCTCTTATGCCAAAATTGATCAAGTAAATTTGAAGAAAATTGAACAAATTATCGTTTTTTCTAATCCCTTGTCAAACTTTATGAAATGGATTTAGTGAGTTTTGAAAAATAACTCAATTGTTGAATGAAAAAAGAAGAGATGTTTGCTAGAAGCTTAATGCAGAAGAAAAAAACCTTCATAAAATATAACTATTCTCTCAACTAAATAAGTAATGGGAGTGTACGAAAAGAAAAAAATATACGAAAAAAAAAATCAAAAAACTTCGATAGACTTGTAGTGAGCGAATGCAGTATAAATATATAAAATTAAAATCAGCAAATAATTACCAGAAAATAGAAGAAACGGAATGAAATACAAGAATCTCACAAGCGTTTTTAAATGTCCAAAAATTCGTCGTGCTTGTTTAAACCCATGAATCACACTGTTTATATTTTTCAAAGTGCAAATATTTACTGTTTTGCTTAAGATTATGAAAATTCATGCCTCAAAAAGTTTTAATTTTGATCTTTGGCTTTTAGACAACATAAATGTTTTTTATTATTTTTTATTTTTACTGAAACTTTTTTTTGAAAGACTTATTCTACGCCTACACCTAATTTCCACCTACCTGCTAGGGTAAATCTATCCATATAATTTATAAGATTAACAAAACATAAAATAAAAACCATAATCCATTCGCGTAATTTCACATCTTTAATAGTCCTTTCACTGGAAGTATTTTCGATACTTTCTTCACTAGGCCTAACAAGTTCAGCTCTTGAATTATTTTGTGTAATTTCACCTTCCATTTTATTAATGTGTTGTAATACTAAAACTTTTTCTAACTTTTCAGACGGCATGACAGCACGACACGCAATATAACCTAACTTCTTGACACATAAAACCGGAATGAAAATCATACGATACTTTGATTTCCATGTTGGCGGGATGCGATTGCGCATGCGTAGATGTGTCAGAACGATGAGAGATCAAATTTTACAGTAAAGGTTTACAATTCGAGACACACACGATAAAAAACGCGTTGATAAAGGCCGTGGAAGCAAAAACCGAGAGGTGCAGTCTTTTTAGACGGAAATTTAATGGAAAAACTGCGAAGGAACGACAAACGGGCGCGCACTGACAGCTGTGTGACAAGGAGAACAATGACAGTGTAGGTTACTGTTTTACCTTCTTTTATTACGTTTGTATGGTGTCAATTTTATTTTTGCGCGATAGTTTGTTTACACGAGCTGTTAATCGGAAATAATAAAAATAAGCGGAGAGTTCGTATTGCGCTTTATTTAGATGAATAATACACGTATGATGTATTACGAAATGTAATATATAAATAAAATAAGTAAATTGATGGATAACACAGAGTGCACAGTATTAAAAACTACTCTATAGGAAATTGTATTGCACAAATATATCAACAGACAGTAAAGTTTTATATACTAGAATAGTTGGTAGTCAATACTGTTTATATCTTCAAATAAGCTCACACCGTAAATAAGTAGAAAGCTGAAAATATCACTGTTTGTACTTCACCAACTAGACCCAATTTTTTGCTGGAAAAAATACTAATCACTAATGTTGCAGTCTAAGAGGTGAATCTTGTTCTGGATGAACTCAAAAGAATTAGCTATCTATTCCTCCATATATTGTACTGTAAAAATAATTAAGACACAGATTAGGTTAGTGGACCGTAGCAAAGCACCCACTATAAATAAACTCCCTGTTAAAATACTTATACATTGATAGTTAAAATAGAATTGTTATAATTCGAGAATCTCAGTTAAACATGAACGAAAAGATGACTTTTGATCAAATCACAGTCTAGTTATCTACTCCCGAATATCCAACAAAAATGACTGCTCCAACATGAGTATAACAACATTTTAAACCATTGGGAGCAAGTATTAAAATATTTGTATCTAATACAGACAGCCTTTAAGCGCTTAAAAATATAAATCAACGCTTAAATTTTTTTGATTTCCGACTTACGACGGCTTAGTACTTTTATTTTGCCCTCCTCGGTACTTCCTGCCGTCGCCGTTATTATGGTAATGGTTATTATTAGCCCCCCGCCTCCCTTGGTACTGAGATGAACTCCCATTTTGTAAGTTTGGTAACCCTGCGCTTTCTGCCCCGTTTCGGTCTTGCCTACTTCCTTGTTGCCAGAAACTCTGAGAATGTAAAGGTGGAAACCAATTGCCTCGGTAATGGCCGCTTCCATTGCCCCGATGTCTGCCGTTGCCTCGGCTTTGATTACCTCCTTTCGGAGGCGCCGCTGATGACTCACGCAGTTGAAAATGGGAAACTCCGGCATTCTCACGACGCAGATCGGAATTTTCACGACGTAATCTTCTAATTATTGTCTCTGCGTCATCGAGTTTGCGCAGCAATTCCGGGTCCGGCTGAAGGGCTCTTTCGCGTTCTTTTTCTCGGTCGCGTTCGTAGCGTTCCAGTTTTCTACAAAACAACAATAAGATTACATTGTGAGGACGAAAAGGGTTACTTTTTCTGTTCGTCGACTATAGCAGAGAGGTAGAGATTCCGACTTTCAACTTCTTGGAGCTGTAATTTCAACTCTCCCAGCTCTTTTTCCAAAATCTCGATCTGTAGAGGGGTGATGTTGATTTGTTTGGGGCTCGAGTACACCTAAAATAACTCACATTTCTCGTCTTTCTTTTGGGTGCTTTATTTTTACCTTATGTTTCGTCTCGTCTTCCGGGGATGATGGAGAACTAGGGAGAGTACCTTTCACGAATACCAACTGAAACTGTAATTCTACAAAACACCAATAGAAGTTTGATTAGTACAACATAATTTAGAACCTCGATTTCGATTCCGAAGACTTTCAATCTCGTTGTGAAGACCCGTCAGCATTAGCTGATGCTGTTCTTGCAGAAATCGGATGTTCTGTTCCAGCTGCGCCACTCTTGCGCTGTCTGGACCTTTGGGTCGCTCCGGACTTGACACAATTTCTGGGGACCTCGATACTGCCACCAGCTCGCCGTTGACACCTCCAGCTTTCGATTTATTCACCTTGAAAAAAAAGTTGGAATGGAAAAGGGGCCGAGGCGAGGCGAGGAAATATTTTGACTATATTTCTTCTGATTTATGGGAGCGATAAAATTAAATTGGTTAATGCTATAAAATTTGACATGAGCAAAACATTCTTGATACACACTCATAAAAATTATTTCTAGCAGTAATAATTAGTGCTTTGTTTAATTATGTCGTAAAATGAGGGAATAAAGGCCACGTCATCTTTGATAGCAATAATTTCCTAAACAAACTTTTTTCTTTGTCCAAGAAATATAATTTATGAAATTAAAGAACGTGTTGGTAGCCCTGACAATCTGAGGTTAAGTATGACTTGATTACGTCAAATATCAAAGACCACACTGCTACCAACGTGTAAAAAATCCAGGGGCCGCTTAAATATTTTCCTGTTTATCTTGAGCACCATTCTCAAAGATCAAAAGTCTTCTAGATATGAAGGTCATTAAAAAAAAAATTAATTAGTTGTAGAATATATTCCACACCTAGTTTAATGAAAAAACGTGAAAACATCGCATGAAAAACATCTCGTTTCTGCGGAAAATCCATACGCGAAATAAAAAAAACTTCTCCCTTCCACGCGATTGTCCCCCAAAAGGTCGATAAACTGACCATTTGTTGCCTCTTGCAACCCCAAAATCTACCATAACACCAATACTCACTTGCCCAAACGGCGCTACCGGTATTTTCACCATAATCTTCGAAGCCATCGTGGTCTTCTCAGTAAATTTCGAAGTTTCCTATGAAACCGAAGCAAAACCGGCGCTGACGCTCAATGATTCACCGACGCCAAAATGTGTAATGGTCTTACAATAAATGCGGCGTCATTCTAAGCAAACGAACACACAAGGAGGCTCAATATTCAACGTTGTAGCACTGGATTACTACGTCGTATTTGTAACTGTTTAAAATTAACAAAGCGGCGTCGCGTATTTACCACAGTTGAATCACACCTTTATGAGTATTGATTATTCGTTTTGTGTCATGCTCAAAGGCTCCGCTTGACGGAAAAACCAGAAAATAACGGCGGACGCTTAAGGGGGTGTTTAAAAGTGCCTCTTTCTGATTTCACAAAAAGAAAACAAGAAAAAAAGTGGTTCCTACCTCTCAGAAGTGACACTAATAAAAAAAATTCCATCTTACCAGTACTTTTCCTATGAACGACTTTTCAGGAAGAGGTGGTGAAATCGGGGGCAAAATTATGGTATTCAATGGTACTCTTCTGCTATTGTCCAAAATTGTGTTCCTATGCACCCCTACATGCCTCATTATTCTTATCATCCCCTAAAATTAACTTACACTTAAATAAAAACCGAGACGAACCATCATCTTACCCCTTTTCACTAGTGGTAATAAAAATGTCGAAATTTCAAACCCATCATCGTCAAAAAATACAAACATTTGGGGACTTTTAATCGAAACAAACACCATTATCTTTCATCTTTATCTGATAAAAGCGCACCCCGATGTGACCTTTCGCTGTGTTTACGTTGGCCAACGTGTATCGTCATGGTAACGCTCACATGTCCATGTCAACAAACCATGGATACGAAATGCCGAAAATGACAATAAACTATTTATTTTTTCTTTAAGTGATTGTAATCTTTTATCGACAATGAATGAATTTCCGGTAAATACAACCCTTGTAAACCCCTAAAAACTGCTGATTTCAGGAGCTGAAACATGACTTTGCGTTTTTGAAAAAAATCGACTCCCAGAGCAAAGTCTGGAAGGAACTAGATGGTGCCAAAACGAAGAAGTCCAAGACGAATTTTCTTCTACATCCCAAGAGACTGGAGTCTGATTCTAACTCGACGGTTGAAAGTACCCCCAGATTTTTCAGCGGAACTGTCTTAAAAAATTTGGAGTTTCCAGAAAACGTGAGTTTGGTCAACACCAAGCTCAAAGCTAAAGTTGTGTTTTTAGACCCCTAATCCTCCCGAAAAAGGAAAAATTGGTGACTCCTCCACCAAAACTGTGGATATAAAAAGCTCATCCAAGCCCCGCCTGGACAACTTCGGCAAGAAGTTTAAGACGCAAGTTGAGCGCAGTTTGACACAACTCACCAAAATCAGGTACCCCAACCCGTATATTTCCCTTTTTATTTGAATTTTTAGACTAATGATCGAAGCTGGAATCCCTGAACCTGACGGCGAAGAAGACTACTTCAGGCGGGTGAAACGACTCCAAGAGTTCCTCGCTCGATTCTCTCGAATTTATCTCTACCCTTTGATGCGACAGGTTGGCTCGTTATTTTACCCCCACGTGTTAACAGTGAGTTTTAGACAGACGAGCTCACTCAAACAGATAAAAAGAATACAACTGTCATAAACCAGAAGCTGTTATATTCGCAACAGATTGTCTTACAGGCTCTACAGGCTTATTATAGTCACCTCCCTTGTTCTGTAGATAAGTGTGGCTCCGATAAATTGAAGACTCTTCTGGATCAGATTCTTTATCTGTGTCATTTGTACGAAGAGCTGAAAAAAGGTGTCGATCCTGAGAGCTGGGAGTTTGTTGATGTAACGTTAGTTTGTTATTTTGTTCCCTGTTTTTTATGTTTTTGTAGGCGATGCGCAACCACGTCCAACTCCTCTCCGAAGCGTTGACAACCTTCGATTTAAAATTCGTCAACAACACGAAAAAGCTCCAAGAGAAGAAACTTAAACCTGAACTCAAAAAACCCGTTCAAAAAAACAAGTCAAAACTATCAATGTACGTTAAGAGTTCCTTCAGGAAGGACCTCGCCCTGAAAAAACAACTAGAAGCATTGACAACTAAAAAGTAAACAGTATCGTAGTTTCCGATATTATATTTCAATTTTAGGCTTCTAGGTTGAATGTTAAGTCGAGGTACAAAACGGCCGGTTTTAAACACCGACCACCTGTTGAAAAACAAGTGGAGGATTTGAAGGATCGGAACAAAATGAAATTCTTTCAGAGATCGTCCTCTTATCTTTCAAGTGGTAGCCAGAGACGGACGCCGTTCAGGGAGGATGATATTAAGACGATGGTGGAAGTGGAGGATGAGCTTGAGGCGCCGCCGAATTCTGGAGAGGTAGTTGCTTTGTTAAACATTATTCAAAAAAACAACCCTAAAACGAATATTTTAAAAAACATATTGAACGAAATAAAAATGAAGGAATATAGAATTTGGAACTGGATTAAAGAGTCAGAAAATTTGCATAGAACCAGTGAAGGGTAATTTATTGGTATACTTAGTTATAGTGAAATATACAGATATTTCAATGATTATTGTTACGAAAGCACCATAATTTCCAATAAATATAGAAAAAAGGACACTTATTAAGACACTGATTGTTTTTAGCAAAAATAGAAGTGCTTTTTCACTACAACGCTCTAGCTAGTTTGGTGTAAATATCTCTAGATAAACAGCAGGTGCAATGCTTAACCCTTAATCCAGATGCTTAATTAAGCATTTTCAATAAATTTATTGCAAAGCCATTAAAAGCGTGTATAATAAGAACATTGTATAAATATTCGTGTGCAGAAGCTAGCATTTAACATTTAACACACTGAGGTTTGCCTCCTTCAGTACGGAATGATTGGTCCTTCATGATGGGCTTCCCGCATTTCTGCAACGACAATTTTCAATACAAAACCCTACAAAACTCTTCAGCTTACAGAGCATTTGAAGCAGAGTTGGTGCCACTTGGCGTCCAAAGCGACGACGGCTTGTGTGACGATGGGCTTACCACACCCCTTACACTTGTCTGCGTATTTCTCAGTGTAACACTTCTGGCAGTATGGGGCGCTTTCAAGTTCCATGAATTTGCTCCCAATGAGCTTCACCTTGCAGCTGGCGCAAACGAAGTGGTCTTCGTGCCAATCAGCCCCCATGGCAGTAACCACTTTCTGAAATTATCGAATTAGGGTTGGTTTACACTGAATTTGGATTAGTAACACTCACATCTCGGATTGGCTCGCCACAAGCTTTGCATTTTTGCAGGAATTTTTGAGTATAGCATTCATTGCAATAAGGCTCATTGTCTTTTTGCTGGAATTTATTTTCTTTGATTGGTTGCTCGCAATTCGAGCAAAGAAAATGCTCCGGATGGTAGGCTTTGTCGAGAGCTATTAGTACCTAAATCAAGCATTAGGGATTAGTATTGTTAATCTAACATGCTATTGTGCAACGAAATCCGGCCCTGGCAATTAAACTTGTTTAGATCATTTCAAACGATATTTGTTTAGTGTTATCTTAAATGAGATCACTGCTTTTAGTGTTTTTATCTCAGGAATGTTGCTAGGGCGGAATGCTCTACTTACCCCACCCTCGATGTTGTTTTTGCAAGTAGCGCAGACTTTCGGTGGTGCCTGCAAAAAAACAATCAAAAATTAAAAATTAAGAAATGAGTACATACGGCAACATCGGTCATTCTTAACGATTTCTTCTGCACACCCTTAGAAAAAAATGGCAGGTGTCAGACTAACGGATAATAAAATTTTACGACTATGGAAACGGATCAAAACCCACTTGCTCTCATATCGATTTTCTATTTTCAGAATGTGAATCACGAGAGCAATGCATCATGCAGACAACTGGTACAAGATAGCACTCAAAAACCGCAGAATGCTGACAGTAGCGTGGAAAAGGCCTTACAGGTTCTACGCAAGTTTCTAGAGAGCTCCGAAAATGGAGATATCGATATCTTGCGGAAAATCGTCGGCGAGGCCAAGAAAAACGACAAAAAAAAGATTGAGTACGTATGGAGGAGACGGAATTTTCGGCAACATTATTTTTCCTTGTAATAGTAATATCCTGCCCGAAATTCCGTAACCGCAACTGTACAAGATAACGAAAAGGCTCGAAAATGAACAATTCTTTGTTTCTAAAACAAGAAATTGATGACATTATCACTCAACGCGGTTTTGTTTTTCCATGCCAGCTCATTTTGGGTTTTGGCGCCAAATTGTTCCGCTCCGCGAACACAGTTTGTTCATTAGTGTACTTTTTTTTAATAAAAATAACAAATATAAGATTCTAAAAGTGTAGGTTCGAAAATAACTGTGTGTATAAAAAATATTTAGCGTAGGCGTGTTACGAGTCATATTGTAGTTTAGGACACAGAATTTAGGAAACACATTTAAAATTAAAGGGCCGGGCGCAAAATTGTTGCAAAATTTTTGGAAAAAAAACAAAATGCCCTAAATTATTGGAAAATTTTTCGAAAAAATTGAAAAAAAAGATGCCTTTATGATGGATTGTCATAAAATAAGCGACAAATTTTATCCAAGATCGGAGACACAAATTCGGGAATTTTTTGTTATAGTTTATGACATAAATCTAACAGCTGATACCTTTAAATGTTACGGAGGAAATGAATTTTATAAATAGCACGTGCTAATGGATAAATTTGTCTAAGAGTTCAGTGTATCGTGTTGTTATTAATCCAAATTAAAAAAAAAACCGGTGCGGTTAATTGAATTATACAGTTGGCTGGTACTTTTCGAACGTGTGTCTGAACTTGATGTAAAAACGTCAAATAATTGACAGGATGTTTAGTAATAACAGAGCTATAAAGACTATAATAATAACAGCCAACTTGAAAAATAATTCAATTAACCGAACTGACATTAACGAGATTACTAAAATTCTTTACTTATCTTTGAAATTTCTGATAATCTTGTGATAATCTTTTATTTTTCACGGTTCTTGACACGACCTCAGATTTTACGGTTTTTTTAAATTATTTTATTTTTATTACAAATATAACAATAGTGCTATATTATTTACTATTACTATAAATAACCCCATAAAAATACGAATTATTTTTCCAAAAACTAATTACGATTAGTTTCTAATCAGAGGTGATTTTTATGGCCAAATTTGGAGAAGTATTACACAACATGCCAAGTTATCAAAACAATAATTGATTTATTGATATCACAAAAACCCAATTAAACATGACATTTTTTTTACCGATGATTGAATATGTCAATATAACATAACAGATAAGATCTAATATCGCATATTTTTCCAATCAATTCACCGAAGCAATAATTCGGTAAAAAATTGGTAAATTCTTCTCGCCCTAATTAAAACTTAATTGGCGGAAATTTCCGAAACATCGTTGCCAACTTAAATTTCAAAAAACCAATAAGTCTATTTTTAATTGAAATTCGATCCCGCGGCTCAAAATCTGATCTGTTATTCCAGAAAATTAATAGTGTCCAAAAACCAAAATAATCAAAAGTGGGCGTAAACACTGCAGCAGCTGCACCGGATTTTCCGAAAAAAAAAAAAGATTGATCGATTTTCCTTGCCAAAAAGCGTGTTGGACTAATTTATCGCATCAATAAACATAAAAATCACAATTAGCCTACCATTGTTGTCGAACTCGAATTAGTTTGTTGCACGTCGAACACTCAAAGACAGACTAACACTAATCTAATGTAGGAGGATCTGTCGTTGTTTTCCGAAATTTGCTGGACTCGATGCGTTATTTTGGTCCGGTTATAATAAAACGAAAACAGGACCGGCCCGAACTCGATAATTTTCCCGTGAATTTTTCTGGAGAAACGGAATCGCGGTTAGTACAGATCTGGAGGTTTAAAATTAAACGCGAAAGTTTCGAAATAAATGATACTCACCTCCTCCATTCTTGACACTGAATAAAGTTTGTAGCACTGCGATTGTTATTTATTGGTGCACGATGATATCATTTTTATCAAATTTAGAGTTGTTCCAGTAAGGTATGACCACAATGAAGTAATAGTGAATATAGTAGACCTTTGCACGATTGGGATTATATCTTGTTTACGAAGAGAATTATCGACGGATTAGTACAATTTTGCGCACAAGTACACACCTTAATGAAATTTTAATTGTTGCCTTATTAAGACAGGTGCATATTCGGTGTTTCTAAAAATATCTCGATATGAAATTTATTCAAAGTATTTTGCACTCGAAACGCTAGAAATATTGGAAACTTGGCTCAATTTCAGAATGCGACAGATCGTATTTTCGCACGTACTCGTCCATTAAATTATGCGCAGAGATTTCCTAATCGTTTATTTTAACAGCCGAACATTGCGTTTTTAAGGATGAAAATTCCTAATTCAGCTAAGCAATGAGCGAACTATTATTAGAGCTGACTCAGTTAAACAATTAACGCTATTTATCATTAAAACCGTGCTTTGGTGTGGAAAAGTACGTTCGGTGTACCAAAGAGCGCGAAATATAACACAATATTTATCAGAGTATTTTTATTTGATTCCAGGCCAGTTGTGACAGTAACCGGCGCGAGAAACGCCAAACTGATTTGTATAAGAGATGACAATTCTGTGGAAGAGGACTGCGGCTATGAAGACAAAGAAATTATGACTGATGTTGAGTTGAAAGTCAAGTCCAGTGAGACACAGACTGAAGTCGAAAAAACTAGCAAAAAGACAATTAAAATAAGTCGACTTCCACGTCATAACGTGCGACTTTTGCAACTGCTACCGAAGGATTATGCAATTAATATTATTCAATATAAGTTGCGATATAATCAGTTTCATAAATACAATCCCATGTATAGAAAATCGGCGCATATTCAGCCTTGGGTGCTTATGGGGAAGTAAGGCGAAGTAATAAGTGATAACTTAGGAATTAACGCGTTTTTTAGGATTTCCGATGAGATTTTGGATTACATCATCAGAGCGGTGACGAGCGAGCTGGAAGTCGATGAAATTCTCGAAAATTTATATAATGCGGAATTTCAATATTGATCCTATTTTTATATTTTTTTAAATAAAATAACTGAGGTGGAGAAATTGGCATTTAAATTTGAGACACCAAAAAAGTGAATCCCGCAATTTTGTAACCGTGACTGTACCTTTTTAGAAATTTTTGAAATAATACCAACTTGTCAACAGATAAATGTTTATGGAGACGTTGCTTATATCTAAAATACAATAGGCTAGTTAATACTTAAAAAAAATGTGTTCAATACACAATTATTTCACCCCCAGTTTAATTAACCGGTGTGTATATCTCAGGAGGATATTGAATCGCCAGAATCTTGTGACAAACAGCAAACGCGGCCATCTTCTTCGCCGACTTCTTATTAGGTCCTAAAAACCACTCTTACTCCCCATTTTAACAATCATGTTGACTTACCAGTCCCAGTGAAAGACTGTTCTTCCACGGTACACTTGAAAGTGAAAATCACATTAGGCGGATTCCCCATTTTACCGAGCTCATCAAACTGCGCGTGAGGCAACATCTGATTTAGCAGCATCAAGGGGTTCATGTGGGGGGCGTTTTCAGGCATTTTCCTCGCGGGTTTGTTCTGCGGGGGTTGCTGCGCTCCACTTTCCTGAATCCCTCTGGCTTGGTTGGGATCCTCGCCCCACGAATGCAGGAGTTTGTACAAAGCGAAGGAAGCGACATGCTGCCACGGTAACGTGGGGGAACCATCTTCAGCAAGCTCCATTTTGACGTCGCCATCCTCCTCCTCCTCTTTCTTCAGGGCACTAAACTGCCGGTTTTTCACGATGTATTTGAGCGCGTTTTCAGCGGCCATGCTCTTCGCGTCCATTTTACTCCGACCTGTGAAAGTCACGTTATACAGAGTGTTCAAATTAAATTGGGGTAGAAAAATGTACGCTTCAACACTATGTCCAGGTTTGTTAAAACTTGGTCAACTCTCAGAAGCCTGGCAACGTGCGGTGGTCACAAAAAACGGTCAAAACGACCAATTTTAAGCTATACCGACAGCCTAATCTCCCACAGGTGTAACGCTAGGCAAAGTATTGAGAACCAATGCTTGGCTGACTCCATGTGGGGTTCGTTAAGATGGTACTAACCATGTCCGATGTGACTGACGCCATCGACTAAAACTGTGGCGGTGTACTGATTCATTTCTGCAGGTTGTGGTAAATCAGTGACTGTATATGTTGCGCTTTTTACCAGTTCGTTGAGGATCATGACTGCGTTCTTTGGTTGGAGGATTTTGCTGAGGCGAACGTTGCGGCGACGCTGGCGTTCTTTCCGGGAGACTTTTCCTGCAAGAGACGCGTTAGAATTGTTAAGACTGTTGGGGGTTTCAACGGGGGAAAAGGGTCAGTTGGGTGGGTTCACAGCGCCGTCACTGAGTAGGAGGCTTCAAATTTGCGCAGTGATTTGTCATCAGAAAAAAATTGTAGAAAGATGTACTTAGGACAAAATCAAAATCTGTTGAACTGCCTCTTACCAGTTCTGGAGGCCCAGACGGGCTTCCTATTCCCTTGTTCATCAACTTGCATTTCTTCTTGCTTCAAAAACAGTTCGCTGGGATCCCCCGGAAGAACAGCGATTTGTTGCGGTGGTGGCGGCTGCAATTTCGGCGGCGCTTGTGGCTTTTGTTGGGGTGGTGGAACTTGTTGTCTTTGTTGTTGTGGTGGACCTTGCGGTCTTTGTTGTTGTGGCGGACCTTGCGGTCTTTGTTGTGGGGGTCCAGCAACCCTCTAAACCAACAAAATCAATCATTCTCTCCTTTAACATAAATAAAGTGTACGTTTCGTCAGTACGGCTCCATCTATCCCAATAAAGCCCCAATCTTTGAAACAATTAATCTACCACAGGTTGTAAAGCTGCCAAGTGACTAACCGCTTGCAGCACTGCTCCGTGTGGTGTTCTAACCCAACATACCTGCATTGTTGGTTGTCCAAAGTTTCCATTAGGTTGTGGCGGCCCTTGGAGTCTTGGTGGTGGCCTGTTCTGGGTTGCCAGCTATGTGAGCAGGTTTAATTTGGCGTTAAATAAAACCTTTGTGGTTGTGAGCACCGGTATAGGTGCATCTTTAACTGACAATGCCGAGACATCGTACAGCTATAGATTCAAGATATCTTGACCATGATCGTTGTCAGTTTGTTTGATTGTCAGGAGGAGATCAAACAAACATTGAAACAATAAAGAGCCAAGATACACATTATAGTTCAACCATCAAAGATTACAGTTTGAGTCTGGAAAGTACACATATGCATCGAAACGTGCCGAAACATATGAGCAGCGAGGGAAAACCAGCAACTGCAATTTTTGCTGGAGGAACAAAATACAGTGAAGTGCCTATAACAGTACCACTACCTAGGCTTTGTGTAGCCATTGCCGATGGAAACCTACATAATTAAATTTTGTTAGAGTTCAATCTAATCAATGCGGTGCAGTAACAGAACAAAGAAGCTACATTAAGTTACAAGACTCAAAATTTAAAAGTGCAACTTTTACATTTTGAGGTACACCCCATTTATTTTCAACCGGTCAATTCAAATTCGTAAAAAATCTCGGGCTTTGGGTTGCAAAAGCGTGTTTGCATGTGTTAAAATACAGTTCCCATGTTCAATTTCATTTTAAATTTGTGCCAAAATTCGGACGGTTCAAAATAAATAGCGAGTATTGTAGCAACGAAAAGAAAAACAGTCTCACCTGACCACCAGCAACGAAATTGTTGTTTAATGGAGGATTCCGGCGTGCTCCCACATTGTTAATTGCTGTAAGAAGTGAAATGAAATTTGATATACCACGAAAAAGAAACTCACCTTCGCCACCACTTCTTCTAGTGTTGTATGCCATATTAATGGCTAAAATAAACTTTTTTCTTTAGAGAAAAAGCTTGGAATTTTGGTCGGACAAAATGGTGGAAACCGTTAGCGAAATAAAGTGAGGGGAGTGAGGCGGAATAGGAATTTAGAGCGCAGTAGAGTGAAGATAGCTACAAGAGAGTAATAGTGGCGCCCTCAAAGCACTAAATGGTCAATTTCATGATTAGAAAAAGCAGAAAGTGTTAAAATCTTGTAAATATTTGCTTATAGTGTTAGATAAAGACTGTTAAATTTAGGAGTTCTGTTGTATAAGCGGTTGTCATTCTTTTTCCGGAAAAAAAAGCTCAAAATGACCGTAAGAGTTTTTTTAATTTTTGAATCTAGGGACTTTCGTTTCGGTTTGTGAAAACGCGCGCTTATTTTCAAGATACAAATAAAAACTGGAATATAATTTTTATTATTATAGCGTAAAAAGCGACGCAAAAGTAGAATTTCATTGTAACAGTGCACGCATTATTGCAAATATCAGAATTAGAAGACTAATAAACAAGAAGTTTTAGTTTTTCTTGTGTAATTGTGTGATATGGTTCTTACAGATCAACTAAGAATGAAAAGAAACCTCCATAAAGACAAAATCTCATTTCTCCTCATCCCCATCCCAGCTACACTCATGCCTGTCTCGAAATTTATGACTTCAAACCGCGAATTTTCCAAACATCTCGTCGAATCGCTCAGTAATTTATAGCTTATTGTGTTGAAATGTTGACTAGCAAGTTCCCCCTCACTGCGACAAGTACACAACACAGATTAGATATCTACGTGCAAAACTGCATGAACTCATCAGTTTCTTTATCTTTTAAAAGCGAAACTGAAGTAACAAACCGCAATCATCAATTTCCGTGTAAATAAAAGTGCATTTTATTTTCAGAAAGTGCGAAGTTACAACCTTGAACCACTGGCGTTCTGACTCATAACCACACCGCTTTAACTCTCTTTAAAATGTGGTGGATACTACTCATCGTCACCGGTGTTATTTTTATGTACATCAGAATAAATAACAAAAACAAATACTGGACAAAAAAAGGGATAAAACAAGGAAATCCGGTGCCAATTTTCGGCGACAAATGGAGAGCGATATCCCACAACCAGTCCCTAGCTGACATGGTACAAAAAATGTACAATGTTGGTCCCGGCGAAAGGTAAGTCGTTACATCAGAATTATCCCTTATTACTAATTCCCCAATTACAGATATTGTGGAGCTTACGACTTCATGTCACCGGCTCTGGTGCTCAAAGACCCCGATCTGATCAAAGACATCTTAGTAAAAGACTTTGAACATTTTGTCGACCATAAAAGAGTGATACCTGAAGGGAGCGACCCTATTTGGGATAAAAATCTCTTTTTCTTAACTGGTAGAAAATTTTACAAACTTTGGTATTATAACCCGCGGTGATAATTTAAGGCCAGCAATGGAAGGACATGAGGTCTACTGTGAGTCCTGTTTTTACCGGCTCCAAAATGAGACACATGTTCGTTTTAATTACAAAAACAGCGGAGCAGTTTGTTGGTCACTTCTTAAAACAAGAAAAAAAGCTCATTCATATAGAAATGAAAGACACTTTCGCTAGAATGGCCAATGATATTATCGCTAGCACTGTCTTTGGTTTTGAGAGCGACTCCTTAGAAGACCCCGACAGCAAGTTCTATGAGATGGCTAAAAGAATTACGGATTTCAGCGGCTTGTGGCAAGGGATCAAATTATTGGGCTTCTTCATATTACCACGATTGTACAAAGTAATGGTGCTCCCTTCTAAATTCCGTTGATTATGTTTTCATTCTAGACACTCAAAATCAAGATATTGTCCACCGAGATATCAAATTTCTTCTACGACATCGTGAAAGAAAACATCAAGACTAGACAACAGAAGAATATTTTCCGTCCCGACATGATTAACTTGCTCATGGAAGCTAGAGAAAACCACAAATTGATTCACGGGGTGGAAATAACAGACGAAGACGTCACAGCTCAAGCGCTCGTGTTCTTTTTCGCTGGTTTCGACTCAGTTTCATCTCTTATTTGTTTAATGTCGTACGAGTTAGCTTTAAATCCAGAGATCCAACACAGGCTCATCGAAGAAGTTGACCAAACCGCTAAAGATTGCGATGGTAATTTAACGTACGACGCGGTAAAAAACATGAAATATCTGGACATGGTGGTCTCAGGTTGGTACTCTGCTAAACTAGTGTTAATTTAGTGATGATCTTTTTTAGAGGCGCTACGAAAGTGGCCAATAACTCCTTTCGTGAACCGAGTTTGTACCATTCCGTACACCGTGGGGCCGCAACGTTCTTATGAAAAGCCAGTTGATCTCAAAAAGGGGGCTATCGTGTTTTTGCCGATCTACGGCCTCCATCATGATCCTACGTTTTTCCCTGAGCCGCACCGTTTTGATCCTGAGAGGTTCAATCAGGAAAACAAACCGAAGATTCATCCGTACACGTACTTACCTTTTGGAAGTGGTCCTAGGAAGTGTATAGGCTACAGATTCGCACTTTTGGAGATTAAGGTTTTGTTTTTTTACCTGTTAAGTCATTATAAAATTATGGCAACTGAGAAGACTCAGATACCTGTGAAGCTGTGTAAGAAAGCGCTTAACATGACTCCTGAAAATGGTCTATGGGTGGCTTTAAAGGCGCGGAAGAAATGACTGATTTAAGAAAACTGTTACCATTTGTTGTATTTTTTATTAAAATGTTCAAAATTTTAAATGTCTCTTCTTTTTAATCCCACCCAAATCCCCTTCTCCGCCGCCATACTAAGAGCCTTGCCATCATATTTAATTGGGATTTGGGTCTTTTGAACAGGAATGAGCTCAAAATTTGACAGGAGATAGTAAAAGAGAATCTTCGTCTCAAGGAGGGCAAAACGCGATCCAATACAACTTCTTGGTCCTGATCCAAACGGAAGGTACGAGTATGGTACTATCTTACTCTTATTCTCTTCACTGAAGCGCTCCGGGTCAAACCTATCGGGCTCGGGAAAGTACTTGGGATCTCTATGAAGGGCGTACATTGCTATAGCCACCATATCTCCTTTTTTTAAATGTACTGGTTTTTCGTGGGGGCCCTTAGGTTCAATGGTGTAAGGTGTCGTGCACACTCTATCGACAGCGATTGCAGTTGGGTACTTCCTTAAACCCTCTGTAAAATAAAAGTTATAAAAACTCCCAACGAATTTCAATGGTACCTGAAACAACCATGTCCATATACTCCATGGTGGTGATGGCTTCGTACGTTATTTTACCATCACATTGCTCCCTGACATTATCCACCTCTTCGCGAAGTCTCTCTTGGACCTCTGGATTGATCGCGAGTTCATAAGCTGTAAAAGCAAGAAGCGTGGACACCGAGTCAAATCCTGCAAACATGAAGATTAAAGCTTGAGCAGTGATGTCCACGTCTGTTATTTTCGTTTGGCGCAGTTTTTGGTTCTTTCCAACTTCCGACTCTTGGACCGTAGCAAAACCTGCGTCGGGTAAACTAGTTTGTTCTTCTTCCTGTTTGTTTTTACGTGCGTCCAGAAGCAAGCTTATCATGTCACGTCTTTTGATGTTGTGTTTCTCTCGGCTTTCAATGTTTTCTTTTACAATGCTGAGGAAGTACTTGATGACTCTTCCAGTTAAAAGAGTCACTCTAAAGAACTACAAGTGATGATGTAAAGCGGTTGTGTGGAAGTGTCTACTTACATTGAGAATTTTTGGTATTGCCACATAGCCCATGAATACAAACATTGCCCGTAAAGTCTTAAAATTCGTCGTTTCTTGCGTCATTTCAAAAAACTCATTCATTGGTTCTTTTAAAGAGTCGCACTTAAAGCCAAATACAGTGTTTCCAATTACGTCGTTAGCAAACCGCGAAAGAGTGTCTTTCATTTCTAGAGTGATGATTTTTTCATTTTTTTCCAAGAAGTGATTGACGAACTGTTGCCCACTTTCTGACATCACAGAGAACAAGTACTTCATTTTACTACTGGTAAAAGACGGGCTAAGAGTAGATCTCATTTCTCGCCACTTTTGCCCTGTAAGAGCAAATAAATTTTTGCTCATGAGAACATCAGCATCCCCTTGAACAAACCCTTTATGATCAAGAAAATGATCAAAATCTTTAACAGTGATCTGTTTAATCAACTCCGGATCTCGGAGTAACAATCCCGTCGACAAGAACTGGTAGACTCCCACGTATCTTCAAACCAAAAATTAATCGAAGGCGGGAGATAAGTTGAACTTACCGTGCATTTGGAGCAGCGTTGTACATCTTTACCGTGAGGTCAGGTGGTGCGAGCTTCCGGGTGATGACGCCCCAGAAGTCTCCAATGAGTGGTAAGGGTTTACCTTGAGGGACGCCTTGTTTTGTCCAGAATTTGGTCTGTTCATTTAACCACCAATAAATGGCTGCTAGAGCCACAAATGCAAGAAGTAGCCACAACATGCTGCTCCGTATTGACTAGGCGTCGCCGTCCGTCGGTCTAAAAATACTGCGCGTTTAATAACAGATGGACTTCGGTAACCTTGAGGTTGTGTGAATAAAAATTAATGTTACGTATTTATAGTGTAAGTTGTCTAATCCTGATGGGTTTTATCAGTTTGCACCATTGTAAAGTTCGAAAGATAAAATTAAATTTAGAGGAAATCAACAAAGTATAAGCACTTGAGCCATTTAGGTTGTCATCATGACACCGAGCCCGAGTTTATAGTCGGTTTTCGTGTCATTGCTTGAGACGAACTTAATGACGTCGAATTTATTGAGTAAGTTTGTTTTGTTTGGAGATCTGTTCCTTATTTGCGATATAAGTATGACTTGATTAAAGCACGCAAATAAGATTAACTTCCTTAAGCACCGACAATGAATTTAGGCCCACACGAGTTAGAATTTTGCTGTTTTTACTCCAATTTTTGTTGTTTGATTAGACGTTGTTTATAAACACTCATCTATTTTAATTCGTTCATTAAAGTCAAGGCTGGGGACACTCATCAGTTCTATTTATTAAACGCGCAAGTTCGTGCACTATCCCAACAAAACTCGTCAATACTGTGAGAACTATGTTGATCCTACTTCTTGCATTTGCGGTTCTGGCAACCACTTACTGGTGGCTAAAAGAAAAGAACACCTATTGGACAAAACGAGGAGTTCCTCAAGGTAAACCATTACCATTTTTCGGAGATATGTGGGGCATCATCAGCAGGACGCAATCAATAACTGAAAACACGGAAATGATGTACAACTGCGCCCCAAATGCTCGGTAAGCAGCGCACTTACCTTTCCACTTCTTCCAATTATTATTATTTAAAGGTACGTGGGAGGGTACCAATTCTTATCCAAAGGACTGTTGTTGCGAGATCCAGAGCTAATCAAGCAAATCACAGTAAAAGATTTTGAGCATTTTATTGATCACAAAACCTTAATTCAATGTGATGCTGACTTTCTCGCGAGTAAAAATTTGTTTATTCTAACTGGGCAGAAGTGGCGCGAAATGAGATCTACCTTGAGCCCGTCTTTCACTAGTAGTAAAATGAAGTACTTGTTTTCCGTTATGGTAGAGAATGGGCGCCAGTTCGTTAATTACTTCTTGGAGAAAGAAGAAGAAATGGTGACGGTAGAAATGAAGGACATTCTTTCAAGATTTAGCAATGATGTTATTGCTAAGACAGTATTTGGTTGTGACTGTGACTCTTTGAAAGAACCAAAAAATGAGTTTTTTGAAATGACGCAGAAAGCGATAAGTTTTAAGAATTTGCGGTCAGTATTTGTCTTTATAGGCTACATGGCAATCCCGAAAATTTTAAGTGTAAGTAAAATGCTCCATTTACTTAATTTCATGTATTTCCATCACATCGTAGTTGTAGTTCTTCAATGTAACTCTCATACATAGAAGAGCGACAGAATATTTCCTGAGGGTGGTAAAAGAAAACATTGAAAGCAGAGAGAAACACAGCATCAAAAGGCGAGACATGTTGAACTTACTAGTAGAAGCACGTAAAAACAGAGAACAAGACGAAGAATCTACTTTACTAGACCCAGGCTTTGCTACAGTCCCAGAGTCAGAAGTGGGACAGAACCAGAAACTGCGCAAAACCAAGCTAACGGACGAAGATATCACTGCTCAAGCATTCATATTCTTTGTTGCCGGTTTTGATTCAGTGTCCACTCTGCTTGCTTTTACGACCTACGAACTCGCGATCAATCCAGAGGTCCAAGAGAGACTTCGAGAAGAAGTAGACAATGTCAATGGGGAAATTAGTTATGAAACAATCGCCAGAATGGAATACTTAGACATGGTTGTCTCAGGTACAATAGGAACTTGATTGGTCTTGTAATTCTACTTGATTTCTAGAGGGTCTACGGAAGTACCCAGTTGCTATAACAGTGGATAGAGTGTGCACAAAACCTTACACCATTGAACCCAAAACCTCCAATGAAAGACCAATTCATTTGAAAGAAGGGGACGCGGTTGGTATACCAATGTACGCTCTTCAAAGAGACCCAAAGTACTTTCCTGATCCTGATAGGTTTGATCCCGAGCGTTTCAGTGAAGAGAATAAGAGTAAGATAGTACCATACTCGTACATTCCGTTTGGATCAGGACCAAGAAGTTGTATTGGATCGCGTTTCGCTCTTCTTGAAACGAAGATTCTGATTTACTTTTTGTTGTCGAGTTTTGAGCTTGTTCCCGTCGAAAAAACACAAGTTCCCATTAAATTTGATAAGAAGGCGTTTAACATGACGGCGGAAAAAGGGATTTGGTTGGGACTAAAACGAAGAGACGTTTAAAGTGAAAAAATTTGTATGTTTTTAATAGAAAGTACAAAAAAATGAAAGCAGTTTAATTCGAATTTTGTTTATATGACTAACTTACAAGATTAGATCGGCCAATAAACTCAAGGTTAACGAGCGCATCTGTTTTATGAAGTGCGTAGAATTTTTAGTCAATACTGGACTGGCGTGCGAGAGAATCATGTTTTGGATACTTCTTGCATTTGTAGTACTTGCAACCATTTATTGGTGGTTGAAAGAACAAAACACTTACTGGTTAAAACGAGGCGTCCCTCAAGGTAAACCAGTACCACTTTTCGGAGACTTTTGGTTCATCGTCTTCAGGACTCTAGCACCACCTGACGCCGTCGTAATGATGTATAACGCAGCTCCAAGTACAAGGTAAATACAACATACCCATCTACTTCTTGTAACTTTTTTTGAAGGTACGTGGGGGTGTACGAGTTTATGTCGCCAGCATTATTACTACGAGACCCAGAGCTGATCAAACAAATAACAGTGAAAGATTTTGATCATTTTCTTGATCACAAAGGGTTTGTTCAAGGGGATGCTGATGTTCTTATGAGCAAACATTTATTTGCTCTTACAGGGCAAAAGTGGCGAGAAATGAGATCTACTCTTAGCGCGTCTTTTACCAGTAGCAAAATGAAGTACTTGTTCTCTGTGATGTCAGAAAGTGGGCAACAGTTCGTCAATCACTTCTTGGAGAAAGACGAAAAAGTCATTACATTAGAAATGAAAGACGCGCTTTCGCGGTTTGCCAACGATGTAATTGGTAACACCGTCTTTGGTTTTAAATGTGATTCTTTGAAAGAGCCAAAGAATGAGTTTTTTGAAATGACACAAGCAGCGACGAATCTTAAATCTTTTCGGACAATGTTGGTATTTATGGGCTATGTCATTATTCCAAAAATTTATAATGTAAGTAGATAAGTCCGCATAATCACAACACATGATCTCTTGTAGTTCTTTAAAGTGACTCTCTTACCCGCTAGAGTCATAGAGTACTACTTAAGAGTCGTAAAACAGAACATTGAAAGTAGAGAGAAACTCAACATAAAAATACGAGACATGCTGACCTTATTACTAGAAGCACGTAAAAACAGAAAGGAAGAAGAACCGTCTAGTTTACCAGACACTGGATTTGCTACAGTCCAAGAGTCGGAAGTCGGAAAAAACCAGAAGCTACGTCAAACAAAAATTACAGACGAAGACATCGCGGCTCAAGCTTTTTTTTTCATATTTGCAGGGTTTGATACAGTCTCCACTCTGGTTGCTTTTGCAGCCTACGAACTCGCTGTCAATCCAGAGGTACAAGAGAGACTTCAAAAAGAAGTAGACAGTGTCAGGGAGCAATGTGATGGTAAAATTACGTATGAAGCCATCACCTCTATGGAATACATGGATATGGTTGTATCAGGTACTAGAAAAATTCGCCTGAATTTGTTTTAACTTTCATTTTGAAGAGGCGTTGAGGATGTATCCATCTGCAATTATGATCGACAGAGTGTGCACGAAACCTTACACCATTGAAGCGAAAGCTTCCAATGAAACAGCAATTCACTTAAAAGAAGGGGACATGATACTAATACCAATGTTTGCCATTCAAAGGGATCCGAAGAATTTTCGAAATCCCGATAGGTTCGATCCTGAACGTTTCAATGAAGAGAATAGAAGCAAAATTGCACCATATTCGTACATTCCGTTTGGCTCAGGACCAAGAAGTTGCCTTGGATCACGATTCGCCCTTCTTGAGACGAAGATTCTCTTCTATTATTTGTTGTCGAGTTTTAAGCTTATTCCTGTTGAAAAAACGCAAATACCTATTAGATTTGATCCCAAGGCTCTTGCCATGGGGGCGGAAAAAGGAATTTGGTTGGGATTAAAAAAAAGAGATTTTTAATGTTTTATACGTTTTTAATAAAGAATAAACAAAATGACCACTTTGACTTCTTTCACAGTTGAACCTCAACCAGAATCCTTTTTTTGCCTTCATCGTAAACGTATCCCTGGCAAGGAAGAACCACATTAATTTATACAAACCAGAGCCCAAATCGTGTACAAATTGAGATAATCTGGAAAAAGTGGAAAAAATACAAAACCAAATAAATCTCTATTTCTATTTAAAAAAAAGAATTAAAGGGATGGGGAATTAAACCCGGAAATCTTGACAACCCTTTCATTTTATCGTGGCCAGAGAATATTAAATTAGTTCAATTCAAATTTCGCGCGTTTTTCCGTGATGGGGATTGGCTCCTGTCAAACTGACAGCTATGTCTAACCTCAAAAAACTAACCAAACACCTCTTTTTTTTTAGACCGAATGTGAAAAATCGCACAAAATGTATTATATTGTGATACGGGAATCTCAACCGAACGATTTACCTTTTATATCAGACGTGGTTAGAAATGCCTACTTATCAAACGTGTCAAAAACATTCATTGCGGCTCTTTTTAACGAGGTGGGTGCTATTTCGAGTCTTTATCATCAGTAATGACCTTTTTAGGTGACATTTCAAGCCATCGTGTTGTTGGCAGCCTTCATGTTTATTTTCATGGGGGTACCTCTCCAGTATTGCCTTATTTCAGTCCCTCTAGTTCTGATCATGCTGTACATTCTAATTTATGGGGCCAATTTAATGAAAGCCACGGAGCTAATCCATGGTAAAAAGCCTTTACAGTGTTGGGTAGCTGAGGCCTATGAGCCATATTTTTTTAATGATATACCTCAGAACTGTTTCTATAGAATCATCCCTGAAGACAAACTAAATGACGAGGGTCTAACCAACGGCAATTATCGTAAGACTGTACGTCCCCAAATCAGTTTCAACCCAAAATCACATCCTTTGTAGATTGTAGGCACTTGTGCTGTGATGAGACATAATCTCTCTGATGATTGGTCATGGTTATTTAGATTAGCTGTAGATTCAAGGTATTAAGAGACCATCGTTGATTTAGTTATGTAAAGTTTTTTGTAGATACCGCAAAAAGGGAATCGGTTTATTGTTAACCCAAAATGCGCAGAATTGGAGCAGGAACAACAGATATGATTACATAGAACTAGTCATAACAGAGTGCCAGGAAGAGGCGCGGCAATTATTCGCGAACGCTGGGTATGAATACAAACAGTTTATTTCTGATCTAATTTGTTGCAGTTTTGAGATTAAACAAATGTACCACCGAAGATTATTCACAAGTGTCTTCACGCTGCAGATGTTCCAGTTGAGGTGTGAAGTTAGATCCACGTTTAAATAATTTTGTATTTATATACTTTTGTATTTTTATACATGAATGTTATAAATAAAGAAATTTTGAGATAAAACCGTTGAAGATTATTTCTCTTTTAACTCCTGGGCATTAAAGGGGTATTTTTTAATACAAGTATCTAAAATACAGTTTTTGTGGTCCAATCGTTCCTGTCAGGAATTAGCAAATAAGTCCGCAAAAACTTTTTATCTGATTGTATAATAATCTATGTTTTACGGTATCGTTTAGCGTCCGTAATGATAAAGTAAAACGGCCAAGTTTCATCTTCTGTATGTGTTGTAAATTTCTTCATACACACTGTTGGAAGAAGAGATTACTTAACTTTTGAAGCTATTCGCTATTTCGTCCATTTTATGCACGATTTACCTAGTTTTTTCACTTGCATTATGCTTTATTATCATAACAACTTTTTGGGATTGAGTCCGAAAAAGCTTCATTTTAGGGACTTAATGACTTACATAAATGTATTATCGTTGCTGTTTCCAGACGAGTCGTAGCAAAGTCCGGAATAGCAGATGAGTCCTCAAAAACTTTTTAGACACGTGTTACAAACAACATTTTTTAGTCAAAGCTATCAAAAACACATTAAAATCTCTTACCATGATTAGTATGATTAATTATTTCTCGAAAATAATGCTTACCATAGTAACCATCAGCTTGTTTAAAATAAACACAAAAAAATAACGTTTTTCTGGCATAAAATGCAGTCTGGTAAAAAATTACCAGCTTTATTAGTTGTCATGGCAACTTTCTAAGATTGAGTCCGAAAACAACTCATTTTAGGGACTGAAATGAGTCCGTAATTAGCAATTTTTGGGAGCGGATACAAAAAAGTGTGTTTTAAAGAACTCTAATTTTGGATTGTATAAATTGCGTCAGATGTCGCTTAACCGCTAAAATCAACTAAATTTCTCTTCTCCCCTCAAAGTTGTCACGTTATCAGGATTTATCAGCGACGACAGAATTATCTAAAAGGCATTTTAAGCATTATTAAGTGCGACATTTCCACAAGTTCCGCGGAATGAATCTCCCAAAGGAAACATCTTTTAACGAATTTTAATAAGATTTTCGAAACGTATTCCGTCAGAATCTATTTCACGAGATTTAGTTTTATTCCCGTCAACATTTTTTTCAAATTCCGGAAACTATAATTTACGTTTCTGGAGTACTTTTTTTGTCATTTGGGGGTGAATTCCCAGCACGTTTTAAATTGCACTCTTCTCTTATAGCAAAGTTTACTAAAATGGATAGTTATGGTACACTTTACAGGCTACATTTTATGCTCTGTACTTTCAAAATTACTTCGGATTTGTAAATAAATCTGCGTAACTGTAATGATCACAAATGTTTACAAAATTTATGGTAAACACGTTTTATGCTCTCTGGTTTCAAAATCGACATGCATTTTAGTAAATTTGATGTTGTGTGGGTATGAAAATGTTAATTTTTGCAGGTCAATGACCATAATAAGCTAAATGGATTTGATATTTTTTTGGCTAACAATCTAAGAATTTTTTGAATCCGAGTTTTTTCACAGCTTTCGAATCGATCGATTATTCCCAAGGAACGAATCTCCGGAAGCTCTTCCCAAAAATGTTGTTTTAATCGACCGCCACTTTTTAAGCCGCTTCACCTTAAAATTCCCTCAAAATCTTCCATTTCAGCCACTGAGCTACAATTGATTGCCTCTTAATTGTATTATCAGCTGATTTAATGCGGTAAAATAAACTTACAGCCCCTTAAGTTTAATAAATGCACAATTTAAACTTTGGATTAAAGCAAGCAAGCTGAAGTTCGGTATGAAATTAAATTTCGTTTGAGTAGGTAGTGTTTGCAAAGTTAGCAAAACGTTGTTAGAACAGAAATAATAGAAATTTATTACCAACGCCACATTATTTTTCTCTATCAATTATTTCTTTCAAAACTGCGATGTACGAAAAAGCGGCCCTCATGAACTAAAAAGAATTAGATTAAGCGGACAAGAATACAATGTTACCATTATAAAAGTCTGAGCGGAGAGCGAGAAGTGATGGCCGGCTTTCGTGCACACGGTCTGACTAATTTTCATTTGGACCAAAAGAAACGATTTCTGGTACTGGAAATCGCAGAGACACCACGGACTTTCGTAGAGTTTCCACAGAATATCCGTGCCCTAAAAGAGACGAATCAAAACAGTTCTAACAAGCCTTCACCGACATCAGTTAACACTTGGCCGCTGTAGTTGTAGATGAGTAGCATGAAACTGGCGAAGAATATGTAAGTACACAACCCCAGGAAGAGAGAGGAGTCTCCGGACTAAAACTAAACTTTACACAGCTTTAGGAAATTTAACTTACTGTGATCAGACTGAAGGCTATGAAAACGATGTTAAACATTTGTCCTCCGCATTTCACCAATAGAAACATGCTCATGATTCGATCGATTTCTTTGCAAACTCGCAGAAGAAGAATGTGGTGTTTGATATTTCTATTCAGATAGTTTAAATTGGTGCTTTTGAATCTCTCTCCGGTGATGGTGGCGAAAATATCAGCGAAATCTTGACTCAGTGCCCATAGACTAGAAAAAAATTAGAAGAATCGTTATACAATACTAGGAGCTTAGTTTACTCATCGCAACGTTGCAAGCTTCTGGTAAACTCTTCGATTCTTTCTTTGGTAAAACCGGCCGTTAAAAGAGAGTAGTAAAATCCATGTTTGATATTGCTCCCTAAAATTCGAAACTGCTGTCGAATTACTCCGACAATACAGGGATAGATGCAATCAGTGGCCCCGTAAAAGATAGCCAGAGAGAACGCGCAATAACACTGCAAGAAGAAGCTAATTTCCAACATCGGCGATTTTTTTATTTCAAAAGGAAACCAAGCGAGAAGTGGTGTGTATCTAAAAAAACTCTCTGAATTTAATGGGAGATGATTTAGAGCAACAACAATTCTCCCGTCGCGAGAGCTATTAAAGTTGGGGCCATTGCGCCAAAAAACAGACTTATGGTCCAATAAATTGGCATTTTATCGGTCATTTTCACGTGTCTTTCCATAGTGATTGTTTGTACCTTATTGTCAGTCTCGTAAACAAAACCGTCGTTAATAGTCGTGATCAAATTCACCAAACTCGTCGAGTTGTAAAAGAAGATGAAAACGTTGATGAAGAATCCCGCATAAAAAACTGGGAAAAATTACGTGGATTTCAGAGGAATTTTACTTACCGATGTTCATGATGATCATGGCTTCTTCGGCTAAATTAAACTCGGTTTTATAAACGAAATCTACGCAGAGGACCATTATGATAAAGTACGACGATAGAAACAAAAATCCCCATAAGTAGTAAAGGCATTTTTTAAACCAAAAGTTGCTTTTGTCGATCGGATAGAGAATTGAAAATTTCAGCATGAAAACCGCCTTGTTGAGGTACTTTAAACTCGTCATTGTACAGTAAAATGGTGGGTTACCAGAAAGCTGTTTAAATAGTTTTAACTAGGTCAAATTAAAGGGTCATAGGGTATAATTAAACAGTTTTTTTGGTCGACACTGATTGTATAATTAGCTCGAAAAATTAATAACTGGTGTCTTTGGAGAACAACTTTGAAATTAGTGATTCTGTAGGATAATAACTTATGTACAAGAAGTGGGAAGAGGGACAGCAAAAACGATAAAACTGTTGCATTATTTAGTAAAGGGAAAGGGAGAATTAAAGAAATTCTAGACTGGGTTAATAATTGAAAAGTGGCATACACGTCATACACAAGTCGAGTGAGTTCGAGTGAGTGGAAGCAGTTTGTGAATCGTACGAAAACGGGTTCTTCAAAATACCATTATGAAGTGAGTTTTTTCCTTTTAAATCTTAGAACAGTTTGATTGAGATGAAAAATTCCAAATTTATCAAATTTTGGTAATCGATGAAAATAAATGGACGCTGAACGTAGAGTACTATTAATTTTGACACATTTTTTAATTAAAAAACGGCAGAGAAATTTGATGGCATTTCTTATTAAGAAAAAAGAACAATTATTTATTTGCACTGACGCTTGTAAAAATTTCAGACCCTGACATTAAAACCTAACCAAAAAAAGATGAATTATAAACAATAATGACTGGTTTACAAAAGCTATCTTAAATCTTTAATTGCGATTAAATACTTAACATCATGGTAAAGTGCCATGTGATAGTTTTTCCGCCAATCAAAAGTGAGCAATCGTCTAATTAGTTCCGAGACTAATTTAATTTCAATTAAATAATTGTGTAAACAAACTTAAATTTTAACAATAAAAATACAGAAATCGGAGTTTTTAAGCTAAAAGATAACAAATCAAAATAAACTACAAATATTAATCTATTGATTGCAGTAAATACCATCAGGGTCAGATAACACGAAAATAAATAAAAGAATATTTTGAACACGAAAATAACAAATATAATTGCAAAAAAACAAAACACAAACTAGGATTGATTTTATAGCAAATACAAACAATTTTTTATTGAAAATCTCAATTAAGAATTCTACTCTAATGAATGTTTTTATTATTTTATTTATAAAGTGTCTTCTATTCCAAATAACAAGTTTTGCGTTTTGCTTCATTAGGTCCGGAAATTGATTTTTTAGGTTGAACAGTACAACCATTTATTTTTTCAGTTTTTTTAGTAAACTTGCAAAGTTATGAAATTGGTCGACAGTGTTTTGAAAAGTCAATTTAATAGGCTTTTCAACGATCTATAAAACCCATCGCTAGGAAAAATATTTCATGTCCTAAAAAAAGCTGTTTTTAGTGATTTTTATATGCAATTTTGCATATAATTATAAGACTAATTTTTCGTTGTAAAGCATAATTAAAAACATTGAAATCTTGCCTTTTCGACGCGTTAATAAATGTTTTGCTATCTCCTACCGTTTAGAAATTATGGGACAAAAAATTAAAACTTCTTGTTGTTTTTTGTCAAATTAATAAAAAAAACAGTGCCATTGCTTGAAAAAGTCCTAATTTATAAATTTAGGACCGTTTTACGCAATAATTTGATTGCGATTACGTTAATTTCGCACCTAATTTGATGATTACTGACATTTGATTGGTGGAAAAAGACAGATGAAATTTTAATACCGCGTTAAATATTTAATCTGAATTAAAGACTTAATTTAGCTTCCATAAATCAGGCGATAGAGTTTTAAAATTACTTTAATGCTTATGGGGCCCAGATTAATACATTTTAGAAAAATTTTTGATGATAAAAAAATCCTAGTTAGACCAATAGACCAAAAAAAAAATAGAGGATGCAAATCTTATTAAAAAAAATTAACAAATAAACACAAATGTTAAAAAAAGTAATCGATAAAGATATCATTAATTTTTTTGAAAATTTCATCTGGAGTTCTTACTTATCTAGATTGATATAAAACGCCTTGAAATTAATTTAAATTTTGACAAATTTGACCAACAACTTTTTAACAATTGCTGCATAATGTTTATCTATGACATTCCTTATCTTTCATTATAATCAGTAAAATTATTTAGAAATGCGAGATTTATTAAAAAATTACAATTTTGTGGGCATTCAAATTAAAATTTTTACAAAATCTTTGAAAGGTAACAAAATATGTTTGTTTCTAAAATATGCTTTGACCTGTAACTTCTAGACCAACTTTAGACCAACGTATTACAATAAAAAATCGAAGCACCAATTTTAGAATTCTGTGCAAATTAGTGTCAAAAAGATTTAAAAAACTGTTTGTGTTTCGATATTATCATCGGTTATTTTAAAATATTTTGGTAAAAACTAACGATTTCTATAATTCGTTGGAAAACTTATTTAATTTCTTTTCCAATCATAATAAGTTTGCAAGTTGTTAAACGAAACTAAAAAAAACAAAAGTGAACGCGGTTTACTAAAAACAAACTGAGGCCTGACCTGATGGAGCAAACGGCCATTGGATTCAAAATCTGAAAGCAATTCAACTTTAGAAAGAAAATTCTACTGCGCCAGTAAAAATTCCGCCAAAAATTTGTCGACCAATGTAACAATTAAATATGTATTTTATTGTTCACTATTTTGACAAAAGGTAATCTAATGACATTGATTTGTATCTGTGGAACCAATTTTCGCCGTTCACTCGTTGCGGTCGATTGGACAAAAATTCCAACTTCCAGCCCCATGAAATTTTACAAATTAATTTCGCCCCAAAACTGTGACGGATCGCAACTTTACGACGTTCTTGTGACCGTAAACTCGAGAATTAACCCGTAAAACACACGTGCCAAGGTCTGGATGACAATTCCAGGGAAAATCATTCTTAAAAATTTGTTATAACTTTAATTTTCCTATCAACTTTTCTTCCTTTAATTACCTCTTAAACAACAAATTAATTTAAGGAAGCCCCTTAATTTAAAAAATTGTAAAAGTTTGTTAAACTTGTTTAAAGAGTTCCCGACAAATGAACCTCTTATTATTCGTTTCGCAATACCTTGATGTCCTTCGTTGTTTCTTTCTTTTTATTAACTTTCCTGCGAGCGGCTGCAATTATTAAAATTTATGTAGAATGTGGCTTTTAAATATGTTTTTCACAAGGGAAATATCTCACGCTGTGAATTATTTTATGTCGTGAAATTTGAAATAAGCGACAAACATGCAATAAATCGCGAGGGTGTAGTGTTAAGATAATTTCAATATTTCGTGTTGCAAAATGTTACAATACGATAAGAAAATCTAGACATGATAATCCCATAAACGCACTCGTGGTGTTTTTCGTCGACAAACAGAGCAATATGGTATCCAGGAATCGATAGGCAAAGACTCTATTACAATTTTACACGAATTGAAGTAATAAATTCCCTAGTTTTTCTTGTAGAGCCCCTAAATTGATTTGAGATTAAAATTTTTCAAGGCGCTGCTGCCATGAAATTGATCCGCTTTAGTTGTAATGAATCGTCTTGAAGGGAGCAATTTGCCTCCAGATATAAACTGTGAAAAGAAAAACGCAAACATTCAAGATTTTCGTTTAAAATTCTATCCACCTTAAATTAGGGAGTAGGTAAATGAAACACGATGGTAATTCTTAGTCTTTACTGAACTCAGGAACGGCGTCTTGGACGAAATCGAGGAAATTTCGCACTCTTGAGAAGACGGTGGTCTTTTTTTGATGGCCGACGCGGATTCCGAAGGAGACCAAGCCGATGAGCTTGCCGTTAACCACCAGAGGCCCTCCAGAGTCGCCCTGAAATAAATTGACATTTTCTATGCTTTTATTGTCCAATATTGGCAGATCCGAGTATTCTTTCGTTTAAGATGCAGTAAACTGCGCTCTTAAACGCGTATTGTTGCCACTTTACAGTGCTGAAGTAGACAGAACAACATTTTTAGTTGAAATAATTTCATACTTTAAACGAAGTTATTAATTGCTGGGCCATAAATAATTTTCACAGAACAACGTTTCACGTTACATTCATCATGAAACTAATTCGTCAGTGTTTTTTGCTCGAATTTCACATATTTGTTTTACCACTTTTTCGCGCAAAATTATTGACATTTTGCTATAAATCCTACAATAAACACTGAAAACTGATGTTTCTATGACAAAGTGTCTTTTTTTTACCTGTTCGAATAACAAAAGGTGTCTAAAACTGTATATTTAATAAGTCACCGTAAACTTCTGAGAGACTTGAACTTTATACACTGAAACTTGTTGAAGACGGGATTTACTTTTAGTTCAAGTTTTGCATAACGACGCGAAGGAATTTTGTCGTTCTTTCAATTAGAAATTTTAATAATTAACAATTTTGCACCTGCATAAAAGTAATTAATTTTCATGATTAAGCGGGTGGTGATGTTTATTTTTATCAAACTTTTACTGTAAAGAATGCGGCAATTGAAGGGTGAAATTTAACTGAAAAATTAGTTTTAGAACCGCAACTACAAATAAATAATTAGTATTTGCTCGAATTTATAGGTACATATATCAATTGAAAGAAAAGTAATGAATGAAAAAGATCACAATAAATACAAGCGATAAAAATAATAATAAATAAATACATGAGTCTTGAGTGGAGTACGATTAAAAAATACCCTAAGAAATTAAAAAAATCGAAATAATGTAGAAATCCGATAAAAACAAAAACAACATAATTAATCCAAAAAATATAAAAAAATTTCTATAAGCCAAAGAAAGTTAAATAATTTAGAGTAGGTATTTTCATAGAAACTAGAGAATCTAAACATTCCAAAGAATGACTTAAAAGAATAGCATAATTACTAAGAATCAAGAGAATATAGAGAATGCAAAGAATGTAGAGCAAAAAATGAAAAAAACTTAAAAATCTACAAATTGAAATATCGAAAATCTTAATACAATAAATGAATAGAATGACTACAAGATAATTTTGAAATAATCTAATAGCAAATTTAAAAGAGAAAACACAATAGAACAAGAAGAATCAGACAGAAAATTTAGACAGAAATTTTGAGAAATAAATTAAATTTAATTAAAAGGATTTAAAAAATCGTAAAGAATTTAGATAATCCAAAAAAAAAGAAGGAAATAATAGAATCTAAAAATAAAGCATTAAAGACTTTCAGTGAGTTCAAAGAGTTGAATTCGAAAAAGATCAAAAAGTCTAAAATAAACATAAAATATTCCAACAAGTCAAACAAAGCTGAATAATTTAAAGACCTAAAAGAATCGCATAAATCAAAAAATTCACAGAATGTTGTTTGAAGTATAGGGGTAGAGGGGTAGAGAGTAGAAGACTCAAAAAAATGAAATGAAATAAAGGAATCTAAGGAACATAAAAAATCTTGAAGGAATTAAAAATGGTCAAAATGCAGAGAAAATAGACTATACAAATTAAAAAGCTAGAAAATTTACGACATAAAATTCGGAAAAGCTTAAAAAAATAAAAGAATAAAATGCTTATAAAATAATTTAGAAACAATCTAATTGTAAATTCAAAAGAGAAAAACAGAATAGAACAAGAAGAATCGGAGAGAAAATGTACACAGAATTTCAATGTTTTTTAAAGAATTTAATTTAACTAAATTAGATTTAGAAAATCATAGATAATAAAGAACCCAAAAAAAAAATAAAAATAAAAGAGACTATAAATAAAGAAGGCATCCCATGAGTCCAAAAAAATTTCGAAAGAAAGAAAAAGATCCATATTGAATACGAGATATACAAAGAATGCAAAAAAGCCAAAGAAAAGAATCCAATAAATAAAAAAAACAGTATTAAATAGGGTGGAATTAAAAAATATAAAAAAATAATAAAATAGAAATTGAAAAAATTAATAATGCAGAAATCCAAACAATACAAAATATCTAAAAAAATCCAATAAGTCAAAGAAAGCTAAAAAATTCAGTTTTATGAAAGAAACCAAAGAAACTAAACACTCCAAAGAATGCAGATCATTTAAAAACTTGAAACAATTGCATAAATCCTAAGAATCAACAGTATGTAGAGAATGTAAAGAATTGACTAAAATAATAGAATCTAAGGAATCTAATTTTTTATAAAGAAATTAAAAAATTCCAAAAACACAAATTCCACGTCTAAAATACCGAAAATTAATAAAGTAAATTAATAAAATGCTTACAAAATAATTTCGAGAAAGTCTAATTGCAAATTTGAAAGAAAAAAACAGAATAGAACCAGAGAGAAAACTTAGATAAAACTTCAACAAAATTTTGAGAATTGAATGAATTCAAAGAACTAAAATATTCAAAACGACAAAAAGATCATAATAAATACAAGAAATACAAAGAATTCAGAAAAGCCAGAGAAAAGAATCCACCAAATTTAAATAAAAAATATTGAATGTAGTAGAATTGAAAAATAATTTAGAAAATTGAAAGAATCGAAATAATGTAGAAATTCAAACAATCCAAAAAACATGAACACTCTGAAAAGTCTAAAAAATCATAATAACAAATTACAAGCCTAAGAAAACTTAATAATTTAAAGGCTTGAAAGAATCGCATAAATCCCGAGAATCCACAGAATGTAAAAACTCCAAAGAATTGAATAAAATGAAGGAATCTAAGCAATATAAAATGAAGGAATTAAAAAATAAAGTCCAAATAATTCAAAAAGCTCCAAATTTCGCGCCTGAATTACGGAAAATCATAATAAACTAAATGAACAAAAGTCTTACAAAATAGGTGGTGGTCCGACTGGGCTTGACACAGATCATATTCCTCGTAATCTTCGGATGAAAAACCCCCGGGAAATAGTTCTGACACTTATCCCATTCCTCCACCGTAAGTTTGGTGGCGCGTAAATATTTCGACGGTCTCCCAGTCTCCGTCCTCCCCCATCCAGAAATCATCGCCACGGCTCCCCCTTCGTGATCCTCATCAGAAATTCCAATTATCCTCGACTTGTGACTAAAATCCACCGGTTCTTTCAACACAATAACAGAAAAATCGTGATCATAATTATGAAAACTAAAATCCGGATGCTTCATAACGCTGTCGATTTCATGCAACCGACCGTCGGGATCATCAATATAATTGGCTCCAACTAAAACGGAGAGATCTTTTCTTTCCTCGTCAAAGTCCTTAGTGTGAGTGCAATGAGCTGCTGTAAAAACGATTCTCGGTTTCACTAGGGCGCCTCCGCATATTATCCGTTTCCGGTTGTTGCGGTGCCAGACCAGGGCTACCTGGTACGGGAAATCGGAAATGTCGACCACTGTGCCATAAATGATCCTCTCCATCGCATCGTCATTATAGGAAAACTGAGCTTGAAGACGAAGAAATAGACGTGGAGGATTTATACAGTCGTTTACTTACAGTTTACTGATAAAATTACACCAACCAAACAGAACAACTGGAGCATTGTGAGCATTTGAAGAGAATAGAGTTGCTGGCATTTCTTTTATACTTGTTGCGGATGATAAGGTTTCCATTCTTCCTGAATTACACTTCTCTCAGATTCATACAAGCACTGCGTAGAGAGAGAAAGTATGACGTAATCGAATTTTAATCGGAGCATACGCTCAATTGTTGAAACACCAAGAAAAAATATGAAAATACTCTTGAAGCGTTTCAACATCTTGTGGTCTCAGGGAAAAAATTAGGTTAGTCAAGATGTAGACGTAATCACTAAAACTATTTGATAAATAACTTGTTTAAATTTTGGTGTTTTTTCACTAAAAATAGGTGGTAATGACTGGCACTTCTTCAACAGTTGGAGCGTGACGGCGGCGGTTTACTTCCTGCAAAGTGAATCTACAGGTGTTCCGGAACACGGTGATTAATTAATTTGTGCCAAGAAGTGGAGACCACGGTGAAAAGTAGAAGTTAAAAAATATTATTCAATAATTAAAAGATCTAAATTCTCTCAGTAGATTTTTTAGATTTCCTTTCCACCAAGTTCACAGAAGTGATAAAATGGAGATTTGCCTTTCCCATTTCTCCAGATTGGTCGATCAATCCACTAAGACAAATTTGCCACGGCAATTTTTTGTCCTTAGCAATTTATAGACGTGCGGTTAAAATTAAAATTAACCTCCGACATTAATTATCCCTCATGTAATACGAATCTTTGCGCATCCCTAGAGCAGCCGCTCATAATTGCTCATGTACAAACCATTGAAATGAATCAATTATATTAATAAATGAAGCAAAACTTGAGTAAATTGCCCACACTGATAAATTCAGTAATCAATTGTATCTAAATTTGTATCTGTGAAGCACATTTTGGTTAATATAGCAATTACTATTAAAGTCTTTATTATTCTCCCAATGGACAGGTAAATTTAAATCGATGCACCAAACGTTGGTCAGCGATTGAAATTTCAATTAATAATGCTTTAGGTAATAATAAAAATTTAACTAAATTTCAACTTGACACGGCAGATAATTTTATTACGTACACGAGTAAACAAATTATTTAGGCTAATTTATGGTAAAATTTATAAGTATTTTAATGAAATGCGATGCACGCTTTTATTGATCAACTAAAATTTTGGTGGGTATCATTTATCGCTTCAAATGAACTTTTACTCAAAATCAAACATATTGAACTAGATAAATTTAATGTATAACCATTTATATGGAAGACGCATTCCATCAGCAGTCATAAAACCAATATTGCTACGGCTTTATTGTTCTTTTTGTATGTTAAATACCATTTTCGTATGTGCCTTTACAACGAAACATTCCTGAAATGTACAACGATGCTTTTACCACCTGAACAGGGTCACTAACAGAAATACCAGAGATGTTCGGTTTTAGGTAATGTCTTATGTTGTTATTCTAAATATGTGTGTTAATTAATTCGTCTGGTGAAGATCATTAGTGCAGACGAATGAGTTTCATGTCGTAAATTAAATTATAGTAGAACTATACAATTACAAATCATTTTCCTAAATTTGATTTGAAAAAAATCTCGCCTAGAACTATGTAAATCTAATTCGATCGATCTCTAGCTTATTTGTGAAGCAAACTATACTTATTATATCTCATTTTACGCAAGTCAGTACGCAAAGACCACGTATAATTGGTTTTAATTTTTGAAATTTTTGATGCTCAACTTCTCCGTAACTACGACAAATAAAAAGATGTTTTCGAATTTAATTTCATAATTTAGTCGGTAAAGTTATCAGAGTTATGAAATAAAATACTCGTAGAAAGTTTTGCAATTTTTAGTTGGTTCTTAAATGCAAAATTCAATTCTTTTTGATACAAAACTTATCATGTCCTAAGTACCACCTCCAAATTTCATCACTTTATCATTAAAAATAGAAGAAATATAAGAAAAAATATGTAGCAAGTTTTGCAAAGCTGCTCTTTCGATTGATGTAAACTCAAAAGCACTAAACGCTTTTAAAAATGCTATAATTTCGACATTAAATTTTGTGTGGTTACTGTTTGGAGCCATATTATTAAATGTACCAAATTAAAATGTTATAGAATGAATATGTCAAAATTTGGAGATTTTTGTTTTATAAGCAAACCAACAATTTTACATTTTTTTTATAAATGGTATAATTTTGGAATGTGCGACGTTACAAAAATGAAATTTTTGGAAGTTATTGCTTTGAAACCGTTTGTTAACTGTTCCAAATTACAATACTATAGAATAAATCCGTCAAATTTTGGAAATCTTCGTTTGAAGAGCGAACCAAAAATTTTCAAAACTTTTGTAAACGCAACGCTATAATTTCAAAACATGTAGGGCTATAGGAATAAAATTTGAAGAGGTTACTGCTTTGAACCCACTTATTAACTGTTACAAATTTCAATTTCATAGGACAAACACGTCAAATTTAAAAAAAAATCTTTGTAGGAACGAACCAAAGATTTCTTAAACTTTTTTTATAAATGCTTATAATTTCGAAATGTGGCGATGCTATGGAAATAAAATTTAGAGAGGTTACTATTTGGAAATAGTTCAAAAACTAAAAGTCAAAAACTTTTAAAATAAAATTTTGGAAAGTTACTTCTTTGAAACCGATTAGTAACTGTGCCAAATAACAAAACTATAGAACAAATCCGTCAAATTTTGTAAATATTTGTAGGACAAACTTAAAATTTTCAAAACTTTTTTGTAAATGCAATGCTATAATTTCGAAATACGGACTATACTATAGAAATAAAATTTGGAGCACTTTAAACTCATTTATTAACTGTTCCCAATTTCAATTTCATAGAACAAACACGACAAAATTTTAAAAATTTCGTTTCAGGAACAAACCAAAAATTTAACTTCTTTATAAACGCTATAATTTTGGACTGTGCGATGCTAAGAAAATAAAATTTAGAGACGTTACTAATTGGAACCAGTTTATTAACTGTACGTAATTTCAATGTAATAGATTTAACAAATTTTGAAAATTCTTGTTTTATGATCAAGTCAAAAGTTTCAAAATATTCTTATAAATGCTATAGATTTGAAATGTGCGCTGTTACAAATATAAAATTTGGGGTGATTACTACTCTGCACCCGTTTAGTAACTGTGGTACGTTACAAAACTAAAATAAATCCGTCAAATTTTGGAAATTTTCGTTTTTGCCCTGATAAAGTTTGTTAAAAATCACCCTCCTGGAAACCTATTTTGTCAATTTCTCCTTTATTTGTAAAGCAAATTAAAGTTATTAGTGCTCATTTTACGCAGAATCCAAAACTGTGTAATTTTTTACGTGCCCCAACAAATAACTGAATTAAAAGCGATTGAAGTTACGGGTTGTCGCCGAGGGTAAACTTTTTGCAGCTCCGGAATATTTAATGCTTTATATTTCCGGAACCATGGCAGATAGAAAGACGCAGTTTCGCCATCGTTTTTCGCACTCCTGTTGCTTAGAATTCCAAAATTAAAATTCTAATAAATCAATTTAAAAGTATTACAGATTATAATACAAAGTTCATATTTTTTTAGATAGTTTGAATTTGAGAAAGGCGAACGTGTTGCAGCTATACGAAAAATCTTCGCATAAATTACGTAAAATAACTGGCATTTCATTGCATCAATATTTCACCTCAATATCAATTAATATTAATAATATAGGAGAGTAATATATTAATAATATTTAACACGTAGGTTGAAAATTATTACATGTTGTATAATATTTAAACCAAAGTAGATAATTTAAAAACCAACTAGATGGTTGAAAATCAAATTCGAAAACGTCAAAAATCGGCAAATACCAGAGGCGTTTTACCACCTACGTATTCTTTCATTGATAATACACCGTCTTGCGTCAATGATGACAAAGTCCATCTCTGATAGGCCACAGCAGGAATCCTGCAAGAACCTCGTTTTCCCATTGGCTAGTGGAGCGAGTATTAAGCTCCTCCGTAGCTTTGGCGTACTTCAGTGCGCTTTTAAACCTGTGTAACAGTGCAACACACTTGTTCCTGCACCCGCACGCATTTCTTCGCGCTTTTCCTGCTAGAGTTAGGATAGTTATAGACGGTAAGTCTTTCATTTAAACCAAAGTAAAAATTAATTTAAGCCGATTTGGAAATTACTTTTAAGTTGTTTTCAAGTATGAACACTTTAACGATTGCTGGTGCGTGTTGCATGTCTATTAAGTTAGTTTCATAAATAATTTAAATTGCGACAAAGTTATGGATTCAACACGTCACTTTGAGTGGCCAAACTATATTGTCTACATTAGTTGCGAATATTGTGCGGTAATTAAATAAAGTTAGTCAGTTTTTTGATTGGATTTAATTGTTAAAAATTACTGGTTGACAATTGGGTTTGCGAAAAGTTTCAAATAACAGTCATTTTGTATTGTGGGACATAATCTTATTATGGTGGACAATAAAAGTGGCCGTGGAACCATTACTAAAATAAAATATTAATGACAATAGCAATGGGAGTTCTCTAGAGTAATCATTTTTAATATTCAGAAATTATTTAGTCGATTTCCGCCTTACGTGGCAAATTATATTTGCTCTGAAGCGGTATTACTGTCATTATCATCATTATTAATGTTTTTCGAGTTCTGCTGTTCTAAAAATCTAAACGAAAATAGAAAAATCCATTTTTGGAGCGGCTTCAACAAAGTGTGAAATTTAATGCGTTTTTTGTTAGTTTTAGTGGAGTTTAACAAAGTTCAGTTCGTAAAATAGAAATTTGAGTGAAAGATCTGAGGCCATAAATTTCTTCGTTGTAGCGCAACCTCTGTAAACTTCAGATCTTTGTTCAGACAGACGAAATCTACACTAAATTTAACACATTTTGTGATAATGGAGGCTCTTTTAGATGTAAATATATTTTCTCTTATTCAACTAATTTTTGAATTATTTTAATTTTAATTTAACATTTTTATACATTTTTCTGATAAAAACGCCAACAAAAAGTGGAAAGAGCTTTTGGAAAAACTTTTAGGATTAGAATTTTTTAGATCTTGTGAAATATTTTAATTACTTTTGAACTGTTAGCACTTTCGTAATGCTTCGGATTTTGGTTTAGTTTATTCTTTAAGTTTCTATTTAGTTAAAAAACTTAAACAAAAAAATAAATCCAAATTTCTTACCCAATCGCTTGAATCCAACATTAGGCGATATTTTCAAGTATGTAATAAACTCATAAATTAAATTTGCGAATAGCTTTTGTTCCTATAGATATAAGCCTCGATATTTCGCTAAATTACGAAGTATTGAGGCTCATTTTATGTAGAATTTCTCAAAGAATCCAAAACTGGGCGATATTTTTACGTATGTCAAAAAATAACCGATTTAGAAGCGTTTAAATTTGCGTATAGTAACATTTTGTTCCTATAGGTACAAGTCCTGATATTTCGCTTATTTACGGAGAAATCTTAAAGTATTGGGCTCATTATACGCAGAATTTCACGCTTAATCCAAGACAGGGCAATATTTTCACGTACTACGTCAATAAATAATCGAATTAGAAGCGTTTAAAATTTACAGAGAGTTTTGTTACTATAGGTATAAACCTCGATATTTCGCTTATTTATGGCGCAATCTTAAAGTATTGGTGCTCAGATTACGCAGATTTTCTAGAAAGATCCAAAACAGGGCGATATTTTCACGTACGCCAATAAATAACCGAATTGGAAGCGTAGAGCCTTCAAATTTGAAGACAAAACAAAGTTTTTGATGTTGAGAACCGGAGACCCGGAGACAATCTAAAAATTTGATATTAATTGTGACAAACTAATAACAAAAATGGAGAAAACCGGAAAACTTTGTTAACACAAAAGAATTACATTTCTGGTACACATTTCACCGCGATCTTAATGAACACTTTGTATGTTAATTACTGACGCTGCCCGGCGCCTCTACCATTTTTTTTCATCTCCCCAATTAAAAATCCATAACTTTGTTAGTTTCACCTATGAATTTACGTGTTACCCTAACAAATAACATCACAAGTCTTGCTTAGCCGCTCGTATTAACTCATATGGAAGAGTACATTTCCTTGTAATTTAAACAAACATTGTTCGTTATGTTTGTGTTAAATTATAAGATACGCCAGACGATTTTGTTTTAACATAAAAATTTGAGCACAGGTGAGTTTGTCATGTACATATTTATTTCTAATGTAAATAAAAGTGAGTTTTGTGTTGACTTTCCATTTATCGCACTCGATCAAAAACTTTGAATTAAAATACAATAGCACCTGTTGAAAAACGGTAAGTCGATAATGAAAAAAGGGAAAAATAGGAGTATGCCTAATTCGTTTATTATTTTATGCTTATTACAGTCAACGCACGCAAACTTGTTTGTTGATTCATGAAAACACAAAAGGTATTGATTTTAGCGATGTTTAACATTTTTTATGGGAAAATCAGGGCTGAAACCTACCTAAATTTAATAAAGTAATAATATCGAGCGGTGGAATTAACTCTAAACTAAATTTTACTCATTCATATGTAATCGATTTCGTTGAATAAAAAAACTTTTCCATGTTTTATTCAACGCTTTTGTTTATAAAAATCGAAGTTTTCAACAAGGCCACTTAATTACCATCACAATAATAACAAGCCGCTTGAAAGTTTGTTAGCTTAAGATATTTGAACTCACGATAATAGCGCGTGGTTTGTTTAATACCGAACATGTTTTATTTTACTTCTGAGATTTATCTTACTCGCTCTTATCTTGGGTAAAGTCGCGAGTTCTTGTTTGTAAAGTGAAATTTAAAACAAATTCCTTATCAAAAGAAGCTCCCCCATTTACCAGATGAAAATGATTATTAAGTTAGAATGTTATTTCAAGTCATTGTTAGCTCGTTTTAATTAAAATTTAATCTTTGTATTTAGTTTCTATTGATTGACTGCTGAAGGCTTTCGACAAGTGTTGGACTGAGAATTGGATTTGATTTTCCGTGATTAGTAACACAGTGGAATGTAATTACAATAGAAACGTGATATTATTTTAGAGTAGCGTCGAAAACAGATCATTTAATGTATTATTCATGATTTCTATCAAAATTTTTGTTTCAAAGAGTACCATTTCCATTTTAGTAATAAAGAGCATAAAAGCTCCGTTCTCTGAATTGTCACATATCCAGAGTTTCTCTACATACATTTAACTTAAATAATGGATTAGTTACAGTTATGCCTCTGCATATACACGCTGTTCTTGAAATAATTACATGTTATTTGGTAATGTAGCTGCACTCTGGGGAAACTCTGTTTTAGAACTTTACTTTACCTTCTGAGAGGTTGGGACCCACATTTAGCTTCACTGGAAAAGTGTCAAAATAAAGAAAATGGAAGTGGGAAGCACGCAGCTGTATATCAAGGAAATTTCATTCGACTAAAACAAATATTGGAATTGGTGAATGCGCTGAGGTGCTAAAATCTTCTTTAGTCTTCACTCGACTTGTCTTGAGAACCTCTAGATCTACTGATGGCTTTGTTTTTTTACAAATCTACGAATTCAAAGAAATATTGAAAACGTAACATTTACCTATAAAGAAAGACAAGAGGAATGTTAAAAAGATCTGACAAATTTGCAGAATTTGAACTTGAGGTACTCAAAAAATCAAAACCTTTAGAACAATACAAGAGAATCTTTTTCTGTTTGAAAAACATTTTCGTTATTAGAGATGCTAGACAAGAATTTAGATTTTTAATGACTCCTCGATAAGTTATAAAAAACGCCTTATTTATATCATATTAGAGCCTTGAAACATTTTTCGCAAAAGATAGCTTCGCGAAATTCTTTAAATAAAAATATCGTATAAGATATATTTTGCTTTTCTTATTGTTATTCCTGAAACTACTAAAAATGCAGTTTTCCTAGTGAGCTTCCTGAAAACGTCGGAAATAAAATTACTGGTAATATAAAAATATAGAATTGCATTGTTCCCTCAAAACAAAAATTTGAAGAAAGATAATTAAACTTATTAAATTAAATAAACTGTGGTTTATATTAGATACATTTCATTATATCGATATAAGAAATTTGACGGTTCAAACTTTGCAAACTCTATAAAAGTTTTATCACTCCCCGGAATTTTTATTTAAATTATTACAATTCCCTCGTCTAAATCCGCGTTTTAATACAAACTTTCCCGATTTAAGACCATGAAATATATTTTCCTTACGTGATTTTCAAGAGACGACAATTTATGAAGGTACAATATAATTACTTGATGTAAACAGTAATTCCGATAATGATTGTTAAGCGATTTGTCTTAGGAACCCTCGCATAATCCTGAAGGAGATTAATTAGTTTGTGTTTGTTTAATTCTGGTAAGTCGCAGCCAAACATTTCCCTAAAAACTGCTCTGAACAAGAGAAATTCCCCGAAAAACCGGTCCAGGGATATTGAAAGAAGGTCCAAGTTGCGTGTTTACTCTCCGGATTTTGGGATAACGCATGTAAAGTATTGAATTGATTTGATTTGTCGCCTCGTTTGTATTCTGCTTGGGACTAGACAGGAGGTTTGATTTGCAAAGAGGTTTTGCGAATGATAAACGAGGTGAAGTGTGCTCGACTTTCATTGATCACTTAAACAAAAATTGTGTTTAACTGGGGCGAAATTTCGCGCTTGAATTCAGTTAACATGAAAATAAATCAAAATAGTTCCGTTGACGGAACTCAAAAACGTGCTTCACACCTTCGTGAGCTCCTGCATATATGGAAAAATCTCCAGATGTAATCCGAGCGGCAGAATCAGCGAGTTTTTCTTTTGGAAATGGTGGATGCGCCGGGAGAAAAATAGTTTGAAATTAATATTTCTCGTGCTCAATCATTTCCCCTGCCAAATTATTCTAATATAATCTCATTAAGTAACTTTCGAGCTTTAAAAACACCACTGCCCTCCCGAGTATTTTCGTCATTTAATGTCGAACTTTCTAAACTTGGCGCAAAGTTATTCGTATGAATAATTCTGCCAATACATCACAGGGTGAATAATCGGACAAACAAATATGTGATAATTACTGGCTTATCAAATCTGTCCATACTGTATTATTTACTTTGCCACATTCAACATAACTTTGCTTCTAGGAACATAAGTACCAATCAAATTTAACACAAACCAGCTAGTAATTTCGAATCAATGTAAGTCCGTTTTAACTGTAATTAATATGAATAAGGTTTAATTTGAGAAATTATAGCCGGTAAATCACTTGTTGCAGCGATTGTTGGGGCAGTTAACAAATTAATTGCGACAGGCAAATTTGTGAAAAATGTAACTCCATCTGTTGATTTTAGAAATGGGAAAAAATCTCCAACGCAAACAGTTTAATTAGTCGCAATAACACTTTAATCCCGTGTTTATTTATGCGCCGAAAAAAAGACCAATTCGTTAGTAATTTTCTCATAAATTACAATACCGTTTGGTTGGCTTAACCCAATATTGATTATAGGAAAATAAATTAGTCCAACTACTGAATAATAAATTTATTATCGTCTATAAAAATTGACCCAGCATTTCGTTATTTTCTCACTGCGGAAACTACACAGCTAATTTCCGTCCTTTGGGACCATTACGCGGCGAGTGATTACACAAGTTTAAAATGGACGACAGTTTGGACCTTCGATACCCTTCTAAATCAACATCGGATAATTTTCTTGTAATATAAATGGAAAACTGGAACTGTAGAAAAAGTAAAACCCGCATTTAAAGCCTTCCAAATGTAAGTTTAATATTGATCATTGTCGTACTATTGTGGTAACTTCGTGACAGCGTTATCACTTGACACATTTGTATCATTGTTAGCAAAACTTTTATCATTTCAGTTCGCAAACTTTTTTGAAAGGTTTTCAAGCTGCTTATTACCTATAAATAGTTAATACATCGTATAAAATATTCTCATGCATTAAATATTGATCCTAGCAACACCCAATTACATCCCTTAATATCTTAGGATGCTATAATTATCCTAATAATGATTGAGCCTTTATGCTAGAGTTACTCCTTAATTGAGCCTCTAATTACTTTGAAGTTGAGGATTTTTAGAGGTGGGATAGTAACATTTGTTGCGGGATTAATTAAAAAAAAGTTGTGTAGCTTTGCGGGGCTTCTTTTATTTTCAATTAAAAAATCATGTCAAGCGTTTATTTACACGCAGTTTAATCTCATGCAAGTTGTGTTGTGGAATCAGTAGCGTTTTGTTGAGTTTTAATTATAGTTTGAAGTTTGAAGAATGTCGAGAGGAAAATGGAATTTGAATTATCAATACGCTTCGGATATAAATGATTCGGGAATGGAAAGAATCTCTTATCAACATAGGATAACTTAAATAACTCTAGTCAATCAATTTTGGAAAAAAATTGTACAGGAGAAGAGAAAAATTATTTCTAAACTGGAATGGCTCCCTATAGCCCGTTTATCTCCATCAGGTCCAGATTCAGAAATATTCTTTTTTTTTCTAAAAATCACTCCATATGTTTTGTCATGTAACTTCTAAACAGTAAAAGATAATAACTTGTTAATCATCGCGTTAGAAAGCTGAGATCTGAACCTTTGTAATGATGTATTTATTGTAATAAAAAATCAGAGTATCAATTTAGGAGTTCTATGAAAAAACGTGTCAACATTTTTTAAAAGAAAGTTCGTTTTTCAAAATTTTCTTCAATGTTTCTCAAATATCATGGCAAAAAGTAACCTTCCCGGCGACTTCTATAGTTATTACCATTTCAACGATATACAGGGTCCGGCAACACTTGTGTCCACCCCCAAAATCGTCTTTAATTTTAAAGATATAATTTTGAAAATTTGCATACGCTCACAGCTGACAAAGCTCTAGACGCTGACGCAAAAAATTGTTTTGTATCACTGATAGTTTTGGCGTCGCGACGTCTTAAAAATGTAATTTTTAGTTAATTGTGAGAGTTTGTAATATCATCCCCTAATTTAATTTTTTTTCAATATAAATGTGTAAAAAATATCTCAGCTGTTATTTTAGATTCAATGCAAATTGTCTTCAAAGTTTGAGAAAAAAATGCGGTTTTATCAAGTTAGTTTCCAATTTCATTACGTCAAAATTGGGAACCACGTTTACACCCATCTGTCAACATCTTGTGTCACAAATGAATCTATCCTTTGGCTCGCTTTAGATTGTAACAAAAGTCTTAATTGGTGAAATTGTCACTTTGTGGAAGTAAATTAACGATTTCTGGTGTCCATAAACAACATGCCCGTGTTAATCAAAATTAACCTTTATAAAAGTGAATGAAGTGACTTGTGAAATTTTGGTGTAAACGTAGTTTGCCGCTGCGCTGTCAGAATTTTGAAAACTAACTTGATAAAACAGCGTTTCTTTCGCAAATTTTAAACACAATTTGCATTGGATTTAAAATAAGAACTCAGATATTTGTATCACAGTTATGTTGAAAAAAAAATGAAATCGCAAATATTTCCGCAAGAACTCAAAAATCGCTAAAAATTATACTTCTTAGGCATCGCGACGCCAACCAAACCGTGATAAAAAACAAATTTTTGCGTCAGCTTCTAGACCTTTGTCAACTATGACGTATGCAAATTTTCAAAATTGTAACTTTAAAATTAAAGATGATTTTGGGGGCGGACACAAGTGCTGTCGGACCCTGTATAATAAAGTTTCATGATTTTGCAAGCTGTAAGGCAAAACTAAAAAAAAAACAAAAGTAAACGCGGGGATTAAAAACAAATTTATTTTACAAATAACTGAGTCCTGAGCTTCGGATTTAGAATCAGAAGGCAATTCTACTTGTGAAATGAATTTCCATTGTTCCAAAACTAATTTAGTCCAAAATTTGATGACAAGTGTAATATAAAAAACATAATTTTTCAGAATAATTAAAAACGCAATTCAGTGTTCATAAAATACGAATGCAAAATAATAAATCGACCAATTTTAATTACCGCAATTGACACACGAACTGAAAAATAAAACATTTTTTCTCCATAACTTTTGATCCAAATTCAATAAACCAATTAAATAACTTCCTACACAGAATTAAATTATCGGAACAAACAATATAACTCCGAAAAGAGCAATTTTACAATTTTCAATCGATAAATCACCATTTGATATTGTCTAAATCTGATAACCGCCTCTACTGGTGTTATTTGTCCACCTAAACAATGAATCAAACGGTACATTTAAAATGTAGCAAAGCCGGTCCTGAATCATGGATCCGTGACAATTAATTATGTCCACTTTGAATAGTGGACCTCTTATTCCGTAGCAATTTATATGTGATTTTATCGGCTTTGATGTTGTGCGTCATGAATAACTATAAGCTTGGATTAAATATGGCGTTCGGACTTTAGACGAATTTCTAAGTGTAAAACGATGGACGATATGGTAAATTAAAACCGAATGAATATTTCCACGTTTAATAAGTAGATCAATAGTTTTTTAAAGTCTGGTACTAAAATAACAACACCGGTCAAAATGTATAACTTATTTATCAAACTCCTTCCACATTAAAAGAATTAATTTTTTCTCCGGCTCTTGTTCTGTTTGTGTTAGACTCTGCTTTAATATTTCAGAGATTCAACTTCTTAAAAACTAAACTCAGTTTGTATAAGCTTAAAGAAACGCAGCGTTAGCCGGATCGGACAAAAAATACCTTGACGGTAAGCTCCTCCAAATTGCAAGTCGGTTTGCTTTGGCAGAAATAAATTAGAATTCGATAAAATGGTTTTATAATGGCGAGCAGCGATTAAGGGTTAGTTTGAGCCATTGGAAAGACGAGAGCTACATAAGGAAAAGGAAGCATCTCAATATTTTATTAGATTTGTTCTATTTCTGTCAAAAGTCTTGCATTATAGAAATCACAGACCGTCGATCCTCGAGGTAAAATATCTGCTGCGTAAAAATGGTGGAGGCGCCGGGGCAGAAAAATTTAGTATGCGGGTGCCAGCATTTTTTACATAATTTTAGCCATTTTAATTAGTGAACTCCATCCTCAAGACGCATCCAAACCGCAATGATTGCTTCGGGTATTGTGTACAAGTTCTGCAGATTACTCGACTCTAGGTCAGACAATCTCGTTTTATTTCCACGTTTTAAGTATCAATACTGGAATCCTTCTATAAACTAAAAAATTTTGATATTTGTGGTAATTGTTATTCAAGTACAGTACAAAAACCCTTGAAGAGTAAAAGACGCCCGCGAGGGATTGCTTTGAACTTGTACAACACGAAACAAACATTTGTTCAGAAACGTAAGAATTATCGCAATGGAAGCTTGAGGTTTAACGATTTGTAGCCGATATTAATGTTACATTATCATGTGAAAATGGAAAATCCTCCAAAATTGCGGATTACTCTGTTGTTTCACGTGACAATTTTTAACTGTTATCACGAAGGATGAAGCTCTTGAAATCGGACTTGGCTAAGTGTTGCCAACATAGAATTTCCCAGGAGGTTTCAGTGTTTGTGTTGCCACCACACGATATCTCCAGTCTCCAATAGTCGTGGAAATTTTGTTATTACTATTAGTTACAATAATAGCCACCTTGTCAAAGCCACTTCGTGTAATTAAAAAAATGGAGGTCGAGCGTCTTATTGCAGTCATAAACCACAAATTGGGTATAAAAATGAGCTTCTTATCGAATTTAAATTGTATTGATTGATTCCTCGTTTTTTGGTCGAGACTAACTTTATTATTTTGTTAAAAAACGGTGAAATTAGGTGTGAATCATCGGGGATTTTCGTTTTTGAAACAAACTTGTCAATTGTAACTCGTATTTATTCAATAAAGATGGATTTGCTGTAGATTTTCGCTCAAGCTATTACTCCTTGTCAGGGCGAATTTCATGTGTGAATAGCCGCACATCATTCATTTCGAATTTATGCTTTCAAATACTGACGCTTCATACTGAAAAAACAGTTGTTACTCGGTTTTCTTCTTAATGTGATGAAATAATTTAATTGTGACAATGTCGAATTTACATAATTTAATTTGTGGAGTTGTGTAATACACGGACATTTTTTAGACTAATTGTTGTAAAACTAAGCTGCAGGAATACCAATCAAACCGAGGGCGACCCTTGCAATTAAGGTGGAGGTCTGAAAGACGGATCCCTTTAAATTAGGGAAACTAATGTAATTTCAACTTCAAATTTTCTAGTTTTTTATAATTACCTAATTTCACACACTTTTCCAGATGATATTACTTTTTAATGTGAGCAATTTTAAAGTTCATCTTAATCTTGTGCGTTTTTTTTTAATTAGCCTCTAAATTATTATTTTTTATTTTCTGAAATTCTTAGGATTTAAAAAAATATAAATATGAGAGAATTATTCGATAGCATCCTCATAAATAACTGAACAATAACTTAATGAGAAAATTTTAAAAAACAACTCGTTTTTTCCAATTTATTTTTTCACGTTCGGAGCGTCGCCCGCTTACCTCCAATTAAAAGTTTCTCCATAATTCATTGCCCCCAATTTTTAATTTTGCTTGAAAACAGCTCCCAGAGCATCAAGCAGTAAAGAAAAATAAATTCGGAAATTATGACTCAAAAACTAAAAGTTGGGGCGCAAATACTACAAGTTTCAGAAACTCTGTAATAATTTTAAGTTGTAGTTTCGCACTGTATAAACCTTTGTTGCTACAATTAATATCTCCTTTATTATTTAGAGTGGAGCTTTGTGCGTTTTTTTCCCGGATTAAGTTTCGTACATTATCTGACCACTGCAGGTCTGAATTCAACGATTCATTTCGAGCACCGAGACCTCATGTTAAATTCAGCGATCGTCATAAAGAGATGATAAACCGGAAAGGAAACTTACGCATTTATAACTTGTACTAAACAGCAAAGTTTTGCATTTAAAAGACCACACCTGCCACTTCACTCCCAGCTTTCAAAGTAAAATATTTATCATGTCTTTTTTTCAGTACGAGTAGACTTGAATGTGAAGTATCTACTTTACTTTTTGTCGTTTGAATTCAGAAGGCAATAGTCATTGTAATCTCATCTCTGCTCGTGACAACAGATCAAGTTTAAGTGTACTTATGTCAGCAGGAGGTTCGAGACAACGGGATTTTTAGCCCATAATTTACGTTGTGGGGTTGTCAGGTGCGCTTACATAATTTATTAATGAAGGTAATTCGATAGCTCAGCGGAAAATTGAAATTAATTTCCTGTTAATACGAAGATGAAGGTGATTTATTTTTATTTTTATGTTTGGCGGGGAAACCGCACAATTTGCCCCATTGAAAATTGTTTCAATTCAAGCCACAAAAAGCTCAGGTTGTTGCTCCTCTAATTACAATTCGATCATACAAATATTTTCACAAGTTTTTCAACAGTTCCGTGACCATCAACACGCAAAGTCCATCGCATTTTCCCCGTTTATGTCTCGATTTTTCCAAAGCGGCGTTCTCATTTTCTGCTATTTAACGAAGCTTTTAAGGGTTAACGAGTGGCGCAAACTCTTTTATTATGATTTCAGACGAGAGCTTAATTCATAAAGTTAAACCGACCTCACTTCTAGTACGTGCTTGATATTACAATTTAGAATCGCAATGACGCGATAAAAATTCGATTTTATACACTTTGTATAAGTTTACATTTCTTGCTTCTTTACTGTGTAATTAATACAACGAAATGTGAGCAGGTTACAATGTGTTATCTCAATCTCAGAAATATTTATTATAAAAAACTTTAAATTATTACTGTGCACGCTAAGGTTTTATTTAGAAACACGCAAGTTTTAAACGAGTTTTAAGTGGGAAATGTTGATGTTCAATCAAAAATTTAGGGTGTCAAGTTTGGAGTTTAAAATGGGGAAGTTTGTTAAAATATTATCATAATACAATTTTCGGGGAGAAATATTAAGGTGCTAAGTAACTAAGTTTTTAACGGCTTTTCCGGGGTTGATTATTAAAATATGACTTTGAATTAATTTTAATTTCATTACTTTACTTGTTTTATAGTTTTTAGTGCTTCGAATACTAATCTCCTTTCTATAAAATCTCAAATTCTGTTAGTTTAAGCTGTGATTTTGAAAATTCGTAGAATTCGCAGTAAAAGTTTGTAAACCAGTGGAAAAAATCGCAAATTTCAGGATTATTCCAGACTCTTCCCCATTTGCGCTTGGATTTATTTCAAAATGTTTCTTTTATTCGCAATTTTTTTTCCATAGAAGAAAATAGAAAATCTCGAAAACAGGTCGAAACTTGAAAATTTTAACTTTTTGAAGCAGAAGAAATAACTATTTGGGTTAATAAAAATTCTTCTATATTAAAACCTCTGCGAACAACTCTTTATAAAAACTTACAATTAGTTGTCGTGTCAACTCGACAAATTATATTGCTGCTTGTAAAAAGCTTTGATATTATCGCCTTATTATAAATTATGAAATTTCATTAGCAGCTCTCAGTTCCTAGAAATATGATTTTGAAATATCGTTTTATGTTCCATTCCGATTGTATCTACGCAAATGGTATAAATCAAAGCTAACATCAATCCGAACTGGATGTAAAAATAGCACAAAATTTTAATCCTGGGATTAGCGTCTATTTAAAGATTTAATCAAGCAAAAACAGCAATCATAGCAATTTCTAGATAAAGTGCGTCGGTTTTTATAACAATTATTCTTGGCCGATGCGAGCTCTCAAGACAAAACGAACAAAGAGATAACAGTGCATTGTCCTTAAGAACGAAACAGGTGTAAATGGATTTGTAAGGAATTGTAGTTCCTTGTCTGTTATCGTGCCATTTGTTCAATTCACTTGGCTAAAATGTCTGGCGAAGGAAGATATCCGAAGGATTTTCGACTCAAGAAAAAACATTCGCGGATATTTTTCTATTACCCGGCGCATCCACCACTTTAATAAGACTAACAAAGTTGGTTTTAATATTCACAGCTCTGCGTTATTAATAAGTAGAGTGATACTAAAGCTTTGAGGAAAGTCATGCATATTAGGGTAATAATTGGATACTTAAAGGTTAATGAGGCATAAACCGTATATTAGAGATCATTAATTTCACAGAGATTTTAATTTTACTGCGCGAAAATTGTATTAAAACCCGCGCAAATAAAATAAAATTCCTCAGGTAAACTACAACGAAATTACGCTTTAATCACTCAATCTCAACGACTTTCCGTGAATTTGATCAAACATGCATGATATTGCTGTAAAAACCGAACGAGCAACGAGTAAAATTTCCTTCCACTGCCAAACATTTAGCCTTAATTAACTGCTAAAAGTTTTAACTTGAATGTTAAATAGGCCGGATTTGATTTAACCTCACATGAAATCGAGCTATGAATTTTTTAATCACAGTTTCTCGAGCAAACAAGTCCTTAGAGTAATTTATGAGGTTTGGAAAAATGGGCGGGTGCTACTTTGACCAGTAAAAGCAAGCACTTTCTCGGTAACAATGACGGAATTTTCTTGAGAAAATGTAGCGTACTTAACAGGGTTCAAATACCCAAGTAATTAAAAGATAATGGAAGGCCGCTTTCTAATGAGGTAACCACTTGAGGTTACTTTATGAAACATGCTCGTTATTTTAACAATGAATTAAATATGTTCCAATCCGTGTGTTGATTAAATTTTTGTTTTTATTCGTTGTTTCAAAATGTTTGTAGAGTAGACAACAGTTTAAAAGGTGAAATAATGTACTCGTTTCATACGAACGGACGCTGTTTTTGTTGACGAAAAGTGGACAAAAAGCTCGAAATAACAATTGCCCTTGTTGTTGGTAACGAAACCGGGAAAATTCAACTGTAAATTTAAATCTTCAGTCATTCATTTATGATGCAATAACACCAGTCAACGAATTTTGGAAAAAATTGTACTGGAGAATAGGAAAGTTATACCTGGTGAATCCGAATTTAAAGCAGACGTTTTGTTCCATCGATTCCGGATTCTGACATATTCTTAAAAAAGTTTTTTTAGGTTCTACTGTACAAAGATAATTTTTTTCAGTCATAAGCGCAAAAGAAATTAAAAAAAAACTTTTAAAAAGCACAAAATTTTTCAAAATTGATCATTTAAACTTGTAATTTTGGTAGTTTTGATGGCAACTCGATGAAATTCGAGGAGATTATTTTTTTGAACTTACTAATAAAGTGTTTTAAATTTCAAAACTTTAGAGCCATGAGAACAAATTTTAGAAATTTTTGTTAGTAGAATGAACCAAACATTTCCAATATTTTGTAATTTAGGTAATCATAATGCTAAGAACAATAAAATTTGGGAAATATGTTCTTTTAGGTTGATAAATCATGTTTCTAAATTTCAAAATTTTAGAGCAATAAAGACAAATTTTCGTTTATAGAACGGGCCAAAAATTTTCAACATTTCGTATTCGCACGAGTAATTTTCTTAATTTTACTGTTAGATTAATGAAATTTGGGAAACTTGCTACTTTTCGACGCTAAATTACAGTTCCAAATTTTAAAATTTAAGACTGACGAGAACAAATTTTAGAAATTTTTGTTTATAGAACGGGTCAACATTTTGGATTTGCACTTGTAATTTTGGTAATTTTGATGCTAGATAAGTGAAATTTAGGAAACTTACTAGCTATAAATTGCTAATTCAGTCTCAAATTTCAAAATTTTAGATTGATGAAGACAAATTTTAGAAATTTCCGTTTATAATAAGTAGAACAGGTCAACAATTTTTAACATTTTGTATTCGCACCTGTAACTTTGGCCATTTTGATGCTAAAGCGATAAAATTTTAAAAAATTCCCATTTTTAGATTGCTAATTCACTGTTTAATATTTTGAAATTTTAAAGCAATGGAGACAAATTTTAGAAATTTTTGTTGAGAGTGTGTCAAAAAGTTTTTAAACTTGTTTTTTAACCTTTTCATCAATTTTTCTTAAATTTTGGTGCTAGAATAAAGAAATTTAAGAAACTGGCTACTTTTGTGTTGCTAATATACTGGGGTTAATTTTAGTTATTTATGTATTAAGGGCATAATTAAAAAAATTTATAGCAACGGGGACAAATTTTAGAAATTTTTGTTTATAGAACGGGTCAACAATTTTTATCATGTTGGATTTGCACCTGTAATTTTGGTAATTTTAATGCTAGATTAGTAAAATTTAAAAAATGTACTACCTTTGAATTGCCAATTCAGTCAAATTTTATATTTGCACCTGTAATTTTTCTGATTTTGCTGCTAGATTAATGAAATTTAGACTACTTTAAGCTTGCCAATTCACTGTCCCAAGTATCGACATTTCACAAAATTGGAGACAAATTTTAAACATTTTCGGTTCTAGAGCAGGCCAACAATTTTCAACATTTTGTATTCGCACTTGTAATTTTGATCATTTTGATGCTAAAGCGATAAAATTTAAGAAGTTTGCTACTTTTGGTTCACTGTCAAAAATTTCAAAATTTTAGAGGAATGAAGACAAATTTTAGAAATTTTTGTTAATAGAATCAGCCAACAATTTTTTCAACATTTTATATTCGCACTTAATTACTTAATTTCGCACGTAATTTTTTACTTTTACTTTTGAGTTGAATTTTAGAAATCATGTTTAAGGTTCTAAATTTTCAATTTGAAACTCTAACATCTCAAAGCTTTTCGTTTATCGGGAAAATGTTTGGCAGGTACAGAAACTTAGTAAAAACGTGGGAAAATAATAATATAAAAACCATTAGAAATTGAAATGCTGTTAACACTAAGCCTACGGGAAAGACGATTTCCCCCTTTTAAACCGTTCGTAAATAATTTACAAACACAATGTTAGGTGTTGATTTAACTCCTTTTGAAGACAGCGTCGTAATTAGTAGACGTAAATTAGAAGTAATTTAAGTATTTAGGGTGCAATCAACAGAAAATCGCAGAGTTGTGTTGTCACTTTGGAAAGTAACACATATCCGTCTCAATTTTGTTGTTTATTGATTCACGATTATTTACAATACAGTCACATTTATCACCCTTGTTGCAGCCCCTTTATTCCCATTTCTCACAACCCACATATTCATTTCTATAATTAATTAATTTATGTCAGTTGTTTAGTCTTATCATGTCAAAACAGCTTCTTCTCCACCGTTTCCTGATTACTCCACTTCTCATTATTTTAAATATAATACAGATTTTTTAACCATTTATAAACCAGTCGCGCTCCTGTCATTTCAGATTCTATTAACCCGTCAACGAACTCACCTTTCTATAAAAACTTGATGCGGTTCGACCTTCCTACGATCTTTTTCAATAAAAAATTTGTTGTTAAATTAATTAACCCCTAAAATCGATTTTTTCTCGGTTTATCGGCGCATTTGGCAAGCGCTCCCCAGCAATGAACTTAATTTTTCTAATTCTCGAGGGCTGAAATATGACGCGTCCATCTTGAATTAATCAAAACATCTCTCTAGTTTCACCGCACGTGTTCATTCTCAAGATTTTCACGCGAAAATCGTTAAACGCAACACTACATGTTGGGCTCCTATGTAAATTTCTTCACTCCTGAGATTTAAATATTTAATTAGAGTCATTTACTATGATCGATTTTCCAGGAGCTACGTGTTTGATGTGTGAAAATTCGATTACATCGATGTACGTCTTCATCTTTGATCTGTAATTTTCTTCATGGTTATTACATGAGATGTGCTATAAAAATGAGTTACACGCCGATTTTATATGTAACAATGACCTCAGCTTTATGCACGGACCTTGGTTTTAATAAACGTAAAAAAGTTATGCCGCGATAACAATTTCAAACGTCGGACTTGAAGAATTCTACGCATTGATCTCTATCTGTTTAAATTGGAGCGATTTGCTTGCTTATAATTCTTGGAACCTTTAAGCCGAGTAGCTGGTTTCTTTCCAGACATTACATTAAATGGTTTGAAAGGGATTGATGATAATCGTCTCGAGTAAAACCAAGGATTGAGCAAATTGCAGTGGCTGCATGTTTGATGGAGATTTTAACCGGAGAAAAAGAACAGATTTGGTCAAAATCTCAAGACAATTCCACGGATTCGTAAATTAACTACTAATTAATACGCTTTGAAGGAAAGAATTTAAGACAGCACTTCAGATTTTCTTTGTAAATATTTTACGAACGCTTTAAAGGGAGTATTTCAATTTTAAGGCCGAACAAATTAATTAAATTTCTCTAAAAATCAACACAAAAAAGTGCTCGGCTTTATGGGTGGTGTACATAATTTTTCATCTAATTAATAGAATAAAGCTATTTATAGAGTAATAAAACTAAAACGGAAATTAAGTTCATTATTGAATGACGAATTTTATGTGAAATCGAGTTCAGTTGATAATCATAATAATAAATCTAAACATAGATAAAATAGAAAAATTATTATTTGTAATTCTTGTTACGACAACGATATGATTAAAATATAAAAAATTCGCGTTAGCTGTCGACATTGTTGCATAACCATCTCGATTGTCCTTGTTTCCTTAATTAACGATTTTGTTACCGTAAAACTTAAGAACTAGCTTGTTTGTCCGACTTCGTCTGTATAAAATTCCAATAAAACTTTATTGTGCGCGAAGCGGTTGACATTGCAATTGAAATCGCCAAGGAAACAACACAACTAACAAACTTTCAATTTACCAAGTTTGTATTAAATTAAAAAAAATCTGTTCTTTCTATCGGAACAAGTTACAATAAAAACCGTTTCCCGGAATCACTACGTAATTAAATTGCGAAATTAGCGGAGGAGCGTGATAGCATTGCCAATTTCTTAACTTGATCAACTGAGGACTGGCAAATTACTAACTCGAATTGCCATTTCCACGAATAACCTCGAGCTACCTAATCGTTGTCAGATTGAGGTTTATTCATAAACATCTTAAATTTAAGGGGTAATTATGTCACCTGATGTTCAGCGCAGCAGAAAAGCGAGGGAAACTCAATCGAGAGGATTTCCACTTCATCAAAATTGTAAATGGAGTTTTGTGGGGTAATTTAATTTCATAAATTAGCGATATTTTGTGATGGAATTATCTTTAATGATTTAACAGGGGTTAAGAATTTATCTACAGACAAACTTAATTAGTACTGGCGGTTATTACATTAGCGACGAAATTTTTCTTTAAAAATGTTATTATTACTGATGTGCGAATTCTCCATTAAATTCTTCACGAAATTAATTGCTTCCGAAACATGTCGCACATTTATCAAAATTTGCGGACTTTCTTAACTTTACCTATTGTCACTGAATAAACAAACAAACTTTGTAAGATAATAAACGAAACTAAATAATTAGACTTAAATAATGTTACACCAGAGATGGTACATTCTATAATAATTTTAGTATTATTACTGCGAACATAACACACATTTAGATGTTATTTTCAGAGTGAAATTGTATTTTCAGAGTACAAAGAGTGCAGACGTTATGGAATGTGAGTTTTAAATTGAGCCAAGTTTTGTAAAGAAGTTTCGTAATATCGAGACTTCGCAATGAACTTGTACTGCTTGCGAAAATTGTTAATTAAATCGATTGTCACTTACCAAAAGAAACTCTTTGATAACTGAATATTGCATTTGTTAAAACTAAATTTGCCTAGTTGCGAATTGATCGAGTTCGCTTTAAGAACCTTCTTAGGAGTTAAAATTTCCTCGATTCCAATTCCATCAAATTTGGGTTAAAATTAATGGTAATTTATTAATAAAGTCTTAAATGTAATTAAATTAAGGGAATACAAAGAACAAATTCTAATAACACGGCGTGACAAAGCTTTCGTACCCTCAAACCTGTGCTATAAGTAGCCTACATTTTTATAAGAAAAATGCCCTTTACTGCAAGTCTGTATCACGTCGCGTTTAGTAATGGAGACGTCTTTTCAAAAATACCAATTTTTAAATTTATGTAGGTTATTATTGCAAGTATTAAACCTTTTTGTTTTCAAAATAAAAGTCATTACACAGCCCAAATAAAATTTATTCAAAATTTATGTAAAAAGCACCAATTTTTGTTAAAGTAAAAATTCGCATCAAAGTAGGCGGTCCAAACCAATTATGATTTGCATAGATTTTCAACATTTTTTTGAATTCTTGTTTTTTATGATATATTTTGAATCTTTATGATAAAAACTACGGTAATATCTAAAATAAACCTGAAAAACAAGCTCTTTTGTATGTTTTTTAACTATTTTTTAAAGTGACATGAGAAAAAAATGGTACGTGATACAAAATTTTTGAGACGAATTTATTATTTGACACCTTGTTTACATCACACAACACAAAAAAAACACTTAAAATTAATTTGAATTGCGCAGTGTAATTGAAGAAAACTTATCAAAATAGAAATCATTATCCCGGCGCATCCACCATTTTAACAATTAAATTTTTTGCGACTTCAGAATATTACGTCTTTCTTGAAATAAAAAGTCAATTTAACGACACTATATTCACAAAAGAAAACTCCACTGGGCTTCCCCGCGTGAACCCAATTAAATTATTTCTCAGCTAGATTTATACAGTTCCGACTAGTCGCTGCAACTGAAAAACTGACATTGTCTGGTTAAAGTGGTTTCATTAATAATTCAAATTCTATGAAAAATGTTGGACTCTTCTCATCACGGTGCGCTTCCCGGTCGAATCTTTTTCAATTTAGAATTTCCGTTGATTTCCATACAATATTTAGAAGAATAACTGAAACATTCCTTTGTGGCCAAGCGACATTTCGCATTTAAACGTACGTAAATCTCGCTTGTATTAATCTAAAAACATGCAAACAAACCAGCAAAACTGAACGTTCGTGCATAAAATGTTTGAAATATAATACATTCCCGTCAGAACAAACCCACGTCATTTTTTTGATAAAATAAACACCGAGCGCAATTTCTTTGCAGGCATGAATTCAAGGACGATAACCACATTTCTGGTATTAGTAACGATATACGTGTCTCATGCAGCGGAGGAGCACCACAAACGGGCCCCTTCAGGCTTCACCGGGGTCCGGGGGAAAAAGTCCATCCCGGACTCTGAATACTCGAGCGGGAATTCTGGAAGTGACGCAGTGTCCGAAAGCAAAGCTGTAGATTTCGTTTCCGACGTCGAAGTCGAGAAGAGAGCACCATCCGGTTTTATGGGTATGAGAGGTAAGAAGCCCTATGCAGCGTGGGAAGGAACTTATCCGGACGGAATCTACAAAAGAGCACCCTCAGGATTTATGGGCATGCGAGGCAAGAAGGACATGGAATTCGCTAGTTACGGTAAAACAATGCCTTCCAAACACTGTACCACTAATTCATACTTGAAATTCATCTTCCTCATCTTAAATATAACCAAATATTGAATTTCCCTCGTAAAATATTGACACTTCTTTTTAACAGGCGATGAATACTTGAAACGCGCTCCTTCAGGATTCATGGGGATGCGTGGGAAAAAAGAATACAGTTTAACGAATCAATTCGATATTGATCTGGATAAGAGAGCCCCCATGGGCTTTGTGGGAATGAGAGGTAAAAAAGACTACGACGAGCTCGTCGAAGACAAGAGAGCTCCGTCTGGATTCTTCGGGATGCGCGGGAAAAAAATGCCGAGACAATCTGGATTCTTCGGGATGAGAGGGAAGAAGTACCCTTATGAGTTCCGGGGAAAATTCGTGGGAGTCCGAGGAAAGAAAGATGGTACTGATTATTACAATAACATCGATTTTAATTCCTTGGGACAAGATCTTGATATAAATCAGCTCATGTTGCTGTTGACTGAGAGTGACGAAGAGAGTGGAGTTTGGAATGGGAATAACGAGATCGGCCGATACAACCAGAATTAGAATTTTACGTAAGAATCGATCAATTTTCGAACTAATTTGTTCAAAGTTTCTTTTTGCAGGTTCAACCAACTTCTAGTCGTGATTCTAGTCAACAACTAGATAATAGTTATCTGTCAATATTAATAAAATTGCTCCACAAAGTTTCCAGGCTTTAACAAGTTTTCAGTGTATTAATTATAAGTAGTGTATAAAACGACGAGTGAGTATCGGCAAAAGGAAGCCAAATGTGATTTTTATTTTGGCTTTAGAGACAATTTATTCGGTTTTTCCTTAACGGCTGGATTTGGAAAAATCAGTAAATTCGTTTATAATAAAAAGACTTTATTTTTGTGACCAGTTTCGAGTTCTTGCAATAATTCTTTTTCTATCTTATAATAATTCAATGAAAACACATATCATATTTTTTTAATTCGGAAAATTGTTTCAAGAAAACAGATAGATCGTTTAGGTGACTTCAACACATTCAATTTTATGTAGATAGCAACAAAATTATATTTAATAAGTATTAATATAATAGAATATATTCTGTTATGTATATTTACTGTGACTTAAATAAAATTATTAGAGTTTGAGAATGCAATTATGGATCTTTTGCACCCCATTCAGGCCAAAATTTTTTCCTAATCATCTTGAAGAAAAATTTAGAATCTGAGAATTTAAAAATTTCGTAATCTGAGCTAAATCAACAATAATTCAAAGATTTTTTTTAGTAAAAAACTTGGAAAATCTAAAAGATTAGAGATTTAAACATATTTATAGATTTCAAGAATTGTAAAAGAACTCTAACTCTAAAAGTAGAAATAATGACCTATAAAAATAATATAAAGAGAGAATATAAAACAATCTAAAGAAAATATTTTAAGAGAGAATCTTGAGACAGAAGAATGTCTAAAAATCTAAGAAAAAACTCAAACTCAGAATTAAACGATAAAGTCTAAAGACTGATCTAAAGGCACAAGCTAAAGAGACAATTAAAACCCCTGAAGACAGAATTTTAAGGCAGAATGTAAAAAATTCCAAACTGAAAGAATTAGAAGATTCATGAAAATAAAAGAAAAATTATTTAAAAAATGTGATTTTCGCGACTCCAGAGCCCTCTTCCGACAAACCCTTGACAGCCAGATTCATAGGTTATGTTTTGTGGCAGGCACAAAAACAACATTCGTGTTTCTGCAAAATCTCGCAATGTCGGACGATGACAGCAGTCTGGAGCTCTTCGACATCGATCCAGTAACACTTTCACCCCTTTCTACCCCACTTAACCCTGTAAATTCTAGCAACAAGTTGATTTTTTCGACTATGAAGACCCCTTGGCGACGTCACCCCAATTTTCAGCGGTTCTCGAAGACAACGTGTCTCGTTTGAGTTCTCTTCTTAAAGACGGATTGTCTGTTAACATCAATGATAACACAGGGAAGACACCCCTTCATATGGCTGTTCAAAAGAACAAGTACAAAATAGAGTTGTAAGAATCAACAATTTATGTTGTTTTCTAGGAGGGAAGTCTTTGATTTTATGCTCACTGTGGAGGATATTCGGTTAGATGTGGTGGATTTTAGCGAAGTCACCCCCTTAATGCTGGCGGTGATGGAAGGGAACGATTATTGCGCCTTGGAGTTGATCAAGAAGGGGGCTGATGTTAACTTGTGTAATAACTCAAGAGACAGCCCCCTACACTGCGCTTACTGGAGTCTAGAAGTGGCGCAGGCTCTTATTGCTAAAGGGGCTGCTGTAAACGACCAAAATGTCGACAAAGAGACGCCTCTGCACATTGCTTGTAAAGAAAACTCAGATTTTGCTCATCTCTTATTATGTAACGGAGCAGATCCGTTGATTACAAACGCTGACGGTTTCCTCCCGTTTACCATAAGCCTGTCAAAAGCCCCCGATCTACAGGAGACTCTTTTTTACCACACTTTTCACGACGACTCCAGAATGAGCCTACAGACGATTTTCGAGGCGATGCAAGTCAAGTCAAGTTATTTCCCCAAACTTATCACTCGCACAATTCTGTATAGCCCCGCCGATTTCAGATATCTTAACAGAGTCTTCTTCATGGCTGATCCCGAGATGTTATCCATTTTTATGAAGAAATTCGAACCCATAGTCCGCGAGTTCCTCGCGAAATTCAACGTGTTTTTCTCACTCTTTGCTAATTGCAACCGGCAGACAATGGACGCGTTCTTCAAGTTGTGCGACACCCCAATTATGGACGACATTGTCGAATATTCCCACAAAACATTCGTTCTGGGACTTGACTACTTCCTACCGAAAGTAACTGAAGAAATGTTGCACGAAATTCTGCTTGTTTTACTCAGTTACGGTTTCTGTCTGTATAAGTTGTACGTGGACATCATCTACGAGCGGTTTGGTTTTGGGAAATTGTTCAAAACCCTTGTCCATATGGACCTGCAATGTCCAATGTACCGCACAGACCTCGGGGGCAGATTTTTAATGTCGAGTCTGATCTGCGATGTTTCTCTCGATACCGATATTTTGTATGAAATGTCCGACGATTCTATTCCCGATTTTAACATTTTGATTCAGTTCTTCGTACATCCTAAACTGTCCCAGTATGGGGAACGCAATTTCCAAAGAAAGTTACCCAAAGTGCCTTCGTTAGTTGAACTGAGCAGAAATCGGGCTCGGAAACATATCATTGAAAAGTATAAGACTGTGAATAGCAGACAGTTTTTTACAATGTTAAAATGGCTTCCAGTTCCTCAGATCTACAAAGATATTTTAAGTTACGAAAAACCGATTTATTGTTAGCTTTATATTTTATTAATATATTTTTGTAAGAACTTAAAGCTTAACAATTTTCTCCGTTTCTTTCCACAATTTTTTCCCCAGTTCTGGATAAACTGCGGTTTTATACCGCTCCACCTTCTTACAATCAACAAAGTGTTGCCCATTATAATGCTCAATTCCTCTACTAACAGCACAGTGAATTGTTGTTTGAGCACCTTCTTCCTGTGTCTAAAAGCACGAAAAAATTAGAGCTCTAAAAAATAAAATTCCGCACTTTAAAGAAGACATATCCTAGATAAATGATAAATTTCCCCACTCCGTGGACGTTGGTGAAAATATTAGACGCGACAACCCCTGGATGGACGGAAACTGTTGTCATCCCCGTCCCTTCTAACTTCCGCGCTAGTTCTATAGTAAACAACAATATGCACAGTTTGGACCACGTATAAACAGTGTTGTAATGTCCTGGAAACTCGCCCATTTTCTCAACATTGAAATTAGCGCAATGCTTTGCAACAAGAGAAGACGTGTTGATAATACGACTCGAAGGAGTCTTTTTTAACAGTTCTAAACAAAGAAATTAGTACAGTACAACAGGGAATTAGTACCCAAACCCAGTAATAAATTAGTCAAAAGAAACGCCGAGAAATAATTAACTTGCATGGTATACAAACAACCATCTTCAGTCCTCCTGTCGCCAATTCCAGCAACCCCCGCGTTGTTGATCAGAACGTCTAAACGGCTCTCAGAAACTAAAATCTTCTGAGCAAAACCTCTGACCGACTGAAAAGAAGACAAATCGACAACTATCACAGTTATGTTGTCATTGCCTGTTTCTTCAATGATTTTTGATTTCGCGTCTTCACCTTCTTTACTGGTGATACTAGCTAAAATTAGACGAGCTCCACGTTTGGCTAGATCAAGAGCGGTCTCAAAACCAATACCTGGGGGAAATAATTGAACAATGATTGGGCAATTACGACCGCAAGTTACCTGAAGTTCCGCCTGTTATAACGACAGTTTTTCCGAGCATGCAAGTGTGGCTCTTGCACCATCCTGTTGTGCATTTGATGTAAAGTTTGGCGATTGCGGCAATTAGCAGGGCTATTAAAACTAGTAGATACCACGTCATGCTTGGTTTTATCGTGTTTTTGACTATTTCTACGATATCAGTACGACTGTTTTTAGTCCGATAGGACAAGGTCATGAATTACGACACTAATCTTGATTACCTTGTGATTTTTTAGCAACGAATGTTATGAGATGAGTAAACAAGTACGGAAGACAAGGATCTAAAAACTCCCGAGGAAAAAAAATAAAACCGCTCAAGAACTTTATAAAAATCTTAACAAATTTATTTTCCCTTATTTACGATACTTGAGCACTTACACACACAAAAATCCTGATGGCAAACTGCACAGTCTAAAATGTTGGGCGTCATTTACAAAAATCCGTAAATGTTGCACAAAAGTGGGCATATCCTGCAACAGAAAATTAGTCCTGATCCAGGCTATAGCGCACCAACCTTGTCGTGATTCCGCACGAAATTCGTCAATAACATCTCTTTTTGTTGGTCTGTGACTGCGTCAACACTTCTTAAAAACTCCGCAAGGAATGTCGAAAAGAAATAGTCAAAATTAACAGTGGCCATGTTGTAAATTGCGATGTGAATGTCTTCTGATAATAAACTTTGCGATTTATCGATTAAAGTTTGTATTAAAACGGAGAGGTATTTTGATAGACCGTTGAACCTAAAGAGAACCTAAAAACGCAGCATGAGTGAGTGAGTTTAGTCGCGAAGAAATGTTACGTGGTAGAGTTTCCATTTCGCGTTGAGATCTTCAAGAGACGCAAGACTCAACTTGAAGATGTTGATATCTTGTTGTAGGAGAGCTTGTCCAAAGACTTGCAACACCGCCATGAGTTGCATAGGCTCAGGAGCGTCGTTTTCAGTCTCACTATAAACAGGCGAGTACCCTAATCTCACTTGCGAAGTATAAAAGTACTGCCACCGGTGAAGCAGCACACTAAAACAACAAAATGAACGACAGCCCCCATAGTTTCAATCCAAACCTATGCAACAACGTCAAAAGAGCCAAAAAGGCGTCAGTTTTATCAGCACCGTGAGAGAGTATAAAGGGGTAGACGTTCTCCATGCACAACTGGAGGATCCCCGGTAAGAAATTCTTGTACGCCGCCCCCGGAGCCTCCACGACTAGCTGAAAAATCTGAAGCAACTTATCAAGGAAGTTCCCCGCTTCCTGTTCCCTGAAAACACGAATTAATCACGGAAACGTGATGTTGAAACTCACTTGACGGCGACTTCTAGGAACACTTGAACGGCACTTTTTGTACCTTCCACCCCCAACTGCTGTTGCAACACCCTCAAGACATTCAAGAAGAAGACAAGAATGCTAGTGCTAATCTCCGCGTTCTTAGCATACGCTGGGAATAAAATCACCGCGTGTTCTATACTAGTTTTAATCGCTAAAAAGAACTTCTTCTTGGAGGCCATCGGCAAGTCCTTGCAGAAATCCACGATGTGCGCCAACGTCGGGAGTACCGTCTCCACGACTTGCTTCACTCTCCCTTCATCTTCGTTTGGTGTTAAATCGCGGAAACTCCACGTTAAACCGTCGAAGAAAACTCCGGTGAGGAACGTTCGGTTGTTGGAGTTGTCTTGAGAGCAATCCGGCCAAGGTTTGAGTAAAAGACTCGTGACGGCACTGTATGTTATAAGATTCGTTTCGTTATCCCTGAATTTTAAATTAGGTGCGATGTTAATGAACTGGGCCACGTCCGGGAGCACCAGAAGATTCGGAGCACACGGTAAATTAGACAGAGCGAGGAGGAGATGAGCCGCTGAGTTGCTCACTTTCGATGGAACAGAGTTGTGGATCACCGGAAGAGTTATATCGACGATCAACTTCAAATTTTCCACGGCGACTTTGTCATTGCGGGTGATCCAGATCAAGTATGTCTTCAGTGCGGCGAGGAGTTGACTATGACTGCAAACACACACTCTGTATAAACCGACTTAAGTCGAGACGAGCTTACTTATCCATGAAGCACTCGGTGAGTTTAAGGTTGTTGGTTTTCAAATTGTAGAATCGAATTGAAGTAGCTAAGGAGGCACTTTCCACTAATTTCTCAATAAGATTGTTGATCATGGGTGACGCCACGTTGTTGATATCTTCGTTTTCTTGGTCGAAAAATAAAGGTGAGAGTCGTGCAAGAGTTTGGGTAAGAGATGAGAAATCAGTGATGATGTAAGACAGTCTTTCGCTCTCAGAGGATTCACAATTTAAAGAACAATTCTGGTGGTCTACTATTGTTTCAATTCTCCTATAGATATCGTAACAAGTTTTCCAGGGAAGAAGCTAAAAGAAGGCGGTAGAAACGAGTTGGTAGAACGCTCACACTTACGATTAGATTGAGCGTTTCTAAAGGTGTGTGCTCGGCTATCATTGAAATCACCTCAAGGGAGGTTTTTAAGAAGATTTGCCACTCCGTTTCATTCTACAAAAGAACAATTAGAAAAAATTCCAGGAGCGCACAACTAACATCATCGTTCATTTCTACAGAATCTATCTCCTTCAATTGCTCGGCGTTCTGTGAAAACTGGATCTTCTTCAAGAGAGCTGTCAATAACCCGAGGAAAGCTTCCAAGTACTTCTGACTTTTCTGTTTCGTCTGCTTGAAAAACGCCGCCCAAACACTCAAACATCTTAAATAACATTGCACCGAAGGCAGTTGAACTGTTAGTTGGTAAAGTAGCGACAAAAAGTCTAACGCTGAGAAACGTGGCTCCATTTCTAAACGCCACAAATGTTGTTCCGTTAGTAAAATTAACAACTCTGAGAGTTTTTCCACGAAGCTGCAAAAATTTTGTAAGATTTTGCTTGGATTAAAGGGAGTTTTTACATGGGGTCGAGGGTGTCGATGCGGCTGTTTGTTATATCACGGAGGAGCTCTAAAGTGTAGTAGTAAAGTTGGGTAAAAAATTCCTGGCTCCCTGGTGGGGTGCACTTTCGGTAGAGGAGTTCGTTGATTGTCGACATTGCCAAGACGCACATGTCGTGGTCGTCCTGAAAAAGGCATTAAAGTCTCTGGATTCCTGTAAAGCGGCTTTGAAAGTTAAGATGGGTTGGTAGTCCTGCCACTGACGCATCTAATATTTAAATTTTGATGATCATCTCAACAATATCTTTGCAGAGTTGCCAACTGACTTCAAAGAAATGAGAAATCAGAGCTTAGAAGCGAGGAACTCAAAATCTTAAAATCCGAGAGTTCAACCTCATTGGGAAAATGGTGTATTAATGGGAAATTATTAGGACATCAGAGGCAACCAATATGTAGAAAATCAGGGAATGTTACACAAATTCACAAAGAAATCAGGAGAATTTAGACGAAATCACAAGGAAATAAGGAGAGGTTGGACAAAATCATGAGAAAATCAGGGGAAGTTTTATGAAATCACAAGGAAATAAGAGGAAGTTGGACGAAATCACAAGAAAATCAGGGAAAGTCAGGTGTAGGCCATTTTTGAGAAGTATCAAATCTATCAGAAGAGTATAAGAAATCAGGAATTTGACCATAAAAACAGTTAATCCTTTCCACGCGTCGCGGCAAAACCGATCAGTACGAAAAACCGCAACAAAAAATGCCTCGTTGCTTTCACGACTTCGCGCTCAGTTGATCAGAATGACACAACCGCCGCCGTCTCAGGGATTCAACAGATTGTATCAACCACCCCCAGGTAAGCCCCCCGTCCCAAATCTCAATAATAATTGAACCCATTCAGGCTACCACATCTTTAAACTCCGCGTTGCAAATCTCCCCGACAAAGATTTCATAGAAGTTGAAGTCTCATCCGACGAGATTTCAACCTACGAAGATTTTGTACGGTTTTGTTGTTTCGAGTTTCATATTCCATCAACGGAATATGTTGAGAAAATTAGAAAATTACCTCGCACGCGTGTTAGAAGCGACGCCGATGTTCGAAGATTTCAAGTTTATGAAAGTTTTGAGTTGATTTTGGTAGATCCCGCAACTTTGCATAGATTGTGATGAAAATAAAGGTGCGTTTACCCTGTATTGTTTTTTTTCTTACCTGAGCGTAACTAGATATGTTAGTGAAGTGGAAAATCGCCTTAATTATAGAAGGTGGTATTTGGTTGATTTGTACCCAAGTGAATAAGTGTTGTACTGTTTCCAACGCTTCCTTGTTCAAGACTTTGCTGTCGGGTTTAAAAGCGGCTGTTACGAGCTGTTGGGAGAGACTTGGAGTGCAAGTGGGGTGCGTCGGTGATGGCGGAGGTGTAGCAGTAGCAGTGTGTCTTGGTTTTGTACCTAAAAAAACTCATAAAACCGTGAAGTCACCCCCACGTTTCATCACCTAAATTCTCAAGAATTGCGTTCAAGGAATCAAAAACAACAGGAATGTACTCATACAGCAGTCTTGTAATTTCGTCTTTTCTACCGTTTTCAAAGGAAGTGTGGAGTCCCATTAGTTCCTCACTTGTGGTTCTCAGTAGGATCAAACCAACGAGTTGGTTGGGCTCTGATTTCAACAACTAAAAAGAAGTGTGATCATTGGCTCAACACCCATTAAAGTCAAACCTCTAGTAAGTTAATAAAAAAATTAGGATAGCGCGTTGGCCAGTCTTGTTTGGCAATAGCAACCAACAACTTTGCATATTTCCCTCGTATAAAATGCGGCGCAGAGTTTCCTTTTTCTATCAGAAAATTGTACAAAGTGCTTTTAAGTTCCTCATGAAAAGGCCAATCAGTATTTGCCCATTGTTGGTTGATCACAGACTAAAAATAACAGCTTAAATCCTAGTTTTGGACAATACTACAGTACCTCTAATGTTGATAAGGCAAACATAGTCACATATTGACTAGACGTATTTGTAAGAAAATACAAACACAACTTCCAACATTGGGGTATGTATTTAAAAGAGTTAAGTTGTTGTTCAATTTCATGTTTTCTCCCATTATTTGTGCTCGGGTTAAAAAACTCATCCAGCAAGAATTCCAAAGCGACCATGGACTCATTCTCGGTGCGATCCTTCAAAGATTAAAGGGAGAAGTATTAGAAATGAGGCGGAATTCAGTAAAATTCTTGGCATTTTAGAGGTTATGTACAGAAAGTCAACAAATATTGAGTCTGGGGAATACTAACCATGTTCAGTTGATTTATTTATAATATTTTATGGCATTGATATACTGTTGTTATTTATTAGTGATTAACTTCGTCGAATATTAATAAAATTCGGACATTTCTGACGTTTATGACGTCAGTGGTGAAGTTTGGTTTGTAGTGTTGGCAACGTGTAGATAAAGCGACCAATCAAATGCGTTAATTTTGGCGGGGGTTCGAAAATCGGGGTTAATTCACAATCGCTGTTTTCTTTAAAAAAGGAACAAACTGGTGCGCTAATTTCGTGTCCCTTTTGGCTCATTCCGCGATTTGAATGCACATTTCGCTAATAATTTTCCCCTAATTACTCCGTTATGTGCTTGATAAGTAGTGCTTCTGGCGTTGGATATTGTATTAATCCAACAAAAAACACCCCTTTGCTTTTTGTTTAGTGACACCTTTGATAAGGGTGACAAATTGTTTGTGCTTTATCTTATGACGTTTGTATACGATAGGGTCATACATTGTGCAAGAACCGAAGAAAGTTTTATAAAATTTAACAATTGGCGCCACATGCAAACTACATTAAACTCCCTTGGAATTGAAGGGGTTGAAAGGAAACTGACCGTCAAAATTGGTGCATGACTGAGAAACTCGTGTGGTATTTTAATTCAAAGATTGTTACTTTGAAAACATAAATTAATGACGCTGCCACAGGTCCGTATTCTAATTTCCGACACGCCACAAGATTGCAGCTTGTGCTATCGTAGACAAGCCTGTCGACATTACCTGAAGACATTTATCTTTTCTTGCTGAACGTCTCGTCAAGTTCTTAGAGTTACTTCCTTTGCTTTGTGGTCTTGTTTCGTGTTTTTAGCGGGGCGAAGTCAGACGATCGAAATTTCAAAAATTCAATTAAATTTTATCATTACAAGTAATAATTGCAAACGAAAGTTTCTGTTGGTTTCGCCGTGAAAGTCTTAACATGCAAGCTCAATTTTTTCTAGTGATGCAAATTTTCCTTAATTGTAAAGAGATTAAAAAATTAGAACTTGAAAACTCTAAGAACCTTAAAGCCAGAAGCCAGAACTGAGAACTTGAGAACCGAGGAAATAAAAACGCCAGCAATTGGATCATGTTTGTCCACGACCTAAGAAATTTAACCAATGAACAATCTAGCTCTAGCTAATTACAAGTTAATTAAGCGAGAAGTAAATAAAATCTGTTCTGATAAAGAAAATGCCAACCAATAAATTAATATTATTTAGGAACTTATCAGAATATTCCGGACCATAATGATTGACCCTTTGAAAGCTGGCTGCAATAAGAATCTGATTGAAAATTGTAGAATCTTCAATCACTTTACACAATGCAGATCCAGTCAAATAAAAAATATCTAAATTTGAAATGGGTGAATTCCAAACCCACTCCATGCACATTTTATTATCAGAAGTCTGTTTTCTATTGATAAAATTTCCGGATAGAACTCAAGTGCAACTTGGGCAGATTCTTGTAAATTTTATTTTTACATCCGTAAAATGCTGCCTCACAACCGCTGGATGCACCAAACATAAACTTTCTAATTATCCTCTAAAGCTTGGATTTCTCGTAAATCGCCAATCTATTTTTGTAAAAAAATGAATTATTAATACACATGCAATTCAAGTTTTTTGCCCATTTCCATTGTAATCTTGTTTTCCGAGATTCGCAGGCCCAACTTTTCAATTCAGTCGTATAAATCCTTAGATTCTATGAATATGCATCGCAATTTTTTTACCATTTGTTACTTCAAACCGAATACTAAAATTGTAAAAAATGTTTTTCGTACAACATGCCATTAACTGTCTGAATCCGATACAGATTGGACCAAAAAGGAATTTTATTCTAAAGATTTATGATCGACTTTCAGGAGCTTTTACTTTTTATTTCTGGTTTTATCGTAAATAATAAAATTATATTGCCCATTCTTTACTCACTTTATTACGTGTTGTTTAAAGCGTAGCTTTTTACGGAGACGCCACGTTAGTTTTGGAAAATTAAATAAAACTAATTTTTGCTGTGGAACTGGAAAACCACGATTCATATTTTTGATAACAATAAATTTCCGCTCTACTAATTTCGATGGAGAACAACACTTGTAGGAAGTTTCATAACGAACAGAAAACTACCACAAATTGAGTAGGTGAAAACCCGCAACTCTCCTAACAAAAAGGTTTATACACAAACCAGACAAGATTTAATTGCACATCACAGAGATTCGTTTGAACATTCCCGCAAGTTTAAAGCTTTGACTGGAGTGGATAGACGAAAAAACTTAGATAAACAGGGCGGCTTCTAAAGAATTCAGCTCGAATTTACTTTTGATTAAATTTTGATAGTGTGGGTTTGGATGCTGGTTTGTCAATTTAATTGTGCCTTTGATTTTACATTTATACGTAACTTTTGAGGCAAAAGATGAATTTTAGACGAACCAAAAAATATCGAGAAAAATCCAGAAGCCCAAAAGCAATAAATTTGATCCCAACCACTTCCTGTAAATTAACTTCTCAAATTTCCGCGCTACTCGAAGGAGTTGAACTAAAAATTTTGTAAAGAATGTACCAGACAATGTTAGATAAATTTGTTAACTTCCAAGACGACGTATGGTTATTCCCCGAATAGAAGTTCAAAGGAACAAAATTAATTTCTCAACAGCTTAGTGAAGAGTGGCTGTAGAATAATTTGAGTAAACTTCTTTAATATAAATTTGGTTTGAAGCTAAGGAATATCACGCAAAGGGTTTCGTAACTTCTTATCCCTTGGGATTACTACATGATTGGATGGACATGTAACTCACTTTAATGTGTCCTCTCTCATTTTCCAATTACGTTGACATGCACAACGTTCTTGACTTGAGTCAAATTGTTGTTTCCAGGCAAAACACCTCAGTAATGTGTTTTTAATAAACACGACACTTTCGTGAGTCAAAAATCAATTATGATGATCTTAGCGGGAGATATGAGGTAATAATGTTTGACAATTGTTTAAGACACGTAAATAAACAATTACAATGACTATTAATTACGATTTAATTAAAGCACGCAGTTGAGAGGGTGTTGGTATATTATGGATTTTTTAATGTAGGAACGATGACGTACTTAAGTTAGAATATAAACTAGTTTTATCTAAATTGTTGCCAGAGGATTACACAAATGTGCAACACAAATTTTCATACAAAATTAAATGAGATTACTCGCCTTGCAGCCAGGTTTAATATTGACAATTTTCCATCAAAAGAGAAGTTTGGCGACCGCGCCAAAATGAATAAAATGATAATAAAAGATTTGCATTCTTTTTAGATGTCTCCTGAAAGTAATTTTAATAACCGCTTCCAATAATATGACAGCGCTTGATATAATCAAGTCCAATTTATTTGTGGAAACCCAATTACATCCCGGAACAAAGAATAACGAGATATAAGATTTAACGATTTCTTTAATATAATAAACGAATTTATTATTCATTTTCTTTTCGAGATCAACGTTTATTAACCCCTCAAGTTTTTTCGAATCGTTACGAAAGACGGCTTTTAACTTTTCTCATTAGAAAGAACAAAGACAAAGAAAAAAGGTAAATTTTCCTTGATTTATGACAATGAAAAATTGATTCTTTTTGTGTTTGCAGTTTGCTTACAACGTTTTGAACGGACAAAAAGCAGTTTAATTAGGTCCTGAACTAGCACTGTTTCATCTTTCCAACAAAAGAAAAGTCTGCTTTCAGTTATGAATACACTTCATAAACACCCTCGAATTTCAATTTCTGTTTGGTTTAAATGGCGATCAATAAATAACACAGCAATTTTAATGTTTGCTGATTATCTTCATTCCCTGTGATATGTTTATTTTACGAGCAAATGCAAATCGCCTCAAATAAATCAGGTGATAATAAATATTGTTCCATGTGAACCAATTACACTGATCAGCGGAATTCCGACTTTATTTCATTAAGTTTTTCCGGGTTATTTTCGCCCGGGATTTGCAATGAAGAACACTAATCTGATATACGCCGGTAGTTTTCGACTCGTTCTAAAACTTTTTTTTATTTGCTTTGCTTTAATTTGGTTATTTTGCCAGCTAATAAACGCGTCGGAAGTTGAAATTCCTCCCAATGGCATGTGAATATTTTGTCATTTGGCGCTGCTGATGAGCCTGCTTAATGTAGTAGTGCCTCCAAATTAGAAAATTACGAAAACCAACAGTTTTGTAAAGTTTTGAAAACGATTCTGAAACTTTAAACACTTTTTTTATAGCCATATAACTCTGGTAATGTTGGTTTTATAACAACAAAAATTGGACTTTTACTGCTCTAAGCAAACTTGTTAAGTCTACCAAATTAATAGAGTTTAGAACAAACGAGAGAATTATTACAATTTTTTATTTTTAAGATCGACGTAAAATAGATTTGAATTTCCATTAAACTCTGACAGTTTTAGAGCTAAATGAACAAAATTTTGAGACGTTACTAGTTTAGACAGGATATCCATCTGTGCCAAATTACAAAATTCTAGAATAAGAATCAACGTTTTTGTAAATTTGAATTTTGAAGACGATCCTGAAACTTCAAACTATTTTTATAGCACTACAACTCTGGTAATTTTAGTGTCACAACAATAAAATTTTAAACTTTATTTCCCTATGCAAGCCTATTAAGTCAACCAAATTAAAAGAGTTTTGAAAAAAATGAGAGAATTATTAAAAAATTTATTTGCAAAACCACCGTAAAATAATTTTGAAATTTTTATTAAATTCCACAACTCTGGCCATTCTGAAACTTTAAAAATATTAGAAATAAAAAAAGTTTAAAACCAAATAGATAATTCAAGATTACAAATTATTTAAAATACAGCAAGGGAAAATAAAGCTCAGTTTTCGTCGTATTTATTGCAAACTCAAAAGAGTGAATTTCTCCTCCTTAATCTTGGTCATTCGGGAAATGGCAATAATTACTTTTAAGCGGTGAGCTACTTGTAAAAATAAATCACATTTTTCTCTGTTATCATAAAGAAAGAAAAACATTTCCAACCGCACATAAACATAAAGAACTAAGAAATGTTTCCTTGCAGTAAAAACATTAGGTAAAGAAAGCAATAAATCTTCCACAGTGGCTGTAAAATGTTTATGTTTTGTTCTTATGTTACCAGTCAAAAAGTATCCATTCCGACTTTATTAACATTGCGAACATTTTCATTAAATGTGTGTGACGAGTTCTTTATCACGAATATTACACTCGAGGCTGAAATACAAGATTTACATTTGTCGAAACAATTGACCAAAAGCTCCAATTTCCTCCAACAAAATTTAAATTTCGGTACGTAAATCCACACATTGTCTTCCTAATCTTGTTTCTCATTTGTCCCTTTCTCTTAACCTGTCGCAAAATTTCCTCGGCTTCTCTTCATCCTGATTTTCTCTTGTAATGATATGAACAGAATGTAATAAATCTCCTTTAAAAGCAATATATATTTGAGTTTTTTTATTACACTTTAATCAAAACGATTGGTTTATTGGACTTTTTATAAAATCCAGAGCTTTGAACAACAAGTACGGCAGCTTTTCATCTAAATTACTTCCACATTCGTTGTTAAAGGAAACAATATTTCTTGCGTTATATGATACAAGATTTTCCTTTTTGCTTAAGTATTTACGGTCTTACCGATTTATACAGAAAGGAGCCGTGTTTAAACGTAAAACGCGAACAATTATGAGGAAATAACGACGGAGGATTTTTCTGGGAATAAAAGAGACTCTTCTTTAAGGAAACATAAACTGTGTAACTGAAATTTGTTTTAATTTCCTGGAAAGGCGACGTTTAGCTGCCGGGGACGGAGCCGGGAAATGTGTCTATTTTTCCACGGAAAATTGGTAATTTTTCTGACAACGAGGGAGTTGAGCCAAATAGATCTTAGCAAATAGACTTGGAATCTACGAATAAATAGCCACAGTTCATAAAACTGAAGCTGGCAGCGCCTCCACCATTGCTGTATACGAAACGAGCCAAAGTTTTGACGTAGATTTTCATTAACAGGTACATACATCTGCCATTAAAATAACAAGTGTGATAATAATGTATTGATGGTATGAAAAATTGAAAATTCGGAATGAGAAAAGCGTGTCGCAAATAAATAATTAGAAGTTTTAATTTATTTATTTGGTTTATTCCGAGCCACTTTATCTAATTTGCAAAGTAACGATTAAGAAAGTAATTCTCAAATAATTAAATGAAAAAGTTGGTTTACACAAAATCCACCAATTAATTTCCTTAATAAGATTCTCTCGTTTTCGTAACCAGCCATAATCCATTTATCATCATAATCCGTCTTAATCCAATCCATCATTTAGTGAATGAAATAATTTCTCTTCGACGATAAAAACATCAACGACATTGAAACACCAACAGGTGCACTAATTTCAGCATCAAACGTCGTGTATTATTGATTTGGTCCTGAAAACTCTTCTATTTCCTTTTACATAACATGGCCATTCTGTTTCAGCGATATGTAAATGATGATGTGAGCTAGCTGCCACCTGCACCATGCACATGTGCTTTCAAGTTGTAAGTTTTCATAAATAATTTTTAATTAAAATCTTGCAGAGAACATGATTTGTTAATGTGTGCCAGAAGCAGAACAAGCATTTAGCTCGTTGAAACATGAGTGCACATTAAAAAAATCGGCGCGTTTTGTTGTGTGACAATAGCAGTTACGGTTTTCAATCGTTTGGAGTTTGGTGATTTTGAATTATTAGAATTGACAGATACATCAAAGGTCGCTTTTTCGCGTCTAGTGAAATTGTAATAGGGAGAGATTTGTATTTATCCAATCGAGTATGAAAGATGTATTTGAAAAAAGGAAAAACGTGTAAATGTCAGTCTTTTTTTTTTCTGGTGAAACCTTTTATATTCAAACTCGGTGATTGGATACATACTCCGCGGTAGGTTTTATCTCGCGGGCGTATTTACTGTTTTTGTGTCACACTAAAGGTGTCTAAAAGAGAAATTGAACGAAGATTTATGTAAATAGTTTCCCCAATACGATGATTTATTGGGACATTATTTGTCGTCTTTTAATTTTTTCTTCGGTCTTCACTTGTTTTTAGGCCATTGGTAATCCTGCCTCTTTGACACTTTGAGGTTAGCATCAATTATTGTGCGGAAATGATTCTAAAATGTCAAACTCAGTGGACATCAGGTCTACCACCGTTTTAAATTCCAAAGCCGTCTTTCCGCGAAATATTTTAATATAGGATCCCTATAAGCCTTGGTAAATTTTTTCATTCAAATTACTCCTATAGCTCTAGCAACTTCAGAGCTATGCTAATAAAATGTAGTTTTTTGTTTCATGTAAGTCTATTAAATCTACCAAATTAGAAGATTTTAGAACAAATGAACGAAGTATTTGCAGCAGCAACGTAAAAAAAAATGAAATTTGTTGTAGTTAATTCTATAATTCTGGCAATTTTACAGCTAAATAAATAAAATTTGGAAATGTTACTAGTTTAGTTAGGATATCTATCTGTGCCAAATCACAAACTTCTAAAATAAAAATCAACATTTTTGTAAATTTTAATTTTGACTAGAATCCTAAAACTTTAAAATGGTTTTGTATAGCACCATAACTTTAGTAACTTTAGTGCTATCCTGATAAAATTTGGACAATTTACTGCTCTATGTATATGCCTAGTCAGTCTACCAAATTAGAAAATTTTAGAACAAATTAGAGAATGATTACAAATTTTTATTTTCAGGAGCAACGTAAAATAATTTTTAAATTTGTATTAAATTCCATAATTCTGGCAATTTTAAAGATAAACAAATTTAATTTGAAGATGTTACTAGTTTGAATAGGTTATATATCTGTACAAAATTCTAGAATAAGAATCGACGTTTTTGTAAATTTTAATTTTGAAGACGATTTTGAAGTTTTTAAATATTTTTTATAGCAGCATAACTCTGACAATTTTAATGTTGTAATAATAAAATTTAGACACTTTACTGAGCTATATGCAAGCTTATTAAGTCTACCAAAGTAAAAGAATTTAGCATAAACGAAAGAATTATTAGAAATTTTTATTTTTAGGATCGACGTAAAATAATTTTAAATTTCTATTGAATTCTATAACTCTGACAGTTTTAAAGCTAAATAAATAAAATTTGGAGACATTACAAAATTCTAGAATAAGAATAAAGGTTTTTGTAAATTTTGATTTTGAAGACGATAATGACCCTTCAAAATGTTTTTGTATTGCACAATGACTCTGGTAATTTGAGTGCTATAACGATAAAATTTGGACATGTCACTGCTGTATACAAGCCTATTAAGTTTACTAAATTAGAAAATTTTAGAACAAATAATAGTATTATTAGAATTTTTATTTTTAGAACTAACGTAAAATACTTTTAAATTTATATTATATTCTATAACTCTGACAGTTTTACAGTTAAATGAATACAATTTGGAGGCGTTACTACTTTTGATAGGATATCTATCTGGACCAAATTACAAAATTTTCGATTAATAATCAATAATTTTGTACATTTTAATTTTTAAGATGTCTAAAAAAAAATTGTTTCCCCAATACTTTTATTTTTTAAAATTTATTTGTCGACTTTTAGTGTTTTCATTGTTTCTTTTTTGTTTTTGTGCTGTTGGTAATCCTGCCTCTTTGACACTGTGAGGTTGGCATCAATTACTGTGGGGGAAATGAATCTACAACGTCAAACTCACTGGACATCAGGGCACTACCCCGTTTTAAATTCCAAAGCCGTCTTTCCGCGAAACATTTTGGTATAGGATCCCCCTAAGCTCGGTAAATTTTGTGGGAATATTTTAAGTAAATTGCAGATTTTTTCCAGCAACCCTCGTCGTTACCATACAGCTTTAGAAAAACATTAAATATTTTCCTTGTATAAAACCTTATTTTCTTAATCCGCAGTCGCAGATGTCTAATTAAGTAAACGAATTCGTCCACCGTCGTCAATTTTAATTAAAAAATACAACTTTAATGAACCGTGTAATTTAATATTTTGAAAAAATGTTCAACGAAGGCAATTTCATCCGAGTCAAATTTGTATTATAATCCGTCAGTGAAGACTGAAGCAATTCAACGAACTTAACCGGAGGAATTCAATTGAAAATGTAAATTAACGAACTATATAAAATTAATTCCGCTAATTAAACCAGTCAACTCGGTTTTGATCAATATTATGACGAATTTTAGCCCAGTTTTTCTAGCAATTAATTGATAGCCGTTGTTATCTGAGAAAAGAGAGTATAATTGAAGAAATAAGCTCCGCTTTTGCTCGTTTTGTTTTGTCGTCTTGAATTAATGTTGTGGCGAATCCTGGGGGAAAAAGCGTCATAAGAACCCGAATTTATGTGCAACTCGTCCTGTCAGCGATAAAACAACAAGAATTGAAAGGAAATTCTTTAATTTCTAGTTATACTGTGTGCGTGTGCACCCAAAGCTCCAATTTTCCTTGATTTATTCTCACAGCTTTATGCACCGAATTTCTTTATTGTAATCCTTTTTCTGTCACATATATAATTCAGAAAAAAGAAACACTTTGATGTCATTTTGCGGGAGAATCTCCTTTGAGATTTGCAACCCCTAGCTAGCGACGGGGTGGAAAGAACGGGGATAAAGTGTATCATATTGGGGCAAGTATATAAATAGAATATCTAATTAGGTTGTCAAAGCGATTAAAAATTTTCTCCTGTGCGGTCTGGTAACGCCTGTTAAATTCACTTATGATTTATATGAAATCTAACCGCTTTAATTTCCGCAGTATTAATTAGAAACACGTTCGAAGAGATGTGTAAATTTACCTCCTCCCACAAGCTTTCTATCTTTTAACATTTAGACTGAGGCTACAAATCCGAAGAAAATTCGGCTGTTTTATGCTGCGCCACAATCTGTTCCCTGCAAAGCCTGCAAATGAAAATTAATAATCTCTGCGTTCTCTGGTAATTATAATATCAAGCCAATTGTGCACAATTCGAGGACAAATTGCGTAAATATATCGTTGAACTGGAGCAAGCGGAACCACTTTGTATGAGGTGGTTGGGACATTAACTGTAAAGCTCCGATTTTATCCTATGTAATGAAGAATGATGGATTCCTTTCTATTTCGCCTTGAAAGTAGCTGCAGTCACAGCAATGAGTCCTGTCAACGGTCCTAATCAAGATAGATTGATCGCTAAGTACCATGCACATCACATTATCATCATCACATCATCATATCAGAATTCACCTTTACGGAAAAAATTGAATTTTCCTCAAGCACGAACCCTTTTAATGATACACATTAAAACAAACTCGGAAAGAACCTAATTATTTCGCGAAAGTCAAATACGAAACATATTCAAAGCTTTGAGCTTTTTGAAACATTTCAATATTGACGTTTTATTAAAAATACATAAATCTCCATTTAGCTATCGACTTTGTCATCCTTTTTAAGGACTGTTCCCTCGTTTTCTGCATGTTTGTGTAATGAAGCTACGTCCCTTAAGTGCAGATATGTAATACAAATACAGATGACAGTCCCTTTTATCACCCTTATCATCAATTATTACCACCAACTAAGTTGGGGTGCAGACTGTTCTTTCAGATAGCCGCGAACTCCGCCTTCTTTATTTCCTGCCTTGATTTAGAAAGCTCTTAGGGAATTGCCTTGATGATTTGTTTTTCTGCATTTGGGTGCTTTGAATGGTCAAAAAGCGATATGGGGGGCTGGAAGGCATTAAAATTTTATTCAGAGAGTTTTTCACAAAGATCAAACATGATTGTCAACTTTCAATAAAAAGACCCAATTTTCACGATAGTTTCAAAAAATCAGTAAAAAATTATCTTAATTTATGCATCTTTGCGTGTTGTACATCATCCATATTCCATCGCACATCTTGTATAAAAAGCAAAACAATATATTATTCATCTTTCTAACAAATCATGAGAATTTTATATTTGCTTTGCTTTTAGTCTTTTCAATAAAAAGTCCTCAAACTTTGATACATTACTAAAAAATTCCTCGTCTTCCTCTCACAAAAACTTGTGTACTTTAAAATAATAACATTCTAAATGTAGCATCGACATTTGAGCATTTCGGAGGCTATAAACGTTGTCAATCGATGCACGTGTAAAATTTATTCATCGTTGAACGAAAATGTTAAATATTCCCAATGCACTTCTGACCTTATAAATTCGATAATATACATATGACATTTTCAAATGTTGCCGTTCTAAAAAACGACATAATTTTCATATTGATGATAAAGTAGTGTCCACGTTAACCTGACAAGCAATCATTTATTTAGAATGTTATTACAGGAGCTGATGAATCCGTCTAACCTGTTTCTGAATTATTTACCACAACACAAGACTGTTTACTTCTAAGCTTGTTGACATTCATTATACGAGGTATTTTGCTGAAATTCGCCCGATAAAAATACTTCAAACTATGATATCTGCATTACGTGCGCTGTCAATATTTATGCTCAAAGTAAACGCAAATACGAAGGCTTTCATCAAACGAAACATATTGGAAAATTTTAAAGATTACATTGCACTGCATTGGCTTTGACAAGCGCGCTTTGCCGCGGGAAGAATTGCAGTGAGCCCTTTTTGAAGCTGTTAAGTACGGCCCTGACTTACTGTGGTGTAAATATCTATAGAATATCCGGAGCGATATTTTCAAAATAGACAATAAGTGGCTTCAATGTGATCGTGTTGAGTTATAAAATAGAAATTTTTGTTCAAGTCAAGTCTAGACGAATCATGGGATTTACCTCTGTCACATTTGTCCCACTTTAAAAATAATTCCAATCTGTTTACAACCATGAAAATTGAAGATCCAGTGAAAAATGCCGCGATATAAGTTGAGCTCCTCGCTAAAAGTTGTATCTCTGAATAAATGTGTCATAACTCGTCTCCATCAGCGGTTGCAACGGATTGTTATTTACTTCCCTTGAGACAACACTCCAATCGAGAGCCTCAGCCGCAGCGAGCGGCAATTTTCCTTCGTTTCCCTCGTTTCTTGGCGAAAAACACGAAATGGGACGCGAGATTCGGCGAAAATGTCAACTCCTTCTAACTAACAGCAAACAGAATGTGTGCACTGTAAATTTGTGGTGATGGTGGCAGGCATTTCACCCTTTTCAGAGATAAACTCCGGTCATTGTCTTTATCTGTTTTAATTAATATACCTCTGTTGTTTATTGGGGTTAGTCAGAAATTATCTAAGAGCGAGTAAAAAACGCGCAATTTTTAAAATCGGGGGGTGGCAATTAACAACGGCGCTTCTTATTATTTTCTCTTGTTTGATTCACGCCTACACGGGATTGCAGGAGATGGAAATGAATTATTATCCTTGGCGGCGAGGTAGATTCTAAGTTGTAATTGTCAAGCACTTTTGAAATGTTCCGCTCCAAGAATCAGCCTAATTGCAGTGTAAGTGGTTTTAATTAAGATAATTGTTTCGCCGTGTAGTGCTTTGGTAAAAAATCCTGCGTTTCTTTGCTTTTATGTAAAAATTGGGTTGAATAGATACAAAACTTTTTTGTAATAAGCAACTCCGAGACTCGCACAATAAACTAACGAACTATTTTATGAAGTTCCGCTGCTGCTTCAGAACTTTGAAATTGTAGTTTTCGTTTCTTTTTGCACTAGCGGTAAAATAAACGACGCTTAAATTCTCAAACGCAAATATTTCCTACTCTTTAATAAACACATTTCCTTCCACAACAATCTACCCCCGAATATCGAAACAATGTTTTCCCTTGACATTAAAATTCCACCTCGGGTTTGAAGGGATAAAGAGGGTGCTCTCTGGCCCTGAAAATGGAAACCAATTAGCGAGTTTAAATTGGTTGAATGAATCCCGAGCTTACTCAGCCTGTGGACAAATTCTCCCATTACAATCAAAAGTATCAATATATTTCATATCGTCAGAATTCAACTGAAAGTCGAAAATATCCATATTTTCCTTCAATCTCAACTTATTAGAAGAACTCTTCGGAACAACGCTGTTGCCAAGCTGAATGTTATATCGCAACAGAATTTGAGCTGGAGATTTTCCGTATTTATTTCCAATTTCCTTGATTTTAGGGTCGTTAATGACATCGGGATCGCCCGGTTTTTGCCATGGCCTCGAAGGAGACCCTAAAGCCTCATTTCCACGGTCCGTTCTAGAGAGAACAGAATTTGATTTACGATGGAATTTGAGTTATTGCACCATATTTTGCGGTCAGAAAATTTGCAAATCCTATTGCACCCTTGGTTTACAATCCTCTGTTCCGATTCGGGCGGACAAGCTGGTTGAAACGCCGAACCACCACACGGACTGCTACATTTTATCGTAACCAAACAGTTTTAATTACTCCAAGTCTTTTAATTTGAACACTAATTTTTTATCATAATGTTTAAGGTTAACTTATATAAATGTGGATTCATTTTAATAAAGATGGCGATAAATGCAGATGAATATATTTATTTCCTGCATTGTAATTTACAGAATCATTGTATGGAAAAAGGTGGATAAATACAGGTAGGTTTCTTATCTATGTAAGTGAATTAACCCTTTTGAAGTAATTGACAGGCCTCTATATTCTTATGGATTTAGTTGGGTTTATTACCTGGAGAGTTAAGTTTTTTATTTGATCCTGTAAATTAAATCTGCTAAATAGATTTTAGTAGAATTTACTTACACAACATATCTACGAAATAAGAAACTTGAAGGATCAATGAAATTAAATAAATTCTGTACTGGTTCAACTCAACGAATCATCTTGTCTGTTCGACATCGGTTCGACGGACATTTCAATACAAAACCAAGACAGAACGGACAGAACCAACTTGTTCGTCCAACGTGTTATAATTTTTAGGAGAATTAAATAGCCACTGATCAAATACGTTATGTTTGATATTTGAGAATGACCTTAGATCTTATCATTTGAACTTTTTTTTGGCCATTTCAAAAGTTATAATCTGAAAACTGCAGCTACTATTTGATGTTAAATAACTTTCATTTTTACCAATCAATTGTCAGCAATCATGAAGTGCAATTAAAAAAAATTAATTAGGTTCTCTGCGTTTCGTCTCGGTTCTCTGTCGAACTGTCCGGTGCGTTCTGTCTTGGTTCTGTGTTGAAATGTCCGCCGAACCGATGTCGAACAGACAAGATGGTTCGTTCGTTCAGTTGAACTAGTACAGAATGTTCTTAAATTTGTTTCATTTTATTTATACTTCAAGTTACTTATTACGTGGATATGTCAGCTATGGTAATTTTGACTAATATTCAGAAAATTTAATTCATAGAACAAAATTAAAAATTTAAATCTTCAGGTAATATCTCTGACCAAAATCCAAAAGATTCAATTCATAGAACGCAGACCAAGCATACAAAAATCCCTGTTTTTCGAACGTACAAAATAATTTCATATGTTAGGTTCATTCTATGCGGCCAATTTTATTACTGTGCGTTCTGTGTTTTGTTCTGTGTTGAAATGCCGCCGAACCGATGTCGAACAGACAAGATAGTTCGTTCAATTAAAGCAGTAAACTTTATATTGTAGGTAAATTCTTATATAAACCGTGGTAAGTCAGAAAGTCAGAAAACAAAATTAAAAATTCAAATCTTCAGGTAATAAGTCGGACCAAATCCACAAAAATACTACCTGTCGGTTTCTTCAAAAGGGTAAATCCTCTCACAGAGATAAGAAACCTACATACCTGTATCCATTCACGCCTGTTTTCATACAATAATTTTGTATATTTCATTGCAATATTTAGCTTGATGTTAAAATAACTTCTCCACCAGTAAAATAATGTCAGGAATAATCAATTGAAATACAGTAACATTTTTTTATTCCTATTTAACGAGATTAATTATACAAAAATTCTGAAATGCATTGTTTATTGGAAGTTTTCTCCAAAGGAGCGGCTAATTTCAATTATTCTGTGCGTTCTGTGTTGAACTGTCCGGTGCGTTCTGTCTTGGTTCTGCGTTGAAATGTCCGTCGAACAGACAAGATGGTTCGTGCATTTAAACCAGTACAGAATGTTTATAAATTTATTTTATTTTATTTATATTTCAAGTTACTTAGTTCGTGGATATGTCTGGTATGTTAACTTTCACTAATATTCAGAAAATTTAATTCATAGAACAAAATTAAAAATTCAAATCCTCAGGTAATAACTGACCAAATCCACAAAAATACAGACCTGTCGGTTATTTCAAAAGGGTAAATCCACTCACAGAGATAAGAAACGTACCTACCTGCATTCATTCGCGCCTGTTTTCATACAATGATTCTGTACATTTCAATGCAGGAAATAAGTATGTTCATCTACATTTATCAGCATATTTATTAAAATTAATCCACATTTATGTGTTATTTACCTTATTAACATTATGAAAAAAAATTAGTGTTCAAATTAAAAGAATTGGAGTAATTAAAACTGTTTGGTTATCACCAAATGTAGCAGTCCGTGTGTTGGTTCGGCGTTTCAACCAGCTTGTCCGCCCGAATCGGAACAGAGGATTGTAAACCAAGGGTGCAATAGGATTTGCAAATTTTCTGACCGCAAAATATGGTGCAATAACTCAAATTCCATCGTAAATCAAATTCTGTTCTCTCTAGAACGGACCGTGGAAATGAGGCTTAACGGACTATACGCTGTTAAGCCTCATTTCCACGGTCCGTTCTAGAGAGAACAGAATTTGATTTACGATGGAATTTGAGTTATTGCATCATATTTTGCGGTCAGAAAATTTGCAAATCCTATTGCACCCTTGGTTTACAATCCTCTGTTCCGATTTGGGCGGACAAGCTGGTTGAAACGCCGAACCAACACACGGACTGCTACATTTGGTGATAACCAAACAGTTTTAATTACTTCAATTCTTTTAATTTGAACACTAACTTTTTTCATAATGTTAATAAGGTAAATAACACATATAAATGTGGATTAATTTTAATAAATATGCTGATAAATGTAGATGAACATACTTATTTCCTGCATTGAAATGTACAGAATCATTGTATGAAAACAGGCGCGAATGAATGCAGGTAGGTACGTTGCTTATTTCTGTGAGTGGATTTACCCTTTTGAAATAACCGACAGGTCTGTATTTTTGTGGATTTGGTCAGTTATTACCTGAGGATTTGAATTTTTAATTTTGTTCTATGAATTAAATTTTCTGAATATTAGTGAAAGTTAACATACCAGACATATCCACGAACTAAGTAACTTGAAATATAAATAAAATAAAATAAATTAATAAACATTCTGTACTGGTTCAAATGCACGAACCATCTTGTCTGTTCGACGGACATTTCAACGCAGAACCAAGACAGAACGCACCGGACAGTTCAACACAAAACGCACAGAATAATTGAAATTAGCCGCTCCTTTGGAGAAAACTTTCAATAAACAATGCATTTCAGAATTTTTGTATAATTAATCTCGTTAAATAGAAATAAAAAAATGTTACTGTATTTCAATTGATTATTCCTGACATTATTTTACTGGTGGAGAAGTTATTTTAACATCAAGCTAAATATTGCAATGAAATATACAAAATTATTGTATGAAAACAGGCGTGAATGGATACAGGTATGTAGGTTTCTTATCTCTGTGAGTGGATTTACCCTTTTGAAGAAACCGACAGGTAGTATTTTTGTGGATTCGGTCAGACTTATTACCTGAAGATTTGAAATTTTTAATTTCGTTCTATAAATTGAATCTTTCTGACTTACGACGGTTTATATGAGAATTTACCTACAATATAAAGTTCACTGCTTTAATTGAACGAACTATCTTGTCTGTTCGACATCGGTTCGGCGGACATTTCAACACAGAACAAAACACAGAACGCACAGTAATAAAATTGGCCGCATAGAATGAACCTAACTTATGAGATTATTTTGTACGTTCGAAAAACAGGGATTTTTGTATGATTGGTCTGCGTTCTATGAATTGAATCTTTTGGATTTTGGTCAGAGATATTACCTGAAGATTTAAATTTTTAATTTTGTTCTATGAATTAAATTTTCTGAATATTAGTCAAAATTACCATAGCTGACATATCCACGTAATAAGTAACTTGAAGTATAAATAAAATGAAACAAATTTAAGAACATTCTGTACTAGTTCAACTGAACGAACGAACCATCTTGTCTGTTCGACATCGGTTCGGCGGACATTTCAACACAGAACCAAGACAGAACGCACCGGACAGTTCGACAGAGAACCGAGACGAAACGCAGAGAACCTAATTAATTTTTTTTAATTGCACTTCATGATTGCTGACAATTGATTGGTAAAAATGAAAGTTATTTAACATCAAATAGTAGCTGCAGTTTTCAGATTATTACGTATGAAATGGCCAAAAAAAAGTTCAAATGATAAGATTTAAGGTCATTCTCAAATATCAAACGTAGCGTATTTGATCAGTGGCTATTTAATTCTCCTAAAAATTATAACACGTCGGACGAACAAGTTGGTTCTGTCCGTTCTGTCTTGGTTTTGTATTGAAATATCCGTGATGTCGAACAGACAAGATGATTCGTTGAGTTGAACCAGTACAGAATTTATTTAATTTCATTGATCCTTCAAGTTTCTTATTTCGTAGATATGTTGTGTAAGTAAATTCTACTAAAATCTATTTAGCAGATTTAATTTACAGGATCAAATAAAAAATTTAACTCTCCAGGTAATAAACCTAACTAAATCCATAAGAATACAGAGACCTGTCAATTACTTCAAAAGGGTTAATCCACTTACATAAATAAGAAACCTACCTGTATTTATCCACCTTTTTTCATACAATGATTCTGTAAATTACAATGCAGGAAATGAATATATTCATCTGCATTTATCGCCATCTTTATTAAAATGAATCCACATTTATATAAGTTAACCTTATTAACATTATGATAAAAAATTAGTGTTCAAATTAAAAGAATTGGAGTAATTAAAACTGTTTGGTTACGATCAAATGTAGCAGTCCGTGGTATGGTGATTCGGCGTTTCAACCAGCTTGTCCGCCCGAATCGGAACAGAGGATTGTAAACCAAGGGTGCAATAGGATTTGCAAATTTTCTGACCGCAAAATATGGTGCAATAACTCAAATTTCATCGTAAATCAAATTCTGTTCTCTCTAGAACGGACCGTGGAAATGAGGCTTTACTGTAATACTTTTATCGGAACAGAATTTGCGCAACTTGGCTTGGTTCAAATAGGGGTGACATTCAATCTAAAACCAAACCAGTCGTCCCAAAAGAACTGAAAAATCTCCCTTTACTAAATAAAAGTCTCTCAATCTGAAGACTGTTAAAATTGGAGACTCCGATTGATTTGGTTAGACCCTTTTTATGTACCGCTTCCATGGCTCTCCAAGTGTCCACAAAGTCGACGTCACTGGGAAGAAAGAGACCTGTTTTTGGATCTGTTGGGTGTAGATCCGGTCCTTCCTTCAGATAGAAAGTGGTAAATTTAAATTTATTCAACTGAGGCTTACTTGGAAGGCGTGGGGACAGGTAAAGATCGAGATAATCCAACTGGAGATTCTTGAGAGTTTCCTTCAGAGCGGGTTCCACTAAATCCGGTCTATGAAAAGTATTCCATAGTTTGCTCACAATAAAAAGTTCTTGTCGATTCACGACACCTTCCTTCATCTTAGCTCGCAAAGCATCACCAATTATCTTTTCGTTTCCATAAACATGAGCACAATCAAAATGTCGATAACCGACGTCAACTGCGTCTTTAACAGCTTGGCCTACTTCAGCTTCTTTGCCTGGAGGGCCCTTTCATGAATAAACAGAATTTTAAATTCGCTTCAGTTGCAAAAAAATTAAATACCTGCCAAGTGCCCAAGCCTAAAACCGGCATAGAGAGACCATTATTCAGTTTAATTACAGGTATGTTTGCCATATTTGAACTGGAGATTTACAACACGGTAACTATCATTGTCAGACGTGTTTATTTTGTTATTTATTCCTACAAGTTAAGGGTTTGATCTGGGAGGCAATGATGAAATCTATTGGGAAATTGTGCAATGGTGACGCTGCAATTTACAGGTACTTAGGAGACAATGGAGGTGGAAAAGTTATCTAAAATTATTTACATGGCTTTCAATGTTGGCGAAACACTAATTAATTGTAAACAAGTTTCAATTATAGTCGAGTTTATAACAGAGGTTTTAATAGAACCGTCTGATGGGCTAGAAGTATTGTTTTTTCTATAAACATTTTTAGGGTACGCCGAAAAATGTAAAAGTGGCAAAAACTAGATAACTTTTGAAATTCCAATTTTTAGGTGTCTTTTTAAAATTTAAATCAAAATATGTTAATTTTTGAGCCACATAACGTCAGTGTAGACACAAAAACCACAATTTGAGATATTTATTACAAAATTACGAACAAAATCAAAGTTTTCTCTCTATTATTGCCAATTATTAAATCCCAATTTTTTATTGCAATTTCAATATAAAATTAAAATATTTTGATAAACCCTAGAATTATTATTTATTCTAAACTTTTCCACAACAGAATAAAATAATTTCAATTCCAAATAGTTGTCCAAATCCGTTTTAATCACATAATTGACGCGGCTTGTGTAAACTTAAATTAATGAATTTATTTTTAGCAACAATTGATACAACATTCGGCTCTAAACCACTTCTATCAGCTGCACAGCATAACAAACATCATAGCAAATGTCCCCTTAATTAAGCTAAACAATGGCATAACAATTCCGGCTTTAGGACTGGGAACTTTCCAGGTTTGAACCAATTACCACAAATATCGATTTCGCGTTATTCTAATTGGTTAATTAGGGAGCCCAGGTCGTGAAGATGAAGCAGGCCACGCAGTTAAAGACGCCATCGACGCCGGATATAGACACTTATAGAAAAAAAATCGAGATAGTGAAGACCTTCATCACCAAAAGAAACATTTGGGAAAATTATCAGTATTGATTGGGGATGAGGGCGAGTTTCTCCCCTCGGATCCAAAAACGGGATTGTGTATTCCCAGTGACATTGATTATGTAGACACCTTGAAGGCAATGGAGAAATTGCAGAAGAAAGGACTGACAAAGTCGCGGGGGTGTCGAATTTCTACAGCAAACAAATTGAGAGGGTGGCCACTATTACCCCATCGTACTCTAAGTTAAGAGTGAAAGTTAATTAACATTTTTATGAGGAACTTACCTCCGGTTCGTTATCGATTTCTTGATTGTCACCACGCAGGGATTGGTAAACTCAGCTCGGACAGGAATATTATTTTAACATCTTATTGTCCTCTAGGATCTCTCGGGAGGTCTTCGCAAAAACCGGAAAACTCGATATTGACAGACCCGAAATTTACAGGAATTGGAAACAAATATGAAAAATAATAATTTACTGTTGGGAGTCTTCGAACAATAATTTTTTGATTTTAAATTGGGTCACAGTGAATACTTTCCATCACTTACATGAATTTAGGGGCAAAAATAAAACCGTTGCGTTCTGTATAATTTCCGTACAATTATGCAACTCCCTCGAATGAATAATAAATGATCCTTTCTAACAGTTTTCTCTAGGATAAAAGAGAAACAGTGGCTATAGTAAACCGACAAAGTCTAGTCTACTTAACTTAATCGAAGTTTTAAACTAGAAGTTGTTAAAACAAGTAGCGAGATGGATCCTGAAGTTTCTATCGCACAAACTTACGAACACCGTCACTTTTATTTAACTCACACGTATTTCTTTAGAACTGATGCGTACTTATTTACACAATAATATTGTTCTTGATTTACCTGTCGATGAAGACTATTATTATTCCGCAAGGGCGTGCTGCCCCCGTTCTCTGTATATACGACAAGGGGAAAGATGATACAAAATAAATATTATAAAAGATAGATCAACACAGTCAGGATAGGAGCTATTGTTGGGAATATTACACTTTTCCATCTTGAAAAAACAACTTTTTAGATTATTTGTTTTCGAGTTTCATTTTCCGATTTTGCCTTTAAGCTTAAAACAACTTGCGGAGGAAGTGAGTTTTTCTTGATTAACCGACGGTTTTAATAACGCTATCGAATATAAGCACAGGGAAATTTTGGGTAAACAATCGGGAAAATAATGATTAGTTGTCCAGATTAACATTTTAAAAACACAAGCGTGTTGAAATGAGTTTTGTAGGCACAAATTTGATGCGAAACGAACAGTTTTATGCGTTTTTATGTAAAATTTAAACCTGAGTGAAACTTGTCAAAAATGTTACAAATGCAGTGGCATAATAAATCAATGTTTGACCATTTTCAAACGATGCGAAACTGTAAATTATTGAAATATTTTCCATGAAAAAAATTGATTTGACAAGTTTCGCACTATTTTGATTGGGTCCGTTAAAACCAAACGATTTGTTATAAAAAATTTGTCATGTTTAGTAAATTGAGTTCCCCGAACTCTTTAGTTGAATTTCGGTGGATTTTTTTCCGGGAAAAAACTCCGGAGTTTAGTGGAGCACCGAAAATTCCGGACAAAATATTGACCAAAGCAGATTTACATAAAAAATTTGGATTGGTCGTACTTCCGCAGATACAGAGCACCAAAAAGTTGAAAAAATGGTGGAGGCGCCAATATCGTTGTAGAAGCACCAAATTCCTCAAACTTTTTTGTAATGAATTTATTATATTCCAGGCAGTTGCCAAACAAAGTTTACCCACTTTTCAATTTGCGCGAAAGCTCCTCAAACAATTATTTTCATTGAAACGCAATAATACTGAAACAATAACTCTGCTTAATCCATTACCAGAAAATGTCGTGAAATATGCATGCACATGGTGGGTCGTTCGAGATTCATCAATATTGAATTAGGACGAGTTTCCCATTGAGGTGTAAGTGTTGCATATTTAATAAAAGCTTTTGCAAAATCACGCACAAAATATTCAAGTGTTATCATCGAAATACTATAAACAAATTATGGTTAAACGTTTACGAGCACTCTGTCTAATTAAGGACGTATTTCACCCGAGATAAGAGAACTCTTGAATGGTTTTCAAAGAAAATGGAACATTTGAGTTGTAACGGCAAATTCGTTCTTTTACAATGCGGTAAGTATAAGAGCTGATAGCAGTTTTAGAAGACGTATATTTTTTGCTTGTTACCGTCGGAATGTAATCGTTTTGAGAGAATAAATGAGAGAATACAAGATTTTCTCGGAAGTAGCTAACAGCGACATGAAATGAGGGAAATATTTCGCGTTTAAATGTTTATGCTTATTGAAAGGAGAAATACCAAGCTAAAATTTAATTACGGAAATGCTTGTCTTATCTGACATTTTTTGATACGTCATTTTATCTCTATTATCACTCAGTCAATGATGGAACATATCAAACTAAGCAATGGCGTGGAAATGCCAGTTTTTGGTTTATATTTCATACCAATTGATAGTGTGGCCCCCATTTTAGTGTTAAAGAGTATATACACATTGAGCAGTGTATTGTACTATGCTAGGAAATTTTGGAAAAGTTGGTATTACTTGCAAAGTAATGAAGTTGAGGGGGATGACGCAGTCAAAGTTTTAATTGATGACATTTTCTGGTTTTCAAAAAGTGGATTGTAAGCGGATGAAAATGCTTGCGCCAACGTTAAAAAAAGCTATTTCGGTCTTCATTTGCTCTGTACCAATGTGTAAGTTGACATTTAAGGTTTCACATGAGGGTCGTTATTTTGTTTAAAATTTTAGAGCATAAACTATTGACGAGAGTTCAATGGTTACAAAGGAATATTGTCTGGCCACCATGAACTTCACTGTTCTGTAAGTTTCACCATTCAAGAAAGGTAGACCTAATTTTTAGTGTATTTCAGGCCACATTCAATTTCTTTCTATTTGATAGTTTGGTTATTGCAAAGTTTGTTTGGTGTACACATACGATATCATTAAAAAAAGTGATCACTTTTGTAAAGGAAAACACTTTTGGAACCGTCTAATTGCTACAAATCTTAAAAATGCACCATTAAAGGGACACAACTTTGTTAAACTTCTTTGCAATGGGAAGTTTTGTGCTGACAACCGCACCTCAGAGTGAATCCCATGACAATTGGTCATAATTTGGAAAAAGACGACATTTTATTTCCTACACTAAAACAACATGAAATCTTTGATATGTGAGGTATAGACGTATTCAAATTCAGCAATTCAAAATCCTCGATGGTTGAGGTAGTTAGAATTTACCTAAATACGAATTGAACACTTTATAGTTGACTATGTAAATATTAAAAGCTTTGCTAAATTCTCCATGTGTTTCACTTCTAACCAGTTCTAATAAGTTAACAACTTAAATATTTCAGTCATACGACTGCTGGCCACACAAACTTTATAATTTTATTGTCAACAACTAGAAAAATAATCCACTTCTTTGAAAACTATTCAAAAGCCATTCCAATTTTTTGAAATAACTTCAAATTTCCGTAAATACGGGAGCCAATTGTCAATGTTTACAAATGTTGACGTTTTTGTCAAAGTGCTGTCAGACAAGGTCGTCAACTTTTGGTGTATAAAAATGTCCCTATGAAGTACATTCCTCCACACAATTTTTTGGGATAGTCCCAAATTTCGGGCCAAGTTTGACATTTGGACCTCACTATCAATTGGTATGAAGTATAGACACGTGTCAGGTAAGTGAGTTTTCAACTTTCCTAACTTTGTTACCATTTGCATAATTGACTTGATTTCAATCTAACTATTGGCTCCAGTAATAGTTTGACGTGCTTTATCTTAACCCGTTATCACACTAACGATACTGGGATTTTCACAGGACGTGCACCATGAAAATATTCGCCAAACGATCAAAGACGCAATTGATGCCGGTTACCGCCTTTTCGACTGTACCCACAATGAAAAGGAACTCGGAAAAGCTCTCCAGGAACAAATCCAACGCAAGATGGTCAAACGAGAGGATTTATTTCTCATCAAGAGAACCCACAATGATCTGATCAAATTAGAAAATCTTCAGACGAGTTATGTCGATTTGTGTTTAACTGACTGTTCGGATTCCTGGAAAACTCTGGAAGAGATGTACGAGCAGCGGCTTTCTAGAGCAATTGGAGTCTGGAATTTTACCTCCGAGGATATTGAGGGACTTCTCAAAGAGCCTAGAGTGTGCCCTCATGTCAACATGGTAGAAAATCTCCCGTTGCGAAAGGAAAAATCGTCTTGCGAAGCCCGTGGAATCGAAATCATCATTTCCTCCCCTCTAGCTCTGTTAAATGATCTTAGAATCCAAGAAATTAGCACGCGATACCAAAAATCTCCCTCTCAAATCCTATTAAAATATAACATTCAACTAGGAAACGCTGTAATGGTAAAACCGAACAAAAAAGCCCTTGTGGAATGCATCAACATTTTTAACTTTTATGTAGCCCCGGAAGATATGAGTTATATTAACTCTTTTCAACCAAAATGAAAAGGGTGAGTGGAGGAAATTAGAGAGGAATCATTGATGGAAACTCTGATAAAAGCTGTATAATTGTTAATAAATAAGTTGAATTTTGACATTGTTTGAGCCCCGCAGGTAAATATTTACAACGTCTGTGTGTATGTTTTGCGATTTAATTATTTATTTGGAAAAACGGATTGGAATTGGAGAATTGTGTTGATTGGGTTGGTTTGCTGATTTTGGATAAACGGAAAACGAAGTTCACGAATTTGGTTTTTTTGCAGGTGAGGGCTTTTCAAATTAATTTTTAATTAGTATTTTTAATACTTGGAAGGTTGAAAAGTTTTACATAAATTTATTTAAATGTTCAAATTATTTTTACACTGAAAACCTCTTAAGTACAAAGTAATAAAAACACTGATATGCAAAACTGATATTTGTAATGACCCCCGAAGTTATCGTTACATCAGCAAACAGGGTAATTAGCACCCGTCTGCAAAATCCCGTGTTTCTACTTCCTCGAAGATTGAAACTTGGCGACCAATGTGCGTGTCCTTCCTCGTCAGATTGATTTACTCGACCTGGAGTAGGCAATGGACTAAGTGCCCTTCTGCACGCTCGACAACCGCTCCCTGTTAAGGATACACGCCCCTCCATATCACTTCCGGATAAATCCGGTGTAAAAAGTGCCTAATTAAAAGTACACTGACGCAAAACATAAATCAGCGGTTAACTAACGGCACCGAATCTAAAGCGGATTTGGAAACGAAGATAATGCGGGATCTACCTTTAAACGGGAGTTTATAGAGTTTAGTCACAGCTAGATAAAATTATTTGTCTGGGTGATATTCAAAGGAGCATGTTAGAAACTTCAAATATAACTTCGTCTTAAAAATGCATCATTTGTATCAAGTTTACTACTCATTGTGCACTAGCAAAGTTGAAAATAATAAGCAAGAGCGTAACAATTTTCCAAGATCAAAGACATTGACTAAATATTTGTATTAATTTAGATCGAGTTTCTGTCTCTCCACAAATTTTTCTTAGTTTTTATTGAATGCAACTGTTTACAAGTTAAATTTCCAACTTTCCAGTTTAATCCAACACTTAATTACAATATAAAAAGCAATTTTAATATTCTGTTCGTTACAAGTTAATAAACCTAAGGAAGAATTTCTGTATTTATGCAAGTACGGAAACAAATTTTCGATTCAAGTAGCAAGCTTACTAATTAAGCAAATAAATTCATGCTGGTAATATTAACTAGACGCAACAAAATTATTTTATTTTAGCTTCAAATTTGTACTAATAAAACTGATGTTGCTCTGATAAAATGTAAAACAATATGATGTTACATAAGAGAAATTGCACTTTGTTTACTTATCTGCGAGAGGAAAAATAGCGTAATATGAAGCTGCCATAATGGCGGTAATTACCATTGAAAATGTAGGTTTGCTCTAGACGCCTTTCTGCAGAATAATTTTGTCTAGAATGGTGTTATTATAGTAATGACGGATTTAATAAACAAGTTAATTAAGCTTGCAATCTCAGTCGAGATCTTCATACTATCGGATTTTAAAAATAGAAGTTAAGCAAGAAATTTAATTAAATAAACTGATAATAAAATCCGTCGCAATGCAAACTAATAACTAATTTTTAAACAACTTGAAATTAACATTCTGACAGAAAATCATTACCGACTGCCAGAACCAGAAATTAAAATTGTTATTGGAGTTCACACTATTAGTTTGGACACATTAATATCCGTAGAATTATGACTAAAATAGTTTCACATTCAAAATTATTGTAACTACAGTCTCATTTCATTAACGATAATAATTAGTAGCGAAAATTGAATCAGCAGACAGGATATTCGGGAAGTTTGAGATCGTTTTATGCGACTTTTATTGTGATAGATAGAACGGTTACAAATGCTTTGTCTCATTACTTTTAAGAATGTAGGATGGAATAGTCGATTATGCTACTTACGCGATTTGAATTTTAATAAAAAGTCTGAGTTTGAAAACCAATTGAGTAGTAAAAGTTGATTTTTAGAATCGGCTTTGCTGCTTTATTTTATCTAGAAACGATGCTCTAAAAGCGCAATTATTTTCAATCAAAACGATTCGTTTAATCTCCCATGTTTGCGGAGAAATTAATAAAGTAAATAATAACTCAATTAAACCCAATTATAAATAAAATAAAAATTGTTTTACAGGATTTACCATCAAAATATTATTATTTACAGTCAGTTGACCTCAATAAAAATATTTTTAATAAATTAGCGTAGGCTTTATTTAAATTGTGCAATATTCAGAGGTTGATTAAATGTAAACAGTTCACAAAAAATATAATTTTCGGGTTTTTATAAGCAAATGTAAAAAATATACAATAGAAACATATAAAAAGCTCAAACTTTTCTGACAGTGTTAAACGGTCAAGTTACGAAACATAACTGGATGTATTCCAACATGTACTGACATGAAATGTCAGTCAGTTTGCAACAGGCAACTTTGGCTTGTTTGTGTTCCAATCCCGAACATACAAGAACTAACAATCAAGTTTATTTTCATAAAGTTGAAAATGTGGATTCAAATTAGAGTATCAAAGGAATGTGCTAATGAAAGGTTAGAATTCCGAAAATAAAAAAAAAAGTAAGAAACAAAGATTTTGGGTGGGCGGTAAAAATGGTGGATGCGCCGGGACAAATCGTTGCAAAATACTTTGTAGCGTTGGAATAAAGTTACCACTATTGACAAATACCGTCTTTCCGCTCCCTTGCGTGCCATAATATTCCCGCTTTTGGCGGAATTCCGAATATTAATAGAACTCCATTTATTTCAGTGTTTTCTCTTTTCGAATATTAAACTGAAGATGACTTCATGATTACAAGACAAATACCCCAACAAACTGAAATTTTGTTTCCCTACATGGAGCAAGCATTTACTCTCCGAGTATCAACCGATCAATATGACGCCATCAATGTAATGAAATTAACTTTCGAAAGCTTTGAATCAGGACGTAGCCCACTCAATTTGTTTACAAGTCACGTCTTCAAGTCCAATTCAGTGTCCTTCATAATGTCAACACAACGCTTTTTTCTTTATACTTTGAAACATTACGTTCGAATGTATTTAACTTTAGCACACGCGACCACAATCGAGTTTCTAATGCATCAGCAGAGGTTTCGTGACTTGCCATCGTCTATTTGAACAGCGACGGCAAAATATCCGTCAACCTTATCTTGAAGTCATGTCGCCAGAGAACTGGTTCTTGCAAGCCACCTTTTGCTGAATAGTCGACGACATCGACGCCTCTGGCTATCGCCCCAACTTACACAATCTCGTCGCTGTCTATTAAGTACTCAATGATGGGCTCCCCTCTTTATTGTCGGGTGAAAATTACATTTGTCAAAACGCGGAATGGCGAGTTACTTCGGCTGTTACCATTAGAGGACGTTGAACTGTAAATTCAATTTCGGACAGCTTACCTCAGACAGAACGTAATTCAGAATTTTTACACGCTAGGCGCTAGACAATTTCAAACGTGGGAGGATTTTCCGAGGAAGTGCGCCGGAAGTTGGTAGATATTTCGACAATTTTTAAAAATCAGACTAAACTTCAAAAAAAATTAAACCGAATTTCAGACCCTTTTATAAACAGTTTGAATCATGATCAGGCCCGAGCCGAAACCTTCTTGCGCCCGTGTGTGAACCTAATGTGCCGCCCCTATCTCCCCCCATACAGTACTCAACCAAAATTTTAAAACAAAAAAACAAAAATAATGTAATTATAATTAACCAAAATTCACTGTTTAACGTTCAACGATCGTGATTGGCTACCGATTTTCGTGTTTCGCCTTTAACATTTTTTGTTTTAAAATTTTGGTTTCGTATTGCTATCTGTAGGTGTCTATTATCCATTCAATAAAATTTTGAAATTTTCCAGAAATTTTATAAATGATGGGCCAGTTTACATTGAGATTCACTTAATTGCGTATTTAATTTGATGATTGGCCACAGTTGATTAGCAAAAAACAACCAGGTCGTTTAAACACCAAAATTAATAATTATTAAATTTTAAAGATTCAGGAGCCAGTTTCATAATCATTCATTTAAAATTTAAAACGAATTTTTGCTATAGAAACAAATTGTTGTAACAATACTTTAATAAAAGACCTTTAGTTAAAGCCGCCTTTAAGCGACGATTATAAAACTGGCCCCAAGTTACCTTCGGTAAACCAAGCCCCGAAATTAGAAATATTTGCCTATTAATTATAAATAATTTTCTTTATTTTGTAAATTATATCTTTACTCTTCTTATTATTTATTATCTTATTAACTACAGGTGTCTGGAAAGTCGCACACCAGTGCAGCGTATCATCGGACAATGCCATAAATCACCAAATGTTTAAAAAAATCCATGCTTTCAATTTTTTGGAATCTGATGGATTGAAGAGTAAAAGTATAATTCCAAAATTAACAATTTTTGTGCAATAATTTCACGTTCAAATGAATTTGTTACGTAAAGAACATTTTGTGCAGAGGCAAGTTGCAAAAAAATCGAAAAAAAATTCGTGAAATAATGGCTGAAAAGTATTAAACAATATTTTTGAATATGACTTTAAAGACTAGAAATTTAAATTATTGAGGGAACAGTTTAGCAACTTTGTCATTTTTCTAATTTTATTTTAATCCTTTTTGGTACTCTCGGGAACCCCCAATTACCCTTTTTCAAGATGGTGCGCCACTTTCCGGACACCTGGATATCTAGGCACTGACTTAAAAAACATGCCAACGGAAGCAACTCGATATTCAAAGAATATTATTTGTTGCACGTTAAAATTGCACTCCTATTAGCGTCATTTGAAACAATTAAAAATTCACACAAAAATTTGCTGAATTTCAGAACTGATTTGCACGTACGTTTGTTTTTAAATGCTCTCACAATGAATAAGAGAAACGAAATATAATAGAAAAGCATGTCTTTTATGACAGTTTGCAACAAAATTGGTCATAGAGTAGTTCTAGATATACAACATATTAAAGCTATGAATAAAAATAATCGGAAATATATCTGTAATTTGAACGTTTTTTTTGTTTGGGCTTTTAAATTTTTTTGTTATGAATATTTTTTTAATAAACCGGTTATGTGGCCGCCCGCGTGCAAGGCACGCACATATGGACGGCTCGGGCCTGATCATGACGTACCTAATTCAGTAGAAGCTATTAAATCATTCAGAAACTTTGACACTGTCAATTTAAATTGTCTTTATGGTGCTCATCTATTTCTGTCTTCTGCAATCTAGAATTATCCTATTTTTGACTGAAGAATTAAAAAAAAAGAACACATTTTTTACATGAAGAAGTTGACAAGAAAAGGAGAGACAGGAAGTTAAATAGGTACAAGAATTTGAATTTTAAACAATTTAGGTATTAAAATAAGAAATCGTAGAATCGCCTCATCGCGTTCCTAGAGACCATGAAGTATTTAGAAACCTATTTTTGTAAAATCCAAGGCCTCAAGAAAAATCTCCCAAAGGCTGATGCAACGAAATCGTACAATATTTGTCTTTCTTTGAGTGGTTGACGAAAGAAGGCCTCTGGAGGTCCGCAAACAAAAATTTTCAATCGATAAGACGCCCAACAAAACAAACTTAACTAAGAAGATAACTGCTCGGACAGGAAGCCATAGAAAAACCGATCACATCGCAAATTATAATTTCCGTTTCACAGCTTCGCAGTCTGATTAAATCCGTAATATTAAAATGTAAAGAGATGATTGAAAGTTTAGAACCATGCAGAGACGTGAAGTTAATGTTCACTATATGTCTTTTCTCCTGACAGCTCTTCCTTAATAACACCGGCGCCAGTGATAATCGTAAAAACGATGAATGAAGACATTACCGGAGGAAGGAATTAATTAAACACCGAAATGTGTAGAGCCGTGTTTCCATAAAAATTTAAAGTAAAGTTCATACTCAAAATCAAGTTTAATAAATGGGAAACTTAGACACAATTTGGGTTCAGCTTGTTAAGGTAGGAACAATAAAGACAGAACAATGTAGCAGAAGTGACAGTGAAACACTCAGATGTTCCCGAGATCTGCGCTAATGTAGTCGATAAAGCATCCCACAAGTAGACAATAGAAAGTTAAACTAGTGAATCAACACAATTGTTTTTATATTTTCGTTCGGCGCTGGTGAACACAGCCATTAATCGTGTGAATCCCCCAATTTAAAACCTAATTCTTCAGTATTACCCGTTTTGTAAACAAAGATTTTCATGCTCAACTAAACAACGGTACAACGGATGATGAAATTACATAATGTACAAATGAGAATATAAAACGGAACTGCTAAATGCTGTGACCAAGTAGACGCTGCGGAATTGAGGAAATAACGAGATGGAGGTCTCAGACGTCGCTCTCATTTTAACTTACAAAGTTGCAAAGATATTGTGGTTAAAGAGGCGTGTTGTAATCTTCACGTTGCGATAAAATCGAACTGAAGACAATATGAGTTGAGACATAAATTTACAAATAAGCGTTCAAACTGCATTATGTCCACTACATAAATATCAGTGGCATTAGTTGGTTCGGTTGTTGTATTAATTTATGTTTGTGGGGTGTACACAATGTATCATCAGAACGGATCTAATAGCAGGGATCTAAATAAAAAAAATGTTATATTTATAAGCTAAGTGCTTATCCCTGTTATGGATCGACGTTAGTATTGGAAAAGCAGTTATTCAGACATAGAGCCATTACTTAGAGCGTAGAGCCACGAAGTAACTTACTAAGGATAAATATAAACGACTCGATTTTCTTTCTAAAGTGCGCCGGGTCAACGAAAATAGCTCCTTTCTCCCTCAGGTAGAAATAATCCACTGGTCTTATTAAATCATTGGAATTATTTGCACAGCAAACGCAAACTCTGGAAGTTTGTCAAAAATCCATCAGAACAACGCAAAGTAAATTCACGCTTTGCAAAGTTCTCCGAACAACTCCAACTCTTTCGTGTAGTTAAACCATAAATAAAATTAAAGATTCCTGCCAGTGATGTGTCTTTAAATTATATTTATATTTTAATCCTTGCGAGAAAACTCGGATAATTTAATAACGCCCGGAACTAAGCTCGGTTTCGGATAATGAAGGTGGATGCCCCGCTAAGATTACAGGGCAGGACTAGCACCTAACGCTGCAAAAATTAAATCTAATTAATTCAACTAAGAACAACGTGTCGGCACGCTCCTGAGGAAAATCGCAAGTCAAACAATGTTGATTAAAACCGGTCGGGAATTTTTCAAGATCCGTTCTAATTTGCCGAGGGTCGTGTACTGTGCGCTTTTTAAGCTGTAAACAAAATTACATAAAGCAAATAAACCTCAAAGATAACGCTTCAAAATTGTAAACGTAATAATGCCTTGGTTGATGGAAGATTTATTCACTCATCAGCTTAAATTTACATAATTCCTCAATTAGGAAAAAGCCTAGAATCGCGCCAGAATTAATCCTCGGATGTTAATCAAGCGTGGGCCTCAACAAATCATTTTTTTACACGACAAATTGAATAGTATTGTGAAATTTTGCTTTTTCAGTTCGTCGTGGATCAAAACTGGCACGTTGCCCGCACGCCACCTGCTTAGCGCCCGAAAGAACAATAAAATCAACTTAATTACCAATATACCCCTATTAAAATGTGGGCTAAACCCGTAAATAACGATTAACGAACCACAAACTGTTATAATTTACAATTATCCCCTTAAATATGCTTGTGAAAATGTTGCACTTGCTATTCAAATTTAACACCCTTGCTCTGCTGTATCTCTCGGCAATGCAACCAAATAAATTCCGCGCGTATATTTTTTCGTTCGTTTGGAGGCGTTGTTGAGACCAGATAACAATAAGAATAAAATACTGTATGAAAATTTCCTCTCTCTAAATCGAAATCAATAGATGCCACAGGGTAGAAGCTGCTTAGTTGGGGAAAATGTTGGTATTAACGAGTATCTATTGGACTCGGGGGAATAAAAATGCACCAACATTACAAGTGATAATGGTTTTAATTTCCTCGGAAAAATGCAGACGAGGTGATCGTTATTCTTAGAATACATGCACAATCTGCACCGAATAAGCAATAGAGGATGAATGCGGCTCTAGACGGCCAAGTTAAATTAAGTTTCCGAATTCAGTTAAGTGTAAATTGAAACTTATGGTTCTCCACAATTTGTTGGAACAGAACTACTTAACGAAACGTGGCCCGATTTCTACTTTTGAAATATTACGACGGCTTTTATTTGCGAGAAATGTTTAAATAACTATTAATCTAGTTTACAAGGAGTTCTAAGCTTCCATTCGCAGTGCTCAAATTAGCACAATTTTTACGAGTCTTGTTTGGCGCATCCACCATTTTCTACGGCGATAAACTTGCTCCAATTTTACTTTACTTCTTTCCAGATAAATAAAATAATATTTATAAAAGCGCTCTTTATTTAATTTTACAACTATATTAAAAAAGATATCGCTAAAGGAAGTACTCTTAATGAGTTTTTTAAATACGATGTTTTATGTTTTATTACGCCCTTGAAGATATCTAATTTGTTCGTTTTTTTTTTAATTTCAAGCATGTAAATCCAACGAACAAACAAAACATTTTTGATTGTTAATTTCACGCTACATTCGCATAAGAGCATCCCGATAATTTTAATTAAGTTCCGACTGTGTTAAATATGTGGTTTTCCAGACACTGAATACAAATCGCCAATATTTGCCTTGAATAATTATCACAGTATCAATAATGAACGACAATTGCAATTATAAGCAAACATTTAAATGTGCTCGTTCTAATTAAAAATCGTTGGTACCATTTAAGTTTGTTCCGTTACGCAATGGAATTGTGTAAGCAAGCAATTACTTAATTTTATTAATAACGTAAATCTCTTCTGCAAGAAATGTAAATTGTAAACAAACACATTCAACAAATGTGTCTGAGGCACCTGCTGTAGCTAAGTTTAAGCTTGTAGTCGCTGTATGTTCGTCGTCTCTGAACTAACTGCATAAATTTATGGCAGTGCACAAGTTTCACTTCCGTGAAAATCCAAACAGTAGATATGCAAATATGAGCCCAACAAATCCGTCAACAATATACATCGAATTGAAACAAAATGCAGATTTTTGCCTCCCCCAAATCGACTATTAGATTGCGTTTCTAGGAAACGTCTAACTAAATAACTCATGGTTTACCACATGCATGAACTGTGGAAGTATTTGCTGGTGTACTAATTAGAAATGCACCGCTTGTATGTCAGTCAAAGACCAACCAGCACGTTATCAACTGATAAGCTTTGGCACCGGTAAAAAATAGACGAGGGTTAGTCACGGAAGGGTGTGTTTCCTGACGCTTTCTACTAAACTCGATTTTATATGTCTCTTCGTTTTATGAAGAATCTGATTTAAAAACCTCGTTAAATTTATAATTGTAAAGACCGGATATTCAAATAGCCTATTGTTTTATGTTGCTTTAAAAGAAATTTAAGTGATTTTTTCGTCGAATCCTATTTTTTTAACGGAGGGGTAAAGTTTTATTACCCGTTTAAAACAAGAATTCGGGAACGTGACTGGGATCGAACGTTCGTATTTTGTATCATTAGTTGAAATTATATTTTTTGTTCACACTTTCACTCTGCAAAACACACCATTCAAAGTTTTATTACCCTCTTAGCTCCCGGTATTAAACCGCAGATTTCAGGTCCATCCTCGGGATATCAGCTTTTTGTTGTGGCTGTTTTATTAAATATAACTCTCGTAAATCCGTGATATATACGGGTTGTGTCTCTTTAAGGACCAACGTAGTAAAAATCTTGTGTTATTGTGAGTCATTGTAATTAGATTATGTAGCACCCGTGCGAGATTATAGACAAATTACAGCTCTCAGTAATCTCAACATTACTCTTAAGCTTGTAATGTCACCACACTTCTTATCAACATCCCGGCAGTTGGTGTGCATAATCCTGCTGCCATATATTTAGATATCCTGTAGCAGGATTACTTCGCCAATACAATTTCAGAACAATCTCGCACAAAGAACAATCTCGAATACTGACACTTTTTATGAAACAAAATTAATTAGAAGACCCCCTCGGAAAACACCTGTTGTGAAAGCTATAAATTTCACCTCGCAAGTATTATTTTAAAAAACAAATTTTAGAACCTCGTTCTTGTAAGTCAGAATTTAGAGCCTCAGGCAAGTGGTCCTTAGAGGAGCCTCAATAGATGAATATAAGATTTCGTAAGGACAAGCCGAAACAGAGATAATCTCAAAACATATTACACTCTCAACAGGGATTTGAAATATGACTCTGTTAGTATTCGCTTTGTTCGTGTGTTGCGCCTTTGGTCATTTCCCCGACTGTTCCTAAAGATTTATAAATTCAATATTTCTTCGTTGCGGCGATAATCGTGACATGTTGGAGGAGTAAATTAAATATTTTGTTTTGTTTGGAAAACACTGAACTTAGTTTGGAGACTAGCAGGTGCCTCTTTATTTACATTTTGTTGTAGCAGAGTTCGAGGTATTAATTAATTAAATTAGGTAATTGCTGAGTTGAGACTGTTTCGTCTTAGGTGATGGGTGGATGGAAATTTGATTATTTCTGACAAAAATGTCTCCTATTACTGTTTAACGAGACGGTTTGTTGCGTGGGCAAAGTAAATACGCTAATTCGTTTCAAATTCCTAGAGAATTTAAGAAAAGAAAAGAGATTTTTTATGGAAGTTATTTTCTTTGGTATACATATGAATTTCGCGTCCTTAAATCGTTGGAACTCCTCACTTTTTCTTGGCCGTTTCCGCAAAACGACGTCCAAGGTAAAATTAGTTTCTAAGTTTATTAGTCCAGCATTGTTGGAGGAAATCGTGCTCTAATTTCCGTTGAGATATTGAAATGATCCGCGTATAAATTTGGAAACTAATATGTACGGAAGAAATGAGGGTAAGTTATTAGGAGTCCGTTACCGCACACATAACTTACAAGAAATACGTGCAGAACGATCCATAGTGCGCACCTGAATTTAATATCAGAATTTCAGAAAGTTCCAGCAGTGACAAATGTTACAATTAATATAACAGTGGTTCTGGATAAATCACTCGAGTCTTGAGTAACATTCCACAGTTTCAGCTTTGCAGATTAATTATTGCACGCGTCTTCAGCTTCTCACAACAGGATGAGATGGCATCTTTTAACGAATATTGTTACCTGCTATGAATAAACAAAATTACAAGCACTTTACGCTAACAATGGCTGAGCACACAATGAACTCCATTTGCTAACAATGAAAAACTACTAGTAATGTCAGGAAGTTTCCATGATTGAAAACGTCCTCTCAAATTTCTGCAATAACTGACAAAGTTGCTTTTGTTTGTGGAGTCTGACTCGTTTTATGAGGATAAATCTTGACCGATGGTGGCAATCAATCGATTCTTAATTTCATAAAATCACAGTCTATCCTTTATCTCAGGAAGCCATCAATTATTTTATCAACGCTGAAAGATTCGAGCTTGACGTTAATGCGTTTGGTCATTTGATCCAAGGAGCGTGGAATTATGATTCCGTTCAGAATAAAAGTAAAATTCGGATATGTGAGCTGAAACTGAAATTTATAATGTAGCCTCTTCAAGTTTGTTTTTCAGAGGAAATTAGTCAACAATATTATACCTTCGTTTCTATATTTTCGCGCACCAAAGGGAGTTCATGACTTTCCATTAGTTAATTCGAATCCTTGTGATATATTAAGGAGATTATTCACAAAGACAGACTACATTATTTTCAGTTATGATTCGATTTGCTCTACATTAAAATGGTATGCTTAACTGAAATACGATACTAGTGATTACCGTCATAAATTATTCTCTAATTACCTGTAGTTATAATTTTAGGTTTCCTCACCTCAAAAAGCTATAATTTACATAATTTTATAGTTGCCGTGTTGTGTTCTTTTCATTACTGTGCCTACTTCTACATGAACCTTAACTTATCTCACGGAATTGTAACGTGGCGGTAAAAACTGCACAAATGACATGCTTTGAAATTATTGTGATTAATTTCGCAATTAGTCGGTCATAAATTAAACGAGGTGACAATTCACGTTACATTTACTTCAAACACATTTTAGTTTTAGAAGCTCTGATAAATGATAAGATTTAACATTGTTCGAAAGCGTTTCCGCAAATCTATTTTATCAGTACTATCACTTATATTCTCCTGAACTTCCTTCTGATTACATTATCACAAATAAAAGCATTTCGATCGGTTTCGAAATTCTTTTTCAACTTACTATAACTCATCTTTCATCATCCGGTAGAACAGTTACTAAATGACCAGCTAAAAAGACGACCACGATGGAATCAGTGACATGGAAAACACTCTTACAATTCACCGTAGCAATTTCTCTTTCAGTTACCGTCGATTGCTGACCATCCACTTCTTTTCATCGCTTTAGCAGCGGTTCTTCGTTTTGTTAAACTGCTTTTTCTCTAGATGGAACAAGATCAAAAGTTTTACAATGTATGGCGTTTTTTTTGGTGTGCAATTTTAGTAACTTCGGTGTTACACCGAGGAGATCTGTAGTGTTAATTAATAGCGAAGTTGTTGGTAAAGTGAAATTATTTGGTTTCGGAACCGAGACGTTTGGAGCATCTGTTGGAAGTTTCGAGCACATTTCATTAAAAAAAATGGTAGAATTGACAATTTTTAAAAGTACGAAATTACGAAAAATATTCTTGTAAAAACATTTAAAAATGGTGGATGCGCCGCGAAAACTCAACCGTGCATCGGTTGATGCATAAAAAAATTTAAAACTGCATCACAGCACCAAAACAAAATATTTAAAAAGTAATGCACCGTTTCTAAAACGACACATCACTAAACTGTTAAACAAAGTTATACAAAGACAAGAAATTAAACGGAAATTATTTAAAAATTAAAATTTCCGAAATTTGTGTTTTTTGTTCTATAATTTTGCAATTTGCTACAGTTAATACACAGCTTAAAAATAGAAACTGCCCCAAATATTATAGCTGTAAAACTAGAATTACTAATGTTACAAATTTTAGTAGAGAATCAAGGAAATTTTTGGTTCATCTTCAAAATAAAAATTTCTAAAATTTGTGTCTTTAGCTCTACAATTTTGTAATTTGGTAGAGTTAATACACGACTTTAAAATAATAACTGCCTCAGATTTTTTATCTGTAGCACTAAAATTACCAAAATTACGAATTTTAGTGAAGGATCTAGAAAATTTTTGCTTCGTCTTCAAAATAAAAATTTCTAAAATTTGTGTCTTTACCTCTACAATTTTGCAATTTGGAAGAGTTAATACACAGCTTAAAAATAGAAACTGCCCCAAATATTATAGCTGTAAAACTAGAATTACTAAAGTTACAAATTTTAGTACAAAATCTAGGACATTTTTGGTTCATCTTCAAAATAAAAATTTCCAAAATTCGTGTTTTTTGCTTTACAATTTTGTTATTTGGTAGAGTTAATGCACGATTTTAAAATAATAACTGCTTCAAATTTCATATCTGTAGCACTAAAATTACCAAAATTACAAATTTTTGTGAAGGATCTAAAAATTTTTGCTTCATATTCAAAATAAAAATTTCTAAAATTTGTGTCTTTAGCTCTACAATTTTGTAATTTGGTAGAGTTAATACATGACTCTAAAATAGTAACTGCTCCTAATTTCATAGCTGTAGCACTAAAATTACCAAAATTACGAATTTTAGTGAAGAATCTAGAAAATTTTTGCTTCGTCTTCAAAATAAAAATTTCTAAAATTTGTGTCTTTACCTCTACAATTTTGCAATTTGGTAGAGTTAATACACAGCTTAAAAATAAAAACTGCCCCAAATATTATAGCTGTAAAACTAGAATTACTAAAGTTACAAATTTTAGAAGAGAATCTAGGACATTTTTGGTTCATCTTCAAAATACAAATTTCCAAAATTCGTGTTTTTTGCTTTACAATTTTGTTATTTGGTAGAGTTAATGCACGACATTAAAATAATAACTGCTTCAAATTTCATATCTGTAGCACTAAAATTACCAAAATTACAAATTTTTGTGAAGGATCTAAAAATTTTTGCTTCATATTCAAAATAAAAATTTCTAAAATTTGTGTCTTTAGCTCTACAATTTTGTAATTTGGTAAAGTTAATACATGACTCTAAAATAGTAACTGCTCCTAATTTCATAGCTGTAGCACTAAAATTACCAAAATTACGAATTTTAGTGAAGAATCTAGAAAATTTTTGCTTCGTCTTCAAAATAAAAATTTCTAAAATTTGTGTCTTTACCTCTACAATTTTGCAATTTGGTAGAGTTAATACACAGCTTAAAAATAGAAACTGCCCCAAATATTATAGCTGTAAAACTAGAATTACTAAAGTTACAAATTTTAGAAGAGAATCTAGGACATTTTTGGTTCATCTTCAAAATACAAATTTCCAAAATTCGTGTTTTTTGCTTTACAATTTTGTTATTTGGTAGAGTTAATGCACGACATTAAAATAATAACTGCTTCAAATTTCATATCTGTAGCACTAAAATTACCAAAATTACAAATTTTTGTGAAGGATCTAAAAATTTTTGCTTCATATTCAAAATAAAAATTTCTAAAATTTGTGTCTTTAGCTCTACAATTTTGTAATTTGGTAAAGTTAATACATGACTCTAAAATAGTAACTGCTCCTAATTTCATAGCTGTAGCACTAAAATTACCAAAATTACGAATTTTAGTGAAGAATCTAGAAAATTTTTGCTTCGTCTTCAAAATAAAAATTTCTAAAATTTGTGTCTTTATCTCTACAATTTTGTAATTTGGTAGAGTTAATACACGACTTTAAAATAATAACTGCTTCAAATTTCATAACTGTAGCACTAAAATTACCAAAATTACGAATTTTAGTGAATGATCTAGAAAATTTTTGCTTCGTCTTCAAAATAAAAATTTCTAAAATTTGTGTCTTTAGCTCTACAATTTTGTAATTTGGTAGAGTTAATACACGACTTTAAAATAGTAACTGCTCCTAATTTCATAACTGTAGCACTAAAATTACCAAAATTACGAATTTTAGTGAATGATCTAGAAAATTTTTGCTTCGTCTTCAAAATAAAAATTTCTAAAATTTGTGTTTTTAGCTCTACAATTTTGTAATTTGGAAGAGTTAATACACGACTTTAAGATAATAACTGCTTTAAATTTCATAACTGTAGCACTAAAATTACCAAAATTACGAATTTTAGTGAATGATCTAGAAAATTTTTGCTTCGTTTTCAAAATAAAAATTTCTAACATTTGTGTCTTTAGCTTTACAATTTTGTAATTTGGTAGAGTTAATACATGACTCTAAAATAGTAACTGCTCCTAATTTCATAGCTGTAGCACTAAAATTACCAAAATTACGAATTTTAGTGAAGGATCTAGAAAATTTTTGCTTCGTCTTCAAAATAAAAATTTCTAAAATTTGTGTCTTTAGCTCTACAATTTTGTAATTTGGTAGAGTAAATACACGACTTTAAAATAATAACTGTTTCAAATTTCATATCTGTAGCACTAAAATTACCAAAATGACGAATTTTAGTGAAGGATCTAGAAAATTTTTGCTTCGTCTTGAAAATAATTTTTTTTTTAAATTTGTGTCTTTAGCTCTACAATTTTGTAATTTGGTAGAATTAATACATGACTCTAAAATAGTAACTGCTCCTAATTTCATAGTTTTAAAAATCATAGCACTAAAATTACCAAAATTACGAATTTTCGTGAAGGATGTCGGTAATTTTTGCTTGGACTCCAAAACAAAAATTTCTAAAATTTGTGTTTTTGGCTCTACAATTTTGAAATTTGGCAGAGTTAGTACACGTCTGAGAAATAGAAACTTTCTTAAATTTCATAGCTCTTAGCACTAAAATTACCAAAATTATAAATTTTAGTATACCTAAGATCTAAGAAATTTTTGCTTCATCATTAAAATAAAATTTCTAAAATTTGTCATTAGCTCCACTTTTGTAACTTAGTAGAGTTAATACATGACTCTAAAATAGTAACTTCCCCTAATTTCATAGCTGTAGCACTAAAATTAACATAATTACGAATTTGGATGTCGAAAACGTTTCGCCTTCAAATGAAAATTGACACAAAGGCTTTTCCTCTTTGTGGTCGCCTCAAACGAGTAAATCCCGATATAAACAGATGCAATGCATATCAATACAAAGTTAAAACATTTTTAGTTACAAATTAAACTTGATGTCTATTGTGAAATAATGTTTGATTGAAATCATGAATTATTTCATCAGAGAGCGAATTAGTAAACAATTAGCGCATTTTATGCAGTAATTTTGAATTAATTGAAAATGCATAGAGAGGACAAAAGGCGATTTGCTAAAAACTCAAATTAATTCTACTTTTTGTTATTTGGTTAAATCGTACATGACAGTACTGAAATTAATTATTCTTTGATGTGTCGAGTGCGCTAATGTGATAAAATTCAGTTCGGATTTGTTATTTTTAAATTTCATAGACGCTAAGATCTGAATTTTAAATGAGCGATTTGGGATTTGAATTTTTTCCTTTAATCCGTCGGTTTTGTATTTTCCTTTATTAATAAAGTCGTGGCCGCCATTTTCCCGTTAAAGCCCGGATGTAACTCGAGCATTTTCAAAGCAAAACTTAAATCCCTCAGCACATGCCATATCGCCATTACGCTAACTTATGGACATTTACAGATTATTCTGTACATATCGTTAGATTAGGTTACAGATTGGCCTGAAAGTCGTCTTCACGAATAAAATAATAAAAGCTAATGGCTAATTTTCCGTGCGCAAACAAACAGAATTTAATAGTCTGTCAGTTTTCAGACGACGTTGTTCGTTTCAATAACAGCTTTCAATTTTGTGAGCGAGTGTCTTGAAGGAAATTGGAAAACTACCAATCTGTTTGCGATAATATTCAAATTACGTTGCAAGTGGGAGATAACTGATGTACTGAAAAGTACATGATGTTGACAGAAATAGTGTCGTTTCAGCGATAGGTTGAGTTTTTCCTGAAATTGCAAACTGTAATTATATGGAGATTTTTGTAACGCAACCATGTGGAAAATCATGTAATTTATTTGGAGAGTGGATACATAATTTAATTATTAAAATCCATTTTCATATGGACCAATATAATTATTTCTCTCGCTGTAGTTAAATCCTGCCATAAAATCAGTTGTAAAATAATAATTAAAATAATTGCACCAAATATAATTCCATCATAATTCACTCATGAATACGCATCATTTAGTTGCGAGTTCTTTTGTACAATTACGAGAAAATTAAAAGTACATTATTTATGTGTGAGACATTAGAAAAAGATTAAGTTTGTCCACGCAAAAATGCATTCAAGAGTTTTAAAATTTCGCCATAAATTCCCCACTTTAATTAAGTCTCATTTGTAAATAGCATGTTTATTCCATGATTTGTGGTCTTCGCCGTCCCCGAAATAAACTAAGCAAACGAATTCCGGCTTCGACTTTTTGCGGTTTCACGAAATAATTAAATTTTTGGATCTGTCACCGAGCCATCCTGCTCCGTTATTTATACCAACCGCAAAAACGGAAACCGTTTGTTTCCCCAAGTTTAATTCCGCCACCCTTAAACTTATTCCGCCTGACTATAACAACAAGAAAGGACAATGCGCTCCGATAAGTTAAAGGTCAGTTCTGGGGATACTATCTGTGGTAGCGGATGTTTTCAGACGGACATTAACGGTTAACCCACTTTGCTTTAGCGGCTATCCAAGAAACTTCGCCAACTCTCTGGTCGCACCGGTGATGCTTTGTTAAACAGTTTGGTGGATGATTACAACGATGCTTTTTCTACCTCTGGAGACTATGAAGGAGTTTTATCGCTTGTGCTCGTTTCGTTTTATTTGCTCTTTTTTGGACATTTTTTGGCCAAATTTATTAACACACAACATTGAATCTAATGAAATTTCCGGCCGGTTTCCAAACATACACCGAAGGAACGGAGAACAATATATGGCAAAAAGTTTATATTTCAAGAAAAATTACTCAGACGCTGTATTTACTCACATAAAAGTAAAATAAGAGAACGACGCGCGACGCGTCGGTGGACTCGCTCATTTCAAAGAGATATGAACTGCCATTAAATGGACAATATTACAAAAATTAGGTGGATTTTGATAATTTGTTCCTGACAGTTTGCACCCGACAATTTGTTTCCGGCTTATTCGTTCCCCGTTTTTTTTTGTCCCAAATGCAATTTGATAATAATTTAAAAGTGTAAAATACAGGATGTTTCAACAACGGCAACTGAATTTTTGATCTTTTAAGAAAATGCAATACAATGGTCAAACAGTATTTGTTTGCCCATGGTAATAGAACAATATAAACCCAACCGCCGATTCTCTGATGGTGACAATTCCAAGAATTCCATTTGTGGAGCCTTGTCACAAATTAAGTTTTAGTAATAGTTATTTGTATACCAAGACCTAAAAGTGTAAATATAATAACAAGTAATAAATTATGAAGCACGAGTTATGTGCCGATTTTAAAGTTTCAAATTTTACAAAACCATTTGAATTCTTGGATCGATTTTCTTAAGATCCTTTATTATCTGAGATACTTTCAGTTATTTTTCCAGGTGTAATTAGGTCATTTCAAGTGGTCATTTTAGATCGTAATTTCTTGTAACCTGAGCCACGTGTACTTTAGTAGCAACTTGCCCTTTTTTTATTATTTTTCGATTCATTGTTAGCGCGGCATTGTCCCCATTACAATATTTCTCTTTGCAAAGAAGACAACCGCCTTTCTTTATCAGATCAGTCGCCCCCTGTACTGAACAAAACCCCTTATTACAGCGCTAAATCACGTCTTAGCTTATTTCCATTGCTTCATTTAGATAAAACCAAAGTAATGATTAATTTGAATGAAGAAGGTTTCATTTCCGTTTCACTACAGAGCTTAATAAGCTTTCAATGTTAACATTGTCGAACGCTGTGTATTAATACCTTGTCAAATGATTGAAATATTAAATATCGTGTCTAGCGACTGCCATTTCCATGCAGGAATTTCCGTATTTCTCTGCGACATTCTGCGAGAAATTTCCACTTTCCACCAACGACCTAATTTACACCGTCACGAAATAATTTGTCAACGGAGTTTCTTTTGATGTTTACAATTTACAAGAATTCACAAGGCTTTAATTTGATTACTATTTCGTCTTTCCGGAGTTATGGATAAAGTGTCGTTTAGATCAAGCTTTTTTTTAATTTTAATACCACAATGTTTTTGTCGCTGGAATGTTTTAAATAACAACATGTAATGTTGGTCGAGAGTTGTTGGAATGGCGAGATTATAACTTCCTTAAGCACAGTTTTAATTAAATGAGATATTTTAATTATGTGCAACTAGAGCGGGCTGCGTCCAACGGGAGCCATAAAATGATAATATCGGTGTTGAACTTTTTCGTTTTAGCCGGAGAATCGTATCAGAAGAAATATTGTCGACACATGTTTTTAACAACAGAGCTGGCTGCGAGGTCACAAAATTTACAATAAGCACGATCAGATTCTCCGTTCAAAAAAAGAACGGATCAAAGTCAGCGTGGAAGTATGTTTTTGATCTAAAATTTTTGAGAATAACATTAGTGACAAGTAATTATTGTGAAGGTCCACAGAGAAATTGCATGACGACTTTCTAATAAATTGCGTTTATTTTTTTAGTCTGTAAGTAAAGTGAGGTTAGGAATACTTAGTTTAGTCAATTTCATAAAAATAGGTGACCCTCGACATTACTACAAATGTGTGACCAATTTGCATCGCATTGCCATGGTGACTGCTTTTCCGCCAATCAAATGCCAGCAGTCAACTGATTATTGTGTAAAAAAAAAATGTGCGATTTGAATTTTTCAAGCGCCTTTGCGCTTATATAATTCAATCGGGCATTTTGTCTTGGTCTTACATGACTGACCGGGCGGGATCCGAAGATCCCTGACTGAGAGGAGAAATACTAGCGCAGCATTCGCCTAATCTCTAGAGGAAAACCTCTCAAAAACCTCTAGAACGCTAGGCGATTATTGTGTGAACCGGTCCTCAGTTTTTATATTTTCTTAAATCTGTGTAAACTCACCTTAAGCTCAGCTCCCCTCTGATTGGCTGGGTCGGGACTTGACGTTATGACGATTTTTCTGTTTTCGTTCACTTTTAGTCTCACAATCTCACTTTTGGTCTCACAACCTCACTTTTGGTTGAAATTTGGTCACCTCAAACTTCCCCAAAAGCTCCCTGTGCACTTTTCTTTTCCTGCCCTAACCTAACAATTTTTAAGGTTCACCAATAGTACAAACACTAAGAAACTGTTTTTGCGTTATGGAAAATCACTTTGGGTACTCAAAAGCCGAAAATTTCCCATGAAAATGGAAGAAAAACGGAAAAGTTGCACGTTTCAAACACGGCGTCACCACTTTGGATACATTCGGGTATGTTCGGGTGGTCACTTAGGGGTACCAACCTACGTTCTGTCATTTATAAATAATTATTTTCTTTGTTTATAATTAAATGTGACTATTACTTTTTAGTTTTAGTGGTATTGTCTTTGCTTTCTTATATTAATTAATTTTTTTCTATGTATTTATTACAAATTTTCAATTTTGGACGCCTTAAACATGACGTGGTTACCCGATGGCATCCGAAGTGGTACGAAATTTGCGAAATTTTGGATTTGTTGTGAATTGTTGTCTTAAATTTGTGTGTGGTTTTAAAGTGTTTTGTGTTCTCAGACGTTTCAGCAGTAATTATTACGTTCAGAGAGGAATAGAGAGGAAATGGTATTCACGCAAGGGTGAGTTTTTGAGTTTATACTAATAATGTGAGGTTATGTTAGTACCATTTTTTTCATTTTTTTGTACGGTATAACCATTGAATTAGGGAGCTATCGCCTGGTTTATTTAGTTCTTTGAATGGTTTTACTGCGAATAACAAGACGCGAAAGTAATTAAAAGTGCGAAACATCTCTGTTGATTGAAGTGCAAATTGCGCTCAACAGATGGCGCTACAAAGAAAAATTAGTTTTTTATTCTTAAGGAACTTATAAGAGATCCCTATGGATTTTGAGGAAACTTTTAGGCTTTCTAAGGATTTCTAAAAATTTTTACAAATATCTTAAGGTCCACACCAAACCAACACAAAGAAATTTTCATGTTGTGTCTGCAAGTAGTAACTCTCTGGAACCGTCAGGAACATTAGAGGAAGCGCAACAAAAACTCTTTGTTTGGTGGGGATGCACTATCCATTTCAAAGGGACTTTCAGGAGCTCCACTGTGTAGATGTTCTTGAAACGTCCCAAACCCTCAGAAAGACCAAAGTCCTGTCTTTAGGGGTAATATTTTCGCAGGAATTATAAATGGATATTTATGATTAAAGCCCGGACCCCATTTCCATAGCATGTCCCTCTAATAAAAGACATGCTCCAGGCACAAAAACCTGAATAAAACTGTCAATCTTTGATAAGCTAATTATTCCTGGATCGATATCTAACATTTTTAACACCACCAGCCTTTCACTTTCCCCGTTACGACACACCTGCTGTCATTCTCTGTAATTTTGCACCGGTTTGATAAGCCTCCCATTGAATCTATGTAAATACACGTCAACTGCTTTGATTTATCACGCAATAAAATATTAAGGGAAAAAAGGACCAGTCTGTGTAAATCCATTTAATAAATTCGAACAGCCACGCGAGGCGGTCCATTTTTTCTTTTTATGTTTTCTAAGTGTCAGAGATAATAATTTCCGGGGCAATTCATTGGAAGTTGTTATAATATGTCTTCTGGATTTTCTATAAGAGCTGCAAAGCCAGTGAAACCGCACCGAACTTAATAACTTTACATTAGCTGAACGTTAGATGGTTGGCACCGTTCTTAAGTTCGGAATTTAAGTGAGATATAGGATTACGTGAAGTTGGAAAGGGATGCTTGCATTAGACGAAATGACCGGGCGTGTTTTGTCGACGCTCAGGACAATCCTGAGAAGGACGAAAAGACAAATTGATTCCAGTTAAAGACTACTTCTATAGCTTTTTACTGTAGAGGCGCTTTCAGGAAAATAAATTCTTAAACAGTTTCTCTAGCCTTTTAGGTAGAAAAACCCAAAAAAATCACAAAATGTCCTTTGATAATTCATTAGAGATCCAACACGTCAAGCGGTCGTTTGCATGTGAGCAAATCATATAAAAAGTTAAAAATACCACCTCCCATTTAGTTTTATACAAAAAATACACGCATAAATGCTATTAAACAGATTGAATCGATTTCGTCAATCAGGAGCTCGGGTTTGTTTTCATTGTATTCTGATTAGTTCGCAGATTTATAGCTTGTCTTTTCACCTCAAAAAAATCATAAAACTTTCACGCCTACGAGTTATACTAATAGTTTAGAGAGTTGCTCGGAACCACTCTGGCAAATTTATAGGATTTTAAATAAGAATGTGGCACAAAGAAAGTATTAAAAATCTATAAAACCGTCAAACTTTGAAATTCAATTTATGATATGCAATAAACTTCGATTGTCAAGTTTGGCCGCGATGTCTAAATCAAATTGGGACGTTTCAATTTCCAGTTCTACTTTTGGGCCGCCTTTTCGCGATTTTTAAGATGAAATGAGCCGAGGGCGAGAAACAAATACAAAGGACCTTTAGTTACTTTTCGGAATCTTCGTCTTCATTTTTGTGTTACATTTTTATCTGTTGTTTGCACTTGGAAGAAGTAGAAGAGCGAGTTAAATAAATTTAATTTAGACAGACGAAGAATCGGTTTAATAAAAACTACTTTCTGAAGTTTAAAGTGATTTTATTAAGTCAGTGAACTTTAAAAGCTGTCTCTTTGTACCGAAGTCGGAAGCTCTCATACATACATTTCCGTAAATTTAAATGCCACAATTGAAACTTTGCGGAAGTCGTGCACTGAAAGTAATCTATAACGAAGAGTTCTCTATAAGTTTTGGAACAACTGATCGTGAGATTCTTGAGTCGATATGACAATTTTTAAATTTAATGCGACGCTCCGAGAGCAACGGAAATAAATCGTGGACATCCGAGCTATAATTTCAGTTCTTCCGGTAGTTCTGGGGTCATATTTTACAACCGACCCGAGCATCTGTACATGAAATATGGAACATTCAACAAAACCAAATAAGCAGTCGTTTCGTTTCTGCTCATTACTGTTACCTTAACTATAATAAAATAGTTAATTAACACAAGCTCCAGTTAGTGCTGCCAAAAATTACAATCTCAGCTTTGCTGTCGGTTTATTTCTTAATTATTTTACTAACTGCATTTTAAAAGCAGGCGAGCTCTTCTCGCGTTTATTCTTAATTCTAATTAGAGTTCTCATTAAGCAGGAAACCTTAATTATTGTAAATCGCCAACTTTGTTGGCATAACCGTCGACGATTTTTAATTAAATATTACCGGATTTCATGTACAGGATGAGCAATTTTAGGACAACTTAATACTAGTTTATTGCATTAAAATGAATTATTTAGGAGACGGTTACTGCGCGATTCCGGCGATGAAGAGGCGACATTGTCTCTGAATTGCCCACACTTGAGCGACATAATAAAACATTTCTAATTTAACAACGTCCTCTCAAATTTACCCAAAACTTCGAATAATTATAAATTTATCACGTTGCAACGTTAACAAGCGTCGATTCTCAAGTACCAATGTTTTCCCCATTTTTCGGTCGAGTGGTGCTCGCAAGCAATAAACAAGACCACAACAGCTGTATCTCTTTATTAAAATATATTCGGTTTCTTTCGTTGTTTCCGCTAAAATCATGCAATTATTCCAAGTTAAAATGAATAATGCATCATCTTGGTCTCGAGCGAATCCTTTGTGGTGATACTAACGAGACGGATATGCAAATATTCTGGAGGCATACACACGTCAAATAAGCTTTGTTTGTTTTTATGCGTATTTTGAACAACTGGGATCATTCGATGTTTTTGGACTTTATGAGAGGCCGGTTTTGTTATGGAAATGGAAGAAATTGGGCCGGAGAAGAATAAATTATTCAATGTGGTTTTTATGTAATCGGCCTTGTTTAACCGCCGAACCAAATCCGAATATAACTGTCCAAAAAAATTTGACATCTTCAGAATCAAAATTTTGTCCTGAGAATTGAACTCACCACAGATTTGACCAATCAGAGACATCCATTTTTTCAAATCAACCAATCACAACAAACTTTTTTTTGGAAATTTTATGAGTAAAATTTTTATAAATAATAATATAACAAGAGAGCTCGAAATTGTCTCGAGAAAAAAAACTGCTCGTCTGTCGGAAAATTTTCGACAATTTCGGACTCTCTTGTTATATTACCTACTTATGAAAATATGAACTTATAAAGAGAACATTTTTGAAAACTTTTTGAAAAAGACTGAACTAAATATCTGTGTAGTTTAATATCGCGAAGAAGTTAATAATAAAGCGTGCATTTCTCTGCCGATAAATGAAAACCGTTTCTAATATGTGCTGTGTTTTATGCGCAATATTTTCTCTTTGAGATCAATAAATTATCTCCGTTATTTGTTTTTTAGTACTCATTTGTCAAATACCTTCTGCATATTCATGTAACATTCAATATAATACCGACGGAAACACAAATACCCACTCACCACAAACTTACGATATCTCCTGACATGCGATGGAATTTTTATAAAATATACCGACAGGTGAGGGAGGTTATTGCACATAAATTTAGACGAAATAATGAAAACTTCAAGATAAAGTGGATTTTTGGGCATAATGAAACGTATTTTCGTGAAATATTTGCATTTTTGAGCAGCACAAGCACCTGTGCATGTGCTACTTCCGTAATCACCACGATTATTATATCGAAGAATTTTTTTACAAATTTATTCCATCTACAACGCCTCGAATTTTCTTTATATAATTCTGTTTCTGGGCGTCAATATTTTATTCACGAACATTGCGACTGTCGAGTCTCGTCACAACAATATTTTCTATTTCGTCGACGGAGGAAGAAAATTATTTACTCGGAAAAATGCAGGTCGGGGTAGATTTCAGCAACAAAACTTGTTAATCACGGTGAGTGTTCGAGCTGGCAGCAGAATAAGTGGGTTTCTCTCGGTTTAATCCCCAAAAGATTTTTAAAATGATATGAAATACAGAGGCGGAAAGTTGCATTGCCGAGGATCATTAATTGCGAGCTAAATTATGATTTATAACCTGTCTATCAAATTCTGTTTCCGCTTTGTAATTAAGCGGTAATTCACTCGGTTGTGATAATTAAAAACATTTTGATTTTGAGGTGAGAATTTATCCCCTGTTTTCTTGTTGCAATTTGCATGTCGATGCATTCAAACAATAAAAACAGTTTGTTGGGGTTACACCCGAGTTTGTGTTTGTTTGCTGGGAATTTTCACGTTAAAGTGTTACGTGGCGGCGGAATTACCACTTTTGTCCTTTTTGGAACTTAGTTACATGAAACCACGAGCTTAGCCAAGTAAGACCACGACGATAAAATACTTTCCAGCTTGAGCTAAATAAATAAAGTACGCAATTATTGTTGGGAAACGTGCTTTCCGGCCGATCGAAGCATTCCCAGGTAGAAGGGTAAAAAAGAGAAACCAGGGATTAGGAATTTCCGATGAGGATGATGGTAGAAACACGCAGGTGGAAACCGAATCCTACATTGTCCTTTTCAACGCTGCGATCGATCACTTGAAATCTGAAATGTTAATCATCTAAACACGAAATAATAACAAATCCGGTCTGATTTCGAGGATTCCAGAGATTTTGTCAATAAACGATATACATATTTAAGTCTCGGAGTTCGCTTACTTCGCTATTTAAATTACAAGGAGACTACGCATAAAAGCCAACAAAATCCCCACAAAGGAAACGTGAAATTTTAACAAATCGCTAAGCCTAAAAGGACCTCATCTAAAAACATATTTCCTGTATTCAATTTCAACTCTATCATGAAAGTATGAAATATGCTGAATCCATCTGAATATCGCCCTTCTTTCATCTGTAATTGAAGCAGATCGATCGTAAATATCTAGACAGGATAACACGACAGTTTTTTTTCAGTGAGTGATTTAGAATTCAGACAGGATAATGTCGAAAATGGAGCTCGCAAAAAGATCCAGCTATTAAAAATCACTGACGGAAAATTACGTACGATACAGGAGCGTTTGCTTAATTTACCGTCCAAGGAATGAAATGAAGCACGTCATTAAAACACTTAAGCGAAGGTTGAAGTACGGAAGACGTTTGTGAAGAGAGTGTTTCCGGACCCGGACCGGTAAACGGATTGTTGGCGTTAGAAATGCCGATTTGTCTGATGCTGATAATACGTGGCATCTGTTGGAGCTTGAATTTAACGGAGCTGTATTTCGTCACACAATTAAGGACATTTATTAAGACCGAAACAATGGGTTTATCGAGGATTTTACAAAAAATGCCGCAGGAGACGTATAGAAATGTGCACGTCATTATTTTAAAGGATCGACGATTTCGCCAACAGCGTTATCGTTCGATCAGCGACGGTTATTTCCACGACACTGTGCAAACACGCAATTTCCAAGCGAGGCTGCGGTCTTATTCTACTGAAAACAGGCCTAAATGTTGAGCGTTTTTCCAAAATTCTTTGCGTTGTAGCCAAATTAGCTGCTTTCCTTAGACCATCTGTAGTTTTTTATTGTCGACATTCTGTGATTTTCTAAATATTTTTGAAACACAAACGATTTTTTTAATTAAATAACACCGCCCTCGGCGCGTTTGTGTCAATTCCAAAAATATACGTTTTTCTCTCTGGAAATATTAGGAAAATGCGTCGCTTGTGCATTCGCAGAGATGAAATCTATATGAAAGTAGCCGCGTTTCATGGAACTGAACCTTTAGGCGGTTCATAGAAATTTAAATTTTATTTGGTATTCCACTTTTGATACGACCGCCATTTCGCCGACTAGCAGTCAATTTTTTTTCCATGAAAGTTTGTCCAATAATTAGAAATCTCTCTAAACATAATTTCAAATTTTGATGTTCAGTCTGCACTGAAATTTTATTGATTTAAGCTCACCCAAGTTTTTCAGGATTTAACTTTCCAAGCTTACACTTCAGAACTGAGATTCAAAGCTTGATCTAATTTTATGAAGCTTTTGAAGCTCTGACATAAAAAAATGAAAAATACTTACATTTGTGGTTAGCCTCCAACTCCAAGTTTCTGTATCATAAAAAAACAAACTTCCGTACTATTTAAGCTTTATTTACATGTTATGTCACATCGTTATTATTAGAACAGTTATAGAGCTAATTATTTTTATTGCACTCTTATAAAAATAGTTCAGTCTTTATATACATGACATTTACGTATAATATGTGCAAGACAAAAGCTGTGAAAATGATCGAAAGAACAATTCCCATCAATGTAAACTGAACACGTCTTATAAACAACAACGGGAGAAACATACCACTGACTTATAACGATATAGAGTCCTTTTTTTGACATACATTCTAATACAGTTTCAAAACAAAAGACCTCGCACTATCGATATTCTAAACGTGCATAGATGAATGTAACTATACATTTAAGAAGCAACATGGAAAAAAGACCTGTCAATGTACACTTAACTGTCACTTCTCACTCCACTTGTTATCACAAGGTTCGTAACATTACGTGGTTCTACCAAAAAAATCACACCACTTAAAAGAAATGAACGATTAGAACGATGACGAAAGTGGATAAAGATGTGAGGTGTTCACGTACGCCACTGCTGAAAGGGGCCATTCCGTGCTGATTCACCCCATAGACGGCGGGCTGGGCGGACGGCTCTACCATGTTCTCCATGTCTACGAAAATTTTAAGACAAAATTGACAAAAGAAAATATTGAAACCTACCATTGGATCTGGTGGTGAAGTGAAAAACGGGCGACAACTTGTTCCATCCGTGCTGATTCCGGGCCTGCACCCTTGCCTCGTAAGTGGTTCCAGGATGCAAAGACCTAATACTGTACCACATTCTCTGGCGGGTGACTCCTGGATACGGCGGCGGGAGTTGAATCTGCAGATTTGTGACTCCGGCTCCTGGGAGAACCACACTATTCCAGTCATTCCGATATATCAATTTGGAGTTGTTATAGATGAGTTCTTGGTGGTGGCTGTGATGGTGGTGGGATTGTTGTCTGTAGAAGAGACGGTACTCTGTGATGGCGGCGTGGCTGTTGACGGACCAGGAGATGTTGTACGTGTCTTTTTCCGGACCTAGAGGAGGGGAATCGAAGACTGCGAGACCTGCAGTTCCTGTTAGTGTGAGCTGGCCGCGGCCTTTTCCATGGGAGTTGCTAGCAACACAGCTGGAGGGATAATTAAAGATCGATAATTAATTTAGTTGAATGAAGAGACAAAAATAGAAGAGTTGGGATAAAAATTTGCACTTAGAGCATCGGTATTTTTAGCACGATAATAAAAATTTATTTGCTATTTTGAGACCAACAGCAATAATTCTTTCGCTGATAACCTCGCAATGTTTATCTTTTTGCATTAAAAATTAGCCCATAACTTTAAACCTAAGATTTTTACCTCCATATTTCACCATGAAAAATGACCCCAAACCACCCGATAAGATTATTAGTCCCATTTGCAATGCAAATTTGCTCAACAATGAAAAAATGTTTAACGGCCCGTTGACGACTCCTACTAATTGCGTCGCGACGGCGACGTCCTACTTTACAAACCTGTAGTTTCCAAAGTCAGCCGATGTAACATTCCGTATAACGAGGGTGTATCTATTGCCCCTTGCGTGTGCTGCATGTTGTTCAGTGGTACCCAATTGGGCAGTATCCTTGAACCAGAGCACCTGAAAAGAAATTTTTCCAATGTGAAAACTCAATTACTACCGTGCAGAACCGCTTGATTTACGCTTACTACGTTCGACGTTAATTACCTTTGAACATGCTCTAATAAAATGAAAATGCAGTTGCAGTGCCTGAACACTAACGTTGTTGAATGCACCTATAAAAGCCTTTTATCTGGTTTCGGAAACGGTTTTCCAAGCTCTGCATTACGAAAGTTGAAGTTTTAAAGCGTGGAAAAACTTTGCATTATGGGAAATAATCGGGTCATCGTTAGTTAAGTCTACGGATTTAATGAAGTGGAGAAAATGCAAGCAATAATAAAATTTTTGGAGACGCGTGAAATTCCATATTTTTAATTATTTCTGGCATCGTTTTGTGTAAATTAGAAGTACTTTTATAAGTGGAGATCAAAGGAAAAAAATAACGGAAAAACGAGAGTAAAGAAAAGATCGATAAAGCTCTTCCAGTTCTTTGTGCCGCTCTTCTCACCATTTATATTATCACGGTTAAACTTATTCTGATTTTTCAATTTTTAACGATCACTTTTATTTTTTTTTATTGTAGTTAGTATCAGAATTTTATCAGCATATTAAGTAGAACACTCTTTATTTTATTACCGTAACTAATAGAATATTAAACAGTCGATATTGAATCATCCCGTAATAGTCCTCTATTAATCCTATTTTTGTTGTTTATCCATTATCATTACTTTATTGTCAATATCTGTGTCATCCGTTCCAACTCTATCAGATTATCATTTATTTCCATGTTCTTTATGAGCTGGTCTATTCTAATCTATTGCCTCTTATTTGTCTTTCTGTCACTCACCGTGATGTTTCATTGAAGAAGATAAGTACCTACAGAAAAATAATCTAAAGAAGAAATAGAAAATTAAAAAGAAACGAGAGAATTTAAAGAAAATTTTTTGATAATTAGGAAACGATAAAGAAGTAAAGAAAAATAATCGAAATAGAAATAACTCAATAAAATCCTAAGAGAATTGAGAAAGAGTTTAAAGAAAATTTGAAGAGAAATTGAAGAAAAGTTCAAGGAGACACCATAAGGAAAGTCCAAACAAACTCTGAACAATCAAGAGGAATTCTAAAATTTGCTGTGAGTTTTAGGTACATTGACGTCTGTTATTACTTGCAATTTTTTTTCTCTGAATTTTGTCTTTCAACCAGAAAATTATTCACAATGAAATCTACTTAAAACCTTTTATACAAAAACAGCAGCTCTTCAATGTGAATTTAAAATTATGACGCTTTTATTATTATTGCAACGTACGCATTAATGCGAGAATTAGCTAAAAGGGAAATAAACCGTATTTATGAAAAGTAGAGTTTTAAAATCCGGGATATTATCAGTCGTTGTGATGCGCAGTTATGCAAACCAGTGCTACAAATTTAACAAAAATTACCACACTAAACGTGATTAATAAAGTCGAGCTGGTGTTATTTACCCAATATTTTATGGCTGCAGGCCGCACTGAATTTTTATTCAAACTTTGCGAACCTTAATACCTTGTCAAAGTTTGAAATTAAAAATGCAAGTGCGGTACTTCGTCAACGTTCACTTTAAAACAGTTTCTCTTTTGCTTTGACGCTCGACTTTATTTAGACCACGTAAAACGTTCGTAACGTAATAACAGTGGTGCTAACAAAATAACGACGTGAAACATGGTTCTTGATAAATATTTGAAGGAGTTTACCTGTGGAGATGGTTCAGCATGTACTATACAGACTAACTGTGCTTCAAGTCCAATTCCCGTGTGCACTGTCGCTCTTTCTGTTTCGACTTCAGGTCCATCTGAAAGAAATGTTCTTCTTCAGTTTCTAATGGAAAAGTTGGAGACTTATTATTGTTTTGTCAGCTGATTAGTTAATTATTGGGAATGCTCAGAAAGGTCAGGTTTTTATCAAAGATCGATAAGTGGGAATCGATGGGCATTAATTATTGGGACTCGGCGCAGGGGATGATTTTTTTATGAGAGGGTTTTGAGTTTCCAGTTTTGATGTAGTGGAGATTTTGCGCGTATTTTTATTTTTAGAGACTGTACTAAATTCTGTCTAGAATTATAGATGTTACTACAAAAACTTAAATTATCCGCGCGACGTTTGCGACGATTCAATTTCCGGCGCTACAATAAATATTGAACAAAAATTGAAATTGAAGGCTTCAGCTAGAAGAAAAATTGAAGTTTTTCAAACAGATTTTGACGTGTTAAAATTTTATCACGGATTTTGGTTGGTGCTACAAAAAACTAATTAATAAAAGTTGGACAAATACAGATTTTCTGCATTGTCTGCCTCCAGCGCTCGGTCTAAACTTTCCACATCCCAATTAAGGTTTCACGAAAAATAAAGCATTTGAACGTGTTATGTATAATTCGTCTGAGATAGTCATCACTTTTTCCGCGCGAATCCTCCGGAAATTCCGGTCTTGTTTCACAAGACAAGCAATACTTGCTTCAAGATAATCGTGTGCAGGATTCAAATCCGTCATAAAGTTGGATAAGGTGTACGATGTAGCGACGTGACGAAATTCCCTTGCTAACTGGAAGCATTGTTAGTTCAGCGCGAAAATAGAAACTTTATACAGGATCAATACTTTCCGGATTTTCCTATTTTCATCTCATTACATCTAACTGTCTTGACGCTTTCATCCAAATTATATTACTCTCTCAAGTAACTATTAACAGAAAAACACAATTACTGGAATGTAGGCAATGAAACAATTCTCCAGCGCGCCAAAGTTTTCCTTTCTCTTTATTAGGACTCGAAAACTCGCACTTTGAGAGCTTACACCTTCAGCCACGTGTATAGTAAATCACGTGGTTTCGGAGTTTAAGCGTTACATGTCTTAGATTAGTGATGACAAAGTTTAGCCCGTTTACGGGGTAATCCAGGGTCTGGAGTTAAATAAGTTGCTCCATTAATCATGTTTAAATACCGATAATATTATTACACCCTAAGCACAGGTATTTCGAACTCGATTTCATACCTCGACAGATCGGTAATTTCTTCCGCAATAAATGAGAACACGTTTTTATCTCCTTCCGACAGAAAGCTGCTTGTACTTACATAAAACGTTAAGGGTGATATGACGTGTGTCAGGTTGGCCGACGCCGTTATCGGCTGAGCATTGATATTGGCCTGCGGAATGACGGTCGGCATGTTGAATCACGAGAGATAAACCGGAAACCGAACGTTCTCCACTCGGTAAAACGTTGTTCTTTCGCGTCCAGGCGACTGTTGGCACAGGATTCCCCGATGCGCGACATTCCATTTTCACTGTAGCACCCTGGAGGACCTCCAATGGACCGGTGTGGGACACGTAATGAATCCGGGGAGGTACTGGAAAAAATACATGCAATATTTAACAGTTAATGCGGGCAAAAAGCTTGTGGTAATACCGCAACGGAAGGAATTTTGATAAGTTCATCCCCCTCGCTTGAATTTCTTTTTGGAGCTGTTTATGATAAGATGACCTGAAGCCCCTGAAGCTACGACCCATAGTCAAGAACAATTTATTGCGAAAAGGGGAGAACTTGATAAAAGGTCTATTTGTAACATGTTAGAGCCTTGTTGTTTTAGTTGTTTGCTATACATCGCCTTTTCGGTTGCGTTTTATATGTTGTATTTCGACGTTTCTACGAGCTTTGTGAACCCAAATTTCCCTAATACGCGTGTTATGACTAGCGGAAAATTTTAGTTCGCAACACTTTTAGCCTAATTTCTGATGGATAATTACCAAACGCAGGATGTTAATAAATAATGGTATAATTTGGATTAAAATAAGCTGGGATAAATCCCGGCGCATCCACCATTTTCGTTCAAAATAATTTCGCTCATTTGAACTCTGTTGTGTCTGTTGTGTAATTATGATAAATTCAATAAACTCTTGGAAAATCAGCTTACACCATTAAACTTCAAATAAATTTTCCAATTAGTTTCACCAATTTGAGGTTTACAGACAAAGGTAGCATTACTGACATATCTGTCATGATGTATATTTTATGTCAATCTGGCTAGACAACAGTGGTACCAACCGGATTCAAAATCCACAACCAACATCGATGCAGGTTTATCTACTTTGCCTGTGGCAAGACCAGGAAAATTTTTAATGACATCAGTCAACTCATTACTAAAGTTTCCCGGAAAATTACTTTGTTACAATTCATGTCCACATTCTTAAACATTCCTAATAATGCTTTGAGGATGTTACGTTAACTAAAATAAAACAAGTCAAGTTTCTTCCTTCTATGGAAACTTTTTATTTGCGTAAACTAAAAGTTTAAGTTTTACAAACAGGCACAAAACAAAAAGGAAAATCCTACTCGGATTACAACAATAATTCAAAACCATTAAAAAATAAATTGATTTTTATGACTATTGATTAGTAAATTGGTGCATCCCATTAGAATAAAAGTTTCACAATAACAGGAGTACATTTTAAGTTGTAATTCCACTAAAACCTTTGACAATAGTTTTTCGAGTTTTGTGTTAAATGTGGTGGATGCGCCGGGTAAAACATTCCAATCTTGTTATAAATACTCCATTTAATTATGGTAATGCACGGTATAAAAACTAGTTAGAGTCATAAAAACGAAACCATTAAGAAATCCCATTACAATACATATACACGTTATGTTGTTTATTAGGTGTTTGTTTACGTAAACTTCCTTAACAGCAATAAAGAAATGGTTATCAGCGATGTTATCAAAATTAGGTCGATCAATACCTAGCTCCTATACACAGAAAAATTGTTTTTATCACGTTTCCATATGAGAATTGAGTTTCTTTCTTTCAAAAGCAATGTCGCTAAAAATAGCTTTATAATAAAACTGACCTGAAACGTAATCCAAATCATATTCACACAAACAGAATGATTTTTCAAAGCTTGTAGATATAACTTCTTCAATTACACATCCCGCAGCGTAAAACACCTTTTTCGCGATACAAAGCCTCATTGTTCCCTAAATGGGAACCTGCCGCGTTTCATCAAACATGTCCTCACCCAATATCTCCAAAGTATGTGTAATTTCTCTTGGCTCCATTGTTCCAATTTGGCACACATAATCTCCGGCATCTTGCGGCCTAACATCCTTCAATTCCAAACTATATCCTTCTCCGGATAGTTCCGGTATTCCTGTTAAGCTCGAAGTGCTCACTGGGGACTGCAGCAGTCTTACCCGCTTATCCGGGGTCACTTTTACAGGACCGGCTGTCAAAACGGCGATTCCTCTTTTCCATGCTAACACGTACGCTCCTGAAGAAAAATTGTTAGGGAATAATCAATGGGAAATTATAGAGGTACCTGCAGGCGTAACTCTGCATGGTAATACTACGGTGCTTCCGGTCGCGATGCGGTAAGTTTGACCCGGAGTGACGAACGTCGCCGGCTTCCCTTCTTGAAGAAGGTCCTGGTCGGTTAGCCCCGGGTAGTTCTGCGCACCTGGAAAAAAAGGAATTTGTCAGATAGTTGTTAAAAAAATAGCAAAAATGCTAAAAGTTTGTGATTCCATGTCCATTACATTGATTCCCGAAATCCACATTCTCTCAATGATGGATTGACCTCGGTGCCGCACCAAAATTGCATAAATGTTACGGCTCTCATGAAAATTGGAGTTTAAATTTTTTATTTTCTTTGGATTCTTTAACCGCAACCGTCATAGTGCATTACACGTGCTGTACATTAGTAGCAAAACAGATTAATACAGAAATACCGTTTTATAGAAAAACATCAGATAATTTGATATTATGCTTGCTTAAAAATTGGATTTTTTCCATAGCAATGGATTAGTATCAATAAAATATTTAAACGGAAAACCCTTTTTATTTAATTTTATAGCCCCGCATATCAAAGTCCATTAAGCCGCCTATAGTATGAAATACCTCCGTTTTAAATTCCACCAACGTAATTCATTCTGTCAACTGTAATAAATCCATTTCATTGCAGTACCAAAAAATCGAATGCATGTAATTTACTGCGCTCATAAAAATCGGCTTTTTCAGCCGCCACAGTTCATTTTATTGACTAAAAACTTGACCCTAAAATTTTCTTGGAGTTTAAGAGACCTGAGACTCTCACTTTCTTTTAATGTATTTTGTTGCAAACTGTCTTCGAAATAATTTTCCCGACTTTCGATCGATTTATCGGCAGTTTATTGAATATTTCAACTTTGTACTTAGCACAAATATCGAAACATACTCTTTAGCGCCAATCTATTGTTAATGTTATTCGAACAAATCGCTGTAATTATCGGGAAACTTCCTTAACTTTTCCGTAATGTCAGTTCTTTGAATATCCATCGAGGGTTGAATTGATAAATGGGGGTTAATTAAAGAGTTTTATGTCGGGGATATTTTTTAAACGGTTTGGATAAGTTTTAATTGTGGCGATATATAACCAAAAAAACTGTATTAATTAAGGGGAGTTTATCTAATTTCTCATCACTAGAATAGATAATTAATATCTAAATTACATAACTCAGTTTAGTTGAATTTTCTTAATCTTTACTTGCCGCAAACATAATCGTCGGATGCGGCAAAAGTAATTATAACTTTGCGACGTTCGTTTCAATGACTCCATCATTGTTTCCTTCCATTGAGGATATGAATAAAGATGGAAGTCTTAACAAGTTTCCAGCTTGTTCCGCTTTTTTCAAAGACTTTATTTTGCACAGCACGAACTTTTGTTTTTTCCTGCTAATAAAGTGTTTTCTCTAATTTCCTAACTTCCAATTAAAATAAAGAACAGGCTGTGTTTTTTAATTAAACCAAATAAAGCGATCAATGGTCGTGACTTCCAACGTTTCTTCTAAAATTAATTAAATTCGAGGCGACGTAACTTACTATCGGTACTTCAAAGCACCAATTAAATTATCCTGTTTCAATTATTGTTACAACGGTATTCGGCACGAGTGCTTATTTGGTGGATTATTTTAGTATTTCCGGAATTATTATTGGTTTCCGGAGATTTTTAAGCAGGAAGTTCATTTCAAGTTGCAACATATGGTTTTGCTTCGAGATTCTCCAGCGGATTTCAGAAAGGTTTAATACATAACTCAATACCTAAGGGGTTAGATTTCGATGTATTGAATGTTGCCACTGAAGTAGAACACTTGAGCTTCGTAATTTTCCCGAGGATTTTTTGCACCGACTCAACTACACTCTATAAAATAAATAGGTCACAGAGCGAAACTTAATCAGGCTATATGAAAGAACAATAGCCATCACTCGCGTGTCCGATTATAATGAATTATAAACTTTAAATTGGAGTTGCGGAAGTTCATTCAAGTTCACTGTAAATTCATTAAAGTCTGCTAAAGCCTAGTTCCTTGTAATTGGATTCATAATAGATACGTTTGTGATCACCACCGCCGCATTTTTGGACAACCAATATTGATTTCATTACTAATCAATTATTGAAGAGTCAACAAACTGTTTAAACACTCCACTTTTAGTCTAGTGAAAGTGACATGAGGTAGTGCGGTTCAAAATGTTTGCATACTGTTTGAAGTGTCTCCAAGACGATGACGAGGGTTTCAAACACTGACTTCGATGTTTATTTTATAGAATGTTGTTCTAGAATTTTGCCGCTGCTAATTAAATCTCTCTGATTCAAACTTTACGTCCAATTTAGTTCTTGAAGTAAAAAGCGGTACAGAACAAAAAATGGTGGATGCGCCGGGTCAATATTTTTTTGAAATGCAGTTTTGAGTGCACTGATGTTACGTTATCAGTTTAATTTGTTTAATTTTTTATTGTTTTAAAGAGTTAAGCATTTCTGGTCGCTTCGGCAAAATTTCAGTAAAAAGACAAATTACGCTTAGATCAATATCAGTGGCGTATCAAAAAATCTACTACATCTAATTTACTGCACTCATAAATTGGAATTTTCTCCTCAATTCTTATACTTTTTAATCTCAGTCGCCATAATTTACAGCAAAAAAAAAGGGTCATTTGTCGTACTTTATTGCATTAAAGTCAGTGACGTGAAAGTGAACAATGGCCAAGAAACTAAAATTTTGTGCTGGAATATTTCTGCCTCTAAACCTTCTAAAAACAATTTTATAAATATCACTTTACACTATTTATGAATCACAGTGCCGTACTGCAACAATATGGTTGTTCTTATGCTAAAATTATAATAAATCACATTTTTCATTTTACTTTCTCCAAAGTTTTTACAAAATTGTTTAAATTCTCTATTATTTCTTACTTTTCTAACAAATTTTTGGATTCTATAAATCTAAAAAAAAATTTTTTGAGTTTCCCAAAATTTTCCAGGTTTTTTTTCGATTTTCTTGACTACAATTTTGTCGGATTTTCTGAGATTTTTTAGCAGTTTTGAGGATAATGTTAAATTTTCCAGGATTATCTAATATTTTTTGGAATTGTTAGGATTCTTTTGTAAATTTTCAGTTTCAAGACGAGATATTTTTCATTCGGACCTGTAATTTTTGTAATTTTGATGTTAGGGCAATAAAATTTGGAGAAGTTTCTATCTTTGAGTTGTTGTTAGTTATAGTTGTAAATTATACTAATGTTTTTTCGAGCTAATTTCTTATATTCTTTCCATTCTCTAAAATTCTATTTGGAACGTCTTTGAATTTTTTTTTCTCAATTTTTTCTCGATTCTGCACATCGTAGTAAAGATTATAAAATAATCTCAACAAAACATTTGTGAAATTCAACGATGGTAATATTGAATTTATTATTTAATGAACCTGTGCCGAATACATTTTTACCAGTTTTCTATACAAATGGTGGATGCGCCGGGTGAAGTTAATACAATTAAGCCCGCGTTTTATCAATTTAATTTGAAATTGTGTACAAAAATCGAACACAATTCTACTTTTGAAAATCGTAACAGCAGTTTTTTGGAATCGGTGATCATTAATATTCATTTTTGGTCAATTTCTGCTTGTTTAAACAACAAAGGGATTTTGGATAACAGGTTTAACTCTTTTTTAATGTTTCAACAAACCCCAATCAAATCGGCCCTCTTATTGAATTTTCGAACAAGTTGAAATAAAAACTCCACAAAGATCCGCGAGATTGTGGAAATGTAGTCTTAAAACCTAACAAACGCATCTGTTTCCACACTCTGGCTCAGCACGACTTTTTCTGAAAACAAATTATCCAAAAAACTTTGAAGCAGTCTGCGACGAACTGCTCTCATTTATCATGAAGATACACCTAAATTAGAAGTCCAATTTGTATCAGATTACCACAACTTGTGTAGATTTTTTCTATTTCATTAGTCGAATAAACAGTTTTTCTTTTCATGGTGCGTAATGACGTTTAACCTCGTAATTCCATGATAAAATGAGGTCATTGGTCAAGCTCCCCAAAAATGATTTTTACAGCTTTGCATTTACCGTCGAGGGGTGTGATACATTTACATTCGCCACAGTGCGATTTCACAGCTAATAAACTAAGGTAATATATCACATCAAACGCGCTGTTTAAAATGGGACGTCTGTCTGGCTATTGGAGAAAACCTCCACAATTCTGTCACGGATAGAAATAATGGATGTTGTAGTGTAATGGATAGGGTAGCCCTATAAATTGTGTACCACTGTGAGATCTGATATGGTAATTAGCCCGTCAAGTTGATTCGGAGTGTCCATATTTGGCCAGGATAAAGGGCGGATTTGGTCGAAAATCCCAAGTTTCGTACAAATCAAAGAATTTAAACAATCCCGAGGATTGGAAATCGTAAATTTTGTTACATTTTTCCGTTCTTTGGTGATTATAAAAAGTAAAAGTGCGTTTTTTGTTCCATTACCCTCTTAACTCGTTTTCGCGATTTTCTTTCAGCTTGAAATCCTGCTATTAATAAATAATGACATTCCTTGATGGTCTCTTTGATCGCATGCTAAAACCCACTCCGGCCAACAAAAGCGGTAATTTTTCTCTAGCTACATAAATCACTGTAAAATTTGAAGGTAACTAAAACTCATCAAAAGCACGAAAAACAAAGTGGTGTTTAATAAATAACACCCTTGTTATCTCCCATAATTATAGTAAATTATCTAATTTGTTTTTTACCGTTTTGTATAAATAATCAATCAAAAGTAAAAAGCCAATCGATTTGGTATAAAATTAGGATACAATTAAAAGTGTCGAGCAATCTCCCATCAATCAAAGCCACGTACACAGTAATTAAAAATTTATGACAAAATTACCTTCGCTCTTCATGGAAGAATACATTAACCTTTTTACTGTTGTGAAATATTTTTAATTTCATTTATAATTCAAAGGAAACAGTTCAGATCTTCTGCAGTGTTTTTGTAATTACGAGGAATTATTAATACCAATACTGAATCATTTAATAGTAGGCGTTAGAACGAACAAAACATGCACCAATTGGATATTAAAAAGTCTCTTCGAAAATTGCTTTTTGAATTCGTAATGCTAATGAAAGAGATTTCGTTTTCATCGGCTTGATTTTATCAATGTATTATTTTTTATTGATTTCAGGTTATGTTTCTTCGCATTGAAAATTCGAAAATCGTTTCTTTTTGTCCCTTGCTCAACACAGCTTTCCCAAGTTTAATTCATTCTTTAATGAGGAAACTTGAAGCTATAGTTTGTGGTCGAATGAAATCCGTTAATTTCCTGATAGTTTGCACATAAGTTCATTTAACTTTAATTTGATTCGCGTTAAATTTAGTTTGTAATTACAGCCGGCCAATAAGAGACTAACTAAAACAATTGTGTGTTTCAAAATTTAATAATTTTTCGAATTTGGTTCAATTAATTTCCTATACTTTCACGCTAATTTGATTGTATAATTGATCAATGACGAGTATTCCCTTGCCGTGGATTATTAAATTCCGAATATAATTAGTGATGAATATTAATAATACTTTAATCCTGATAATTATGGATGCGTCGAGAGCTTCGTGACCACACGCAAATGGGTCATGAATTACAGATAATGTTTACAATAAATCCTCGAATATCACACTAAAATCGGTCTTTTCTTTGTGACATATGCTCATGGGTAATATTTTACGTTTAGTGCCCATATTTCCTGGTCCCTCCAAAACAGTTCCATAATGCGGAATGAAAGAAATGTTATTTTCCGAATGGCCGGCTCTCATTTAGATCCCCACATAAAATAATTTCCCAAAATTATTGTCTGTTATGGCTTTTAAAGTGAGAATTTACGTTCGACAACGGAACAAGCGGGAAAAATATATCGACAAAAGCTTAATAAATTTTGAAAGCAATAGAAATAAAACGTTTCTGCGGTAAACAGGAAGCTTTGTAAAAATACAACATAGAATAAAAGATGGTTGGCCTTCTACCTGTCAGAATGAATTATAGAAGCAACGGCTTGACATCAAACACTGTGTATACAGAGAATACTGATACACGTCAGCACTATATTGATACATCACTATGCTAAGCTATTTTCTATAGAAAATCCTTTCAAGCCACAAAAGACGAAAATTTGCGCCTCAGGCGTACATAAATTAAGGTGGCTAATAAACCGGCTGCATTATCAACACCACAAAAGAAATTTTATCTATTTGGGAATTTATAAGTGATATATTGTTAGTCCTTGATTAATTCCAAGGCGGGGATTAAGTTACCTGTGAAGCTAATCAGGACTTGGAAATATTTTCGTATTCCGGGAACTCCTCAATGGTGAAACATTTCTACAATATTTATTAATTCGCCTGATTTTCTCCACCCTCACGTCATTTCAGTTGACCGATTTCCGGTCCCCTAGAATCTTATCTCACCTCGCACACTTTCTTCAGAAGCTCCAAATATTTGAAAAATATCCCTAACCAAACAAAATCAAATTTGTTCTGTGATGTTATTAAATGTCTCCCTTTGTGCATGGTTATTACGCAGTAATCCGGATAATTTTAATCGATGGTAGTTCAATAGGAAACAATATTGCACATCAAGCGTTAGTGGCATCAGTAAGGATTAATAATTGCTATTAATCCAACTTGGCAAACAACATTTACGAAGATAATTTGCGATTTTTAATGAAAAATCCCGTGCTGCTGCTCGCAGACTATTTCTCACAATTGTCACGTAACCTTCAGGTTCTTTCGGATTACTACTCCCCTTTCATTTTATTTAAAGAGCGGAGTTTTAACCCATTGTTCGTAAACAACACAAAGCAGAGCGGAAAAATATCATCTTTTTAAGCGAAAGCCACTGCTCGGTCAACAAAAGCTTTGTATCCAACCCCCGAGTCCATATGTAAGAAATGGTCCAATTAGCATGACCAAGTCCATTTTACCCCCGAAAAAAAGCAAAAACTCCGCTTATTGGCCGACCCTTAATTAAGAACACCATGATAGCAAGTGGTCGCTTATCGGATTAGTTGAAGGTCTGCAATACAGCGTCGGGGCCTCGCATGTTATCGGATGTTGTAAATCAGTAAAATACTCAGATGAACCTAGGAGATAAAGCAAAACCGGTTTAATTGCAAACAAGCAGTAAATAATGGTTCAGTTAAAGACATTTAGGGACGTATTGTCTGGATACAGGTCACGTGCCTGGGAGGAAATGTAAAGGAAATCTTTTTACATGAATCATGGGACATATAATAGCTTTGTCAAGGGTTGGTTGCTACAATCTTCGATAAGTGCAAAAAAACACGTGGAATGGGTATGACATTTACAAGAGCTTTGCAAATATTGGAGTAGTTTCGAATCGTTCGGCGATTAAAAAAAGTTTCAGGGAGTCTGGAAAGCTACTATGCCGGACAATGGCTTTCAGGAGGTCCCGGAAAATGGAAATATTTCGTGGGAGTCCTGATTAATTTTACAGGTAACATACACGTCTCCAAAAAGGCACGCCCGTGGTGCTTATTACATTTTTTGCACGATCGGACCAATAATACTTAGTACATTCTTTAACGAGCAGTTAATCAAGGCTCTTATTACATAAGGACGAAAAGTTCGAGTGTAATAATAGTCCATTACATGCGAATAAAAGACACTATTTTATCTACGACAAAATAAATAATTCAGTAATAATAATTTTTATTCTGAATTAAAATAGTTATTTGTGTACCAATTCTCTTTTGGTCAAGTCTTGATGGCCGAGGGCAAAATGGCATTGTTTGGCCGTGTTACACACAAGATTTTTTTTAGACGGTATCAATTAATTTGCAAGTTAATTAATTTTTATTTATGATTTATTGATCTAATCATATATAACACCTGAATAATTGTAAATATTTATGGATCCTTCAGAAAAAATTATATTTTCTTTATTTCCATTTTTAATTTCGGCGTGTGTAGCTTCACAATTTATTTGAACCAATTTTGATGTACTTTTTGATTTTGTTGCAGCAGCACTTTCGTCACTGTTAGACATGTTCATGTGCAATAATTCAACACGTCTTTCTTGCACTTTCCAGCAGTTTGTCGATTTGATTTTACCCAAATAATTATAAAATTGGCGGTAATATTGGTATCATCATGTAATTTTAAAAACTAACTATAGATGGCGCCACCCTAGTAGGCCCAAAATTGAAAGCGGTCAGAAAACGGTAATTTTTCGTCCGCATTTGAGAACTGAAAATTCATATTTTAGATATGCTCGCCTAAAAAACAATTTTTTACGCTTTAAAATGCAGTTAAGGCAAAACCAGTCATAGCAGAAGGTGTTTCCGCGTCTGAGTGAAGTTCTAGACGTCTCGTATTCAATTCTTTGCAAAGCTAGTTTTTGTTTCAGGCAGTAAAGATTTGTATGGATGCAGTAATGACTCGTATCGATGCAATAATATTACTTCCATGCAGTAGTAAGATACATCGTTAATTACTAAAATTTGTAGAAAGAATCTTGTTATTACTTAATGTCAACGTAAGTCAAGTCAAGTACGGTAATTTGCACAATTCTTCTGTCCCTAAAGTAAAAGAAGCGTTGTGGTTGCATGATTTTTTCTTACCGCCCTAGGGCCTCAAAGAGATTTACTATGTTGACGACCTAGTGACCTTCCGAAAAATACGTTATGTTTATAAAACACCAAACTGAGTTTCGTAAGTTGCCAACAAGCGTGGTTTTGGAACATTTAAGCCAAAAATGCCCGCGTTTTCCGCAGTAAACCATTTACATCAGAAAGTTCGCAGTTTGTAGTACACATCTTCACGTTATGATCAGTGTCCGAGCCGTTCCGTAAAACTTTATAGAGTGGTAAAAGTCATACGTGGATACCAAGTCCGCATAAAAGTTCCGGTCTCTCTAAACTCGGTTACTTTTCCAATTATATTTATTACTTTGGCAAAACTTATAATAAATTTCATCTCAATTTAATTCCCTTGGATTTCCTGTACCTCAACGCTTTTTTATCTTTTGTTCCATTATCATCCAATTACAGTTTTTATAGTTAATATACAGCTATAAGCCAGGAAGATGAGGCGATAAATTTCCATAACTACCCAGTATGGAATTTACGTTGTAAAATTCAATTAAACCGTCTTTCCGGGTTTCCTTCACAACAAAAATCCAACGAAATAATAATTACTGAAAACTCTTCTATCCGGTTCGAAACGACGAGATCATTCCGACCACGTTTCGCACAAACAAGCATATAAAACCACCCTTTCATACGCAACCCCTATACTTCAACGAAAAATGCAATTTTATTATAAATCAATTACATGTTGCGTGTCAGCCCCCGGCAAAACAGCTGGTTTACAATCGCCGCCTTTCGGAGGCGGCGATTCTCGAAGGCACGTTTTTACCCTCGTGTATCTTGCACGTGATCACCCTTGTGATATTACATCTAAAATTGGACACTATGAATATTTGAACTCCTTGAGAGGTCTCCTCTGGAATTGTTATCTTGTCATTGGATTACAACCGAAAAGAGTTGATTTTGGCTCTCGCTGGAACGATAATTGTGGATTAAATATTAAAATTGCAATTACGGTATTATTTTGTCATCAAGAAGCGATCAGAGTTTCGTTTGTATTGATGTTGTCAGGGACGAAATTAAATTATGATATTTTATTCCGATAGTCTTTTTCTGATGAGACAATGGCCATTCTTCTAATGTATATCAGTGTCACTATCAATTTTGTGTGGAATTTTGTTATTAAGCGCTAGAATAATAGCCACGCTATCGCTCTAATGGATTCATTATAAAATTAATCAAAGTTTAAGGACATTTTGCTGAGCTGCAGCTCGTGTCAAGTTCATTATAAAAAGTGTTTTCGTCAAACACTGTCTGCAAAATATGTTTGCACAATCGATTTTCAACATTTACGTATCAATTTCGTCCCGAAATTGGCCGACTATCTCAATTTTTAATAAAACATTTAACTTAGAATAGACAGGAAAGGAAAACAGAGCAAATTAAACAGATGGTTATCAGTCGCATGAACATACCTCCTACATTTATTTATTTGTTTAACTAACTGGATCCAATTAAACTTCCTTCATTATAGGAAGAGCACGAAACATTTCGGACATGTAAAATACCTTTTTATCATCCATTTTGTTTTATTACGAGGGTTCACATTGGATAAATTTATACGTTTTGGATGTGGTCTTTTAAATTGCTTGTTACATTTATTTACAGTTCTGTTTATAGCTTTGTTGGAAAAATTATTTCGATATGTCAGGATGACGTTTAATAATCCTCGCCTGGTGTTTTAACAAAGCCTCCATGTAATGAATGTGCATTTTATTTAAATGTCAAAACGAAGATAAACAGTACCGAAAAATTCCGACCGATGAATCTGAGAATTTTTATGGATGACTCTTGCGCGCTGTGGAAATCAATTTCTGCCTGTAAATTCTTTTTCACCGCTCTCTAATTTGTCGTATCCCCCAAAACAAGCAACCCTCCTGATAAATTTGTGCCCATGATGGCGGATCGTTTGCACATCGTCCCCATGATACATTCGCTTGCAACTAATCTAACAGCCTCGTTCTTGAGCAAATACGAGCTTTATATAATGGCCCAAAGTGTTAAGCATACAAGCGATATATCTAGTTCTAGTCCGTGTCATCTACAAAGTTACGTTAAAACCTACGTGGACTCCCGTTGGCATAATCATGTTAACCACGGGTGGTCCGTTTGTTATACCACACTAAATTACACTGTACCAAACTCGACCATGGAAATTTTTGGCATGTCATGCAGGTGAAACAAATTACACGTTTGTATTAGTAAATTGGAGTCTTTTATTTCCGGGAAATTTAGATGTAAAGTGTAAATCGTCGTCGGAAATTAAAACTTCAGCTGGAAATGTACTTTTCTTCAGCATTGACGTGCATTTAAATAATTGCGCTACGTTACCCTCCCCTAACACTCGAGAGTGTCTATTATTGTGCAAATATTCAATGTTTAATACACCACGCTCTCTTAGCACCGTTCATCCATGGTCCCCCTTTTTTTGAACACTCCGTATCTCTGTCGGAAAACCAATAAAACTTTAGAGTAGTATGAACTTTCATTGCGTCGTGTTTAGTCTAATAATCTGACCTAGTTTGGAAAATTTAAATCACTCTGGAACCATTCCGAGGATTATTACCGAAGACATCGTTGGTGCAACAAGCTCATTTAAATTCGAAACTTTACCGTGCGGTGGCGTTATATCTAAATGTCTTGTTCTATAATGAGATGGTTAGAAGACACTGCCTAGGGTTGTATTACATGGGAATTGGGGGGCTGGAGACGTGGCACTCAAAAATTTGATCGAGTTATGGAATATATCGAATGGAAAATATTGGAAAATTCAAAATTCAAAATTCAAAAATGACAATTTCTAAAATCCGTTCTTGTCGTTCAAAAAATTGGTATTTGGAACAGTCAAAAATCAAGTCAAAAATTGTAATCTCTCTGAAGTTTGATGCCCCAGCATCAAGGCTACACTAAATTACACGTCCGAATAAAAGAAATAAAAAGTTTCGGCTCATCTTGAAAATAAAAATCTTTAAAATCCGTCGTTGCTCAAAAACTTTGGTATTTGGAATTTGCAATACACAAGTCAAAAATATTAATTTACCTAAATTGCATTGGCGTAGTGTCAAAACTACCCAAATTACACATCCGAATGAAAAATATTAAAAAGTTTAGGTCGTCTTGAAAATAAATTGTTTTAAAATCCGTCCCTCTTGTTTAAAAAAAATTGGAATTTGGCACAGACAGTCGACAGCTCAAGAATAATAATCTCGCTAAATTTCATTGCCCTAGTATTAAAACTACTGAAATTACAAATCCGAATGGAAACTATTGGAAAATTTAAGTTCATCTTCAAAATGAAAATTTCTTAAATCCGTCCCTGTCGTTCAAAAAATTGGCATTTGGAATAGACAATAATCAAATCAAAAATTGTAATCTCTCTAAATTTTATTGCCCCAGAATCAAGACTACGTTTACACCCATCTGTCAACATCTTGTGTCACAAATGACATTTATTCTTTGGTTCGTTTTAGAAGGTAACAAAAGTCTTACTTGGCGAAATTGTCGCTTTGTCGATGTTAATTAACGATTTCTAGTGTCCAGAACGTGCAACATACCCGAGCTAATCAAAATTCACCTTCATATGAGTGAATGAAGTGACTTGTGAAATTTTGGTGTAAACGTAGTTTGTCACTGCACCGTCAAAATGTTGAAAACTAACTTGATAAAACAGCGTTTTTTTCGCAAATTTTAAACACCATTTGAAGTAGATTTAAAATAAAAACTCAAATATTTGTATTACAGTTATGTTGAAAAAAATGGAATTCGCTAATATTACCGCAAAAACCCAAAAATCGCTACAAATTAAACTTTTTAGGCGTCGCGACGCTAAAGAAACCGTGATATCAAAACAAATTTTTGTGTCAGCTTCTAGAGCCTTGTCAACAATAAGCGTATGCAAATTTTCAAAATTTTATCTTTAAAATTAAAGACGATTTTAGGGGTGGACACAAGTGTTGCCGGACCCTGTATAAAAAAATTGTGCTCCAACATTAAAATTCATGACTTTTATAAAATTTAAAAATAGAAAATCAATCTTTTAATAATAAAAAATCGTTATAAACAATTTTAAAAAACGTCAAAAGTACCAAAATTACAGGTGTGAAAGGCAAATATTGGAATGTTTTGGCTGGTTTTGAAAATGAAAATTTCTATAAGTCGGAATTTTGTAACTTTGGTTTAACCCCGCCCACATGGACAAATGACGATTTGAATTTGTCGAATCAAAGAATGGCTAGCCTTCTTTACCCAACATAATCAAAAATTTGACAACTCTAGTGTCACACTTGTCAAGAGGATTTGTAGTTTAGCGGGAATTCAATTAATCGTTAAATTTTCGTCGATTTAGATCGTATTTCGATTTCTAATGTGTGGATATTTCTACCCCGGGTTTGAACAGATATCAATGAACTATCAAAATGTTGCAGAGTAAATCAGACTTTCAGCTAAAATATAATGTTCATCCCTGTTACTCAAAAAATTTGGTATTTGGAACAGACAATCAATAAGTTATCAAGAGTAATTTCTCTAAGTTTTATTGGCTTTGTGATAAAACTACCAAAATTACAGGTCCGAATGGAAATATTGGCATTTTTTCGCTGGTCTTGAAAATGAAAATTTCTAAAATCCGACCCTGTTGCTCCAATAATTTGGTATTTGTAACACACAGTTAACAAGTTAAAAAGAATAGTTCCCTCAAGTTTTATTGCCCTAGGGACAAAAAAGTCCGAATTAAAAAATATTGGAAAGTTTTAGTTGGTTTTAAAAATGAAAATTTCTAAAATCCATCTCAATGGGTCAAAAAATTTGGGATTAGGATTAGGATTAGGGACAGACAATCTACAAGTTAACAACAGTAATCTCTCCACATTTCATTGCCCTAGCATTAAAACTACCAAAATTACAAATCCGATTGTAAAATATTAAAAGTTACAAACTTCTAGAGCAAAAAGAGAATTGGGGGGCTGGAGACGGAGCACTCAAAAATTTGATCGAAAAGAGGCGACCCTAGAAGTTGTTTCCCAAGCTTTTTTAGATAATTTTATATTTTTTTGGATTGAAACTGAGCATTTGAGACCATTTTTTAGTACTTAATTTCGCTCTCTAACTCCATCCACAGCGAATCTCATTTCCAGTTCTTGGAAACATTTTAAGAAGATTGCAAAAAATATGACTTATATCTATGTATAGACTTTTTATCATTACCGGAACGGAATAAAATCTTTTTGATAAAAGTAAACTTTGTCGAGCTTTAATCTCCCATCGATTCCAACTAAAGCTGTGGAGAGGAAATTATTAAATGTTCATAACGTTGTTTCTTAGCATTTTTTGATCCTTCCCTTAGGCTTTTATGTTAACACTGATATTAAATTCTCAAGGTCTGTTTGATGAAGTCCTTGCAAATATTGGTAATAATTAAAACGTTCTCCACTCTTGGCTTCAAACTAAGACTTTAAGTTTTAGTCTGGGAGACAATGAAGAAGTTTCCTTGAGTTGTAATGTAGAGAGATATTAAAAACAGAATTGCAACACCTGAGGTATTCACAGTTTCCCACTTTTCATGGAGAATAAAGCGTGTCTGTTTGGTAATGTGCGACCTCTGGGCAGAATTAAACGGATTACATCGCCGTCCGTGATTGTTCCTAGTGCAATTATTTGATTTAGGGCTATAAGTAAAATCGAAACGGTTATTCATGTCGCACATGCTCTCGCACGCGACACGACAATGAACAGATTGTTGCATGCGGTTGGAAATGCACCCCCAGTTCTCACACATCAAAGGGATTATTTTTCTAATTAGATGGAACGGTGATTTATGACAGAGTTAGAGTTCATTATGACCGCAATTGTGGTACGGTTGAGTTTTTAATTCAATAGTTTGATTGCTTTGTGAAAATTGAAACTCTCTAATAAATATTTATGAAAATTTGCACTTGATGAACGCAAACCTCTTTGCTATATTTTCCTCTTTAAACAGAGGATTAGTTTAGTTTGTGCTTCCTCCCTGGGGGCTCGCACTTAATTTCCTATCGCAATTACAAGTTACCGAGTAATATTGAAGTTATTATAGTGAGAATAACTTTGCAGCTTACCGTTCATCGCATTAGCAAAATAGAGCAAAAGCAATAGCAAATTAATTGACCTTTCGAGAGCGGATGATGAAGCTATAAATAAATGTTAGCGCTTATAAAACCGTGTTTTAGCTTAGTCAAACTCATTATAATTTTAAAATGTAAACATTACCCTTGCTCCTCCCAGATGTGATAACGCTTTTAGCAGATTTAACATGTTCACCAGCTGTTTTTAAATACACAAACTATTGTCAAGAGTGATTGACGTTGTTCATTAACAGACGGAAAGAATGCCCTTCGCAGTTGACCGTTAACTAATTAAATGGTGGAGGTCGCTCGGCCTTTAGATTACACGGAGGGGTGGGCTCAAAATTTCATTAAATTTTTACAGCCAGCACAAGATTAATTAGAAAAAGTAGATTAACTAGGAATAGAAGTCATTACGTTTTCAAGGAGAACCAAAAATGTCCAATTTTGTCAGTTGTAGTTCTAAAGCAATGAAATTTGCGGAGATTACTATTTTTGAGTTGTTTATTAATTAACTATACCGAATTTCAAAATTGTGAATTAAAAAACAAAATGAAAAATTTTTATTTTGAGGAAGAGGCTAAAATTTCCAACATTTTTACATAAAAATCCAAATTTTGTCAGTTTTCGTTCCAGACCGCTCAAATTTGCAGATATTACTATTTTGAGAGTTTTTTTTTAAATATATTAACTTTTAAAATTGTGGATCAAAAAACATAAAATTTAGAAGTTCTTATTTTTCTTATTCTTATTTTTGTCAAATTTTGTTCTAGTGCAATTAAATTTACAGAAATTATTATTTTTGAGTTGTTTATTAACTGTACCAAATTGCAAAATTGTAGATTGAAAGAGGAAAAAATTAGACATTTTTGTTTTGAGAAGGTGCCAAAAATGTCCAAACTTTTAAAATAAAATTTCTAATTTTGTCAGTTTTCGTTCTAGACCAATCAAATTTGTAGAGATAAGTATTTTTGAGTGGTTTTCTAATTGTACAAAATTGCAAAATTGTGGATCAAAAGACACAAAATTTAGAAGTTTTTGTTTTGAGAAAGCCAAAAATGTCCAACATTTTTAAATAAAACTCCTAATTTTGTTTTTGTTTCTATAGGAATCAAATTTAAACAGCTTACTATTTTTGAGTGAGTTATTAACTGTACCAAATTTCTAAATTTTCAATCAAACAACACGAAATTTGTATTTTGAGGAAGAGTCAAAATTGTCCAACTTTTTTAAATAAAATTCTTAATTTTTTAATTTTTAGAGCAATAAAATTTGCGGAAGTTACTATTTTTGAGTTGTGTATTAACTGTACCAAATTGCAAAATTGTGGATCAAAAGACCAAAAATTAAAAAAAAATATTTTCAAGAGCCCAAAAATCTCCAATATTTTAAAATAAAATTCCTGATTTTTGTTCTAGACCAATCAAATTTACAGAAATTACTATTTTTGAGGGGGTTTCTTAACTATACCAAATTCCAAAATTGTTGATCAAAAAACATAAAATGTAGAAGTTTTTATTTTCAAAAAGGAAAAAATAGTTCAACATATTAATTATTAAAATATAATTCCTATTTTTTTTCAATTTTTGGTCTAGGGCAATTTATAGAGATTATTATTTTTGAGGTGTTTATTAACTGCAGCAAAATGCAAAATTGTGGAACAAAAGACACAAAATTAGAAATTTTTGTTTTATGGAAGAGCAAGAATTCTCCAACATTTTTAAATAAAATTCCTAATTTGGTTAGTTTTTGTTCTGCAGCAATCAAATTTGCAGAACTTACTATGTTTGAGTGGCTTTTATTAACTACACCAAATTTTAAAATTTTGGATTAAAAGACACAAATTTAGAAATTTGTATGTTAGGGAAGAGCCAAAAAAGTCCAACTTTTTTAATTAAATTTTCTATTTTTGTCAATTTTAGTTCTACAGCAATGAAATTTGCAAAGATTATTATTTTTGAGTTGTTTATTAACTGTACCAAATTGCAAAATTGTGGATCAAGAGACAAAAAAATTATAAATTTTTATTTTGAGGAAGAGACAAAAATGTCCAACATTTTTAAATAAAATTCCTAATTTTGTCAGTTTTCGTTTAAGACTAATTGTACTAAATTGTAGAGCAAAAGACTCAAAATTTAGAAGGTCGAGTTTGTTATTATCGAGGAGACGATTTTATGAAAAATTTATGTGGTCAGCGTTTCACATTTGTATCGTACGTATTTTTATTATTCAACATATAAAATAAAATGAAAAATCAAACCTGTTGACATGGCCCATTGAGAAGTTCTGACAGATTTCTACCACAACTCGTAAAAACAATCAAAAGTTTGTGAGACTATAGAAATTATACAAGGGCCTGAAAAATTTATTGTTAATAAAGGATGTCTAGTTTTCAACACTTCGTAATATTGCAAGAAGCAGCGAGAAGACTAAAATAGAAAAAACGGCCTTCCAGAGGATAAAGTAATTTTCACCTGGGGTAGCAACCCCGAAAACACTTAAGAAAAGTGCGTCTAATAACAACACCCAAAAGAAACTGTGCGAAACAAACTGCAAGTGAGTGGTCAGACCTTTACACCCAGAGGCAGATTTAAAGGAGGGTTTTAATTATAAATAATAAAAAAAATAATTTAAAGAACTAAATTCACGTCAAAACTTACCGGACTTTTACCATGAACGAAGAAAGTAAAAGACGAGTATTTATATATAGAGTATTTTTTTGCGATGTTAAAGCTTCTCCCAATAACATCCAATATCTTTTTGCTCGTCTCAGACGGCGTGTTTATTTAAGGGTAAACTTTAGTTACTTTACTTAGTTGTGAATAGCCACAAAAGATCTCGGTACAATATCAGTCTCTTCGGATGACTCTTTTCACAGACATCCATTATCCTGAAAAACACGATCCTACAGTGAGTCTATAATATATTTATCAGCACCTCAATTCTCGGATGGCTAGACACATTCATTCAGCGATCTCGAAGCAAGTTTGCAACACAAGATGGGTGTTGACGAAGGACTACTTTTTTATGTCGTCACTTCATTAAGATCCCTACTCCATTAGCAAGACACTGATATATGCAAACACACAGGAAAGCTCTTTGCATACATTAATACCGAACCAGACCATGCAGAACTATGTCAATGAAGAAGAAAAGAAATGCACTGATTTCGTTCCTTAATCCTCGCAAGAATATTTTATGTAAAATGTAGATTCATGAATTTAAACCACTAAATCGATTTCTGTCGGCGTTCTGCTGCTTTAAACTTCCGTGTTTGTTCTCAGGTGGGTTGAAAGCTTAATTTTTAATTTGTTTTAGTATTCCGATCTGATCAGATTTTTCCTTTTGGGGTTTTACTGGAAATTGCAGTGTCTGTGTGTTTGAATTAATGCACGATCATGAAAAGCACATTTCCGAATATTAAGTGCCATTAGTTCGCTGGCCAAACTCAAATAGTTTAGAAAAGTAAATTAAAGGTGACACGTATGTACTTTCCACATTTATGAAATAACTTTTGAGAGAGCTAACGACCAAAGTTGGACATTTCGAGACGTGGAATTGTTATGGTAAGACGAGTCGTTTTGCAACTTGGCCGGATTTCCATAACCAAAGGACGCTTAGTCAATAGCTTGCTAGGCCCTGTTATTATCTTTAATTTACTACTGTTAAATTATACCCGAGGTATGGGAGCTCTGATGTTTATTATCAAAACTATGTTGGAAGCGGGCTGAAATGTGTGTTAATTTGCACTGCTTTTGACCGTTTTGTCAAAAAAAAACATTTTGTCGGTTTTATTTTTCAATTGGAGTTCAGCCCGAACATGAATCTCCACTAAGTAATTCAAATTTTTTATTTCCCATCGACATGTGGACACAGAAATAATGAAGCGCACTATTCAAAACATTCGTGTTGTAAACATCGCTGCATTCACACACAACGCCGCTGGAATTCCATATGTTATTCTCTTTCAGTTTTTCACTAATACTATCAGCACTAAATAAACAGCGTAAATGAAGAATGGTAAACTCTTGTTCTTTTTTTCCAAAGCCAAACAAGTGTTTTATCATTCATCACCTCAGGCTTTATTTGTTCAATCTCACGAAGCGTACTTTTCGCAATTTACGAGATTATATTTCGAAACAATGTATTTGTAAATATCCGACCCCATCGCATTTTAAAAATAACTTGAGGGTATGAGAATATAAGGCGTTTGGATTATGCACCCTCTGTGACAAAATCTATAGAGTTGTCACAAAGACTGAGGGTAAACGCCGATATTTTACACAATGATCGTTGGCCGTTATTTGTACATTTAATTCCAGCTGTGTGATTAACATCGCTGGAAAATGTAGAAAGGTCAAAGTGAACCACAAATTGAGATTTATAACAAATTTAATGCGTTTGCAATTGAATCGAGCTCAGAGGAATTAAAAATTAAATAACTTACAAACATATCTATCATACAAGCTCAAATAGAAATGCATTATATAATTGAAAATGACATTCTAATGAGGTGTTTTAATTATTAATTCAATCGATAATTGAAATTGTAAGGAGGATCGACAAGAATAATTGCGTGACAGTTGCGGTGATGGGTTTCATATATAAATAACTTATTCTTATTGATTTTGAACAAGTATTAATAATAAAGAAACACAATACACTTCTTTCCACCGCGCTTGACTTGGAGCTAAAAATAACAACGTAAATAACATATATGACGTTCTTATTTTATTGACTCTTGAATTATTTACATCTGACATAAAAAACAAAGACTCGCAATTTTAAATAAAATATAGTCATTAGATTTCCGCTGTGTCCACATTTCTCTTATTATTTATCGAAAATAAAAAAAATTACGTTGTTTGTTTACTAATATTGTTATCATTACAAGAGGAAATTTATTCATATTATAGTCTCTTATCAAAAAGCGAAACAGAATAGAGAATGAGAGAAGCAATGACTTATACAGTACCATGATAAATTGTGTTGGTTTGCTTAATTACATGTGGGCTCTTCTCCACTATAAAAAGCGATATAAATCATTAATATTAAAATTAAGGAGCACATGTTTCATAATTATGTGGTTAATGAGGGTCAGAGTACCACAAAGAACGAGAATTAAAGCTTTTAGAATAATTTAATTCATGTAAATAAATTCAAATAAATAATATATACATATGACAGCCCCACAGCCTTTGTTCCCATTTCTTTTAAATTCTTCATTATGATTCCCGTACTTGCTAAGTCTCTCTTTAACTCGTCCAGTCATTTTTTTCTCTTTTTCTTTTCCTACCAGCTTACTCTTTGTGCTCTTATTTTTTTGGCTGATTTTAGTTTTTTTGAACAGGTCCATGATTCCCGGCTGGTTCTTCTCTTCCATTCCTCGTCATGTGTCTTAACTCCCTCAAATATCTTTCGTAACAATTTTTTTCCTAAATTGCAAGTGTTTTCTCATCAACCTTATTGAGTGTCCAAGTATCACATCCGTATAGAACGACCGACCATATTATTGTTTCTTATGTTCGAATCATTGTTGCCCCCGATACGTTTTTTGCCTCCAGCAGGCGTGCTGCTTTACTTCCCTTTAGAATCCTGTTTTCAACTTCCCTTCCTTCTGCTGCATTACTTGTTAATGTTACTCCTAGTTTCACAAACCTACTTTTTCAGTATTCTGTGTATTCTGCTTTTAGTCAGTCTCTGAAATGCTTGTCCCCCATTTCCAGGTTCTGTTCGTTTATCTTTAACCCATATTTTGCTGCTTCTTGTTCCAATTTCTTACAGCTGTTTTCCAACACTAAATGAAGAGTTCTGTTGACAGTGGGTCACCTTGTCTTACTTTCTTTTTTATTGAAAATTATTCTGAAAATCTTCGTTCTATCGTTCCTTTGCTTTTTGTGTCCTTTACTGTCATTTTCAAGAATCGATTTTTTTTTGGGATTCCTTGTTTTACCAGACCTTCATACGCTGACAATCGAACTTTCTTACTTCTATAATTCTCGCACTTGATCTTGTCTCCTTTTTTTAGAATTTGTTTTGATATTTTTTTCCATATTCTAAGTATGATAGGAAGCTGAAGATGCATTCTTTGCCTTTTAACCATTTCTGCAGGAAATAAATAATACGGCTCTAAATAAAAAAAAATTAATTGTGTAATTCGTAGTAAGAAATTAATAGTATATTATGAAACGCGTTTCATAATGAACATTTTGCCGCAGGCACGACGAGCGCAGCGAGGAGTGTCGTAAAGTAGTAAGTGCGGCAAAATGCATTATGAACAAGTATCGTACGCTATTTTTTCTATTTCGCCTTATTTTAAACGAAAAAACTTGATTTTGAAATCTAGGGAATTTTAGGGTAGTTGGCATTTGCAAAATGTTCTGGAAAAAATTCGAAGTAGCCAAATCCAATTTCAGTCAGTTTGACAGGTGTGGCGTTTTGAGATTATCGGAGCGCAAGAGAGCCAAGAGAGCAAAGATGTTGATCCTGATCATGATAGTTCTCTTGCATCCAAAGAGTTTTTCTCTGATGAATTATTAAGCCAAGTACAACAAGAAATAATAGTGTATTGATCGATTTATCATGGTTTATCAAAACCAAAATCTAAATTGTCAACGTTGACGGCAGGTTGACGGTTTGTCTGCTGCAAACCAAAGAAAAATATAAGTTACTGGAAATATTGGCACGGGATTGGTCTATTACGATACCGAAATACGCTCAAACGCGTATCGAAATATCTTCATTATGAACGCGAAATAGAAAAAAAAATTAATGGGAAATAGCGCCTTAAACAGCTTTAATTAAAAAAAAACTGCGAAAACGACACACATGCAGCGTTAATTCCTCACAAAAATGCAATCAAATGAACACCTATCCGCTTACCTAAACGAATTTGTCAGCACTTTAATTTCGAAAGCTTGAAATAATTTGTGGAAAGCTTTTTCTTGTTAAACTTTAATTAAGTTTTGAACGCAAAAAGCTCCAAAGTTAGCAAGTATCCAATGTTTGCATACCAATGAAATTTCGTAAGAAATATTCAAAGTATGGAATTTTACACAGTTTGCTCAAATTTAATGCGTAATGCGATTTTTGTTAAGAAGCGTGTAAATTGGTAATGAAGTTTAATTTCTACAGCCGGAAAATGCAGTTTGATGTTTTATTTATTTATGACAATAACCATTGATTTTATTTAGTAGGTATTTTGGGAACAATTCCTTAGTTTTGTTGATTGGATTTTTCAGTTTTTCAGTTTTACTAGTCAACAACATTCTTTTATTTATATTTAAAATTTTAAGAATAAATAGAAACGGTTTTTAAATGAAATAAATAATTTTTGTGTACAACAAAAATATTTTTCAGTTGGATTGTTAATTTCAGCATCCATAAAATCTTGGTATTTTTTATATTCCATTTCGTAAAGTACCTAAGTAGCTAAGAAAAGATCTGAAAGCTTCTAAGCAATCCAAAAATAACGTAAAAAATAAATCCAAGTTTTAAACATCAATCCTAATTGAAAAAAAATCTAAAAAAAAATCTCACTCTTTAAAGGAAATAAAGTAGCAAATGAGCCATCTATTTATTATTTGTGTCAATTTAGTTCTATAAATTTTACGACCCCTAGTTGGACTAGCTTTAGCCGTTCTCACATTGCTATAAACGAGCCCCGGGAATAAAGCGTCTCTGACTATCGTAAATCCTTTCTTGATTCTGATTATAAAAGCACGCGACCAGTGGCAATGGCCAGAGCTATTAAACTTGGTAGAGAGAACCGAGATTTGATGGTCGAAGAATCTCCAACAGAGGTAATGAGATCAAAAGGGAATTAGAAGTGACTTTTGGTCAAGCTTAGAGCTATAAACTCGTGGATAGAGCTCTTTGGTCTTTGTTACTAATTAATTATATTTCGTAAAGAAACTAAATCTTTCCCTTAAAGTTTAAACATCTTTTTGAAATTCCTCGCCCGTTATAAATATCCCGAACGAGACTCCAATTCAATTCTCCACTCTCTTCGACAAGTCCATAATTTCTACATGTTTTAAAACGTCTTGGAAAATTCATTACCTTTGAAAAAAAATCCCACCGGTGTAAATTTTCGAGTATTTTTCTCAATTTCTAAAAATTACGACCGACATAAAAACGGGCATAACGAATTTACATGGGAGACGATCGGGAAATATGAAATGAACAGAAAGTGAAAGCAATGACTCATATAGCAGGGGCAGAGTTGCCACCCTTGGGACCACGCGCTTCCCAAATGAATAAATAATAGGTAACATTTTGTTGGAAAAGATAAGTACAACGCTATGATCTTGACGGGGTTCAAATTCAATTATCCAAACACGCAAATCAAAATAACTGGTTTTATTTTCTGGAATTATTTAGATTTATGAGTGTTTCTGAAACGTTCCGCCTTGCTTTTTATTTATCGACTGGGCTTTTAATGGGGTCTTAATCTTGAATAAATTGTCCAGGACTGCTTAAGAAACAACAGCTTTCGCGGTACCTGAGGGAGAGACATAAAAATAAAATTTAAATTTTGAATAAATTTGTTTTGCGTTCACCTCTCGTGTCTGCTAATTGAATCTATTAATTAATTTAATTAAAATACTGCATATTTTGCACTTTTATTAGACTGATTAATTTTGTAATAAGTAAATGAGGAAATTTTATAAAAAATTAGAACGCCTGAGCTAAAATTTCCTTCAAACCGTCTCTTTGAGCCCTTGACGCGTCTATATTCAATCGCCGCCTTGTCACGTAAAAGACACTTAATAAGATAATGAACACATCAAAACACGGATGGAGAGAATTGAATTTTCACTCTAGTTTCTAAGCATGGTGTGCACCGGAAATTAGGCGAGGAATGTCAGAAACAGACTCGATAAACTCGGCAGTATAGAAGTCGTGCTATTTTGCCTCCACTACGGCTGTCTGTCAGAACGCGTTTTACCCTTCAACTGAATAAAACCACCCACATCCACGCAGTTACCTACAAACATATGTGCTCAAACACTTTTCGCAAACGAAACTTGACAGAATTAATGAATTTTCTCTTTAATTTTCGTTTGCCTTGTGGTTATGCGCACGGGTCTTTGTTTGTATTGGAAAATGGTGCACTTCATATGATTGAAAGCAATTAAAATTGAAAAGGGGTTGGATTGGATGTGGACCGAGCGATTTCAGAGGCTAAAATTAGATGGTAGCGAAAGAATTTAGCAGTTTTTCGACATCTCAGTTCATCAAGAAAGTATCCGAGGAGTCGTTTCGACAAGATTTATTCTCCGGGATACAATCCTTTTCCTGGTTCTTCTGTTTTATTGAGATAACCCAATTGCATACTTAACTTGGGCCTCTCCATCTCTATCTTTCTATGAATCATGAAAATGTATCTACGTTATTGGCTATCTAATGGCTGCATTATGTCAAACACAAAAATCCTTTGTATTCTTTCACAAAAGAAGTTTTATCTTTACATTAGCTTTATTGATACATTATTATTTATTATAGTTCATTATGGGAACAAACAAACCTTACAACACATTTAATCGAACATTATTCAAATAAGAATACTTTGCAGTAATTACCTATTCAATAGAAAACTCGTTTAGTTTTTCCTCACCCGCCAGAATTCCCGGCCGAATTATTTCGGGAATGTGTAATGCGGAACCCACTGTTATATCACGCTCGCAACCACAAGCTTAAAGACACCATGCTTTCAACGTCTCTAATTAACCCAAATGAGTGACGTATGCGTTTTAGCGTTTCGGTTATCTTTTCCTGGAGGCGTGACAGCTTATAAAAGGATAGCTCACGATAGACGGACGTTCTTTAAGTGGCAGGGGTTAATTGATTAATTTCGGGCTACCAGTGATAGAGATCTTAAGAATTTGCAATTCACGCCGTTTCTATTTCTGGGGCTGTTTCCTCAAATTTAGCTTCATTGCCGTTAATTTAGAAGTGGAGCAAATGTGTGGGGTTTCCTTCTTAACTGTTAAATTTTCTACATCCGTAGAGCTTTAAATTAATATGTGTTTAAATTAATTTAAAAATATGTTTCCAAGTTTATTTATAGTTTAATTCGGATAAAAATATCTCCTAAAATCGATGGCTCTGCTGGACATCAAAGCTCCCAAAATACTCCACACAGCTTAAATTTTCTTGCCTAAATAACCACAAAAAGTACTAATAATAGCTCAAAATCACTCAGAATTGAACATGATTTATGTCATCCAAGTGAGACTTCCCGTGATATGAAATTATGTAACAAAATGAAGTGGTTAGCACTATCAAAGTCGTAGTTAAATGCAAATTACTGTTGCTGTTGCATATAAACTCTATCCAAACCAATTACTAATTTCATCAATAAACGCGAACTCTGGCGTTTCGTACAATTCATGCTACAGTAGACTCTCGATAATGTGAATCCCGATAACTTGAAGTTTTTCCCCGTTCCCTTTGATTTCTCTCGATAAATTGAAATAGTATATTATGAAACGCGTTTCATAATGAACATTTTGCCGCACGCACGTTTTTAGGACACGACGAGCGCAGCGAGGAGTGTCATAAAGTAGTAAGTGCGGCAAAATGCATTATGAACAAGTATTATACGCTATTTTTTCTATTTCGCCTTATTTTAAACGAAAAAACTTGATTTCGAAATCTAGGGAATTTTAGGGTAGTTGGCATTTGCAAAATGTTCAAGAAAAAAATTCGAAGTAGCCAAATCCAACATTTCCATTATTTCAGTCAGTTTGACAGGTGTGACGTTTTGAGGTTACCGGAGCGCAAGGGAGTCAAGAGAGCAAAGATGTTGATCATGATCATGATGGTTCTCTTGCATCCAAAGAGTTTTTTTCCGATGAATTATTAAGCCAAGTACAACAGGAAATAATAGTTTCAAAAGCAAAATCTAAATTGTCAACGTTGACGGCAGGTTGACAGTTTGTCTGCTGCTAACCTAAGAAAAATATATGTTCCTGGAAATATTGGCACGGGATTGGTCCATTACGATACCGAAATACGCTCAAACGCGTATCGAAATATCTTCATTATGAACGCGAAATAGAAAAAATGTATTTTAGTTCTCTCGTTAATTTGAAGTAAAATCTAGACTTTTTTTTTCTGCCAACACTCTATAATTTGAATTTTTCCCACCCGAACTCTCGTTAATTTGAAGTTCCTCGCGTGGGCGGGCAAAAAACCGAAAATTTTACATTTTTTGTCTCTTCTAATAAAAAGTTCTTGGAAGTTTTGTCGTAGCATAAATCTGTTACACCAGAAGAATCCATAGCTTACTATATTTTGAACTCTCGATAATTTGAACTTTTTATTTGGTCTCTTGAATTTCAAATTATCGAGAGTCTACTGTACAAACCAAATGGATCTTCCACTACCTTTGAAAAATCCACTAAATCCGGGTCTATTTTTAGTAAGCCCGCGATGGAATATTTATGACTATAAAGTGCGTAACTCTGCTAGAGCAAATATCATTCCATGTCTGCATCCTAACCAATTTTAATGGACATGTATAATGTATTTGCAAGGAAAGGTTAAAGGACGAGTTTTATTAATGAAGCAGACACAAAACCCACAGCGTGGTTGAAAAATCGCAGATGTTTGTCGGCGCTAATTCTCCAATACATTCGGTTTTAATCCGATACACAAAGGGCATTTTATACCATATACAAACATAGCCTGCATTGATCGGTTTAAGAGCACTAAAAAATAGTTTTGTGGGTATTTAAAGTGCCACTGTATAAAAACAGACTGTTCTTTTCGTGTGTGCAATGTGGGCTTTCTTGTCAACATCTGTCGTGACACGAGTCAGAAATTTCACGCATTTAGTGGAGAGAATGGCAGTGGTTGATGGGAAATTGCCAGAGAAACCACACACTGGAATGGTGTTAGCCTGTATCCGTTATACTGACACATGGGCGGACGGAAGTTCTATGCATTTATTGGGGTGAATAGATTGGTCAGGTTGGTAGTGTTACCTACATTTGCTTTATGTGATCGAACAATATTGAGTAATTGAAACCCTCCTGACTTTCGTCAACAATTATCGATTTCAAAGGCTGAAACTGATACGTTTAGGGGATGAAAAAATTGAATTATCTGTTTGATATTGTATCTCAGAGATGTGATATCAGATTTATACAGGGTGTCGCGAAATTGTTCGTTTTAATCTCTCGTTTTATAATCTTTGAGAGAATTACATTTCGTGGGTTAGTGGTTGCACGGATAATTTCCTCCAGAGAGTGGATTGTTGGGTCAGATGCCTTAAATATTAATTGAAATCATAGCCTGAGCACGCGTTCATTATTCAAGAAATTGTTATTACCGTTGAAAGATAATGAACTGTTCTAAAATTCCCCGTTGCAAAACGGAATATTAATGTAGACTGAGACAATAAAAACGGGAATTTTTATGATGAATAACATTGGGATAAATCCAAACAAATTTGCCTGTCAGTTTTCACGTATTAAAGATTTATTGCTCAACAAGGCTCGCACAAGAACAAGATTCTAAATAATATATTGCAAAATCAATACTTATATAGCGGAACGAGTATCTGTATCTTTGAAATTAGGTAAATATTTGATGGGCTGAGGTAGTGAGGATGTGTTTAAGGTTCCAAATCGGGTTATTTTACAAAAGATTTTTTTTAGAACGATTTATGTCGCTTTAGAATTCTTGTAATGCCCTCAACGATTTAGTGGCTTTGTTTTGTAAACGATAACTGCATTTTAAATAGAACTATCAGCATGAAATTAGAGAACAATTTGATAAATATTGAAATTCAATTTAAATGTAATATTACAATAGAAAAGGAATAACTAAATTTTTCAAATTAAACCTGAAATCCGTTTCTTTTAAATGAGTTTTAATTGTCTCAAGTTTAATCAGTTTTTAATTTAATATCTCAATAAAAATTGATAAATGACTTTGACCGTTGATATTAATTTCTATTATTATCTTCCTTTAGACGTTTTACAATTCAGTGCATTTATAAATTTTCTGGAATTTTCAATGCTCCATATTTCCGGAACTACGTCTGATAAAAAACAATCCAACTCATACGATGAAAAAAATTGAATTTTTCGTAAACTACTTGTCCTACCGATCTCAGATTTGGCCAGTTGCTAGATCTGAAGCTGCTCCTTCAACTTATGTAAACTATTGAAGGTATTAAACGTCATTTTCGCCCTGAAAAAAAATCACCCCAAAAAAATCTCCTAAAAACCGATTTCGGCTATTTCGCTTATTTGGGAAGACACCTGAACTTATTGATGCTTTTTTGATCCAAAACTGTAGTAATTTTTCACGTACGTCAACAAATAACTGAATTGGAAGCGATTAAAGTTTTGGGTTGTCGCCAAGGGGTAAAAATTTTTAAGCTCCGGAGTATTTATTGCTCGATATCTCCGGAACTATAACAGATAGAATGATACATATCCCGGATTCCAAAAATTGATTTTTATTTTCAAATATGTAAATTTTTTTCAATTGATCTCTCGTTCATTTGCGAAGCAAAATTAAGGTTTTGGTACTCACTTTACGTAGAATTTCACGCAGAATCCAAAACAACGTCTTACATTCCTATTCCGAATTTAATTTTTCGATTATCCAACAGTTATAATCGACCAGATTGGGCGTAAATTTGATAAAAAAATGTTTTTTATTAAATATTAAAAAAATTAAACATTTTTGACAAATTGGTATCTTTTTATTATTTAACATTTTTGACATAAACAATTTTTTTTAGTAAACCGCGTCAGAGCAGGCGTTGCGATCTCACTGGAGTGTTGGCAGCTCTGTTATCGATCAAGTTTGACTGACATCCTTGCATATCAATTAGTGTTTAACCTTAACCTGTCAAAGCAGAGATACCAACAGATTGAAAATTTGAAAGTCCAAAAAAGGCTTTTTTGCAAACAAATTTTGATCGAAGTTTTTTTCTTGAAATAATAAACTAGAGCGACATTAGTTAATATTCAAGCAACAATATTTGTGTAAAAATGTGGATATTTTCGTGATTTTTGAAATAGAAATGCATTGTTAACATTGTAACATGGTGAAAATGAATTGTGAATGAAAACCAAACAATATCATTTTAGCTACTTTTCTCTATACTATTAAACTCATTCTAGAGCAATTTTGTGTCCATGAAAAGTAGCAACGCCTTGGAGTGACATTTTAATTCAGGTATATGACTGCACTTCCAAATTACTTTTCCAAAGAAACTAAAAATCTAATGTAAGAAAACTTATTCTATCTTGAGACAAGGAAGAATGTAAAAAGAACCCTCATAAATTTGACTCTGTGAAGATTTATCTCCCACCTATTAGCTAAGTGATACCAGACATAATTTAGATTTCTCAACATTGAAAGGACCTCTTGTGTATTTTTAACCCCAGACTGTCTTTAGTTTTAATTAACACTCCATCAATGATATGTTTACGTCTCGTCTGTTGAAAGACATCCGCGTGATTTATGGCGCGTCTCCGATTGAATCAATTTTGCAACTTACCCACTGAAGTCAGCACCACAAAACTAACAGCAATGACTGTCCACATCTTCACAGTTTCACACATTCTCACTCACAAAGTCACACAAATTTTCACCAGTTCTTCTCGCAATTAGTTTGAAAGTTCGCGTGGCGCGCTTAAAGTTTCAAAGCTCTCCGATAGCTTTCAGACAAACGCCGGGGAAACACTGGAAGGGATGAATATCGCAAGTTGCGTTGGTTGGATATCAACAGTTGAAAGGGAGGCGCTTGCGCCTTAAAACTCATTTTGATAGTTTGTCACCTTGTTAAGTGGCGTTTTATGTGTAAGTGGCAAGTTGACTTTTGTATAACAAGTTCTCATCGTGTTAACACGATTTCCAGGCCGTGTGATAAAATATTGTTTGTTGCTCGGAGTATTGTGGAAAAAGAGTACAATTTTTTCGTTGTAAACTTCCACGATAAATTTAAATGAAGCTGCAATGGAAAAGTTTGAAAGTTGGAAGAAACTGCCTTTAATTTAACGTTACGTTGTCGCAAGTCATCGCGATCTGATACGTTGGGACTATAAAAGTAACGCTATCGGGGAAATGGTTTGTAAAAAGTTTCAAATATACTATTAAGGGTAGATATTGATGGTTATGGTGGAATTTATGTAAACAACGATGTTTTATGGTTATTAAAAATTGTAAATTATTGGTGGCGGCGGTTTCAATTTTATGCGAATTTTATAACAGGGAAATAAGACTCACGTTGGCCACAAAAAGAAAAGCAGACGACAAAAACGAATTCACGTTTTCTAGTTTTTCCAAGTTGGGACTCAAAAAGAAAATTGAATTTCCCATAATTGCTACGATTTTTTTGTAGTTTCTTGTTCTAAGCTCCCTTGTCTGACTTTTATTCTCTGGTACTTCATGGAAGTTTAGATAGTTAGAAGTCTTGGACAACAAAAGTTTTTAAATTCGTTTGATAATCACAATTTTGTTATTTCATTGGATTAAAATATAAATCTTAAGTTTCACTTTCAAGGTTTATGGACGATTGACGCAATTCAATTTACGTTTTTTTAAAACGCCGTAAATTTAACATAGTTCGATAAAACATCAAATTAGAGAGAGAAAATTATTATGAGTGCCAATGAATATAAAATAATGTAAAGACAAAAAAAGATAGATGTTTATTTATTTATTATTTATTGATTCAGTATGTTTCGTAATTAGATGGCAATCCGTGGACTGACTTTATAGAACGAGAAGACCCTTAAGTTGACCAATGAACGAGCAGTAGCGTACGGGTTGAAAAATAATGAATTAAGTTACTATGAATGAGCAGCTTTTCTAAAATGTCAAAAGTGAAAGTGAATTCAGTGCCTTTCGTGGAATTTTTGTCACCAAATAGTACACTTTTTTAATTTTTCAACTGAGCTAAGGCTATTTAATAATCATGAAATTATAACATTGAGTAAAAGTTAACTACTTTACAAAAGACGAAGATTTTGGGTTGTAAACAATAGGCAGCTTCCTGATACTTTTCTCCAGGTTCGAACAAGGCAAACATAATTTATTAAAGAGCGCGTTTCGCCTAAAAACCCCAAACTACCCTCAACAATGCAGATGGTTATTTGCGGTTAACAAGTTTGATGGGGGCCATATAGTCCTAGCTCAGTTTAAAAAGTATATCTAAAAAACCAAATCAATGCGTTTAATTTATAGTGAAGTGCACGAAAATTGTTTAACACCAAGCAGTTCGAGGATATCATGAAAATTTTTTCAGAAACCACATTGCAGAGTATTTACCAATTTTACCAGTATCCCAGTCAACAAGAACATCGGATATACGTGAAAAATAAACAAAATTCCAAAAGTTTTGAAATTTTCATCAAATGTGTATGTTAAAAGAATAATAAATCCCAGTTTGCAGCATAATAGGAGGTCTGGAAAAATAAACGCAATTTTTTCTTTACTGCGTGAATAAAATTTGAGAAAAAATTGCGCATTTGATACGAAAAAGTAGTTTTTATGCTGTGTTAAATTTTGATTTTTTTTTTATACGGAACATTCTGATCTTCGCTATTTCCAAAATTTCTGTCTTCTACTTTCTACTTTGAGATTTGGCAAAAAAGTTACAATAATAAACGACTCAAAATTAGTAATCTCCCCAAATTTGATTGCTTGGGTAGGTACAGTATATCCGGTGAAAGATTGGGAGATTTTGACAGTTGACGTATAGGTTGGCAGCAAATTATGCTACAAAATACACTAAAAATTCTAAATTCCTATGCGAACTGGGTTGACAGTAAGTGGGCTTATTTTATTATTTGAAATTTCGCTTCTATGGTAGGTACACTTTTTATCGCATAGATTTAGTGACTTTTTTGTCATTCAATCTCTCACTATACGAACTGTCGTAATTACGAATTTTACTAAAAAATGTTGAAGATTTTTAGTTAGCCTTAAAAATAAAAATTCCCAAAATCTGTGTCTTTTACTTTAGACTCTTGACATTTAGTGGATTTAATAAACGACTTAAAATTAGTAATCTTTCCAAATGTGATTGCTATAACTAGTACTAATATTGTCGGAATTACGAATGTTAGTAAAAAATGTGAGAATTATTGTTTGGTCTAGAAAATATTTTTTTTTTATCCAAATGCACTAATAAAGTAGTAGGGGAAACCGGTGTCAATTGTAATAAAGCCTATTACAAGGCCATTTTTTTGAAATTTAAAACATTGTTCAGAAATAAAGTTTAGATACATTATCTAGCTTATTACTATGCGGTGTGCACGCATGCTCTGTACATACCATGTGTGTTAGAGCCAAATGTCTAAAAAACGAGTAAAAAGTAAATAAATAGTGTCACATTAATTTCACTTAACTGGGGAAAATAACCAAGGAGATATTGCAAGATAAGGATCATTTTTTGTATTGTCTCTTCTTTGATTTTTTGTTGATTTGTGTTTGGGCTATGGCCAAACACATTAAATAATTCCAATAATGTTTGTATAAGTTATTTGGTGTCAATTGTAACACATGGTCTGGTTTGACACTAACAAGTTAAAATTTGTAGAAAGTAGAATAATAATTATTATAGACATAAGATGATCGCCTAACTGAACTGGAATGCAAATCAAACCTCATTGTGATATGAATTGATCAAAGAACCTAGTTATTTAATTTTTTTTTAAATTAAAAATAATACGTGTTGTTATTGCCAACTGAAGGTCTTCGGTCCGCGTTTTCTTTAAAGACACCCCACAAAAGCAGTGAAATAATGATGTAAGCCCTAGTCACGTTGTAGTAAAATCCTAATCAATGGAATGCAGTTAACACTGATTTTGTTACAATTGACGCCAGTTGGGTGTCGATTGTAACACTTGACATGGTCTTCTAAAAAGTGTCCTGGTTTTATAACTGAAAAGTTATTGAAAGTTTAGACTTCAGAATTATGTCTGTTAAGTTTTTCAGTTTTCGACTGCAATGAATTCAAAATTTTAAATAGTTAAATAAGCTTATTATAAACAAATATTTAAATTTTGTTACAATTGACACCGGTCTCCCCTACTTTATTCACTCATTTTAGACAAATAAAGTACTCTTTTATTTTCTGAACACTTTAAAGAAAATTATGCCACTTTTCCATGACAACCATGCAAGCATGGCTTTCTAAACGCTAAAAATTTGTCACTGCTGTCACTTCTGTCAATTCTTTTAATGCTTTAATTGCAACCAACAGAAGCTTTGGATAAAATCTAGTATTATATTCGAGTGTAAGGACAAATTATTCACTCCAAAAATCGTATTCTCTCGATTTACGATCTCGAGAATAACTGATTTTTGTCGTGAATTATTTGCATCGTTACACTCTTATATAATAAATATGTATAAAATCTGTGTTTTCTACTTTACACTTGAGATTTGGTGGAATTAATAAATAGCTCAAAATTAGCAATCGCACAAATTTGATTAATGTAGCACTAAAATTGTCGGAATTACGAATTTCAGTCAAAATTTTAGAGATTTTTTATTACACTTAAAAATAAAAATCTCCAACATGTGTCTTTTACTTTATACTCTTGAAATTTGTTGGTGTTAATAAACGATAAAAATTTGTAATCTCTTCTAATTTGATTGCTATAGTACTAAAATTGTCGGAATTTTAAAATTTAGTAAAATGTTGAAAATTTTTGGCTCGTCTTAAAAATAAAAATTTCTAAACTCTGTGTTTTCTACTTTCTACTGTTGACATTTGTTGGAATTAATAAACAGCTCAAAATTAACAATCCCACTAAATTTGATTGCTGTAAAACTAAAATTGTCGGAATAACGAATTTCGGTAAAACATGTCGGAGATTTCTGGTTACACCAAAAAAAAAATCCGAAATCTGTGTTTTTTACTTTATATTCTTAGAATTTGGTAGAATTAATAAACGACTAAAAATTATGAATGTCTCTAAATTTGATTGCTAGAGTACTAAAATTGTCGGAATTACGAATGTTAGTAAAAAATGTGGAAATTATTGTTACCAATTTGTGAAACAACCTGAATATAACTAAAATGCACATGTCTTGAAATAATACTTATAGAGACCAATAACTTGAGAATTTTTTTTAGTTTTCGCCGAAATCCTTGCAATTTCAGGTGTGATTGTTGGCCAAACATAATTACCATCGTTAAGCACGACTTCTGATTTGATCTACATTTACTTAGTCTTGTCACATAATACGCTAGTGATAGGATGCTAGACACGTCCTGGGCCGTCCTTCCATAATTGGCCCTATAAATGATGACGTCATAAAATCCTCGAAAATACGAAATTTATGCAGTCGATAGCAAGTAACCGATCGTTGGAATCTTTTAATACAGTTTTTATGACACTTTCTAGTGAAAATAAATCCGAGCTATTAATTAAAACAGGTAAAGAACTTAGGTAAACTGGAGAAAAAGCTCCATAATTATTGCTCGAATTGTCCAATCTTATTAAATGAGGGCTGTAATTAGAAACAGCACTTAAAGAGAGATTAACTCAAGGGATTTAATAATTCAAGAAAGAAACATTGAAAAAGAAAGAGTTTCCTGTACAATTCACAAATATTTGAGAAAACTTTTCATATATTTTACTGTGATCTTTAAGTGGAACTAATTAGGGTAGTTGTTGGATTTTTCTCAAGTTTTGATAAATATTTAACCTCCCTTGTAACAAAACGAATTATCCTCTTGTTCTCGGTTTCGTGGCTCGTAAACGCAACATTCGATAGCAATAAAACAGATCACAATGACAAGGGGTCAAAATTACTAGGGAGATATAGTGAACGCCCATAGATTCGATTTTAATTTCCAGTAGCGGATCTAATAATGTGGTTAATAACATTTCTTTTATGACCTCGGGGTCTTTGATATATTGCACTTGAGTACGTTTTTATATCTTGCATTGCGACCGCTACTTTTGTCGCACCTAACATTTTCCATGCAAATTGGCTGAAGATAACGTCTATTTATAAAACGGACCGATATAAAACAACATGATGTTGCATGCCCGGCCATGTCAATAATTTACGGTTATTACGCGCCTGTGTTGTACGGTGTACATGTGTCCTTATATGTTCTGTTGGCAAATGCGAATTCTTTTGCTAAAGCGATATATTTGTGCTATAAATAAGAGGTATTAGAACCATGCTTGGCGTAAAATATCGGGCTGGAGATTAAGTTTGCATTTTAAGCCAGTCGCACGTGAAGATGCATGAAAGAAACTCGCCTGGATTTTAAAGTTGGGCAAAACGCGATATGTTTCAGTTTTTGGAATGGGAAACTTGCGAGAGCGAAGCGAGACAATTCCCACCGTATCGACGGGATTCCTGTCCCCATTTCAGTACCTCGAAGCACGAGATTTTCTCTAAAAATTCGTTAATATAAAAATAACATACAACCTGTCGTCTTGTTCATTACATAACTGCACGCGCACATTCCGCCGTGATATTAAAAATAAAACCTCCCCTTTTAAAAAATAAACTTCCCCAAACAACGCAAAAATGTTGTTAAACTCCGTTAATTCCCGCCTCACTTCTAGCTAATTTGATTTTTTTTGAACAAAATTACGAGAATTTGTGGGTGGCGCACGTGTCAAATATTTGTCCTAACTGACTATCGTGGCCATTATGGGGTTGGTATAGCAGGGCGAGAATGTCACAAACATAAGTCGGCACAAGCGAGTGGCGTGCAATGTCGAGTAATTGCAGAAGCTTAATGAATTATTGGAAGATTTACGATTACGGTGGTAGTGAGAAGGTCGCACTTCCCTCGGGAACATGGGGTGACTTGGCAGCCACTGGTAATGGAACGCTAGTTGTTGCTGATGTCTGCTCTCCAACTATTACTAATACGGCCACTAATAAACACAGAAAACGTTTTAACACAAAGAAAAAGAGATGTTGTGCATTTAGGGAAACACTGGACTTTGTGGTAATAGAAAAATTCGTTGCGCAGGTCCTCGAGTTCTGAATCGGTTTATTCGATTGATGGTGTGAATTTACTCTAACGACCGACCAAATCTGGCAAAGTTTAGAATGAATGGGTTAGTTTCATACATTCGAATAGGCTGAATCTACAAATTAAGCCTAAGTCTGCACTTGAAGAGAATTTTATTGCAAAATTAGCGTAATAATAGTAAAAGTTAACCCAACGTAGGCATTATTTGTTGTAGTTTGTGGCTATAGCGACGTTATAATGAGCGTGTAAGAAATTCTTTTTCGAATTCCCACTAAAGCTTGAGATTATTTAATTTAATTTCTGCCATTAATTCTATTTTGTTCCCTGTCTCCTAACACAATTAGTACCTACCTCTTCCTTCACATTAGGCAAAAATACAATTACTTAACTACCACCGTGGGGATTTGTACGGAGCTTATTTTTATGCAAAAACTCCTTTCTAGGTATTAGCTGGAATCACAAACCGGTTCGTTGAAATTATTAAAATCAGAATGTTACAAATTGCAGTTGACGCCACCATCAAAATGCAAATTTTGCCCAAGCACAGTGACTCCTAATTGGGGGTAAATTAATACAACTCTAAAATATTATATATGAGAAAAAGGTTATTATACACAACTTGCCGCAGTGCATACAAATCCGTCTTAACTATGGTATCGTTCGCCCCCGCTTTGTGTTAAGTGCATATAAATTGCAAGCAGTTAGTTGAAAATGCAATTTTGCACCACTCTGATCTAATTCATTTAAGATAATGCTATCAATTAAATCTAAAGTGGCAAGTAGCATTAGGGGTTCAGTGCGAGCTGCTAGTTTAAGACCGTAATGAATTTTTCATAAATGGTACAATAAATTAGGATGTTGCTTGTGGAAAACAAACCCGTAAATTCTCCCCCGTCAAAGAAACACAAAAAGCCGAATTTTCTTCTAGCAACAAGTTTTCTCACTCCTTCATTTTTAGCCCCGTTTGTAATTTTCTGGGTTGTAGTCCAAGAGGTCGTGTGTCGAGCGGTCCCTAGAGCACATTTTGAAGCGGGGTTCACACTCCGTTTTACTCCTTACACTTCTGATTTATTCACTCTAATTTCATCTAATACTGCTACCATTAAGTTCTGCTTTATTAAAGCTATGACGATTCTAACTAATGAAGCTTTTATTGCGCGGTAGCTTTGAGTTATTGGTGTCGGTTTATGAAGCGACTCGAAGATAATAATGTTAATTAAGTGGTAGACATGGTTTTCCTTTTTTTCGTTTTTGGGCTAGTTGAATGGTTAAGTGGCGAATCTAAATACATTCCTGTAATTGCGGTTGTGGATTGATGCTATTTGTCAAAGACAAATTACGTGTTGGTGGAGACTGCGATACACGCAAACATGTGTCTAATTAAATTGGGTGTATATTCAAAGGATTTTTGGTTGATTGATGATTACATATCGTTTGCTTACTTTAATTAATTCAGTCTGATTGTTTTGTTATTAAATATTTATTTATACACATTGAGTTTTTTAGATTCATTCTGAATAATGTATAAATACACCGTGTTTCAAAATTATTTTCGTCTAGTCGCCTTATGCTTTTCGATGCAAATTAAAAAATGCCGCTTTATATACATAATGATCAGAACGTTAATTGCATAACCTCAAAATTATCAAAATTACAATTTATTCCCCAAACACCAAATTTGACAAAAAAAGCTGACGCGCGTTTCGATAGCAATGCTATCATCATCAGAGCGATGATTAAACTGATTAAACTGATGATGATAGCATTGCTATCGAAACGCGCGTCAGCATTTTTTGTCAAATTTGGTGTTTGGGGAATAAATTGTAATTTTGATAATTTGTCAACAACACCAAGAATTGATCCAATAAATTTTCTTTTAACCTCAAAATACTTATATAAATACTAAAAGCTGACTTAATCTCTGTCTAATTTTGCCCATTGTTGTTTAAATTTTTGCCTTGTTGGCAATTTTGACGTTTGTCAAGTGCCACTATTGACAGAAGTCCGAAGTTATAGAACTAGTTTAAACACAGAACAGTGCGAGCGGCACAACAAACATTACATTCCTAAGCAACTAGATGAAAATCATTTTGAAACACGGTGTATAATGTAATTCTTATAGAGTTGCCACGGTTTTCTAGGATTCTTAGAGTTCCCACGGTTTTCAAGAATTCTTGGCATTCTCTTCCTTGAATTTTTATGATATTTTATGAAATTGCTGAAATTTATTTGTAATTTTTAGGGAATCCTTTCTAAATAGAATAATCTGAGCTTTGAGACTATATTTTTTAAGTTTTTTGATACGATTCAGTGAAGCTTTAGGATTTTTTAAAATATCTTTAAAGTTCTCTGCGTTTTTATACTTATTATAATTTCTTCAATTCTCTAGTTACTAGAATTTTCTGGGTTTATTAAGTATTTTAAATCTCTAAAAAGTTTATGATTTAAAAATTCAAGAGGAATATTGCCTTACATTTATAGATTCTTTTAATATACGAAGATATGTAGTTTTTTTGTAAAATATAGATGTGAAATAAAACATGTAACTCCAATATTGATTCGCTCTTAAACCTCAATGAAGAAAGTCCCTACAAATAAATAATAAAATCGTCATACGTTTAAAATCATTGACATGGGAAACATAAATAAAACATAAGAAAAAAATTGAAACCCTCAAAATCACAGAATCAGCAGCGGGAAATCTGAGTATCTCAAATATTCTTGAAGAATCTGAAAGAAAGAATACACAATCTTCAGATCAGAATCTGGAATTTGGGGGCCCAGCTTTCAAATATTGAGAATGTTGCTGGCAAACTTTTCGAACCTGATACGTGACCAGCCAAGCCTATAATCAGTGGCAATAAATTGTGTAATTTTAGCTCGACCGCTATAAATTTCCCAAGAAATTCAATCAAGTGCTCAAATTTTGAACTTTCTACTTCACAAAACTCATTCATAACTGACGGAGTCTAGCTCTAGCTTTAGGCACTTTGAGTTGTTATGGTCATTTTACTGACTAATGTAATAATATCTGTCTAGTTCGGTTCAAAAGGAATTACTCACTAGAACATACACTGATAAGGTGGTACAAGGACGAGGCTGTACTTCCGGAGCTTTCGCAAACTGTTGCTTGTAAGGTAAATGCATTGTATGGCAGAACATGGAATATCAGCGAAGTTTAACCAAAAAAAAAACAGTTTTGCAACAAAATATTGATATTTAAAGTCCCTTCGTGCCTTAAATAACCCTCCATTATGCATACCAAGTTGTTGATATTTTGGTATCGCGCAAGAGTTCGTATTCACATTTCGTGTTACAATAATCAGATAAGTATGATACATGAGTTTTTCGTATCTTTGGACAGTGTTGGAATAAATTGCGCTTAAGGCGCACCAGCCCCCCATTTAATTACAATTAAATGAGAAAACACACGGTTTTAATAAAGCGGCAAATCTCACAAGTCGGAAGTTTATGTTTAGTTTACAAATACGAAAGTTACGTATACAGTCGAAGGCGTAAGACGTTCCACTCGTCCTGACAATAGATTTAAACAATCGTTTTCTTACTGCTTTCCCAACTGGGAAAAGGGAAGAACCATTGTGCCCTGTAATCGAGCCATCAGACCTGACTATAAAAGTAAGACAAGGCAGAAACTGATTGTTTCGAGTTAATTACATTACTGCTTTGACACAATTCCTTTCAGTTAACTGAGTTCACATCTGAGGGGTGTATATATTTAATACAAAATCAATGCTAATCATCTAAAACGTGTATATATCCCGGCGCATCCACCATTTTTGACGAGTGTCCCCCTTCCGTTTAATTAATTTAATTCCCCGTTAAATATGGTTAAGATATCAATTAATTTCTATCCCCCAACGCGGAAAATAATTTGAAAAAACCGAGCGACTTTATTTATTTTTCTCTCTAAAACCATTAATCTTCCGTTTACGTGATAAATAGTTTGAGGGTGTACACAAATGGAGGTCGCACGAGGCATTTTTCTGTGGTGGTCAGTTACGTTTTTGAAACTGGATCACGTTCTCCCTTTATCATTTCCGATTATCAATCTGTCTAGGCGCGCTTTGGTTGGCTCTTTTCTCTGCTTTTGCCCATGAGGCGTTCTGTCAAGGGAGACTGACAGATCGGTGGTAACCGAGACGATAATCGACCTTCTTACTCACTTATACATCTTTTTCTGCAACACTTCGAGGGTAATTTTATGATGTATTTATTGTTTTCTGATTTTATGGTGGTGATGGATAAAGCGAGGAGTAGAATTCCAACTCTTAAAAAAAAATTTAAAAAATTTGATAAAAAAAAACAGAATCTATAATTTATAGAGATTTATTAGATGTAATGAATTAATTTATTTAACACATTTTTTTAATTTAACAAACAAAACTGTGTTAATAAAAAAATACATTTTGTAGGAAAATTAAATATTAAAAAATCTGAACCAGTTGGATGCTACAGCCTCTATTTTATTTAATTAATTTTTAATAATTTTGCATGTTTTTAAACATAACAGCTCCATCCAATTATCGATTTTCTTCATGAAAATCATTTTAATTAAAAGTAAACAATCACTAATCAAATAACAAAAAATGTAGTTTTCTCTGAAATGAACTAAAAGTCGGTCAGATTTAAATAAAACAGTCTGTATAATAACCTGTTAAGAGATTTAATTGAGAAGTCGGTTCGAGTTTAACTTATTAATAAATAAATTATAAAGCAGTTTTTTCTCGCTCATTTTGGGTGTATTTTATTACAGCCGGAAGCTTTTTATTCTTCAGCAAACAGTAAAAATCAAATACTTCCCGGTGTCAAAAAAAGCCGGCCGAAATTCAAATTAAAGTAACTCGAGTTTTTATTAGCAATAAAACTTTTAGATGGGACGTGGCACGTTTCTGATTAAAATAACTCATGTTTGTGCGAAAAAACGTAATTTTGTGCGAGTGATAGATTTCGAACACGTATTATTATTTTATTAGTGAAGTACGCGCCTCTTCTGTATTCCGTGCATCTCCAGGTATCCTTCACCACGTTAATTGACTCCTTCACTGCCGTTTCCAAACTCTAATGACCTACGAAGCTCTCTCAAAGCTTACGCTGAGAAAATTGCTGGAATGCTAACAGGAAAATTTCATTTGAAGACACTTCCTCTGAACATATTTCTAGAGAATTCAAATAAAGGCTCAATCCTTTTTGCGCGTTTTTATAATGTTTCAGTTACATTCTCGTCGGTGACGTAACCCTTGCATATTCATTTAACGAACACGTATTAAAAATAAAAGCGCTGATAAGCCAGATGTGCTTTTCCATCTGTAAAAATGAAATTCAGAACTCACAATGGATGCTGGTAAGCGCAAAATTTGATCAACGTTATTTTTCCTATTTTTAATGAGACTTTTTCGGTGTTCAACTCTATCGTGGTGTTTTATTCGCTTCAATTTTTCATTTTTTTATCCGTTTCGGATTTATTTTATTGTAATTACTTTGGCTATTTTTTATTTTTGTGACTAATCTCGTCGGATAAATGGATGTTAAACATGGTCGTGTGTTTTACCGCTCAAATTAAACTGCGTCATGGCGCGATTTTATTATTTTTATATCGGTCTGGTAGAAAACATGTTGCACGAAAGGCCATGGAAATTACTTGAGCTATTTATATTAAGTTTCAAGACACATTAAATTATAGTTAAGTTATTATACATCAATGTACGCAGAATTTTCCGCAGATACCAAATCTGGGATTTAAATTTAGATTCGACAACAAATAACTGTGTTATGGTCGTTTGAATTTTTGGGTTGTCGCCAGAGGGCCAAATTTTTGAAGGTTCAAAACAATTCGTGCTCGATATTTCGGAAACTATTTCAGATATTGGGATGCGGTTTGCGCCATCGTTTTTCTCGCAATTTTTTACATAAGAAGTGGTTCTTTGGTTTTTTAACAGTCGAAATTTGCAAATTTTTGCAATAATTCATGACTAAAACTATGACTAAAACTTTTATTATCGATATCTCGCTTATATTTTAGAGTAAACTTGAGTTATTATACATCAGTGTACGCAGAATTTTCCGCAGATTCCAAATCTGGAATTTAAATTCAGTTTCGACAACAAATAACTGAGGTATGCCATCAAAGTCTCGGAAAGTCGATTTTCATTTTTCCTCCTTTTTTCTAATTTTTAAAGTGAAATATCTCGGAAACTATTTGAGATATTGAGATGCGGTTAGCGTCATTCTTTTTCCTAGCTCATTTTACGTTAGAAAATGTTCTCAAAAGCCCAAAATTTGAAAGTCAATTTTTTGCGAAAAAAAAATCCGACTAAAACGATGAAAATTTTTTAATTCTTTAATTTTTGGCCATAGCTTGTAAACTATTTGTCCGATCGATCTCAAATTTGGCCAGTAAATAGATTTCGAGCTCCTCTTTCGACTGATGTATAATTCAAAGCTATTAAACGTTGTTTTCATTTTGAAAACATTGATTGAAAATCACCCTGAAATGACGTTTTCAAAACAGTTTTTGGCCAATGCCTCGTTTATTTATTAAGCAAACTCAACTAATTTGGGTCTCATTTTACGCAGAATGTCACGCTGAATCCGAAAACATGAGAATTTTCAAATTTTGTCAACAAATAACGGAGTTATGGTCGTTTGAATTTTTGGGTTGTCGCCAGAGGGCCAAATTTTTGAAGGTTCAAAACAATTCGTGCTTGATATCTCGAAAACTATTTCAGATATTGAGATGCGGTTTACGCCATCGTTTTTCTCGCAATTTTTTACATAAGAAATAGTTCTTTGATTTTTTTACAGTCGAAATTTGCAAATTTTTGCAAAAATTTATGACTACAACTATGCCAAATTTCTGATATCGATATCTCGCTTATTTTTTAGAGTAAATTAGTCTGTGCAAAAATGCCTACTTACGCTAGTATGAGTAGAAAAAGTTAATTAACACTGCATTTTTAAATTCTTGTGCTACAAATAACTGTTCTAGTGTTAATATTTAAGTTTGGCGCTGTGTTTATCAACTTTAATCGTCTGATAGTGCAGAACTTAAGATAATCAAACAACGTGAAGTTTATTGTGCAAACATCCCCGAGCGTTACTGTGAGAGCTATTTTATTTTTCTAAATAAATACCAGACTAAAAGCAACATTTTTAGATTTGAAAATATGTAATCCAATCAATAAATCGTCATCCTGGACACCAATTTTGTTGTCACGTTATTTTGTGAAAACAACCACTTTGTTAACTCAATTTCCTTATTGGTTTTAACCGCACATTCTGTGCAGTCCAGTTTTAATTGACACTTTGAGTTAATAAACCAGTTATTAATGATTTAATGATGACTACGGAGAAAGGGGAACAGACCCTTCAACTCCAAACATTACAAACAGTGACTAAGCGGACTTGGATAAAAAATGTATTAATTGGGGGATTTGTGTCAAGTCTAGTATTATTACATTTTTAATATTGTTTAGTTGAAAAGCTACAAAATGATGTCAATAGATCTGGAAATATTAATAAGTTCGACTATGAAAGTTTTTGGTGTACAACATTACGGGAATGTGATTGTGGTTTTAATGTGAAGTTTAAAGTACAAGCTATAAAAGCGTGGCCTCTCTTATGCTTATGAGAAAACTTGCATTAGATAATGGGCTAATTTTCCGAGTCACTTGCATTTCAAAAGTTTAGAAAGGTTGTTGTGGACCGACGTGTTTCAGAGGCCAAGAAGCGGATTTCATAAAATTATATAGGATAGATAAATTCAAAGTGCAGTTCTGAACGAATTTAAACAATCGTTTTAAAATCATACAGAAGAATTATTTTGAAAATAAAACAAACAAATTGTAACACTATAGCAATCAGATTTGGGGACATTACAAAATTAGACTTGGCCACTTATTATACAAAATTTGCAAACTATAAAACAAGAAACAACAGAATTCACAAATTTTTATTGTTTGGATGAACTGAAAATTTCGATTTTTTAATTATCAGTTTAACTTTGGTAATTTTAACGCCACAGCTGTTCAATTTTAGGAGGGGACTAACTTATATTTGTTTTTTCAAAATTGTAAATCGGAAAAAAAATTGAATTTTCACAATCACATTTAAGGAGGATCCTAAATTAGACTTATTGACTAAATGTATCAAATTTCAAAATTATATAGCATAAACGACAGATTTCTCAAATTTTTATTTTTTGGATGAACCGAAAATTTTATTTTTTTTATTATCAATGTAAATCTGGTAATTTTAACGCCACAACAGTCTAATTTGCGAAGGTTATTAACTTATATTTGCTTTTTAATGGTGATAAATTTCAAAACTGTAAACCAAAAAACACAAATTTTGGAATTTTTTATTTTGAGAATAAACCAAAAACTTCTGAAAAACTATGTTAAAGGCTGTAACTGTCGTAATTTTAACGCCACAGCAATCACGTTTAGGAAAGTTACTAAATTAGATTGTACCAAATTTCAAAATTATAGGGCAAAACCGATTGATTTTAGAAATTTTTATTTTTTGGATAAATCTAAAATTGGGATTTTTTAATATGAGGGTAGCTTTGGTACTTTTAACGCCACTTATCAATCAAATTTGAAGTGGGTACAAATTTTTTCCTTCCTATAAGACACGCTAAAATTTAAAATTATAAACCGAAAGGGATAAATTTTGTAATTGTTTATTTTGAGAACAAAGCAAAAAATTGTTGAAGGATGTAACTCTGGTAATTTTAACGCCGCAGCTGTTCAATTTGAGGAGGTCACTAACTTATATTTGCTTATCAATCGTGCTAAATTTTAAAATTGTAAATCGGAAGACACAAATTTTGGAATTTTTATTTTGCAAATGAACCAAAAACTTCTGAAAAAAAAAGTCAAAGTCTCTAGTAATTTTAACGCCACAACAGTCACATTTGGGAAGGTTACTAGATAAGACTTGTTTACTAACTACCAAATTTTAAAACAATAGACCTGAAGCGACTGATTTTAGAAATTTTAATTTTTTGAGTGGGCCAAAAATTGCAATTTTTTTTATTAAGGATCTAACTCTGAAAATTTTAATGCCACAGCTTTCAAAGGAGAGGTTTCTGATTTAGACTTGTCAAAGGCTGTAACTCGGGTCACAACAATCAAATTTGAGAAGGTTACTCATTTCGACTTGCTTATTAACCCTACTAAATTGAAATTTCAATTTTTTATTTTGAGAACGAACGAAAACTTCTACAAAAATTTGTGAGATTTGAAAACTGCACACGCATTTTGAAAGTAACTCCCCAAGGCATCCAAAACAATCTCTTTGTATCGCAACGAAGCCTTAAATCTTTAAACCCCATCTGAATTCTTCCCTGATTTTTGTGTATTGATTATGATCGTCCATACCTCCCAGAATCAGGAATTAAATGTGGAATGAACTGTAAAGCGTGGATCCTTCTGGGTCAGCAACCGGTTAATATAGATCGAGGATTAGGACGGCAATCTAGCATCCTTTGGGATACCAATTTCGTCACGTTTCTCATGTGTGAATTAACAGCAAATCGAAGTGAAACACTTTTTGTGACAACACTATCCGATAACACGTAACGAAAATTGCTGGAAAACTCTTTTCAAAAATTGCGTTTAAGATCTATTTCCGGCGAGATGTCTGGTAAATATATTTATGTAACATCTGCGGAAAATTCGAAATGATATTTGAAGGTGATTTCATCACGATAGAGGTTATCCTTTCGGGTTTAAATTGATTAAAGCAGGAAATTCTTATGGTTGTAAACAATGTAGCTGTTGGAAATGTGGGGCTCAAGGAAGGCCGATTACATTCTTAAATAAGTCCCACGGCGCCCCTTAGGGACCTGTAAAGGGACGAGAGAGCGACTTGACGCCACCAGATCACACTTATTTAATGTTTAATACTGTACAGTCAATAAATTCTGGGGAATTGCGGGTAGGGTGTATATTATACGGTATCGGGGGTGTAAAGTATTAGTCATCAGTCGGCTCTATCTCGCTATAATATGCTAATTTGTTCGCTTTATATGGAGGATTTTAAACGCTCGAATTGTCGTAAAGAGGGAATTGAAGACGCTAACACACAACTACGGCCCTAAATAGAATGTTCACTGTTCGCTACATTTGAAGGGATGGCAGTTTGCCCATTGTTTGGCTAATTCACTTGCAATCTCATTATAACTTTGCTTTTCAATACTGCCCGGCAAACTTTAATTAAAATAAACACACAGTCTATCGTTTTCCCTTGAAAAAGTTTCAATTTTGACTGATTAGACGTTACAACCTATCATTAGCATCTTATCGTAAGAAAGCAGTTGTTTGCCTTTTCACCGCACTATTCCATCGACAATCGCGTGAGTTGAACCCCAAAGTCTACGTCTAGATCGCTTATATCCTCAGGCAACACCTAATTGATTTACAATTGTGATTGGGGACCTTGCGGCGAGCCAGCTCACGTCACACGCACGGCAAACACGGGGTTGTTTGCCCCCTTCTGGGGGATGATGCGTCACTATCACTTGACTCTTTAAAATGGATATCAGAGACATGCCAGATTTCAATCACCGGTGCGTCTAACTCAAAGACTTGAGCTTTGATGTTAGTATTAGTCCACTTGGGCGAAAAATTACCGGTTTAAATTTACACACAAGTGCTTGATCAGGACAAACGTATGTAAATTGGACTGTCAGGACAACATTGCGGTTAAGTGTATTGTGGAATATTCACGTATGCTAAATTAGAGATGATGAGGGTGCAAAGACGGAATCGTTGGATTTATGCTTTAATGGATTATAAGGACAGAGTAATTCCCTAAATTGTTATCAAGTATTAAAGTATCATTAGTTTCATGCCTGTTTGACGTTGAGACCAAAAGTTTTACATTCGTTTTTCAAAGGACTTACAAGCTCGACAAACATTTAGTTTGTAAGACATTTTACCACATGCAAACAGTTTCTCTGTTAAAACTTTCACGAAGGTTTAACGTGCTTCTCAAAGCACGAAACCATCGATAAGAAACCTCCCTTGCATGAACGACTTGGAAGTATTGCGCTAATTGGTGACACATTCTCAAAAAAAAAAAACTTCGTTCTTATTTCCTTCTTCCGTTGTATAATTTCTATTACTTCAAACAGTTTTTAGACTTCAACGTTCACTTTACTTAAACTCTTTCACGGAGTTTAGTTTAAATTGAAAAAAAATATTGAAATTAATCCCATTTTACCCACATTTTCACTGTTTCGCTCCTTCATGGCTATGTCCCTTAGTGCCTTTTGCATTTTCATTTCTTTTGTTGTTAAATCGCATTCTGTATTGTTTCTTTCCTCGCTTCAGTTCTTTAGTAATTTTTTTTCATTATTTTCACATTGTGATACAACCCGTTCGTCCATGACAGTTTGTACCCGTCAATTGGTCCCCGACAATTCGTCTCCCGGTCAATTTGTCCCCGGATATTTTGTCTACCAGGCCAATTCGTCGCCGGTTCTTTTGTCCCCAAAGCAATTTGTCCCCAGTCCAATTCGTAATTAAAGAATGGGAAAATTAACATCTGCAACACAAGGTGACTAGACACTAGACAAATTCGTTTTATTTAATCTAAAAGATCAAGTACATTAAAATTGTCACTGGCTTAAAAAACCATTTATGGCAATGGCATGTAAAAACTTGCAATATTAGCATCCAATAAATACGCATTGAAAATTTATAAATATCTGACGGAGAATTAAATAAATACTATACTTTTAGGGATATACAAAAAAAAATACAGGGTAGGTACCTAATTATGAAAAAGAAATGTGAAAATTAGTAGTTAATAAAGAAAGAGGGTAAAAAAAATTAATAATTAGTTTTATTAGTGAAATTATTAACTAAAGAACCTTAATCTATAGAGAAGTAAATTTTGAAACATACGATAAAATAATAAGTATAGAAAATATAAATAGAATAAGTATATTATTATATCAGTATAAATATTAACGTTCAGTTGATGCTCTAATTGTTACAGAGCATGCAAGCAAAGCTTTCAGGCACCAAATTGCAGGAGATGAAATGGCTAAGGACGAATTAATCGGGAGACGAATTGACTGGGGTCAAAAAAAGGGGGGATGCAAATATTTGGAGACCAATTGCCGGGGACAAACTGTCGGGTGCAAACTATCGGGAACGAACTGTTCGTATTGGTGCTTTAATTCCGATCTGGATTTTCAGAAAGTTTTTCGTTGCACTATTGTCTATTCTCCCTTTAACACCAGATTGTTTTCCTCTTCTTCTTTTTGTGTTTTTTCCATTGTTTAATCATAATAATTCATCTAATCATTTAATCATAATCATTTTTTGTTTAATCAGATCCAGTTCTTCTTTAAAGTTTTTATTTTTTTTTGATAATATATTCAATTTGTTGTTTATAAACGGTATTCTCTTCACTTATGCATCATTGATTTAATGTCTTCAAAATCTTTATTTTTCTTTTTATTTTATTTTACAATTTCATAATCATTACTTACTACAATTCAACGTCAACTGTTTGAGCATTTTTTAAAAATTCGTACTTTTTTTTAATTCTGTGAATTCTTGTTAGGAAATAATTGTTTCTTACCAATATAGACAGAGGAAATATACAATAAAATGATGGCATATTTTAAGGATTTTTATAATCTAGCAGTTTTTAAAAACTTTGGCTGGAAAAATTGGACCGGACGAAAATAACCGCATTATTACTTGCAATTTGAACCTATAAAAAAATGTAGAACCGTCAAATTTGGAGCACCCATTAACGCTTTGAAAGTTCGTATTTTTCTTATTTCTATAAACATTTGCAATGCTCCTCTTTTATACATTCGAGATTAAATTTCCTAGAAAACAAACACATTTAATAAAAATGAAGTTTTCCGTAAATATTTCAACGAAATTTAATAACAGCGCGCGATGTTCAATTTTTTTTAATTTTTCTTATTACATCTCTACACTTTACTTTGTATAAAAGGATCGGACTTAATTTAGTTAAACTTCCGATTTCTTCTCATTTCTCAACTTTTAATTAAAGACAAAAAATTCACTACTTCATAAGTCGATCAATAACTTTCTCCCAAGACATTTCAATAGACAACAAAATATACGGTTTTACTTACAGCTTTAATTTCCGGCAAGCTCATATTTCAATTGGAAATGGAAAAACACCAGGGCAACCACACTGTATAGATCATCATTATCATCACATGACATTAGGCCATAATGTCCCATGTTCCCTAAGGTAGAGGGTGAGGGTAAAAAACTCAAGTTATTCACTTACCCCTAACGATTTCTATCACGCATTAATAATTTCTCAGGTTCAAGTAAAATTTTATCTAGACCTAGACGATGGATATTATCACGGTAGTTGTTAATAAATAACGAGCTAAGGGACGGGATCAGGAGAGTTCGGACAAGTAAGTATTTTTTATGACTTCACGAAACACGAAAAATGGTGTTAAAAATTTAAGGGTACAAACTGTAAGTTTTTTTATAAAATAACACACGCAAAATATGTTTTTGTTATTTTGCATAAAATTATTCGTAACAAACTTTGTTAAAAATGTCCCTACTGTATTAAACTGTAGAATAACTAGTAATTTATGTATCCAAGGGGTATAGTATCGTTTTTATTCCCAAGAATGTAATATTCATTATGGATTAACAAAGTTTGCTTTTGGGAGGAACATCGTAAAATAATGAACGACCACTGTAATTTAGACGGAAGAAAATAAAATTACAATACATAATTCAAGCGGCAATAAAAAACACTTTCTCTGCTCCAATCAATAATATAACAGATTTTATTCACAAATTCAACGGACTATATCTAAAGATCTAATATTTATATCAACTTATCAATGATAAATTTTTGATCCTCTTTCTTTAGTTAAGAACGCTCTCTGTATTCCACGTGGCGTGTTAGCAGAGACTCCAACCAAAGCTCTCCTGGTCCCTGGAGCCTGAATATCGATCGACAAAACAGCTTCGAAAAACTGCTCCACAGAGCGCTCAGTGGCGCTACAGTTTCCATTTCTCCAATTTCTCTCCAAATGCAAAGATGGAGCAGCATTTGAACCTTCTTTCTCGCTAGACAGATAAATCATGATGCGTTTATTCCGAAATTTAATATTTTAGTCCGGCGCATCCACCATTACTTGTAAAAATTTATTTTGATTTTTAGAAATTCTGAAAATATCTCTCTATTTATCCCAATCGTTTGTCGCCTTGTATTTTCAAATCAAACAAAAAAGTATCGAGAAATCGGAAACATTCTAAAGCCAATAAACAATCTAACCAATGACAAGTTACACAACAAATAAGCGCTCGGATTTGTCGTCTTGTGCGTTTTTTGTTATGAAAACACAGTGATAAAGACAATGCCGGGCCATGAATTAATTTTAAGTGGTTGGGAGGTCCCAAGGTGGGCACCAATCAATCATTATCATTATTCCCGTTATCAGTAATGGGCGGACTTCTGACCATAGTTGGCGATAATAATCTTTGGTGTTTTTATTTAGGCAGTAATTTGTAGTCACGCCTTTTAAAAATCGACGAAAGAGATTTTCTTTCGTTGTGCTTTTAGCAGAATACAATTTCAGACTTTTGTGCAATTTTGTTTGTGCCACTTTGAAAATTCGTACCTGCCATAAAAATTCAAGTAACTCAGTTTCAAGATTTGCGTGTGATTGGAGAACTCTCGGAGTATCAAACTGGTGACGTTTTGCCAAACAAGACTTTGCACTGAATTCTCCGAAGTGCGCTTAATGCAGTTTATAAGCCAGAGCGATGTATGAATCCTGAGATTTTAGGATGGTGAAATCTGTTGATCAATACGCTAAAGAGAGTTGCATATTCACATCCATTTCGGGATTTTTATTCTAGAGATATTGTAATTTAATCTCCTGAAAACAAAAGGATCTGAAGATACCTGTAATCCATTTTAGTCCATCTCTTCGACGGAATCCTCTTGTCTTGCTTTTGTGCAATTTGCATTTATACTTCATTACGACTCGTGAGCATTCAAATCACCGAAGTGCAGTTCTTGAGCCACCACAAACCCGCAAGAGAATTCTTTAGTTTAACCTTGACATTACCCTTCCAGGAAATGACTTGTGACCACGTCCGACTTCATTTATTCATCTCGAAGAGAAGTCAAAGTTCACCAGTGGACTTGACGTCAGAATTGGTGTATTTCTTGCGGGAGAATGCGCGACGCCCGAGTCCAAACTGCACACTCGTCAGTTGGCGTCTCTGTGTTGGCGTCGTCAGGCGTCGAGTGCTTCGTCCGTCGCACCAAACTTTACGCTACAAATGCCGATGGAGTAAAGTAAGTTTGATGTTGTGCAAGTGCGGATAGTTACGTTTCTTTAATTTAGTTTGGTTGATCCAAGTTCAAGTTTATGGCTCGTGTGATCGGAACCAATTTAAACATCCGGTGGTAATATGTAAACTAATTTTAACTGAAAGTACTATGGTAACCCCTCCACCTGTAGGTCTCATTTTTCGGACCCTCATCGAGTTACGAGTTTGGTAACGAACTTGTCCTCACTAATAATAGTTGAAATCCCATTATAAAACTTTGGGAGACCCTATTTTGCTTGATTGGAAATGTAATCACTCAAAGCTTAAAATGCAAATAATCCCGCTCTGTGTCCTCTCAAGCAGACAAAAGCGACTTTTTCTTCGAGTTTCCATTTTGATTAATTTTTAGTGGAGTTTTGGCTTTGAGCCATTTCAATGCTTCTAATGGGCGAATAAATTTCAAAAATGGCCTTCATTTTTTTTAATTGTTTTACGTTGATTTCCGCCTCCTTCAGAGATTCTGAATATTTTAGGAGTAGCTTCCAAGCAAGGACGCACATTTAAGCCGACACGAAAAGAGTGTCAATATCCTGAAATGTGAATAATGTAGAGGATGAACCGCCGCTTTCAAAGGACTGTAAAGATTACGTTCATGTGTGAATGGTAAAGGAGATTTTTTAATATTAATAACGAAGAGAAAAAAACTAATAACGCCTAGACTTTTTGGTAAATATTTTGACAATCGTCCAATTTTAAACCAGGCGAAGTCTATTCTTTGCAGTGTCTATTTACATAACAAAATTAATGTCCGTCGAGCACTTTCATTGATTAATGTTACTTTAACCACAACAATCGATCGATGAATCTCCAAACCAATTAACGTTGTAAATCTATAGATAGGACCGACGATAAACCGAGCAAAATTGAGGTTTGTGCTGATCTTAAAAACTCGAATCAATAAAGTCTAACCTTTAACACTTTTTATTGCCTAATACGGAAGCAACGACAGCAGCCAACCGACACGAAACTTTACAAAAAGTAGCAATTTGCTCAATTAAAACCGTGATAAACTCGCCATCAAAGCGGTGGAAAATTAATTCGAGATTTCAATTTTCCCCACGTTATTAAGTCCCAATCAAATTTGTATTTAAATTGATTGCGTTGGTGCATTTGTAAGTTTTCGACGCAGGGAATTGTCTACTTTCAATTACTTTTTTGTGACAGCGAAACGACAATAATCCTGGCACGTTTTAAACAAGACAGGCGGATTTCACTAAAAAACGAATTAAGGTTCGGCGTATTTATTTTCTATTTATTATATTAAGGCACACATAAAATCCGATTTGATCTGCTTTATTTTCATTCAATTTTGAAACGATTAAAAGTTCACGGGGTGAATTTTATCGAGGCTCTGTATAATTTCCTATTTCCACTTTATCTCTTTGTTTTGACGGAATTATGGCTCAGGGTTACCCCCAACTTTTACTAGTTCTTTAGCATGCCAACTTCTAGATGTTTATTTTTAGTCCCACTGCAGATATCGAGCAATGTAAAAACATGATTTTAGAGAAGGGGCGACAGGGTCATTATTACACGATTTGTTGCAACACTGATCGATGGTCGGCAATTTCATCAATTTTTCCACAAACTTGCCATAGGACAATTTATTTTTTCCTAGTTATTTGAGGAAACTCAGCATCATGTCGTAATGAATCATAATTAGCCTCGTTACGACGAATTTAACGATCTTGTTTGACTGAAATCGAGCAGTTGAGTTGCAGATTCAATTAGATCCGAACTATTAAGTAAAATAGATGATGAAAGGTTTTCGCTAACTCTAAATTTAGTATTGCTAAAGTTGTTGAGGATATTTTGGTAATTTTCTAAAGCTTTAATTAGATTTGTGTGGTGACTTTAAAACAGTTTACTTACTGTCCATCTAATTGGGATAATTGAGAGAGATATTTGCATTTCAGATTCGTCTTTTGCTTTAGGCAAGAATATTTAACGGGATTTCAAGAGGTAGTTAAGACAGTGCGAAAATGTAAGTGGAATGTTTTAATTTTCGAGATGATTTATTAAAAATCTAAAAGTCGGTTGGGTGCTTTTTTTTTTGGGGAAATTTGTATTTTTCTTAATTTAATTAGGAGTTATAAAAAACACAAAATTCCCATGTAAAATAAGTATAAAGACAATTTATTAAAATAGGCGCATCCACCATTTTTTAACACTTTTAAAATATAAATAAAACGCATTTTGAAGTTATTCTAAGCTTCCCAGTACTTTTTTATCTCTAAGAATAACTTTCACACTCTTCAAATCGACACAATCTACAATAAAATAGTCGAATTCCATATAATCAGAAGATTTTGTAAAAAAATAACAAATTAAATATACTGAACGCATTTGCAAAGTTCTTGAATTGCGCGTTTATTCAATCAGATCCTAAAAGTGTTTCTCAATGAGTTTTAAAAGCAAATTCTGCTACGCAAATATCACACACCGTTTGAGACGTTTCAGTTACGATTTTCCTACATTTAAAGGAAATTTCTAAGCGTAATAGCTCGCATATTGGAAATTCCCATTCTAATAATTTTCCTCCCGATATCAAAATATGGTGGATGCGCCAGGTCAGCTCAGATTGCGACCAGCACAGATTTAAATTTTCTATTATATGTCCACCTCGTTTTACCGCCCATTCAATAAAAATAAAGCGTCCAATTCTATTCTTAGTTTCTGTCTAAAGTTTATCCAACGTTGTTTAATTTTCACTCCACTCGCAATTTTATCAATCCTGCCTACTTTGAATGAACGTAAAAATGCCATCGGCGTTTATTATTTCAATCCTGTCTTTCCTTTGGTTATTTTATATCGCGTATCTCATTTTTTTATGTCGAATAATCGCAAAAACGTGGAATATTTAGACTGCTGCATTTGTCAAAAGCTTGGAAAATGAGAGTTCGGGGAGCTCGTCAGGAGATAGACACTTTGATAATTTTAATCAAACAAAAAGGATTAAAAAGGATCGAAATTTAATCAAATTCGTAACTGAATTCAATTAAAAATTATTCATTGTTTCCCCTTGTGAATTTGTTATAAAAGTTGTAATTTCGAATTGTAAAAGTTCAGTAGTTTAAAAAGTAACATGTTAATAAGAAAGTCTGGCCTTTGTGATTTATGAGTGATGAATATAACAGACGTCTGGATGTTCAGAAAATTTCATTTTTATTAAGTTGGGAAAGTTTGGTATGAAATTACAACTTTGAATACGTTGGTTTTTATAGGATTTGCGGAGTCTTACAAGCTATTTATTTTCCGTTTCAAAATACGATAATGGTGAAGTTTAATAAAAGGAATTAGAAGACAGTGCCGTTAAAACTTTGAATCTAGCTCTAAAGACCGCATTATTTATACAAAGCCTAGATAAATATTTACGCAGAGATGTCCATTCATTCAAATATTTATACCAAAACGAAATGTGTTAATTTATCGCGTCGAGCTAAAAAAATCGTGAAAAATGCAATTATGGTTAGCTCTGTTGCTGCTTCCACTCTGATTAAAATGCTCGAATTACGCTCAGTCTATGATCGTTTAGAATTTAATTCATTCTATTACTCTAAGAGCTTTCTCGTTAGTCGGCAAAGGCTTTTTAGGTGGTGTTAGGAGATTGCGTTTTTATTGCGACTCTCCGAGCAACAAGTGCTCGTCATTGTAAAACATTAAATTCGAAAGACGTTGCTTACACTTAACAAAACTAATTAGCTAAACCAATTTAGAATCCTCAAGTAAAGTAATTTTTTCCAGGGTTGTCTCCACGGGTTCGACCAACTTGAATGCCTTAGAATGTTTTAAGTTGAAAAATTGCTGAAGACAAAGGTAAGTAACTTTGAATGCCCTTTTATCTCATAAAGGCAGACTGGGATTTCAAGCAAACACGCTTTGTCCTGTTATTCCTCCACTCACTCATTATGTCTGACTATCGGGGTTGGCAATTAGTGGTGCACGTCAAAGATAGACCCGAGTGAATGCAGCAATTATTCGGTCTTCCGTTTCAGTATTCTGTGATATTAATTTGCCGTTACCGTTGAGGTTTCCACAGAGGACGACAAGAAATGTGATCGAAAAAATGGCGGCACTTCATACAATGGAGCTTAGAAGTCTTGTCTGGAAGGTCAGACGAAATGTTTTGCGGATTTCGAAGAATTCTTATTTTTCTCAATTTTGTTAAATTCTTGAGAAATTGCCTGTTTTTACGTTTAGACAGGCGAATTAACGTGAAATCTCTCCGAACTTTTAAAAATTCACATTCACCCTTAAATTGTCATCAACTTCTACACCAAAATTACACGGGTTTCTTTCCACTAATCCAACCTCAAATCATCCCATTTCCACAACCAATTTGCGGTAGTCTTCTCATTATTCAATTTGATTTAGTGCTTGTTAGGGTGAGATATAAGAAATGTTGTTTATACGTCTGAAACATCGATCGCAGTAAAAAACCGTATTTCCTCCTTTGTGGAGCGATTCACGTGTAAAAACTTTAATGAAACAGACATTAGAGAGAAAAAAATTTAATCGACAAGTTGAGCGACACAATCGGTATTGGCGATGGCCTGTAATAGGGCCTCTTTGACGTAGGTCTCTAGAACATTTAAACCTTTCTGACGCAGGTGTCCAACCACCCAAGATTTCAATTTCGGGGTGAGCCAACTTAGAGATGCTAGACCGGCGATGTCGATGTCGATGTCTCTGCAAGAAATTCTTTTATCAAAGGATCATAACCATAGAAATAGAATTTATAAACCGCTGCACACTGTCAACAGGCAACGAAATCAGAAAATGAATCAACAACACGTTAAAAAACGTTTGCTCGTTAAAGTTACCACGTAAACAACACTAGAAATGCAAATAATTATCAATCTAAATCATGCACCCTTATAAAAACACGCTGGATGAAATTTTCGCTTAAATAAACATCCACGGATCAAATAAAATATTCAGTTTAGAATCTGAAGTGGTGCTAAATATTTATCCTCTTACAACACTCCAAATTTATTAAAGTTTGGGAAAAAAACTCCAAAAGCCATCCAGTCTTGATTGGTACTTTGAAAACGAGCTTTGTGTTTCGCAAACTTGTAGAGCTGTGTTTGCAACATTCACGTGATAACAGTATCAATATACAACGCGTGTGAGCGACAGAGAACTCTCGAGTTTAATTAAACTAGTCTTTGAAACTAAGTGTTATGTGGGGAGAAAAATCGACAAAAATTTTCATAACTGCTTAACTTAAACTTGTTCATAAATCTAAGAGTGTCTCAACTTTACCATTTTTCCGTGGGCTTAGAAAAATAGACAGATCTAAACACTGACGAAGTCAATTAATTTCATAATTTATGACATGAATGCGTCCTTCATTTTTTGGCTGCGTGTTAAAAATTCTGATTTTTAATCTGGGCCAAGACTATAAATATTTGAGCCAAGTTTGAAACAATGAGATTTCAACAAAAACTGTTGTAGTTCTCGGCTGCGACAGCAGACGTAAATATTTCTTTGATAATGTGCTAAATCTTGAAATATGTATCCGTTGATGTCTTCAGATCTTCTGTTTTTACAATAAGAGAATTTCCGCTCATTTTTTACCAATCTGATGGAGTTAATCTACTTTTGAATGTCTTGTCTCCAAGTCAATTATCCTTCCTCCTCCACGCGATTATCTTCTCAATTATTCTAATACGCGTTCGAAGAAACAGCTAATTTCCCTGTTTGATGGTTTGTCGTGGAGAGACTCCTAGCAAACCCCCTCTCATCGTTGAATATTTAAAATTTAATTTTTTGCCTCGGGAATTCCAATGTTGAAATGTAAATTCAACGATGTGTATTTTATTCAAATGGGTCTTCTCTTGTACCACCTGAGTGCATTTCAACTTCCGCGTAATTGAAAATAGTGGTTCGTGCTCGCACCTGATCGTGCTAATCAAAAATGTCTCGCATAAATTTATTTTGAGCAAAAGATAAGATCTTTACGCAAAAGACACGATCTAATTATTTTAGTTTGTTATCTAGGATAATCCTTGTTGAATTTGCATGAGGATTTAACTGAGAATTCCTACTCAGCCGCTTGTAATATGATGACACATCGAAAAATCTGTAATTCCTTTTGAGCTTCTCTCCCTTCAAATTCGCAATCAAAATAAAATTGAGGGATAATGAGCATATTTTACACCACAAAGGAACGCCGTTCTCGTGATTTTAGCGAAATTACGCTTTTTCACCGAAGATTATTTTAGAATGATTCACTCGTGCGGTATAAATAGTTTTGGGCACACTCGCGCGGCCAAGGTTGGATATTTCGTAAAACAATATAAACGAAAATAAAAAGTTTAAGATTCTTCTAGAGGATTTTTACAGGGCTTCAATTTTTTTTCACTCATTCGCTCTTCATTTTTGAACTGTCTCTAACTCGTGCGGTTCTAATTCCGCTGAATTCTAAAAAACCGTCCATCTTTATGTTCTTTTACTCTTTCGGCAACCTTTTGACGTTTTAGCAGAACTACCAACAGTTCAAAGTAAATCCCGCTTTTCATTCGCCCATGTGTAAAGGAAGGAGCATATTCGTTTGTGTCTAGAAAGCTGTTGCATCACTTCCGGAACTTCATTGCTGCTGCTCTATTGTAATTTCCGGAATTTCCGAACACTTTAAAGCTCAGCTTCCGAATTTCGAAGCTCTGTCGTGACTCATTTTTCCAGAATCTTAAAATCAGAATTTGGAAAAGTGGGCAAATCTTCATGTTTGTAAATTGCTCATCCCGTTCCGGGCGTTGCATTTAGAACGTCTATTAATAATGTATCAAGTCTGAGCTTTCAGTAATAAACCGTTTCACCCCTTTAAACCGCCGTCCAGTTCAGAGAGAAATTTTTGGAGCTCTCGCAATAAATATTTAATTCTCCCCGAAAGGGCAAGTTTCAAAGAAATCGTAAGATCCAATCCTGGATTATAGTACTATCATCTTTTATATCCAGTTATGACACCTATAACCGGAAATTGGCCGCGTGTCCGAAGGTGAGTTTTTCAAATAATATTCGATTGCGTGTCGTTGGAATAATCCGAGGAGTTTTATATAGACTCCGGTCCAATTAAATATGAATGGAGGTGGAGTAAAAGGGTTTCAACTTTGCATGGAATGTCTTCACTTTTATTGTATTCTTTGACTTTGAATATCGTAAAACAATTTGATGTCTCTTGACATTCCACATAGTTAATACGCTTCGTTACTTCCATGTGATGAATTTCCGACGGTATTTGCTGACAACCGTCAAGAACATTTCCAACGGATCTATTTTCACATCAGACTAATTTCTCTGTAAACAGAACGGTGAGCCCCAGGCTTTGATAACACGCATTAAAATGGAGCAGTTGTCAACGGTGTTTAACATTATCCGGAGCTTAATCTCTCAAGCTCGCCAATTTTTATTCATCGATTAGATCCGCGGGAAAAGAAAATAGTAAATAGAATAATATTGTTAAACCTCGCGATTGCTTTTAAGTAAATATTTACTTATTTGTTCGACAATACACGGAAAATAAACACTACCGAAATCAAATTAACTCAAGCTCGACTTTTCTCTCATTAATATTCTAATTATGTATTAAATCCGCGCTTGTACCAATACCATAAATTATTGCCATATTTTATGTAATCGTGTGTCCGATAGCGTGATTAATTGATCAAATTTCCGTACAAACGGACTAATTATCCTGCGGTGCAGAATTTCATAACTCTAAATCAAAATTCATTTGTGGCCACACGTGGAGTGTCGGTAATTATTCAAGAATATAATTTAATTACTTTATTGAAGTTTTCTTTCATTAGTTTAAATGGTGCAGTTTAAATCTCACTCACAAGCAAACGGATTCTAAATTTTTCATTAAGAGAGTGCTTTTAATTTAATGCAATTCTATCGATTTCACAAGAGTTTTAATCTAGCAGATCATGAAACAACACGGAGTGTTTATCTCGACCACGTCGCGGAAATGAAGCTCTGATTTGAAGACAAAATTGTAGTTCCACCAGCGCCAAAATATTGACCCAAAACCTGGAAAAAAAACGCAGAAAAAACTCGTTTGAAGTTTTGCTTACCTCGCCCACATTCAAACGAAGAGAAAATTTATTTAGTGTTGTGTCATTATTGAGCAATTTCGGTGAATCTATAGACATTACATTAGCGCCGAAGCGATCAAATATTCGTGGTCGAACTTCGCTTCGGAACAATTAAAAGCGAGCCAAACTGCACCGACCGACGCAAAATTAAAGTAAACTTTTATTTTTAACACATTTCCTTTCCTCGACAAGTTATTAAGACCGCGGTGTGCTATTTAAAGTAGGAATTTGCGGTGTTCTCTGACTTTATAATAAGCGAACCCTGAGGGAAATCGGTGGAAAATTGCGTGGGAGGACTTCAAAATTCAATACATCTGACAGTAACGAAGAATGGAAATACATACTGCACATTTGTGACTTGGACGGAATCTAATTGAGTAGAGCACCTCTCGCCTTCTTTCTTCACGGTGATTTTGAGAAAAATCTGATTTTTGTAGATGGAACTCTTGATGCTGCCCGTAACAATGGTGTCTTCGTAGGAACAAGTATAAGCTTCGTAGCCATGCTATTAACAAAATCCGATTATTTGGTTGTGATCCCCAATTAAAATTGTTGTGAAAGCAGTTCGAGGAAGAAATTATTTTATATTTTCGACTTACTTTGAACTCTCTCAAATTAATCTCTCCGTATATCGTGAGTTTATGTTTATCTTCATACAAACTAAAACTGTGCAGCCTCGTTAGAGTAGCGAGGTCCTGTAGGAACCCCTCTCCTGTTCTAACAGTTCCCTGTTGAACTCCCGACGCCTTCCCTTTGTAGACGACGTCGAAAGACGGCGTCGTTACTTCTCTCAACTCTTTAGCGACTAAATAGTCTTTGGCGGAACACAAAACGGAGTCTAGGAGTTTATTGGCACGAGTTGTTTGTTCTTTGGCGTATTCTCTAGAAATGAGGTTTTCCAAGTTAGAGCGAACTCCCTAACAGTATTTGTAATTTTTTTTGCTCCAATTATTACCAATTCCGTAGCGTTATCACGCATACAAAACGGTTAATGACAGCGTAAAAGTGCTTTTAGAGCGGCATTAAAAACGGTAATTTTGTTCCTAATCAAGGTAGAAAATTACCTTCGCCGATATCCGCTCTTTATGACACTGCAGGTCGTTATGACTTATTATTATGGCTCTTTATAATTGATTCTACCGATGGAGACAATTTTCTTACCGATACTCCTCGTCCTTGTCCATCAGAAGCTCCGTCACGGAAAACTCCACAACCACCTCCCCCAACTGCTTATGCAACAAACTAGACAAAATTTGCGTCAGTTGCACCCATACAGTTTTCCCTAAAGTGGCATCTGTAATCACCAAATTCGATTATTACGGGTCTGTCTTTTAAATTCATCGCATTAATCGGGGGCTTCAGGGGATTATTTTGTGATGCTTTTAAACAAATTATTTTCCCCAACGGGTGAGATCTCTTTGGGAAAAGAGTCGCAAGGAGACAATAAAGTGGGCAGGACCGGTTTAGCTTTTTTCAATTACTGTTAATCTTGTAGTGACATTTAGAATGCCGGAAATTGAGAAGCACGTGATGGATTCAGAATTGATTCTAAAGGACGTGTTGGCATGGGCGCGGCTAGATTTACAATGGGAAGATTTCCGAACTGAAGAGAAATTTTTTGTCATGGAGTAATTTTCTTACCCATATCCGTGTCATTAATTTCATTCTCCACAGTATTATCCCCATCCACATGATAGCCAACCTGAAACCAAACCGATATTCATCCCCCACATCCATTATTAACCCTCACCCTGACAAGGACATCACTTGGTTCATATTTAATGTCGTAATTTTGTGGAACGAAAGAATCTTGTTTGAGCATCAGCCCAATTTTACCATTAGCCTTGACATTGTTGAAGCCGATCCTGTCAAAAGACAGATTAGCAAACTCCATTAAAAATAAATCCCTCACGGGACCGGCAATAAATAAGAATTTATAGCGCTTCAAACTTACACAATACGACCGACGTGCGACACGGGCAACCATTTTTTGAGCGTTGTATTGTTGGCTTCGTATTCCCCTTCAATTCGGAGATTCCCGAGATTCAAGCTGAGGTCCAGACAGGACATGGGGAGGTTACAAGACATTTCTTGGATCCTGAAGTCAGGGATCCAGGGGAATTTCAATCCGCGCAACTCTCTGAAAAATGACGAGTTAAACCGGGATTGGAAGGATACGGACTTACATTTTTGTGTCCTCGATGGACAACAGGACGTCGTCGAGGTGGTGCACATATCTATTCGCGTTCTGCTTCCTCTGTAGTCTAACAGCCTCGTTCCTAAAAGCCTGAAGCCAATTACTTCCAGTGAATCCCCCGAAATCCCACTCACCCGCTTCAAATTCTCATCAAAATTCGGCGTCACATCCAGAAGGAGTTGTTTCATTTCGCTGGGCAACTCTGTGGAGAACATGATCGCGGGAATTAGTAAAACTCACATGTCTGCGATTTTTCTTCATTTCTACACTTAAGATTAGATAGGAGTGATAAAATTCAAGTGAGCGAGCAGAGATTTACCTTTCGCTTGCAGGTACAGAATTTGAATAACAAATAAAACAACAGATGACAGTTTTAAATTCATCTTGTATTGAGACTGAAATAAAAAGAGGTTATCGCAACGTCCACAGTTCAGATTTGTTTTTCAATAAGCTTGGATTTGACGGTTCCAATAGAGCTGTCGAGGCGAACTTGAAATGTTTTATCTATCAGCTGAGAGATATTAAGTAATGATGAAGTCAGTGACGTCACTGAGAACAAAGCAATAAATTACTTCTGTTTACCAATGCTGACATTTGCTTGACCCAATTAGTGGTTACCACTTTTTACTGAAAAATTAACGTGTTTAAACAACGCAGTTATTTATACCCAAAACCCATTGATTGACCCAATACATATAAAAATAGTTTTATAACAAACAAACTCTCATTTTGTTGCATTAGGATCAATAACAAAAAGAGAGCACTTCTGCAGACTATGTGACTTGAGACGAAACCACAAAACCATTAATTCTCGGTTGTGATTCCCATTTGTTACAATTCACCGAACAGAAGGAGAAGGTTCGGTTTATCAAATAATTTAGAGAGAAGTGAAACGTCAGTCTTGATTTACTGCGGATTCTTTGTGCTTGTACATTTTACAAGGGCGTTATAAGAGCATCAGGTGTAACATGATGTAATATGACTAGACAGCCCTCTTGGCAGCTCTTGAAATTGATAGAAATAATTAACATAGTGGAGTAAGGAGATTAAAGCTGAATTTCGAGCCTGATTTATGAATAGTAATGTTATCCGTTTGACTCCTCTTTGACGATCACTTTCATTTCAGTATTTTTTAATCTTCGCAAGTCCGTTTGTCAGTCGGCGTTCTTATTGTGTTTTACAGCCTTTGAACTGCGATTTCGCTGGAGCTGGTTGTGGAAGTACAAATTTTATCCACAGGGGAAATACTAGAAACCCTCAATTACATAACAAGTTACATAATTTTACGTGTCCGTTCTATAAAGTTGTAATTTGGTGCATTTTAACGAATGTTTATAAGATTTTTGAACCAACATCAAAAATCAAAATTTTGACTTGTTGGTTCTAGAAAGTTGAAATTTGGTGGAGTTACTAAACAGGGTTATGACAGTAATCTCCCAAAATTTTACTCCTCTGTAAATGACAAAATTGCAGCATTACAACGAATGTGGGAATTTTTTTTTTGCTTTCTCTGAAAACAAAAATTTTAAAAATTTGACTTGGCGGTTTTATAAAGTTGCAATTTGCTCCAGTTATCAAAAGAGTTTCAAAATTTGATTCCTCTAGCATTGCATTTAATAAAATTACAGTATTTTAACGAGAATTCACTCACCATAGAATCGACCAATAAGAGACATTTATTTTTTCAAATAAACCAATCACAGCAAACTATTTTTGGAAATTTTCACTAGTGAAATTTTAAGTGAAAATTTACAAGGCTTTTGATTCGGTTTAGAAGCAAAATTTTTTAAAAATTGACTTGTTGGTTCTATAAAGTTGCAATTTGGTGCAGTTAGCAAACACAATCAACACAGTAATCTCTTGAAATTTTATTCTTGTAGTGCTGTAGATGACGAAATTACAACATTGTAACAAAAAAAATTGGTTTTGGTTTGTCTTAGAAACAAAAATTTTCAAAATTTGACTTGTTAGTTCCATAAAGTTGCAATTTGGTGCAGTTAGCAAACAGGGTCAAGACACTAATCTCCAGAAATTTTATTCCTATAGTGCTGTAGATTACGAAATTACAGTATTTTAATGAAAATTTTTATAGCTATTGATTTGTCCTAGAAACAAAAATTTTAAAATTTGACTTGTTGGTTCTATAAAGTTGCATTTTTCTGCAATTAGCAAACAGGATCAAAACAGTAATCTCGCAAAATTGTCTTACTGTAGTGCTGTAAATGACGATATTACAGCATTTAAAGGAAAATTGGAATATTTTTCCACTCTCTAAAAAGATACATTTTCAAAATTAAATTTTTCTATTTTATAAATTTGAAATTTGGTGTGCCTATGAAACAGCTTTAAAACAATAACTTTCCGAAATTTGATTCCTCTGGCATTGCAAATAATGAAATTACAGCATTTTTACAAAAATTTTTTGATCTCTTCTAGAAACAAAAATTTTCAAAACTTGTTTTGTTTGATCTATAAAGTTGCAATTTGGTTCAGTTAGCAAACAGGGTCCAGACAGTCATCTCCCAAAATTTGATTCCTGTAGTGCTGTAGATGAGGAAATTACAGCATTCAAGGGAAATTTAAGATTTTTTTCCTCTTTTTGAAAACAAAAATTTTTTAAATTTGACTTGTCTGTTTTATTAAGTTGCAATTTGGTGTGGTTAACAAAAAGGTTTAAAGCAGTAACTTCTTAGAATCTGAATCTTCTAGCATTGCAGATAATGAAATTTATGAAGTTTTTGATTTGTCCTAAAATCACAAATTTTCAAAACTTGACTTGTTGGTTCTATTAAAATGCAGTTAACAAAAAGGGCCAAGACAGTAATCCCTCAACATTTGATTCCTGTAATGCTGCAGATAACGAAATTACAGCATTTAAAAGAAAATTTTTCGATTTTATTAGCTCTATTTAAAAACCAAAATTTCCATAATTTAACTTGTTCGGTCTATAAAGTTGTAATGTACAATTATCGAACAGGTTCAAGACAACAAGCTCTCAAAATTTCCTCCCTGTAGCATCGTATATTACGAAATTACATGGAAGTTTTTAAAAAACTTAAAAACGAAGATTAAAAATAGTAAAATTTCGTAAAATTTTAAAGATCTGAAATGTGGAGAATTTGTGAGTCTCAGAACCTGATAGTTAAAGAGCCAAAAATGCAAAGGGTTGAAACGGAAAAAACTTCCGCACTCCCCCCGGACCATTCAAAATTGTAAAAAACCCAATAATATATTCAACCCTCCTGTTTGCATTGTTTCCGTTGTCCAGTATTCCCTAATCGCCATTTCCACTGCCGCCATTTTATGAAAAAACTGGAACGGCACGTGACCTCCAATAAATAAGTGAAATGGTGAATTTTCCAAGGGAAATTGCGTGTGGGCTGATGTGACTTCAATAACTGATTTCCATGAATTTCATTACGGAAGACACTCCTCCAAAGACCTCGCATTAAAACGAGAGAAATGGATATTTGTAGTCGAGGTTTTGTGTGATGTGGATTTCTAATTGGCAGATATTACAATGTACAGTTTAAACTATGTCAGGAATGCATGGAAATTTCAACGCCGAAACTTAGCGTCTTCCTTCTTGCGGTGCAACTATAATTAATCCCGATGCAATTAAGATAGCCGCACAAGAAACGACAGTAATTCGATTAGCTGGTGACTAAATCAAGCACCGGGAATTAACATCCCCGACGTAATCAATTATGAAATAGTAAAGAATCGTTTCACGACGTCATCAAACGAAATCTGTATTTCCCAAATTTAGAATCCAATCGATGGACGACAGGTCAAGGATGTGCTCAAAATTCGAATTGATCGATTGTGAAAAACAATTACGGTTGCATATTTTATAAAGACATGAAACGTGTCGTGTACAACTGTAATGACATTTTGTTTCCTCTATAAATGAATTATTTGAATGTTGGCGGGATTGTTTTAGTGGGATTTGCATTTTTTACCGCTCATGTTGGTACAACCACAAACAGCACGGAATTTTATCGTTGCATGCTTTCTTTTTTTTAGATGTAGTGGCGGAACTGCGCGCCATGGAAGTCGTGAAGTAGCCCGGAACAGGACCGGAATGACATCTATGTTCCTCGACGTCCCACTAATACTGATTTCTTCATTGGGAATTCTATTCAACGGCTATATAGTGACCGCTGTCCTTCTCACCAGACAGGTAAATGTACGTGGGAACCCCTCGAAAACTTCCAATTAAACTTGGAACAATTTAGGCCAAATTAATTATCTCACACTCTCATTACTTTGTACATTGCAAGTTATTAATAGGCTTTTAACGTGTAATCGAGCGAACGCCCTGAAATTTCAAACTATTACCTCTGGAGGAGTTTCCAACTAGAGAAACCATTTAAATTTCTGCACAAGGGCGCCAACATGACAACGTTGCATTTCATAATAATTAATAATTGTGAGTTTGAAGTTTGGCAGATTCGTTACGATTAGTGGAAAGAGGAGTTGCGGATTTATTAACATTCTTCGGCGGGAAGTTGCATAATGAAATCGGGCTATGGCGAGGAATTTTAATCATGAATGATATTTTCAGATTAGGCGTAAAAATTGGGTGGAAAGAAAGCAGAAGTGGTATTACGTTTTTTGATGTAAATCGATAATATTTTTACTGCTTCTCTGTTTTTGTTTCATTCAGCGGTTTGGGGTGCAATTCCCAAGTTCATTCATTCATTTCGGGTTTTGACATGCTTATTTCTAGGTGCTCATGTTTTCTGTTTTTTTGTTCTTGTATTTTTAAATATTCTAGAATTCTCTCTTATTAAATTTTCTAGATTCTTGATTATCTTTAATTCATTTCTAAAATTCTAAAATGGCGTCTAAGATTGTAAAAATTAAATAATTTTAGAAAATCTTTGAGTCTCGGAAGCGTAGAGGGATCAACTTCGTTTTTTTAAAAATGGCATTGACAGAAAAAAAGTCGTACTGCCAGAAAAAATTCGCACTGCCAGGTAATAAAAGTGACTTCAACGTCCAGCACGATTTAAGAATGGCTCATTTCAGCACGATTTTTGATGCCATAATGAAAAATTACTAAAAAATGTTAAAGAAAGAAGGTTAGATATAAACTAAATTTTAAGCTAGCTTGACTTTTAAAGCAAAATTCGAAATAAAATTCCAGCACATGTTCGTTGAGTTGATGTTAGATTATAGGCCACTTATGCAACTGGGTTTAGAATCTCCTATTTTGTAAAGTTTGGAAATTCCTCGTCAAATTTTAATAATCTCGATGAATAAAATAACTCTGTCGATTTCAACTGAGATTTCAAATACAAGAAATTTACTTGAAATCAGCCCTATAGTTTAAATTTTGAAATCCAAACAAACTCTTATTGAATGTACGAACATTAATAATAAATTAACAGATAATTTGTTATTTCCTGAATGAATAATTGTCTGGAAAATTATTTAATAGTCTATACAGAACGATTCTTGGATGATTTGACGACTCTGGCGAAATTTTCAATAACAAAAACCTTTTGGTTGTGTTTTATTAATTATGAAATGCATTTTTCGGCATTTTAACCAGTTTATCCCCGACAGTTTGTATCCGTCAAATTGGTTCCTTGCAAATTCGTCCCTCGGTCAGATCGTCTCTGGCTTTTTCGTCCCCAGCTTTTTAGTCTTCAATGCAATTCACCTCAAGGACAATTCGTTTTACTGTTATTAATTTTGATAATAAAAGTGTAAAAACAAAAGATATTTTAAAATATAAATTGATATCTGTAACGCAATGCTGCTTTACACTGATATAATTAATTTTATCTCAATTAACATTTATAAGACATTTTGTGATGTATAAGTTTATTAGCAAACGAAAGATACACATAAGGAGTATGTAATAATGACCTAGCAGGGAATAGATTATTGTTAAAAAAAAATCATTTTTGAAAAATTAAAAAAGCACATGTGTGTCTAACAATAAGATCAAACAACTTTCACTGAATTTTCAACACGTCCTACTAAGAATCTGAGAAAACATACAAATTATGAAAAACTGATCCAATCATGTGCTCGCAAATAAATGTACGTTCAGATTGCAACAATGCATTCAAGCAAAGCTTTCATGGACCAGTTTGATGGGGGCCAATTTCCAAAGGAACGAAAAAACCGGGAACAAATTGCCAGGGACGAAGTGAAGGGTGCAAATTGTCGGGATCGAACTGTCCACAAATCGTAATAAAAGCACTCATGTTCCGTACTAAAATAAAGATTTGACACATTTTTATGACAGATTTTAGCAGTTTTATAACATTTATTTTTTCAAATTAACCAATCAAAGCAAACTTTTTCTTAAAATTTCAGTTCCTTGTCAGTTCGTTAAATTCTCATGACGAATCTAACCAGAGTGTTCGTAGTTTGTTTCCCCAGACAATTAATCGTCGAAACAAATTACTCGTCTGTCGGCAAAATTTCATTTTTGATTTCTCTCTGTTGTACATTTTTTTAAATTTTTGACTGTAATTGAAGCTTTTATTTTGGTACTTATATTTTTAAACAGGTATATTTTTTACTTTCTGCTTGTAACTGTAGCAACCAAATATGTTAAAAAATTTATTTGCAGTGAATTTTGCAGTGGAGTTAGTCGATTTTTTGTACTTTATTTGGCGGCAAAAATTACTATTTTGTGTTAATTTGTAATCTATGGATGAAAGCGTTACACCACTTCCATTTTTTAGTTTTTTAGGAATGTAAAAACTTCACGAAATTTACATTTCATAATGAAAATCCACATGAATAACGTATTACTTGTTGCATTTAAAGTTTGTTATGACAATAAAACAAAATAGAAGTGCGTTGTCCTCTCTACGCTTTCGTAGTGAGCTGTAAATTTCGGATATCAAAAGCTGAAGAATTAAAAATATTGAACTTACAAGATGCCCTTCAATGCATTCTAGTTTGATTTTTCCTGCTGTCTTCTCATTTCCTTAAGAAAACGACAAAGTTAAGAATTTTAACTGTGAGTGCGACTTTCTGATTAGGTGACGACAGCGAACAACATCCTTCTGTTGCATCTGGGCGCAATCGACGTGGTCCTCGGCATCCTTTTTCTGATCTTCACAGTGCCCGGTTTCTCCAAGTCAGAATGGTCAACAAACGGACTTCCGTGCATTCTTCACGGCTTCTTATACAATCTGTTACATCCCTTAGCATTGTGGACCATTTGCGGTTTGAATTGTGACAGATACTACGCCATCGCAGCCCCCTTACACTACAGCCACATCGTGAATGCCAAAAAGGTAAAACCGAGCTTTGAAGTGGTCACGCAAGGGAATTGTCTTATTTCATTTAATAGTAATGTCGTGGTTGATACAATCGTAAACAAAAATAGACTGGAGTAATGACATAAAAAGATCGATGGTAAAGTATTGATCGGGTTTTTCTCGGATTTTCATTATTAATTAAGCAAACATTTCTGGGGCGTTGAGTAAACGGGTGAAACAAAGGTATTTGCTAAGGTTAAATACCATTACTTTATGAATTATGAGTTGGAGCAGCAATTAGTGAAAAATTGACGCGAGCTCGGTGAAATTTCGTCGATAAAGAAAACTCCCAGCTTGCTTTTCCAGTAATTTAACTTTGCGGGTTCATTACGCAGTGATAGCATCGAGAAAGCGGAAGATATAAATATCTCCCGAACGATAGAAAATTTCCATTTTGCTAACGGGAGGACAAATATAATATTTCTAATTACAAGACATTTCTTCTTGTTATCCTAACGAAGTGACCATGATAACGACGTCGTTAGCGCGGACAAAAATAACAAAAATCTCATTAGGTGACACGTGACGTGTAGCAAATTAGTTCTTCTAGGTCCTCGCGGGCTTAGCCATCGGTTGGATCATCTCGTTCCTCCTCTGCTTACCACCGCTCTTCATGGTCGCTCCGTACAGCTACATCCACGGATTGGCTTCTTGCGCACCTGATTTTTCCTACGGTCCTGGTACCCTCTGGTACTCCACCCTCTACACAGCGTTCACTCTTCTTCTTCCCGCGACCCTCATCATCTGTTGTAATCTAAAGGTAACCCTCGAGGTACCACCTCAAGAAACTAACACTCCATCTTACAGATTTTGATGATAGCGCGGTACCACCGCCACCGCATCGCCTCGGCTATCTACGAAGTAACCCTCTCAGCACAAGTGACAATAACTCATCAAAGAAACCCATTTTTCGTCCCTACAGTAACCTCCCCCAACAACCCCCCGAAATTCAAGGGGCGCAGCGCGGTCTACTCAGTGTTCCAACTAGTCGGGTCTTTAGCCCTTTTGTATCTTCCGTATTACAGTCTGATCGTCTGGGAAGCTACGAGTGGTTCGTTCGAGCGCATCTCCAAATCGATCCATCCTCACTTTTTCACGACTGCCATGGCGCTGTTGGTTTGTTCGCCCCCAGTCAACGGGTTCTTGTACGGTGTTAAAAGCAAACCGCTCCGGAAAACCTTCAAGAACTACTGGAGGAAAAAACAGACCAAAAGCGAGGTGAATCAAGAGATTCAAGCGCGGACGCCGTCCACGTGTGGTTCCAGAAGACCCTCGCTCACTCCTCTTGGGTTCTTATCCAAACCCACGTTACAATCGCGGCTGTCGGAAGCCCTATTGGATGTACAAAAAGCAGTGAATAGCCCCCAGAAACACAAAATCAAAAGAATACCAACGGAACTATCCTGGCGCCCGTCGTCAGCCAACAGTCTGAACCTCATCACCAAAGACGAGGTGAAAAAAATGAAACAAACGTCCAGTTGCAACACCCTTCAAGTCCCTGCGAACGACACCGAAATTTCCGTTATAACAGAAGACCAGAAAACCCCCAAAATCCCCAACAGACTCAGCACCAACTCCTTCCTCCAGAAGATCTTCGGATCGGACGCCACCGAGAAAAAGAGCGAAGTCGTGCAGAATATTCTAGACGCAACACCGAAGCACTCCCCTAGGATCACCATCACGAGGACTTGTTCCGAAGAGAGTGACGGGTCGCGACGTGACACCATCACGAGGAAACATTCCTTGTCGAGTACAACTCTTCTGGAGCGCAAGTGGCGGCAGTTGAGGGAAACGGAAGAGAAGAACTCTCCAGCGACCACGACGAAGCCGTTGTTGGACAATTCGAGCAACGGAAGTGATTCTTCCGAAGCGTCGGAGACGTCGAGTGGGAAAATCTTCATGGCGTTGGATAACAAGCTCCAAGAAACCAATGAAAACCAAATATTATTGCTCACGTGGCCTCACAAAAGTGGAGAGGACAAAAAACCGAAGCCGGTTTTGTTAAAACAGAAAACAATACAATCACATGATGTTGTTCTGCATTAGGTTAGTTTAATGTGATGTTGAATGTGATAATTAGATTAATGTGAAGATGGACTGGGGTTATTTTATTACTGTTGGCTTGTTAGTGTCACCTGTTATAACGCGATTATTCAAGTTTTAAATGTCTAAAAACTGTTGAAGTTTAAGTACATTCCACGTCAAAGTATATACATGTAAGAGGTGCTTTCAATAAAACGGTAATTTGTTATTGTCAAACTTGAGGACGTGTCAGACTAATATGACAGATAACATATTACAAGACCATCAGCTTAACAGAATAGAAATTTCGCTTCAATTTGCTGAATCACAGGGTAACAATACAATCGTTTTGTACGGAACAATTGTCAAATGCATATCTTACATTAATAAACCGATCAGTATTAAAGCGACTCATAGGCGATAATTAAAATAAGGGAAGCTACTTGTACTAATTTTCACGGTGTACCTGTTACTTTGTTCTGTTATGTAAAAAAATCTATGGAATCTAGTCAATCTAGTCATTTTAGTGTCCTGTCGTTAGTTTTGTTGTTTTTTATTATTTACAAGCAACTGTAATAGATATTATTAGGAGTATAATTTTCTTAAATAAATGTTAAAAATTATGAGGTTCTTATTTCCCTGCATCCTCAGAGTGTAGCAATTTAATTAATTAATACGATGCATTCGTTGGGGTGTTCGCTCAAATTAAAATTCAGTTGGCAACACCCAAGGGAGTAGGAAATAAAATTTAGGGATAGGGTTCCACTGCTGGTAATTTTACATGGAATTCACAGGATTTTTTCCCTTGGACGTGCTATAAATTACAAGTGCTTTAATTTGAATTTTTTAAATCTCTTAGATTGTGAGGTTTTTAGTTTTTTTTTTAATTTTCAGGCTTTTCCGATCTCAGTTCAGTTGTCTGAGTTTTTCAAATTCGCGGGTTTCTAATTCACAAAATTTTTAGTTCTTCAGATGAGGTAGTCACTGCTTAGATTCCTTTAGTTTTGATTTTGCAAGTTTTAAGACCCAATTTTCTGGTTCTTTGGGTTCTAATTTCAAGTTCCTTCTCAAGATTTTTAGGTAATGGATCTGAGTTTTATATCACTAAAAAATCAAATTCTAATTTTTAAAATTTCTTCTTTGTTTTATGTGAGTGGGTGGGTACTAGTAGGTTCGATTTTTTCTTGTTTAAAACCTTGCACTTTCAAAATTAAACCTAGACAAAAATAAACCGGCAAACCGTAGGCTGATCAAGAACCCTATCAAATCAGAATCCTGAAGTGCTAAAAATATAGTAAAACTTGATGAAATTTCAAAATCGGGATTTTTTTTTGATAAGAACATGCTTAGAAAATGGTAAAAATCTTGGATTAATTCTAAAGTAAAAATTTCTTAAAAGTGTAGGTCATATTCGAAATTCGCAGTATTTAGCACAGATAATCAAATCAACATTTTGAAAGATGTTACGTCTCCAAATTTTATAGACTTATTGTTAAAACTGTCAAAGATACGGAATTTAATACAAAATTTTAGACCATTTTAATTCATTCTTAAGAATAAATTTTTTTTTAATTCTTATTGCTTGTCCTAAAATTTCGTAGTTTGGCGCAGTTTTTGATTATGGCGGAACCGATAACTTTGCCAAATATCATTATTTTAGTTATTTTAGCAAAAATTGAAAATGGTGGAAATCTTGGATTAATTCTAAAAAACAATTCTCAAATGACTCGTTTTTGTTCTAAATTTTTGTGATTTAGCACAGATAATCTACGTTTCAAATCTTACGTCTCCAAATTTTATTGATTTATACCTAAAGCTGTCAAATATACGAAAGTTAATACAAAATTTTAGGAAATTTTAGTTCATCCTGAAAATAGACATTTTTAAAATTTTTATTTCTTGTTTTGAAAATTTGTAGTTTTGTGGAATTACTCAGCATGTCGGAACTAATAACTCTGCCAAATATTATTATTTAAACTTTAAAACCGCAAAAGTTACAGAATAAAATAGAGAATAATAAAATCTTGGATTAGTTCTAAAATAAAAAATTCTTAAATGTTTCGTTGTTGTTCTAAATTTGTATGATTTAGCACAATACCAAATTTTATTCATTGACGACTAAAACTGTCGAAGTTTCGAAATTGAATAAAAAATTTTAGAAAATTTTAGCTCGTCATGAGAAAAGAAATGTTTTAAATTCCTGCTTTTGCTTCTAAAATTTGGTATTAAACATATCGACGATAATAACACCGCCTAATTTCATTCTTTTGACTTTAAAACTGCAAAAGTTACTAAAGACAGTACAAAATGATATGGAAAATTCTAATTTCTTGCTCTTGAAAAACTTTTCTAAATTTTATAATTTGGTCAAAAGAACGGAATTTAATAAACTAGTTAATTCAACTCAATTTATTAAATGTGAAACAAATTTAACGCCGTTTTGAAATTTCATGGATTTTAAAGATCCAGCTTTCTCCAGTTCTCAGCCTCGATCTCTTATAGATCTTCACGATATTAAATTTTTTTTATTTTATTTATTATTTCCAACTGAGCCGACATAATTTCAATTTCAAAGTCATGACAACCACGACTGCTATAAATGACCATTGATTCACACCTCATTATTTATTTACCCCATTTTTCAATGCGCATGAATTTCATTCCCAAAGAAATGCCACAAAAGTGCGACGTTTGAACAATGTTTGTGTCAAACTTTCAAAAATTTCGAGTCACTTTCGTGTAGTGTAACTTTTTGTGAAGAAATGGACGAAATGGAGTCGGAAACCACCAAATTATTGAAAGGAGAAACGGACGCCATTGAACTTGAAAAACGGCAGTAAGTGAAACTAGCTGTACTAAAATTGTTATCTTATCTGTTAATTAATTTGCATTAATCCGGTGAAATTGTAATTTTGGTTCGTGCGTAAATAAAACAATGGAGGTTGTCGGTATGCAACCAACAATACCGAGAAAATGCGCGATAAAAATTTCCTTCGATTCGGGGAGAAACTAATTTTCTTTGTACGAAATAAAAGAAATTAAAATTAAATTAAATTGAAAGGTAAAGAGGCGGGTGCTCGGACTGTTTTTCGTCAAATTAAAAAAAGGAAATTTCCGTTTACCATTCAATGTCATTCACCTTATTTCCCCATTTCCTCTTTCATTGAAACTATGAAATATGACCAACCGGAAGCGCGTATAAAATTATCCATATTACACTAAACAATTTGTGCATGGCAGCAGATGCAATCCCAATGCACTCTCAATTGGGTAATTACAGGAAATGGAACAAGTTCAAGGCATTAGATAATTGCCGCTTGAATTAACTCGACTCTCTTATCAAAATAGAAAATCCACTCACCCTTCAAAAAAATCATACTCTGAGGAACGGCGGAATTTTCGGATTCCGAACGGCTGGAGTCAGCCGAGTGAGTTTCTAAAACCACAAACTAAAATTATTACAAAGTCAACGTGGCTCAAGTCGAAAGCGATAAGGATAAGGCGGGGATTAGGCACATGAAATTAGTAAGACGGTGGATATTACTCTACCGAAACGGTGATAAGCGGAAATTGGAAATAAAAATTTTCAGAGTAATGCGTTCGTTCGAGCACCGCTCTTTCCACTCCCTCTCCCGAACGAATGCTCGAACGCTCACATGGAGGAGATTCCACGAATCTGTGAAATCCCGGCAGCCACAACCTTGGCAGAAAAGTCAACATTGTTGACCAGTGCACCGCGTGCTAGGCTCGCCCCCAAACCCGCCATCCTCCATCAGACTCACCGTCAGTCGAAGAACTCATGGCTGCAGGTGTGCCGCGTCAAACCTTACTATTGTGCGACTGACCGGAATTCTCAAAAAAGTGCGCAACTTTAACTTTCTCCAAAGAAAAATGAGCGTGTAATTGATAGATTACAAAGCAATTTTCTTGTAGGATGACCATCACGTCGCTCGATATTGCCGAAGGAACGGTCGGCCGAACTCGATTGTAAGTCACTTACTTAACTTAAGTATCTGATCAGCTGCTGCGTCTGTTGACTCTGATTTTTATCGCGGGAGCGTTAAATTACGGCGGTACGGGCGAGAAAAATGCCATTAAAGTGTCAGCTTTGGTGAGGGAAGTCATCGGAGATGACAGACGTTGAAGAACAGTATCGGATTGTGGGGAATCAGAATAAGAGACGGTATGTCTAGTGATTTTTGAGAAATTTTGGCGGGTCGCGAAAAAATTGCGTGCGGCATGAAGTCTCTTAATGATCAATAAAAAAGTTAATTACCAGTCATTTTATTGGCAAGGTTCTTCTATTCTTCTTGATGACTTGTCGAAAATTAAGGCGAACGAACGCAGTTTTTTTTTAAATTGAAATAATTTATGATTGTTTGAGTTGCTTTATCTGTTACCTTCGTCAAAAAGAAGCAGTTTCTACATTATAGGTCAGTTAAACTCTAATTTTTGAGTCGAAAAATACCCACATCATTCGCCCACATTTTGCCCACATCATTCGTCACTTTGTATCATCGTGCCCACTTAACTTTTGTTATCGAAAAATCTGTAAAATCAAGAACATGTCAATTGATAACAAAACTTTAGATACAATAATATCAAAAAATTCATCAAATTTTATAATATATGGAATAAGGACGACTCAATGTTGGTAGCTCTGTTGTCATCTCGGATGACAGCTGCTAACAGATTTCGGCGTCTAAAGGGTGCTTCAATTTTATACTAATTTTTTACATTCTATTTGAAATAACGCAAATTTAATTAGTATAAAGTTGTTAAAAATGAAAGGATGTTAACTCGTGAGGTCACTAAATTGCAAGTCTGTAATTTTAACCACATCCTGTAGCTCTCGTAGAACAAATAGAAAATGATGAGATTTTAGTTATAAATTTTACAAAGTAATTTTTTTAATTCTTATTCTAAAATGTTATTTAACGGTTCAACTATCAAAGGTACGGAATATAATGAAAATTTTTATCTCGTTCTGAGAATACAAACTTTTTATTTTGTTTTTTTGTTCTTTTAAAGTGTGGTTTAGCGTAATTAATAAGGACATTGAAGATCGTAATTTTCCCTAATTTCATTCTTTTACCTATAAAACTGCGAAAGTTACGCAGTATTATTAAACATGGTGGAAATCTTGGATTAGTTTTAATAAGAAAATTTCTTAAACGTCTTTTTCTTATTCTAAATATTAGTTGGGCCGAAATAATCAACTTTTTGAAAAGTGTTACGTCTCCAAATTTTATTTATTGATTTATTGTAAAATTTGTCAAAAATTCGAAATTTAATACAAAATTTTAGAAAATTTTGTTTCGTTCTGAGAAAAGATTTTTGCCAAATTAATTTTTTTTTCTAAAATTTTGAAGTTTGGCTCAATTACTTAGTATATCAAAACTAATAATTCTACCAAATTTGAAATTTCATTATTTTATTTTAAAAGTTACAAAAGTTACAGAATAAAATAGAAAATAATGAAAGTTTAGGGTTATTTCTAAAATACAATAAAATAAATATTTCTTAATTAATAGTCTCGTTCTTATTTTAAAGTTTTCACAGATTATCAACGTTTTAGAATATATATTCTAGATAAGAACGAGACAATAAAAAATATTTATAACATATGTTATGTCACCAAATTTTACTGATTGATTGTAAAAATTATCAAAGATTCAAAATTAAAACTACAAAATTTTAGTTTGTCCTGAGAATGCATTTTCTTTTCATTTTTAGTTCTTATTCTAAAGTTTTGTAGTTTAGCGCAGTTACTCATTATAAATAGTTTGATATCAAACTTTCGGAATTTAATACATTTAAAAAAAATTAGGTTCATTTTGAGAAGGAAAACTTATTATTATTTTTTCTTCTAAAATTTTGTAGATTGGCACAGTTACTTAGCATATCAAAACTTTTCATAATTTTATATTGAAAATTGTAAAAGTTACAGAATAAAATAGAAAATTATGGAATATTGGATTCGTTCTGAAATGAAAATTTCTTCTTGTTCTAAATTTTTGTAATTTAGCATAAATAATTAACGTTTCGAAAGGTATTACGTCTCCACATTTCATTGATTTATCACAAAAACTGTCAAAGTTTCGGAATTTAATACAACACTTTAGAAAGTCGGTCTAATTTCATTATTTTAGCATTAAAACTGAAAAAATTACAAAATTAAATAGAAAATGGGGGACATCTTGGATTAGTTCTAAAATATATTTTTTTAAGTGTCTCGTTTTTGTTTTAAATTGTTGTGATTTATATTTTCCAAATTTTATTGATTTAATATTAAAACTGCCAAAGAAAGGGAATTTAATACAAAATTTTTGTTCGTCCTGAAAATGGAAATTTTTGCATTGTTCTTCATTATGTTATTTTGTTCTAAAATTTCGTAGTTTGGTGCAGTTACTTTGCATATCGAAACTGATGGCTCGGCCAAATTTCATTATTTTAGCTTGAAAACTGCAAAAGTTATAGTAGAATAAAATAGACATTGGTGGAAATTCTTGGGTTAAATCTAAAATAAAAGTTTCTTAAATGTCTCGTTCTTCTTCTAAATTCTTGTGATTTATGCACAGACAATCAACATTTCGGAAAGTCACGTTTCCAAATAATATTAATGCACCATTAAAACTGTCAAAGGTTAGGAATTGAATACAAAATTGTAGTTTGTCATGAGAAGGAAAATTTTTTAAATTTCTGTTTTTGGTTCTAAAATTTTGTAGTATACATATCGACGGTGATAACTTTGCCAAATTTCATTTTTTTGACTTTCTAATTTCTCGTTGTTGGAAAATCTTCTCTAAATTTTATAATTTTGGCGTAAAAACTTCCAAAAAACTAAATTTAATAAAAGATGGTGAAATTTTTAAACTAGTGATTCAACGAGTTTATTCAATTATTTGCAGGACATACATCACCGAAAAATCCAAGGCTGAGCCATAATTATTAATAATCTCATAAATATTTGATGTGCTGCCTGCGCAATCTGTTTGATACGTCACTTTCATTCCCAAATATTTTCATCTAACAAAGTGTGCTTTGTTTCTAAAAACGTGCTAACCAGACGAAACACACAAACTTTACAATTTTAATTATCACAGAAATTAGCATTTCCCTATATTACCATAAACTAATATTAACATAAATCGTTCACGGTCTGGTTAAAAGCACAATTATCTCCATCTGCATCGAATTTACCGCCCTCAAAATCGCGCAAGTTTCCCTTGAAAATCGATCACCCTCGCCACCTCTTGCGTCAGTCAGTCACGATGTAGCACCAAAAACTAACCCCTAAAATGGTTGATTTTAAACACTTTTTAACTCCTGCAATTATTGGAAAACGGTCGGTACTAGTCCACCGGAAATGTCGCCGGAAAAACGATCTATCCCGGAAAAAATTACTAAATCCCGGACGAAACTGCGATAATAACAAGTATGCTCAGTTAATTTTTGACTTTTTATTAACTGTCTTTGTTTCTACAGTCCAAGGCTCAAGAAACGCTGCATCATCTTCATCGTCGTGGTAATCATCATCTGTGCCTGTATCGGATTTGCCTGGCATTATGGACTTTTCGGGTCGAAGAACGAAGATCAACTGGTACCACCAAATCCGGTGAAGAGTTTACCACCGTCTGCTTCCAGGCAGAGGAAGTTCCGGAAAGCCGCGGTTTGTGCGGACGGAGCTGCTTGCGCCGAGATAGGAAAGTGAGTTTTCAAGCGTTTTCCCGCAACCGATTGTACAACATTTTTCGCATCTAGTTCGCTTTTTATTAAGAACTTGTCAACCTTGATTTAATGCGTTGATACCGATCGCTGCAGATGGCATCTGGAGCAGTAACCTCAGTGGTCAAGTTGCAAAAAAATTGGGAAGGATTGTCTAATCAGACATCTGTAAAATTATAACGATGTTAATTGCCAAATAATTGGGATAGATTAAGAGACTGGGAATTGGTGACGTGTGGTTATTGGTTGTAATTTTGCTCTGTAATTTTGTACTTTGGCACAATTGATTAATAGGGGAAGAATAGATGACTTGTCGAATTTAATCATGATCGCGTTAAAATTACCAGAACTGCAAATTATAATTAGGCATTTTGCATTTTTTGGTTCGTTCTAAAAATATATTTTTTTTAAATCTGCTTCTTTGGCTCCACAAATTTATACTTTTGCACAGCTAATAAATAGGATAAAAATAGTCATCTTACCAAATTTTAATGTGGTGGCATTAAAATTACCAGAAATAGAGACTATTATAAAACAAATTAGATGTTTTGATTCGCCCTAAAAATAAAATTTCTGCAACTTGTATCTTTTGCTCTAAAATTTTATTCTTGGGCACAGTTAATAAATAGAACTAGAATAGTCAACTTACCAACTTTTAATTTGGTGGCATTAAAATTACCAGAAGGCCAGACTGTTATAAAAAAATTGGATTTTTCGATTCGCCCTAAAAATAAAAATTTCTAAAACTTGCGTTTTTTGCTCTACAATTTTGTTCTTTGGAACAGTCAATAAATAAGATAAGAATCTTACCAAATTTTAATGTGGTAGCATTAAAATAACCAGAAATGCAGACTATTATAAAACAAATTAAATGTTTTGATTTGCTCTAAAAATAAAAATTTCTGCAACTTGTATCTTTTGCTCTAAAATTTTATTCTTGGGCACAGTTAATAAATAGGACAAGACTAGTTACCTTACCAAATTTTAATTTGGTGGCATTAAAATTACCAGAAATCTTGACTATTATATGAAAAAAAAAGATTTTTCGATTCCCTCTAAAAATAAATAAAAATTTCTTAAACTCTCCTTTTTTGCTCCACAAGTTTGTCCTTTAGCACAGTTAATAAATAAGATAAGAATAATTAACTTACCAAATTTCAATGTGGTGGCATTAAAATTACTAGAAATACAGACTATTATAAATCAAATTAATGTTTTGAAATGCCCTAAAAATGAAAATTTTTGCCACTTGTGTTTTATCTTCCAAAATTTATTTTTTGGGCACAGTTAATAAATAGGAGAAGACTAGTTAACTTACCAAATTTTAATTTGGTGGCATTAAAATTACCAGAAATTCAGACTATTATAAAAAAATTATTTTTTGATTCGTCCTAAAAATAAAAATTTCTTAAACTCGCCTTTTTTGCTCCACAATTTTGTGCTTTGGCCCTGTTAATAAATTGGATACGAGTAGTTAACTTATCAAATTTTAATGAGGTGGCATTAAAATAACCAGAGATACAGTTTATTATAAGAACCATTGGAATTTTCGATTACTCCTATACATAAAAATTTCTTAAACTCGCCTCTTTTGCTCCACAATTTTGTCTTTTGGCACAGTTAATAAATAAGATAAAATGGTCGATAAGTGGTCGCATTAAAATTACCAGAAATACAAGACTTATTATAAAAAAGTTGATTTTTTGATTAGTCCTAAAAGTAAAAATTTTTAAGACTTGCGTCGTTTGTTCCACATTTTTGTCCTTTGACACCCTTAATAAATAGGATAAGAAGAGTTAACTTACCAAATTTTAATGCAGTGGCATTTAAATTTCCAGAAATACAGATTATTATAAAAGAAATAGATGTTTCGATTCGCCCTAAAAACACAATTTTCTAAAATTTGTCTTTTTTGTTTTTTTTTAATATTCCTTTACTTTTAAATAAAAATTAAGCTCTAGTATCTTAAAATTCTTAAAAATTCGAACATGTTTATAACAGTTTTAATTAACCAAGATAAGCGGTTTGTCATGTGCTCATGTGTTTCCTTGTCAAGCTGAGGTAACAAAGACAAAGATAAATAAAATGAAACATGAGCTATCAAGTTGTTCCGGGTGTCTCCTTTACTGTCGTACATTGAAAAATGATTTTGTTGCCAAGTGGCAATTTCAAAATTGCAATTATACTTCGGCAAGCATTTAATCAGGTTGAACAAACTCGGAGGCCAACCCCAAAACAAACTTCTGATTTCGATAAATAATAACAATAACCACGTCACAATAGTCTAAAACGCAATTACTGATATAGCATTGTTCGCGATTTTTCCATAGTGACTGACTCATCGTCATCATATTCAAGGTGTTTTTTGCGATAAAACTTCACCACCAAAATAAAATCATCAAATGCCACGTTCTTGAAAAACTCTCCTGCTAGCGTTAATTTATCTGTGACGTTTGTTTACCCTTACAAGGCTTTTTCCTGCGACCTTTCCACTCACGTATCTACATATTTATTAATCAGAATACGAAAAAAGGAGTTTTTTAATCATCAGGGTCATCCGATATTGACAATTAGAAAAAACGACCCAAAACCGTTTTCTCCTCAGGTGTGGTTATCGTAAAACCTCTCGCTCGCTTCTTTCTTCACATCAAGGTGATTGTATTGCGTTCTAGAAACGTGCGATTAAAAATGAATAAAATCGGAAAATATGAAAGACCAGCAGGAACAGCAGGATTGCAGCGCGCGTGCGTCGCCTTCTCTATATAGCAGGAATCGTCCCTGTTTTGTGTCAGTGTCAGAAAATTATCGACGTGTCTAATAACAAACTCCTTGTGTGCAAGATGTCTGAAAGCCATTTCGACGAATATGAACACTACAATTTCCAATACGACAAACATATCTATAGTGGGCATAGTGGAAAGCAGCGATCGAAGAGAGAAGTTAGCGAACACACCAACCATAACGACCCCAATGGACATTCCAGAAAAATCGTCACCAAGATGATGAACACTGAGAGCAACAGAAAGACGAAGAATTGAGTTCCTTGTAGTGATTTTTAATCCAAAGACGTTCGGCTGAGTTTGAGGACTTTTCGTTATGGTTGTGATTCGTTTGTGACGTCGCTTCTCAAGAATGAATTAGTTTTGTGATAACTAGAAGAAGCAATGTATTACTAATAAATTATTGTATTTTTAATAAATACTTTACGTTGGAAACTCGTTTTTTTTTCTGGAAAGTTTCCAGTGTTTCAAGGTCCACAGTGTTTGTTGTCGTTGGTCAAACCGATCGATGGAGGGGATAGATACAGGGTCAACGATTTCGCTTTTTTTTAGCCGTATTTTGTTGCATAAACTAATTTTAGGTAATTTTGGGGATCTTAGCGTTCAATGACGTCCGGTTCCAGAAATAAATGAGCTATTATTACGACGTCTGATCTATTTTCTGAGCTTCCTTTCATTGTTTCTATGTTGTTAAGGTTATCGGAAACTGGTAAACAAACCAACGTGTTTACAGAACGTGATATGATAAGAGGGATCTCGATAATCCGTAATCATAAAAAACATTGCTGAAACGGTTTGTTGTTTATGTTTCGACTACTCCGAGTTGAAGGATTTGGTGCCAACATTACATAATCCGTGTTGGTGTAAACACTCGAATTTTCATGCAACATTTTATCTAATTGTGCACCGATAACGATGTTTACAGAGGGGAAAATATGTAGCGAAGATATGATTATATTATTGTAGATTATGCAGAAAATGCAACTTCATTTTTATTCTTCAAATTCTGTTTAAAACTTTTTGGTTCTTCCGATTCCTGCTGATCCTTACTGCCCTCTGCAGAGACGGTTTAAATTTTGTATAGAATTTCTTAAAATTTGATTGTATTTAAATTCTAAAATTCTCTATCGATTTTTGTTTAGATTTGTCTGATTCTCTTCAGAGTGTCATCTGTTTTTTCAAGTTTCTACATTCTGCTTGTGTTAATCTCCTTTGCCTTATAATGTTGTCCTTTGCCACATTTAATTAAATAGGACCAGAATAGTTAACTTACCAAATTTTGATTTGGTGGCAATAAAATTACTAGAAATACAGATTTTTATAAAAACATTCGATTCTTCTTAAAAATAAAATTTTCTAAAACTTGCGTCTTTTGCTCTACAATTTTGATCTTTGGCACAGTTAATAAATAGGATAAGAATAGTTAACTGACCAAATTTTAATTTGGTGGTATTAAAATTACTAGAAATACAGATTTTTATAAAAACATTGGAATTTTCGATTCTCCTTAAAAATAAAATTTTCTAAAATTTGCCTTTTTTGCTTCACAACTTTGTCCTTTAGCACAGTTAATAAATAGGTTAAGAATAATACACTATTAGTAAATTTTAATGTGATGGCATTAAAATTACCAAATATGCAGATTATTATAAACAAATTGGATTTTTTGATTCGCTCTAAAAATAAAAATTTCTAAAACTTGCGTCTTTTGCTCTACAATTTTGTGCTTTAGCACAGTTAATAAATAGGGCGAGGATGTTAACTTACCAAATTTTAATCTGGTGAAATTAAAATTACCAGAAATACAGATTATAAAAAAATAGATTTGGCCTAAAAATAAAAATTTACAAAAAAATGTGTTTTTTGCACTACAATTTTGTAGGTTGACACAATTTAATTAATAGGGGAAGGACTATGAACTCTTTCAATTATGAGGATTAAAATTTCCAAAAGTACAAATTAGTATAATGAAACATTTAACATACATATGATATGATTCGTTCTAAAAAGTAGATTTTTAAAAATTTGTTCTTTCTTCTCTTTCTTCACATTTTAATAAAAAGGAAGGAATTTAGTAGAATTTCGTAAAACGATTTGATTGCATGTACATATTTAAATTCTTCTGAAATTCTCTATCGATTCTTTTTGGAATGTAGATAATTTCTTTCGATTTGTCTAATTCTCTTCGGAGTATTTGTTTTCTGAAAAGTCTAGATTCTGCTTTGTACTAATTACAGATTGCTTCAGGTTCTTTTTCGATTTTGTTAAGAATTGTTTCTGGATTGTCAATAATTTTTCTTTTTATTTTTCTTACATTGCTTCGTATTAAATTCTCGGTTTTAGATTTAGATTAAATTTTCTGATTTTTTTGAACTTCTTTTTATTTTTTTCTTCTTTTTTTCCTATTCCATTAAATTTTTCGGATTCAAAGCATCTACACTTTGATGATTTGATTTTATGCTAAACCCTAAATTTCTGAATTTACGAAATTAACTCTCACGACAGGGTTGTACTCATTTTTTTCCTCGAAAGGCTAACTACCAACACAATGCTTCATCTAATCAGGGCCGGATTTAGCACAACTGGAAAGTCACGGAAAACATTGGTTTCTCGGCATTTTCTTTGTTCTTCGAGTACATTTGCCATCGTCGTAGTCACGTGCGTAATGGTAATTATTTCCATTGTAACTCCACTGGGGAGGCCTATAGATTACTGAGCCAACCCGAGAGTTCTTTAATAAAACATTTATTGACTCCCAGTTACGTCATTATTTTTACCACCTTACAAAAGTATCAAGAGATAATTAAGGATGAACAAATGTCTAAAAATCTTGTCAGCTCTAAACCTGAATATTTTCACCAAAAAATCAACAATTAAGTCTTTTTTGAGTCAATTGTCTTTATTTCAGATCAATCTTGGAGCAAAACGGCAGCGCCGTGGACGCCGCCATCGCAACAATGTTCTGTAACGGCGTCTTCACCATGCAGAGCATGGGTCTTGGGGGCGGCTTCCTCATGACAATCTACATCAAAGAAAACAACACTGCTTACACTCTAAACGCTCGGGAAACAGCTCCTTCTAAAGCCACGTCGGATTTGTACAAAAACGACCCTCTCACCTCACAAAACGGTTCGAATTCTTCTGTTGAAATAACCCTTCTAATTAAAGATTTTAGGAGCTTTGGCCATAGCGGTACCTGGAGAACTCCGCGGGTATAAAGCGGCGCATGATCGTTTTGGGAAACTCGAATGGTCTAAGCTGGTAGAACCCACGGTTGAGTTGTGCGAAAAAGGGTACCAGATGTCCAAGCACCAGTTTACTTCATTGTTTAAGGCGAAGTTCTTCAACGACAGCAATTTCAGGTTTGTCATCTTTCTAAAGTCAGAATATAAGCGAAAGAATCTCCGATTTTTAGAGAGTGGTTTTACGACAAGGACGGCAGCTTCAAGAAGGCAGGATCAACCATCATCCCCAAGTCCCTCTGTGAGACTCTAAAACTGATCGCCAAAAACGGCGGAGACGACCTCTACACCGGCGCTCTGAGCGAACTTCTTCTGCAAGACCTCCAAACCATTGGCAGCATCATTACGAAAGAGGACTTGGAGAATTACCAGTGAGTCTTGACCATTGTCTCCACCAAAGTACACATAATTCCAGAGCGCAGTGGATGGACCCCATCGTCGTGGAACTCCGAGACCACAAGAAAATCTACTCAGTCCCGCCGCCTGGCTCTGGAGCTCTTCTAGGTTTCATCATGAGTATCTTAGACGGGTTTAAATTCAAGCCAAGAGACATCGAAGACGTTCCCAACACCATCGAGACATACCATAAAGTAACAGAAGCCTTTAAATATGCGTACGCGAAACGAACGGAATTAGGAGATACCGCCTTTGTAAATATAACCGAAGTGTGTTGTTCCTCCACTTACCATTCTTTGTATAACTGGTTGTATAATTGTAGCTACTAAGAAACTTAACATCGCCTAAATACGCCGAGAGCGTCCGCAAAGAAATCAGAGACAACAGCACCAGTGACGATCCTGAGGATTACGGTGCTAAATTTTACAGTAAAAGCGACCATGGGACGGCCCATATTTCAGTATTAGCAGAGAATGGCGACGCTGTGTCCGTTACCAGTTCGATAAATTTATTGTAAGTTGCCGGAAACCACACGAAATTCCATTATCCCCCGATTTTCACAGTTTTGGAGCCGGAATGACTTCGGAACAAACCGGAATTATTCTAAATAGTGTGATGGACGATTTCTCGTTTCCTTATTTCCGAAATTATTTCAATCTCCCCGGATCTCCGAACAACGAGCTTAAACCACGAAAACGCCCGTTGTCTTCAATGAGCCCAACTATCGTCGTAGACGAGAACGACGACGTTAAATTAGTCATTGGGGCGTCCGGTGGGACGAAGATTACCACTGCCGTCGCCCAGGTCAGTAAAAACTTCGCAATAACGCGTGAGAAATTACCATACAATTACTGGGAATCGTCTCGCTTTTCCTGTCGTTTTTGTGGTGATTTACCTCTTCCATTTCCGCTTTCCTTGTTAGGTCATCATGCGGACTCTGTGGTTCCACCAGAACATCAAAGAGGCGATCGACGCCCCCAGAATCCACCACCAGCTTTTCCCCATGGAGATCCAGTACGAGTACGGGGTCCTCCAGGTACTCCTCCTTATAAACACATAAAACGAAATTAACACTTTTTGCAGCAAGTACTGGACGGCCTAGAAGCCATCGGGCACAAAACCACTCGGTACCAAGACGCGGGCTCCATCATCTGCGCCCTTTTGAAAGTCTCCGACGCCATTTACGCCAACGCTGATTTCAGGAAAGGGGGCGACGTGTACGGGATCTGATTCCAGCGCCATATTGTTTTTTTGCACTGTAAGATATTACTTCCGATTTGGGTATTAATAAATTTTAATTTAGCGACGTGTGGTTTTGCTCCTTCCTGTTTAGCGCTAGATTAAATATAAGGACTGTGGGAAGTTCGCCCATCGCATAAAATTTGAATCTATTATTGCTATGATTATTACGGGAAATTCAAATTCATTTTTTGCCTCTCACCTTTTTATCAAAATAATTATAGCTCAGACGTGCCAGGCAAACTGTGACGCTAATTAACTGTAAAATCGGATAATTATCGGGCGCTCTGAAAGTACCTTTTGACGATCACAGTTCACATCTTCTATGATAAAGTGTAATAGTGAACGGGACTGACCGTTAGCCGACACTTATTACTATTATTATTATTACACTTCCCCTTGTTGCGCCATTAATCGAGGAGCCTCCCCTCCCGGCGCCATTAAATCACTTAGCAACCGTCGTTAAAACAACCCCCAGCTTCGATTTCCCCTCGCGTTGCTTAGTAACCGTTGCTACAACAACCCTCCTGCTGTGATTTTCGGTGCCTCCCCTCTCGGCGCCATCAAGTGGTGGGATATAAACGGCTATTTAAATGGAAATGATTGTGGGAAGATTAACCGTTGGCACGGCTCTATTTACACCTTCAAATATGACGTAATCTTGTCACCGTTTTCCCGTGCAGGAAGACCGCTATAGAAAGCAAAAGATTTTATTCCTTCGCTCAATTCGCAACTATCAACAAGTCGCGGTGTTATGCCAGTGGCAAGAAGTGCGCCGCGATTGTTGTCTTTCACTTTAGTCATCGGTGTCATCATTTGTTGCTTCGTTTTTCTCGTGGAAATCTCGGAGCGACGAAGGAGTCGGTACAAGAGGAGGAGTGAGATTGAAAATCGGAAAATTGTCGCGTTTTCGCTGTTGAAGCAGATCGAAATTGAGAGCGAAGAGTTTGATTGTCGCGGGAAATTCCAGAGAGGAAAAGAATTGGAAAGTGAAAATGCACAGTGGACGAAGGTTGGAAATGTTTTCGTTTATTCGGTGTACCATGATCGGAGGCTGTATCCTTATGGGTTTTTGAGGATAATCGCAATGGTTAAAGGTAAGATTGAAAAAAATTATAGCATCAGTTAAAAGCTCATAAATTATTCTAAGTAGCTATTCGTGCAGTCGCCAATTTGAATATAAATTGGAAATTCCTGAGCGCGCCCGAAGACACAAAATCGAGATCTGATTAGGGAATTTGAAATGAAACCAATTATTTTTATCAAGTGTTAAATCTTCAGTTTTGTTTCTGCGCTCGTGACTAATTCGTCGTCGATTAAATTCTCATTTGGGATATTCAATTGGACGACGCTCACAAAGCGTGAAGACTGAAAAAGCGCGCAAATGATTCTCATGCGAGTTTTTCTCAAAATGGCAATATAATGAGCCACACAATGCCCCGGCGTGACAATGCCGCCCACTTCCAATTCATTTAATCCCCAAACCGATAATTTATTCATTAAAATTCGTGATTTCCGGGTGCTCGCGTCATGAAGCAACAATTTTGTGCCCAGAACCAGATTTCTTTGGAATTTACATTTTATCTAGCGAAGTTTCCGTTTTTCTGTGAGAATCTTAACATCTTTACGACCGACACTTAACAAATAGCAGGAATATTTTGACGGGCTACAAGCTCGCTTAATGCATGGGAAGAGGATACAAAGAGAATTTGAATATGAATGTAAAGAAAAGCAGTATTGACAACATCGGCAGTGACATAACGTTACAATGAAATTACACATTAGATTACAGGAGCGGTAAATGTAATGAAGCTGCATTGTGATAACTTGCTGCGCCACTTCCATCAAGTTGAATTAATCGAGCGGGTAATGTGAGTTATGTGCGGAAATGCTCTTCATGCGAGGGAAAAAGTGTTTTCCAGAAGCGTATGGTTTTCCAGTTTTTCGGATTGTGCACTCTTGAAACACTTCTGAGAAGAACAGCTCGTAAATTGCGCTTATGTTGCCATGAAACTAAATAAGAACTGAAGATTTTTTGAGGGAAAACTGTTAAATTGTTTTATCCTTTCACATTCTCTTTTTCTGTTTCCTTCACTCGCTCTGAGAGTCTGTTTCCTTTGCTCCAATTTTGGGAAATAGATTCAGATTTCAACAATTTTTATGGACCTGTGGAAATTTTTCGCATCATGTAATTCAAATAAAACACTTATCTTAAGCGCGGGTTATAAATATTGCGAAACGAGGCGAGTCAATTACTTTTTACGTGGGTATCAAACTAGATAAGACTCGTTACAAAAGAGCAACTTTCCCTGTTTTTTACCTAAATAATTCAGTTGATTTTACCTAACAGTCCAACTTAATTCACTTGTCACGAATTTTATGTCCCATAAACCTCGCAAGCGCTACGATTTCCTTTTTAACTTATCGCCAATAACTTTCCCGGTGGTTTTATGACATAATTATAACTCCAGCAAACTGTAAAATCGCAGTGCCACAAACCAATCATTGAAATTACCGGCGCTATTTACATATTTAAGCACGGAAAAAACGAAACTAATTTGTAGTAAATTCGCTCATTTGAATTTTAATTTCGAACGCCTAAAAGTGTGGAAACGTGACCGCCTAGTTCTCAACAGCGCTCTAATGAATTCAGATTTTTCTGGCAAAAACCGCACCGCTCGGTTTGAATTTCCAATCAATGTTAATTGATTTTGCCACTTTAGGTAATGAATTTTGATTAAGTACAATCGCTAAATTCCTTACGCAAGTGCGTGGGAATAAAATTAAGAACTAGACACTAAAACTGAGAATGAGGGGCCCCTAGCTAGAGAAAATTACAGGTTTTGGATGTTTAAGATAATTGCTATGTGATCGGCGCTCTTTTAACAATAATAAGCCAATTGAGGGTTTTGGTGGAGGCGCCCCAGGCGCTGGTAATATTTACAATTATCTTCAGACTTGACTGTAATTAAAACTAAACGGTTTTCTCTTAAGACCACTTAAAATCAATGACACTCAATCAAAAATATGTAAATTCTCTTGTCTTCATTTCAGGTCCTTGGACAGAGACCTTCTGCCAGATCCAGTCTTCAGACACGAACTTCTACGTCACCAGGGCCAAAGCCACGAAAATCTGGTCGAAAACGTGGAATCAAAACGACACGCATGACTACTTCAACCCCTTCCTCATATCCTGTCACGTTCCTCTTCACAAAACCCCAATTCGTGTCTCTTTAAGTACCAAACCCTGCGTTAAAAACCCCCGAAATTTCCAAATTCCACCCCAAACCACTGAAGGAAACATCTCATCCTCCTTTACAGTATGTGTAAAACCTCTGAACTTCGTGAAGGACATCTCAGAGAAACTCTTACAGTGGTTAACCATGAACAGGATCCTAGGCGCTACTAAAATCGAACTGTACCTAGAAAGTCTCCCTAAAGCCACGAAGGAGTTCTTGGAGTTGTACCAAAAGCGGGAGCGACGAGTGAACGTCCACAAGTTCGAGCCTCTGGAGCCGCATCTTTCTAACAGAGCCATCCAACTCTGGCAGAAGAGACGCTACGAAATCATAACTTACAACGACTGTCTTTACCGGAACATCGCAACGTCACACTTTATAGTTCCCATTGACATTGACGAAATAATTGTACCACGACAAGTGAGCACGTGGGCGGAACTGTTACACGAGTTCTTGTCCGAGGGTGAAGACAAGTTCGCTTCTTATACCGTTAGAAACGCCTATTATCTTCGTCAGTTCAACACGAAAAGAAGAGGAGTTTTTTTCTTGGAAAATGTGGTCAGAAGCGAGTTTAGCGCACCGCGGGAGTCAGTCAAGAGTTTCATTTCCACAAGAAACGCTCTCACGGTCTTCAATCATTACGCTTTGAGGGCGCTGAGGCCGGGAATTAGAAAAAATAAGTTCCTGGAGACGGGAGTGGTACAAATGAACCATTATAAAGATAACTGTGATACTGAGGTGCTGCCGGAATGTGCCAAATATTTGTCTAGTCGGGTGAGGGTGGTTGATGATGTGATTTTGAAGTACAAAGGAGTGTTTTGGGGGGAGTACAAAATGGTGCAACCGCTCCTTCATTAATAAAACTTTAATTTCACTCATTGGAGTTTTTTTTGGTCCACAAAAATCCCGAGCCCGGTCCTGTCACCTTTCTTTTTGACCCTAATCCAGTAGATGTCGCCACTTCGTGACAAAACGTCAAACGTCATCTGTCACGTTTGACACAACACTTCTTTGAATTATCTCGTTTCTGTCAACGATGGTGTCTGAAGAGCCCATAGAAACACCTCAGCAAGACGATGGCAAGTCCTCTAAGAAGCCCGAGCCCTTGGCCCCCTTCAATTTAGAAAGTAAGATATATTTTGACCTAACCTCACTTTTTCACCATCTGTTACCTTCCCTAGTTTTGAAAGTAATTAAAAACGCCCAACAACAACACGGCCTCCGCCATGGCGACTATCAACGCTACCGCGGTTACTGTTCCCGTCGGATTCGGCGCCTCCGCAAAGTCCTCAAGCTTCCCCAAGGCGACAGGCGCCACTTCAAGAAACGCGACGTTACAGAAGTCCACATCAGCGACAAAAAGTCGGACGAGCGTTACTTGGAAGTTCCTTTAATGTTGTCCGAGCGTTGCTGGGCTTACGCTATGCAGCTGCGGCAAGAGGCGAACACAGAGCCCCGGAAAAAGTTCCATCTAGTGCAAAAACTACGCAAAGCGTCTGTCTATGCACTGCAATTGGAAGAGTTGTGTAAACAGGAGCGTTGCGACGCTCGTACAAAACTCGAATCGCAGGCTTACGTTGCCTGGATTCATGGCAATCTCCAGTTTGAGCTGCAGATTTGGACGAAAGCCGCGGAGAATTTGAAGGAGGCGCAAATGATCTATGAGAAACTTGCATCGGCGGTGGCTGAGGAGGACCAAGCGCCTTATAAGCAGCGTGTGGCGGAGATCGCACCAAGTCTAAGATACTGCGCGTATAATATCGGCGACGAAAAAGCGGTGGATCTTCTCGAGTTGCGCAGCCAAGGAATCCTGGAGAACTTCGACGCTTTAGTCACTCAATCAAAGCAGAAGACTGAGGCAGTCTTGCATGAAGTCCAATGGTTTGGGATTAAGATCCCTGTGAGAATCGAGCGCGTGCGGCTCTTTCTCTTAAGCATTGAAGGCTTAAACGAGTCTTTAGTCAACGCGGAAAACAACCAAGCTAAGATTAAAATTCTCGAGAACTTATTTATAGATCTCAGAGACATAATATCTTTAGCGCGCGACGTTGTGAGAACTGAGAAGCAAGACCAGCTGCTGCTATCTTATTTATTGTCCATCAGAGTCGAACGAACGTCTCAGCGACACTTGTTACTAATGCAACAAACAAGGAAGCCCCAAGATTGGGTCCGCTTACTCGACATCATCATCCAACAGACCGGAGAGTTGTCTCAGAACGAATCCATTAAAGACGTGAAGCTCGCACAGGATCACTACGACCAACAACTCCAAGCGTACAAAGCCCTCAGATTGTACTACTTGGCGCGGTCTCAAACGACCCAAAAACGCTGGAAGGAAGCAGCAGTCTTGTTTGATTCGGCGTCGAAAGCCCTCGCGAAGCTCCCGCCGAAGAATAAGTTTCTTCAGGAGCTGAACGAGCTCTTGAAGAATGTTAAAGAGAGCGTTGACACGGATAAGATTAACGCGCAAGCGTATAGCGTTCTGGATAAACAGGAAGAGAGCATTGCGGTGCCTCAGAAGGTGTACAAGAGCAAGAAGCCGCTCATTGATCGTCTGGATGAGTTCCGGGAAGAGCCGCAGTTGTTGAGTAAGAACCCGAATCTTGTGAGTTTGCCGCCGGCCATGGAGCCCATTCCTGCAAAACCGCTGTTTTATGATCTGGCGCTGAATTTCGTGGAGCTCCCGGACTTGAGCGAGAAACTGGATGGAGGGCAGCCGAAACAGAAGGGGGCGGGAATTTCCGGGTTTGTCAAGGGACTGTGGGGATGGGGGAAAAAGTAAGACGTTTCGTTTTTTTATATTTTTTATGTATCCGGGAGGGGAATAAAACAACGCAAAGGAAAAGCGAATTGTAATGATGTTTAAGTTTTATTTAATTTTAAAATACAGTCTTACTATAGCTACACGAAAATATAAGATCTTGCTGCTATAGAGCCGTACGATATAAATAAAATTGAATTCTTGAACAACAGTATAATTTATACATAATAGAAGATATTCAAATTTTATTTGATAACGTTATATTAAAAAAATATTCTTTCACTCAAATTAGATAATAATTGAACAATTAAAGTTTCACGATAGGCAGTTTATGGCACTGTCGGCCTTAATACCTGGAGATTCAACTTAAAATATTTCTTTGATTTAATCGAGGACGCTTTAGGGGACTTGATGCTAATCCAGACTATCCCATGTTCATTTGCTTTTCTAGTCTAAGTTTAAGCGTCATTTTCTCTTCCCGGATATCGGCCAACTCTTGACTCAACTCTTGGCAAATCCTCAACAGCACCGTGTTCTCTTCTTGCAACTTCTGGAAGAGCTCCCATTTAGCTTTGTCTTCGCCGCTAGGACTCTCCTGGTTTTTGGCCGGCTTCCTGTAGACCTCAAAAGCACCGTGTTTCCTAGGCATCTCACTGTTTCCAGCTGTAAACTTGGCGAAAATCTTCTTTCTTTCAGCTTCGTACAAATCTCCAGGAAAAATTCCCTCGTCCACATTCTCATACTTTTCGAAATCTTCAAAGTTTGCAGCAAAGGCGTTGTCCACCACCACCCCGCAGTCGCCTTCCGATCGCTGATTGATGAGTTTTTTCGAAGATTGGATGTTTGGACTGATTCTGGGCGGGACTGTAGGAGGAGCTCCCAGTTTACTCAACCTATTGAGATCGAGAGAGGAACTTCGGCCGTGACTTTTGAACGGTCGAGGCGGGGGAGGAGGCGGTTTCTCTTTCTTCGGCGGCGGAAAGGCGGGGAGACTCACAGGGCCTTCCTCCACACTACTCTGACTAGTCGGAGGAGGGGGTATGGCGCCAGGACCGGGTACACTAATTTTCTTCGGTTGAGGTCTCTGAATTGCGCTATTATTGTTGTTCGGTAGATTATTCGGCACGTCTATAAACTTCTTAGGACTGTGCGCCTCAATGCTGTCGACTAGATCTTCTCCTGCGGGCGCCACCGCCGACGTCTCCGGAGTCAGTCTTAACGGCACAGGATGCAAGATTTTCGAGTCTTTATCTAGAGTAATTTTCTGGAAATCGAAATTGACAGGTTTTGGACCAGGGGACGAGACAGAGCTCGTGGGGCTGTCCACGAATTTCGTCCACTCTTTGGCGGTGTCTTTTGTTTGAGGGGAGAGCATTGGCTCAGTTTCCGGACTAACGGAAAGAGGAGTTTCATTTCCGGGGATCAGAGTTGGGGGGAGAACATCGGGAAGTTCTATATGATTGCGTCTTAACACGACCAAATGCATGGCGGTGTTGAACTCCTGAAGGCTCAGCGCGCCGTCTTTTGTAACATCAGCTAGCTGCCAAATTTTGCGGAGTTCGTGAACAGGAAGGCGGGATTTTTCAAAAAACATGCGAGCGACTGGTCCAGCTAGTAAGGCATTGGTGTCCGGCTGGAGGGATCGGAATTGATTAGTGTAGTACTCGCGCTGCTCCGGGTTGATGGTCCAGATTTCCGAGCTGACTTCCGTGTCCTCTTCGCTGCTATGGCGGTCGCTGGACTCCTCTTCAGTGCCTGGGGAGGAATAGTTAATGAGTTGTTTGAGGGGGTAAAGTCTCACCTAATAACTGTCTTTGTTCTTCGGAGACTAACCCCTGCCACGCGCCGCCCACCGCCCAACTTCTATCTTGAACGCTGTTTGTGGGCGTTGGGCTATCAGAAGCTGTACTAGAAATTTCAGGTGAACCATTCCTAACTATACTAAGCGTATCACTATCAACCTCCGAGTCAGTACTATTCGCATCGATTTGTTCAATATAATCGTCGTTCCTTAGCTCAATTAAATCAGGAATCTGTGCCTCGTTCTCCAGATTATTCCAAGTAAACCTGGGCAAAGGCAGCTCCAAATTCGAAGTGACTATCTCAGATTGTATTGGGATATTAGCTTGGTACGCTGCTACTAATTTCAGAGCGGAAAAAAATTGCTTCCTACTCAAAGTGGTCGTATTTTGGCCCCAACAGATCTCTGAAATCTGACAGGACAAACGTCAGAAAGTTAGGTTAAATGAAGTGGGCGCTTACTTGAGATATGACGTCCTCCGGGACATTCCCGGATTTGATTAATTCCACGGTTTTGGTCAAGGAGGCGTTTCCGGATTTTTCTTCATCGCAACACAGGAAAACATCGGAAAAATATCGTTGTAAAGTTTCTGACAGCTGTAACTCTTCCATCTTTTTTGACAGCTGACGAGCCGTCGTAGAGGAGAGTGGGTTGAGGCCGACACAGCTGCGAAGGACGTCCGAAATTAGAAACGCACGTGAAAAAAATTAACTGCGATGACTTCACGTTCGACGAGGTGCGGAGGGCACTCTATTTCAAACACATTTTTTTAAATTTAAAAGAGATTGTCGTCGGTGGTTTTCGCACGTGTTCGGCTTGTCAGAAGTCACTTGACAGGTGTCAACCTCAAAATCCATGGAGTTTGCATACGGCGAATTTTTACAAAGTTTGTATTTTTGCTCCGACGAGTGTGATGAGGATTGTCTTGCAAGTTACGGTTACTCTGAAGAATTTAGTGTTCGCCCCCGGATGTACCGGTGTTACTGCAGACGTCGGGTATTTATAAAGACAGCTTTAGAAATCCGCTCAAACAAATCATAAGTTCCCTTTACAGCGCGAATCCAACCCTCTTTTCAGAGCGGTGTTATCTAACGATCTCGAGAGCTTGATAAATCTAGTTGAAGCTGGTAATTCCATTAATATCCAGAATGCAAAAGGGAGTTCCTTATTGAATTTTGTCATGAGGCGAAAAAGGTAAATATTGTGACGACACGTTGACATATTTACACTCTAATTTCAGAGTGGAGATTTTCGACTACCTGTTGAGTAAAAAGGACGTGGATGTCAACTTCCTGGATCGTTTAGAACAGAGTCCTTTATTATACCTAGCAGGAGTATGCTTTGATGAATATTTCGCGCTGGAGCTCCTGAAAAAAGGGGCTGATATCCACCTCACCGACGACTCAGGATTCTCCTTTTTACATTTAGCTGCGAAGACGGACATTGATGAGACTCTGCACGTCGGGAAGCTGATTATAGAGAGAGGAGCTGAAATAAACGCGCAGGGGCAGTACGGTGTAACCCCCTTGTACTGCGCGTGTGAAGTCGGCAACTTTGACTGGATATGCATGTTACTTTACTATGGTGCCGACGTCACCATCGGAAGCGACCGCGGGGTCTTACCTCTCGCCGTGATCTCTGAAGATCTTCCAAACTGTACAAAATTCCAACTTGAAGAGATTCTTTTTAATTACACCTTTGATAAGTATTTGACAACTGTAAGACTGCCGACGCTTGTAGCAGCAATGACGCAGACGTCACCTCTTTTTTTCCGCATCGTTGAACATGTTACCGACGTCGAATATAATAAGTTAGATCTGCAACATTTCGTGACATCTCTCATCCATGCCAATCCCCAGAACTTGCAGCTTTTTATCCAGAAGTTTGGGTATATCGTTGAAGATTTAATTTATAATTACCCGCCTCTCGACATTCTTGTTAAAATCGCCTTTGATTGCGGCATCCAGGGGTTGAAGCACATCCTCAACGTGTTCTTAAATAGTGCGTACGCCGCCGATTTCGTACAATCATCACTGCCTGCTTACTCCACCATTTCCTTGCTGTTTGAAGTGTTGAGCAATCAAGACCAGTCAGTCACTGAGGAGGAATTCACGGAAATGGTCACCCTGATGCTCACGTACGGTCTAACTGCCACTTCCAGAGACTTGGATACTGTGTACAACAGCTACGGATTCTGTGATTTATTTAGGATTTTACTTCACATGGACGTTGCCTTCATCAACACTGATGTTCACTGCATGGCGATGTTGTACTACAACCCGCGAGCTGACATTGACCATTTTAATCTCACGACGAGCCTCTGTGGCTCTCTTCTGGAATTTTACAATCATCCGAGACTCAAAATCTTCGCTTTGGAGTCGGACGACAGCGAGTTGGTTGAACGAGCGAAGAAGTTACCACAAGTACCGCTTTTAGTGGAGTTGAGTAGAAACGCCGCGCGGAAATACATTGTAGATAGGTTTCAAATTCAGAGTTGTATGCGCTTTAATACGATTCTTCAATGGCTTCCAATTGGGGGGATGAACAGAGAAATTGTCGCTTTGAGGAAGACGCTTTACTAACTTTAACGTGCCTTGTAAGATACTGTATATAGTTTAGGAGTTAAGATAATTTTTTGCTAATGTTTATATGACGCGAAGTTTTGTTTACATTTTTATGTGTGTCGGTTCCGACTTTCTGAATGTTTTTACATGAATTGTAGGTTGAGAGAGTAGAAATGGTGGATGCGCCATGAATTTTGGTGTTTTTTTCGAGCCCAAACTTCCATTTCGGTTTTTCGTTTGTTACCTTTGTATCCCTTTCTTTATTTCCAAGATTTCTATTCTCTTTTCCAGTTAAATATTCGTTTTTTTCCCTTCTCCGACAGCATTCCCCTTCTTCGTCCATCGACGTCATTATTACGTAACACCTCTGAGTGCACTGTTTGCACATGACTCATCTTATCTCCTTGATTTGATTCAAACAGAGATAAGCCGCTCAGTGACGCAGGTGCTCAGATCACTAATGTTATCTAGAATCCCAAATTTGGAGTTGTTTCCTGGCATTCCAGAGTCATGCAGCTTGAAATTTCGCTACGCCTCCGCAGGCGGCTGGTATTTATCCAACACCTTTCTAACACTTCACACTTCTTCTAGTTGCAGCCAAATACTCTCTTACCCATTCCACCTAATCCCCTGTTCGCGGCGGTGGTGGCAAACAACTTGGACAAGTTAATAAATTTAGTGGAGGCGGGTAACTCCATCAACGTTCATAACACCAAAGGCAGCTCTTTGCTGAATGTTGTAATGCGGCTAAAGAGGTAGCAATTGTTACGTTTTACCACATTTAACGGTGTTTCTTCAGAGTGGAGATGTTCGACTTCTTGTTGACGAGACCAGAGCTCGATGTCAACTTCCTTGATAAGTTGGAGCAGAGCCCTTTATTGTACCTAGTTCGAGCGTGCTTCAACGAGTACTTCGCTTTGGAGCTCCTCAAAAAGGGGGCTGATATCCACCAGCGAGACAGTTCGGAGTTTACTGTCCTCCACTTGGCTGCGAAAAGCAACGAAACTTTGCGCTTTGGGAGATTGTTAATAGAGAAAGGAGGCGATGTAAACGCGCGAGGGCATTATGGAATCACCCCCTTGTACATCGCCTGTGAAGCTGGTAACTTTGAGTGGATATGCATGCTGTTGTATCACGGCGCCGATACGACAATCTGCAACGACAGAGGGGTGCTTCCTCTTGCAGTAATCTCGCGGAAACTCCAACCGGAGGAGATCCTCCACCTCTTTTATTACACGTTCGATGAGCATTTGACCACAGTGAATCTCTCTACTGCGGCAGCGGCGATGACCCACGATTCGCCTTTATTTTCGATGATCCTCCAGCATGTTACAGAAATCCGTTGCAACTCTCTCACGTACTTCGTGAACTCTTTAATCAACATTCAGACGGACAATCTAAAGATGTTTTTGGACAAATTCGGGTACATTACTGAAGAACTCTTTTCTAACTTTCCATTCCTGGACACGCTTGTCCATTTAACGTCGTGTTACGGAGTTCAGAAGCTTAAAGAAATCGTGAAAATCTTCCTAGAGAGCGACTACGTGGAGGGTTTCGTGCAATCAGTACAGTTTTTTTCTACCTCCATCTCGGCTCTGTATGAAGTTTTTACAGCTCAAGATGACTCCGATGACTCTCTAACTGAAGAGGAGTTTACAGAGATGGTATGTATCATGCTCTCTTATGGTTTCCCAGTAACATCCAAAGACCTAGACACTGTTTATAACAACTACGGCTATTGCGAGTTATTCAAGATACTCCTTCACATGGATTTTGTGATTCTGAAGACTGACGCGCCCTCAATGGCTCAATTTTATTACAACCCCCATCTTAGCAGAGGTGAGGTCACTTTGACCACTGGGATATGTGCAGATCTTGTGGGATTTTACAATCAGAGTTGGATCAAAAAGTTTGTGCTCACATCAGAGGACGAGGAGCTTATCGAAAGAGTTAAAATGTTACCGGAAGTTCCTTTTTTACTGGAATTGAGCAGAGATGCTGCGAGAAAGTTTATCGTAAATCGATTTAACATACAGAGTTCGATGCATTTTTATACAGTTCTGCAGAGGCTGCCAGTAGGGGAGATGAACAGGGTCATTCTGGCTTTGGAGAGGAAGCTATATCAGTGATAATAAACAGTATTCTTTGTTTGTAATTGTTATAAGAAATAATAATACATTTATTTTTGTATTTGGAATGTATTGTTGGTTGTCTATATACCAGTATTAATTTTTGGTTGCCTATCTAGTGACTTTCCCCACTTTGACAGCTAAATTCCCCACACCCCAATCTAGCGTCTTATTTGGTTTTCTGATTTAGGTTATGAATCTCTTATCACTGTTGTGTTTACCGTTTAATTTACCTTAATTTTGTGTGTTTAATCCACTGAATTACGTAACTCCTTCTCCCCTCAACCGGTAAGTCATTTAATCCGATGACTAATATCCCCGCATGCTTCAAGCGTGACTAAATTCTTTAATTGCTTCAGATCAGTATCGAAAAAATGCCAACACAATTAGCAAACGACAATACGAACGAAATCCGTGCTAAAATAGCCTACAATGGTGAAATCCTCATCACTTACATTGACCACAACATAACGTTTGAAGATCTACTTCATGAAATCGTGGTGATTTGTCGCTTCGCCCCCAATCAGTTATTCACCATGAAATGGGTCGACGAAGAAGGAGATCCTTGTATCATTTCGACGCAGATGGAACTCGACGAGGCTTTGAGATTGTACGAGTTAAATAGAGACAATGAGATCACCATTCATGGTAAGTTTGTAAACGCCCTGAGCGGAATTTCGGGGCAAAAAAGTGTGTCTAAACAGATAAAGTTTATTTTGTTTTTTCATTAAGACTGTTTTATTACTTCATATTTAGCATGGGATTGTGAAATCTTGAACAACTCGCTCAGTAATTGAAATGACGTTATAAAAACGACTGCAATTGAGATGTTCGCATGTCGTAAGTGGTTTTTGTCAATTTTGTTATTTATAGCTGCGTTTTACTAAATATTTGCTCGTTATAAAGTAATTTTGTTGAATTGGGGTCAGTGGGTGCGTTGCACTTTTATTGCGACAGTCATGGTTCAGGGGGCCTGCGAAAGTCTAGTGTGTTGGCAGCACTGCTAGCGGCCGAGTTTGACTGACTGAAGTGTCAACAAGTACATTGCGGGTGCACTTTTCGATCCACTTTTGTTTGGAGAGTAATTTCTGTAAACACGATTTTAGAGATTTTGGATGTGAATCTAGAAAATTTCGAAAAAATTGACATGGCTTTAAAGAACTTGTGAATTGTGATCTAATTCAGGAATTTTTGAGAAAGGTGCCCGGCGCCTCCACCATTTTTATTCCTGAAAATTTCCCAGAATTTCCTTGTTTGAAACATTGAAGAACTTCCTACTGGTGTTAAAATTGTAGTTGCGCATTGCAATATTAAAATGTTTCGCGAGTTCTCCATCATAAAAGCGTCAGTTTGTCGGGAAACTTTTGAAAGCTGGTAAAAAATGCATGTCACTTGAATAAAAGGAAGTCGTGTTCCCGCCCTACCGGGCCACCTATGGGGAACCCGTCCAACTGACCGGGGCTCATCGTCGTTATCGATTCGGGGGCGCCACTGTAGCGTCCCGGTCTCCTCTCAGCATGATTGCCACATCGACGCCGTCTCGACGTCTCAGAATATGCAACGGCGTCGCGATGTCCGTGCCATAGCCGCCACACCGGCAACGTTGTCGCACGTCCCCCGTTGTTAGTTTTCAGTATACCTGTCCGCTTACTCGTAAAAACCCCGAAACCGGACCCTTTTCGCTTTAATTTAACCCCATCGTGCGTAGGTGAGTGTAATGGTGTAAAACTCGCGTCATGGCTTGGGGTTATTGGAGCGCCACGACGGTGTCTGACCGCGGTCGGAGCCCCAGACGCAATCAGAACGGTACCATCAACCACCAGCAGTCTATGCCTGTGACTATAGAAGACCGCCCTTCGGTCTCCCAGACTTACGCCGGTGCTCCTGTTAACTCCAACAACAACAACACTTCTTCGTCTACTAACACCACGATACAGAGTGATTTTGAGGAAGTGCCAACTTTCTCGAGGAGGCCTTCTTTGGACTTGTCGCTTGTGGGGCCGCAAGGGGCGCTCGCGGGGATTTTGTGCGCGGCGCATAGTAGTAAGCAAGGGGGCACGTTATCAGCCGGGAACACGTTAACGAGAGTCGGAAGTAAGCATACGGCGGTGGAATATGCAGTACCGCACCATCTGTACCATCATCATCCCACCTACATCGAGTACCATCACAAACAACTCTCGTTCTCGGATGATGATAGTAGTTCCGAACCTGGATATGCCACAGGTTTGTACCCTACATTTTTGTCAAGAAGGGCGAAGACGCATCCGGGTAAGATCGATCGTTGGATGTTGGACTATATGGGATTGAATTTAAAATTGCAAACAAGACGTCACCACGGTCTGAAAATCCAGGAAATGGCACATAAGTGCGATTTCATTTAACGTAAAATTTTACGAGCGTGTGATAAAGTTCGGTTACCCTCATTAAACTATTTTATAGCGGAAAACCGCGAAGAGTAGTAATTTCTACCGCCGCCTATTCCAAACACAAATTTTATCGCGTCAGTGATTAAACTCAGACAGCTCTCGTATTGAACTTTTCTGAATAGTCATTGTGTTCGTATGTTCATGCAAACTATTTATATCGCATTGTTGGAAAATCGGGTTTCCACATTGATAACTACCCACGTTCAATCCTATCAATTTTTTATCTGAAAGGTAATTCGATTAAAGCCGCTGTCGGATCGAGTTCGAGAATTTCCAACATTAATGGCAGAAAAACTGCGATAAAAAACGGCCTTGCGTTTATTTGTGGGTCGGCAGCTCTGTTTTGTGCAGTCGACTACCACTTTGTCAACGTGTGTCTGAACTTGACACAAAAACGTCAAATAACTGACAGATGTCGGTGAATGACAGATATCAAGACATACGTCCACAGACTAGATAAATGAGGCCTTAGAGTTTGAAATGTGTTGGCAGCTCTGGCTCGAACGTTACGCACTAATTGATAGGATAATTGAGTAGTGTTACGCAACAAAGATCCAGGCAGTGTCGTCTAAAATCACAAATCATAGCCACTCAAACCTTAATTTTACCGATTCTATGGCAAAAATTTCAGTAACAATGATGTTCGACCTCAGTTGGACTATTAGCTTAAAGACTTTTAGGTCTATGTATATGAGGGTGACACTTTTAATCGATTTAATAACGCGAAGAGGCACATTAAAAAAAGTTTGTGGGTTGGATCTTTCTTGCATAACACCATTCAATTGATTCTTTTGGCAGTTTTGAAATGTCAGTGCTACCACCATTTCTGGAACTCCAGATCTGAAATAATGCCTGAAATAATTAAACTAGTCAGAAGAAAAGGCGCAAATTTGTCGATAATTATAAAAGCCGTTTAGAAGTCACCTTTTTGTCTTTTCGTCGCTCTTCCAAATAGCTCATTATCAAAATCCCCGATCGCACAATGTAATTAGCACAGTCTTCTAATGGTGCTATTAATAATCCAGAAAATGCCTAACGGATATCCCCCGCTCCAACGCTCAAACTCGTGAATTCTTAATCAGATTAGACCCTCCGTTAACACTGGACACGGCAAACCCCTGAATCTCCCAACTTTCTCTAAACCGATAAATAAGAAAATTGCGTGGGCTCCGCGTCAATCAGCAAACAAAATTGCGTCGATTCCGGAAGAGCACCTGTCGGACTTTGGAATCCGGGACAATGCGCCAAACCGCATTCGAGCACGTCGCACCGCCCGGATTCCGCCTGGAAAGACAGAGAATGCTCTTTTATTCGAAAAAAACGACCACGACGTCCTGTCGGAATGAAAAGGGGCCAATCGTCAACAGTTGTGGCTTCTATCGTTTGACCCCGATTGTGACGTCACGGGCAATCGATAGGGCCATATGTCGGCGGGAGGGTTTGATTAAAAAGAACAGCCAGACCTGCTGGGGCGACCTAGACATTGAGAAGATGCTCATGCTGGGGATAAACATTTATCGTGTTTATGAATTTTTTGTTTAAATTGAAATGCTGCTGCCACGCACCTTGAAGTGTCGATTATTGCAAGGAAAGTGTGGTAATCTTCGTAATCAATGTCGATAGAAGTTACGGATTCCATTCAATTTTTGTCTATTGTTGGAGAAATTTAAACAACGTTATCGCGACCGAGATAATGCTTTATCTTGATTCGGTCGGCGTACCTGAAATATTTCTTCACAGTAAAATGTGCGTGTGATGAAGATGGGACTTGTTACGTGACCATTAACCCCCCGGTTTAATAATGGGTGATGGTAAACCTTGGTGGAGCAGCATTAAAATATGGCGCGATATGTGTGAGGCTGCAATTCTTTACTCTGTACTTCCAACCTCGAGCTATGACCCATCATCAATATTATCAGCGACTTTCCCCAGAGGTTGGTTGTTAAGAAAAAAACGCGCTTCGATCATTTTTCATTCATAAAGGGGGTCCCAACCCCCGCTTACGTCAACGCTATTTTATTCATTATTTTGAACACACCGTCACTGATTATTTTTATCTTATCTATTGGCCAATTCCCGTTTCGATTTTTTTGTGTTATGGACGAGACAAATTATTTATTTTCTTTTATTTTGTCCGCAGTTTTTCCGAATGTGCCACCACAGCCGGGAATGCCCTGCCAAGGGGAAGACAGTAAGTATTCCTTTTAACAATTCAAATTGTGGGGGCGGCCGCCACGCTCGCCAACGCTTAAAAAAACACGTTGGCAACGACACTAGTGCCATTTTAATTACAACAAAAACTCTTTCGGACTCCGACGAATGTTTTGCGAAAGTAATTATACTAATTAAATCCTTAATGCGTCATTTGTGTTGGCAATTCACCGTGGCAAAATGGCGCCAACTTCAAACTGAATCACACTAAAAAAAAGTGCTTTAAAATGGCGTTGTCGCTTCATCTCATCCCGAACTTTTTCTGGAAAAACAATAATCGTTGATTTATGATTCTAGGGAGCATCTATAGAAGAGGCGCCAGACGCTGGAGGAAGCTCTACCGAGTTAACGGGCACATTTTCCAAGCCAAGCGCTTCAACCGAGTAAGTAGCGCGGTTTGTTTTTGCTAAAAAGACTGAATTTTTTTTCCCCTAGAGAGCTTTCTGCGCTTTCTGCAACGACCGCATCTGGGGACTAGGTCGCCAAGGTTTCAAGTGTATCCAATGCAAACTCCTCGTCCACAAAAAATGCCACAAACTAGTACAAATTCCGTGCACAGTCGAATTAGTGGGGGCGTCGATTCCTGAGGAACACAATGGGGAGTCGCCCCTTGTCACGCAAGCCTCAAATAACGAGATTATTACTGAATTAAGGGATAGAGAGTATGCTGAGCCTCCACCGGACGTTACAGGTACACAAAACTAATAAAAAAAATATGATGACATAACCTCACTTTCGACCTTGGTACGGTAATTACCTAACTATTACTTTTTAATTATCGTCGCTTGGCCAGTAATGGTTTAGTTGCGATTACGTGACCTCAGTTTGTTAGAAAGGAGGTTTTTTGCCCTTTTTTGGTTAAGCTCGGGACACATAACCTCAAAGTCTTTGTTTTTTTTGTGTTGATCTCGACGGGCTGAATTGAGCTGAATTGACACAAATTTCAAGGTTTTTAGAAAGTTTGAGTTAGAATTCGAGGTTTTATGAAAAAGCGACGTAACCTCACTTTCGCCCCCTTGTATAACCCCACTTTTGATGCATTTTTATGTTGGATGCAGGCGAGTCGGTGGCTGTGGAGGACCCGAGCCGACATGCGGACGATCTAGAGGCTGGCTCGCAGCGCCAGTATTCTTTGAACGACTTTGAATTGATTCGAGTTATTGGACGAGGTTCCTACGCCAAAGTGCTGATGGTCGAGCTGAAGAAGACCAAGCGTATCTACGCTATGAAAGTGATCAAGAAAGCTTTAGTGACAGATGATGAGGACATTGATTGGGTCCAGACTGAGAAACACGTTTTTGAGACAGCCTCAAATCATCCGTTCTTGGTTGGTTTGCATTCGTGCTTTCAGACTCCGTCGAGGTTGTTCTTCGTTATTGAGTTCGTTCGTGGGGGTGATTTGATGTTCCACATGCAGAGACAGAGACGGTTGCCTGAAGAACACGCGCGTTTTTACGCAGCGGAGATTTCCTTAGCGTTGAACTTTCTGCATTGTAAAGGGATCATTTACCGCGATTTGAAGTTGGATAATGTGCTTCTGGATCATGAAGGACACATCAAGTTGACTGATTACGGGATGTGTAAAGAGGGGATCAGGCCTGGGGATACGACATCCACGTTTTGTGGCACCCCTAATTATATAGCCCCTGAGATACTCAGAGGGGAAGATTATGGTTTCTCGGTTGATTGGTGGGCCCTAGGGGTTTTATTGTACGAGATGTTGGCAGGAAGATCGCCGTTTGATATAGCAGGGGCGTCGGATAATCCCGACCAAAACACGGAAGACTATCTATTCCAAGTTATCTTGGAGAAAACCATCAGGATACCGAGATCTCTAAGTGTGAAAGCTGCCAACGTTCTTAAAGGTTTCCTCAATAAGAACCCGGCGGACCGACTCGGCTGTACCAGTCACGACTCGTTCATAGAAATCACCACTCACCCCTTCTTCAAGAGCATCGATTGGGACCTGGTAAGTACCCCCACGACCAAACTTTTCTACACTAATTCAAGTTGCGAGCTCGCTGTGCAACTCCACCGTTTTTGCCGGAAACAGCGTTCGACCCTCGCTTCGCCGAGGAGTCTGTCTCTTTCACCCCCATGTGAGTTTAATTCCCCTTTTTTGTAGCTTGAGCAGAAACAAATCCCGCCCCCGTACCGCCCCCGGCTCGATTCCGACAGAGACCTGGCTAATTTCCCGCCTGAATTCACGGACGAACCCGTACATCTCACCCCCGACGACCCGTAAGCCACCCTCTTTCGTCTAGTCGTTTTCTAAGCTTGAATTTTAGGCACGTGATCGAGAAAATCGACCAATCGGAATTCGAAGGATTCGAATATGTGAATCCTCTGCTGATGTCTTTGGAGGATTGCGTGTGACATAACGTTCTGTGTGCTTTACATCCCAACAATTTACCCCCGCCCCCTTTGCATCGCCACCCTCCACCGTTGTTCCCGCCGCCGCCGCCGCCTCCCGATATCGACGATTACGACGACACCGGATACTTACAAGTTGACATGAGGCCGAGTAAGTCCATCTTGCAAAATATTTTCTGCCTTCCTCTGAATTAAAGCCAAATGGAGCAGCACGGCAGCGATTCGTTGGTTCTTCCATGTTTAAAAAATACAAAAAAAATACAAGTGCGGGAAGTATTTCCCGTACGACATGTTTTGTTGCTAGCACAGTTGCAGTAGGTGTTGACGCCTTTAAAATAATATTGTTGCAAAAATAAGTTTACCAATAGAGAAATTGCCAACGAAGCTTTATAATAATAATCATAGGGAATTTTCTGCACTCAGACTTGACTAGTTGTATATAAGAGATGGGTGAGTAGGTTGGTATTACTTATGTTCACTTGTTTCCATTGTTCAGGTTTTTTTATAAAGAATATGACATTGTTTTGGTTGAAATTCTATTTCCGTTGTTGTAAAAAAAATTGTGTTAAAAGCACATTCCTTTGACGTGTTATTGACTTTAGTATTATTGAAACAAATCATTGACTGACGACGTCGCGCAGACCATTCGTGGTGGTCGCTAGAATTTTGTATAATATATACAAATTGAGAATGACTATATAATATTTAGAGTAGCCTCAAAATATATATCTCGCTTTACAACTTTATTATAACCGTTGGTATTCCTTCCATTCATTTATTTCTAAGAGTACTGTGTTAAGAGTTTATTTATACGAATTTTTAAGTATTATTTTTTACATTCCAAATACTTTGGGACTGTCCATGTTAGTTTCACTCTTAGTTCCACGATGTTTGTATTATTTAATAAAGAACTAATCAGAAAAAGTCTTTAAATAAACCCACTCTTCCAAAACAAAACGTTTTATTGAGCAGAGATATCACAATTCGGACTAGATACGTTTCAATTAATCGACTTTCGTCTTAAGACTCTTCAAGTAGTCTTGCACTTTTGCTGACTTGAATATCAACACGGAAAGAACCGAACCTATCGTTGCTCCGATCCAATAAACCACCAGGTGCTCCACGAAAGTATTCCCTTCACAGCCAAGTTTCAAGGATGTTGCCAAGGCCGGGTTGTAATAACCACCCGAGAAGTTGAAGGCTAAACACAACGTCAATCAAAGACACTTACGATAGTCTTGTAGAAATGTCAGTTTTCGTCCACTTCCGTGGCGTAAACTTTTCAATTTTTGCCGCGTTATGCTCTCATCTAAGCGTTAGCTTTAGATGAGTCTCAAGCGGCTTTTTCTGTCGATAGTTTTACTTACCGGCGACCACCATCATCGTGGCGAAGAAGGCGTCCAGCACGTTCCCGAACTTCGTTTCGGTTTCACTGAGAAATCTTGATGTTATTCTGCAAAGACAGGTTCCTACAGCTTCGATTATAGCCCCCACGATCATGTGAACCTGTAGATCTGCAACGCAATCTTCAAACGCTTTACTTCGATGGGTTTCAACCAACTCCATCGCCCATAAGATTTGCACGTACCGAAAAGTGACCAAGGCCCCCAGAATCTGGGAGAAAATTAACAGAGCTGTGTAGCTCACATCTTGGAAGCCTTCGACGAATTCTTCGACGGGGCTGTAGGGGCATGCTGTAGCGGTATCCCAGTTTTTGCCCCACCAGATTGTTAGTAAGAAGAGGTAGAAGGCGTAGGCCCAGATTCCCCAATTGTCTGCGACTGTAGGGAGTGTTAGTCAAGTTCGATTAGTGGTTGAGTGTAGTTAAGGTTCTTAACTGGGGCACAGGAGCGCCGCAGTTCTTACTTTTAACAATAATGTAGGCCTGGATACTCTGGACGAGAATAAGAGGAGATTCTGGTCCAGTCTGGATCGGCCAAATTTGGACTTACCGATGATCAGTTCGAAGCAAGCAGCGCACAGTTCCAAAGTCGCTAGGAACTCCAAGAGCATCCGCTTGAAGATGTTATCTCCCAGCACCGCATTGATCAATTTTCGAGTTAATGCAGCCAGAAGGAGAGTAAGAAGGATGTAAGTCGTCGAGATAATAAGAGGATGAATCCCGAAGATGTTCCGTCGTTTACTACAAAAAACACTTATCACTGCACCGAAACGAACCGATTACATAATCGGATTATGACGTTTTTGTTTGTTTGCTTTTAAACTATAGCGCCTGGTTTGAAGCTCACCTGTAACCAACTAAACCCATCCGTTTGAAGAATCTGGAGACTCTTCTGGCGAGACTAGCCGCCATGGTTTTATGATTACAGTGTTAAAGGTGACGATATATTAACTACACCATAATCAAAAGCAACCGGCCAACGAAATGTTAAAATTAGTTCGAATTCTAGGCTTGGGGTCTAATTTAAGCCACACGCACACGGAAGAAAAGACAAAAAATTACTGCGACATGTGGCCGACATCTGGAGGGGGCTCGCAACCTTGAAGCGCCAAGTGGAAATTATACCTATTTTAAATTGATTGTTTCCATTAAAGCCTTACTTGGGGTCAATTGGGGCGGCCATTTGAACATTCAGGAGCTACAAGAATTTATTGACAGTATTGGGACAGCTGTCATGGATCCACGGTGGGGAGCAATAAATAAGTTGAACAATTAAAATTATGATAACTTTTAATTGCAGCGAATACAGTGTGTTGAATAATAATCCCTTTTTACCGCGTGCGACGAGCTATTACCCTTCTTCTCTTCGGTTGCTTCTTCCTTTTACTCCTCCCCACAATGCAGTTGACTAGGATCTCCCCTAAAAACGCCATAAGTCCGAAACTGTTCCCGAATATTACAATAGCGAATGCTCCCTGAAGATGATCCACACTGAGTTTCTGAGCCGACCCAGTCTCCTCCTCCATCTCTGGAATCCTCCCCAGAATATAAGTATACTTAGCGATCATCCCCTTAATCACCCCATGCGTGAAAATCTTGCTAATAACCTCATTTAGTCGCAACAGAAACGGGAACCCTTTGTTCATAACGATGCTAACCAGGTACGTATAGACGTGCTTGCGCAAAATGAAAATTTTCGGTTTACCATTTTCAACGACGCTTTTCTCTTGCTCGGCAAGCATATATTTAATAGAGAACTCGCTGCCAAGAGCGCAAGTGTCGCGATCGTCGGCGACGCTGCTCAACCAAATATCCTGAGACTCATTCGATTGGAAAATTGCGTTGATTCTTGGAGAAACTGTATCGGATGGAGGGGTGTTCTCAAAGAGTGCCGCATACATAGGTAAGCCGCCGATGTCCCAACCTACATCCAGCACACCTTCAATGGTGCTAATTTGGTGTTCTCTTTGTGGGTATCTTAAAAATTGAATAAGCGAACTCGTGTAGACTGAACTGATGATGATACTAAACACTGCAACTGAAACGAAGACGATCCGGGTCAAATCCGAGCGAGGGTGTCTGGCGACAGCTGTTATAATAATAGTTTGGAATGCCACCAGGAAGTCGTAACCGAGGTACTTGTACGATGGGAGCTCCCTTTTGGTACGGGAAGTTATCTTTAGAAAGATGCCACACGCCACGAAGATACCAATGCAGAATAACCAAGAGTACCAACTGAAAATCGCGATTAGGACTCTCCATTTGGGGACGTACGCGGCGATGGGTACTATCCAAATCAACGAAGAGGAGAAATGAGGGAAGGTGAACCGGAAGGCCTCATCATAAGCGGGGTTGGATAAGAAGTTCCCGATCCCGAGGTAGTCTTTCTCTTGTACAAGACTTAGCCCGTTTGACCAGTTACCATCTTCATCGAGTTCGCCCCAGAAATCGAACTTTGAGATGTTTATATTGAGGGAGACGTTGATTCTTTTTGCGATTTCTCGGATGAAGTCGATTTCGAAACCATTGTCTTTGTCGATGACGAAAGGATGGACTTTGATAGCCACCACGTCGAAGGTACAGTTGTTTAAAGCGTGGTTAATTTTGCTGCGGTAGTACCGGCGTGGCCTAGTGAGCACCCCGTTGGTGCAGTTGTCCAAATCGCGCACTCCTGTAGCTGAAAGACAATGACGGCCGTGTCTGAACGCAAAGTCCATGGTGTAGAGCCCAAACTGTCTCAAAGTTTTTGGTATCAAGACAATCGCGTTCTTAATGAAGTTCTTCCAGAGGATTTCCAAGATCACTTTGGCGGTGCCTTTATGGTCTTCCACCAACTTCGAGTAGTAAACTAAGAAGTCGCCTCGCGGATTGCTACTGTTAATTTTCAACGCCACGGACATTTTCTTCCTCAAAGTCTTCACGTCATCCACCACGATGATACAGTACCTCATATACATTTCCACCCCAAACCAATTCCTGTCATCTTTAATCACTTCAGTGTTAAATTTCATCGCAGTATTAAGCCTCTTTAGCAAGTTCTGCTGGATGTTGTACCCCGGAGACGAGATTCCTTGAGTTACCATCACCGTCAACAATCTAATATTCGTCAAGTTAAACTGAGATGTAGCTATTTCTTCCAAGCACTTGATGGCGTAGGTCTCATGGACCGGACCTTTCGGGTTTAAAAAACGGAAACCGTGACCAGTGGTCATAATTACAGCGAGAATGAAGTGATTAATCATGTTGACCGGTAAAAGGTCTTCGTCGCTCTGGATTAATGGAATGGATTGCGTGTCAGGTGGTGATAACTTCTGGTAAGATAGGAAAACACGAATAACATTTTAATCTGAGATTCACGGAATCACGTTCTTGTGTTTTGTGGAAATGACGTGCAAGCGAAACAAACACATGTTCAGGAGGCCTCGGATTTCCTGCGTGTTGGTAGCACTGTCTCATTAGGATGGAACATGACATGACCCAGTGCCACCAACATACTTCAACTTCTAAAGCCTATAAAACTTAGAACCGGCGCATCCACCATTTTTCTCCAGCAAATTTGTTATAATTCCCATGCATGGAACCTGTCAAAGTACAGTGCTACCAACATTTTCCTGGATTAATAAAGCAGCTACTATTGATATGATTAGGTGGACAAAGTAAAGTTTCTACTTCAGCACATTTATTTAAATCGCGTTGATTAATAGAGAAAAATACAATAATAATAATTTTTTTGTGGATTTGACACAACTAGACTAGTCTTTAAAGGAAATCCACAAGACAACACTTATCCCAAGTCGTCTTAATCCTTGGTGGCGATGTACTTAATCAAATCCACGACTCTGTTGGAGTATCCAAACTCATTATCATACCATGAAATCAATTTAACAAAAGTCGGGCTTAATTGGATACCAGCCGCCGCATCAAAGATCGAAGACCTCGAATCCCCGTTGAAATCACACGATACAACTTGATCCTCCGTGTATCCCAAGATTCCCTTCAAAGGTCCTTCCGCCGCCGCCTTGACCTTAGCCTTGATGTCATCGTAAGAGGCTGGTTTTCCCAATCGCACCGTCAAATCTACAACTGACACGTTGGGTACAGGCACTCTGAAAGCCATTCCTGTCAGTTTTCCGTTGAGAGAGGGAATAACCTTTCCGACGGCCTTGGCAGCTCCGGTGGATGCAGGAATGATGTTTTGGCTAGCGCCGCGGCCATCACGCCATAATTTTCCAGATGGACCATCGACGGTTTTTTGTGTGGCGGTTGTAGCGTGGACTGTTGTCATCAAACCTTCGACGATTTCGAAATTGTCATGGATGACTTTGGCCAAGGGGGCGAGACAGTTGGTGGTGCAAGAAGCGTTGGAAATGACTTTGTGGGATTTGTCGTACGCATCGAGATTCACACCGCAGACGTACATGGGGGCGTCGGCTGATGGGGCTGAAATGATGACTTTTTTGGCACCGCCTTCCAAGTGAGCGGAGGCTTTTTCAATAGTGGTGAAGACGCCGGTGGATTCGACGACGTACGTGGCGCCGGATTTGCCCCAGGGAATGCTCTAAAAAGATAATTTTAAGTAACATAACCTCACTCTACCGGGGGGTACCTTGGGATCACGTTCGCAGAACACTTGGATTTTGTGGCCGTTGACAATTAAGTTATTGCCGTCGGCTTTCACGTCTCCCTTGAAGGTGCCGTGAGTGGAGTCATACTTGAAGAGGTAGACCATGTAGTCAACCCCAATGAAGGGATCATTGACGGCGACAACGGAGACCCCGTGCTCCAAGGAGGCACGCAGAACCAAGCGCCCAATGCGGCCAAAACCATTAATTCCAATATTCACCATTTTTTCTGAAATAACATCAAAATAGAAACGTCAAATTTCAAATGTTTTGATCAGCAGCAACTACAGGCCCCTGTCAACACCGACAGATTGAACTCAAGGTCAATCCGGTCATGCCGCTTATCGAAAAATTTTCAAATTTGCCTTAATTTTCACAATTTAATTGAATACACACCGAAAGTCCACGATTAATTAAATTAATAGAGCAATTTTCAACTCTACGTGACGTGCTATGATTGCCTGCTTGCGAAATGGCAATTTCCAGATGACGCCCAAACAATGAAACTGGAAGTTATTACAATGAAATAAAAACACAATAATATCCGGTTTGATTGAAACTTATGGTAAATAAATATGGAATGAATAAATTCTCAGTACTTACCGAATTAGGCTGAGATGAACTTCACTCGACCGGCAACAAAACAGAAATGTCATTTGAAGGGCGAGTGCCACCTTTAAAAATCGAAATGTGATCACGTGATATCGACTCTTGCGCCCTCTACATGCGTGATCATCACGTAGGCCCATTGTGGGGGTTTTTCAAAAGTAAAACAAGCCGATTAAGCTAATGAACGCATTAAAAACATAATTCATTTTTATTATAAACGTATGAAATGACTGGATATCACTGGGTAATATTACACAACATTGCACACAACTTACAAAAAATAAAGTATAAAACAATTGAATAAAATATGATAAGAAAAAACTATTAAAAACGGAACAGTGGAGTTTTACCACTTATGTCAATACGGTGGTGCTCACTACACCACGAAAATGGCACAGCCTTTGTTGACTAATTGGGCAAATCTGGAGACGACTTACGCAACTTCTTAATTCTTTGTAACAGTATTTGTCCCACGTCTTTATATTCGCCGTGTTCATCTTTGTCTGCAAAAAAAGAACGCCAAGGTTGGGAAAACTGAATTAAAAAAATTACCATCGTAGAAAATCAGTTCGCAAAAATTTGTACAATTCGCATTCTCCTTTAACACTTTATCCAGCGTGAGGTAGAACTGCAGAACAATGTCGTTTTTGTGTTTGCGGTAATAATCTAAAAACGGTTGTTAAACAACGAAAAGACCGTCTAAATCTTACTAGAGTGCTCGCCGTTGTTGGTCACCACATCCTTGAAAGTCTTCAGAGGCGTCGCGTACTCTGCCGCAACGTACACTTTCTTCCCTTTCTCAGATATGATCTTGTATACAGAATTTTTGTAAACCCGGTTCTGCACCCCAGCCACCGTGATCTCTTTCGGTCTTAAACTCTGAAACAAAAAACGTAGTCACGTGGTCACAAACACGCCTCATTGGTTGAGCCGGTCACGTGACTTACAGAGCTCTCTTCGATACTCGGAGAGATGTTATGATCTTTGAGACTAGTGGGGCAGTACAATGACTTTGGGATTAAAATAAAAAGCTTATAAAAAGCAAGTTTGATGTGATGTTCGTCTTCGTAGTCCTTCATTAACTCTTCTAAATTTTTTTCAGATGTTCCTGTCTTTGGGATGACGAGTTTGAGGTATCCGTGGAAGAATGAATGGGCCATTCCAGAGCCGTAGTCTAAACCGTTCGAGTTTTCGATCCATAAGGAGTCGTACAAGGGACCGGATTTCTGTAATAAAAGTTGCAAACTATGCTTTTTCAAGGGGGTGGCTTACTAGATTCACGTTGCGTTGCAGAAGAAGGATGCCCATTGTGGAGGACAACAACGAGGGGAGTCCCATTTCATACCACAATTTAAAAGGAGATTTGTCAAATTGGACTTGGATAAAAATATGGACAGCTCCACTTGTTACAGTTAAGAAAAACACACTAGAAGAGAAGTGGAACACATCTTTAAAAAGAGTAGAATAGTCGTTTTCATAACGCGTTATGAGGTGGCGCTTTTCTTCAAAAATGTATAAAAATCGGAAAAACAGTTCTATGGAAAATAACAACGGAACAAGTACACTGAACAACACAGCTAAAAAAAATAATAATAATAAAAAAAAAGTAGTTTAATGGGAGTACTTACAGATAGCTTCTGAGATCTTTTGATTGCTGTCATTGAAAACGATGCTAAGAATGAAGAAAATCAAACCGAACAAATAAATCAAATGACTGCTGCGTCCGGTCCTGACTCGGGGCAACGTCTTCCTGCGCCGACTGCAGTTAATCCGGCCCTGTACCAACTGTCAATAACAAACAAACAAAAAATGGAAATTCATACTTCTCTGTTTGCACCATCCGTCTCGTTATTTGCAGGCATGACTCCTTTTCGTTGGTAAATTTAAAATGATTTATTCCTCGTCGGTTTTCTTGCACGTTCCATCACAGCACTCACTTGCACACGTTGCCAAATTTCTGCGATACCACGTCGCACTTTGCTTCCACAATCGCAAAAATTGCCGATATCGATCAATTTCACTCCCGCAAAACTACAATAAGAACAAAGTAAACATCCTTGACCGTGAAAAGCGCATTTCACATTTACGTAATAGCCCGGATGACAGACCCGGCAACGCCGCCGCATCAAATTGTCAAATGACAGATGTTCTGTCAAAACAATGGATGATGTAGCAAAGCGTCGCGAGGCCCGAAGGCGCAAAATTTTGGAAAACTCGCAGAGTCGTCTTACTAGGATCTCAGGTGTCGAGCAAAAAACCACACGTAAGTCTGGGGGAAAAGTAGGGTTATGTTGATACAGAAGTGTGGTTATATTTCAGATTTTGTTTGTGAGAGTCATGAGGAAAAGACCGAATCTCCGTCCAGCGAGGAAGTTCGCGAAATTCGAGACGTGCAGCCGGAGAGAGTTCTGACACAGCCCCCTAAGCAATATAGGAAAACCGTCGTCAGCGCTTTAGCTGTCTTTATCAACGTTTTGTTGCTTGTAGTTGACAAGTTTTTTGGCGCTCATTCAACGCATTTGAATACGATTTTTCTTCCGTTACTAGTATTTGAAGGGATTGAGTTTTTGTCCAATCAAAAAACGGAAACTCGCAGCTTCATCTCAGCTCTCTTGATTGCCAGTGCTAAAAACTCTTATATTTCTTCTGTGATTACATATTTGGAGGCAATTTCCACTGTCCTCCAAGACCTCATGGTGTACTTCTTTGTTTTTGTGTGTTGTGACCTTGTACAATATGTCTTACAGGTGAGATGATAGATTAAAGTGCCTTCAATCCCAAATTAGTAATATTGGCTTTATTAAACACGACAAACTTAAAATAATTGGCTCAAAATAACAGTAAAAAATTAATAAAAAAACTTTCTCAGCTTGGATAAAATCCCCGTCTGTTCTTTACTGTTATTTTGGCTTTCCGCCTTCACTACCCCAAACTGAGATTCTCGTTCCGTGTCTTCACCCGTCCGGGCGGAAGCTCCTGGAGGAAGACACGAGTGTCCCTATTCTTTTTTTGGTTTGGGGGCCTTCCCGGTCAGAGTACTGTGGCGGACTAAATCGTCGTTTCCTTCTTGAATCATTCTAAGTTCCCACCGTTTCAATTCTGTCTCAAACTGTTCTTTGGCTTTAGCTGCTTCTTGGACAAAAGGGGCTTTGTCGCCGGCCGATAACTCCGACCATTTTCCCTTTAAATCTGTTAGTAACTGAATATAAGACTTCTTAGGGTTGGCTTTAGCTTGCGCTTTGACGTACAACAAGTAAGCCCCCATGGGGCGCTTCGGTTTGTCGTTCTCCTTAACTTTTTTCTTTCGTTCTCGCCGGACTTTCGACGCTCTTACTTCTTTTTTATAACTTTCTAGAGCCATTTTCTGGTCATCCGTTAAACTATTGATATACTTTGAGTACTTCTCCGCGTAGTCTTCCATTTGATTCTTATATGCATCTACGTATTTCTGCTTCGTCGTAGCATCGATGTTTTTCCAATCTGAGGCACATTGTACAGCTATTTGGGTGACTTTCCAATTGGGATTCTGCTTGATAATTGAAGGACGCTGGTCTTGGAAAAAACTAAAGTAGGGAGTCAACGGCCTCTTCGGCTTCTCCGGCACCTTGAGCTCCTTCAGTTGGTCCACCACCTTCTGTTTTACACCTGAGGTTTGGTTAAATTGGGGCAACCTAACACTGAGAATCGTTATGAAAAAAATACAGAAAACACACCTCACCTGTTGTTGAGTAAAAACCAGTTGTTCCTTAAATGGCACGTTCGGGAAAAAAAGCCTTGGAAGGCCATCACGATGGTAAAATGCCAAAAAAAATTGTGAAGAAAACTTAGGTTATGATCGCATGAAAAATGACGCCGATGTTCGGTGCATGCGCTGCGACTAGTTAACTCAACCTATAATTGGTTGCATACCTTTAGCAGAAATACAAAAAAAAAAAACATTTTTGTTAATTTTGACGATACATTTGTAAAAAAATGGATCCAGAAGTCTCAAGTTATGTTCAATCTAAACTCAAAAATAAGATTCAAAAAGTGATTATTATTTTATTTTAAATTAAGTTTTCTAATATTTAAATAAAAACCAGAGGTGCCAACTAGAATTTGGTTTTGGAAAAGCAACAGTGGCCGGGCTATAAATGGCCCAAGGACCGTATTTTTTAACTTACTGTACGAAAACGGGTTTCATGGATCAGTGGAAATCAAACTGTAAAATTACTCATAAATAAATAATCAAATTTAAAAAGTGATCGCGTCCTAGAAATAGCGCAATTTTCGTTTAGCGAAAAATCTCGTTTTTGGGGCCCCATTGGGGGCGTGCTCACTCAGATAACGTTATTTTATCAAAACGAGCTTAATTAAAAAGAACAATGGGATGCGGCGCGTGTTTTTTTCCACGGTTGCGTCCTCTAGAAAGCGTGTCCAAAATGGCGTCTAATTTGAAAGTGGGTTAGCCTCCCGTCGGTTTCGGCGCAATTTTCACAATTCAAATCGAAGTGTGGTCCCAGCAGGTGAGTTAATTTGCACTTCTCGTGCTTCGAATTTGCACGTGCAGTGGTTGTCGCGTGGCGTTTTCCTTTCAAATACGTCAAACGTTCTAACCTAAAATTTTCCACGGGAAACTTAAAAATAGCAACGTGTTTTTGAATTTTTTGTGTTTGGGAGTGAATTCTTGGCATTTGCATCACAAAGAGATATTTCCGTGCATCTCACGCAAGTGTGTTACAATGTCAGGGCCAAAAGGTCAATAACTTCCGTGTGTATTTAAATGAAAGTAAACAGTTGTCCGCAGTGGTGTCACTCGCGTCCAGTGCAACAAGTAGTGACGTTATCACTCCAATAAAAATCACGTCTAAAGTTCATAACTTTCAGAGCGCGGAGCTCAAGAGGATGCACAAAGAGAAAGTTCCTAGTCCCATTGTGTTTCACCTGTTACCTTAATTACCATGGCTCTCAAGACTGAAAACAAGAAGCTCGAGTTCGTCGTGAAAAATCTCCTCGCTGGAGGTAAGTCTTTCACTTGTCGCCCCCATAAATAACTAACAATCTCCAGGTGTCGCGGGAATGATATCAAAAACCACCGTAGCCCCCTTGGACCGCATCAAAATCCTCCTACAAGCCCACAGTAAACACCACGAAAGCCACGGAGTCTTTTCGGGGCTACGCCACATTATCAAGACTGAATCCCCATGGGCGATGTATAAAGGAAATGGGGCCCAGATGGTGCGGATTTTTCCCTACGCAGCGACACAGTTTACGTCGTTTGAGGTTTATAAGAGGTACTTGGATGGTGTTTTTGGGGCCACTTCACATATCGATAAGTTCATAGCGGGGGCCGGAGCCGGACTTACGGCCGTCACCTTGACCTACCCATTGGACACCATTCGGGCAAGATTGGCTTTCCAGGTCAGTGCTCTGAAAATGGGAAAGTGGTGATTTCACTTGCATGGTTCCTCGAATTTGTTTATTATCGGCGTGGCGGTAAAAATAGTGTTATCTATCCAAAGTTGCTGATCCAGAAACGTAAACACTTTACGACGCATGCATTTTTTCTTGACGTAATCGCCTTTTTAATGGCTCATTATTTTTTGCTGTTCCTGTGCGACTTTCTAATTAGACCGTATTTTCCGCAACACCTGCAATTAAAAGCAAACGTTAATTTATGATAATTAGACCTATTTCGAGGCCTTTTCGCAAAAAAAGAGTCCAAAAGGCATTGGAATTCTTTTTGCGTCATCAGCTTGCGGTCATAGGTCGCAATTTTCTTCTTAACTTTCTAAATACCTCACGTAACCGCTTTCCACTTCCAGATAAGCGGCGAGCACATCTACACCGGGATAGCCCACGCCGCCGTCACCATCTTCAAAGAGGAGGGTGGCACCCGAGCTCTCTACCGGGGCTTCGTCCCCACCCTCATGGGGATGGTCCCCTACGCCGGTCTCTCTTTCTACTGCTTCGAGTATTTGAAGTATGGCTGTATGAAATACCTCCCGAAATGGACGTGCCACCCTTGTGAGAAAAACACAGGAGGGTTGCTTCTATCATTACCAGCCAAGCTGATTTGTGGAGGCTTGGCAGGGGCTGTGGCTCAAAGTGTTAGTTATCCTCTGGACGTGACGAGACGAAGAATGCAACTGGCGTTGATGAACCCCCAAACGAAGCGGTTTTCCGCAGGAATGCTAAGTACGCTGAAGATGATCTACAACGAGAATGGGGTGTTCAGGGGGTTGTACAGAGGGATGTCGATTAATTACTTAAGGGCGATACCGATGGTCGCGGTGTCATTTACCACGTACGAGACGTGTAAACAGGTCCTGAATCTTGACACAGGGTTGCAAGTGAAGTAAGGGATGAAAATGACAAACATTCCAGCAGGAGTAGTATTATTGCGGCGAGTTTTTAGATATTTTTAGAGGGAGCTCAGTTTTTTATGTAAATTATTTTTTGTTGTATTTATTTAAAGTTACCAGGTTAGAAGCACAGTACAAATGTAAGAAATAAAAATGAGAAGTTGCAATTGTTTTGTCATTTTTTGACATATTTCACAAGTTCGCGACGCGTTGGGAAATGGGGATGCGGTCGATGCACGCCTTCAGGTCACCTTGGGAAGATTCGTCCGTAGAGCGCTAAAGGTTGTCTCAGAACGCGACCAGACTCCAACCCGGGCGGCAGTCTTATTTTTATTGTATAAATTGTGGGGTGAGTCATTCCCAATGTTTTTACTGAAAAGAATAAAATTCAACTCAAATTTGCTTCAGAGTGTTAATTCCTTTCGCATGCATTTTACTACATCGAACATTTCATAATTTACAAGAACTATCAGGAGGTTGAATTAACAACATGGAGGAACACCACGAAGAGGTCCCAGCCAAAGGCTCAATTTGTGGGCGTAAGTTCCTTAATTGATCTATTTTTACTTTTATTGCCCTCAATTTACGCGGTCTCTATCCCAAATCTGCACTCAAAAAACACGATATTTGGGAGGCCTAGTATTTTTATCACACGTTGGTACAACTGTCAGCTCATGACAATACGTCTATAGTGTGAGTCACGGAATGTCTTCTTATTTCAGCCAAATGCAAGGCGCGCTACGTGATGGCCATCATGGGCTCCGTAGGCATGGGTCTAATCTACGGTATGAAGGTAGCTCTCCACGTCACCATCGTCGCAATGATCAACTCCACCGCCACCACCAGCATCCACGATAATAAATCCGACTCCACTAGTAAATGTGGTTTCACGAAAGACAATGACACCAACGTGAAATCTCAAGACGGCCCCTTTATTTGGGATGCCACGGTCCAAGGATGGCTCCTCTCCTCCTACTTCTTGGGTTACTTTGTGACGCAGCTTCCCGGGGGTCGCGGCGCCGAGTTATTCAGTGCGAAATGGATGATGTTCTTCGCAGTAGCTCTCAACATCGTCGCCGTGTTGCTGAGTCCGATCTTCTCCAAACTGCACTGGGCGGGGCTTCTGTTTTTAAGAATTCTACAGGGAGTTGGGGGCGGAGTTACGTTCCCCGCATGCCACGTGTTGTTGTCGCATTGGGCGCCGCCGTTGGAGAGGAGTGTCATGAGTAGCATTGTCTACGCGGGGACGGCTTTGGGGACGGTGGTGTTCATTCTAGTCTCGGGACTTATAGCAGGCTCATTGGGATGGGAGGCTGTTTTTTACATAGAAGGTTCAGCTTCGGCGATTTGGCTCCTCCTCTGGGCATGGCTTATCTCAGATTACCCTACAAAGCAACGCCTCATTACCCCAGAAGAACGGGCTTTCATTGTCAACAGTCTTGGCGAAGAGGATGAAAAGGTACACCCACCGGTTCCGTGGAAGGACGTGTTTACATCAGCCCCCTTTTGGGCCATCCTTATAGCTCACACTTGTTGCAACTGGGGCTGGTACATGCTTCTCATCGAACTCCCCTTGTACATGAAGAACGTGCTCGAGTTCGAGATAAGTCAAAACGCGGTGGTTTCTTCAGTCCCGTTCTTGACCATGTGGCTCTTCAGTTTAATTCTTAGCGAAGTGTTGGACAAGTTGATGGAGAAGAACAAACTCACGACAACCACAGCTAGGAAAATTGCCACGTTGACTGCCACCATTATACCAATTATTTGTTTGACTATTCTATGTTTTATTGAATGCAATAGAATCTTGGCGGTGACGATGATGACGGTGGCGGTGACAGGCTGTGGGGGCATGTTTTCAGGGCATTTGGCCAATCACCTGGATATTGCCCCACACTACGCGGGGACTTTAATAGCGATTACCAACACTGCAGCGACCATTCCTGGGATAGTTGTCCCTATAGTTGTGGGGGAGCTGACTCACCAAGATGTAAGAGGCCGGAAAAAGTAAAATACGTAACTAAATTAAGCTTTTCAGCCGAGTATACACTCATGGAGGATTGTTTTTTACATCACCATAGCCCTGTACGGCGTCGTCACGGTGGTGTACCCCATTTTTGGCTCCGGAGTACCACAGTCATGGAACAAAATACACTAGCCTCACTGTTAATCAAAATCGAATTTATTCTGATTATGAAATTAATTGTCATTATTTCGTTTTTTTATTGAAGTTCTTCATTTTCCTCTTATTGCGGTTCTTGTCCCCTTTTAGTCTCTTCACGCTGAGTGCTCTGTACCGCGCCTCAGTCTTCTTAAGAGAGGGAGTGGCCAAATTCATACTTGTGTCAGTATCTAAATCAATGAAAGCCACCACTTCTTCGGTTTTCGGGGGGACGAACGCCCGTTGCCCTTCACCGAGGGCCCCCAAATGGTAATTTGTGTTCTCTTCCTCGTCACTGGAGCCCACACTTTTCCCGTCTTCAGAATCCGGAATCGTGATGGTACTAATACGGCCCCTATCACTATGAATATGATTCTGTGGAATAGGATAGTTCTCATGGATATTATAAACAGTCTGTTGAATGAGCCCCAACTCTGACTCAGGAGACACGGATTTATGTATAGCTATGGCAGCCCCCGCAATGCCGCATTTTTTCTTACACACTTCTTTTAATCCTTTGACTACAAGCACAGGAACGTTGTACAAAACCGCGTGCTCTACAATATGCTGGATGAGAATCCGGGGCTGTACGTTTTCTTCCAATAAGACAGCCCCTGCTTCTTGATTTTCTAGGAGTTTCGTTACGTCGTTGATCCCAAACACTAACTTTTTCCTAAAATGAGAAGTTAGCCCAAGTGGGGTGCTAATGGGGTTGTTACTTGTCGTTAGTACTACTAGCAGGAAGGCCCTCGTGAACGAAACTCTCCCGAAACTTCCTTCGCTCGTGCCTGGGAACGTTTCTAATGCTTTCATACGGTATGACTGGCTTAGTTATTGCAACTTTGGGTAGAAATTTTGTTAAAACTTCGTGTAGATTGTTGTTGTCTTCCGGGGAGATTGCGGGCCTGAAAGTGAGGTTAAATCGAAAAAAATTAAGGGAGTTTTGTAACACGTACCAGTAATTGCTAAAAGGTTTAGCTAAAACGTTTTTAATGACTTCTGTTTTCTTTTTTTTACCCGAGAGGGTCGTTTTGGCTTGTTTTTTCGTGATCGTCTGACTTTCCATTTTAGGTTAGGAATGTTAGTGTGACAGATCTGTTAAATTGCAATAAAAAGTGACACAAGAGTTGGAAACATTTGGATAGTGATAAAACTAATGCAACTTTGAGGCCACAAAAATGTAGAACCCTAATTAACGGAAAAAAAGACAATTTTTGGTTCGGTTTTTTGAATTTGACAGAAGAAAGTCAACCAATCAAATGCGTGGTTGGTCGGTGTTATTGGCTAAGTTCAGACGTACGACAATGACCTATCTTCATACAGAACAGTAAATATTAAAATTAAAGATTAAGTAAGCCGTGAATTCTAAATCCGAGTTAATATTCATTCTTCTGTAGTTCAAATTGACAGAGAGAGAATTTTTCTGCTTTTATGTGCGCCGAAAAAAATCAATACCAATACAAATTTTTAAAAATTAATAAAAAATTAAAGAAGCGTCACAGCGAAAAATCTTCAACAGATTCTTGTTCCTGAGCTTAAAATAGACAGAAAAAGTTGGTTTAGAAGAGATTTTAAAATTTGACCCAATTTCAAAATCCATGAATCAACAACCCCTGAGCAAAAAACATGAAAGTCTTCAGGTTAATACGAAACTCTTCCCACAGCATAATTTAGCACTCCTGAATCCATTTTCTTTGCCTGTTCCTCGCTATCTGTGAGAATTTCTGAGAAACTTTACATTTAAAGTCTCGAAAATTTGATTTCCCGGATGCAGTAAAATGTCAAGAGTGGCCTAATCTAAAACATACGTCAAAGACCTGCCCTGTCTTTAGTAGACCCATAATAAAACAATAACTAAAAGACTTCAGATTTGTTTTTCACGGATCCAAATTTATTTATTTCCTGCTTTTCGTTTTGCCGAAAAAAATCAAGTCAAGTAATTTTTTTTAAATCAATGAAAAACTTCAACAAATTTTTGATCCTGCTGAGGTCGAAATTGATGTAAAGTCTGTATTTAAATGTTTTTGAACCAGATTTCAGAACTGACACTATTTTTTTAAAACGGTGTTAAAATTAAGGGTGGATCGATCTATAGGGGACGTGCATCAATTGGTGGTGGAGATGGCAGCAGTTATCAATATAGAAATTTGCAAATTTATTTACACAAATCTATGATACAAAACAAAATACACCTTTATATACAGTGTTGCAACGAAATATACATATGTACAACTGCAACCACACTAATAAATAACGATTAAACAGGTGAAGCTCGCACGTATAAAACAAGAAATAAATAATATGCAGAAAGACTAGTACTTAAAAACCTAACTGAGATTTAGCAGGACCGCATTCAGAAAAATGACAAAAACCTTTTAATTTCATAGAAATTAAACAGATCGTTTTTGTTTCGACTGAACCTTTATTTGGAAACATTAGTTATGATGCTGAGCTTTGCGTTTTCTGTTTGCCAACATGTCATAGAAAGGATTATGGCTAATACTTTGTTTCAATCGCTGCATCCATTCGCTTTTCTCTTCTTCACTGCTCGCGGACATTCTATACACAGTGTGTTTACCTTCGACGACTTTTCCTTCAGAATCAGTCTTACAAGCTTTGATAAAATCCGCACCACCACTCGCGTATAATTCGAAACAATGCTGTTTTTGTCGGTCTGTGCACTCTCTCACTGATATGTTTTCTAAGGGGATAATTCCCCGAGGTTCCTTATCTGTGGTGTATTCGAAATAATAGAGACAGTTGTCGTTTAAGATGAACCAGCGCCGCTTCCAGCTCTTGTAGCGACCGCCTTGTTTCCACAACCACCCCTCTTTGTCGGGGTTAAAGAAAGTGTGCATCAAGTCGTTGCCGTCGTCTTCGGGGATCTTGAAAGGCTCGGCTTTGATACTCTCATACAAACCCTGTGAAAAGTCAATTAATAACAGAATTCGCGAGTTTCGCCGAGTACTTACCACTAATAACTCCCTCGGCAAGTCCTGCCCTTGATTAATCCCCCTGTTCATGTTAATAAACTGCTCGATCGTGGGTTTATCTTTGACACTCGGATTATGTAAACTCGTGTTAAGCATGATAATCGCGAACGAAAGCACGTAGCAAGTATCGGAGTTTTCAAAAATATTATTCTCCCCCTGGCAATCGCAGTATCTCTTCGCGAAGCACTCCATCATTCTATCAATCTTCTGCGCCTCCCCTGGTAATCGAAAGCTCCACAAAAACTGCCTCAACGCTTGGACTAGTATGAGATCAGTGAAATCGTGAAGATCAACAAACGCCTGGAGGACTTTCTCGTTGAAATCGTTCTTCTCCCCGAGATAGTCCCCAATCGCCGTCTTATTCAACCCTTCGCCTTTATGAAGGAACTGCGCCACGCTCTCGGGAGTGTTCTGAAGAAGGCCTTTTTCAATCAGGTACTCGATGCCCTTTTTCGGGTCCATATTGAACTTTTTCCTGCCGATGGACATCATTTTGGTCTTGTTGCTGTTCTTGCCGTCTTCCCCCGAGTCGAGAGACTCCATCTCGGAGACGACCTCCACGAGCTCATCTTTAAGATGCTGCAAAAGAACGAGCAATCACTACAAAGTCTAGACTTCCAGAAGCAACAGTGCGGTGTTGAGAAGATCAAGCGAGTGATAAAATAAACACTTGACTCAGTGGCGGAACCGTTACACGTAATCAAACATTCAAATGTACGTCGACGAACATGCAAATTACGTACGTTCTTTGAATGTGAAGGCGAAAGGTTTATGACTGCGAAAAAGTGTGCTACGCCACTGGAAGTTAATTTTGGAAATTTGTTCGAGCGAAGCACTTGCTGGAATTTCCATTTGGGTTTCTTTTTATTGAATGGAGCGGGAAACCCACTGGAAAACAAGAAAGTGCAAAGTCCTTCAATTGATCATAACTCTGATACGAGCCTGAGGAATTTAAAATATGTTGGTAATGCCATCAGTGCTACCAACATGCTGCAGGATCTGCGAATTTTTGACCCAAAATCAAACCACCGCTATCTCCTAAAAACCCAAAGAATTTTTGAACGGTCTCCTCGTAATAGAGAAAGTATGAAAAATCTCTTAATAAAAGCCCAAGGATTGAAACAATCACTTTAATTCAATCAATGCAAAATCCGTGCGTATTGCAATTGATATTTTGGGGTTATTGCAGGTCGCAGAGCGACCCCTAACCCAAAAAATTGTCGACAGAAGGTCAAAAACAATCACAATAATATGGTAATGAAATACCATTGAATTTCGCAGTAACAAGAATGTTGCAGAGCCTGTTAATATCTTAAGCCAACATGAATCAATAATTGTTACAACTGAACCTTGACGCGGCCTTGTTAATGCGGAAACTCGAGAAATAAAAATGGCGTCGCGACGCTTTGGGCACCTTTCCTCTAGTTGTTCGGTAAAATCCGCCACTGATTCGCTCGCAAAACAAGCGTACAAAGTTCAACAAACCACAAGGTTAGAGTAAACAATAAACCTACGAAGCTAAAAAATAAAATTCACTCATTCTTACCCCTGAAGAACACGAACAACAACAAGGGAACAAACCGTAAACAATGTACGAGGCACATATACGCACACACGAACACATGAGAGGACGGAGGAACTACAGAAGAGAAAAGAAATGAAAAAAAATAACACAACTCTTTCAAATATGCCTCTTCACGGGTGCGTTGTCGGCGATTGATTAAAATAGGAGAGCGATATTCGCGTTACATCACACTCAAAAAACGTAAAATTGAGGTTTAATTAAGTCGACTTACATAAACAAAGTGTCCTTCATAAAACAAAGGGTCGACAACACGATCGATAATCTTTACGGGAAAAAAACTTGTTCTGATTTAATTCAACTGTGATTTTTATTTTGATTAAATAATGAGCAGATGTTTCATGTGACCAATTAGGATGAGCGCGTGGCGTAAACTGGAGCGGCATTTTTACACGAAAAAACGGGAAATTCTACAGGTGTTCAATTGGCGATTTTTATAATGACACTCAGCCATGTGTACCTGCATCGCTGCGGCTGCAGGTGGCTGCAAGGGGGGCTGCCAACAGCCGCATTTTTATTACTTCGAAGATAAGAAAACGCGATCGTATAACACGTGGAAAGGATTATCATTATCAGTATTGTATTCATTGAGCGAACTGTTTCCATGTAAAGCAGTTTGGAATTAAGAAAGCTTTTTATTTTCACTTTTTCAACTCCAATTGCTCCTTGAAGTTTGAAGGTTCAACTAATCGACTTTAGAACGGATTGAGAAATTTTTGGCTCGCGGAATTATTTAGCACCATATTAAAGGCTAAAAATACATTTTTGAGTGAGCAATAATCAAAAATGATTAGTATTAATGTGATCCAAACAATTTACTTCAATTTTCATGTCTTTGTAAATATTATGTTTCCAAATACCATAAACGCGAGTCCCCGATAAAAATAGTTAAATAAACAATTCGACCCAACTTGAGGACACTTCCAAATTCGAAACAATTCGCGTAATCGACGCATTGGAGATACGATTTCAAAGAATTTCGTCACTTCACTCTTATCGCAACAAAATATTTTATTAGACTAAATTAAGGGCAAACAATACCTCGAATTTAACAATCTTATCTCCGATATTGAATCATGATAAGACGGTACTCCTAGTACCCGCCATCTGTAACGTATCATTACATACACCTAAACAACGTGTCGCAACGGTGCTAACTTCATTAGGGTGTTAGCAGATCAAACTTTACGGTCATTCACACTGAAAGTAAAAATTCCCTACCAAAGTTCTCGAGCTGGCCCAAATCGACAAATCCCAGGCACTTTTCGAAGTAGATTCAGTCTTGTGTTTCCCTTTTTTTGGTCTCTTCAAGGAGGAAAACCAACTGGCGACATTGTGGGTCGTACTCGTCACTGAACCTTTGCGATCACGGGCTACAGCTGTATACTGCATACTTGCATGGCACACAAAACACTTTACTTTGACAGTCTATCGTCAAAAGACGAGTAACAAGTTCATGATTTCATGTTGACATGTAATTTTGATCTGAAACGTCAGAGAAATTCCGGTAATTATCGCGATTTGCGACTGAATATTATCTGCTTACAAATATGATTTATTGGTAATAACGATAGTAAGAAAATAAATAGAGATATAACGAGCACGTTCTGCCAATGATGGCTTCTGATGAATTTAAACCACTTGTGCGCATTGTGTTCTAAATTTAGACGGCGTTTTAGGATTTGGTCTTGTTGCATTCTGGTGGCTATTTTCGTTGGGCCAGGTTAGTTGCAGACAGAATTTTTAATTTTTAAGGTGCGAGGAAATTCCCTTGTTGCGAAATACGCAAAGAACGGAAATGTTATTTTTACGTCTCGTTGTGGTCCTAAAATAACCAGAGACCATTGCGTGACATCTGCGAGAAACCTGTTGGTTATTCACCCGAAAATTACTTAATTTCTCCATAAAATTACCATACCGTTTTAGGGGTGGCTTCCACTACTCTTTCGCCTTCTCTGGCAGTTTTCCAAACAGAAAATCGAGTTTATAGAGCAGAACTCTTCGACATTACCGTTGGCGAAGAAGTAAACAACTGAGAGCTTGCCAACCTTTGACAAAGCTCACATTCAAACTCCGGTCGCATTATCGTAAAAAAGCAGTTATGGGAGGTGCACACAATAAGTGTTTTTGTGTTGTTCTCACCCAAATTCGAAGCGATCCGACATACTTCGACAATGAATCATTCGCTGTTTTAATTAAGAAACTAAAGCAATTTGAGGAAGCAGCAGATTGAAGAAAAATAAATGAGTCATTTGTCCTGACTTATCGGTCTAAACTGTAAAAAATGAAGAAAAAAGGCAGCGAGAGAGCGTGCTAGTTCAACGAAAAACGATACAAATGTTAAGTTAGCTCAGAAAGTGGAAACGCTAACAATATAATTATAGAAAATTGAGAAAATTAGTTGAAAATTACGATTTCCTGTGGATTTTTGCGCGGATCAACGACGAACTACTTATATGAAATGAGCGAAATAATTAGCACGTGACAATATCGTAAAAGAATTTACCTTTCTTGACGTAATAATTGAACCTTGCGCCGTCGTCACATTTCAACAAAGAAAAACGAGGTTAATTCGGATCCTGTTTGCAATAAATTCAACCGAGAGTGTGAGAAGCGTTCATTTCCCAACATTGTCTCGTTGGAAATGTTCCTTTTCCCATTGATTTAGGTACGTGTAAACAAATATTTGATCCATGGGGGCACTGCCTTATCGATCTTGCAAACAACACACCCTCATAATTTAATAAGTCTAATTGAAGGGACTTTTTTTCAGTCGGTAACAAAACACGCCAGCAATTGGCGTCATTATCCACAGGGGCGGAAACATCAAATTTTCCTTATAATGGAGCTACCTGAAGACGGAAAGTCAACCCTTTTCAGGGCCCAAAACTACTGCATTTACTGATACAATGTGAAGTTCGATCGAAAATAACCGAAACGCATAACCGGCAAATATAGACAGAGCAAGACACGTTCTGAGGCTATCGCTTAATTTAATGATGACTAAAAATAATTGTAATTGGGAAAAATAGTTGCTTATGTAACAAGCGCGGCGAAAGGATCTTCCGCGCGAGGGCGGAATTCTGCAGAACATCATTGATCGTCTAAGGTCAGCAGACGGTCGTCGACGGGCTCCAAAGATTGTTGTTTTGTGTGTTTTACGACGAGAACGATTCGGAATGCGGGATAATAAATAAATAACGCACAAAGAGGAATTAGATGAGATGAAACGCCACTGGGTTTTATGGAAGTGGCCTCGGAAAGGGGGTGGAGGACAGCGGCGTCGCGGTAAAAGCTCGGATGAAAAGGTCTTTTGTAAATAATCGAATTGTATTTCTGGGAATTATCCGGCTCAAAATATACAATAAAAGATTTTACGACAAGTAGTTTTCCGATTAAAAATCTCATTTTGAGTTCGAGCCAAAAATAAAATAAATAATAATAGTGTTATAACGAGATTAGCGAATTTATGACCGCAATGAAATTAAAACGAGTTTTTAAACATAACTCGGATTTTCATACATGAAGCTCAAAATTGAAGGACAAAATTTGCGATTTTCAGGATGTTAAAACATTCCTCATTTTTGAGTTTGTTGCTATTTTGAACTCTGCAATTTTTGGGCCTCGAATTCTCAGGATGATAAAAACAAAATTTCCAAGGTAAAATTTGGGATTTTTCTTCTGTTTTTTTTTTGTAATATTCGCCACAAAATACCACAAGGAAAAAACCTGTCAAATCTCAAGTGACAACACGATAACACCAGACAAACAATACAAATAATTGAGATAAACGTCGAGATATAACAAGAAACGAGGTTTAAAAAAACAGTGGAAAAAATAAAAGGTCAAGCTATATTTTTTTTTACTCAGTTCGGTTAAAATGCGGTTGACATCCACTGATAACATTATAAAAAAAACCAGTCGGTTACAATTACTCATGCAGAATATGAAATGTGCAGTGCACATTTGGAATAAGAATTCAGCCAACAGGCAATAATGTGCGAAGATATTTTTATTTTCACTGTAATTTTTCGATAAATAACTTGACACCTCTCTCTGTCGTAATGAGTCACTTTAATTACTTAACAAATTAATGTAAAAGTCACCTAATCGTCGGAAATTCTCAACATAACTTCAAAGGTCGATCTTAAGATCGAATGACGAAAAACACGATGTCGTCGTATTTTCACATTATCAACACAATTTGCACAAGATTAGCATAAATTTTTCAACATGGTGATAACAAATTGTAAGCAGATAATATTGTAATGAAGTACCACATCACCAAACAATACCTTTTGTCGTTTTTCTCAACAATATCACAATAAGTTAAGGCACAACACACCACAACCGGTCACAAGGATGATACTCTCTTATCGCTCGTCCGAGCAAAACTGAGCGTCGCTCCTAGCTTTTGCCAGTAGAATGGAACGTGGACGTCAGAAGCCACGTGACCGCGACTTGAAAGGACGCACCGAGTCCTTTAACAAGGATAACCGGGATCTAGCGAATTTCAAGATGATCCAATCAATCAACGATACTTCCGTGAAAGCAATTCGGTCATCGTAAAAATAAAACGACAAGACACTTGTCTTGAAACTCGACACCCGACCAGATGGCCCCTTGAAAAAACAACCATGACCCGCCCCTGGGAAGATTAATGGTTTCCTTTGGGATTGGAAACAGTGGTCAATTGGTAGAAACGAAAAAGTTCTTTATTTAAACGAAGCACAGATTCGTGGCGTCATTCTTGGCCGAGATTCAAATTATTTCGCGTTTGTCTTTCCTGTTTGTGAATCAACGAATTATTCCGCTTCCTGTTAAAGCTGATAAGGGCTTTTCTTTGATTGTGACGCGTCCGGTGGTGTTTGATTTGATAATGGAAAAATACGGGAAAGTACTGTGGGGGCGGTTTACGACCTTTCAAGGGTGTCGCTAATGACCATTTTTGCCTTCTCCACCAGAAATGTCAATTTGTTTGGGCATGAAATGAAACAGTGACATTTAGGAGTTGGTGATGGGAAATTTCAATTCAATTAGCGCCCAGTGTGGAACTGGTACGAAGAAATCTTCACCTGGATTAGGCTTAATAACATCATTAAAGAAATGTTTCGAAGATAAAACCATGATTAGTATAATTCCGAACTTTCACCTCTTAATTACGTGTTGATACTTCTAGGAACACGTCGACTCATCACTGAGGCTTTTGTTCCAAATATGATAATTAATTATTACAACTTTGAATAGTCGTGTGTTGTGGTTAGGCAACCAAATATACACCGCTTTTTATGGAGCAGTGCTCATGCACATGTGCCGCGCTCAAATAAACTTGAATCTAATTTAAATAAAAGTGTTTTCAATTCAAAAATAGTTGACGGAAAAATAAGAGAGCGCCCATAAAAGACGAAATTTCAATGCTTGTTTACATACACAAAACATAAATATAAACTAGCCTTCATCTATGCAAATAACATATTTTGGTGTCCGATGACGAGTCCTCCTACTTTGCATGCATAAAAAAGAATCCACGGTGGAATTTGTTCCAAGAAACGCATTCAATTAGTCAAAAAATTATTCCGAGAGTTTAGTTCGCTTTAATTTTATCAGTGGCTTTCAAATTACTGTAATGTCGAACAGTAAAACAGACTGAATGACTAGCGGAGATAATTGTTGTGCTGTCTGACATGCAACATGTGAAGGTTGCATGTTCTGGTAAATGAAAAATTGTGTTGGATGGAAAGTAGTTATTATCGCAAGCTGCAAATGCGCGTCGTTTGACAAAAGATAATCAATTCCGAGAGAGTGGAGAAACTAATAAATAAATTCAAAAGATAAAAAAGAATCAAAATTCCAAAGACTTTAAATTGCGATTGTATAACTTCCCTCCAACGACGAATTTCACAACGTTTACACTACTTCCGGACAATAAATTTTTTATGTAAAATCTGAACAGAACGAGGCATTCATCATTGTGGTACAGGTGGTACACATTACAACTAGATTTCCGCATGCAACTTGTTATCACGCAACTCCAAAACTGGATTAAAAGCGTCGTAACTTCGGAAATTAATCAAACTAATGAAAAAAATAATTGTCGATGGTGTGAGGTAAACAAGACGTAATGACGTAAATTGATAAAGCCGGAAATGACGTTGTGACGACATAGGTGAGATAATTGTTGCGAAAATGTGAACAAAAACTTACACATTCCTTTATGATAACGATAACGTGGAATTGTATGATAAAAACTTCAAAGGTTTGTTACAAATTGTTTATTAATAGGCGCACCCTTGTTTTGACGTCACCCCAAGCGACCGAAAATACTCTTCCATTGATTAGAGGGATGAAATTAAATTCATTGACTAGTCCGGGAGGCTTGACTCGCTTTTATAAGTTGGTACTCCTATTATAGCTAATCAGATCAGAATCAGAAGTACCAACAAATAAAAATGCTTCCTAGACCCGGATTAAATTAATCAATCAGACGTGGTTGAATAGCCTCAAGTGAAGTCATTATCTTCTCCAATTCTCTCGATAATACACACCCACGTTTATATTTCCATTAGTTCTATGCGCTGATCCAATAATAGGGGTTATGAGGGTAATTACGGTATGTCATCGGAACGTTTATTCTTGACTCAACTTCCTGCATGAAGACACATCAATAGAAGCTCTGTGAACCGCGGATGATTGGGTCAAGTGTATAAAGCGATAAAACGGACGCTTTGATGTTGATCGGGATAAGTCTGTCGCCAAGACAGTTCTACCAACTACGTCTTAGTAACAAGGCAGTTCTACCAACAGGTAATAATCCACAAGGCCGCTTCAATGTCCAAGCGATCGCACATTAGCTGAGTGTCATTACAGCCCCCAGAACTGTATATTTCCGTAATGTTGCCAATGTTTACAGTTAAAACCAAGCGAATGTTAGTAAACTTTCCACGTTTTTTGAGTTAGTAATGTTTTCCTATTACAATAGCCAATTACCGATTTAAAATCCCAGTGTTTCTAGGTCAGTAAACACTTACTTGTATCTGTAAAAGAAGTTCAGTTTTTCGTCTTCTGATGTCGATAAGAATTTTCTGCTGCTCTGGAGACAAGTCTGGAACACGCACAAAAATAGAAATGCATAGAAAACAAAGAAAACACGCGGTGTATAAATATTCCGTGCCTAAAATTATTGCTAATTGGAATATAATTACCTGATATACTAAATGCTTCCTGCGTGTGTGCAATTGTTCCCATTTCAAAAAGTTCGCTATCAAAACCACAACAACATAACAACTACACTTGAAAACGCACTAAACATGTTTTAAAGCAAACGTAAATATTGAGCTAACTGATAACAAAAGCGCCATTTTGAATCGTCAACGTTTCTAAATGACAGTAGAGCGCTTGCGCATGTTGCTCAATTTGAACTACTTTTTCAAATCTCGAACCGGCAACAGTTAACAACAAATTACAATTAGCGTTGTTATTGCACACCAATTTAGTGTAAACAATTTTCACTGCGAATTTGCGCAATCTGTATTTTTTCGCCGGATTTGTTAAAGTAGGTCAATTTTTCAATAGGCACTAAGGTCGAATATACGAGGTGTACAAATAAAACTCTGCTATGACTGGGTTTATTAACATTTATAACAGCTCTAAACACACTATCACGTGACACAGAGACGTGTCTTCCCAGAGACGGAATGAAAAAATATGTATTGATGAGTATCACTTCATGAAGGCGCAGATTTGTAAAGATTTGGTCACCCTGTAATCACATTCTAGGTCGAAGGGGTACATAAAATCCTACTCTACGGTATAATTTAAAAACTCAACAATAAAAAGATCAACAAAATGACTAGAACAGTAACTAAATTGTGCTATTATTGCTGACTAGAATCAGAGGTACACTTAGCGAAGGCGTCGTGACACTTATACTAGGACTTTGGTCATTTATTGGAGGGAACAAACGGCTGTTCCCGCTTTCTCGTCGTTCATAGTCGCCCGCCGCTTCAAACCCTCCAAGTAGACGTCGCGGTGAAAAAGCCCCGCCGCCAGGGGAATCCTAGAAAAAAAAATTGAGATTTCATACAGGGTGAACCATTAACATACGTGTCAAGCCCCGGCCGCAAGTGTGCCTTGAAAACCCCCCAAACCGGTTTATGATCCGACGTCGTAATGGAAGAAACGGAATCGTAAACTAAACACTGAAGGGGCGGAGTTTCCATTTGTCCGCTGAATCTCCGCCCCGCCCTCTGCTTGAATAAAATCCTGTCGGTGTATGCTGGGGTTCTCTGTTTGGAAGAAGAATCGAAATTTTGCGTGCCAGGGTCGTACTACAATTAATTATCAATAAACAAAAAAAAAAGTTTTGAGAGTACTTTGTAAGTCGGCGGAAATGTTATTTTGGCCTCTGTGAATCCTTTGAAAGCGGCGCCGTCTGCTAGAACCGAGCAGAGTTGGTCGTGGTGTAGATAGCCATGAGGGAGGTGATCAGGTAGAGGAAAACTAGTCTTTGAGAGCCATTCCAAGACTTTGCTTCTGGGGGTTGCGAGTCTGAAGTTCAAATCGCCGGACCAGAAAACGTAGTCAAAGTTTTGGGTCACATCTAGAAAAAAACCAGTGCCACCAACATACAAAAAGTTGAAACTGTAATTTTACCTTTGCTCTTATTCTTGCAGGGCAATGTTTTGGGGAGATCCAAAGAATTGACTATTTTTTTAACATCAGACACGCGTTCTTTGACCTTCTCTTGGTGGGCTGTCAAATGGGCGGTTACAAATAAGAATGACGTTCCAAAAAGGAAGAAGGAACAACCGACAGCCCCCTTGGTCCGGAAGGCGGTTCCTGGCCTGACTGATAAACTCGCGTCTTCTGCTATTGATATGTACCAAATCAGATCTCTTCTTAAGAACACCGCCAGGTGTAAAGTACCTAAAGATATGGAATGATACAAAAGATGGGAGGGTCCCAGAGTTTCTTGCAAGCAAACTTCCCATTCAAAGCGTTCAGAACAAGATTCCTGAGTTCCAAAAACTAGGATATCAGGCACGTGTTTGATGCCTATAGGAAGAACAAAGTCATTCAGTTCTCTGCAACAAAGACATGAATAAAAAGAAAGGGAAAAAGGCATAAATACTTTGGAGGCATGTGTCCATTCATGTTCCAAGTGCCCACAAAAATAGTGATTTCTCTGTTGGGAAACACCCTGTCTAGTTCCTTAGGGCCTAGGAGAGAATTCGCCCCAATTTTCCCCTGCAGGAAGTTCCTCTGTCGCGCTTGCATTGTCGGGATGAGGTACAAAACTTGGGCTGTTTAAACAAAACAAATTAAGAATCCAGCCAACTTCAAAACAAACCTTCTTTCAAGACGCTTTCATGTGAGATACACTTCTCCATCAAACAATTCTCCTCGTTAAAACAACTCGCTTCGGCCACGTTATTCTCAGAGACACTAGCCCCCCGATCCAGCGGCGAGCTCACTTGCTACAAACTACAGTGAGAAATAGCCCCCCAACTTATTCACTCACCAGAAAATTACTGCTTTCTTTCGTAGGACTCATATTGGAGACATTCAGACTCAAGGGGCGCTTCGAAATCGTCATCGAACGCTTACAATGGACATCTTCACAGTGGTCAACTCGCGGCTCTCGGGCACTCTGACTCCGACTGACTGCAATACCAACTTTATTGGGGATTTTATTCGGGAGGAGGTATCGGGAAAGGGACTTCTTCTGCTTGAACTTGGAACTGTTCTGTTCTATAGTCATTACTTTCAGTGTTTGTTTGTATTGGCAGGTCCCTCATATGTGAAGCTTGTTTCACGGAGCCCGCAGCTTGATAACGTCACACACATTTTTATAACGCGGGGCGATAAACGCCGAGAGGTATTATTGCGACTTGCTTAAAATTACGAAAATAAATATTGTTTTAGAACTACATAACCTAATAAATGTCAAACGGGCGGCTATGACAGCGCATCCTAGATCGAACCAAGAGTGATCGATAAATAATTGGTTCACCCCCAACAACCCACCCGAATCGTATAAACAACCCGTCTACCCCCACGAAAGCCACCCCCATCTCAATTCCATGCCCGAATAATTTAATTTCGTCGTTTTTTAGGTCGTGTTTTAGGAACTTTCACTTGGTGTTGGTACCGTACATCAGCTGTCAAACTACCATTTGTTTGTAGCGATGGTGGCCACGGCTTCTAACTACTGAATCCGAAGTTCCCATTAAAATGTCGTCTCCGGCTGTAAACTCGCCGCACAGCCAACAAGAAGCCCCCATTCAGGATGCCCCTCGCGACGGGAACGAGCCACCGAGGTTTGAACCTCCGAATCGTAATTTTATGAACCGGCAAAAGAGACGCGGTGGAGGTCCTCCGTTTAACCAGCGTTTCAACAATCCCCGAGGTCGCCGGAGTTTTGGTCGGATGGGTCCTGGGGGCCCTTCTCGCAGAGACGATCTGCGACCTGAAGAAAATGAGCAAAAGGATGGGCGATTCCAAGATAAGTTCTTTGATAAATTGGCGCAGATTTCGGGGCCTGTTGTCGAGCTACCCTCGTTGGAGACAGAAGAGAAGAAGTTCTCGGGACGGAACCGATTGTACATAGGGAATTTGAGCTCGGAAATTACCGAGCAGGACTTTCACGAGTTGTTTGGAAAATATGGGGAGTTCACAGAGTTGTTTATCAATAAAGAAAAGAGTTTCGCTTTTATTAAGTTTGATTACTATGCGAACTCTGAGAAGGCGAAGATGGAGTGTGATGGACACATTGTGAAAGGCAAAAATTTGAAAATCCGCTTCGCCCCCAATAACGCTTCGATTAAAGTGAGAAATATCTCGAGTTTTGTGTCAAACGAACTTCTAAGTTATGCTTTTTCCGTGTTTGGGGAGGTAGAAAGAGCCACTGTATGCGTTGACGAAAGAGGGAAACCCACAGGAGAAGGCATTGTGGAGTTTGCACGCAAAGGCTACGCCCTTCACGCCATCAAAAGGTGCTCAGAGCGTTGCTTCTTTCTTACGGAGTCTCTGCGCCCAGTTGTGGTTGAACCATACGAGCACACCAACGATAATGACGGACTCCCGGAGAAGTACCTCCCTAAAAGAAACCCGGACTTCTTGAAAGCCCGCAGCAAGGGCCCCAGAATGGCCGATCTTAGCTCATTTGAGCACGAATATGGACTCCGTTGGAAACAACTCCTTGACTTGTACTCCCAGAAAGATTCCGCGCTGAAGAAGGAGCTCCAAATGGAGATGCAAAAACTCGAGGCTCAGATGGAGTACGCGCGGTACGAACACGAGACTGAGATGCTACGGGAGGAACTCCGCGCCCGTGAACAAGACAGGGATAGACAGAAGCAAGAATGGGAAATGAAAGAGAGACAGGTTGAGGAACAGCGCCGTAGAAACGAGGAGCAGATTCGGCGCCAAGAAGAATCACTTCAAGCGCGAATGGTCCACCATGACGAAGAAATGAGGAGGAGGCAACAGGAAAACAATCTGTTTATGCAAGCGCATCAGCTGCATAACATGTTAGATGAACAAGAACAAGAGTTTCAGAAGCAAGAACCGTTTGAGGGCGCCTTCAACGTGAAAGCCGAAGAAGGAAATGTTCCCCAGAACAACAATGCGTTCCGACGTGACCGGTGGATCACAGAGCGTCGCGACGAGTTCGGCCCCAAACGACGTAGATTTTAAGCAAAAATGCAATTTTAAAATAGGAGTTCGGCTAGTTCTGTATTGTCTTGTAGATCTGATTACACAATAAACCCAATTTTGTATTTCCCGCGTTTTAATAGTACCCAACGCATTCCGTTAGAGGGCGCGATATAAATTTATTAAATCGCCTCGTAAATTGAGTAGGTGCAGATATACAAATTGTGGAATTACACTCAATACTTACGTCGAACTGCGATAAGGGGGCTATCATCACAACTTGACAACCTTGGCAAATTTCGATCGGGCTTAGTGACTTTTGGTGGGGGCAGGTGGTAACCTTGTGCGTCGGAACGCCTAGTGTGGGGGCTGTCGGCTGGTGGGCGGTATAGTACTAATTTTCGTTACTTCAAGTAATAGTCACATTTATGTTTGGCGAGAACTGGAGAAGAGTAATTCAGGAAATCTACAGGGATGTCAAATAAACCGGCACATAACCTACAAAAACAGAGAGATGCGGCGATTAATGTGAAGAGCGTTATACCTAAAAATCGGTAAGTTCGTTTAGTTTTGGGGTGTAAGAGGTACAGTTGGGTTGCAGTAGTAAATAAAATCAATTATTGATTTTTGGGATAATTGAGGTTAGTGGTCCATTCATTTTATTTTATTTGTTTGGTGAGTCATTGCGGTCTAGCACACAATTGGGAGGTTTTTGTTTTATGGAAAATGTTTTTTTGGGTGTGGTTTTAAATAATTGCATAAAAGGCTTATTTTTCAATGTTTTTTTGAAATAATTAATCAAAAAAAAGGGCTCAAGTAGGATTAAATTCGTCAAGAGGGTATAAAAAGTCGATAAAAATAGAATGACGAATGCTATCAACAAAAAAAGTAGTCATAAAGTGAAGTGTCTGAAAAACAGCGGCTTGCATTTTTTTTACTCGTTGGTAATCTTGATATCGATTGTGCGACGACTAAATAAAATCATATCGTCGGCTTAGGTCGTTAAGTTGCAAAGTCCATTTTGAATTTTTTTACCAAGGTCGAGAAATCTTAATTTTTGACATATTTGTCGTCAAATCTTCGATTTGATAATTTTGGGAATGAAAAATACAATGTTTGTTAATTCTGAAATAATGCATAAAAGGATCCTACGCTGTACCTTTCTGTTATCCTTTTTATATAATTTAAAACGCATTTTGTTCAAAAATGGACTTAGCAACTTAACAACCTAAGCCGACTATATGCTTCAGTGGTGTTTATAAGGTTTTTAATAATGTTTTCAGCTTGACATAAATAAAACTGGGCCTCGAACTAGTAATTTCGTCGTTAAAACGATTTCAGCATTATTTGCAATTGTAAATTCGGGTACTACACATATTTTACTTTTTTTTACAGAGTGGTCATATCGGTCGTCATTGAACTGCACTTACTTTAATGTTTTGCTTTATCAAAAGGTGTTAAATTCGTCATTGAATTGTACATCCAACAATAAGTACTAATTTTCAGTTATTATATTACCGTGTTTAACTATTTTGAGTACGTGTTATTTGCTCTAAGCATCACATTACGTTTCATGTTTCAACACGAGTCATGGCCACAGTAAAGAAAGGTGTGGATGGTTACTTAGGTTGTCGAAGAATGCTATTCTTATTATTTATTAACAGCGTGGCCGTTGTATTCATGAAACCGATTGATCGATAAAAAATCTATAAATAAGGTTAATGCATGATTTATCATGCGAGACGTTTTCTATTGTTGGATGATGGAAGTTAAATTTGGGCACCGTTTGTTCTCATGGAAGGAAATATTGCAATTCATTTTCTTATCAGCGAAGCGTTGGATTAAAGGTTTTGGTGGGGATTTATACGCGACTTTTAGAAACAACAATTTTTTCTTACACTGCTTTGTGGTTTTCAGAGAGGAGCTGTTAAAATGGAACGGCTGGGGCTACCACGACTCGAAGTTTTTGCACATCCCCGAGACCAACGAGGTGCGCTTCACCGGCCAGAGGTTGTAACCCTTCTCGCACTTCTTCGACTAACTTGTGCCCTTTAGATACTCAATCGGTGACCTTCGCCTCCCCCATTTAATCGGCTGGGTGAAAGAGACCTTCAACGTCGATTTCAACTGCGACGTGAGAAAAGCCCAAGAAATCCCGTCGGAAGATAAATACCCGCAACCTCGTCTAACCCCGGAAAATCTCTCGAAAATTGCAAATCTGGGTATCAGTTACTCTGTGAAGGGGATTGATCGGCTGGTATGTGAGTTTGAAAGTTTAAACGGTAATAAGTAACGTTCTGCAGGTTAGAGCTCATGGACAAACTCTCCACGACATTTACACTCTGCGGAACTCGTTTTTTGAGCGTATTCCAGACATAGTTTTATGGCCCACTTGTCACGAGGAGGTCGTAAAGTTGGTTCAGATCGCCGATGAAAATAACATGGTTATTATACCTTTCGGGGGCGGAACGGCCGTCTCAGGAGCTGTAGAGTGTCCCATTAGGGAAAATAGAACGATCATTTCGTTGGATACCTCCCAGATGAACAGGATTTTGTGGGTTGACAGAGAGAATCTCGTTGCATGTTGCGAGAGCGGAATTATAGGCCAAGACCTCGAAAGAGAGTTGAAGAAGTTGGGATTCACGACAGGCCACGAACCCGACAGCTACGAATTCTCGAGTTTGGGGGGTTGGGTGGCCACTAGAGCCTCCGGTATGAAGAAGAACACCTACGGCAACATCGAAGACCTCCTTGTCCACGTGAGAATGGTCACCCCTAAAGGAGTGCTGGAAAAGAGCTGCCAAGTCCCTCGTCTCAGCTGCGGGCCAGATTTCAATCATATAATCATGGGATCGGAAGGCTCTCTAGGAGTTATCACGGAAGTGATCATCAAGATCCGCCCGGCTCCGACATGCCAACGTTTCGGTTCGATCGTTTTCCCGGATTTCGAGTCAGGAGTGGAATGTATGAGAGAAGTGGCAAGGCAGCGGTGTCAACCTGCGTCTATCAGGTTGATGGACAACAGTCAGTTTAAGCTGGGGATGATTCTTAAACCTGAGGCTGGATACTTCGGGTTGCTCCTCGACGGCTTGAAGAAGTTTTACGTTACGAAAATCAAAGGCTTTGATGTTGACTCCATGTGTGTCATGACGTTGCTGTTTGAAGGGGATGAAGCTGACGTGAAGTTGCACGAGAAGAAGATTTACGCTATTGGGGGGATGTCGGGGGGGATGCCGGCGGGGCAAACGAACGGGGAGAGAGGCTACATGTTGACCTTCGTCATCGCGTACATCAGAGTGAGTGTAAAAAACATTGTAGGCAACACTTAATTTAATTTTTATAGGACTTGGCCCTGGAGTACCAGATCGTGGCCGAATCTTTCGAAACTTCAGTCCCGTGGGATCGCGCTCTCATTCTCTGCAAAAACGTGAAGCAGTGCGTCTCCGACGAATGTAAATCTCTTGGAATTAAATACTTCATGATAAATTGTCGCGTGACTCAAACCTACGACGCTGGATGCGTAATCTACTTCTATCTCGCGTTTCAACATGCCGATGTTGATGACCCTGTTGAAGTACACCACATCATTGAGTCCAAAGCTAGAGATGAAATTGTAGCGTGTGGCGGCAGCATCTCCCACCACCACGGCGTGGGAAAACTACGACAAAAGTGGTACCCGCGAACAGTTTCCTCCGTCGGAGTCGACTTGTTTTTAGCCACGAAAAAGGAGTTGGACCCCAACAACGTCTTCGGAGTTAACAATCTAGTGCAGGCCAAGCTGTGAAGTGTTGCCACCATTCGCACTGTGTCACAGTTTTCATCATCGCCGTGCCATTTTTTTAACCAAACATTTAGAGTAGTTACCATTCGATTTAGGTTGTATTTCGATTTCTGTGATATAGGGTGGCGTTGACTTAACCAAAAATTTTTCTTAATAAATGTCTTCAATTTTATTCGAGTCTTATTTACCTCTAATTAAAAGAGAACGTTTTAATGAAATTGCAAACATTTCGTTTTATTGGTCTTGGAGTGTTACGACCCTTCGTCTAGACGTTTGCAGTAAATGTGTTGAGCAATCCTTTTTGTGCTCATATTCCATTGCGGTTCAATGCGAATTTTAAAAGGGCGGAACGACGTTCGGGGATGCCGATGACCTGCGAGCGGGGGAAAAAGGGTGGATTTCAAGGTGTGGACTCGAGGGATGTTTTAAAAAGGGGTGGGAAAGCAGCGGTAATACGTTCAGGTAATAAAAATTATTAGTAGTGAAAAATGGTGGATGCGCCAGGAAAATTTTATAAATCCGAAATTAATGAAAGTGCGAACGAAAAGAATTTTGAGGAATTATTAAAGACTAGTTTGACCTAAGGAATCAAAGAGATCCAAAAGACTCAATAATTCAAAGAAGAAAATGTGAACGAATCTTGGAGAAACCATGAGAATTATTATCGAGAACAATCCTGCAGAATATCAAGGATTTTTGCAGGAGAATCTTTAAATTCGTGGTCTATTAACTCGTAAACTTGAGACTGATGTAAAACGCTGAAATTTGTCTTCCTGGACCAGTGCGTGACCCAACGATCCATCCAGAAACTTTCTTTCAAGTCACTCAACTCAATTTATATTAAAAATGACTATCATCATTCTAGACATATTTCAAGTGATTTTATCTCCACAATTTTAATTTTTTGCAGACTTTCCCTCCAAGTCAGCACAAGAGTGTCGTTTATTACAATTTCGTGTTTCGAATAGACAAGCAAAATTCCTCTCACGTCTTAAACGTATACATGACGCGAATAGATACGAACAGGATATTATCAACTTATGTCTCATATTATCGACAATTCCAGCCTTCTCTTCGGGATTAAGAGTAACAGAAGTGATGTTTATTGGAACCTCACAATAAAATTTTATTGTGCTGTAAATCCGTACGATGGAGTCGTTTCAGTACTGCCATCCTTATCAGAATGAAATAGTAATTAGAAACACTTTGTAGGTTTCCCACAAATCCTCGAATTCCCTCTTCCAAGAGCGCACTACACATACGCTAATACGCACAATTAGTGTCTTGTGGCGGTGCGATTATCATTCAACGACGTGTTACATTATCACACTCAGATGGGCCAATGTAACGTTTAAGAGCGCATATAACTCGACCCACGTGAAAACATCTTCTGTCTAAAATCAATATGACTACGGCTTTAAATGGACGTGCGCTATCATCCTATTTTAACAGTAAACAAGTCACTCAAAGGTCTTGAATTCTTCAAATTTCCTCTTTTTGCGTTTCAACTGGTCGATGATGTCCAGCACTGTAATTAATTCCAGCGTGGTGATTTATCGGCGGAAATTTAAGGAAAGGGGCTATTTCAACAATGCGCATTTCGGCAACAATGTTGTTTATGTAATTAGAGAGGCTGTGGGAAGTTGGAAGGGAGTGTTATATCTTCTTTAGGTTTATGGACGGGTCCTACTTAAGGGAACTGGATCATAACACTTGGGAAAGGCATGGAATTGTCCCAGAGTTTCCGGTTCAGGGAACTTGAAAGGTGGAAAGTAATATGCACGAGTGGACAATTTTAATTAAAAGATAGCGATTTTATTTTAAATTTTGCTCGTCTAGCGTAGAGAGCGATTTATTGTCATTGTTAGTTTTATTTATTTTTGGTTCTGTTTATATTAAAATTTGAGCGAGGCTGGGAAAATATTTGTTCGGCGCATCCACTGTTTCTATTTCATTACTCACTACTTCTATATCGATAGATAAGAATTCTGAAAAATGTCGGAAACTTACAGAAAAAGTCTCGAGAATGATTGTGCGAGAAATAATAGAGATTCAATATAAAAGCACCTAAAGAACAGATGCGTCAAGCTTCAACATACGTTATAATTTTGTGCTAATTCTGTGTAATTTGTGCTGCAATCTTCAAATTCTGTGCTCTTTTCGTTTTCAAGTTATACCAAAAAACAAATTTGAAAAGAGTTTGAGCATCATGCGTTACAAAATAGATTACAAGTGTTCAGCTATTCCATAATAACGGACAGGAAACTATGCTAATATTTTTAACATTTGCGTGTTGTTGATAACGGATGAGACATCTATACAAAGTTCAGCAACACTTGTGGTGACCCCCAAAATCGTCTTTAATTAAGGTTTACACGCGATTAAACTTAATGTCAATTAAATTATTGTGCAAACCGGCCTTAAAGCTCATTACTATCAGTTCACTCATTAAAAAGTAAAGTTGGCAGCAGTTTTTAACAATTTTTATCGTCTACAGTTGGCAGCACAAGAGTTTGACTTTGACGCAAATGTGATGTGCGTAAAGTCCGTTTTTTTTTAAAACCACCAACACCGCAATCTTTCCCTACTTTACAACCGGCATCGTTGCCTAGGGAGATTTTTGGTGAAAAAACAAATGTCAAATTAGTGACATTTCTGAAAATTACGCAGTTTTTCCGTTAAAAACGTCTCTTTGACAGTCTGTTGGATTGCACTTAAAAAAATTAAATAGTGAAAAGTGTCGGCACAGCCTGAAAGGCCGTTTTGTTTGATCAAATTGTCAATTAGACAACTAACCTGTTTAATTTTGTCACCAAAAAATCACCATCGACGACGTTGCCAGTTGTAAAGTGGTGGGAGAGTGCGGTGTTGGTAGTTTTTTTTTAAAAAAAAGACTAAAAAAAATAAGCTAATCATCAGCTCTTTGGGAACTCTCTTTAATTAAATTGAGATGTTGACGTGTTAATCTTAAAAATCACTACATTTAATTTTCATTAATTTTTTTCTCTTAGGAATTGAAAGCCTGATTTACACACAAGAATTTTCAAAAATTTACACAGGAGAGTGGACTGATAGCAATGAGCTGCACTTTTGATGTGTTTAGTAGATATTGTTCTGCTTTTTACGCTAAAGACAACCTCTCAGAAGCAAGACGATTTAGAGGCAGTTTTTTTAATTGACAGAAATGACGGCCAAATACTTTAAGTCATAGACCACAATTTTTCAAAAATTGGGCTGTGTGAACAGGTTTTTAAATTAGGCATAATAATAATTATCGTTGGCTTAACAATGACACTTACTTTTACTTCTAATTGCATTCACAACAATCTTCAAAACACGTTCAAATGGTAGGCACTATTTACCTCTTGTAGGTTAATAATTTTTAAGTGTCTAGTGTTGGTAGTTATAATAACGTCTCATTAGTAGTTCAACAGTTTAATTTTTGATCTGAATTACAATCGCGTTTAAAAACTTTACCGCTTTGTTTTGGCCGTCACCGTACAAACAACATTTTTTAATTAAAGCTTACAAAAACACATTTAAACCTCTTACTATGTAGGATTAACTACTTCTCGAAAATAGTGCGCTTCGAATTTTAGTTACCACGCCACTATAGTAGGTAATTATTAGATTGTTTAAAATGAACACAAAAAATGAGGTAGGTTAACATTACATCAAATGAATTTATTTAATTGTTCTATTGAACTACTAGGCTTGGGTAGTTGTAATGGCAATTTTTAGAGATTAAGTCCAAAAAAGTTTCATTTTACGTTCTTAAATAAGCTATTTTTGGGAACGTACACTAAAAATAAATGTACAAAACCTGTAAATAATACAAATAATAAGAATTCGATATAAGAGCATCTAAAAAATCTCTAAAATATTTAGAAGGTTTCGAGTCTGAATCTGTAGTGTGATGGGCGGAAATGATTTTCCCGCTCAGTGTGGTAGCACTGAAAAACAATTGAATGAGGCACATCCACCATTCCTCCATAAATTGTGAGAGAATCAAAAATTTGTAACGTTTTCCAAGTGCTCAATTAATCACAGATTTGAGATAATAATACCGCGTCTTTGCCATAGATTACACAATTGAATTGGAGTAAATACCATTAATTACAATATAATTGATTCGATTAAAGGGGTCATTTCCGTGTTTGTCTGTCATCCATTTCACAGTTGCTTAACACTCCAGTTTTATCATTATTACCGGAATTAGATAATTAATTGTATTCTGGAGTCTGTTATTTCTCGCGGCGCATCCGCCAATTTCTTGTTTAATTTAAAAAAAATAGTCAAGAGAAGTGCGCAATGAAAACCGCGAGTTATTTTTCATTTTCTCCGGAATGGTCTTGGGCGCATTTTCCATTTTTAATAAGAATGGCGTGGCCCGTGGCGTGAAATTTGTCGTGAAAAAATATTTGTCAAAAAGTTGTCGAAAGTTTTGTAGCCACAGAGTGGAGCTCTGGAATTGAGTTTGCACACTCTGGAAATGGAAGTTGGCATGCGCGGGCTGCAGAATCCTGTATCCGGGGGCATCTCCCGGAGTTTACTCCGGGGTGTCAGTGCGCGTGGACTCTTCTTATATCGACATATTGGTGCTACTAATTTAAATAAAATATACTTATAAATAGGTCAAATATAACGATTGTACATTAAAAGAGCGAAAGTATTATAAATAGAGAGAAAAAACTGAAAATATTTATATAAATTATTAAAATAAATAAAATAGAGTAATAAAGTCACGTTAAAGCGGCACGATAGTCGCGCTATATTAAATAAAATTTATCACTTGGTTAATTGTTGCCAACTTAATAGCACAAAAGTATCATTTGTCCGTATTTAAAGTACAATTCGTGCATATTGAAGATTACGTAAGTTGATGTATGTCCATTAGTAACCGCTTTAGTAGATTTTTGTTCTTTTGAATTCTAACGAAAAATCGCGGGGCCAATTCTTAGAAATTCTATTTATAAAATATTCTAAATCAAGATAGTGAGATGTGGTACAAGTAGATTTAACGTAATGAGAAGTATAGTAGGAATTTTTTATGTCTAATCCCAAAATAGCTTAAGGTAAGTCCACTATTCAATCTAATTATAATTTAATCTGACGAAATTTCATCCCTAAATAAATCCTGTGGTAACAGTCGATTTGATAGAAAATTGACACTAATGGCACTCTCACAAACTTTGTATTGTTTTGTATCAGATAGCAAATTTTTCCAATAATTAGTTTCGGTTTGCTTTCGAATTATATCTACGTCTAATTGAATTTAATTGGAGTACCTGCAATGAAATTCAAACAAATGCCTTCCGATTCAATTTTCTCTTGTTTTTGTTTAATTGAATTGGGCGTTTTCGGGTCTCGGACCGTTTTGTAATTACTCTCATTTTGGCCGAAATGAAGAAAATGGGTATGATATTATTTACCGACGGCTGATTATGAAATCTGTTTATATTAAACCGACGAGAATAAAAGCGTTTTAGAGCATTGCGTAGTCGTTCAATAAAAAGAAAATTCTGAATAAAATTTGAAAAAAAAATATTCTGGCGCATCCACCAATCTCTATTATGACTGTTCTGAAATACATATAAGACAAACTTGCTAAAATAGTTTGTTATTTGAGTATCCAAAAATAAATTTAAGAATTTAAGAACTGCTTAATTTACATATTTTAGATATTTGAAACTACACTAATCAACAAATTTTGACAAAATTTGTACTGGAATAGTGGAAAGTCATTTTTGAAGTAGAATTGTCTTCTGACTCTAAATCAGGTTAGGGCAGATATTTGTAAAATAGTTTTTTGCGTTCACTTTTGTTTTTTTCAGTTTTGCTTAATAGCTTGCAAAAGTATAAAACTATAATACATCTTTGAAAAGGCAATTAAATAATCTTGCCAACGAACTATAGAAGTTGCCGGGGGGTTAGGTTTCTTCAAGATATTTGAGAAAAACTGATAAAAATTTCGAAAACCAAACCACCAGATTAACAAAAAAAAATTTAAGCAACAATACTAACAATAAATTTTTAATGACATTTACCTTTTTATTTTGAGTTAACTTTCCGATAGATTGAATTGATATGTGTTTAATAATAGTTAGTCATTGTGTTTCTGAATTCTGAACAAATTCTTTCAAAGGTTTTCACCTTTTAATTTTGACCTATAAGGAAACTAAAAACACTTCATCATCAAAAAGTTTTTTAAAATTTATTATTCTGGTCTGCGTTAGCACTAAAGTTATTTTAAAACTCAATATGTGTTTAGAAAGTAAGATATTTTAAGAAATGGCATTGATTTTTTTATACAACCTCCAAAAAATTGAAAAAAAATATAATTTTTTCAAAAACTCCTCAATGTTTTTTGACCTGTAACTTCTAAACGATAAAAGGCATCAATGCATTTTTTTAACTCGTCAAAAAGGCATGATTTCAATCTTTTCAATGATACATTACAATAAAAAATCGATGTAATAATTCTTAAGTTACATGTCAAAGTTACAACAAAATCACCAAAAAGACCGATGAAATAAATAAATAAATAAGATTAGTTTTGCAAAAATATCGAGTAAAAGGGTACTTACCCTAGCGATGAGTTTTATAAGTCGTTGAAAAGCAATTTAATAACTGTGCTAGTTTTGAAGAAAAAGTGAAAAAACACGTTTTCGCACAGTTTAATCTAAAAAAATGTTTTTTTAAGAATATTTATTAATGCAGATCTGACGGAGCAAAACAGACTTTAGATTAGGAATTAAAAGACCATTCCACTTTAGAAGTGATTTTTTACTTTTTTGATACTTTTTTTTTCAAAATTTGTTGGCTAGTGTAATTAGAAATTAAATAAGTGCAAAGAGTCGAAAACGAAAAAACTAGAGAATATGAAATAAAAATTCTGCCAAATATAATACCGATATTTGAAGTAAGAAAAATTCAAGACACCAAGAACCAAAGAAAATTCACAGAACAAGATTAAAAATTTCGACGCCAAAACTATCGGTGATAAAAAACAAATTTTTTCGTCAGCTTCTAGAGCTTTATCAACTATGAGCGTATGCAAATTTTAAACATTTTATATTTACAATTAAGGACAATTTTGGGGGTAGACACAAGTGTTGCAGGACCCTGTATATAGATTTTCTTTGGATCATCTATAAATTCTCCCTAAAGTCTTGATTCTCTTTAAATTCTGTCTTTGATCCTTTCCTTATAGTAATTTTTTCTAAATTTTGTGTTGTTTCTTATCTGTATGTTTAAGAGAATCTGTTTACATTCTTTATTTGAATTCTTCTTTAATTTTCCTAAAATTTCCGACGAATTTTATCGACTAGACACGACTGGAACCATCAATATGAATTGAACGATGTGAAATGACAAAATTTCCGCTTTTAGAAGACCTGAAATTCTTCATAAACCAAATAATTCGGTTGACCAAAAATAAATTCTAACCTCCGAACCGGCGATTGCACATTTTCCACCAAATCCTGTTATTGATTGCGTTCTTTAAAATGCCCATTTGTTTGCATCCCTGCGACATCTCCTTTTATTCACAATTTTTAATACAAAACACGTTCGCATCCTTCCCTTTTAGTAACAAATGGATTTTATCCCTTTTTTCCATGATCCAAACAGGTAGTGTCCTGGGACACCAAACAAGATTGTCTCTCTTCCTTCCCACCAGCAAGCAATTTGTACTCAATAATTACGTTCGACAGTAAATTAATGGTAGAAGCAATATAACCAATTTACTATAAATTTAAGAGGATTTTCGAACAAATTGGTGGCCATATTCACGACAAAACCAGATTATTATTAGTCCTGAGATTTTCAAATCAGGTTTTAGGGCGCTCGCCGGAAATTGAATGAGCTGAAAAATGTTGGCTTGTGATTTTTGAATTCCTGTGGGACGCCGCGCTTATTTGTAAAAATCAATTCGGGAAACATCCCGCAGGACTGCAGCTAAATTAATCATTCATCTTTCGGAACTAATTCCCGTTTTTTGCGTTAATTTCGCGGAAGAGAGGAAAGACGTGTGGAGTGGTGTTATCCAATCTGAGCTTGAGCGACGGCACAATTGCGGCAGTATTCAATATCAGCCGCACACAGATCCTGGGAAATGGAAGAATTCGAGGAAAAAATCAGGTCGCCCAGCATTTTACACACGTATTTAGTACAATATTTTTCTCCACCTTGACAACTCTGAAAGATTTATTTGACGGCTCGTAAACTTCGATCAAAGATTAAAGCGAGGACAAATAAAATAAAACAAAGCTCGACTTGACAAGAACCAGCAAAAGGGGATTTAACTTCCGCTCACAACTCCGCTGCACTCGGAAGTTTAAGTAACCAGATATTGGGGGAATAACTGGCGATTATACTTTGATGAAATAACGATTGGCGAGGTTTTATACTCCAAACATGTGGAGAGTTAATTTTATTTTTAATGGAACAGTTTGGGGAAAATTGTCTTCGTTTGTGACCATAGTTGGTAACTATTCCGTAACAAACGAGCTCAGGGAATTATTCTACACGACAGACAATGTGAAATAATAACAGCAAACTTGCTAGACTAGGTGTAACTTTGACAGAAATCAGAAATTGCCAAAAGCTGGAATGTTGTTACGACAAACAAAGAAAATTTGGTGGATGCGCCGGGATAATTTAAAATTTATATTCGATTTTTTTCTTTAAAATAAATAATTATCAATAATAGCAACAGTCTTGCAAAAAAAATATGACTTATTTATTTATTTGCAAGTCAAATTTTTAAAACAACAAAGCCCTCGTTTTCTATATATTTTCCAATAACAGCTCCACTCTGCAAACAAAGCGCTGCTAAACCCAACAGAAAAATCAAATTACTGTTCCACTATCTCTCTATTTTACAGCCACTTTGTCGTATTAACCACAAAAAGTCCAAAAATGATTCCCACAGCTCTGTTACTGACACAACCGTTATCATGTTTACGAGCGAAAACTAGCGGAAACTATTTTCTGCTCTTCGAACAAATGCGAATATATGTAAACACATGTATGAGATTCGTAGCTACTTTGTATGAAACACAATCCGATAAAATGACGCTTGAAGGAGTATTTATTGCTGCTTTCACCGATCAATACCATCAATTATGCGCAACAATAAAATAGTTTTTCTCTCGGAGCAATTTCAGCAATTTAAGAGTTCAAATTCGGCGGTCTCTTGTTGGAAAAGCCGCGTTTCCGAGTGGAAAAGTCTTTTATTACAGCAGCAATACACATTCATCACTTTCCAGGTTAAGTAAAGCGTGAAATAAACTCGATTCGCCACATATAGCATTCTGAAAAAGCCCTGAAAATGTAGTTTTAAAGAAACGCTTAATTGCTTCCAACTTTGAAAGCTGGGATTTCCCACAGTCATTTATAAAAGAGATGACCTGTCTTTCACCAGATCAAGTATCGAGCTTTTTCTAAGAATCGGGATGTTAAACTTTGCTTTCAGCAACTTCCAGGGTTGAAAAGCTTTTAAAATACGCGCATGAATAGAGCTTTGTTTCGTTGCATACAAGTAAAAACAACTAGGAGCTTTGGAATATTTATAAGGAGTTTATGGAACGTGTGAAGAATGGAGACTTTTTCTTGGGGCGAGTTGCTAATTCAATCAAGGAGAGAGCTTTGTAATATCGGACATGTTGAAAAATTTATCGGGATAATTAAACTATCATTCTCGTCTTTATTGATTTCTGTGTCGCTGCGGACTCTACAAAAAGTGATAACTCTCGCTCATCTCTGACTTTGGCTCATTTGGGTTTAGAGTAAAAAGCGATGATCTGTGTTGTACAAATGTCATGAACACAGCTTCATGGGCGAGGGCTTTATGCATCGTTCATAAAGTTTGCATTTATATTGTGGTTTATTGTCAAGTTTATGCCTCTCAAAAGGGGTTCTCGCATGCAATGCTTTAATTTCGTCATTTTGGATACTTTATAATTCGAAGTTTAGAGAGGTTTGGGGCTGTTTAGCGGGCGATAAATTCTCATCCGGATGGAGAGAAGTTTAGGGCAATAGAATGTAAATGTCGTGTTCTATAAAATATTAGTTCTAGATCAGAGCAATAAAATTAAACTTTGAAAAAAGACACGAATAACGTTATTATAATTTTAAAATTTTCTAAAACTTTCTGAAAATTGTGCAATTTATTGTATAATTTTTTGATATCACGCAGTTATGACAAAGGTATAGAAAAATAATCTCCAAAAATCTCAAAAATGTAATCTGCAAATTAGTCAAATTATGAATTTTTAAAATAATGATTGTAAACTGCAAATTTTGCATATCTTTAAAGTTCAAAATTTTCTAAAAAGTGTGTCGTTTATTGTATAATTTTGTGATTTTACACAGCTATGACAGAGGGTCATAAAAGTAATCTCGAGAAACCCCAAAAATGTGGTTCTCAAACTACAAAAGTTATAATTTAAAAAAAAATTGTGGAAAATTGCTAATTTTGCAAGTAATCAAATTTCAAAGATTTCTAAAAATTGTGCCGTTTATTGTATAATTTTTTTATTTCATAGAGTTATGACAGTTGGTCAGAGAAAAAATTTTGAAAAATCTCACAGATGTGGTTCTCAAATTAGTCAAGTTATGAATTTTTAAAGAAATGGCGATAAATGGCTAATTTTACTGGTCCTCAAATATTAAAATTTTTTAAAAATTGTGCCGTACATTGTAGTCTTTTGATTTTACACAGTTATGACAAATGGCTAGAAAAGTAATCACGGAAAATTCCAAAAATGTAGTCTGCAAAGTAGTCATGTTATGAATTTTTAAGAAAATTAAGGTAAATTGCAAATTTTGTGTGCCTTCAATGTTCAAAAATTTCTAAAAATTATGCCGTTTGTTATTATAATTTTGTGATTTCTTATAATTATCACAGAAAGCCTTAGAAGTAATCTCGGCCAACCACAAAAATGTGGCTTCCAAAATAGACAAGTTATAAATTAAAAAAAAGCGGTCAATTGGTAATTTTGCAGGTCCTCAAATTTCAAAAGTTTCTAAAAATTGTGCCGTTTATTGTATAATTTTTTAATTTCACACAATTGTGATAGATAGCCAGAAAAATAATCTTGGTAAACCCCAAAGATGTAGTCCTCAAATTAGTAAAGTTATGAATTTTTAAAGAAATTGCTATAAATTGCTAATTTTGCAGGTCCGAAAACTTCAAAAATTGTGCCGTTTATTGCATAACTTTTTAATTTTACACAGTTATGACAGTTGACCAGAGAAATAATTTTGGAAAATCTTAAAGATGTAGTCCTCAAATTGTCAAGTTATGAATGTTTAAAGAAATGGTGGTAAATCAAAAAAATTGCGTGTTTTCAATGTGCAAAAATTTTTTAAAGTTGCGCCGTTTATTGAATAATTTTTTAATTTTACACAGTTATAACAATTGGCCTGAGAAATATTTTTGGAAAATCCCAAAAACGTAGTCCTTAAAATTGTCAAGTTATGAATTTTTAAAGAAATAGTGATAAATTCCAAATTGTGCGTGTCTTCAAAGTTCAAAAATTTCTAAAAAATGTGCCGATTATTACATATTCTTTTAATTTTACACAGTTATGAACGCGGGCCATAGAACTAATCTCAAAAAATCTTAAAAATGTAAAACTCTAAATAGTTGTGTTATAATTTTTTTAAGAAATATAGTAGTAAATTGCAAATTTTGTGGGTCCTCAGAATTTAAAAAATTGTGTCGTTTATTTTGAATTGTTATAATTTTGTACTATTATTGGAAGCAGCAACAAAAATTGACCAATTTCAAAAATATTGTTCTCAATATAGACAATCAAGTCATGCATTTTTAAATAAATGCTAAAAAATTTCAAAATTTGCTTCAACTTAAAAATTTTCTAAAAATTGTACCGTCTATTGTATCATGTAATTTGATACAATTATTAGAAGCAGTTAAAGAAGTAATTTAGGTCAATTTTAAAAAAACAAGCTGTAAAATAACTCAATTATAATTTTTTAAACAAATGGTAAATCGCAATATTTGCGGGTTCTAAAAGTTCACGATTTTTTAAAAAAGTCCTATTCAAGGTATAACTTTATAATTTCGTACTGATATTAATAAAAACAAAGAGAACAGTTTCTTGAAATCGCAAGTTTTCTCAACCCCACAAAATAAAATATTATCTTGGCGCCTCCACCATTTTTGATCTGATCTTAATTTTATTTGAGGCTCTTACGAGTAATCTTCTCCTCAAAAGATCTTTTCCTGATAGTTGCGCCTCTTAACTGTCCCAGCGGTAGCAACTTTTCTTATCAAAGTAACTAAAACAACCCCAACCCCCACAGTAGGCCTGCTGGTAATATTTGAAACATAAATTTCAATTCCCAGCATGATGTATCCATTAAGCGCAGTTATATATCTAGCTAATTATCAACGTACGCAATAACATGTGTTATTTTAATTATTATTCAGTCCCACCAACGACACAGATAAAAGCAGGCTGCAATCGAACACTGAAATTTATACAAAAATCCGCCACTCGCGCCCTATTAAAATTCAAACAATATGAATTCAGGTGCAAGACGAAAAATCCGAAAATTATGCTGAAGCACGAAGTGGAGCTTTAAGCGAATTGTTTTTTTAACGTGTTGTTTATTTATTCTGCTTTCAGTGCGTTTTGATTGTGGAATGAGCAAAACCATAGTGTGGTCGACACTATTGTCACTCGCAGGAAATTTGTTTTAGCTTATTTATAGAGATGAAATTCAAATTGAATTTAATTTAAGCTCGTTAATTATGCATGCGGCATCATGGTTTTATTGAAAACTAATTTATGAAGCTCAAGCTCAGCTTATGTCAGGGGAGAATAAAGCGACAGGTTTTTTCCGACAGAAAATCAAGTGGAAACACTTCATCCTTCGAGTTGGAGGAATGAAATGTGATTATCTTTTGATGGGGTTTTCATTCGGAAAATATTTTCTTAAGAGCGATGAAATGAGATACGATTGTGTTGTTATGAAATTAAGTTTGGGCTTTTTTTACAGCCGCAACACTTCCGTGGAAAGCGTCTCTGGATGGACAACATGGAGCACATTGGTAAGCAATATTTACCCAACTAGTTAGTTTTATGCGTAATGAGAGGTATTTTTACAGGTTATCTTGGGAATTCTCGTGTCGTACTGAACCATTACGATGTCTCGACTCAGGTGAGTGTTTTACCTTCTTCTTATTGAACTTTAGCTACTATAATAATTAAAACTTCCAACTCGAAATTTATGGGGCTGCTTTGTAATAAAATATTTAGAGGAACTTACAGTTTGTTAGTGCGACCTCTTGAAATAATAAACACCAAGGGAAACTCTATTACACTATTTAAAACAAAATGCATAGTGTCAACCATGTCGTTTTAAAATTTCGAGAATTAATTCATTAAGATTCCAACCTTAAATAAAAAAATACCTGTAGACACTTGCAACCTAAACCGACTGTAAATTGTAAATTGTAAATTGAGTTTTAGGGTAAAAGGCGATCGTCCAGGTTCTTTCAATATAATGTGTCAAAATTCAATTTGTTTATTAACGTTTTTAAACAGCACTTTACCTGAAGGAAATTTCACTTCACTAGAAATCTCTTTAAGACCTTGCACTAATTAATTAGGGACTTTTAATATACAGCAAATGTCATGTCAAAATTGACAAATGTCATATTCTGAGGGATAACAATGCCAACCTTGTCATCCTAATTCATCAAAATTCAAACTTCAAATAAAAAATAACTGTCAGAGTGGAAAACCTGCTGTAATTTTAACCCGTACCATAAGTGGAAGTTTAGACACGACTCATGTTTGTATTAAAGCAAGTTTAAGCTGCAAATGTCCACTCAAAGTCACAAATTTTAAAATTTTCATCGTGTAATGTGCTCCTGTTGCAAACGTTGCAAAGGCGGTGTAATGTGATTCAGGTTTTGGAGTACAAAAAAAAATGGAATAAGTTCTGTCAATGTAATTTGTCAGACTTAAATTAGTTTGTTACCATTTTTAAACAGTTTCACTTGGAACATTTTTAAAAACTTGCACTAATTATGAACGTAACCTTGATGCACATTGACAAATCGTCGTTTAAGTGGCAACTTACGCAATCTCAATTTTTACAAGTCAATAAAAAAACTGTTTTTTTTTAAATTAAATATATTTTTGGAATAGTAATCCTCTACATTTGTTTTTTATTGGGTTTCAAACGATTATTAAAAGTTTCAGTAAAATAAAACAATTTTCTGAAGAAATGCTTGAGATAGAGGGTGTTGCCTTAATTTTTGCCTGAGGTAGAGCAAGTTGCAGTTTTCGTTTTCAATACTATACAAACAACAAACAACTTTTTTTGTGTTAAGGGGATATCTAACAAACTGTAACGGTAAATTCTGCTTGAAAATTCTGCGTAAAGGAAAAATTATATGAAACATTTTAAACATCCAAACGTTAAATGTAGCATCTCCCTTCAACCCTCATTATTTGTAGATGGCACTCTTTTAGTGAGTTGCCCATGGTCAGTCTGCTTACTACGGTAATAAAACCATAAATAAAAACTACTTCTATTAAAACCCCAGCCCAAGTGGTTTAGATTATTACCATCATCTTGTGGTCAGGACAATAACTAATAGTTTTGACTGCACTGATGGCCAAATTAGTATTGCCCATGGCCAGTAAATCTTAAATACTTTGATAGTTGAGTCCGATACTTTACAAATTACACCCATGAAACTTAATAATTACAATATCTCATTATTATTATTTAATGTTTATCTTCATAAATAAATTAAATTTTTCTCGAAAAGATGAGATTTGTGTAATTGCAAAAATTGAAGAATTAATTGATGCACTGAGATCTTCGAATTTTGTCCAAGATTTTTGTAAATATAACAAAAAATAGTGAACATAATTATAAATAATTAAATTATAAATAATAATTATATTCTGTTGTTTTAGTGATTGATCTATCTTTTAAAACCTTTAAATTACGAGAAATTTTTCAGTCTTTTCACCACTCCAAAGTCATAATTTTGACAACAAGACGTTATACTACTGTCTGGTTGTTCTCAAAATACGTATGTGTGAATTTTGAAAAGTCTACGTATGTGAAATGCTAAAAATTATTTCGCTTTCAGCCAAGTTTTCGTATTTAATTAATGAAAAAGTCATTAAATATTTACTTTACAAAAATTGTATATAGCATTTAACATAGTGCACGTTGAACAGATTCATATGCAAAAAACAGAAAGCAATTTACTCAAGTAATTTTCGAGTAATCGTGTTTGGAAAAATACATTGAATTTGCCTTATATTGAAATTTGTTCGAAATCTCCTTAAAAAATAAAGATAAAGACAAATATTTATCACCTAAACTATTCTAAAACAATTTAAAATCCTAATTCATCAGATGTAAAGTTCAAAATTTTGAAATGATTATCCTCAAAGCTACGTTCAGTTTGAATGAAAGAGAAAAATCTTGTTTCAGGCAAATTTAAGATTTTGTGTGTTTATGGAAAAGCTTCAGTTGTAAACTATCCCTTCGGCTACAAAATTGATTTATGGTACCCGCATTTTTACCTACCAGACAGACCTCTCTGGTACAGAGAAAAGAGATGTTACTGCTAAACAAGGATAAGATGTTTCGAATTTGAAATTTTCGAAACACGATTTCTCAAAAACTATTAACTTTAAAAATAATCTGTTTGGTCGACATTATGTAAAATTAGTCTACGCATGTGGAATGCTAAAAATTAATTTGCTTTCAGCCAAGTTTTTGTATTTAATTAATCAAAAAGTCATTAAATATTCACTTTACAAAAATTGTATATAGCAATCAACATAGTGCACGTTGAACAGATTCATATGCAAAAAACAGAAAGCAATTTACTCAAATAGTTTTCGAGTAATCGTGTTTGGAAAAATACATTGAATTTGCCCTATACTGAAATTTGTTTGATATCCCCTTAAATGACAAATCTCATCCTTTTAACCATTTCAATTGTGAATATAGTGACCTCAGTTGACATATACCTAGTAAACATTTTATGGCTTAAGTCAAACCACCCATAGAAATAAAACTGGGTGTTGTAAGCTGCAGCCGACAAAGTTCTAGGTAGAGAGTTGACCGATGGTTGAATAGGCCCGCACTCATTTCGTGCTCATTTATGGTCTCCAATCGCAAGGATTAGTACTGCCCGGCCCTCTCATAATGTGGCCATAAAATTTACTAGGTATATGTCAACTGGGTTTACTTATACAGTTGCGAGCATGGAATTTCGGGTATTGCTGTAATTTATGAACGGACCACCGTCGACATCGACAACCTTCTGGCATCGATGGAGAGCATAACATAAATAGACAACTATTCCAAATTATTTTAAACATCAGTCATAATCACAATAAAGCTTAAAGTCCAATTCAATGTGACAGAAAAAGCTATAAGCGTTAATTGGAGTGAAAAAGACCGTATTAGTTCAGTTGGAACATAATATAAAGAGGCATTGGCTAACTTCCATTTTTGTGGATGTTCAATTAGGCAATTAGATTAGGTATAATTTTACAAACACGCCGTATGTTAAAAACTATGACATTTATCATGCTATGTTGATATTGTTGTAATAATAAAAAACGTAGACACTATTTTCATGCGTGTTCAAACCCTTGCGCTGACCTTTTTTACGAATTAATTACATTGCTTTAAAAAAATTGTTTTTTTTTAATATTATTTAATGATCTGTAGATTTATTACTTTAAAATAGAAATCTTATGGTTATTGATGCTATTAGTGGATTATTTTAAATCGAATTAATAATTTTTTATAAGAGGTATTGTTAACTTACGATATTTGCTTAATATGAAGGAACATAGGACGATCTATGTTGGAAGCACCATCAAACATTTTTCTTCTCGCTTAACACACTTTTAATTCAATCCGACATACACTTTTATTCTACCTTATTTTGAATTGAGAATGAAATAGCGTATGTTGCCTTACGTATTGAGATAACGGATGTTGTCAAATTTTCGCGTAGAGCATAAAATGTAGCGAAATTCAAAAATCCGTCACGACATTCCCCACAAGAAACAATTTGAAAACAAGCAAAAACGAAAAATCGTCAAAATTGAGATAGAGGCAGTTGCCACTTAGACGACGAAATATCAAATTTTTGAGGAAAAATAAGCCAACTTTGTTGTGTCAAAATTTCTAAAGTTAATTAATCAATATTCTAACCTTAATGTTGAACTATTCATATTTGAAGATAGGGCGTTTCAATGTAAAAGTTCGTACAAAATTGCACGAAAACGAAAAGAGCTATTTAGATGCGGTTTTTTGTGTTTGAAAGAGCACAAAAAGTTGTAGTGACGTTACCCTATGAGATTTATATCTTGGTTTTATAAATATTTTTTTTCGATTTTAGAAAGTTATATTTTTCTTTATTAAAATTTGACTTAGTATCAACGCTACACATTTTCAAAACAAATTGATTGGCGCAAAAAAAAGTCAATTTATTAATTAGGGCGGCTGTTTTGGTTAAACTTTTGAAATTTTAGCGATTTCGGAATGATGTCTGTCTTTTTCTTTCGCCTCAGGCAAAGACGACCCTCAGTGTAAAACCCTCAATAAAGGTTATTGCTACGTAATAATTTTCTTTTGTGTGCCGATTTGTTGATTTACAACATAGTTATGGTCAACTAACTTTTAACTAACTTTATTAATGAATGCAGTTCAATTTCCGGGCGAAGGCGGGTGCATTATCAAATTAAAAATCAAGAAAATCATCGCCACTCCTGATCCATTCTTGATGCCAAATTTGATAACAAAAGTGGTCAGTTTTCGACCCGTCGGCATGGATAGAAAACTATAATTCTACCTTTTTGGGTATTAAAAGTATTTAATTTTGAGGAAAAGAAGATAAAATTTTTAAAAGACTTGCGGAAAACACCGGAAAAAGTTTTAAATATTTCATTGACCACAACGGATCAAAGAAACAGTATGCACTGTAAACGAGAACAAAGACTGACGGCTAGTAATTTTGGTAGAATTTGACGACCAAGTACAAGTAGAGCGAAGGTGGCAGCAGAAATAATAAAAATCAAAATTTCGCGTAACAAATACACGTTTTGTGGCATTGAAAACGAACCCAAAGCTTTGGCTTGCGCGTAGGTATAAGTTATTAGAAGAAAAGGAGAAGGGATGTTGTCCAGAACAACTAAAAAATCTGAACCTGGACATTCACTGTGGAGATTCACCTCCACATAAACCAAAATTTCTCCCGGGTGGACTCTTTATATGTCAGAACAATCCATTTTTGGCAGCCTCACCAGATGGACTGATAGACGACGATAGACTCGAAAATTTGACACCGCAGGAAATAATTGTTGCAAAAAAATAAAATTTTGTTTAATCACTGGAGCAAACACGATTTCACTAAACAAAAACCATCAGTATTTTTATCAAGTCCAAAGACAATTGCTAGTTATGAGAAGAAGATACTGTTTTTTCATAGTTTGGACTCCAAAGGGGTGTTTATATGATATTATTTTCAAGGATGAAGAATTTTGTGATGTAATGTTATTAATCAAACTAAAAGACTTTTATATGTCATGTTTGTTACCCGAAATGGTAAAGAAATGCCTTTAGTGGACTTTTCACATATTTTTTGTTTTTTCTTTTTGTTTTTATGTTTGAGTAAACATTTCATGTTTTTTTCTGTATATTTTTATTTTTTTCTTTGTATTTTCTTTTTGTTTTAGTAAATTTTTTTTGGTTTTGTAGTTTTTTTGTGTTTTTTTGTTTTTTTTCATTATATTATTTGTTTTTATAAGTTTTATTACTATTTCAAATTTCTTTTGATCATACACCTGAAACTAATTTTGCTTATTATGTAAGCAAAACTTATTTATAAAAAAACAACATTTGTTTTAAAAAATGTGTCCCTTTTTTGTTTGTGAAATATTTGTGCAAAGAACTTTCAAGCTAACGCTGCATTTCTTCTCGGTTAGATTTATGGTTTATTTACTATTTTATGATCTGACCCTCGATTTGACCAAACTTTACCTCCTCAGAAGTGAGACGAGTGAGACCGATGCATAGCTGCTTCGAAACTGAAATTTACCGTTAGAATTTTAGCAGTTCAAATAACTGTCAAGTTTTAGACGTGGGAGTCTGTGGTGAGAGTAGAAAAACAGTTAAAGTCCGTTTTTTTTTTTAAAAAACCACCAACACCCCAATTTTCCCCTGCATTACAACCGGCAACGTTGCCCAGGGAGATTTTTGGTGAGAAAATAGTTGTCAAATTTTTGACATTTCTGAAAATTAGGCAGTGTTTTCGTTAAAAACGTTTCTTTTACAGCCTGTTGGATTGCAAATTAAAGGATTTAATAGTGAAAAGACTCGGCACAGCCTGAAAGGCCGTTTTGTGTAATCAAATTGTCAATTAGACAACTAACCTATTTGATTTTATCACCAAAAAGTCACCATCAACGACGTTGCCGGTTGTAAAGTGGTGGGAGAGTGCGGTGTTGGTGGTTTTTTAATAAAAAAACGGACTTTAAAAATGATGGATGCGCTCGGTTAAAATTTTAAATGACCGCAGAAACTTTAAAGAGCTTTTATCTCCGTGAAATCGCAATGAAATCTTTAGTATCGTAGTTGCTAATTGGAAGTTATAAAGCCCCAGTTAAATGAATGGCAGATATTACATAAACCCAACATTTAATTACCTTTCCCGAGTATAATTAAAGGCAATAAGGCTTCTCAGCTAACGTTGCTATTGACACACTCATCTTCCCTATAATGGATTTACACAGTTAGTTTAGCAAATCGCAATTCGACCATCCAACGCCTCTGGTATTATCGATCATCTGACCCGAAAGGAAGTCCTATAATCATCCTATGAATTCTGATTAAACAAGTTCCCTCCCGATTCCATTCCGACCCAAGCGAATTCTTTGATAAGTCATTAGCCGGGATTGTCTCATTTGCATTTGTGTGACATATTCAAGAGTGACCTTTTCGTCTGACGGAAATTTTCGGAGATATTGATTGATCCTCCACTTGAGTTCAAGATGTTGTTCTTTGTTATCGAAGACGACTTCGAATATCTTGTGAGCGCACACGCCTTTTTCTTGTCACTCTTCAATTATCCGAGATTATTTAATATCCGCTCCACTCTCTCGGAAACGTCTTTAATCCAATTTTTTATACGCACCACCTGCTATCTTTCAGCGATTCTCCTTTACGACTTTCACTGTAAAAACCGCAACATGTATACTAAAACTATAAATTATTTCAGGGTTTGTCTTCAGGATGCGAAATAACTCGGTTCGTTTTATGGCCAGCGTGATACATGTTTTGTATCTTCAATGTCGGAGAGATAAATTATTTCATTTCGTCTCTTTGACGCACTGGATATTACATTCGAAGGCTGGGGAATTAAAAGATAATCTCAGGGTCGTTAGAAGTTTATTTTTAATGCTATTTTGGGAGACTCATCAAAACAGAAGATGGGGTCCAATTAATTTACACAATATAAAAGAAAAGTGTCAGCGAAACATTTTGAATGGCTTCGAATAGACAGAAATATGTAAATGCGCGCGAACGAATTTTCCGAAGCAACTCTAAAATATTCATTCCAACTCCTAAACCCCCATTAAAGCAAATATTAACATCATCTGCCAGCTTACCCAAGAATTACATATACATAAACAGATCGAAAACTTGATTCGTGGCAGCTTAGCGAAGTAATCTTTTACGACACAATAAAGCCGTTCCAATTTTTGCATCGCGAAGAGCATCGTTATCGTCCGAAATTTACGGTTTCTTTTAACGACGAATCAAACCATTTATATTTGGTATAAATCCGTTTATCGGGCTCGCTTTTTCGTTATTAACCTGATTTGTTTTAATTTAGCGCTCGGTTAAGACTTTAGGAGTAAACAAGCGAGTTTTCCAAAATCAATAAATAAAAGCATGGAAAGTTGTAACTGTTGATAGGAGATGAATTGAAGATGGCGACGTCGTACGTTAAGATAAGTGCAAGTTTCTGCAGGTTTCAACTTTGAAATGATAATGTCCGAAAGTTATATCTTGAGAAAAGTTACAAATTGAAACAGGGATCACTGACATGTTAGATTTGAGTGCAAAGTTTTGGCATTCGGGAAATGGAACTGTTGTGGTTGTTAAAAACGAGATTTGATTTATTTTACGTTTTGATTGCACGCCAACTTCTGTTGTCACAAGCGACTAGCGTAACTTTTGGAAACCGAAGAATTGAAACTATTCAAATTTAGGATTAAAATATAGCGAAACCTTTATTTCTTCCTAAAACCAAAACCATTTGTTTTCCTATTTTTTTAAATATTCTTCCTTAACTAAATCTCCCAGTTGCTCTCCGACCATAACTGCAGGAGCGTTAGGATGCCCTGCTAAAGGTAACGGAAAGACACTAACATCAGCAACTCTCAAATTCTTAAAACCAAAAACTTTTAACTCTGCATCGACGACGGCACTTTTGCGATCTTTTCCTATGGGACAAGTTCCCATAGGATGGAATAAATTCATGCTAACTTGTCTTATAGCACAGTACCAGTAGTCTTTGGTGAGGTACTCAAACTCTTTACAAGCTCGCAGTGGTCCTCCTTGAAGAGTAGCGTTCATTGCTTTAAAAGCTTTGGTGTCTAGAAGCTTCAACACTAACTGGACGCCTTCGTACAAGACTGCTATGTCTTCGTTTCCCGGATCCGACAAGAAGTTGGAGTTAATCAAAGGATAATCGTACGGACTTTTACTTTTAAGTCGGATAGTACCGTGGGATCTATCATGAAGATTAATCAGATAGATGACGAAAGAAGAACGAATATCGTTGTACTTCCAGAGATCCTCATACGTCTGATCGTTTATTCCAAAGACTTTTTGGGAACTTGGACCCGTTGCGTTGGCAGGAACAAACTCGAGCTCGAAATCAGGAAGACCCGTTCCTTTAGTAAAACTAGATTCATAAAAACCGACCCCTTGGTCATTGCCAGCAATTGCCAGAGGCCCCACTCCGTTCAAGTAGTCCTTCACGTACTCTTCCATGGATTTTACTGGCTCGGAGAAGTTGGTACCAACCGTAATCCCGTAGAAAGCGGTATTGTCGCGAAGAGTCGTACCAACTTCCAAATCGGTCACCACGTCAATCCCCAGGTCTTCCAAGTGGTTCTTTGGACCAACTCCTGATAACATGAGAATCTGTGGACTTCCAATCGCTCCAGCGGATAAGATTACTTCTTTCTTAGCTTCAACGAAAAACCGTTTTCCTCCATGGTTAAACTCGACTCCTCTAACAATGTCTTTATCAAGTCTCAGTTTTGTAACGAAGCTCTCAGTGAGAATTTTCAAGTTGGATCTGTTGGTCGCAGGTTTGAGGAAAGCGGTGGCATCGTCGAGTCTTCTACCATGAATGGTGTTCGCTTGTGATTGGGAAACCCCAATTTTATTAGCGTTGTAGTCAACGAGTTCGTATCCTAATTCCTTGTTCGCTTCGAAGAAGGCAAATAATTGAGGGCTGTTTGGTTTATGGTACTCCACTCTTAAGTACCCACCAGTACCATGATAAGCAGCGTCATAAGGCGCGTCAGGATCGTTGTGAACGTAATCCTCCGACTTTTTGAAGTACTCAAGTACGGATTTGTACCCCCAACGTTTATTTCCTGCAATCTGAGCCCATTTATCAAAATCTCCTTCGTACCCTCTTGCGTAGAGTAACCCGTTGATTAGAGTACTACCACCGACGCCCTTCCCACGCGGATACAAGCAAGTTTTACCAACGAATCCTGAAGAAGGTAGTTTAGTTTTGGTACAACCACCTGAAGCACAAACCTTGACAACACGTGGTTTGCGGAATACTCTTAAAAGCCCAATTATAATCAGTGAACTTTACAGAAGCATCCCAGATAGGAATTTCAGTCAATTCGTCACCATAAGTCCCAGCTTCCAGTACCAACACGCTCCAATCGCTAATTTCGGATAATCTACTTGCAGCCACAGAACCAGAAGCCCCAGCACCAATTACCACAAAATCGTAGCTTCCGTAGTCTTAAATTAATCTGTAAAGACTGTTTTTTTGGTGTTTTTTACTTACTCTCTTCCTTGCTGTTGGAATAGTACTCTCGTGCGTTTGTTGGCCACTTATATGTTGACGCTTTTTTGGTACCATCGTCAAGTAGTTTCACATAGTAATCAATTTCTGATTGTTTTTGTGTTTGGGTTAGAACAACACCAAAAAGTAGAAGTACTAGTTTCATTGCTTTTTGGACAAATGAAAGTGTTGTATTATGTAACTTAGTTATGTACTTATTATGTACGTAATAAAAGACTTTTTGATAAAAGTTTACTGCTTACATTTAGGAGCAAGGGCGCTTCCTAAGTAGTAATAAGTACCGTAAAGCGTTATGCATATGAGCCAGCAACTAAAATTATTAGACAATTTACTGAACTTGAACTTGAAATGACGACTTTTTCTTGTTTCTAATATAATAGTACATTATGTCATTAAGAGAAAAAAATTAAGTTTTGTGTGCTGAGTCTGTGTGACTAGCCGAACGGAGTGAGACAGACATACAGGGTGTTCCAGAACTCGCGCCCCAGAACGAAAGGGCTTATGGAGGCAACAATTCTGAAACAAAATTTTAAAACCATAATTTTTTAACTCAAAAAATAACAGAGATAAGACAAAAAAACTGTAGCCAATCCCGAAGCTGAACAGAATTTGAAAAATGGGTAACTATAGACACATACTATCATCCATTGGTCAGTTAAACATTAGACTCTCGTTGCCTAGGAAATTGGGATGGACATTTACTCCACTTCTAGAATAAGCTTTTGGGATTGGTTGTTAATTTTTTATCAGTTCTCGAATACTATTAAACTTAGTCAATTTTTGTTTTGAAAATTACTATCTGTTTTGCTGTGGGCACCCTTCCTTGCTCTCTGGGGCGCGAGTTCTGGGACACCTGTATAACAATAACACACAATCCGATTTTTGTTCTGAATAGCATATATGTACAATATTTTGTTCAAATACTTAAAAAAAATATGTTGAATCATGCAGTGGAAACATTTCTACAGTTACGGTGTATTATAAGCATACAAATATTATGTAAAGTGCTTTATCTGCTTAAGCATGAAAATAAAACTTTTACCTTATCAATCAAGATAGACAAAGTGTCAATTGTTGTCGTTTAAAAAAAAACAATAATTTAAGCAAATTTAAATTGTAACAGTAATAACTTTATTAATGACACCATTAAAGTAATTTTATATCTTTTATTTTACTTGTTTAAAATGCGGTGACGTCAAATAGTTCTACGATAAAGTTCCTGTACAGTTCCAAGGTCACTTGAGGTGATAAGAAGTTATAAAAATATTACGCAACATTTTATAAAGTCTCTATTTTAAATTTTTGTTCTCCAGACTACATATCTCGAATTCGAAATTAATTCAAACTTCGATTTTTATGAATTAGTCAAATCTAAAATCTTGTAAATTTTACTAGTCAATATGCTTCGGGACAAAATTTGTACTAAAGAAATAAAAAATTACTAATTAATTTTATTTTGAATCTGGAATTTGTTTTGCACCATCAGGTCTGAATTCAAAGATATTCTTAAAAAAAAATATTTTTTTAAGTTCTACTGTATAAAGTTTTAATTTCTTTACTTTTTCTTGAAAACTTGCTTTATGGAATAGTTCGACAGTGATTTGAAAAGATAATTTAATAAGCTTTACAACGAGCTATAAAACTCATGAGTATTGTAAGGACTTTTCATGGTAAATGATACCATCTCCCAAAAAAAATACGATTCTTAGTCATTGTTATACAGGGTGTCCCAGAACTCGCGCCCCAGAGAGCAAGGGAGGGTGCCGACAGCAATACAGATGGTAAATTTCAAAACAAAAATTGACTAAGTTTAATAGTATTCGAGAACTGATAAAAAGTTAACAACCAATCCCGAAAGCTTATTCGAGAAGTGGAGTAAATGGCCATCCCAATTTCCTAGGCAACGAGAGTAGAATGCTTAACTGACCAATGGATGATAGTATGTGTCCATAGTTACCAATTTTCAAATTCTGTTCGGCTTCGGGATTGGCTACAATTTTTTTGTCTTATCTCGGTTATTTTTTGAGTTAAAAAATTATGGTTTCAAAATTTTGGTTCAGAATTGTTGCCTCTATAAGCCCTTTCTCTCTGGGGCGCGAGTTCTGGGACATCCTGTATACAAAAAAAGTTTATTTTTCATTTTACAAAAAAATGACAAAGAAATAACATTTTTTGCTTATTTCAAAACAGATAAATCTGCAATTAAAATTTCAAAATTATTAGTTTGTACTCTTAAAATTAATTTTTTTATTATTTTTATTTATTAAATTTTGTAATCGTATTTAAATAATAACAGGCTGGGGATTCACAATATCAAATAATGCGTTAAAAATTAAAGGAAAATTTACCCAATAATGTGTAAGTATTAAAAAATTGGAAAAGAAATGTAATTGCATCCTTAACAATAATTGAGAAAATTCGAAGCAGTCTTTAAGAATTCCGGGTTAGAATTGAACTATGTGCTAAAACAGGTAATGGGTCAATCAAATATTGGAAATTAGTTTGAGTTATGGAACAAATGTCATTTCTTTGACATTTTTTGCAAAATTAAAAATAAAAAAGTTTTAGATTATTTTTTGTTTTTTTCGATCTTAAGAACACAGCTTGATAATATTAAAATTTTTATTAAAGATTTATTTATTTTAAAATAAGCAAAAAATATTATTCCTTTGTCATTTTTTTGTAAAATAAAAAATAACGTTTTTTTTCCTCTTGTGAACTCAATCCGGGGACATACTGTAGAGAATTATTACATCGATTTTTTATTGTAATGGATCATTGAAAAGATTGAGATCTTGCTTTTTTAATGCACTAACAGATGCTTTGCTATCTCTTATCGTTTAGAAGTTTGAAAACGAAAAAACATTCTTTGTCATGTAACTTCTAAATGCCAAGAGGTAATAACTTGTTTAACAAGGCGTTAGAAAGCAAAGACATGTTACATTATAAAATCTAAGTACCAATTTTAGAAAATTCTATGCAAAAAAGTCTCAAAAAAGAGTGTAAGTTCACATGGTAAAAATGAAACTAAATTTTTACTCTACATTTTTTATTTCTTTAGTTTATGATAGTTTTCCTTCACTATATCGCCCAATTGCTCTCCGACCATAACCGCAGGAGCGTTAGGATGCCCTGCTATAGATAACGGAATGACGCTAGCATCAGCAACCCTCAAATTCTTAAAACCAAAAACTTTCAACTCCGCATTCACGACGGCACTTTTGCGATCCTTTCCCATGGGACAAGTCGCCAAAGGGTGGTATAAATTCATGCTGACTTGTCTTATAGCACAGTACCAGTAGTCTTTGGTGAGGTACTCAAACTCTTTACAAGCTCGCAGTGGTCCTCCTTGAAGAGTAGCGTTCATTGCTTTAAAAGCTTTGGTGTCTAGAAGCTTCAACACTAACTGGACGCCTTCGTACAAGACTGTAATGTCTTCGTTTCCCGGATCCGACAAAAAGTTGGAGTTAATTAAAGGATAATCGTACGGACTTTTACTCTTAAGTCGGATAGTACCGTGGGATCTATCATGAAGATTGATCAGATAGATCAAGAAAGAAGAACGAATATCGTCGTACTTCCAGAGATCCTCGTACGTTTGATCGTTTATCCCGAAGACTTTTTGGGAACTTGGACCCGTTGCGTTGGCAGGAACAAACTCAAGCTCGAAATCAGGAAGACCCGTTCCTTTAGTAAAACTAGATTCATAGAAACCGACCCCTTGGTCATTGCCAGCAATTGCCAGAGGCCCCACTCCGTTCAAGTAGTCTTTTACGTACTCTTCTATAGATTTCACCGGCTCGGAGTAGTTGGTACCAACTGTAATCCCGTAAAAAGCGGTGTTGTCGCGAAGAGTCGTACCAACTTCCAAATCAGCCACCACGTCAATCCCCAGGTCTTCCAAGTGGTTCTTTGGACCAACTCCTGATAACATGAGAATCTGTGGACTTCCAATCGCTCCAGCGGATAAGATTACTTCTTTCTTAGCTTCAACAAAAAACCGTTTTCCTCCATGGTTAAACTCGACTCCTCTAACAATGTCTTTATCAAGTCTCAGTTTTGTAACGAAGCTCTCAGTGAGAATTTTCAAGTTGGATCTGTTGGTCGCAGGTTTGAGGAACGCGGTGGCATCGTCGAGTCTTTTACCACGAATGGTATTTGCTTGTGATTGAGAGACTCCAATTTTATTAGCGTTGTAGTCAACGAGTTCGTATCCTAATTCCTTGTTCGCTTCGAAGAAGGCAAATAATTGAGGGCTGTTTGGTTTATGGTACTCCACTCTTAAGTACCCACCAGTACCATGATAAGCAGCTTCGTAAGGCGCGTCAGAATCGTTGTGAACGTAATCCTCCGACTTTTTGAAGTACTCAAGTACGGATTTGTACCCCCAACGTTTATTTTCCGCAATCCGAGCCCATTTATCAAAATCTCCTTTGTATCCTCTTGCGTAGAGTAACCCGTTGATTAGAGTACTACCACCGACGCCTTTCCCACGCGGGTAGAAGCAAGTTTTACCAACAAATCCTGAAAGAGATAATTAGGTTTCGGTACAACCACCTGAAGCACAAACCTTGACAACAGGTAGTTTGAGGAGTACTGTTAAATGCCCAATTATAATCAGTAAACTCTACAGAAGCGTCCCAGCTAGGTATTTCAGTCAATTCGTCACCATAAGTCCCAGCTTCGAGTACCAACACGCTCCAATCGCTGATTTCTGATAGTCTGCTTGCTGCCACAGAACCAGAAGCCCCAGCACCAATTACCACAAAATCGTAGCTTCCGTAGTCTTAAATTAACTGTGGAGACGTGTTTTGGGTGTTTTTCACTTACTCTCTTCTTTGCTGTTGGAATAGTACTTTCGTGCGTTTGTCGGCCACTGGTATGTTGACGCTTTTTTGGTACCATCGTCAAGTAGTTTCACATAGTAATCAATTTCTGATTGTTTTTGAGTTTGGGATAGAACAAGAAGAAAAAGTAGAAGTACTAGTTTCATTGCTTGTTGGAGAAATAAATGTGTTGTATTATAATACTTAGTTATGTATTATGTACCTAATAACAGACTTTTTGATAAAAGTTTACTAACTATACTTAGGAACAAGGACGCTTCCTAAGTGGTGATAAGTACCGTAAAGTGCTATGCATAAAAGCCAGTATGAGATAATTTGCAAAACTTGAATTTGAAATGACGTCTTTATCTTTTTTCTAATATGTACAATAGTACATTATGTCATTAAGAGCAAAAATAGTACATTATTACACGTATTTCATAAGACGAGTATTGTAGCACGAATGAGTTTTGACCACGACGAGCGCAGCGAGGAGTGGTCAAATAAAATGAATGCTACAAGTCGTCTTATGAAATGAGTTTAATATACTATTTTTTCTACTTTGCATTGTTAATAAATTTAAAAATTGTATTTGAAAGAAATTATTTTCGATTAGGGATTTTTGGCAAGTTAGGTTGGTGACAAAAGAGGTAATGACATTTGTCTAACAAAATTTCAATTCAAATAATTACTGACGTTTTCTGTTTAATTTCGCAAAATTAGGTATTACAACGTTTGTTTTTCTTCTGATTCATTATTCCTAAATTCACATTTTCGTGATCATGATGATCATCATTGAGGTTTTGATTTAACGTTTAAGGAGATATCAAACAAATTTCAGTATAGGGCAAATTCAATGTATTTTTCCAAACACGATTACTCGAAAACTATTTGAGTAAATTGCTTTTATTTCTGTTTTTTGCATATGAATCTGTTCAACGTGCACTATGTTGAATGCTATATACAATTTTTGTAAAGTAAATATTTAATGACTTTTTTGATTAATTAAATACAAAAACTTGGCTGAAGCAGAATTTACCGTTACAGTTTGTTAGATATCCCCTTAAGTGTCGGCATAATAACATAGCCAACATAACCAAAAAAATTACTGTTTTGCGTGCTATAATAAAAACAATTGTTTTTATTAGGAAACGCGTTTGTTAACGCAAAGTAGAAAATAGTATATTATGAAACGCGTTTCATAATGAACATTTTGCCGCACCCACGTTTTTAGGACACGACGAGCGCAGCGAGGAGTGTCATAAAGTAGTAAGTGCGGCAAAATGCATTATGAACAAGTATCATACGCTATTTTTTCTATTTCGCCTTATTTTAAACGAAAAAACTTGATTTCGAAATCTAGGGAATTTTAGGGTAGTTGGCATTTGCAAAATGTTCAGGAAAAAAATCGAAGTAGCCAAATCCAATTTCAGTCAGTTTGACAGGTGTGACGTTTTGAGGTTACCGGAGCGCAAGGGAGCCAAGAGAGCGAAGATGTTGATCATGATCATGATGGTTCTCTTGCATCCAAAGAGTTTTTCTCCGATAAATTATTAAGCCAAGTACAACAAGAAATAATAATGTATTGATCGATTTATCATGGTTTATCAAAACCAAAATCTAAATTGTCAACGTTGACGGCAGGTTGACGGTTTGTCTGCTGCAAACCTAAGAAACATATTTGTTCCTGGAAATATTGGCACGGGATTGGTCCATTACGATACCGAAATACGCTCAAACGCGTATCGAAATATCTTCATTATGAACTCGAAATAGAAAAAGAAACATTATGTACTAAATCTGTTTGTGTGTCTACCGAACGGAGTGACATTAATAAACGCACAATTCGATTTACTCTTTTTTACTTTAAAAAAAGTATCTATATTTATGTTGAATCATGCAGTGGAGAACATTTCTTCATTCGGTGGAGCTATAAGCATATACAGGGTGTTATGGAAATGAGTACACAAAATTAAACTGATAAGAGAACTCACCATTTGCAACAACTTTTCTTAATAAATTTTTTTCGAAATCGCATGTTTTTAAACTAATTTGTCCCCCCCATATTTTGACGAGTCGCCCACCTACCACTGAATTGCTTTAAAATTAAAGAACAAAAAGCACAAAAAACTCTGCGTTATCAGTCCGCCCGTAAGAAACTTTATTAATGACTATTCTAAACTAATTTGGGGGGCGGGGGGCGGTGGTGTTTAGAACTATTAAGTTTAAGATAAACTAAAAAAAATTGGGAATTTACAAAAATTTTATTCAAAAAATTCATAACACTGTTATGAAATTAAATACACAAAATTTAACTGGTTAGATCGCATCAAGATATCCAACTTTTCTAGGTATTTTTTTTTCGTAAACGCATTTTGGTTTTCGCCTTTTCCCGCCCTTAATTTGGCAAGCCATTCGATGTCTCTAAATAAATTTACTTTCATTTTCGCAACGAGGTTTTTTGACTTAAACCTTATCACAACTTTTTGTCACAAAAACGACTGATCAGCTGTAGTTTAATTAAAAACGCTCAGTCTGTCGTGAATTTTCAGTGTCAAAGCTATTAGATTGTTCTTAAAGTGCAAAAGGTGCTACAAAATGGTTTATACCAACATGGAATACACGGATATGGTGCTTCTGTATGGGGAAGTTCGGGGCAATGCCCGGGAGGCAAAGCGTCTGTACAGTGCCCGTTTCCCAGATCGACGAAGTCCAAATGAACGTACGTTTGTTGGAGCAGTCCAGCATTTGCGTGATTTTGGAAAATTTCAAACTCCTAATCATAATCGTGGCCGCCAACGGGCTGGTGGATCTGGAACCCGCAATTTTGGATGCTGTTGCCGAAGAACCCAACATCAGTGTTCGTCGATTGGCACTTCGTATGGGTATTTCGACCTTTATTGTATGGAGAACGCTTCATGAACAAGGTTTCCACCCATACCACGTACAGCGTGTGCAAGCACTGGAGGCTGAAGATCCCCCGAGACGGTTCGAGTGTCAACGAGTTTCAACGGTGGTTTCAACGGAAATTGACTGAAGAGCCAGGTTTTCTGAGCAACATCATCTTCACAGATGAGGCAGGCTTTACACCCGATGGTGTTTTTAATATCCATAACACACACATATGGACCGACGAAAATCCACACGAGATTATTCAAAGGCGCTTCGAACGCCGGTTTTCTATTAATGTGTGGGCTGGTTTACTTGGAGACCAGTTAACTGGACCGTTTAACGAGTGCAGCGTATTTAGATTTTCTGCAAAATGTATTTAATGATCTCCTGGAAACTGTGCCGCTAGCGAGACGTCGGGATATGTGGTTCCTGCACGATGGTGCCCTCCCACATTATGCTAGAAATGTGTCCCAATGGCTAAATGTGCACTTCGAAAACAAGTGGATCGGTAGAAATGGACCAGTGTTGTGGCCCCCTCGTTCGCCAGACTTAAATCCCTGTGATTTTTTCTTGTGGGGGCATATGAAACAGTTAGTGTACGCAAACCCCGTGGATTCTGTGGAAGAATTAAGTGAACGTGTAAGTGCTGTAAGGCATGCATTGATAGAGAAGGACGGCATTTTGAGCAATTTTTATAAACAAATTCGGCACTCCTGTACAATTGTGCTTTTGTGAATTTATTATTGTTTTTTTTTTCGTACAAACAAATGAACGGCGAAGTATCAACTGGATGTAAACACTCGTTTTTATGAAGCATTGGTTTTTGTCGCATAAATGAAGGTTAGTATCTTTAATGCATAGGCGGGTAAGCAAACTTTCATTGATTTTTAATTCGAAAACGAAAGCATTTTGGAATTTTTTTTATTAAGAAAAGTTGTTGCATATGGTGAGTTCTCTTACCAGTTTACTTTTGTGTACTCATTTCCATAACACCCTGTATTATGTAAAGTGTTTTATCTGCTTAAACATGAAAATGTAACTTTTATCTTGTCAAATCAAGGTAGACAAACTGTCTATTCTTTGGCGTTTGAAAAAAAATACATTAATATTAGCAATTTTAAATTGTGACAATAACAACTTTATTAATGGCACCATTAAAGTAATGTTATTCTTTTTGTTTGACTTGTTTAGAAAGCAGTAACGTCAAATGGTTTTACGATAAAGTTCCTGCACACTTCCAAGGTCACTTGAGGTGATAAGAAGTCATATTCCAAAAAAAAAATACAGTTTTTAGTTATTTTTATAAACAATTTTGCATACAACTCAAGAATTATCACATCGATTTTTTATTATAATGCATAATTAAAAAGATTGAGATCTTGCTTTTTGACGCGCTAACCAATACGTTCTATCTCTTTTCGTTTAGAAGTTCCAAGACAAAAAAGATTCATTATTTTGTAACATGTTGAGCAAAACTGAAAAATGCTAAAGTGAACGCGTAGTACTCAAGAAAAACGTATTTTACAAATATCTCTGAATTCTGATCTGATGGAAGAAAAAAAATAAGAACGCAATTTTACTTTAGAAATGACTTCACTCTGCATGTGTTTCTACTTTGAAAATATGGAAAAAGCAGTCTAAAAATGTCTACGTGTTAACAATGAAATCAAATTTCTGCTCTACATTCTTTATTTCTTTAGTTTATCAAAGTTCTTCTTCACTAAATCGCCCAATTGCTCCCCGATCATAACCGCAGGAGCGTTGGGATGCCCGGCTACGGGAAACGGAAAGATACTAGCATCAGCTACTCTCAAATTCTTAAAACCAAAAACTTTTAATTCTGCATCGACGACGGCACTTTTTCGATCCTTTCCCATGGGACAAGTTCCCATAGGATGGTTCGTGTGCGTTGTAACTTTTTTTAAAGCACAGTACCAGTAGTCTTTGCTAAGGTACTCAAACTGTTTACACGCTTGTAGTGGTCCTCCAAGAGTAGCATTCATTGCTTTGAAAGGTTTGGTGTCTAGAAGCTTTAATATTAACTGAACGGCTTCGTACAAGACTTTAATGTCTTCGTTTCCAGAATCTGACAAAAGATTTGGGTTGATCAAAGGATAATCGTACGGACTTTTACTTTTAAGTCTCAGAGTACCAAAAGACTTGTCGTGAAGATTGATTGCGTAGATGACCAGTGTGGAAGAAATATCGTTGCCTTTCCATAGATCTTTGTACGTTTGATCAGACATTCCGGAAGTACGCTGGGCGATTTTGCCCGTTGCGTTAGCTGGGATAAACTCGAGCTCTATGTCTGGAATTCCGGTTCCTTGAGTCCTACTAGATTCATAAAAACCAACTCCTTGGTTATTATTAGCCATAGCTAGAGGCCCAACACCGTTCAAGTACTCCTTCACGTACTCCTCCATTGGTTTCACCGGCTCCGTGTAGTTGGTCGTAATTGTGATCCCATGGAAAACTGAATTATCGCGTAAAGTCGTACCAACTTCCAAATCGGCCACCACGTCAATTCCCAGTTCCTCTAAGTGCTTCTTCGGACCAATTCCTGATAACATGAGAATCTGTGGACTTCCAAACGCTCCAGCTGATAAGATTACTTCTTTCTTGGCTTTAACAAAGTACCGTTGTCCTTTATGGTTAAACTCAACTCCTCTAACTGTGTTTTTATCAAGTCTGAGCTTTGTGACGAAGCTCTCGGTGAGAATCTTTAAGTTGGATCTGTTTTTCACAGGTTTAAGAAACGCGGTACCATCATCAAGTCTTCTACCACGAATTGTATTTACTTGTGATGGTGAAGCCCCAAGTTGATTGGCGTTGTAATCAGCGAGTTTGAAGCCTAATTCTTTATTGGCTTCGAGGAAGGCGTTCAATTGACGACTTTTAGGTACATGGTACTCTACTCTTAAGTACCCACCAGTACTATGACAGGTAGCATCGTACGGCGCCGTACGGTCGTTGTGCACAAAGTCCTCAGACTTCTTGAAGTACTTTAGTACGGATTTGTACCCCCAACGGTTACTCCCAGTGACTTGAGCCCATTTATCATAATCTGCTTTGTATCCTCTTGCGTAGACTAACCCGTTGATGAGAGTAGTACCACCTATGCCTTTACCACGCGGATATAAGCAGATTTTGTCAACGTAACCTGCAAAAGAATGTTAGATTTTCTTAAAAGAAACAGAAGAACAAACCTTGACAAATCGTAGTTTGAGGAGTGCTATTCAAACCCCAGTTATATTTCGTGAATGCTGCAGGACCAAGCATGTTAGGAATTTCAGTCAAATCCTTACCATACGTCCCAGCTTCGAGTACCAACACGCTCCAGTCGCTGATTTCTGATAATCGGTTCGCAGCAACGGAACCAGAAGGGCTAGCACCAACAACCACAAAGTCGTAGCTTCCATAATCTTCAACTTAACTTTATAGTCGAGTTTTGGGCTTCTTTACTTACTTTTTTTGTTGCTGTTAGAATAGTACTCTCGCGCGCTTGTGGGCCACTGATATATCAGACCATTTTTGGACGCTTCATCAATTAATTTCACATAATAATCGATTTTTGATTGATTTTGACTTTGAGTTAGCCCAAGAACTAGTAGTAAAGTCAATAGTTGCATTTCGTTTGGTAACATCAACTGGTGGTACTTAATGTTAGTGTTTTTAAAATAAATTCTCTTTGATAAGAAAAAAATAATAGCGAAAATAATGACAGTAGTTTTGAACTAATTAAAGTGTAGTAAAATAATAAGTAGCATGGAAATAAATTGTTAAGTGCTCAATTTTGAGAACTGTAAGGTCATATTTCTTTGTATGGCATTCACAAAAAACAACTGTAAAACCGCTAAAATACACCCCAAAATTAAAATAATTATTATTTTATAATATAATAATAATAAACATCTCTAAAAAAGTAAATCTAACAAATTTCATTGTTCTAATATTACAGAATATTTATTTTTAAATTTTTCTCAAAATAAAATCACCGAAGGATCATATTTGATTATCATAATGTAACAGTAAATATCAGTAAAATATACAAAATTAACAATTTCCAATAGTTTTTCCTTTTTCTCAAATTCAGGCTTCTAGCACGCTGAAATCATAATTCAACTTAAAAAAAATCTAAAATGAAATTTCAGAGTTTGTGAACATTTTGTGACGTCCAAATTATCCACCCGCCCTCATCCAGATGAAATCAGCAACCCCAAAACATCACAATAATCCCCCAAACGACCACAACTTCGCGAATAAATCTCGTGGGTTTTAACGTAAAAAATTACATCATCTCGAGCCCACGTGGGCGTGAAACACCCACCTTAAAGAAGAAAACGGATAAACAATTATATGAGTGCAATTTTTTCCGAACATTAAGCGGCGGAACTTCCGTTTTTGTCAGCACGATATGAATTCCGTACGAATGTAGTTTATGCGTTTTAATCTCGACAGAGGTCAACGGTTAGCTTTCTTGAACATTTTTCGCTTTTATAGCCGCTAAGTTTTGTATTAAATATAGAGAAGTTCGTGGAAGCTACTTTGTCTTTAGGGGATGTAATATCCTAGTAACTCGTTTCCAGGAGGAAGTGTCGACATTAACATGGGAATATTCCATTTTTCGTGGAGCAAAAATGGTGGATGCGCCGGGAAATGATTTTCAACTGATTCGAATTGATCTTGATTAATTTTTTTTGGTAATAAAATTTTACAGTGAAGCTTTTTTCTTTTGAAATACAAATTTTGCGGCACTTTTAATTATTTATCGTACTAAATTTGTTTGCACAGACAAGCTTCAGGGCTTATTATAAACAAGTTCGCTTTTGTTAAAACTCTCTCGTTTTTTTGTTAGTTTGAGGTATTTAATTAGTTTTGAACATCCTGAGGTGGATTATTAATTCTATAATTGGAGTTTAAGCACAACTAAATAACAAATTAAAAGTTGGCTAATGAAAATAGCTCGCGGAGTTGGAAGTTACTTATTAAATTAATTGATTTGTTGTGGAATTTGAAAGTTTTGTAATTTAGGTAAGTTTCGGAGGTCGTTTTTTTGCTTAAAGGGTGATAAGTTTGTGCACGCATTCAAATTCTCAGACAATTTTGTATTTCATCCCCAGGCGGATATTCAGCATGTGGCGCTCTCGTACGAATCCGAAGACGAAATCATGGCTCGTATGTACAACAAAGGCCGCCGTGGTACCGCCCATTACAGCAAACAAGACATCCGCGAGCAGTACTGCATTTCTGATCGTGGTCTTGGAGCTTTAGAATCAGACAGACAAAGTTTATTCGGGTGTTTGTCGTCGCATCAAAGCTCTCCTTGCTCAAATCGTGCTTCTTTCCTCACCGCTTGTGTTCGACAGAAAGTACCATCCGATGAAAATTTGTACGATTTATATCGAAGACATCCAGCGGAATACGCGCCGTATCCGAGGAGAAGCAGGTACTTTTGGTGTTTTTTGGTTTTATTTAAAAGTGTAGTAAAGGGAGTTTTGCAGGTATCCTTGGGGTCCTTTGGCTCCGGAGATTTATCGCTATGATGAAGACTTGAAGAGTTCGTATTTTCGGAGAAAAATTCCTACAGATCCGAGTAGATACACGTGGATGCCTTCTGATGACGAATCGGTCCGCATGGAGAAGCCGAAATCAATACTAGAGCCGTATCATTCGAATCCGGTTGCACCTTCGACGCCTGTACCGATGTAAGTGCAGTTTCTAGGAATTTTTAAAATGTGAAATTAAAGAATTGAAACTTTGGAGATTTATTATTTTTCTAAAATTTTATAATTTTCTAAAGCAATGCATTTACAAAATTTTATTGCCTCAACATTAAAACCATTGAAGTTACAGAATTAAGTCATGGAATATATTGAATTTTGAATTCGATCTCTAAATAAAAAATTCTAAAAGTTTTATTTCTTGTTCTAAAATTTTGTGCTTTAATATAATTAATTATCGTCTTTAAAGTAATAATTCTACAAATTTTCAGAACTCTGACTCTAAAACTATCGGAGTTACAGAAATTTTTGAATTTTCTGATTGTTATTATCAATAAAAAAATCTAAAATTCATACTTTTTGTTTTAAAATTTTGTAATTTAGTACGCTTAATAAGCGTTGTTAAAGTAATAAATCTTCAAAATTTCATTGCTCTAACGTTAAAACCGTTACAGTTACAGAATTCAGTCATGGAAAATATTGAATTTTAAATTCGTTCTCCAAATAAAAAATTCTAAAATTTTTATTTCTTGTTCTAAAATTCTGTAATTTGACTTAACTAATAACTATTTTTAAAGTATTAAATCTACCAATTTCCATAAATGTAGCTTCAAAACTATCGGAGTTTCGAAATTTAATCAAAATATTGAGTTTTTAGATTGTTATATCAATTAAAAAATCAATTATTTATACTTTTGTTCTAAAATTTTATAATTTAATATAGTAAATAAGCATCTCTGAAGTAGTAAATTTACAAATTCTAGGCTCCGACAGTTTTAATCTTAGAGCAATTAACTAAGATTAAAACTGTTGGAGCTGCAAAATTAAATATTGGAAATGATTAACTTTTGAATTCATCCTCCAAGTAAAAAATTCTATAATTTAAATTTTTGACTACATTTAATAAGAGTTTTTAAAGTAATAAATCTACAAAATTTCAATATTCTAAAAGTATGGAAGTTACAGAATTTAGAATTTTGAATTTGCCTCTCAAAAAAAAAATTAAAATTCTCATTTGTTGATCAATTCAGTAATTTAATACAATAAATAAAATTTTCTTAGATAATAATTCTACTAAATTTCATTGCTCTAATGTTAAATCTGTGGGAGTTACAAAACTAATTGATAAAAAATTGATTTTTGACTTCATATTTCATTTCAAGTGAAAAATTCTAAAATTTTAATTTTTTGTTCCAAAATTTTGTAATTTATTACACTTAATAAGCGTTTATAAAGTAACAAATCTACAAAATTTCATAGCTCTAATGGTAAAACGATCGAAGTTACAAAATTAAGTCATTGAAAATATTGAATTTTGAATTCGTTCTCCAATTAAAAAAATTCTGAAATTCTCACTTGTTGTTCTAAAATTATGTAATTTAATACAATTAATCAGCATTTTTTAAATATTAAATTTACTAAACTTTATTGCTCTAAAGTTAAAACTATCGGAGTTGCAGAATTTAATAACGACAAATTTGAAATTTTGAATTTGTCTCATTAGAAATATAAAATTTTATTTTTTTTTAATTTCAATAATATTATATTTACAATTAATAAGCATCTTAAAACTAATAAATTCACCAATTTCATTGCTCGAGAGTTAAATTTACATAAATTCCAAAATGTAGTGACAAATTTTTATTTTTTTTTAATTTGTCTCCCAAATACAAAATTTCTAAAATGTATTTTTTTTTCTATATTTAATTATTTAAAACGTTTAATAAGTATCTTTAAAGTAGTAGATCAACCAAATTTTATTCCTCTAATGTTAAATCTGTCGGAGTTACAGAATTAAATAATGGAAAACATTAAATTTTGAATTTATTCTCTAAATTCTAAATTTTTATTTATTGTTGTAAAATTTTGTAATTTAACACAACTAATAAAAACATCTTTAAATTAGTAATTTTACGAAATTCCGTAGCTCTAACTTTTAAACTATTAAAGTTAGGAAATTTAATTGAATTTTTTATTTCGAGTTTGATCTGAATATTAAAAAATTGCTAAATTTCTAGTTTTGTTCTAAAGTTTTGTAGTTTAATGCAATTAAAAACTTTAAAATCTACCACCAGTCTCAAATGTTTAAATTATATTTCTTAAAATCCAGGATAGATAAGTTAAAATTTCGATATAAAAATGGTGGATGCGCCGGAAAAATAAAAACTTAACTTTTAAGCTGAATATTAATATCTGTTCTAATTTTAGAAATAACAAAAATTGGGCATTTTTTCCGCATCCCACTTTAACTTAACGAGGGTAAAAGCATTCTTTCGTATTTATCACCCTTTTGCTCTCCCTTTCCACATTTTTTCACACAATCAACAGGTTTATTATGCATCACACACGATCTCCAATTTCAAACCCGTTTTTTATTCCTCTATTTTTACTTCAAATCTAACCGAAAATGAGAATCACGAAAAGGTTGTTTTCCCCTAAACAACTTGTTTGTCTCGATAATGGTCAAAATGAGATTCCTCCTTCCAAACTGGGTTAGTGGAGTTTCACTCCGAACACAATTGAATTGAGAATCCTGGGGAGTTTTAATGAGACCCGAGAAAAGAATGAGCAATTTTTAATGACTGTTCCAGCAAAAAACACGTCAGTTTTGCCCGTTCTCACACCATGGCGTCCTTCGACGATGCCATTTCCTCTCTCAGTTCTTCATCCAGTCACCTGAACCGCATGACTCGCAGTCAGGAACGTCTTCTGGACATGCGAAAAGCCGAAGGACTTCCGATAACGCGCCAGCCGGAACCCTCCGATAATCTATTAATTATAGGTAAGTCGTTTTTTCTGGCCTCAAGTCCTCGTGAAATTCTGCACAGACAGAGCAACATTTGTCATTTCGTTTCTGATCGCTTTGTTAAACCCCATCCATTTCTCATCGATTTCTTTTTCAGATAAAGTGAAAAGAGCTCCGATGAAAACTCAAGCAACTCAAACTGAAGCTTGTTTAGGCAGGAAGCCTCTACCACCTAGCAACATCAATTTAAGCCCCCGCACTATCCACAGGGTAAGTTTCCCATTTGAATTAATAATAGACCTACACAAACAAAACGTTTAATTGCCGATGTCTTATAAAAATATCAGTTAGAGCGTTGGCGGCGCGTGGGTGTATGACGGATTAATAAAAGTATTGAAATTTTGATTGGAGGAAGGCTTTGTTCTTTTGTCTACGCATGAATAAAAGATGGCTGCGGTGTCTGGTCTTTATCACCTGATATTTCCGAGAGAATCGTTATCGTATTATGGAGGAATCTTGTTAGGATCTGCATGCGGATGATTGAGCGTGGGCTTCTAAGAATGGGGAAGAAAAGTTGGGGATGGATGGAGGTGCACTGACCAAAAAGAGAGAGTTTATAATGGAAGAGAAGATTTAGGGCGTCGCGGCGCATATACCATGTTTATAGATATTTATAGATTTAGTTAATAAAAATAGTGGATGCGCCGGGTTATAAAAATTTTTAGTATATCAGAATAGGACATTAAATAAAATTATTTTAAAATTTTACTGGTTTAAACACAGAAAACGAGCAATATTAAAATGCATAATGTCTTCACTTTTTACTTTTTTTAAACGTTAAAACTCACAGGAAAATAAAAATAGTAGGAGTAATTTTTTGTCTTAAAACTTAGTATATTCTTAGCAAAAATTAAAATTTCTAAAATATTCTAATTTCACAAAGTTAACAAGCAAATCTCAATAAGCCACCACTAAAAATTTAACTTTCTATGCTTTACTAAGAGCTGACGGAGGTATCGAATTTAATATAAAAGTTTTGATGTTACATTTACACTAAAATTAAAAATTTTCAAAATCTGTCTTTGTTGATTTAAAATTTTGTAATTTTATTATTTAATATGTGAGCTACTAGAATTAAAAAATTAAACACAAATTCGGTAATTTTTATTTTTATCAAAAACTAAAATCTTATCTAGTTGTTTTAAAGTATTTATATTTAACAGATGTTTGAATAAATTTAAATAAATAATAACTAAAAATTTGATTTTTTTCAGCATTAGAACTGACGTTGATATCGAATTTAATATAAAGTTCTCTATATTATCTTCTCAGTAAAAATAAAAATTTACAAAATCTCTTTTTGTTGTTCTAAAATTTTGTAATTTGATCGAATCTAGAAACAAATCAAACTAAATTACACGTCAAAGTTTTAGTGCTTTGACATTTGAATTACTGGAGATATTAAATTAAACAGAAAGTCGGTAATTTTTTATTTGTATCAAGAATTAAAATATCTAAAATTTATATTGTTTGCTCTAAAATTTTGAAATTTGGTAAAGGTATTGAACAAATCTAATAAATACCTGCTAAAAGCTTACAATTTTTGGCATTAAAACTGACGAAGATATAGAATTTAATATAATTTTTTTTTGTATTGGATTCTCACTAAAAATAATAAGTTTCAAAATCTGTTTTTGTGAATCTAGAATTTTGTAATTTCATCGAATCAACAAACCAATTAAATTAATTTACACGTCAAAATTAATACTTTGACATTTGAACTACTGGAGATATAAAAATTAAATAAAAATTTGGTAATTTTGTATTTGTATCAAAAATTAACATTAAAAAAAAATCTGCTTGCTTTAAAATTTTGGAATTTGGTACAACGTGTTTATAAATGTTTCTAGCATCAAGGGTGGCTATGAAATGTCAAAGAAATTTGCTCATTACAAATGTGGGTTTCGATTTGTCAACTGACATTTGCAGTTAACCTCAAACATGAAGCAAAGTAAGTTTTGAGAAATAAACTGTTCCAGTTGTAGTTTAAAACCTGAAAATCGAAAACTTGGGCATAAAACCGTAACTAAAACGTCATTGAAGTAAGTAACATTATAAATAATTTTCCTGATATTTATAGTCACTATGAAAACAAGGCGGCAAAATAATGTACGACATAAATTCCAAAGCCACGCTTGATGCTAGAAACATTTATAAACACCTTGTAGAAGTACATATTAAACTAATTTTAACAAATAACTTCTAGAAATTTGATCATTTTACCATTAAAAATGATGAAGGTATGGAATTTAATATAAATTTCTCCATACTACATTTTCACTAAAAATAAAAATATTTTCAAATCTCTTCTTGTTGATCTAAAATTTTGTGAGTTAGCTGAGTTAAATTGAATAACACGTCAAAATTTTATTTTGACATTTAAACTGCTGGAGATATAAAATTAAATAGAAATTCGGTACTTATTTATTCGTTTCATATCTCTAAAATTTTGAAATTTAATAGAGGTATTAAACAAATGTAAATAAATAATACCTGGAAATTTGACCTTATTGACTTTAAAACTGACGAAGATTTGGAGTTTAATATAAATTTCTCAATATTATATTCACATAAAAATTACACTTTCTAAAATCTTTTTTTGTTGATCATAAATTTTGTAATTTGGTCGAGTTAACAAACGAATCAAACTAAATAATACGTTTAAAATGTACTTTTGTTATTTTGATATTTGAACTACTGGAGGTAGTTATATAAATTAAATAGAATTCGGTAATTTTTATTTTTATCAAACTTTTTATTAAAAATTTGCCAAAGTTATCAAACGAATCTAAATTAAAAACTTTTAAAAATTTGACTCTTTTAGCGGTAAAACTGTCAAATATATTAAATTTTGTTAGAAAGTTTTAATTATAATTATTACATTTTCACTAAACATAAAACTTTTTTAACTCTTTCGGCTTTGATTTAATTTATTGTTATTAGGCAGAACTAGCAAACAAATCAAAATAAAAAAACGTTTTTAATTTTCATTCTTTTAACATTAAAGCTCAAAGAGAAATATGCAACTTGAATAAAAATGGTGGATGCGCGGCGCACTAAATTAACCCGTGGACTGTAACTAGAAGCTGCTTTCGCCGGAATTCATTAATAAGTCATAAGTTTAATTAACTTTTTATACCTGTAAAGCTACACAGGTTTCCACAATAATACATCCAGAATTCGTAGAATTACAAAGTTTCTTCCGCGTTGAACAGCTCACTTTTTCGTCCTTGATAATTGAGCACGTGGCGCTCAATGAATTTGTTTGCTTAGAAATTACGTTTATTAATTAAAACTTTCTGTCGAGTTATTACTCAGCTGTCACGGTTCGATTTCATGAGGGAAGGAAATTACCTATTCGCTGTTGTTGGCAACAAATCAAATTTAACACGAATCAGATCTGAGATGGAATTCATTGCTATAATTAATTAGTTTTGCTTGTTAGCCAGTCTGACTATTCTGTTTTTTTAGGTGAAAATGGTTTCCCAAGGGGCTCAAACGAACGGTTTTCTCGTGAACGGCCGCAAACTAATCAAATCTTTCTCAGAAGCTGGATCCAAATTCGAGTATTCTCCATTCGAGCCCATTATTGACCACGAGCCCCTCCAACGCACGCAGTCCGATGAACCCCCTCGTTCTCCGTTTATTGTAACGTCGCCCCCTCATATCCAACTTCCGGAGCCCCCAAGTTCTTCTTCGTCGTTGTCGCGCGAGTCCGAAGACTCCGAAACGAAGAAAGAGATTTTCATTGATTTCAAACCACAAGTACCGCCGGTTCAAGGGAAACTCGTGAAGAGGCCGTTGACGAAAACAGTCTCTGACGGGGAGATGTTGATCGAACAACGAAAGTCTGTAAAGATCGAGGAAATTCCGATTGTCTTAGAGAAACCATTGACGAGTTTCAGCCATGAGAATATCATAGTGACGGACGAGGAGCAGCGAACATTCACGCCGTATTTTCAAAAGGCTCCTATTAGACATGAGGGGATTTGTAGGCCTTTGGAGGATAACGTGTACTCGTCGTTATCCTTTGAGGATAATAATTTTCACACACAGGATTCTATAGATGAGGAGTTTCACGAAAATCTGATTTATAACAGAATGTACATGCGACACGAGGCGAATGAAAATGAGGTCGCCCTGAGGATGGCGGAGAGTTATTCGCCGAATGATGAGTGTGTTGTGCCCTCGGTATGTCTTCTGCCTGATCGGAAATTGTCGCCGTTTGCTTCCACGGACTCGCTGGCGAACGATCTGAGGTAAGACCCAATTTCTGGTTTGTGAAGACTAAAGAGTAAATTGAAAATAGTTCAAAGTTCGCTTTTTTACCATTCAAACTACCGAAACTCAGCAAAATTTAAGGGGCAAAACCAGTGTGACCGCTTAAAAAAAAGGTGATTTTTAGAGTTCTTTTAAAGAAGATTTTTTCGAATAAACTTAATAAGTGTACGTAAAATTTTACGCAGATTTCAAATCTGGGATTTAAATTCAGATCCGGCAACAGATAATTGAGTTATGGCCGATCAAAGTTTCGGAAAGTTGATTTTCAATTTTTCTCATTTTTCGTAATTTTTAAAGTTAAATATCTCGGAAACTATTTGAGATAATGAGATGCGGTTTGCGCCATTTTTTTTCTCGGCTCATTTTACGTTACAAAATGTTCTCAAAAGCCCAAAATTCGATGGTCGATTTTTCGCGAAAAAAAAATACGACTCAAAATGATGATGAAAATTTTTCATTTTTTTAATTTTTGCCCATAACTCGTAACCTATTTGTCTTATAGATCTCAAATCTGGCCAGTAGATAGATTTCGAGCTTCTCTTTCGACTGATGTGTAATTCAATGCTATTAAATGTCGTTTTCATTTTGAAAACATTGATTGAAAATCACCCTTAAATGATGTTTTAAAAACAGTTTTTGGCCAATACCTCGTTTCTTTATTAAGCAAACTCAACGAATTTGGGTCTCATTTTACGCAGAATTTTACGCTGAATTCAAAAACATGAGAATTTTCTATTTTCGTCAACAAATAACTGAGTTATGGTCGTTTGAATTTTTGGGTTGTCGCCAGAGGGCCAAATTTTCGAAGGTTCGAAACAATTCATGCTCGATATCTCAGAAACTATTTGAGATATTGAGATGCGGTTGGCACCATCGTTTTTCTCGGAATTTTTTACATAAGAAACAGTTTTTTGATTTTTCTACAGTCGAAATTTGCAAATTTTCGCGAAAATTCATGACTAAAACTATGCCAAACTTCTGATATCGATATATCGCTCACTTTTTAGAGTAAACTTAAGTTATTATATATCAGTGTACGCAGAATTTTACGCAGATTTCAAATCTGGGATTTAAATTCAGATCCGACAACAGATAACTGAGTTATGGCCGATCAAAGTTTCGGAAAGTTGATTTTCAATTTTTCTCATTTTTCGTAATTTTTAAAGTTAAATATCTCGGAAACTATTTGAGATATTGAGATGCGGTTTGCGCCATTTTTTTTCTCGGCTCATTTTCCGTTAGAAAATGTTCTCAAAAGCCCAAAATTCGATAGTCGATTTTTCGCGAAAAAAAATTACGACTCAAACGATGAAAATTTTTCATTTTTTTAATTTTTGGCCATAACTCGTAAACTATTTGTCTTATAGATCTCAAATTTGGCCAGTAGATAGATTTTGAGCTTCTCTTTCGACTGATGTGTAATTCAATGCTATTAAATGTCGTTTTCATTTTGAAAACATTGATTGAAAATCACCCTAAAATGATGTTTTCAAAACAGTTTTTGGCCAATACCTCGTTTCTTTATTAAGCAAACTCAACGAATTTGGGTCTCATTTTACGCAGAATTTTACGCTGAATTCAAAAACATGAGAATTTTCTATTTTCGTCAACAAATAACTGAGTTATGGTCGTTTGAATTTTTGGGTTGTCGCCAGAGGGCCAAATTTTCGAAGGTTCGAAACAATTCATGCTCGATATCTCAGAAACTATTTGAGATATTGAGATGCGGTTGGCACCATCGTTTTTCTCGGAATTTTTTACATAAGAAACAGTTCTTTGATTTTTCTACAGTCGAAATTTGCTAATTTTCGCAAAAATTCATGACTAAAACTATGCCAAACTTCTGATATCGATATATCGCTTACTTTTTAGAGTAAACTTAAGTTATTATATACCAGTGTACGCAGAATTTTACGCAGATTTCAAATCTGGGATTTAAATTCAGATCCGACAACAGATAACTGAGTTATGGCCGATCAAAGTTTCGGAAAGTTGATTTTCAATTTTTCTCATTTTTCGTAATTTTTAAAGTTAAATATCTCGGAAACTATTTGAGATATTGAGATGCGGTTTGCGCCATTTTTTTTCTCGGCTCATTTTCCGTTAGAAAATGTTCTCAAAAGCCCAAAATTCGATAGTCGATTTTTCGCGAAAAAAAATTACGACTCAAACGATGAAAATTTTTCATTTTTTTAATTTTTGGCCATAACTCGTAAACTATTTGTCTTATAGATCTCAAATTTGGCCAGTAGATAGATTTCAAGCTCCTTTTTCGACTGATGTATAATTCAATGCTATTAAATGTCGTTTTCATTTGGAAAACATTGATTGAAAATCACCCTAAAATGATGTTTTCAAAACAGTTTTTGGCCAATACCTCGTTTCTTTATTAAGCAAACTCAACAAATTTGGGTCTCATTTTACGCAGAATTTTACGCTGAATTCAAAAACATGAGAATTTTCTATTTTTGTCAACAAATAACTGAGTTATGGTCGTTTGAATTTTTGGGTTGTCGCCAGAGGGCCAAATTTTCGAAGGTTCGAAACAATTCATGCTCAATATCTCAGAAACTATTTTAGATATTAAGATGCGGTTGGCACCATCGTTTTTCTCGGAATTTTTTACATAAGAAACAGTTCTTTGATTTTTCTACAGTCGACATTTGCAAATTTTCGCGAAAATTCATGACTAAAACTATGCCAAACTTCTGATATCGATATATCGCTTACTTTTTAGAGTAAACTTAAGTTATTATATATCAGTGTACGCAGAATTTTACGCAGATTTCAAATCTGGGATTTAAATTCAGATCCGACAACAGACAACTGAGTTATGGCCGATCAAAGTTTCGGAAAGTTGATTTTCAATTTTTCTCATTTTTCGTAATTTTTAAAGTTAAATATCTCGGAAACTATTTGAGATATTGAGATGCGGTTTGCGCCATTTTTTTTCTCGGCTCATTTTACGTCAGAAAATGTTCTCAAAAGCCCAAAATTCGATAGTCGATTTTTCGCGAAAAAAAATTACGACCCAAACGATGAAAATTTTTCATTTTTTTTATTTTTGGTTATAGCTTGTAAACTATTTGTCCGATCGATCTCAATTTTAGCCAGTAGATAGATTTCAAGCTCCTCTTTCGACTGATGTATAATTCAAAGCTATTAAATGTTGTTTTTATTTTGAAAACATTGATGGAAAATTACCCTAAAATGACGTCTTCAAAATCGTTTTTGGCCAATGCCTCGTTTATTTATTAAGCAAACTCAACAAATCTGGGCTCATTTTACGCAAAATGTCACGCTGAATCCAAAAACATAAGAATTTTTAATTTTCGTCAACAAATGACTAAGTTATGGTCGTTTAAATTTTTGGGTTGTCGCCAGAGGGGCAAATTTTTGAAGGTTTGAAACAATTCATGCTCGATATCTCAGAAACTATTTCAGATATTGAGATGCGGTTAACGCCATCGTTTTTCTCGGAATCTTTTACATAAGAAACAGTTCTTTGATTTTTCTACAGTCGAAATTTGCAAATTTTCGCGAAAATTCATGACTAAAACTTGCCAAACTTTTGAGATCGATATTTCGCTTATTTTTTAGAGTAAACTTAAGTTATTATACATCAGTGTACGCAGAATTTTCTAATTGTGTTCAATTTTTTATAAGAGAACTCTTTGTAATTTGAATCAAAAATGACAGCGTTGTCAAAATCGTTCATTAAAATTTTCACAAAGTTTCCATTTTGACAACGTCAAATTACTCAACAGAAAAAAAAGACTGTTTATTTTTAAAGGTGTGGACTATCCAAATATGCAAAATAAAATTAATCGATTTTTCAAAATTTCTCACTGGTTGTGTTCCTTAAAGACACACCTTTTCTCCACAACAAAATGAAGAATGTGATTAAACCCGAAAATAGAATGATTTGATTGGCTCGCATTGTCTCGGAGCACAGTAGTTTTTATAACAAAAAACGCAACAAACAACCAACACGAGCGATTATTTCCTACGTAACTTTTCATTGGTTAGATACATCGAACTGTTGTTTACTGCCCAATTTCCAAACCAATTATATCATGGGGAACAAAAGAGAATCAATGTTTGTGTTTTTTACCTCATATTGTGATCAACAATTGTTTAGTCTTTTTATGACAAATGCACTGAAATGTTTAAAGACAATAAAGCTATTATGAAATAATTATTATTGTTGGTACATGATAACTCCTTTTCTCTTGTCGGCAATAAATCGCTTCTTAATTAAACAGGGAGCGAACCCAATTTGAGCTTCAATCGAGTTTATATAATAAACAACGTTGATTAATAAATCTGAACGTAACTTTTGGAGGCAATTTTCTTCCAGCCGTCCCAGTTAATTAACAATTAAAACCTTTTTAATGAATATGAAACTGGAGGGATATCGGCGTTACAATTTCTTTTTTATATTCATTTTCAAATCCTTCACCATTAGCCTTCGAGAGGATTATAAAGCGCTTGAAATTAAATTTAAATTTATCTCAAGTGCACTGAATTTACATTCATTCGAAAAGTGGCGAAATTATCCTAATGGATTTCAGGGACCATTCAGACGGGATATGGAACGAATCTCAAGCCACCGTCCTCCAAGTGGACTCTGGAACTGACAATGGCACCGCTCTTAGCAGCTCGGAGATGACATCAGTGACGTCTCCAGGATCGGCCATTCTGCTCACACCTTCATCCAGACGCAAGCACCTTTTGATGATGCAGCATCAGCAGAGGTCCTCCATGGACACCGAAGCACTCGAAGAAGAGTTCGTCGACCAAAGTAACACGTCGCCTCGGATCATAATCGAAAAACCGATGAATCTGGAACCTTCGAAACAATACTTGACACCTCAGCGGACCATTTCTCCGACGTGGCGACGTCGTACCCCAGAAACTCCTTCAGAATCGCCGCTTCCAGCTATCGTCCCCGATCTGCTTCTTGCTCGTACAGATTCCTGTAAAACCAATACGGACGTGAGTGAAAGTACTACGACCGACGACTACATCACTGCCAATTCAGGAACTGACAGCTCGCGGAAAAGCGGGTCGACCAAGGTTTGTATGGCGGCGGCAAAAAAGAAGTTTGAAGAGTCTTTCCAGGGCTTGGAGTTTTACAACTTGCACGCCCACTTGCAAGACGGCAGCTCGTTCGAGAGCAACAAAGGCGACATCTTCGGCGATGATATGGTGGTTCCTTCGTTTTCTCCCCCTTTAATCCTCGAAGAAGCTCATAGTTTGTCAAACACCCCAGTGCCTGAGGTACGTACTGGCCGCTCGACTCCGTCCGACACGAGTTCTTCGTGTGGAAGCTACAGCGTTGACGGATCCTGCCCTGATCTGCTCGAAAGATCCAAAGTGCCTTCAGCTTCGAAAGAAGACGAGAGGAGCACGCGGTACGAATCTCCAGTTTACCACGAATCGCCCATCGATGATGGGTGAGTTCTTGGGTCGCCCCAGTACCACACTATCTTTCTGTTGACAGATGGAAGAACGAAGAGTTCACTCGCGAGCCTGGCAAATCCAAGAGGAGACCTTTTACTCTCGATATCAACAAACACCAAGACACCTACACACTCTCGCCCAACAGCAAACACAAATGCAAGAAGGAGCCGAAATCGTCGCCGTCGAACGAAAAGTCCAAGAGAGCCAAAGCGAGGACCAAGAGTCCGATGCAAGCGCACAAGAAGCACTACCAGATTAAGAAGTCTGGGACTGTACAACTGACAGAGGAGCGGTACAAAAGCGGACACGATGAGAGTAAAGCGACTTCGGATGAATCCAGCTGCGACTTCGGGAAGTACGCCTCCAATCAAACCTCTCCACGGAAAGGGAAGAAGGTCAAGGATAATAACCGAAGAAAGTCGCTGCCGAGGTCGCCGAACGAACGCTCCAAGAAGAATTTCGAAGAAAAGCCATCGAGTTTGCCGGGGAGTCTGTCGCGGCGCAAAACTCCCAAGAGCAAGGGGCTGCAGGCGGAGGACGCCAAGAGCACTCTGGCACTATACAGGTGAGTACCTACAATTCTAGTTGTAGTCCTGCAAAACAAATTTTTTTGTAGCCCCGCGAGCTCCCCCTGCAAGAAGCGCAGTCCGCAGCGCAGCCCCGACACCGCCAAACTGAAAGCCCTCAGCGCCGAGTCCCTCCGTTCCGTAAGTCCAGGCAGCGACAGCGTTTTCTACAGCGACCCCAGTAGCCACACCGCCGACCACCAAGTCCATTGCCTCCACTGCGGAAAAGAAGTGGACATCGTCACCACCGACGACCCCGATAAGAGTCTCAGTAGCAACGGAAACCAGCACGACATCGTCCAACCTCCTGCAGGTTTCGAGGATTCTCCTCGAGCGAAACATCCAACGACACGATTATACAAGAAACTCGATCGCAGATTCCGGTCTGAAGACAGACAAGCGGATTACCGAAGACACAGGTACAAACCGGATGTTCGAGCGAAGGTAAGTTGAGGAAGAGTTGAGGGTGAAATTGAGTGTGATGTAGTCGGAGGAACGCGGGGCGAAGACGTACAGAGCGAAATTGAGGCCGATGGCAAAGTCGACGGATAATAGTCAGGAAGTGTTGAAAGCGACGGATTCGAGTCCGAGTGTGCTGCCGGGGGCGCCTGAAGATGAGGATGATCAAGGGATTTATGATGTGCCTTACATGGAGGGGTGCTGGATGTATATCGATGAGAGGGATGAAGTGCAAACGTGGAACAAGGGATTTACGCCCACAGGTAAAATCCAATTTCTTTGGAAGCGAATTCGATAATTTTTTTTAACAGAGAAAGAACCGTCTCGTCGCGAGTCGGTCTCCAGCACCGAATCCGAGCAAGAATTCCGAAAACGGTACCAAGCCGTCACACATCGAATGGTCCATCGAAAATCTTGCCTCGAAATGTATAAACGACAAACATCGAGATCGTTTGGTGAGTCGATACTTAACAATTTTCTTCTTGTCAGAGACAGAGCAAAGTTTATTAAAATGTTTCTGACATTTGCTTAGTACGGAATTGCTCATTTTCCACTCTCTTGCGTCTATTTTCATGCGTTTCTTGAACGCTCATGAGATTTCGGGTCACCTGTAGCAACTTATTAGAATTTATAGCACTTACTTAATTAAGTTTGTTTATTTTCGAATTTAATTGTTGGGTTTACGATGGCAAGAATAATTTATTTGTGCCAACTTGAAATTAAATTAATTAAATTATGGTAATCTCCAGTAGAGTTGAGCGTAATAACCGGAAAACTCGCACTTTTTTGACAAGCGGGAGTTTTTAAAGTAAACTTCTTTGGTCTCCATGCAAATAAGAATCGATTCTCTCATTTAATTTTATGTTGGGTGGAAGACATTGTCATAAATTCTAGAAGTTGTGTACATACTGCAGCATCCAATATTGTTACTTGTTATTACCTGTCTTGAGAACAAGATGCATGGTCTGGAGCGAAGCTCTTGCAAAAATTGAGAACTTTCTATTGAAACTATGAAATTTATTGTTGTGTTTTTAGATAAATTATTCTATTTAAGCTCAAGCGGTCCAAACTTAAATTGAATATTTAGGGAAACATTTTTTTATTTGGGACAGTCAATTAGCAACTCAAAAGTAACAAATTGTCTAAATGTTATGGCTCTAAAATTAAAATTGCTAAAATTACAGAATTAAATAGAAAATGTTAAAATTTCGGGTTCATTCTAAAAGTAAAAATTTACAAAATTTCTCTCCGTTGCTCTAAAATTGTCAAATTTGAAATAGTAAATTAGAAACTTAAAAGTAGCAAATTGCCTAAATTTTATCTATTTAGCATCAAGACTACCACATTTACAGGTGCAACTACAAAAAGTTGAAAATTTCTAGTCCAATGAATATTTCCAAAATTTCTCTCTGTTATTCTAAAATTTTGACATTTGGAACATTGAATTAGAAACTGAAAAGTAGCTAATTACTTAAATTTAATCGTTTTATCATGAAAACTGCCAACATTACAGGACATAACAGAAAATGTTAAAATTTCTAGTTCATTCTATAAATAAAAATTTTCAAAATTGTTGTTTGTTACTCTAAAATTTTGAGATTAGGAACAATAAATATGGAACCCAAAAGTGGCAAATTGCCTAAATTTTATCACTTTAGCATAAAAACTGCCAAAATTAAAAAAAAGTCTATTTTATAAATACAAATTTCCAAAGCATGTTTCTGTTATTCTAAAGTTTTAAGATTTAGGTTAGTTAATTAGCAACTCAAAAGTAACAAGTTGTTTAAATTTATGGCTCTTAAATTAAAATTGTTAAAATTACAGCATTGAATTAAAAATGTTAAAATTTCTGGTTTATTCTAAAAATAAAAAATGACAAAATTCCTTTCCGTTGCTCTAAAATTGTAAAATTTTGAATAATAAATTAAAAACTTCAAAATAGCAATTTGCCTAAATTTTAACTATTTAGCATGAAAACTACAACATTTACAGGTGCAACTACAAAAATTGCTGGTCCATCAATAAACATATCCAAAATTTCTCTCGATTATTCTAAAATTTTGAGATTTGGAACATTGAATTAAAAATTGAAAAGTAGTTAATTACTTAAACTTTATCGTTTTATCATGGAAACTGCCAACTTAGAGAACATAACAGAAAATGTTAAAATTCCTAGTTTATTCTATAAATAAAAATTTTCAAAATTGTTTGTTACTCTAAAATTTTGATATTTAGAACAGTAAATTTTAGACTCAAAAGTAGCAAATTGCTCAAATTTTATCGCTTTAGTATGAAAACTGTCAAAAGATCGGAACTTAATAAAAAATGTAGAAAAGTTTTGGTTTATTTTACAAATAAAGATTTTTAAATATGTTTCCGTTATTTTAAAATTTTAACATTGAGATCAGTCGATTAGCAACTCAAAAGTAAACAGTTGTAAAAATGTCATTGCTCTAGCATTAAAACTGCCAAAATTACAGGATTTAACAGAAAATGTTAAAAATTTCTGGTCTATTCGGTAAATAAAAATTTTTAAAACTTGTTTCCGTTATTCTAAAATTTTGAGATTTGAGACAATAAATTAGCAACTAAAAAGTAGCAAATTGTCCAAGTTTTATTGCTCTCGTACAAAAACTGCAAAAAGTACAGGATTTAATAGAAAATGTTAAAAAATTTGGCCCATTTTAAAAATAAAAATTTTCAAAATTTGTCTCCGTTATTCCAAATTTTTAAGATTGTAAAAAGTGAATTAGCAATTCAAAAGTAACAAGGTGTCAAATTTCATCGCTCTAGCATTAAATCTGCACAAATTACAAAATTGAATAAAACATGTTGAAAATTTTTGATCCATCCTATAAATGAAAATTTTAAATTTGAAGATTTAAGACAGCAAATACGAAACTTAGAAGAAGCAAATTGCTCAAATTTTATCGCTCTAGCATTAAAACTACCAAATTTACAGGCGCAACCCTAAAATGCTGAAAAATTTTGGTACATTCTATAATGAAATTTGTTCCCATTTCTCTAAAATTTTGAAATTGTATTATTTAATTTATTTATCTTTGTCAAAAATGCCGCAAAATTTACTCGACACCTTCCCACCATCTGTTGAGCATCCATAACACTCTCCAGCACAGAAACCTTTTTTTGTACCAGCTGTATGAACAAAACCAATTCAATTAAAATTCCATTTAATCTCATTCTGCACGAGACGCTTATAAATACCCAGCAAACCATAAAAAAGAATGATTCTTCATAACATTTATAAATAAAGAGTAAACTGGAAGTATTTTTAGAAATGTAAAGAATGCCAGGCACTGAAAATAACTCGTTCAGTATTCGCGCAAAAATGTTGTAAAGTGGAACTAAAATCCGTTGTGGTGGTGCATTTTGGCTGCAAAACGTGTTTACACAAAATCCCGACACTTCATTAATGGCATTAGGTATGATCTGTCCATTTTGTAAAACATTCATTCAAATTCAGTCCATTAGCAAATGGAATATCAGAAAATGCAGAGCCGCCACCCAACGATAACACCCAATTACGCAATAAATTAGAAGAGATATTAAAGCTAATGTTGGTCATTTGGTGTCGAGAGAATCAAGCTTTAAAGCTCGTGTCGGCGCAGCGAAATGGTATTTTTTCTTTCAGGAAATTTTCTACATCACTAACGCTACACTAATGCGATGCTATTACAGTGATACGAATTTTCTTCGTAATAATGCTAACTTCACGAGGGTGAAAAATTACCTTAATTTGCTTTTGAGGCCAAGGTTAACCAGAGGTGCCAATTTGGCCAAGGACGCTTCGCTTCTAATACCTGAAATAACCAAACTAATCAAATTTTTTTTTAGAATGCGACAAAACCGTCGTAGTCCATCGCGAATCCGGAGAGTTCGGATTTCGAATTCACGGTTCAAAACCCGTTGTGGTTTCAGCAATCGAACCTGGAACACCAGCTGAAACTTCAGGACTTGAAGTCGGCGACATAGTTTTAGCAGTAAATGGAGTCAGTGTATTAGATAAAAGCCATTCTGAAGTCGTGAAGATTGCTCATGCAGGAAGCGACACATTATCACTGGAGGTAATATACACTTTTACGTGCAAACGTTCGCTTTGGCGGTTTTTGTTCGGGGAAATAACAGGTTCCATTAGGTTAAGTAGCAATATTTGTTTGGAAGTAACACCGTGAGGCTAAAATAATACAAGAAGTTCCTGGGGGAAATAAAGTCGGGTGGAACCGTCGGAGGTTATTGTTAGAAGGATTCGGAATTTACTTTGTTAAAATAATCAAAGGAAAGTCCAGAGAATTCCAAGCATCCGAAATATTTACAGAGAAAACTCCACAATGAAATTTAAAAAAATAATCTTAGAATCTGCAAAATGCAGGAAATGAGAGGAATCCAATAAACAGTCCAAAGAAATACTTTAAACATTCATAAACTCCTTTTTCCAGGTAGCTCGAACATGCTACGCCCTGAACACCCCCCAAGAAGAGCATTCCTCCAGCGCCCTTTACAGCGGTTACTTATGGAAACTTAGTGGTTACGCCAGTGGTACCATCACCAACAAATGGATCCGCCGTTGGTTTTGTCTCAAACAAAATAATTGCCTTTACTACTATAAGACTGATTCTGTAAGTACTTCAATTGCCACAAAGTCGTACCAATTTTCTCGTTCCAGGAAAAACAACCAGTTGGAGTGGTAATGTTGTTCGAGCACGACATCAAGAAGCAAAGCGACGACGACGAAGGACTATCAAAATCGTACAGATTCGTAATATACAAACCGGAAGCGGTACCGCTGTATCTGGCTGCTGACAATGGTACTTCTCTCAATCGATGGGTTGAAGTGATAGGACGGGCGATTAGTGATAGTCAAACTGTTGATGAGTTCTTGGAAAAAACCAAGAAGAATTTGTCTTCGTCGCCGAGTAACATAAGTAATCCTGATTGCTTCGGGTACTTGGTCAAGTTAGGGACGCAGTGGAAGTCGTGGAGTAAGCGGTACTGCGTTTTGAAGGACGCTTGTTTGTACTTCTACCAAGACGCAGCGGCTAAGACAGCCTTCGGTGAGTTGTTGTGAGGTGGTGACATTATCACAAAAGATTCTTTTAGGTGTTGCGTACCTCCAAGGGTACCGGGTTCAACAGTCCATCACCGGCAGCAAGAAACACGCCTTCGAGATCATACCGCCGGATCCGAGCAAAAAGCAGTTCTATTTCCACACAGAATCCGACGGTGACAGAAAGAGGTAATAACTTCGGTTGGTAGTACCGTCTCTAATACCATTTTCAGGTGGATCGCGGCATTGGAATATTCCATCGACAGGTGGCTGAAAATCCAGTGAACATATATCTGGGGAAATCGATGTTTACAATATCACTAAAGTAGATGCATGTTTTTATTTGAGGAATACTTATTGCTCAACTTCTATGTAAATTGATTTGTATTTTTGTTTATAATAAAACTGGTACTATATGCACTGCCATTACGAGAATAAAGACACCTTGGAAACACGTTTTTGACATGATGAAAAATCCAAGAGTCCAAAGAGTTTACAGTGTTTACAAGAAGGAAAAACACAAAAAAAAGTCGCGAAAGAACCAAAAACAGAATTAAGAAAGGCAGAAAAGATCCTAGCACGACGTGTTTTGTCGTACCCTCAAAGTCGCCCAATTTGCTCATAAGCTAAAAACGGTCGAGTTTTTCTATGAAAGCGAAAGTTGTAATTCGCTCACCCTCGCCAAAGAACTCGAAGGAAAAACTAATTAATCTCTTCCTCGTGTCTTGAGTAATTTGGTAGTGCTAGCATTTTTGAAAATCGAAGACTGTTTTGGGGATTTTTTCCCATGGAAACGCGTTTTGACAATGCCTCTCCACGACGAGGAAATTTTTACCAAAACCTCAACAGAGACAATCCAAGACCATGATGACTTCGAAAGGAAATCCAACAACGTCCTCCGAATCACCTCTATGGCGTGTTACTTCTTGAGAATGCCCTTCCAGCGAAAACTAACATTCATGACAGAACTGTCACGGAGAATCCGCAGTCTGGGCACCATTGCTCTTTTAATCAACACTCTCTACTCCACCACCGGTAAAATCAAGTCGTACTGCTTAGTCTCGTAAGTCTTTTCCTTCACTTAAATTGGTACTAAAATTTGGTACCAGGACCAATAGTATCATTTTCGACAAAGCTCCGTACGACCACTACAGGATGGTGGATCCGGTGATTCTAAATGAGTTCATCGCGGCGGATTTGCGGTGGTACGAGACGTTAGATGATCGAGAACAAGTCGCTTATTTGATCAGTAAGTAGTACTAGTGAGTGGTACTTACTTAGGTTTAGTTTTGTACCGACACTGCGGAGGAGCTCTGTGTCGATTGTTCTACGAGCGTCTTCAGAAGATCTACGCTTGTCGTTTACGCAAAGTGTCGGGGTCCCAGAAAAGTACCACAAAGACTGACGAGGAAAAAATCGAAATTGATTACACCGACTCCAAGCAAGAGAAAGTGACCAAGTTGACTGCAGCTTGGAACGACACTATTGCTGCGATGAGAAAAACCCTGTCGCCACCAAAAAAACCGAAGAAAACGAAGAAGAAAGCGAAAGGAAAAGAACAGAGTATTGACTGGGTACTGGGTATTTGCACACTTAATATGTTAGTCTCATGGTGGTACCACAGATCCAGTTGATGCCAATTCAGATCGTTAAGAAAATCTTCAACTATCTTGACAAACACACTTTAAAAAAAGCGAGCAAAGTCAACGCGTACTGGAAGTGGGCCATCAAGGAACTCCTCAAAGACCGGAAAACCTCCAAGAAACTAAAATTATTTTCTGGCACTCTTCCGGTTGACACCACCGTGAAACCCAAACTGAGCAACAAGCAACGACGTGTTAAAAAATTAGAGCGACGTGGAGCCATCTTAGACAGACTGCGTCTCGCAGACATGGAAGCAAACTTCTCTTCTGCTGTTATACTGGAGGCGATGAAAGTACGTTCTTTTACTCCTTGGTGTTGATTGAGTTAACTTCTAGAAAGACGAGATGTGGTGTGCTGATCGTCTGACGATTTTTCCAAGGGTGGTGCGGGGGAAACCTCTGATGGAGAAGAAGCCGCGGTATGTTGTTAAAGACGTGAATCTGATCTATGAGACGCAGGAGGATTCCGAAGAAGAAGAAGGTTCTATTTGGTTGAGTTTTAGTAGCAACACGTGAAATAAAAGAGATATTTATAAAATTAAAGGCGATCAGTATAAAATACGAGTACGAAAATATGCAAGACATTTATATATCAAAATTCCCCTTGGCATTGCGCGTAAATATTCGGACAAAACTCCTCCGCGAAAACGGCATAAGGCACTTTTTCCCCACACTTGACTTTCCTCTTGGAACTAAGTTTGTTCCACATGTGAATCACGTAACTCTTTTCCACCAATTTCCACATCTCCGGGAGATAACTCTCGTTAAAATAAGCCTCCCATTGGGGCCACTCCAGGGGGAAAAAAGTCTCGAGGGGGTAAACAGTGAAGTTCCCTCCACACTTCTTCTCACTTAGCTCACTCACATTGTCACTCCCACACTGACTTTTCGCCAAGTACGTAATAACCTGCGGACCATTAGCCCCCCAGACTTTCCCATCGAAGTTGTCTTTTAAATAGTCTAGACAAAATTGTGCAAGAATGTGTCCATCTCCTGTTGGTTCAAAACTGAGAACACTCGAACCAACGCTATGGTCAGACTCAGCTCCCGCAAAGTTAAGAGGTAAGTTTTCCAGGGATTTCAAGACGATGACGTCTAGGTCTAAGTAGATCCCTCCGTACCTCCAAAGAGTTAAAAATCTGAGAAAAAAAAGCCGTAATGACGATCTACCAACTTCTTTCGTACCTTAAAACATCACTGAGATGTGACACGAAGTAGGAAGATCCCTGAATTCGACCACTTCTCCACAGGTTTTCGACAGGACTCCCAGAGAAGTACTCCTCAACGTCTGCATGGCGGAGTCTCACGTTTTGGTACGACTGCAACACTTGGAGGAGACGATCCGATTCAGTTCCTTCGTGTTTAACAGTACCGGAAGATAAGTAGATGAGGTACACTTCCAGAGTTGGATTTTGTCGAGCTGCGGATTCAACAGCACAAGCTTCGCGTGGGGTAATCACGGTTTTACCACTTTTCTCCGAGTTTCTGCTGGTTTCGAGGAAGAAGATTGATTTACCTAAGTTAGGGCTGGAGTTCATTATGGAGGGTAAAAATTCGGCGTGCGAGTCGTAGTAAAACGTGTTGGTGCGGAAAATTGGTAAGATGTGGTAGACGGCAGCGATGGTGATAAAAAGAGCGAGGAATGTTATTGTAAACCGAGTTTTTAATGTGAGTGCCATTTTTGAAGTCTGTATTAGCACTGAGGAGAATTGTGTAAATAAAAGGAGTGGTAGTGATAAAGTTATCTTATCTCATATTTTGACAAAGATTAATAATCTGTTTAGATCAAGAGAGGAAAATGAAGTTTAGTAAATTCTTTTCCGAGCGCAATAACCCGCTTGTTCGATATCATCTAAATTATGCACGCTTCCTCTTACACGCGATAATCGAAGTTTACAAGAAAACGTCTCTATTAGCCCATTTATAACGAATCGGTGACCTAATATTTCCCACAGTGCAGCTGAAATTTAATATTCTCTTTATCTAGCTGTTATTACACAAATAACATTCTCTCTATTTATGTTTTTTATTGAACTCTGCTTTATCCTGTAAAGTAAAGACACGTCATGAACTTTACAGTGTCATTATAAAATCCATACATCCAGGCAAAGTTGATTTCAGTTGTTGAGAATTTTTTGCAGGATGATGACGCTCAGTCAGTTTTATCTTCGAGTTTATTTAATGAATAAAGACATTTTATGAGCGGAGTTATTTACTTGGAAATAGAATGGGTGGCTCCTTTTATTTTTTCAGGTTTTCAGGGAATTTGTTACTAAATTTGAATAAAAAAGCGATTTTTTTTTAATAAAGAGATATGTTTTTTTAATGGAAAATTTTCAATCGTTTCAATTTTGAAGTGAAACTGTTTAAATAGTAAAAATGAAGATAAATAATCGTAATATAGAGATGTAGGACAAAAAACACAAGGTAAGTTCTAATAAAGTCTAGAAAAAGGAAGGTGAGACGTGTTTACTTTTTTTCTACAAATAAAATAAAAAATAACTGTATTTGCTTAATGTCAATGTTAGTCCGACACTTTGCTTTGTTTAATTTTGGTTTGGTCAATATGTGAACCAATTCTCAAAACTGTGACCTTGCCATTTATATTCTGACGCCATAATTCCTACATTTGCTATCTCATGACTGAAAAATTTTAAAGGTTTTCTACGATTGATCCGTTTTTTGGAAATACCTGAAACCAAAGCGGTAATCTTGTAAACACAACTTGTAAATTTTCGAATTGTTTTTTCTGAGTGCTAAATCTTTTGAGATTTGTCATGTTGTAGATTTGGCATTTGACTAATTTACTAATGTTAAGCTGTTCTTTAAATGTCTCAAAAACCAAAACTGTAACTTTCTAAATATACAGTAAATACTTTGATTTTTCCAAACTAAAAAATTTTCTGAGTGCTATAACTTAGAGAGATGATACCTCATATCGTTGAAATTTAGTACATTTACTAAAATTAATCTATTCTTTAGATGTGCCAAAAACTAAAGCTCTAACTTTATAAATACAAATTTGGCGGTACATATTTTATTTTTAACAAATTCAAAAAAATTCGGATTACTTTTTCTGAGTGCCATAACGCAATTTGTCATCTTGTAGCTTTGACATTTGACAGATTTATTAATGTTAAGCCGTTTTTTAAATGTGCGAAAAAACAAAACTCTACCTTTCTAAATACTCATTTTGAAGTGTGTACTTAGATTTTGCCAAACTCAAAACTTTTTAGACTACTTATTCTGAATGTCGTAACTTTGTGAGATGACACTCCATAACGTTGAAATTTAGCACATTTACTAAAATTGATCTATCCTTTAGATGAGTTAAAAACCAAAACTCTAACTTTATAAATGCAAAATTAAAAAAAAAATTCTGAGTGCCATAACGAGATTTAACATTTTGTAGATTTGAAATTTGACAGAATTACTAGTCTTAAACTGTTTTTTAAATGTGTCAAAAACCACAAATCTAAATTTTTAAATATGTATATCTTTAGAGATATGTACGTACTTAGATATTGCCAAATTCAAAAATTTTTAAACTATTTATTCTACATGCCATAACTTTGTGAAATAGCATCTCATAGCTTTGAAACTTGGGTCATTTACTAAAATTAATCCATTCTTTAAATGTGCCAAAAACCAATACCACAACTTTATAAATACAAATTTGGGTGTGTTAATTTTTGACAAACAGATTACTTAATAATAACTGCCATAATTTCAAAATTTTATATGTTGTACATTTGATAGGACAAACAAACAAAAATTTCCCTATTACTTATATTTATATAAATAGAAATGAAGCTATAATTATTATGGGTGGGAAAATAAAAAAAATAAAAAAAAATGTTGTTGTCAGACAGAACACAAAGTTTAGTGGATTGAAAATGGAATTAATAAATCCGAAAAATTTACGTGACCACGATTTCTATTTATTTATTTAGATTTTTGGAACGAAAAACGGAATTTACTATAAAAAGTTAACAAAAAATAAGGATTTCCAAGCAATAAAACTGCAATCAAAAACTTTTTATTGCTACTGTTAACAGAACTAGTACAAAACCTAACATCTTCCCCTCCCTCTTTAACCCTATGATATAATAACTTTACAATACTGTTTTTAGGTAATCAGATATGTAAACCTTCTAATCTACAACAAAACTGAGCAATAAAACTTAACCCTACAGATATGATTCACAGATATGAAATCTCTTTGAGCACATTAAAACAAACTCCCACAATTCTCTATAACTCTTGGACAAAACTTCTGAGCAAAAACTGCATATGCAGACTTCCCTCTTGCTTCAACTTGTGTGTGAACACTATGCTTATTCCACACGTGCACCACATAACTTTTGTGCGAAATATTGAAGACTTTCTGGCTATCATCTTCATCGAAATACATTTTCCAATCCCACCACGATATGGGATAAAACGCTTCTTTTGGAAAAACTTTGAAACCTTGGCAATTCCTATTTAACATTTCTTTAGCTGTTTTAACACCACATATGTTTTGGAGGAGACGAGTGATGACTCCAGGACCATTATACCCCCAGTCATACCCCCGGAAATTTTGGCTAAGATCGTTGAGACAACGTTGAGCTAAATCGTGGCCGAGACCTTCCGGACTGAAATTGAGCACTCCTGCGGCTACGTTGCGTGAAGATTCGGAGCCCGCGTAGTTGGCAGGGAGGGACTCCAAGGGTTTTACGACGATGACGTCGAGGTCTAAGTAAATTCCTCCGTATTTGTACAGAGTCAAGTACCTAGAAGACAAATCAGAGTTGTGGTATTAAAAAGTGGTAATTACCTTAAGACATCGCTGGCGTGGGACTGCGCGTACCACGACACCTCGAGGTCTCCTTTCTTGTACAGGTCTTCAACTGGTGTTCTCTTGGTGTACTTCTTGTAATCCACGTGGTGGATATACACGTTGCTATAACTCAACAAAGCTTGGAGGAACCGATCAGATTCCGTTCCTTCAAATTTGAAGATTCCAGGAGATGCGAACAAGAGATGGACCTCGAAGTGAGGGTTGAGTCTTGCAGCGGATTCAACAGCACAAGCTTGACGTGCTGTTATGGTGATCTTTCCGTTTAAATGAGAGTTGCAGGAGGTTTCGTGGAAGAAAATTGACTTTCCTTTAGCAGGTTGGCTGTCTGATATGTCTGGAAGAGTCTGAGACTTGGTGTGATAGCACTGGATGCTCTCTCGAGGGTACAAGTAGTAGTAAAAGTGGTTGAAAATCGTGTGGTTCTTGGGCTGAATTACGTAAATCGTTGCTAAAACTAAACATGTTGCCAGAAGAGTTCTTCTTTGAAGATGGTGGAGCATTCTAGGAAGCGAAGAGGTTTGTGGAGAACGTTCTCAGTGGCCACATCTGGAAGAAATAGTTCGGTCAAAAGGACGCGCAATAACATGACAATCCAAAGTCCATAAACTAAAGGTTCTTCAATCTGATAAAAATGAACAAAATTTTAGGCGCAGAAAGACTTTGGAGTTAGAATTCTGTTGGCAACCCTGTTTGAGAGGTAGAGGAGACCTCAAAATTACATTAAAAAATTAAAGCTTCTTAGTAACGTTTTTTGATAATAAAATTTATATAGATACCTTAAAAAACAGTTCCTCTCTTCGTGCTTAAATATGTCTTCTAAATATGCACATTTCTCAAATTTTGAGCGTTTGAGAGCGTCGCGGATGCTCCCCACATCCGTGATAACGCATTCTTCTGTCATTCAGAACTCATTAAAGCATCGTCAGTGCTTATCACACCACTTCCTGTAAATAAAAACTCAGAATTACAGAACACAAGTTACGAGATTCTAACCACTCACTTCGTATTGTCATATTTGGACGAGACTCCAGATCGGTCTGAGGTATTTTATTGATCTGAGGCACCCCTAGCACGAGAGGATGATGTAAAGGTTGCCACAGATGCAGAGTTTGCCTCGCTATATCTCCAAATATTGATTTTAAAAGGGTAATTAAAACGAAGGGAAGTTTTCTGTTTGATCGGGACAAGAAGATGAATGATATGAAGGTTATTAATTTTTGAGTTAGAATGTTGACAAATGGGATGTTAAATATTTGAGAGGGTGGGATTAGAGAGATCGATGATTGGGGTAGTAAATACGAGGAGTGTGAAACAATAGTTTTTAGTTTGTTCTTTCTTAGATTTCCAAATTTTCTTGTATTTTTATTTTTATCGAATGTTTATCTATTATATGTAGACTTTATGTGACCTTCAACTTTTAAGATATTATCTTCCTTTTTGAATATAAAATTTTTTGATTTTTTTTTCCAGAAATTATTATTCTCAGATTCAAACTTTCCAAATCTTAGATTCAAGATTTTCTGATTTTTAAATTTACGTAAGGAGTTCAAAAGTCTACGATATCCATTTTTAGATTTTATATCTGAAGATTTAACATTTCTGTATTCGTTACTCTCAATTTTTTGATTCTTAAAATATTTACTCTCAGATGTTTCAAAGTTTTTTTCGGGTTTTTTGTAACCGTTTAAGAGCTGGAAGGCTTTATTTGTCACCAACCAAAAATCAATTTGCAAAGAACCACCAAATTTTGAATCAAAGTCATCCTAAGAAATTTTGTATTATTAAAAAATTATATTAATTTTGAACATTTATTAAAAATTTGTTTCCTCTTCGATTTTTAAACGAAATTCTACTGATTTTAGTGACAAATGCATCTCACAAAGTGTAAAATGTTAAATTTGAACTTATCTGAAAAGTGTCTTTCCATGCAGTCAGTAGATATTAATTCAGCAGTGGCGTTTTAAAGACTTCAAAGATGCTTTACTGCTTTGTTATATTAAGTGCCGCAACAATAAAATTTCAGGAAGATTCTATTTTAGTTTGCTTTATTAACAGATCCAAATTACAAAATTATAGCACAAGCAAGTCATTTTTTACAAATTTTTATATTTAACCCAAGCAGAAAAATTCCAAAAATTTTCTCTTTAATGCTGTAATTTTGTTAGATGTGGTGCTATAGCATTGTGATTTGGGGAAATTGTTGTGTCAAAACAGAAAAATTTTGGGAAGATAATATTTTGATTTGCGCTATTATTTGTGTCAAATCAAGAAATTATAACTCAACCAAATCAATTTTTAGACGTTTTTGTTCTCAAGTCGAGAAAAAAATTAGAAAAATGCTTCTTAAATGTTGTAATTTTTTCCATTAACTGTCACAACAGTAAAATTTCGAGAGGAGTCTAATTTCATATTTTTTTAGTAATTGTACCAAATTACAAAATTATTGGACAAGAATGTAAATATTTAGAAATTTTTGTTTTCGAGTTAAGCTAAAAAATTACAAAATTTTTTCTTAAATGCTATAATTTTGTAATATATGCAGTGCTACAACAATGAAATTTAGGGAAAATATTATTTTGATCTTCTTTATAAACTCTTTATTAACTTACACAAAAATTACAAAAAATTTGCTTGTGCGCCACTGATTTTAAATTGAACAAAACTCGAGTTGCTGGTTGCTTAGGAAACAAGTCATTACAGGTGCGTTTTTGCCAGTGGTATAGAAAGTGCTTTTAAAAAAACACTCTGTATATACAGGGTGATGAAAAAAGCGCCCATGAGAGGAAGTACTATGTTCTTTTTATTTAAACCATCTCAGAAGTCAAAGCAAAATTAATTTAAACCCATTCCTTTTTACAATATGGATTTATTTCAAAGAAAAAACTTGGCAATGCTGCCTCAACCCTTTCTAATAAAATTTTACATTCGGCAGTTTTCTTAACTAAGCAACTAATACTAAGAGCTTTACAATGTTGCAACATTGAAAAAATTTCTGTAAAGCCAAGAAATGGAACTTTTAACAGTTTAAAAACATGGTTTAAAGCACTTTTTGTTTTTTTTTTATTCAGAATTTTATTAACTGTAAAAAATGTGATGTTTAACAATGAAATTGTTAAAAAAGTTTATCCAAACAGAGTTTCATTATTTATAAAAGAAAACTTCGAATTAGCTGCAACATGTTAGATAGAGGCGCCGTTTTTTCATCATCCTGAATAAATAAATTAAAATTTTAACATTTTACAATTTCTGCCTGATACATCGGTTTTTGGGCTATTTTTACTATGAAGTTAGCTTCTGCGATCGACAATTAATACACTCCTTGCTTACTTTCTGTTAGTAAACAGAAATACAATTTTTATTATTTTTTTTTACATTTTTAACGTTTTCTGTACCTAATGGTATTTTAGTAATTTGTTAATATTTTTTCAAGCAAGACTACTCAGGTTACTTTAAAATTGATCTTTAAAAATAAACTTTTTTAATTAGAATTTAATTTTGACAAAATATTCTTATTTATTTTGGATCAGTATAGATCGAAAAGTGTTTTAGTGAAGCAAGTTATGAGACGCAACCAATAATGTGTATTGTTAGTAAAAATGACCTAACAATCTTCCGCTATCTCTAAGATTTCGCCACCTTTCCAACACCCAAAAAGAGCAAAAAATTCCTATCAATTCATTGAACTCTGTCCCTGAGCACCACATTTCGGCATGTCTGATTGTTGACATCTTGAACTTTGTTCATAAAAATCGTCCAATTTTTTCTAACAAACAAACTCAAATCTGTACCATCGAATTAGAACTAATTCTAGTAACAACGTGGGAATGAAACTAGAACTAATCAAACTACCCTAGTTCAATAAGACGATACAATATTAACTTATAACATTCCTAGGAGCATAGGTCGCTTCTGATAACGTTAATCGCACATGTCATAATTTTTATTTTAACAGTTCCACTGAGTGCTTTCGTACCATTTTGAGGCAAAATGTTGGATTTCTTTGCTACTTTCGGAGTCTTTTATCTCACCGCCTCTTTGCTGCCTCTCTTGGCTATCACGTACCTTGGTAAGTTATAATCAAAGTTTTGCGTCGCATTTCAGGAGCATTACTGGTTGCCTACATCACATTCTTTACAGTTCTTGGTGTTAGTCACCGGCTCTGGCTCTTCAGCATCTCGATCCTCCACCCCCAGGTCGAATTCATCAAAACGATAACAGTGCGCACTCTTCTTGATACCCACAGGAATCAAGGGATTATTTCCGTGCTTCTCTCTATTAAAGGGCAAGCGCAACCTGAAGCGGTGCGACGCCACCTCCAGGAGGTCGTTCGGAGACGCGATAAATCCGGGAATCTCGCCTTTCCGAGACTCCGCCATTGTTTGATTGCCCGTTGCGGAACATACGCGTGGGAAAGAGCGAAGTTTGATCTGGACCAAAATGTTACTGTCGCTCCTGTGAGTTATAAAGGTCGCGCCGTCACCGAGTTCAACATCCAGGAGTATGTCAGTGAGATTGTCTCAAAGTATCTTCCTCAAAGTACGCCTCCATGGCAAGTTATCATCATACCATCATCAGAGGATCATCATTACATCTTGTTGAAGTTGCACCACGTCCTGTTGAACGAAGGGTTGAATATTGGGGATCTCTTACCGTTGATACCTCCAACGAGACAACCAGGGTAAGTTGAGCAAGTCGAGGGGTAATTAAAAGGTGTTGTAGATCTTTCACGTCGAGCAGTCCCTTGGTCGAGGTGCTACCAAAGTCCGAAGCCATTCCAGAGTTGAAACAACGCGTCAGCGAAGAAGTGGCGAACTTTTGGAACGAATTCGTCTCGAACTACGACCCTCTAGAATGCACGGAACTGCTCAAGACAACTCCAGGGGTTTTCCAATTCCAGGCGATCTTCTTGGTGGCTGTCATTTCCGCCATGAAGGAGTCGCGAAAAGGGTTTCGGGTTATCCACAACGACGTCTTCTCCAAGATGAGATTCGTGGTCCTCACCCTCAAACGCGAATGCAAGAAGAGGAAGATCACACTTGGTAACTTCGGGAAGTCGATTTTAGTCACGTTGGACCCTCGCAGTGTCGTGAAGATGCTCTTCAAGTTTTTCAAGGTTGTGTTAACATTACCGATTCGCTTCAATTTGAGGCTCTTCAGAGAAGTGGGGGCTCTCTACTCCTGCGCGGTGTATTCGTACTGTCAGTACAACGACACCATCGTGGGGGCTCTCTATAACTACATTCCTTTGCTTTATCTTTGTGCGAAAGAGGTTCTCTTCTATGGAACAACAGTGTTCAAAGCTCCTCGTACCATCATCGAAGACATTCTCCTCCAGAAGGAGTCCTTCCAAACTATTACTCTATGTGGAAGAAAGTCAGTCGCGTGGTCAGAGCCTGTTAAAACCGACGTCATCCAAGCCATCTCCAAAGCTACAGGAGTCTCAACCATCGAGATCATGTTAGCGGCAATCTCCGCTTCCATCTCAAGATACTTCATCCACACCAAGCATCTCATCCCTGATTCTTTGCCCATGGCGATACGCAACATCAATTCTAACTATATCTTTGGGACGGGTCCTCACCTCAAGCCTGAGGACTCCGTCAGCGGGATTCTTTGTATAAACCTACCAATCCTGGACCCGGAGAAAGAAGTGTCAATTCTGGAGAACCTCGTCGATATTAAAAGTAATTTCAGAGCGTCTTTGGACAAGCAGGGGCTCTCTCATTTACTTAGTCTCGCGCAGACCAAGTTCGGGTTCTTGACTAAGATCCTCCCATTGTCCCTTCTGGGAGTTTACCTTCGCTACCTCTCGAGAAAATACGCTGTTTCTGTGACGGAAATCACCAGCAGGTACCCCAATGTGAGCCAGAGAACCCTATGGGGCCAAGAAGTCTCCAGTGTCATCTACTGGAGGCCCCCTCAAGCCAACTCTAGTATGTCCCCTCCAACTGTGTTGATTTGATCTCTTGTTTTTATTTTTAGGTGTGTCTTTATGCCTCAACGAGTACGCTGACCACGTCAGATTGGGGGTGATGTGCGACTCCCAATTAGCCCCCCATCACCCCATTCTAGCTCGTGGATTCCCGGAGTACATCCACGACTTATCCCGCTCTGCCGGTGTTGTACTTCCCTAATAAATCCTTACAAAGTTACAAGTCTTTAACATTTTGAGAACCACTGGACGAGTCGACGCACTCATTTTTAACGTTCGTCGAATATTGACACAGTCGCTTAACATGTGAATTGTAGAAAGTTGGTACAATTCTTACTAAATTATATAAGTTGGTATTTCTAATTTACACGAATTCCGATAAATCAGTGGTGCCAATTGGTTTTTTTTAGGTGAGAATTAACGTTCAAAGTGGGTAAAATGCGCAGAAATGTGGATTTTTTTAAAGTGCGGTAAAATCCAGTTTTCACTAGATTCTACACGCAACATTTTTAGACATTGATTATCAGTGGCGGAGGTTTAAGGGTAATAAAAGGGATTCGTTTTGACAGAAATGACTTTTTGAAAGTGCGATAAAGAGAACGATTGTATTTTCTTATCTCAGTTGCATAAGTGTTATTGGATAGAGCGCGATAAAACTGTTTGCGGCTGTTAAAACTAAACTTGATACGAACTACATAATTATTGCACTTTTCTGGGAATTTGTATCGCGCGATAACGTTTTTACGCGTGTTTTACCCATTTTCGTTCCATATAAACAAGAGATTAAAGAATTATGTTGGTAGCTCCGTCCCTGTGGATTGAAACTAAATATTCTTGATACGCCTCTTTTTATTTTCTGTCACGGTAAGACTGAACCAACTAGCTAAGACATACGTTTATTTTCCCGTGACGCACTTACGTCAAAAAATTTTTATTTGGGAATTTAAGATTTTAAAACACTAGCTGCGACATACGTTTTTTGCGCTCTGACCTACTCGAGTCTTATTTTAGGTTTAATTAAGTAATTACTAATTACATTCACCTTGAAATTTGTAAACAGAGGAATGATAACAAATTTGTTGAGTAATGTAGAGAACCTCATTAACGAAATGGTTAAAATTGTAGCATAACGGAACCGCTCGCATTTCTGTTTCTTTCCATGAATATTCAATGAGGTCTGCAATTATCGATAGATTCCCACAACCTTAATTTCACCTAAATCCAGTTCTAACTGGTGTTGGATCTAATCCCGTCGCTTTGATAAAACGATGAAACGATGAAGGTATTTGATAATTTGAGCAACTCAGCGGAATCTTAGCTTGGGAGACAATAAATTATGCTTATGTAATTTATTACGGTAAATTTATTGTTCCCCGAAACTCTTTTATAACGTAATTCTGACTGGATATCACCGGTGTGACGAGGACGACATAAAAATAAACCGATATGCTCCTATAAATAATTTTTCAAGTCAAGTCCAAGCCTGAAGGCCAGAAACTAAACCAGTCCCCAATTTGAATGCTTTCAGAATGCTGCAGTAATCCAGTGCCTTCCAAGAGCCTGAAACTACAACAAGGTAAACTCTCGTTGCTTCTTCACTTGTTTTAACATTTCTTGTAGTGCCACGGCGAAATGCCTTTTTAGACTTTTTCGTCCAAGTGTCTTATCTTCCGGTAATTGATGAAAAAGCACGTCAACATTCGTTCTACTTCTTCACGAGCCACTGAACTAAGTAGAGATCCCAGATTAAGACACCGTTGGTCAAGACGATAAAATGACACATGTGGCTGTTTCTTTAGACGATGTTAGTGAAGAAGACTCTTGTTTAACGAAGAAACCAAAGATCCCCGACGGAGGATGGGGATGGATGGTCGTGTTCTCATCTCTGGTCATGTCTTTGATCCAAGATGGAATCAGTTTTTCGTTCGGCACCCTCTACACTGAGTTCGTTGATGAGTTTGAAGCTTCCAAGTCCACCACTGCATGGATCGGCAGTTTGTTCCTCGGAATTCCACTTCTTTCAGGTCCTTTAATGAGCGCCCTCGTAGATAAATACGGCTGCAGAGCCATGACGATCCTCGGCGGATTAATCTCTGCGTCTGGTTTCATCCTCAGCTTCTTCGCGAGGAGTATTGTAGTCATGTACTTCAGTTTTGGAATCGTCTCCGGGCTGGGGCTCGGATTGACTTACATCACCGCGGTGGTGTCCATCGCGTTTTGGTTTGATAAGAGAAGAAACTTGGCTGTGGGGCTCGGGGCTTGTGGTACTGGAATCGGGACTTTTGTCTACGCTCCCTTTACCACGATGCTCCTCTATGAGTTCGGTTGGAGATGGACTGTGATCCTCCTCAGTGGTACCTTACTGAACATGTGCGTCTGTGGGGCTCTAATGAGAGACCCTGAGTGGATCATCGAACAGAACAAATCGAAAGCCCCCAGTAAAGCGAGTTCTATAGCCAATGTCTCCATGGCCAACCAAAAGCTCGAACTCGACACAATTCGTAACTTCTTGAAGAACGGAAAGGATGCTGAGTACGTGTTGCAAACACTCGTAGCGTCCGTGGAGAGAGAAGATAAAAGCCAAGAACACCACCAGTCAGTTATTAATTTGCCAACGTTTGTTAAACAAAACGAAACTGTGAGTACTCGGCGCAAGAAGTTGATGACACGAGTGGTTTCTTTTAGGTACCTGCAGAAGTTTTGGATCAACTCCATGACAACAAAAAGTTGTATAATATCATCGTGGAAAACTACCCAAGTCTTCTTCACTGTCGGAGCACTTCAGAGAATGGTCTTAACAAAATAAAGGATCGGAGGCTCAGCGGGCGCGTTCCTGTGACCTTTTCTTTGAAAGTGAAGAAGACGGAGAAGCCTAAACTCACTCATCAGGTACTTTTAAGGTGTTTTAATTGAGGTGTCTCAATTGACTTGAGATTTTAGACTTCCTTGCCTGAGCAATCCACTCTGGAGCCTCTAATGAAAAAGGCTGTGAAACCGGACACGACTTCATGGCTGGTAAAACAATTCAGTACTACCACCCCTCAAAAAAATTATTTTAAAAATATGAGGTTTCCCAGGCATTCTATACACCGAGGAACTGTGTTGAATAGAAATAAGTACACGCTGAGGGCCTCTAGCTGTCCTAACATATACAGAGTGTCTATGACTTCCCTTCTGAGAGATCACGACGAGGTAAGACAAGTTTCTTTGTCTTCTCTTCTGCATCTTACCATTCCAGCCATGGTACTCAGGTGTAATTAAACAAATCAATCTTTTCGACGAGTTTCACTTCTTTCTCATGTCTGCTTCGACTCTCGTTCTCTTTGCTTGGTTCATGACGCCTTACTTCTACTTAGTGGACCACATGGAGTCAGTCGGGTACACCAAAGACGAAGCTTCTTACGTTTTGTCTTCAATTGGTGTTGCTAACACCATCGGAATGGTAAGTTGTTGGTAAGTTTTTGAACAATGGTAACAGAGTTGCAGGTGATTCTGGGATGGGCCGGCGACCAGTCTTGGTGTAACGTCTCCAAAACTTACGGAGTATGCCTCATTATCTGTGGGGGCTGCTGCTCAGCGTTGTACATCTTCACACACAACTATGTTCTAATACATGTCTTCGGCGCTCTATATGGGTTGTCTCTAGCCAGTTCTTTTTCTTTCACGCCCATGATTTTAGTTGAACTACTTCCTTTGGATACTTTCACTAAAGCGTACGGACTGACTTTGTTGTGTCAGGGCTTGGGACACTTAGGGGGGCCCCCTGTAGCAGGTAAAAGCAACCTAATAGAAGTAAAGTCACCAAATTTTGTTTCCAGCGCTAATAGCTGATATAACTCATAGTTGGAGCATCTCTTTTCATCTATCGGCAATTTGGATCGTAATCTCAGGAATTCTTATTTTGGTGATTCCTTATACAAGAAATAGGAGGATGTTGGGGAGCGGACTGGTCGAGAAAGAAGAGAACCCATGACGGCTTATTCTTTGGTACTTAATTTCCAGTATTAACACTTGAAGCACCTTTAGATTTTGAAACTCTGTACTTTAATAGATATCTAAGTTGAGTTTTTCTTTGACTTTGACAAGACGTCAAACTTAAACGTAATGAAGAGAGTAATCTTTCTCCTGTGTGCTTTTTCCGCCACCGCCTCTCCAGTAGCCTACATCATCCAGAAGAACCAACACAATCCCATCAATCTCTTCGGAACCTGCATAATCCTCACCGAGAAGCTCGTTCTGACAACAAACCATCCTCTTTCAACCTCCGTCGTTTCCAATCTGTGTATTTTACCAGCGCTCAACATCAAAGACCTCAAAGAAGATTATATAAGAAACTTCTGCACCAGCGTCAAAACGATCCACTTCTCTTCGAACCTCGCTCTCATTGAACTTGAAAGCGACATCATCTTCTTGTACCAAATTAACACAGCCATTTTACTACCCTCCAACACCTCTGAATCAACTTCTTGTAAAATTGTCTACCACGAGCGTGACCATCGTCTTCGATACGTGACAGCGCAGAAGTTGGAGCCTGTTAAAATATCCGGCGAAGATGAGGTTGTCTTGAGGACCGGAAGAGATTTTTGCGTTCAAGATAACGGGTTGCCTGTGTTCTGTAATTCAGCGGTTGTGGGATTGTTTTTTTACCAGAAGGAGGCGTCGAATTGTTGTGTTAATATCTGCAGCAATATATCGGTAGTGACTATTGTTAAATTGGGGGAAGAAGTTTGGGAGTTGTTGAAAGGGCGAATTGAAGCGAGGGGAGATAATGGATTCGGAAAGTTTGGAGAAGTTGAGGGTGTTCATTAAAGTTGAATTGGGGGATGGGGGTAAATAAATTAACTTTCAAAAGTGGTTTTTGCCTGGAAGATATGCAACCCAAATTATGCCTATGACGCATAAGATCCTAAGGGTCGGTTTATACAACAATTTAATTGAAATTAAGTTAATGTTGCAACTAATTTAACGATTGCTGACATTTGATTGACGGAAGAACGTGATTTTACGAATTTAATCGCAATTAAAGATAAGATTTAGCTTCTGTAAAGCGGCCCTAAGCGTTTTTATTTTAATTTGTAACAAAAATTATGACTATAGCCCATTATTAACTTAAGTTATGTCATTATGTCTGTAAGTACAACTCATGCATGTCTTAAAACAGAATGACTGTAGTTGAGAAAATCAACAAGTGTGCCTTGTTCAATTGACAGCCTGTAATCAAGTCGTTCAATTCTCCACTTTAACTTTAATACAGGCCTACCAACTTGTTAACCAAACGAGCATTTCTGTCATGACGTCATCCTCGACTAATCTGAACAGTTTGAGGACCTCTGTTCGCGCATCCCCACCACACGCAACGCTCGTCTGTTGTCTTCTGTGACGTTTCTCGAGCAGTTTTCTCGAAACTCGTCGCTAATTCGTTGTGAAGGCTCGTTTTGCTCGTTTTGTGTGAAATCTCCATTGATAACATAACCAAACATCGTTGAAATTTCGTTTTTCGTGGCGATTCCCACCGAAATCAAGTGTGCTTTGTGTGGTTTGTGTGGTTACCATCACAGCTCACTAGATCTGGTTTTCAAATTCGGAGACAAGAGAAAGCTACTTTTTGAGACAAGTTCCATGACGATGGTTGCCGTTTTTTAGCATCGTTTTTGGAGAAATTTTACATTTTCGGTAAGTTGAATTTTCGTACTAATGACTGGGACTGGGAGGTGAAATTTTTGGTACAAGGAGTTACGAAAAAACGTTACGTCGTTATGACGTCACGACGGATTTGTGACGTCACTTTTTTTATTTTTATTTTTTATTTGAGCTTGAAGGTTTTGTTCCTCGCAGAATTATGACGTCCAAACCAAGAGGGGCTTTGCCCGTTTCCCGGATTATGACTATAATGAAGAGTTCTTCAGACGCTGAGAATATTGGTAAAGAGTCTTCGCCCATGATGGCTAAAGCGGCGGAACTCTTTATAAAGCTTTTGGCCCATGAAGCTTACAATTTGACGAATAACGGGAAGAAATTAGACTATAAACACATTTCGGAGGTTGTGAACAGGGATAACCGATATGAGTTCCTGAGGGACATAATGCCGAAGAAGATTACATACGCGGAGTATAAGAGGTTACAGGGCGTCCAAGAAAAGGAGGAGAGCACGTCTGAAGAAGAGTCCGACTCTGACGAGACTGGGAGTGATAGTCAATAAATCTGATTTTTGTATGATTTGTTTGTTTTTTGAATCTCCCGCCATTCTGGAGCGCGAAATAAGAATCCTGAAAGAACGAGAAACTGTTGGTCTCTTCTTTTTCAATGCGGAACGTCCACGTGTCGCCGCCTCCCCCCTCCCCGCTCATTCTTGCAAACAACAAGGGCGGAATTTTCCCTGCATCGAACGTCCCGGCCCCGCCATTTCGCTATCGATTCGTGGTTTTCAAGGTTGTAAGCTGCGGAAGCAGCGCGCTAAAAAAGGGGCTCAATGTGTTTTACAAGACATCTGTAGAGTTGTCAATATTGCCACTTTGATACCAACGGGGAGATATGAGCTGACAGTTTGTCGATAGTTTCACGTTACCAGCAGACAGAGCAGATGGAATTACATTGGAAGAGGGGTCATAAAACCATGGAAAGTCTTTTAAATGCTCGGAGAGATGAAGCCTTTGGAATGGGTACAAATCAATTGAAGCGATTTGGGGGGCACTTGAAGGACGGTATCTATAATAAACATGACATCAGGATTTGTTTCGAAACGTAAACCGTAAAATGAAGAGCCATCAATACACAGAGAATTTATAGCCACTTTGAGGAAACTTCTGCGAAATGTGCTGGCGCGGTTATGACGCGTATTTATGTTTTCAGTCTTTTTATGTATTAGATTCGGGTTTTCTGCCACTTTATCGGAATGAAAGTCGTTTTCCTCGCATAAAAATGATCAGATTTTAATGTAAGCGATGGTGGATGCGCCGGGTTTGGTCCTTTTACAAATAATTTTGAATTTTTTCACTTTCTTCAATCTCTAGTTCTGAACTAATGCAAATGGAAATTGAGCTTTGCATCAAACTGGGTGCATATCTGCACACTCATTAAGATAACTTTTATTTTGCCCACTTCAAGTGCGTTAAACCGTGCCGTCTAACGACACAATTTTCTTGGCTATCGTTATCTTTCCAAATTCCAACGTAAACAAGCTCGTGCAGAAACGGCACGTTTCTATTTCAGACCAGATATCTTGCAATGTTGGCTTAGCACACAGTTCTAATTAAATTCAAAGTGTCCACACGTGGAAAACTAGTGACGTAAGTAGTGATGTCAAGATAAAATGTCAAAGGACACGATAACGAATCAATCGTTATCTTACGTTTTAAGGAAATAGTTTTTGTTCCAAAGTGCCGTGATTAGGCTGTTATCAGCGAAGGACGTTACTCTTTCTGAAACCAGACGAGAGGTGAACCAGTGTAGTACCACATTCCGTGGTAACACCAGGATGAAATCTCGATAAAATCCCCCAGAAGTCTCAATCTTGAACTTTATCGTTTCGAGAGGGACTTGACATAGCTCGGGATCTCTTTTAATCTTCAACATTGTGAAAAAGCCGCGTTATCATGCCCCCACCACGTCCACGCCACTGCTCTCCTAAATGATAACACAAAAGAATATAAGTGGAATGGATCTAGCATATCAGAAGACACATGTCCGTTCTGTGTAAACAGGGTGCTAAATTTCCGCCGAAAAACAGTGCCAGTGTTGTGACGTTATTGATCTCTGCGAGTTTCGGCGGCGGCGACTGGGGGTGTTTTCAAAATGGATGATGTCAAATTGGCGGTCAGTACAAATCGATTTGAAACATGAGGTGCGCAGTAAAAAGGCTTTTGTTTGCTCGTTGTTGCGACAATTGGGTTTTGTCGGGCAGTCATTACTTTATCAGGGTGTTTGCGGAGGAACTGGAGCGAGGATTGTGTGGAAATTGAAAGCGTTTTTGGGAAAATCGAACGCAGGAAAGCCTTGGAAATGGACTGAATTTAAGGTCGAAGTCGTATATTATTATGCGGAGCAGGAAATCCGATTGCGGAATTTTTTATCTATTTTCAACATTGTGTTTATACAGGTTTACAACAATGAAAATTATCATTGTGATCGTAAATGATGGAATTTATGATACGGCGGACGATAATGCACTCAATAAGGAATCAAAAATAAATCGTTTAGTATCTACAATGAGTTGTCACAAGGTGAAATCTCGTAATTTATATCCTTGATTCACAAACAATCAACTGTGAAGTGTAATTATTGTGTTTAGAGTATTTCTAGTTTTGGCTTTCTTTGGGATTTCTTAGACTTTCCCCGCACTTTTGTTAGTAAGAGTTTGAATTAAACATCCCGAATTCGTATTCATGTAAAATTTATTTCGGTCGATATCTTGCTTATTTGTGGAACAAACTTAAGTTACTGGTACTCATTTTTCGCAGGATTTCTCGCAGAATTCAAAACTATTTTAATTTTTCTCATAGATCAACAAATAATTGAATTTGAAGCGATTGAAGTTTCAAATGGTTCCGATCCTTAAAAGTGCGATTGATAGAAATATGCGGTTTGCGCTATCGGTTTTCTTGCGCTTTTTTTGCTCCTAATCCGCTGTCAGATGTCCAAAGTTCGATGGACGTAATTTTTAGAAAAAGTTGACTTTTTTGTTTTTTGGCCGTTTCTTGTAAACTACTAGTTCTATCGATTTGAAATTTGACCAGTTGATAGATCTCGAGTTGCGTTTTCGATTGTTGTATAACTCAAAGTTGTTAAACGTCGTTTTTGGTCTGAAAGAAATCCTTGAAAATTACCCCAAAACGACTCTCTGACAACCGAATTCGGCCAATATCTCGTTTATTTGTGAACCAAAACTAATGTTATCGTGCCTATTTAACGCCAAATTTTGCGCTGAATCCAAAACTGTTCTAATTGTTCTAATTTCTTCCGTGGATCAACAAATAACTGAATTTGAAGCGATAGAAATTAAATGGTGTATTTTTTTCGATTCATAACTCCGAAACTATGATAGAAAGATCCGATTTGCGCTATCGTTTATTACCCGTATTTGCTGCTCATAATTTACTCTCAGATATCCAAAATTCCATTGTTTTCGAAAAAATATCCGACTTAATCGAAGAAAAATTTTGAACTTTTGATTTTTTGACCGCCACTCGTAAACTATTTGCCCTACCGATCTGAGATTTGGCTAGTTTATAGATCACGAGCTGCTTTTTTTATTGATAAATAACTCAAAAATATTAATTTAATAATTTCGCTCCCAAAAAGCTCTTTTAAAATGATCCCAAAAAGACCCTCTGATAACCTAATTCGATCAATATCTCGTTTATTTGCGAAGCAAACTCAAGTTATTGGTGTTCATTTATCGCATAATTTCACACATATTCCAAAACTGTGTGAATTTTTAACGTGCGGTAATAAATAACCGAATTAGAAGCATTTGAAATTTTGGTTGGTCGCCAAAGGGCAAACATTCTGAAGCTCCGAAATATTTAGTGCTCGATATCTTCGTAACTATGACAGATAGAAAGATGTGGCTCATGCCATTGTTTTTCTCGTTCTTGGATCAATAGGAAACTTTGGAAATTTTTTTCAAAAAATTGTGCATGTAAACCTAATTCGGTCGATATTTCGCTTATTTATTCAGCAAACTAAAATTATTGGTGCTTATTTTACGCAGAATCCAAAACTGTAATTTTTCCCGTAACTCAACAAATAACTGAATTAAAAAAAAAAGTTACGGAGAGTAAATTTTTAATTACGACAGATAGAATTATGTAGTTTTCGCCATCGTTGTTTTTCTTGCACTTTTGCTGCTTACATTTCGTTTGCAAATATCAAAAATTCGATGGACTGAAATCGATCGAATGAAAATTTTTGAATTTTTGGCTTTTAGGCCGCTATTCGGAAATTAATTGACCTACCGATCTGAAATTAAGCCAGTTGGTTGATCTTGAACTGCTCTCTCGATTGATGTATAACTCAAAGTTATTAAACGTCGTTTTTGCCCCGAAAAAGTTCCTTGAAAATCACTCTAAAACGACCCTCTAAAAACCTAATTCGGTTTCGTTTAATGGAGAAGCAAACTTAAGTAATTAATGCTCATTTAACGCAGAATTTCACGGAGAATCCAAAACTGGATTAACGATTCACACACGTCAACAATTAACCGAATGAGAAGCGTTTGAAGTTTTGGGTTTTCGCCAGAGGGCAAAAATTTTGAAGCTTCGAAATATTTCATGTTTGATATCTCCGGAACTACGACAGATAAAAAGATGCGAAAAAAATACTCCAAAACCTGGAAATGTTTGAAAACCTGACAATGGCCGAGTTAGGCCAGTTCTCTTGAAGAAATCCAAAAAAAATGATGAAACCTGACAGTATTGCAAACCAACTCCATCTGAAAGATCTGAATTTGTCGACAGATTTTCAACAACATCCGCCTGGTTTCAGTGTCATTCATTAATGCTGTAACCTACATTTTGTTGCCACATCGAATTGACATTATATTTTAACAATAAATTCTAATCAGTGCTCAAACGAAGCAGACACTTAAAATTAGTCGGGATTATTAGCTCCGTTCTGGAAGAATTTCGAGTGAAATTTTCCTGCAATTAAGTCATGTGAGTAAGAAACTCATTAATTAGTTCGCGTGTGGCCATTTTCGTTTGAATTATAATTATTTCGAATGAATAATAAATAATAAGAAAAGTTGGACGACGCTCAAGGAGAAATTTCTGTTTGGGTCAAATCAGTCATAAATAAAAGAAAAATATAAATAAAAGCCAAAATTACGTCAAGCTTATTTACACTTTTTTCATGGAAATTCTAAAATTGTCTGAGGTTTCACGTAAGTAAACAGAGAAATTACTACAAGTCCCACTTTTGTTCCAAATTCTGTCAAAACTTTCCACTCTCTTGCAGTATCTACTAAAAATAAAATCCTTTACCTATTTCCATCCAATTTACGTCGGTGGTTCTTTTTAACCGACTCTACCACTCTGCCAAGTTATTTGACATTGCTGCGTCGTACGTAGGTCGCTGCAATAATCACAATTAAAAGTGATTAGTTTAAGATTATTTAATTACTGTGTTTGAAGGCACGCATCTTAAAAATTACACTTGATGTGTCGGTGGTATTGAGCCGGTTAGTGTCTTTAACCTTTCCAAACAAGTTCCGATTGTATTTTCAGTCTGGTGATAGTGCCTTATCAGAAATAGATAACACAATAGAATGAGTGATTTGGGTGTCTAAACGACGTAATGGGCGTATAGATAAAGGTAAACTGTTCAAGGGGTACCACAGGAATCTCATAAGGGACCTTTGTTGTTTGTTAGAACTCGTCGTTTTGACTGTTTGAGTGATTTGTTTGTTTTTTTTCAGATCAACCTCCAACCCCCGTGGTTGCAGCGCGCCCCGCATGGCACCACACCCCAAACCATCTGATCATCGGCACGTACCGCCCCCAACCCGCATGAAACGCATCGCAAGCGCAACGTACCGTCTTGCGATTTTACGCAGGCAATTTTCTAGAGACTTGCAAGAATGGCCCAACACACCTCGGACAAACAAACTTTCGATAAAGACACCAAACAAAACGGCACAGTGAATCATCACGATAGTTCAGTAGTGAAAGTGTCAAACGGTGGCGTTGAAGAGAACCGACCGCTCCTCGAGGACGTCTTAAAGAAAGCCATGGAGGAGGAAGAAGAGGAAAAGCCGGTCCTCCACGTCCAGTTCGACAAAGGACGCAACGCGAGTCCCGTGGAAAGTTCGAGTTCTAGTAGCTCAAGTTCGAGCTCTAGCTTGGACTTGAGCGAGGCAACGCCGCCGGATGGAGGTTGGGGGTGGGTTGTGGTGGCGGCGTCGTTCGTCGTCAATCTTATAGCGGATGGTATCACGTTCAGTTTCGGGGTCATCTTCGTGGAGTTTTTGAAGTACTTTGGACAGAATCGAGGGACGACGGCGTGGATCGGGAGCTTGTTCATGGCAATGCCGCTGCTGTCAGGACCGGTGGCGAGCTTCCTCACCGACCGCTATGGGTGTCGGAAAGTTACCATTTTCGGCTCCATTTTGGCGTCCACGGGGTTCATCATCAGTTCCAGAGCGAACAGCATGACGGTTCTGTGTATAACTTTCGGGATTTTGGCAGGGTTTGGTTTAAGTTTGTGTTATGTGGCGTCGGTGGTCATTGTAGCCTACTACTTTGACAAGAGACGGTCGTTTGCGACGGGGCTGGCGGTATGCGGGAGCGGCATCGGCACGTTTATTTTCGCCCCTTTCATCCAGTTTCTCCTCCAAGAGTACGGATGGAGAGGTACCACTTTAATTCTAGCTGGATTGTTTTTGAATCTTGCCGTTTGTGGGGCCGTCATGCGGGATCTACCATGGACTTCAAAGAAGGTGAAAAACCTAGCAAAAGAACGAAAGAGGAACCGGAATCTGAAACGAAAGAACAAAGGATCTTCAGCGGATTCTTTTTCTGTTAGCAATAGTACCAACACTGCGTCGGTGTTACAACCAATCATTGAAGTCACCAATGAGAATGTCGAGACCAACGACCGGCTGTCGTCCTCTTTGGTAAACTTACCAACTTACGTAAGGAATGGAGAGAAAGTCCCCATTGAAGTCATCGAGTTGTTATCACAACATCGCCACGTCTATAACGTGCTAATGGCGAACTACCCCGGACTGTTAACTCCTTCGAGGAGCTTCAGCGACTCTGGTCGTCTCAACGAGGTTCACATGCAACCAAGAGCGCCTCTTCAACAGCCAAACAGTCAAGAAGCAGCCTATGTTTGGTGGCTCAAACGCAACCAGATTTCTCCACCTCGCATGAACCCGAACAAGAAGCTCCCAACTGCTTTCTTGAAGGATCTAAGAGTTCATAGATTGTCGGTGACGTACCGAGGCGCAATGTTAAACATCAATCGCTACAGACTAAGAGCTAGTTCCTGTCCGGATATTTATCGCAACTCCATGACGACGATAGCGAAGGAAAAAGTCCAATGGTATGCCGGATTATGGGACTTCTGGGACTTGCTAGTGGACATATTTGACTTCTCTCACTTTGCTGATATAAAATACTTACTCTTTGCGATTTCAAATTTTTGTTTGTACACGTGGTACGACGTACCCTACGTCTACCTGACAGACCACGCGACGACTTTAGGCTACTCAGAAGAAGACGCGAGTTTACTCATTTCCATCATTGGCATCATCAACATGTTCGGTGAGGTAATAAAGTCTCCGGTAGTTCTTCACAGAGCGACCGAAGCTCTAACTGGTGTCTTTCAGGTGATGTTAGGATGGCTGGGGGATCTCCCGTGGGCGAACGCCATCATCATCTACGCCGCTTGCATGGGCTTCTGCGGAGCGGTTACTGCTATAGTCCCCTTGATCAACAGCTACTGGTCTCTTTGTGTCCTCTCGGGTGCCTTTGGCTTCTTCATCGCAGCTAACTACTCTCTCACTTGTATTATCTTGGTGGAGCTGATCACACTTGACCGCTTCACCAATGCCTACGGTCTCCTTCTTTTGGTGCAAGGAGTGGCTAATCTAATCGGACCTCCTCTTGGAGGTAATCATTTAGTTTGATTCTTCAGAGTGTTAATTTAGTTTTTTAGGTTGGCTGTGCGACCAAACGAAGAACTACAATCTGTCGTTTTACTTGGCTGGTCTCTTCATTGCTCTTTCTGGGCTTCTTCTGATAATTGTGCCCTCGGTGAAGCTGTGCAGACGGCTGACGAAGCACAATGAAGGTGATTTTCCGGTAGATAATAAATTTCATACTATAATAACTTCTTGTCTGTCCAAAACAGTTGAGAAACCTGCAGGTGGCGCCAGCCACATTTAATTCACAAGTGAACTTAAGTATTGTAGGTTTTTTAGAAGTTTTAGTAGTGTAACAAATTTTTCGAAAGCTTTTTTCGTGTTCTGCATGCTATTGTTGAACTTGTGAGTCCAGCTCAACTTGTTATCTTAGATTAGAGCTGAAGAAAGTTCAATTATGTAACCGATATTAGTAGAATTTTCGAATCTCAGGTTCAAAATTGTAGATCTGTAGCGTCCCCGTTTTTTAGGAATGTTACCAAATTCTCCAGGAAACAAATTCTTATTGTATATAAAACTGTAGAGGCTGTGTTTAAATAGACTAGAATAGACAGATGAATAAACACACAGAATATACAATCATGCACCATTTTTCAATACTGTTATTTTTTAAAGTTTGTTATTCAGTGGGTGCAAGAAGAGGTCTCGGACACGCTCCGTTCTAAAGTCTTATGAAACCTAAATAAAAATTAAATAACCATTTTCACGTAACGAGTCCGAGATGTCCGTATCCATTTGAATTATAAGCATAGCTGTGATTCAAAGTTCGAGTTGTTTTCTTTATCGACTACAAATAACTCAATAGGTGGAGTTTTTTTTTTTATTTATTTTTTTAAAGGATTTTACCATCAAATAGTGGCAGTTTTCAGTTGAGTAGACTAGAGTTTTTGTTATCAGTATTTCGTTACCTTCTCAGTATGTTGTTCCTGTTGTGTTTTTTAGAGTCCAAGGTCACTAATAGGGTATTAAATGAGTTCTTTTTGTATATAGTATTCTCTGTCAATAAATTAATGCCTTTAGATATTATCGTAGGTCTCTAATACGATGAGGTCCCACTTTGAAACATTCTAACTATAATCATTATAATCTAGGGTCGCACGTCGATCGTAATTTTTAATATATTTACTGTATTATATCTGTAGACAGTAAGTTAATAAACCATTGCAGTAGCACCTGTTGTTTGAATTTCGTTCGGGAGTTTCATTTTGAAAGTTGGTATGGTGATCACGTCCTGTGATTAACAGTTATCGCGATTCTGTCAGTCAGTTTTTTTAGGTTATGTTATTGAAAATGCAGTCCGAAACGGATTTCGGGGATTTAAGTGAAGACAAATCTATTCAAACGAAACTGACGAACTTTCGCAATAGTGTCAATAAAATCTCTAAAATTTTAGAAGTGTCTTCAAACCCAGAATTGTACGAGAAGTTGACGACAAAGGAAAAAGTCGATTTTGATCTTTTTATGGCCTACACTCTCAACACTTTGTTTTGGCTGTTTATGAAGACAAAGGGACAAGACCCTAGTAAAAGTGAGATTAAAGACCAGTTAAATAGGGTAAAAGAGTATATGGTTAAAGCTAAACAGGTAATTTTGTGGGAAATGGGAATTGTGGATTAATTTTGGCGTTTTAGGCACATGAAAGGAAGACTTTGAGGCCACGGCTAAACCAGGCTGTTGCAGGAAGGTTTATAAAGCATGGAATTCGTCATAGAGATGATGGGGAGCGTGAAGAGCCCCCTAATAAACGAATAAAACTATCTGATTAGAGTTGAACAGTGTCCAATTGAAATAAAAGTGCCCCCCTGTTTTGTTACATCCTTTATAAATTGGAAAATGATTTGAAAATAAAAACATCATTTTGACACTTTAACAACTTATGCACCGAACACACTACTACAAAAGGTGTATTACTGATTGTATGCAATAAAAATTTACAATGTAGGCAACCAACAATACGGTTTGCAACCATTCAAGTTATACAGTGAGACTTCCCTTAAGTGGACAAAGATGGGGGTCAAGATTTTGTCCTCTTCATAGAGAGAATACAAATTTTCAAAAACGTTTTTGTAATAAAAATCTGCACTTCATAAATAATGGCTGGTTTTAACCCACCGACAAATAAACGCGAAGGACAATTTTTTGCCCAATTACCGAAGTTTCGTAATTACTTAATCCCTTGAATTTAATTAGTTCAGTGCTGTGACTCGATGGAGATGGACGTGTGCACGTGAAGTGAAATTGTGCCGTTTTGGATTTGAATTGAAAGGTAGGTGGTAAACAGGTTTATATTTGAGAACCTTTCAGTGTAGAAACATTTCGTGTTAGTTTCTTAGGGTTTTTCGATTATTAGTTTTAACAATTTTGGTTTCGTTTAAAGTTTAACATGTTTAAGTTACTCAGTGATCAGCATAGTTGATTGAAGCTTCACGCGTTAGCCCCTCTACCTACTAGTGGTTAGATACAGTAATACAGGGTGTTATGGAAATGAGTACACAAAATTAAACTGGTAAGAGAACTCACCATTTGCAACAACTTTTTTAATAATTTTTTTTTTGAAATCGCATGTTTTTAATCTAATTTTCCACCCCCCTACATTTTGACGAGTCGCCCACCTACCATTGAATTGCTATAAAATTAAAGAACAAAAAAGCATAAAAAACTGCGTTATCAGTCCGCTTGTAAAACACTTTTTTATTAATGGCCATTCTAAACTAATTTGCGGTGGTGTTTAGAACTATTAAGTTTAACATAAAGTAAAACAATTTTGGGAATTTACAAAAATTTTATTCAAAAAAAATCATAACAGGTTATGACATTAAATACACAAAATTTAACCGGTTAGAACGCATCAAGATCTACAACTTTTCTAGATAATTTTTTCCGTAAACGCATTTTGAATTTCGCCTTTTTCCGCCCTTAATTTGGCCAGCCGTTCGATATCTCTAAACAAATTCACTTTCATTTCCACAACGAGGAGATTTTTTGACTTAAACCTTATCACAACTTTTTGTCATAAAAACGCCTGATCAGCTGTAATTTAATTAAGAACGCTCAGTTTGTTGTGAATTTTCATAGTGTCAAAGTTATCAGATCGTTCTTAAAGTGCAAAAGGTGGTACAAAATGGTCTATACCAACATGGAATACACGGATATGGTGCTTCTTTATAGGGAAGGTCGTAATTTTTTTTTATTAAGAAAAGTTGTTGCATATGGTGAGTTCTCTTACCAGTTTAATTTTGTGTACTCATTTCCATAACACCCTGTATAGCAATTAGGAAATTACATATTAATCTCATTATTGGAATCAGTTGTGTTTCGTCTTTTGATAAAAACGGTCGTTTTGGTGAAGGTAAAGTACTACCCTATATTATTCAAGAGTTTTCAATTCAGCGAAACGTTAGGCGCGTTTGATCGTCTATTTTTTCAGTTCATTGGCGTTGACAAAAGCAGTTTAATATACAGAGTGTTTATGCTTAATAATAATCGGAATTTAAAGGAAGTTACATACATTTAAACTTTTTTGTTCTTACAAATGTTTATCTAAAATCTGTGTTTGACTGTTGAATACAATGAACAAAATTAGAAGGTTGCTCAAAGAATTTTGGAAATTTTTCATTTAGACGAAAACATTTCTTAAAATTAGCCACCCAATTATTAATTTTGCGATTTAAATTTTATTTGAAAGCACATATGGAACTCAACTTTATAATCGTGTTCTGTACTAGAAATTCTGTTTTCTTTGCTTGGATCTTTTGTAAAAATTTCCATAGTCGTCTCACGCCACCGTGCTGAAATTTACTTAGGTCTCATGTATTCATTTCATCCTTCAATTACGTAATTAGTTGAAGGTTAGGCAAGTTAAGCAGTACCGCACCATCGACGAACAATTCGTTTTTTTGGCAAAAAAATAGTTAGATAGCAATACTGATAACTTCGCTCTTATTGTGCTCAATTTCAAGTATAATTATATGAAAAAAGGCCACACTAATAAACCTTTGTTGAAATATGCCTTGATTGATTTTCTTTCTGGAGGAAATATGACAAATTCGCTAAAAATCCTGATGTGACCCAGACGTCTTATTGCATACTTAACAAGGAATCAAAATCAGCGTCTCAGCGAAAATCAAATGAATAAATTTTGTGGCATAGTGAAATCAGTGCTTTATTATTTAGGCGTGTTCGGAGTTTCGTTTTAAAAATTCGAAATTTGGTTTAATCTGCAATTATTAAATCTGATTATTGCAAGCAGTCTAAATACAAGTTTATAATGTAAGGGAACAGTTTTGACAAAAACTGCATTGCATTTTTTGGTAAATTTTCTAATTGATTGGTTTTAATATTGCCGAAATGATATTTTCCGCAAGTCTTGAAATGAAATGTCTTTTGAAACCGCGAAAACCTGATTATTTTTTGTTCGCTCAAGAAAAAGGTAGTTAGCAATTAGGAAATTACATAATAAATCTCATTATTAGAATCAGTTGTGTTTCGACTTTTGATAAAGACGGTCGTTTTGTGCTGTCCTGAGAAAATATCTTGCAAGGTAAAATATTACTCATGTAATTTCAGTGCTACAGTTACGAAATTTCGGGAAATTAGTAGTTTTTAATCAAATATTAACTCTGAAAAATTGTAAAATTGTAAATCAAAAGACATAAATAGAAATTTTTATTTTTAATGCCCAAATGCTTCACTAAAATTGATAACGCTCGTAGTTTTAGTGAAATTTGAGGAAGTTACCACTTTTAAGTCGTGTTTTACCTCCAAAACTCGATTGTTTAAATTAGAATGTAAATCAATTTTGTGGACCTATGACAGATTGAAATATGCGGTTTTCTCTATCGTTTTTCTAGTACTATTGTTGCTACTCTTTCATTATTAGATTGAAAATTTTTAAAATATGTAAAGTTGCAAAATCTGTTTTGTCCACCAATCGTATATTTGGATTTATTTTGGAACTCGACCTTCTGAAAAATCGGTTATGGCAATAGCGCCACCTGATTAGGTACTTTTTGTTCGCTCAAGAAAAAGTTAAAGTTTTTGTTATAAGGAATTAGGAAATTAATCTCATTATTGAAGACAGTTGTGTTTCGACTTTTGATAAAGACGGCCGTTTCAGAGATGTGTGCTACAGAGTGCTGTTCTGATAAAATATTTTGTAAGGTAAAGTACTAACCTGTATTCATTTATAAACACGTTAGGCGCGTTTGATTGTCCATTTTTTCAGTATGTTAGCGTTAACGCAAGCAGTTTAACATACAGAGTGTTTATGTTTAGCAATAATCGGATTTTAAAAGAAGTTAGATACATATTGCAAGGCAGGCTAGATACAATAAGTTTTTAATGTAAGGGAACTGTTTTAACCAAAATTGAAATGAAATGTTTTTTGAAAACGCGAGGCGAAATAGTAACGAAATCTCATAGCAATTTGATAGATTTCCTATCAGGAGATATATTTTTGACCGTATGGCATTTTTCTGTACGTTTTAGTCTTGTTTTTTAATGCAGATTACGTAATTGATGGAACTGCATTGTTCCTAATTAGTAAAAGGTCAGTGCAATCACAAATAAATTGGGAGATTTTTTTTAAGAAAAAAAAAGTTAAATCATCGTTATCTAATAACGTCCGTAAAGCCATTATTTATTTAGTTGTACTCCGAGTTTTGAGTAAGAAAGACGTGCTACAGTGACTCGAAATTTATTTTAGTGTAGTTTAGTGATTGCCAGAGTTTAATGGTAGGACTTGCATTGCTACGATGGTTTAAATGCAGGCGTGTACTATTTTTCCATACATATTTGACTTTTTTACTTATTCGTATTTATTTGTTACAGATATCATCCTAACTTCGGAATTTTCACTCGAAATCTTGGAACATCTTGAAAAATGTAAGACGAAGGATTAAGGTAGGACAGTTTAATTGCATCTTTCTAGTTTACTGTTCTTGTTGCATTTTTGCATCATTTCTTCATTTACCAATTTTATCTTTTTTATACTTTTTCTTAGTCTCATGTCTATTGAAATGAAATTCCTCCTTTCTATGACGTTTTGCTCTTTTACCACATGAACTTCTATTTCCTCTCTTTCTTAATACTGGAAAACTCTGTCCAATTATTTTATATCAACACGACCATGAACTTCTATTTCCTCTCTTTCTTAATACTGGAAAAGTCTGTCCAGTTCTTTTATACCAACACAACCATGAACTTCTATTTCTTCTCTTTTTAATACTGGAAAATTCTGTCCAGTTCTTTTATACCAACACAACCATGAACTTCTATTTCCTCTCTTTCTTAATACAGGAAAACTCTGTTCAATTCTTTTGTACCAACACAACAATGAACTTCTATTTCCTCTCTTTTTAATACTGGAAAATTCTGTCCAGTTCTTTTATACCAACACAACCAAGGGGAAACAAATAGGTAGACAAAATTGGGGAATTAGATATACACACATTTTGCGTGAGTTTATGGAAACATCCATGCATGTTCTGTATTCTGCACATAATTTAACATCACTACACTTGCTGCCACCTACCCTGTACACTTAAACATACCAACACTAGAAAGGGGACCCACGTTCATCCACGTAGGCACACAAATTTAGGAAATTAGGTACCTTTTGCGTGCGTCTATGGAAACATCCATGCATGTTCTGTAGCCGACACATTAGTTTGTCAAGTTACGGCATTTACGGAGTCTTCTAAAGGTGTTCAGTTTGTGTGAGCTAATGATGCGACGGTGTCAATCCGATACCGACCAGCAGACGTCGGGTACGAATGACTTCATTTGCAGCTCTAAACTCTCAGAGCGCATTTAGTTGAAGCTGTATCTGCATATCTCCACGATTTGACTTTAGGGGGGTGGATGAACCTTAAGGCGGGGGGACTTAGCTAGAAAGCCGAAGGAGAATTCCGGTCGCATCACATGCTAACCTAGAAACAGGGCCAATGTTAGTCATTCAATACCCCAGGCTCGGACTGTGTTATACCATAATGGTTGGAACGGAACTATTGAGGTATTTTGCTTTCATTTCTCCAACACTGGTTGGACAGTATTCATTTGGCACCACCGAAAAACTGGCCTCGACTGGACAATTGGTAGCCGACAGACCTTAGTATGTGGGCGCGCGATGAACGAACATCATGTTGAGGGGGACGAGGACACTATAGGGACGGGAGTTTAGCTAGCTGTCGTTTGAAAGCACAACTGCCCTTCGAATCAAAATTTACCATAGCGTTCAGAATAGGTTTAGAATCATTTTGTGTAATTTATTTTTCAAGGCGGTTAGCTAGGAGTTGGTTTGAAAGTAAATGTCCGGTTAGTTTTGCTAGAAGGGTGGACACACTTTACGGGACACCTTGGTCAAGATGCTCACTCACGGGATAAACTTTTGTTTCGTTAAACATGGTGGACTTCTGGGAGCCGAGTTCATTTTGAATCCACCAAGATCCCCTACGGTGTCTGTGTTCGCGAAAGGGGTGTATTTTGAGACCAAAAATGGGGGGAGAAACACCCGAATTTCAGTCATTTTTTCTTGCCACTTTACACTTTTTAACTCCAACTTGTGCCCTATTTGTTTAATTTTCGATGAGTCATTCTGCCCAACCACCCATTCATTCCCCACCTGAACACTGTCATTTTATCTATTTCAATGTTCTCTGTTTTTTCTTATTAAAAAATGGGGGAGAGTCACCCGAATTTCATTCATTTTTTCTTGCCACTTTAAACTTTTCAACTCCAACTTGTGTCCTATTTGGTCAATCTTCGATGAATCACTTTGCCCAACCACCCATTCATTCCCCATCTAAACACTATTTTTATTAAATTTTCCTCCATTCCACCATTTTACGACGATCGTCATTTTATCTATTTCAATGTTCTCGTTTTTTTCTTATTAAAAAATGGGCGGAGAGTCACCCGAATTTCAGTCATTTTTTCTTACCACTTTACGCCTTTCAACTTCAACTGGTGTCCTATTTGTTCAATCTTCGATGAGTCACTCTGCCCAACCACCTATTCATTCCCCATCTGAACACTATTTTTATTAAATTTTTCTCCATTCCACCATTTTATGACGATCCTCATTTTGTCATTTTATCTATTTCAATGTTCTCGTTTTTTTTCTTATTAAAAATGGGAGGAGAGTCACCCGAATTCCATTCATTTTTCTTGCCACTTTACACTTTTCAGCCCAACTTGTGTCCTATTTGTTCAATTTTTGATGAGTCACTCTGCCTAACCACCCATTCATTCCCCAACTGAACACTATTTTTATTAAATTTTTCTTCATTCCACCATTTTACGACGCTCCTAATTTTGTCATTTTATCTATTTTAATGTTCTCTTTTTTTTCTTATTAAAAAATGGGGGGAGAGTCACTCGAATTTCATTCATTTTCTCTTTTCAACTTCGTGATTACTTGAGTCCCATTTTTATTGAGTTTTCCTCCATTCCACCATTTTACGACGTCCCTAATTTTGTCATTTTATCTGTTCCAATTTTCTAATTTTTTCTTATTACTCCTCCTATTCTTATTCCACCATTGATTGCGAGTGTCGAAACTTTTAGTGCGCGAGATAGTTCAGTTCAGTTTCAGTAGTGTCTTAAAAATAAAATAAAATTAAAATCGTCCTTAAAAACAAAGTGAGTGAGTGAGTGGTTCCTGGTTCCTAGAGGAGAATGCAGAGGTACAAGCTTGGCGACACAGCACGTGGTCAGGATTAAAGGGTAAGTTATTTCATCCCTCCAAAAATGTACAAATACTCATATTTATTTCTTTAATTCTAGCTACCATCGTAGAAGCCATAAAGGTAGGATGTGGGTTTGTTGGGCATTTTCCGAAACTGTTCATCGTCGTTCGCCACTGTAAAATTTCCTCTCTTGTACATCTTCGTAAATTCGGTCCCGCGATCGCGAGTGTTCAAATTCAGAGTCGAGTTTCGCAAAACAGTGCCAAAGTACTTTTAGTGCGCGTCATGTGAGTGGTTTCTGTTCCTCGAGGGGGATGCAGTGGTTGGAGCGCAACGATACTGCTTAGGAATCAGGATTAAAGGTAGGTCCGTGTACGAAGACGATGGCGACGTTGGATCTCACAAGGAAGGATTTTTTCCTTCTGGGTGACGGGATTTGAACGACGATGGACCTCGCGATGGGAGTTGTTCGCGGAGTGTCAGTGCATTCGTTTTTTGACAAGTGGTAGTGGTAGTGACACTGTGCAAGTTAATATGCAGGTAAGACAAAACTATGTTTACCTAAATGAACATAATTTCACCTCTCTACAACTCTTCGTAAATTCGGAACTTCCGCGAGTATAAAAGTTAAAAGTCGAGTTCTGAGAAAAAGTGCCGAAGCTCTTTTTAGTGCGCGAGCTACTTTAGTGTCTTAAAGCTAAAATTAAAACCGTTTTTGAAACAAAGTGAGTGAGTGCTTCCTATGTCCTAGAGGGGGATGCAGTGGTAGGAGCCTGCCGACACAGCTTCGGGATCAGGACTAAAGGGTAAGTTAATAAAATTCGTAATTTTTGTAATTTTAGTGCTGCAGCTATGAAATTTGGGGAAATTGCTAGTTTTCAATCGTTTATTAACTCTGCCAAATTGCAGCATTGTAGATCAAAGGACACAAATTTTAGAAATTTTTATTTTCAAGGCAAGCCGAAATATAAGAAATCCTCCCTTAAAACTCGCAATTTTGGTAATTTTAGTGCTACAGCTATGAAATTCCATCGTCAATTTTAAAATGCGAGTAAAATGACTAATAAAACATTTCTATTGCAGTAGGTCCGTGTATGAAGATGACGGCGACGTTGGATCTCACAAGGTAGGATTTTCTTCTTTTTGGTATTGGGATGTTGCGATTGCGGTTTTTCGCGGAGTGTAAGTGAACCCGTTTTTTGCGCAGTGGTAGTGTTAGTGCTGTTGTGTTAGTGTGTGTTAACATGCAGGTCAGAGATCAACAGTCGCCTAAATGTAAGACACAATATCTGTATCTGTCCCAAATTTAACTAAATTTCATTTTTTTCAATTTTTTCAATATAAATTTCATAATTGTCACTAATTGATTCTATACAAATTTTGAAAACACCTTCGTGATTTACAAGTTTTTATTTTATTTATTTAATAAATAAATTAAAAGCTTATAAATTACGAAGGTGTATATATATATATATATATATTATGGCTATTATTATTATTATTATTATTATACATATTTATCATTAAATTCTTATTAATTTTATCTTCCATCGAGCTTTTTCTATTGCTCCGAAAATTAGGGTTGACTGCAGATGTCAGATTTTGCATTTAAGCGACTCCTATAAGTAACTGTCTTTTTCACTTCTTGCAAACGAAATTGTTAGGTAAAAGACAATTATCTCCAGGTAAGCACACCATTTTATATTATTTTATCACATAAATAAACACTTTTTTTTTAGGTTTAACTCCGCCTGCAGCGTCCTGGGGTCTGTTTCATAAAACTTACTCTGCTAATTTACAATTAGTATTATAAGTTGATTAGTGTTTGAACTAAAGACATCTTAGTAATTTATTATAGTAAGTTTTTATGGTACAAACCCCCTGGGGTACATTCTGTATCACTAAGGACGCTGTTGCCGGTCCCAAGCCCGGAAAAAGGAGGAGGGTTTTTCGGCTATTTTAGGAAGGAACCTGTCATAAGGATTATTTCGCGGTTGGAGAAAAAACTGGAAACATAGATGACACCGACTTGTCTATGATTATGGAAGCCAGTTTTGTCATGGGGGAATGAAGATGAAGATGGTGAGACAAAATATGAGAAATCCTTCACTAAAAATCGTAATTTTAGTGCTACAGCTATGAAATTTGGGGAAATTACTAGTTTTTGATCAAATATTGACTCTGTCAAATTCCAACATTGTAGATTAAAAGACACAAATTTTAGAATTTGTCATTTTCAAGGCGAAGCAGAAACATGAGAAATCCTTTCAAAAATTCGTAATTTTGGTAATTTTAGTGCTACAACGAACTTGATGGTGAAGCTAACTTCACACAAGTCACATAACCTCAAATTTCGCAAAATTGTTGTCAAACAAAAATGATGTCTGATGAGTCCGAGAACGACGCGGTTTTTGCAGACAGTTATGAAAACGATGTGTATTACAAAAAGTACAAACTGCTTTTGGACGAATGTGCACAACTCCAAAAATCCAACGAGATTCTAGTGTTTCGGTGAGTTTGTTTTTGTGAGATTTCTCGTTATTTTTAGGGTTTTAGGATCCAGGAAGTCAACAAAATTGTGCGGCGACGACAAAAAGAAGTGAAGTTCTTTAAAAAGAGGCTCCAAAACAATTATGGGGAAGACTGGGCCGTCATACCCAACCTTGACATTGTTAAAGAGGAAGAAGACAGTAAATCTGTCGCGTATATGATGATAAAGGATAAAATCAAAGAGGAAAGGATTGATGAAAGTGAGTTGGGCTGTTTTTAACAAATCTAGTTTGTGTGACAAAACAGGGTTACCAACACAACAGCCTAATCAACACGTTTTATTACAGGTGAGAAACCTAAGCCTGCTAAAAAAACAACTAAACGAAAAAGCGCTAGAGGCGAGAGGGACCCGAAGGCCCCTAAGCGTCCCTCAAACCCCTTTTTCCAATTTTGCCAAGAACAAAGACAGATTCTCATGGAACAGCTAAACGCGGAGTTAAAACCAGGCGAAGCTGAGCTCACTAAGCAGGAACTAACGAGGCAATTGGCGATAAAATGGAAATCTCTCTCAGGATCTGATAAAAAGGTCTGTTTTCTGTGAACTTCGCTCACTCACAATTAATAATAATGCTCGTTTTTAGGTCTACGTCGATATGTATGAAAGGTCTAAAGAAAAATACGCTGCTGAACTATCAGAATATAATATGAAAAAATAAGAAATACAATGCACATCCACCGATTTTCAGTTCCTTAGCCCTTGAAAGAATCCTTCTCTTTGCGAATCGCCCGCATGGTCTCGATAGCATCCCCACACTTGGCGTGTTTCTGCACGGAATTTTGTCCCACTCGCATAAACGGGTTGGTTTGTTTCTCATCGGCGATGGTTGAAGGCACTGTGGGCTCCTGCTTATCTCTCTTCGCCTTAGCCCACTCAATCCTGCTCAAAATATCGGGATTATCCGGCTCAACATTCTTAGCAAACTTCAGATTCTGCTCGGTGTACTCATGTCCACAGTAAACTTGAGTATTATCCGGCAAATTCCCCAAAACATCAATTAGAGCCGCGTGCATCTGCTCGGCTGTACCTTCGAAAAACCGTCCACATCCAGCCACAAACAACGTGTCCCCTGTGAAGACCGCAGGGGGCTGCCCATTCGAATTAACAAAATAACAAATATGCCCCTTGGTGTGACACGGCGTGAAAAGACACTCCACGTTAATATCCCCGATTGAGAACTTGTCTCCGTGTTTGACGTGGTTGGTAAGAGCTCCAATGCGTTCGTCGCCCCCGAAGACTTGTAGCGCGTTTTTCGACTTTTTCACCAGATCTTCATTACCCCCAGCGTGATCCCAGTGGTGATGTGTTGTTAAAACTTTAGTGAGGTTGACACCTTCGCGTTCGACGGCTTCTAAGACAGTTGCGGGGGCTACAGGGTCCACGATCGCTGCTTGTTTCGTTTTCTCGTCGACGATCTACGGAAGAATGAAAAGGGGGCGAAACAACTTGAAGCACTTACTAGATACATGTAGTTATCGGACAGAGCCGGGAGCACTACGACTTTCATTTTGTCAAGGAGTATAGTCGACTGGGTGCTATGAGAATTACTGAAGCCGTTGGTTCGAAGTGCTGACACTGAAAACAGAGATGACATAAGGTGACATAACCTCACTTTAGGGTAAAACGGAGTTTTGGGGCTTAAATAAGCGTGACAAGGGGAAATGATGATATATTTAAACAGTTTGGAGGACATGGAAGCCTTTTCACCAGAGGACAACCTTGAAAAGTTGAGATTTTACTCAGGGCGCCTCAAACAAAAAGCATCAAAACATAACCTCATTTTCGAACAAAAAAATTGAAAATTTTCGAAATTACGCCTGAAGAGGATGCAGTTACATTGGATTTAGCCCCTTGAAACAGTAGAATAGCGATAGACGGACTCACCTTTAAAATACGCGGCGGTGAGGCCTTGCAAGACCCTGTTTGGCAAGTAAGTAGTTGCAAATTTAAGCATTGCAAGTTCACATTATCATCATAATCATTAATTAGATGTAATGAAAGTCGTGATAAGAATTTAGTCGTGTCATTACAATGGTAATTGTTTACGTACAAACATAACCTTGAAAATTGTTACAAGCGGCATTCGTTCCAGTCAATTATTCTGTTATCAGCGCTTTTATGCCTCCCTCATTATCTTTATTCAACCTTTGAAGTCACAATAAAAGTTCGTCAAAAAAGATTTATGGTTTTCAAAAGTATGAGTTATGCAACCAACAATTCACTACGCGCAGTAATTTGTGAAGCAAGGACAAGAAATTAACCTTTTTCTCAACAGACATAATTTATTCTAACACGGAACAACCAATAAAATAAATAACAATAAATTATAAAACAATACTGTTAAAATCACGCGTTGCAACTTAGCTCAGAAAAAGTTCCTAAACAAAAAAACAAATGCATGCACCCACTTTGGCACCTCCCTCTCGGTCTCAGCGGGCCTCCCAAAACTGTACAAACTCTGGCACTCTTCGTGAAGTTTTTTTCTAAATTCCCCGTTTTCCGTCACAATCGCGAGTTGCGTTTCCAAGTCCCTTTTCACAGATCTTTCCCCGAAATTTGGGGAACCTATTAGCGTTAAACAAGGATGGGGGTTGTCTTTTGGGTAGTACCACAACCCTTTCCCGTGATATGTCCAGTCATTCCTAAGATACTCCAGGAGATTTATCCTGTTTTCTTGATGACACTTCTCAAATTCTTTTTTGAATTTCTTGGCGATGAGGGAGTAAGCGAATGGAATGCCTCCAGCAGCGCCCTTGGCTCCCAGAAATCCGTTAGCTTTGGGGTGAGCCATCAAAATTTGGCAGCTTGCTTTGGTTTGGTTTATTAAAGTGGTCATGTATTGCGACGTTAGGTTGAAGTAGCCGGTAGCTACGCAGAGAGCGGAGTCTTGGGGGGCTTCCGCGAGAATACGGTCTGTGGTCTGGGAGTCTTGCTCTATACCCAATTGCCCCATCTGCACAAGGGGGTAGATCCAAGTGTCTAAAGAGAAAAATAAATCAGTGGAACTAAAGGAGGTTGTTCTCACCATATCCCTCCTCCTTATGGATATTTCTTTCATCTTTGGTCTCCACAATGTAGTTTTCAACGACATCCCCGGCTCTTTCGATGAACTCGTTTTTACTCCCTTCGTACGGTAGCAGCCCCCATTCCTCCACAAGCCCCACGTTGTCATCTTTATCCATTTTTAAACTAAACTTCTGCACTCTATTAACAAGCCCACAGTAAAAATTACAGAGTTTCTTATCCTGGATGACGAAATAACGATCCTGCCGATTGGTGAAGTAATCATTGGAGAGATTCGCCCCACTGATTACCAACGTGTCGTCAAAAATATATAATTTCATGTGTTGTAACCCACAGAGCTCGTTCCACCGATTTGGGGTAACTTTCTTGACCACCCCCCTTAAATGGGGGGTGTGATACAAAGACACCTTACAATTCTCATTCCGGGATTGCAACAGCGGCCGGAGCATCGTCCTGGAATTGTCTTTGAAACGACTCCCCCTCATGTAATCCAACAAGACATTCACAGACAGCTCCCCCTTTTTGAAGCTCTCATTCTCCTGTATCGTGCTAACAAGGCTCTTCTCCAACTGCCCAGTGCCTAGGTACAAACTGACTAAAACGACCCGTTTCTTCGCCCCCGCACAACCCTCTTTTATCGCTTGATAGAAGTGCTGGGGCTCTGATAGAATTGTGATATTCCTAGCATTGATAGGGAAACAGGGGGCCACTGATGACAACCAAGCAAACGGAATCGTCTCAGCCCTCGTAAACGGAATCGGGTAAACACTCTCCGCCACGGTTGTCTCAATGAGACTGTTGAAGACACGTCGAAACATTTTACCTAGAAAATGAGGTTATGTTTGAAAAATTTCCATATTATTGGTGTTTATGCAATAACGTGGTGTTGGGCGCACTTCTGGCAAGACAACACGATGTTTTAACTTGCGTGTTCGTGGAAATCTTACGCAACGTTCGCAAAAATTGCGAAAGTTGTTGCAACAAAAATGAGGTTAGATTTCTTTTTTTTACTTAGACACGCGAGTTTGGAGTGGAAAATGAGTCCGGACTATTAACTTGGGATTAAAACGTTCGTTTTGGGGCTTACCTGGGGCTGTTAAGGCGTAGAATGGATTTTATTGTAATTTGACTTGGCATGGACTGTCACTTACCACGTTTACACGGGCGTTTTATCAGTTCGTTTAATTATTGTACATATTTTTGTAGTTTATTCTTATCGCGGTGTTTTAAAAGGAAAAGCAAAAAGGTTCGAGATAAAGTTTTTTTTTAATGGTGTTTTAGTGCGTTTATATGGGTTTACAAATGGGTACGTTTATACGGAGAGTGGTGTTGATAGGGGATTATGCGGGAATTATGTTGGTAATGAATAATAAAAGAGTTCGTTTCGTAAATAATTTATTCCTATTTTCTGTTGGAAGTAATTTGTAAAACAGTGTGAAAGACAAACAACAAAACAAAAATGGAATAAAGGTATTATAAAAGAAATACCCGGCTATCAGTTCTATTTTACAATATGAGTGAACAGTGGTCTACCTGAGTGTAAAAAAATACAATTTCTTTGTGATATACATTGAATCGTCTACCTATAAGGCTTCAAATACATTATTGTGTAAATAGAATTAACTAGCACTTTCTTTGGTAGGCTTATACTTACGTTTATGACTAGTTTAATAATATCACTCAGAAAATGAAAGAAAGTAACTTAGGCTTTCATCTCATTTCGTGGTGTAGACTGAACCTAAGTAGTGGTGCTTAGAAATCATTGTCAAAGACCTGTTTCTAAATGGAATTACTGGAGAAATGGAGTTTGTTCGCTCATTGTTGTTCTACGTATTTAGGAACTCGATAAATGCTAATTTGACAATAATTTCCCCAATAAACGTAACAAAATTGATTTCAGTCTTTGGTCTAGATTAAATAAATATAAATATTTATATACAAAAAATATATACAAGCGGGAGTTTCTCGAAGATTTATTTTTGGATTAGTAATAGGTTCTGTACTATCTTGGAATGGATCTGTTCATGTAAGTTTCAGTGCGTTGAGAAATAAATCTCCAAGAACTTGAAAAAACTAAATGCCCGACTCGTCACAACGTGACGTCGTTCGTTTTTACACCGACGTTCACTAACTCCCTAAATCACACAATCTCAGTACAAATTCGTGGTTTCTGTACAAAAAACGCTATACTCCGAACCTATTATACACATACTGACTATTCACACCGTCGCCTAAATTCTCCACCGTCTCCACCGTCGGATTCATAATGTTGAAAAGTATAGCGAAGATGGTGCAAGCAGCGTACACACCCAACGCCACCCACCACAACAGCTGTTCATGCAACTTCTGCTCAAAGTTCTTCAGAACCAAGAGACCGATGGTCAAACCGGCCAGAGCGCCCGTCAGATGGGCCACGTACGACACTGGCGGACCCATGGTCTCAGCGGCGTAGCGCGAGTAGATCGCGTAGCCCACATCGCACGACGCTGCAAAAATCTGTGTTTAGAACCTGAGGAAAAAACAGGAGAAGAGGGATTACCGATGGCGAGGATCCCAAAGAGTCGGAGGATCCCACACTGCATGTTATTGTAGTTGAGGAGGACGTTGGCCAAATGTGCGGCCAAGAGAGCATAGACGCCACCGGAGGCGCCCACGAGGTAGACGTCGGTGTCGAAGACGGAAGTCCCTAAGGAACCCGCCACCACGCCCGCCATGTAGATTAGCGCGACGCGCCCGGAGCCGTGCACCATCTCCAGGGGGAGTCCCACCAGCATCTGCACCACCAGGTTGAAGCCCAAGTGCAGCCACCTTGAAAAAGAAAAAAGATTGAACTTTGTCCCCAACCAATCTCGCAGGAAGTGTCTTATTGTTACTAAACAGGATGGCGTCGATTACGCTTGTTATACAACAATGGCGGCTTTCTCAACCAATCGTGTGATCGTGAGAGAGTCACGTGCTTGTAATTAACCAATTGACACTCACCCTGCGTGTAGCATCATGTAGAGTAGAAACCTCCATATTTCTATTCTTTTGTCGGGTCTGTAGATGAAGATGGAATCGATGGGTACTGGTCCTGCTGGGTTTAGTTCGCCAGTGCTGACACTATAATAAGTGAAAAAGCCCAACTGCAACAGAAAACAACACAGGTCATTAAGACGTTTAATGATTTGTTTATGGCAATTTTTGAAATTGCGCCTTGGCGGCCACGTAAGCAGCGATCCGTCTCGTGATAAGCAAAAAATTCTTTTAATAAGCTCTTTATGATCTCCTTTATTGCATTATCTCGCAGACGAAGGTTATCTCAGATTAAAGATTCCTGTAAGTCTATCGGAAAGTCGTCGGTCACTTTATCGATCGGGGTGGAGTTAATTTAGGCACATTTCCCCTACGATTTCGCCCTGTCCCCTTCGTAAAGGGTAAACAGTCGTTTTCTTCGACTTTTCCCCCAGATAATAAAGAGGTCGTTGTGCGAAATTTGAATGGTTTCCCACGTTCCTGTTTGTATTAACGAGTTCTGTAAGTATACTTCTTGCACAGGCTGAGCAAATTAGTTACATTGAACCCATCTAGAATGTGTACAAAACTACGTCTAAATAAAAGAAACACTGGCTAAATTTAACCACGGACGCATTCCATTTGGAACCAACGCCAAGGTAATTAGAATGTTTTGACTGTTTCCTTAGACGGGGCCCAAATTTCCTGTCATACCCAACGAGAAAAAATCAAGAATTTTCAGGAACGTTAGGGGAAACGCGCCTAGAAGCGACGCGCCGATGAAAAGTAGAGTAGATGCAGCGGGTAATTTCACACTTGATCCGTTCTAGAACGCGATTTTTTTCTCAAAATCAGTTTCCCACACTCGCTTCTAATTACCCGTTTATGTAACCAGTAATCGCACCCATTTCTCCATTGCAAAACCACTTATCTACCAACCCACAAGAATAACGAAATTGGGTAGTCTGGACTCTTATTTGGGGGATTTCATCTAAAATTAGTACACCATCTGGCACAGTTTCACTGGATCGGAAGTAATCAATTCACGTGACCGTAAGTTTCTGCATTTGGGGAAACACATGGCGCACGTGCCTGTGGGGCGTGCTACCCTAGAAGCTTCGAATGAACTAATTTATGATAAGTAGTTGTAATGGGCGAGATATGTTGGTACCAGTGTTGCCAATCTAAGTAAGTAAATTCTTGAAATTTCTCGTGGTAGCCCAAGAGTTACGTCAAAAATAAACGTAGCAAAATCCCGTTTAAACGTCGCGACCGCATTGGAAAGCTTCACCGCAACCGTATCAGCAATGTAATCGGAATTTAACATTTAAAATCGATTTACTTTGTTTATAATCGATCGATTAAAAAGAGGAACCGGCGCGGCGCGGCGGGCTCGCTTCCAATTTTCGTGGCGATGTAGTTTATGTGTGACCGCACCTTAAGCCAGGGGCGTAGACTATGTAATATAAACAGTGTAAAAATCGCAATTCCATCGATAATTAGAAATTGAATTTTCGCTCGCAACTGTGCCGTGCACCATCCGTATGTTGGTATGTGTAGTGCGAGAACTGAGCTGTTTTATAAGTGGCAATAAATAACGATACACCAGACATATCTGTAATTACCTCGACTAGAGTGATGATTATAATAAATAGGGGCGGGGGGCAGCAGGTGTAGTGGTCAGCGTAGTACTTCCGGTCTCTTTCGTCCGTTAGGAATTCATCCGCCACTATGTTGACCATCCTGAAAAAGACAAGTTTTAGGGAGTTTTACCACTGGGGGTGGTAGCCCCGACTGATATCAAACGGGGCTACTCCAGATTTAGCCGACAGGAAATCGGCAAGACGGAAACAATCGGAAAAAGAGCAAAACCTCGTCTGTGACAGTGTCCAGAAATAGCGTAGACGTCGTTCAAGGCGTCGGGACGCTCGCTTTGGATCCAAACTGTCGCTTTTCAAACGAATTATTTTCGTGGTTTCATATTGAGATATTTTTGACGAGATTGAGCAATTTTTTCCCGGCTGCTCCGTAAACAGACATTGGAATTTCAGTGAGGAATTCGCGGCAAAAAATAGTATCAATTTTGACAGTGTCAGTGTTACAAATGAAAACTCGGCTCAAGTTCAAAAGAATCTAATTTTACTACGAAGATTTTCCTTACCTGCGAAACAGGGGCGGCTCGACTAGAAGCAGATGGAAATCGTTTTCAGAGGAAACCTCCCGGTCTCTGTGATGGACCGCACATTTAAAACTTCTTGATCTTTTACCGGTCATCTGCAACAAAACCAACATTGATTTTCTCCGATATTTAATTGATCCCTCATCTCATTTACATCGTTTCAATTTATTTAGTTGGAGGGCGTGTTTCGTAATCTCTTCGCATTCCGATCTAATCGAAATGAATTATGAGGACACAGCCCTCGTATATACAGGGGGTGTCGCTAACCCTTTCAAACGCAGTGGCGGCGGGCTCCCGTTGCGCCTGTCTACGGTAATTATTCATTATTTCATAAAGCGCCGCCCTTTGATGCTCCCATTAATTCAAACAGATGATGGATGTGGCCGGGGAAAACGTTGTCAAAACTAACGATCGGCATTTTTTCAACCTCAAACTGTCAAACTGCCAAAGTGACGTTTTGGGGTTGACAACCAGAGCTGCCAACGCACTGGTAGAAAAATGAATAATTGAAGCCGCCGGATCCAGTTGAAAAAATCGAAACGGGATCTAGTTCTCTACCTCTGTTATTTATCGATTGCGTACTGTTAATAATACATATTTAATCGAACCATGTATTTTCGCTATGAATACTAGAAGCGTGTAATAACGGTGATAAGGTCCAGTCGGTCGGAATCGCGTAGATTCTTATGCAAATGCGAAATAGTTAAATGAGAACGTGCCAGATCGTAATCGTTTTGTTGTACTTAAGGACTCGTTTAATCTAAGTTGGCAGTACTGGTTTTTCAGACACAATTTGCTAACCGCTCATTACAGTACTACCAACGTTGCGAAAAAATAAGGATCGATCATTGGCTAAAAAGAGCGGTTTTATTAGGTTAAATTGCTGGTAATCTGTGTAATTATAACCTGGATATTAAATTATCGAGGATGATAACCATCGCAATTTCGTTATTCTAATTGGAAGGAAAAGCGACGGACGCCCGCGCTTGCCCGTTTTACAACGTTAATTACCGACATGATTGAGTTTTGATGACAGTTAGTTGAGGAAGCGACATCTAGCAGGCACTAATTTAGTTAGGGTTTTTATCTAGTGGGCACTGGAACGGAAAATCTGTTACATCACTCGTCGTGTTACCAACTTCGAAAAAAATATATCTCTGGATAGTCGTCTGATCTCTGACCCGAATTTTGCGAAGCGAATCTTTTTTGTCTTTTTTCTATTCTCACAAATCTAGATATTTCACAATAGTATTTTCACTCTCATTGTTTGGTACCTACTTTCCAATTATATGCAAATTTCATGGTCAACTTTCGCACTTAACCGGAATAATAGTGTGAAAAATGAAAATAACCACCAAAAAAAGCAATCTTATTTCGTTCCAGCCGCCATCTTGCAAGATGGCGTCTCTCCGTGCCAATTCCCAGTGAAAAATACCGTATTTCCAACGGAACGAAACAGTTTCCACGGCGTGCCAAATTGTCACAAACAAATGCCTATTAGAGCGCACAGCCTCCTCAGACTGTTGACCGCCGTTTGGACAATCAAGTGGGCTGGTTATCGTGCTCTATTTGCGGCTCCCAGGCAACTCGAAATGTTGTTAAATTTTGTCTCTCTAAAAATCCATTTTCCAGGCGGGGCGATGGAACCGGGCCTCTGGCAAGTTAGTTATGACCTGGGTAGCGGGTTCGTGGGCGCGCGTAGGTTCAGTATGGAACCCACGCGGTTCCATTGGTTCCCACGACACTGATGCAGGCTCACCTTGTCGGCTCTATAGATTCGCACCAGAGGTTAATGTCATCGGGCGGACACGCGTCGCAGATGAGCCCAAAAATGGAAATCCACATGCACAGGGGCGGATTCGGGAATTTTCATCTGGCGAGAGAGCCACTTTCACTTTCCTCCCTTGAGCTTTCTCTCGGAATTCTCCAGTTTCCGGACGCTCCGCATTTCATTGTTTTTACGGATGATTAACTGTTGATAATTGGACAAAAATACCACCGGATAATCACCGAAACCGGTCGAAGGAAGCCGTTTTGAACGAAACAAGCGGTTTAATCAATTCCGTTCGAAAAATCCGTGATCACCGATTCATCACGCTTCTCACAAAATACGGGCCTGGATGCGTTTCCGACGAATACGGTTCTGCACATCAGCTGTTTTCCATAAATTTGAATAAATTTGACGTAAGATTTATGACGATGCCGAAATTAGCTATACAGGGTGTTTTTTACCAAGCAATGACCGATCTATTTATGGAGCGGTAAATAAAAACAATTGAAGGTCGAACGCGGCGGACGCGGCGGCTTCTTTGTGTTTGTTATTGGCGAGGTTCGACCAGACTATTGTTAGAAAGCGCGGATTTGGCAAGTTCCTTCCGCGAAAAGCCATATAGGAGCAAGATGGGCCCTCGAGGAGACCCGTGCGGCGCGCCTCCATGAAATCTCCACTGATTATAAAATCGGCATGATGTAGGTGCGCTTGTGAGTTCCCGACATCAGGTATCCACATCGAGTGAGAGTCTAGGGTCATTGAATGGCGCTCCACACCTAATAACACAGACAACGTGCGGTTGGAGCCCCCGCATTTGTCTCGCCTCGTCGTGGAAATCCGTCCCGACGCCACTGCCAGTGATTCAAATCTATTTCGGCACCGGTGCGGACCCCCAACGGACGCGGTGCACTGACTCCTGCATTTTTGCGGAGCGATCAGCTGATTTTAGATGGAAGAAAGAGGTGTTTAGCGCCGGGTAAATTTAGTTTGGCAGTCGCGAAAGTGGTCGACCATATGTCGCGTCCAACGCAAGGAAATTTGAACCGCTTTCGATCCCAATTTGTCAAGACAACGCCTTTGTCCTGAATATTGATTCTGACCACACTTTGAATAATTTAGAAAGAATCAATTGCGCAACGTGGATTATGGAAACGGAGGTTTTTTACCAAACAGAACGGATCAGAATATGCGGAGATTGGGATCTTTTGATATTTTTAATTGCTTTCCTTCGCAGATCGCACGTTCTGGAACAATGCCTCAAAATAATTAAATAGTTAAACGTGAAAGCTCTTATCGTCGCTTCTCCGTTCCCCTGTGAATTTTCTCTTGTTATTGTACGCTCTATGCATTTAATTACGTAAGTGCGTGGCCTTAAAAATACACTTTACGGTAAATGTTATGCATTTCTCATTATCAGATACCAAACCGTGCGACCGAAGCAACAATTAAAAAAAATGTGGGAACTTTTATTAATTGTCGGCATGCGATAATTGCCGCAACCCGCTCATTTTCCCATGTATTACAATAAAAACGAGAAAAATGACAGACCTTTAACATTTCAACGGAAGAAAACTGCTCGAGTAAACGAACAACGTTTAAAAATAAACTTGGGCCCCCCTGGGAAATCGGGATTAGACGGTGAGTGTAATTTCCACGACTAGGTGGCGGCGAAAGTCGCCGCGCCAACGCCTCATTAGATAACAGATAAGAGTCCGCAAACTTGTCACCTTCTAATTGAGCTGTATTGCCACACACATGATTCACGAGGCTCTTCCAAAGTGACGATTAACATTAATCAGAACCAGAGTCTCAATTCCGAGTTGGGGCGACGCGACTCCTGAAGCTGCGCCAAGATTTTTTCGAAAATTAGTGTATAATTTTCTCTGGAGTTTTTTCTTTCCGTGCAGACGCCACCGTTCGCATCAAGCCGGCAATTTCGGTTCAAAACTCTTTGCATACAAGTCTGTCCTATAATTTTCGCGTGCGTTTCGGCACACTTTGGTTCGTGTCTGAAATTCGTGTGCCGCTCAACACGCAAACATATTATTGATCCGTACGACCGCATCCAAAACAAAAGAAAAGCGACGTGGAGTCGGTATGGTAGTTTTCTTTGGATTTCCGTCGCCAACCTTGATATACTTTTACCACGGCCTTCTCGATTCGAATAAACAGTCGGATCGGGTAACATTCCGACGTTAACGTGGCGGAAACGGAACTGTAGTGCGTGTACGCAATTGACTGGATCGACGTGAATCATCCGGTTGTCCTCGTCTGTGATGTCATCGAAGAACCAGACAGGTTCTTACAAGTCGCTGACATTTTCGGGGAATTAACTAGGAGAAAATGACGGAATTCCCACTATCGGTGAATCACTGTGTAGATATATCCGTGTCGTGACGGAAACAAAGGGGGGTAATTTGATCCCCGGATCCCCGGACTTACCCATTATTCATCCGTTCTCGTTTTATCCACTCAAACCACGACACAATCACACGAAAAAATCAAAGGCGACTCAAACAAATGATTTTTACAACCAACTTCACACACCTAACGTGACAACTACCGCCGGTACACTGACAATTGGCAAACTTCACACCGACTTTATTTTCTCCCACCCTATATAGTCCAGTGCGACATCACAACAGAACGGTCAGGGAACTCCCTCATTTTCACCACGCCACCTCGGATCTTTTGCCGCTCCCTGTCATACTACACGTGACTACAACCAATCAGAAGCTTGCCACAGCTAAAGTAGGGGAAAGTAGGCGGGACTTTCGTTTGATTTGTTCCTAGGTGCAATCAATTTGTTGTATTTTGGTTTTTGTTTGCTGAAATTTTCTTGTTGGTCTTTGACCGATTTTTTCGACGTTTTTTTAGATTGGGGTAATTAGGAGCTGGTGCTTGTAGGGTGGTCATGAAGCGTGACTTTAGAGGAAATGTAGGAACACCCGTTAATTCAGTTGGGTGAAATTTTTATTGCGTAACTTGTTGAAATTCATGATGCGAAAGTTTGGGGAATATGTGAATGCGGAATTTGCATTTGTCACGAGGCAATTGTCGGAACTTTCAAAGAAGTTTTCTCTGAATTTTCGAGCAATGCTTTGCGAACCGGAGGCTTCAAACGGAAGTGTCGGCGATGATTCTCAAGTAAATGCAAAACTTCTAAAATTCGATTGCGGTTGATTTTTTAGTCCTGAGCTAGTTTTAATGCACGAAACGTAGTTCTCAATGTTTTCAAAATGCAAATAAAAACTCTCTTGCATTCATCTAAACCTGATTTTTCCTGCAGAGAATGTTTTATATGCGTCAAATTTAAAATGCGATTCTGTGATTAGTTGCACAATGGGGATTTTTTTAAAAGTTGGCAATTTATTCGGAATGACAAACAAAAAACTGTCACATTTGTCAAATTGTCACCAAATTGTAGAAGCATCGGCAATATACAGAGTGATTCGTTTTAATATTAGGTAATCAACGGTTTATTTAGAACTTAAGGGAAATGTTGTGGATCCTTCTCAATGTAGAAATTATAAATTTTTTAATTTTTCTCGAATAAACTAAAATTCCAGTAGAATTCAAAACTTTAAAATTGAACTTTTGACATTAGAAACGTCAACTGCCCACTTAGTTACCACTTTCGCCAACTGTCACGTTTAGGATGTTTACTTTTCGCCAACCCTAGTAACTTTTATGTGTTGAGAATGAATATTAGTTGGTTTTGTGTAATTAATAGACACTCAAATCAGGCGAGCACATGCGATGAAGACACTTTTCGAATTTGTTTAATGGTGCAATGTTGCTTCATAATACTTATTGTCTCCGAAGTAACTTTCACTGATCTGTCATCAGTCAAATTTAATTTGCGACTACTACAAGATTTTTTTGACTCTTTTCGCGGTAATGTTTTAAAATTGTGGCTGAAGACAAACCACAAAATGACATTTTTACTAGTTAGTTTTATTGTTTAACGGTTGGTATCGCACTGTCATCAATGGACAAAAGACTACTGAACAGGAATTGGATGTTTTTATTTCCAACATAGTCGCTAGACGAGCAACTTTGTAGACTAAAAGTCACTAGATCTGTTTTTTTTATTTTTAAAATTATATTGGCCTAAAAAATGTTGTTATCACACGTCCGAAAATGCTTTTGGAAATCTTCCTGTTACTACAACTCGGCTCTGCCTCGAAATAACATTTTCCGGTCTTGTAATCCAAATAACTATTGTCTTTGCGAAAAATGTAGTTTTGTCTAATTTGGACAAAAGAAAGGACATACCCAAAAATTTCAACGCCGCCTTTGATAAATATTGCCTCTGCAGGAAAAATTACGTATATATATACCTACATATTTCGGAAGTTTCTATATTTTCAGATTCAAAAATTTCCACGATTTTCTGGTCGGAAGAATAAAAAAATGTAAAAAGAGGATAACAATTTTTTTAAGATTTTAAAGATCTAAAATCGGAAGCATTGGAAAAACATTAAAATATTACAGAGAATGCAGAAAATCTGTATTTTATTCATGTAAATCGAAGATTTAAAAAATTATGAAAATATGTATGATAATAAAGAAAAATAGCTATTTATGTAAGAATTACAAAATTTAGGTCTTCGTGGAGGAGCTTAATTATGTACAAATTACATACAAGGCTTTATATTCGATTGTAGTGAAGATGATTTCTTTCAAAAGAATGAAATTTGGCATCGAAACTTGTAACGACTTCAAAGTGCGTTGTTTTTAGTGTTATACTGACAAGCGGCCGTTGTATTTTATCATTACGGACGCCGTCTATAAAGAGCCACTTTATGGACGCTAAACGATATCGTAAACCATAGATTATTATACAATTGAACATAAAAAATAAAGCCAATCGCAAAGAACCCGAAAATTTCATTTCTAAGAGCAAATTAAACGCTGCTTATTTGGACTGTCAACATTACAGGTAGTACCAACATTAATATTCCATTCATGGCAATCAATAAGACGTGTAGTGACCCTTCATTCTTGAAACAATTATAAATCATTCATACCGTCCCCGTTTCGGGCACTATTAACCTTTCAACTCAAACCAATTAAGCCATCGACCGATTACAAAACTCTTATCTACCAAAACCGACATTCTCCTTACATTGTCTTAACCCATTTAAACCGCCACATATCCTGCATATAAAAGCAAAGATGACGCATATATCCGTGCCACGTTCAGAATACCCGATTAAAGACTCTCTCGTCCCCTGTTTTATTTTCCCAAGGAAGCACTTCTTGGAATTGACATTCGCGCAAGAATGCTAACACGAAATCGATCTCATCAACCCCATAAACAGGAGCTGTCGATCCAGATGACATGTGCGAAGCGTATTGTTTTGGGGGTCTAGACCCATCGTCTGTCTTTTGTTGAAAGATGGGGTGGTAAATGTGATGGACAGGGAAAGAAGGCGGATACCTCCAGGTGGAGGATACTCGATCTGATGCCCGGTGCACGTGATAACAACCATCTGCTGGGGCGCGTGCTATGGGAGGGTGGTAATATCTTCATGGGGATGAAATGAACGAAAATTCGGTTTGGAACGACCGTACCGCCGTCTTTTGGTTAAAACAAACATTTAGACAGGACGCGTGCCCTTTACATCTAGCAGGTGGTGGATTAGCATACCGGAAGCGTGTCCTTCGGATGCAGGAAATGTCTTATTAAATTTCAGCACACGCGCCACAAGGGAAGAAAGAAGCGGATGCGAGATTTTTCCTTTTGGATGGAGATATTTTTTAGCAGTAAATTACATCACTGACGTATTAATTACTATTCAAATAGGATCGATCGGTTCCTCAAGTCGGTTACGCCCTCTTATGATGCAAAGCGATGATTTAGGTTATTCCCTTAATTTATATTTATTAAGGCTTCTTAACCCTTGGACGAGCCCCTGCCAACCTTTTTACTACCGCATAATGGACCTGTCGGAATGCGTGGCTACGATTTTTTCGGCCTATCGCTTCTAAATTATTAGATAATTTAATCCAAAATACCGATCGTTATCTTTATTGAGGAATTTTAAACTGGAAACTGGGATAATGATTATCGAATTTGGAGCAGAACACGACACCTTGAGAAAAACAGTTGTTTTCAAATAATGTGACTCATCTCTAATCTGAGGCGAGGAAGAATCGTCCATAAAAATTCCTTCGCGTTCGTATTGCACATTTTTCTTACGACAATTTGAACCATCATATGGGTGGGTATCAGATTTTCCCATAACTTATCGTGAAATGCGTCAAAAGTAACGCGGGCGCCGTCATATGACTGATAACAGCCCGTTACCAAACAGTTTTTACGAATTCGTGTCAATATTGACCGAGGTAAAAAGTCAACTAATATTTACCGGAAGAATCACTAAGACAGCAGTAGCTTTCATTTTCTGGCGGAGATCTCCCGTAAATCGCAATAAATTTTCTGGATAATTATTGAGAAATTCGCTCAGAGTTACAATTCATTACCAATGCCACTGATGCATGGCATAATGTATTATTTAATTGGAGATAATTATATTAATCTTCAGGAATTGCCAGTGAATAAAATACGATACAAAGTCGCTGATATTACCTGTTTGGCTTATTTATTATTAGTGAAGTAATTGGTGATAAGAGGACATGATTTGTTAAATGTAAATCGAACTTTATCTTTGAAGCACACGAGACAAATTTTCAGTCAGGGCAAGTTAAAAATTGCCTTTATTTCTTGACTAATTTGGGATCTTATTGAAAATGAAAATTTCTAAATTTTGTGTCTGTTATTCTACTATTTTGACTTTTGCTGCAGTTAATAAACAACTCAAAAGAAGCAACTTCCGCAAATTTCGTTGCTTTAGAACGAAAACTGACGAAATTAGGAATTTTATTACAAAGTGTTGGACATTTTCGGCTCTTTTGGAAAATAAAAATTTGTAAATTTTGTGCCTTTTATTCCACAATTTTGCAATTTGCGGAAGTTAATAAGCAACTCAAAATTAGTAAACTCTGAAAATTTCATTGCTTTTGAGCGAAAACTGACAAAATTAGGAATTTTATTACAGTATTGAACATTTTTGGCTCTTCTTGAAAACAGAAACTTTTAAATTTTGTGTATTTCATGTTACAATTTTGCAATTTAAGGCAGTTAATAAACTACTTAAAATTAGTAAACTCCGAAAATTTCATTACTTTAGAACGAAAACTGACAAAATTAGGAATTTTATTACAAAGTGTTGCACATTTTCGGCTGTTTTTGAAAGTGAAAATTAGTAAATTTTGTGGTTTATATTCTACAATTTTGCAATTTGGGGAAGTTAATAAACAACTCAAAATTAGTAAGTTCCACAAATTTCATTACTTTAGAACAAAAACTGATGAAATTATATAAGAATTTTGTTGGACTATTTTGGCTGTTTTTGAAAATGAAAATTTCGAAATTTTGTGTCTTTTATTCTAGAATTTTGCCTTTTGGTACAGTTAATAAACAACTTGAAAATAGGAATCTCTGAAAAATTTCATCCCTTTAGAACCAAAACTGATAAAATTAGGAATTTTATTACAAAGTGTTAGACATTTTTGGCTTTTTTGGAAAATAAAAATTTGTAAATTTTGTGCCTTTTATTTCACAATTTTGTAATTTGGGACAATTAATAAACAACTCAGAAATAGGAACCTTCGCAAATCTATTGCACAAGTACGAAAACTGACGAAATTAGGAATTTTATTTCAAAGTGTTACATATTTTCGGCTGTTTTTGAAAGTGAAAATTAGTAAATTTTGTGCTTTTTGTTCTACAATTTTGCAATTTGGGGTAGTTTATAAACAACTCAAAAATAGTAATCTCCGCAAATTTCATTCCTTTAGAACGAAAACTCACTAAATTACGAATTTTATTACAAAGAGTTAGACATTTTCGGCTCTTTTGCAAATAAAAATTTGTAAATTTTGTGTCTTTTATTCCACAATTTTGCAATTTGCGGCAATTAATAAGCAACTCAAAGTTAATAGTCTCCGCAAATATCATTACTTTAGAACGAAAACTGACGAAATTAGGAATTTTATTACAGTGCTGAGACATTTTCGGCTGTTTTTGAAAATAAAATTTGTAAATTTTGTGCCTTTTATTCCACAATTTTGCAATTTGCGGAAGTTAATAAGCAAATTAAAATTAGTAAACTCTGAAAATTTCATTGCTTGTGAGCGAAAACTGACAAATTTAGGAATTTTATTACAAAGTGTTGAGACAATTTCGGCTCTTTTTGAAAATAAAAATTTGTAAATTTTGTGCTTTTTGTTCCCCAATTTTGCAGTTTAGGGCAGTTAATAGACAACTTAAAGTTAGTAATTTCCACAAATTTCTTTACTTTAGAACGAAAACTGACGACATTGCGAATGTTATTATAAAATGTTGAACTTTTTTGGATCCCCGTGAAAATAAAAATTTGTAAATTTTGTGCTTTTTGTTCCCCAATTTTGCAGTTTAGGGCAGTTAATAGACAACTCAAAGTTAGTAATTTCCACAAATTGCATTACTTTAGAACGAAAACTGACGACATTCCGAATGTTATTATAAAATGTTGAACTTTTTTGGATCCCCGTGAAAATAAAAATTTGTAAATTTTGTGTCTTTTATTCCACAATTTTGCAATTTGAGACAGCTAATAAACAACTCAAAAATAGTAACCGTTGCAAATTTCATTGCCCAAGAACCAAAACTAACGAAATTAGGAATTTTATTAGAGTATTGAACATTTTTGGCTTACCTGAAAACAGAAATTTCTAAATTTTGTGTATTTTAATCTACAATTTTGCAATTTAAGGCAGTTAATAAACTACTCAAAATTAGTAAACTCCGAAAATTTCATTGCTTTAGAACGAAAACTGACAAAATTAGGAATTTTATTTCGAAGTGTCGGACATTTTCGGCTCTTCTTGAAAATAGAAATTTGTGAGTTTTGTGTCTTTTATTCCACAATTTTGCAATTTGGGGCAGTTAATAAAGAACTCAAAGATAAGAACCTCTGCAAATTTCATTGCTGCAGAACTAAAATGGTCAGAAATACAAATTTTTGAAAAAAAAATACAAATTTTTGATTCATTTTAAGACTTTTTTAAAAATTTTGTTTTCCGCTCTATAATTTTGCAATTTGTTAATCAATTAAGCTATCAACAGTAGAAGTGGTACGATTAAGATTGAAGTGAAATTTTGAAAATTTCCGGATCATCCTAAAATGAAAGGTCTAAAGCGATCCTATCGAAGGATGTCTGAATGAAAAAATCGCGTTATGTTGTCTTCCAGCTACCACCATTTCCGATGAAATGTTGTATTGCGCCGTCACGGACCTGAAGAGCAATTCCGAATCCAATATCGGGTGCTTTATCTTCTAGCTCAAACGGAGCGGTCAATTATGAAAAATCAATTATAATTGGGAAGATGACCGAGTAAGATGAGGGGAATACCTGTCGGCGCCTTGTGGCGTCTGCAGCGCCTTGGGTGCGATGGGTTGTCTGGTGTTCAGCGGTGATTTATCGCCTGGCCAAACACCATCGTGTTGTATGTCGATGGGTTTCTCAAACACTCTCTATCTGGATCGTATACCTAACCTAACACGGCCGCATTTGTCTACTTTGCTACATCACGACATAAATATTATAGTCAACACGACACTGAGAAAAAGTCCTGGGAACAGAACATGTTAATTAACTTACCCCTCTTTCTATTCGCTTTATCATCGAATTTCCAGAGATGGTTCATTTAGATTTCTTTAAGGTGGCGACAGTGTAGGTGGTCTGTTTGTAAAGAAAAATTCGTCTCGCTTAATGGGCATTTCATGATTTGTAGAATATTTGTGTTGGATTCTGTATAGAGATTTCGCTGCGCCAAGTGTGTAAATTATTTATTCAAACATAACGGTTTGTCGTCGGTAGATACTACGGGCATTTTTATTTTATAAATTGCTTCATTATCAATGCGGGATTTTCAAAAATATCCCGCTTTTGTCGGTAGCGCATTCCGTTCCTTTTCAACGGGAAACGCATAATCACACGACAGGCGGATGCCGAGACAAAAATCACTACATTACTGGAATCTCCGCTTTAACAAGGCCTTAGATTTGAACGTGTGGTGGTGATTTGAATGCCTCGACAGAAAAGACGCATTTCACCAGTGTCTCTATTAACAAATTGTCTCGATTGGTATTCCATCTAGCTACAGAACTACACATCCTTCGCCTTTCCGAAAATGCAGTCGAAGAATTCCATTCGAGTCACGCCAAGCTATCAAACTGGAAGTGGAAGCCACTCCGATGAAACTTTAAACACTTTAAAATATTTAAAGACTTTGAAAAGCAGCAGCGTCGCACGCGTCAATTATCCACCGGACTTGGAGGATAAATTATATAATTTTCCTTAATGGGAGTAGGCATGTAGACTCATTGACCAAAAGCAACACCGGAAGCTCTTCATTGACCATATCCGGTGGTGTCGCAATATCCTTTGTCTTTACTATTATCATTCATCGCCATACCCACTACCCACAGAGCGATTCATAAATCTATCCATTCATTACCGGTCAGTGTGGGAAGTTCACTATTTCGAAATTACGTGTGTGGTTAGTGAAAGTAATTTTTTGTCACTTGGTGCATTTTTACACGAGTTCATTGTCTTGAGCGCAGCTCTGCAGTCGACCGAAAAGCTGATTTCCGACACGAGCCAACTTTAGAAACGCTACGTTGATCTTTATATTTCCTTTACAATTGCAAGAGGTAATTAAGGAAATGCGCTGTCGCACCTGCCGAGGAAAAGTTTGGGGGATTTTCCACCCTCTTGGAACAAAGAGTGTTCCACATGAAGGGCCGCGTCACGGTCCCAATCTTTCTCTTTGTGGGGAGGACGAGGGCCACCTGTCGCAAGGCACGCGTCAACACCTGGTTTCGCTCCGTCTACGACGCAAAACAGGAAACTTAATTATAGACAACTGTTCCCGACGAACAAACATTTTTTCTTCAACAATTCCATACAGCGATTAACATTAATTGGACACGAAGAATTTTTAATTCTTCTTTCCAGGAATGTCGTTTACTGTTAGATGTATGACATACGGTCAGAACATGCAGGTGCAGAAGCCGACCGATTTCTTCTTCCTCTGCAAAGTTGAGTTCAATCGACGCATGTTTAGAAACGGAGAATTTGGTGCTTTGCACTTTCCCACGTCCCAGACAATCTACTCTTGCAACAATTATCTGTTATCGTCTTTCATATCCACGATTATCGACGACACAGGTGTAAACCGATAAAACGAATAGCTCTTTGATATCGGTATCTCGTCAGCAATATCTGAAACTTTCCACTTTGATGGCCACAAGGGCTCCCACCTGCCACTGCCGTCGTGCTCAACTTGACCTACCGCTTACAGACAGAAATCAGCTCAGCAACTTCATAATTGCGCTGTACTACAATTTCACTCCAGGTAAAGCTCGTCCTCCAAATCCCCAAAAGCCTTTCCCGAGCACGTGTTCCGTGAGAAAACGCGAATCTTGGATAGTTTTTCTGTAAATTTCTTCAGGTAAAAACGTGCGTTTGGGACCGAATAATCTTGAATTAGTATTCGGTGCGAGGTTCTCCGACACTTTGCATTGTAAAATTGGAATTTTATTTTATTGTGTGACGAGATAATGGAAAAATAACATTGTTACGATGGTGTGGCGGTATGTTTTCTTTTAAAATGAGGCACGTTTGCGCGTTGTTGCTTCTGGTGTCAGAAGGAATTCGTTATGCTAGTCGAATTCGTGCCACCTACCAAGAATCCGAGGATTTACCAGAAATTTTCGCTTTCGACTGGAAGGTGTGCTACCGCACGCACCCACCCTAGTCTGCATTTCTCAGTGTCAAACCGCCCTAATCGAAACATTTACCTACCACCGACAGGTTTTAATCTAAATCTAAACAAACACAGCACAAAAAAAATCGATGATAACAAAGGTGGGAGTCGGAAAAAAGACAAATCAACTAAATAAAACCGTACGAATGGTGTCTACGTTCTCACGACCGGCACCACATGACTCAGACAATGAATATATAAAATAATCATTTATCGTGGGCGGCTGTGTGTGTGTTCTTTGACCAAGCCCAAGCAAAAAACCATAACAACCACCGACTCCAGATCAGGACTGAGTTATATGTGTTTACCAGGACGGAAATTTTGGGGTTCGTCCCCGACAGTTTGCCCCCGGCAATTGGTCCCCGACAATTTGTCCCCAATGCAATTTGCCCCCAGTTTAATTTGTCACGGTGTGATCTTTGATAATAATTGAAGAATGTGATTTACATAATTTGTAATGTTCGACAAATAGGTACATCACCTACATACAAAACGCAATTTTCCCGAAAATTCATGACAAAAACTGTATGGGTGAGGGGGGCATAGTGGGGTACCGGGGCATAGCGGGGTAACACTCCTGCTGCTCAAATCAAACGCCGTGAAAAAAGTCGAATAGCGTGTTTTGATTGGTTGTTAGTTGACAGTTAACCACGTGTGTTTTATAAAACAAAATGTGAAAACCTATATGTTTTATAAAACAAAATGTGAAATTCAGTGTTTTCGTTAAAAAATTCGCGAAGTTAGGGAGCAAGTTTTTTTCAAATCTAGTCATACAAATGTAGTGGCTAAATATGATGAACCTGCTCATTTATGTGCAATATGCATTGATGCCTAAGTAATTTTAAAATGTTACTTTTTCTAAGTAGGTACACAGTTATTCAAAAATTTGATTTCCCCATAGGGTATCCCACTTTGCCCCTATGTGCGGGGCAAAGCGGGGCAAATCCCATTTTTTAAAATAATGCTCACATGTCATAAGTTTTTTATGGTAATCAAACAAAGTACAACAAAAATCATCCGCAATACATTAGTCTATGATATTTAGTAAAAAAAATTTGTTAATTTCTATTATTTTAACATGCGTGGCTAATTGAATGTTAAGTACCCCACTATGCCCCACTCTCCCCTACCAAACTTCGGATATCAACATCTCGCTTATTTTTTCGAGTAAACTTAAGTTATTATACATCAGTGTACGCAGAATTTTCCGCAGACTCCAAATCTGGGATTTAAATTCAGACCCGACAACAAATAACTGAGGTATGGCCGATCAAAGTTTCGGAAGTTGATTTTCATTTTTCCTCATTTTTTCTAATTTTTAAAGTTAAATATCTCGGAAACTATTTGAGATATTGAGATGCGGTTTGCGCCATTCTTTTTCTCGGCTTATTTTACGTTAGAAAATGTTCTCAAAAGTTGAAAATTCGATAGTCGATTTTTCGCGAAAAAAAATTACGACTCAAACGATGAAAATTTTTTATTTTTTTTATTTTTGGCCATAGCTTGTAAAGTATTTGTCCGATCGATCTCAAATTTAGCCAGTACATAGATTTCTAGTTCCTCATTCGACTGATGTGTAATTCAAAGCTATTAAACGTCGTTTTCATTTTGAAAACATTGATTGAAAATCACCCTAAAATGACGTTTTCAAAACAGTTTTTGGCCAATTTACAAGTTTATTTATTATGCAAACTTAACAAATCTGGGCTCATTTTACGCATAATGTCACGCTGAATCCAAAACCATGAGAATTTTCAATATTCGTCAACAAATAACTGAGTTATGGTCGTTTGAATTTTTGGGTTGTCGCCAGAGGTCCAAATTTCTGAAGGTTCGAAACAATTCGTGCTCGATATCTCGGAAACTGTTTCAGATATTAAGATGCGGTTTGCGCCATCGTTTTTCTCGCGATTTTTTACGTAAGAAAAAGTTCTTTGATTTTTCTACAGTCGAAATTTGCAAATTTTCGCAAAAATTCACGACTAAAACTATGCCAAATTTCTGATATCGATATCTCGCTAATTTTTTAGAGTAAACTTAAGTTATTATACATCAGTGTACGCAAAATTTTCCGCAAATTCCAAATCTAGGATTTAAATTCAGATCCGACAACAAATAACTGAGTTATGGCTGATCAAAGTTTCGGAAAGTTGATTTTCAATTTTTCTCATTTTTCGTAATTTTAAAGTTAAATATCTCGGAAACTGTTTGAGATATTGAGATGGGGTTTGCGCCATTCTTTTCCTCGGCTCATTTTACGTCAGAAAATGTTCTCAAAAGCCCAAAATTCGATAATCGTTTTTTCGCGAAAAAAAATTCCGACTCAATCGATGAAAATTTTTTATTTTTTTTATTTTTTGCCATTGCTTGTAAACTATTTGTTCGATTGATCTCAAATTTGGCCAGGAGATAGATTTCGAGCTCCTCTTTCGACTGATGAATAATTTAAAGCTATTAAACGTCGTTTTCATTTTGGAAACATTGATGAACAATGATTGAAAATTACCCTAAAATGACGTCTTCAAAACAGTTTTTGGCCAATGCCTCGTTTATTTATTAAGGAAACTCAGCAAATTTGGGGCTCATTTTACGCATAATGTCACGCTGAATCCAAAACCATGAGAATTTTCAATATTCGTCAACAAATAACTGAGTTATGGTCGTTTGAATTTTTGGGTTGTCGCCAGAGGGCCAAATTTTTGAAGGTTCGAAACAATTCGTGCTCGATATCTCGGAAACTGTTTCAGATATTGAGATGCGGTTTGCGCCATCGTTTTTCTCGCGATTTTTTACGTAAGAAAAAGTTCTTTGATTTTTCTACAGTCGAAATTTGGAAATTTTCGCAAAAATTCACGACTAAAACTATGCCAAATTTTTGGTTTGCGCCATTTTTTGTTATTAAAAAGTGTTATTAAAAGCCCAAAATTCGATAGTCGATTTTTCGCGAAAAAAAATTCCGACTCAAACGATGAAAATTTTTCATTTTTTTTATTTTTGGCCATAGCTTGTAATAATTGCCGGGGACAACTTGTCGGAGGCGAACTATCCGCAAATAAAAATTTTTTGACCATTGGTACCACTGCGTTTCGTCTTGGCAGCCCTGCTAGAGAGAAAAAGACGGCGACTGGACATTCCTGGCGCGGCTATAATGTCACTCCCTATCTAAACGTCTTAATTTTGTGACACCACTTATAAACTAGTATTGTCTTATCGCTGATCCGGACTGAGTTTAGAGGCGCTCTCGTGACCACTAGAACCGAACCAGTCAATTATTTCTTAAACTGTGACAACTTTAATCTAATTAAGGTTAGTTCGGCCACCAACCGTAACTGATATCGAGAGAAAGATATCCCAAGAATCCATCCAGGTCCTTATAAACATGCCCAGCTTGAGACGATTTTTTCACGTTTACAGAGCTTTCCATTAGACGTTTTATCTGACAAATTGATGGGAGAAGTGGCGGCGTTTTTATTTCACAGTCGTTTGAATATGATCCTCGAAAGGCTTAACGATTCGTGAAAGACTACACTGAAAGGTTTATGGGGTGATTAGCAAAACAAGAAGATGGTTTAATGGAAAAATTGGTCTTGATTGTCTTAAATTCGGCTGCCTACATATACTGTGATGACCCGTTGTTGAAATTCGGTCTTTATATTGCTACTGTCTGGAATGCGGTGAAACCACCGAAAAATCCCAAGACATTTTCAACAAAGAGCCGATTTAAACGGCCCCCGAAGAGCCCTCCGACAATGCCCTTATAAAAATAAGACGTAAATCCTGCATGCATTCATCCGATTGTTACACTTGTTAGCAAATAGTCCGTGTGGAATTTTCGAGCTAATGACACGGAATTTTTAGTGAAAACGTCAAAACGTCTGTGGGTAACCGGTGTGAGGACAAAAGATCCCCGCAAATACGTTTACCGAAATCGGATGAGGATGCGGCGGTCCGAAAAATTCTAATAGCATTAAGTGTCATTGTTATATTTATCCAGGGAGCCCCCTAATTACGAATTTGCGTACTCGCCTTGGGAAGTGCCCCCGGGGCTCCCGTCCGCTTTGAGGCCCCCAGGCGGTCGGCTGGTCGTACAATTAAAGAGGCAGGGAGAGGAGTGTCGGTAGGTCTGGATGGCCGGTTGTGTTTTAAAATTATAGCGCACTTTCGGTGGCGAGGAGAGCGTTTTTGTACGGAATGATGGGATGGGGCGAACGTATGGAGCACCTGCCGCATCTCGTTACTCTCCTTAACATTTTTCGCTTCTTGCCGTCTTCTTCTTTCTTGTGCCAAGAATCAGATCGCGACCACACCGGGATCGATTAGCATTCTTTACATACTGACGCACATCACTTCGTAACTGCGCCGATTAATGATGGAATCTTGGGCCGAATTTACATGATGGGTCTGACATGGGCACAAAGATACGAATTTTTTTCGAAAAAACGCTGCTTGGTGCTCTTGTTCGACCAGTTGTAATCCCATCCGTCAACAAATCGAAAATCCGACCGCAAAGCTCGATCGATAAATTACAAGGCCTCTAAAAAATCAACAATAACACATTGATCTACACCCGACAAAAAACTGAATAATACCGAAATGACAAGCCTTCCACTGAGACATTCTGATGTGTTATTTATTGATATGCTGGAAGCGTTTGTTCAACTTTTCAATTCCATATTTTTCATAGGACGACATGAATAAACCATTGCGTGTCGTTCGGCGACTGTTTACACAAAAAACGCGGAATTTTTGGGGAACACAACCGAAATATTTATCTCGAAATTATAACTGAACCCGCAACTATTTACAATATTCCAATATTACCATCGCATGCCCAAAAAACTTCGAAAAATCTAACGGAAGAAACAAAACTGGAGAACACGCGTTGAAATTAAACTGAGTCTGCTAGTCGATGATTATCCTTTTAAAAATTCTAGCAAAAACTGGTGTATAATTAGAGAATTATAATTTAAAAGATGTTTGAAATATTTTTAAACGGGTCGCTATTAACAGAAACGCGATGGGGTTAGTGCCTCAAGTTTTTTTAGAATAAAAGTCTATTAAGTTTAGCACGCTCTCGCCTGGAGCCCCCATATTCTATTTATTCAGATTCACCGCCTCGGCTGTGTTGGCATTGATCACAGTGTATTTCTTTGAATCACTTACTCGCCGACCTCGCCTATAAATTTTTATTTCCACCCCAAGACGCGCGTCAACCTCCACGTTTTATGAGTCGGCATAAGAGATCATGACAAAAGCAACGCCTAATTTCCGCCTGTGTAAAATCGCAAAGCAAACACGATCCTGTTTACCATCACAATAACAAACAACAAAACGAGAACCAACAGAGAGAGAGGTCGTTTAGCGTTTAGAAACGCAAATAATTATAATTCGGCTCTGGACTGATTACAGGGTGGACCATGCCAGAAGTCGGCGGTGCAATCAACAAGAGTAGGCCGTGACCAAGCCGTTTTTTGCAGCTGGAAATTGCTTATTAGGAAATGTCACAAATCTCAAGTCAAGTTGCGTCGCCGCAAATGTGAAAATGCCATTTGGCATTCGTGGCGGTTCCGGGCTAAGTAGTGGCTGTCAGCGCTAAACGATCGTTTGCCCTATTATCCTAGTGCGGTGTCCTTGATATAGGTGGTCTCTGGTCATTAGTAACAATTGCGAACGGTGTGTTCATCGCCTCCGACGGCGGCAAAAGGAAATGCCTTCTTTCGTTTGTCCAAACCGCGCCGCTGTGTGTAAAGGTGCTATTCCCAACGATTTATTCTTACCGTAAATGATGAAGAAATTAATCCAATAAATGATTTATCATTCTTTTTGGAAAGGATAATTGAAACTGTCATTCTTAATTTCGGCCAGAAAACTAATTTATTTACTTATTTATTTATTTATGTTGCCCGCTCACTTCAAAGAACTGCACTTTAATTAATTTCTGTAATTTTTTTCTTTCTTTGGTACAGCACGCACCAATCAGATGACGGGAAACTCGATGCAATTATGTGCGAAATTTAATTAGGGAATATGAAATTTACATATTTGAAGGAAACGATTTATTTTATCTGCTTCTCCGGTCGATAATTAAATTAATATGAGAGCAGGAAATGCGAGGATAAAGTACGGGGCTTGTTAACGGCTTGAACTTTGATGAAACAATAAAGGTAAGAGCAGAGGCGGCTAGAGTGCTTTACGAGCCCATATTCTAAATTTAGAATGTCAATATTTTGACTTGGGACCAAAGATCCTTCAGTCTTTCCCCGGATTCGTTTGGAAGGCGCTCTTTGGTGCGAAGGGTGTATGGTCCTGGTGCCGGCCCTGCCGTCAGTGAGTTCTTTGTGTAAACAGCACAAACTCAAAATCATCGTCGCCTTGAGATCTTCCTTTATCGTGAAACCGTGACAAAAATAAAAATAAAATCACATAATTAACGCCCAATTTCACGTGGCCACCTTTCTGAAAAGAAAGACATCCACGTAAAAAGAACACACAAATTGACCACCCAAAATCCAATAAAAGGGCGGTACCGTTCCATTTGTCCTGTTTTTTCAAGCGCCCATCTCTCTTCAACCCAACAAATTAGTGTTATTAACCATCTGACTCGCTATGGTACCAATGGTAGGATAGTACTCTTACTTTCTGATGAACCCATGATGATGTCTAGATGACACGGACACAAAAACGGGAATATTTCGTCTGGGACAGGGCGCCGATCTGACGATAACAAGTGACAAACGTGCTGCACCCATGGCTCCCATGTTATGAATACAAATATGCCGTTTCCATAACACCGCCGACAACCCACTCGTCATCGCAGTTGCCGTGGATACTATGCCGTTCCACGGACCACTTTGATGAAGGCGAAGAATAACAATAAGACACATTTTAATATTTTATTAATGTTCTTTTGATACCGGACCTGACTTCTTCTACATATTTCTTCTTTTAAGGGACCGACAGAGGCGACGCCGGACCCCATCGTAAATGCCTTTTTTATTAATTTGTTTTCGCGGGCAGACTATTTATGGCCGTGCCGGTGATACCAAAGAACCCAAAAATATTACCACATTGTCCACCAAAAATCAACCAAATTCCTTTGTCGCAATTAATTACCGCCTCGCCGCCGGTAGCGCCACCATCGCGATCTCCTCGGATTATCCCCTCATTATCTTTCCGCTCCGTTGCTCCTTCGTCCAAATCTATTCTCTTCGTAAAGATGAAAATTAAAATTGACTAATCGCCGGCGTTCATCTGTTTTTATTTTTTGATCTCTCTCGTTCCTACCACAGAACCGAAACCAGTTCCTGAATGTCGGTGCAATAATTTTCGCAATGAGCTTATCGACTGAGTTTCAGGTAGGTAGTGGGCCTCCTGATGAAGGTGCACCACCCGCGTTCGGCCTTGAAATCGACCGTCGTCGCAATGCGAAGAATTCGCCAAGTTCATCGCGACAAAAACAATCAGTCTTACTTTCGACGGGTTTCTTCTAGTGTAATCTTCCGTTTTTTGGGAAGGGAAGTATGAGAAGGAGGCGTTTTTGCACGTCTGAGATCATTTCGGGACAATTCTCGGAAACGTTTTCAAGTAGAACACTTTTGGGGCCACCAGAAAGTCACTCAAGTGCCAAAACACAGCGCCGGCAAAAAGTTTTACCTCGGTTTTGCTGCTTTTTTTACTTGCGGTCAATTTTTCACTCCAAAATAATCTACTAGATGTTCTTCAACCCTTTAACTGCACAATTAAAACGTGAAAAAAAATTAAATTTTCGCTCAGTGGCTTCAATGTGATCAGCGTTTCTGAGGGTTGTTGACTTTAGTTCCGTTAATTAATTCGAACTAAATTAGCTAAAGATTTCAGGTAGCTATAGCACTGCTATAACCGCTTTAATCTAATTACGTTGTTGCGGTTCGAAGTATGTCACTCTTAATTACGACATAACCATTTGTCCAATTGACGTAAATACCGTTTCGCCATGATTAGTAAACTAATCCATAACCACCTCCAATTACCTTTTTTTGTGTAAAAACCGCATTTTTACCTGAATAAGACGTCATGCCCCTCTGAGAGCACCACACACGGTGACAAAAACCCCCCGTCGTCTCGTCCCCTTTCACCCCCATCGTGTCGCTGAACAATAGTCATTTGAAAAAATATGTCTTTCACTAGCCGAACTAACTCACTGTTGTGACTACTTTGTCGGTGTGAAACGGGCATAAAGAGTACCGGATTTGACCATGTTATTTATTGCTTGTCATACTAACGAGGAATTTGAAAAATGTCATTATCGTGGGCGGTTTGTTAACTTTATGGTTAATCAAACGAATTAGGTAGACAATTTGTTAAACGTGGCATCTTCCACATTTTTCATTAGCATAAATCAACGGTTTGGGAGGAACCGAAGAATCGAAATAAACGTGTGATTATAAACAAATTAACCGGAGGATAATGGAAATATAATGAAATGTCAAGGGGAATTTAAGTGCTTTTCGGAATTTGCAATAAGACAATGTCTTGGTAATGACCCCTTAAAAAATCGCAGGGGGCTTGGGATAATACCAACCGAACGGCACTGATTGTTCGGAAACAATCAAACAACAGCGCTTTGTTCTACTCATTCTTTTTAACTTCCCTCTTTAACAAACAAAAACTCACCACGTTGACAAAGTCTTGAAATGTTATCGCCGGTGTTGTGGCAGTCCTGGCTTTTTCTAATAAAATCTCGCGTTTTCCGGTTCCCACTCGGTGCCGGAACTCGGGCTCGGACATCGCCGAAATCAGATCGGACCATGGGATTTCCCCGAAACCTTCCGGGTCGTACTAAAACCATCTTTGTACAAACATTTCAACCTTTCCTTACATACCTTGTCGAAGAACTGGCGCCATTGCTGAAACACAACAATAAAAAAAATGACTTGAGAATCCCAAAAAATACAACCAGTGGTGCCAACTTTACTAAGAAATTTAATTACATCTCTGAGCAGGACTCTCCTTAGCTCGGCCTCGTCGGACTCGCTCCCTAGATCCGTGTGATCGGTGTCGTAATGATCCGGGTCGTGATCCGGAAACGAAACCAAAGATCCGGTGATTGTAGCAATGTGTCCGGGTTCAATACCGGATTCTTCGGATTGTGCATGCGTCAAGTTCAAGATGTGGGTTGTAGAGGGCGACACTCGATGGGGCCACGCGGAGTGCGATAGCATAGTACCGGAGCCTGCATATGCCGGTTTGCGCCGCGGCTAAACTACTGAAAATAAATTCGAATTTAAACAAAATTACTCATATAAAACATTAGTCAATATTGTAAAAAAATCTGGGAATGATTTTCAGTCAGGTGCGTGCATAGGTGCCAATTTTAAAAGAAAATTACTCGTCCTTACCTGCTAAAATGGTCAATATAACAAAATTTTCGCTACGAAACTAAAAAACCGCGCGATTCCTCAAAGAAAAATTAAAATAAATCAACAAAAACACACTTCTCGTCGACGCTTTCCGCACTGTCGCGATTTCCACTTTTCCCTAAACGTCAAACGGTGGAAATTCATCCTAAAGTCCCTAATGTACTGTTCTTTTTAGGGAGAAAATCGTGTATCCACTCGAAGGGTTTCATCGATTTTAATCAGCCAGTGCAGGAGTAGCAAATTCACCCCTGTGATAAGGGTGACTACTCCACAGATCCACCCTAGAAATGAGTCACTCTAATTAAAACGACGTGTTTTTCCGCACGGAATTTGAAAGTCCGCCCCCGCTTGGGAGTTTAGTTTCTTTAAGTTTGTTGATTGTTTTTTGTTGTGACGTTTTGGGTTTATCTCAAGATTACAAACGTCAATAGTAATTTGTTAGAAATTCAATACTTTATCAATTATGGACATTATTGAGGAGCGCACTTTTGAAATCACCAACAAATTAGAAAAAGTAAGTGAAAAACGAGCTGACATAACCTTACTTTGTTTTGTAGGAAAAAACTAATTTGGCTTTGTTAACGGAGCGGCTCCAAAAAAGCTCTCAGATCACCAAAGGAATAGATACGATTTTAAATACGTTCGAGGAGAGACTATCGAGGCTCCAGGACACGATTCTGCCTGTTTACAATGATACAGAGAATCTACAAAAGTCTCAAAAAAGTAAGGAGGCTGAGAATGTGTTTGACAGGTTGGCGACACTGTTTTACTAAATAATTTCTAGACATTGATACCACGCTCGGGTTGTTGGACAATGTAATAAGCTACTATAATGTCACCAGTGAAGTTGAAAGCGTCATTGAAAGGGGGCCTGGCGAAGGCGGAATTGAATTAGAGCAGTATTTACACTCTTTGAACAGACTAGCAAAAGCTCAGAAGTATTTTGAAAAGCACATTCCTCAAAGCGTGGAATTAGAGAATGTTGTATGTATCAACACTAACGCCTCTCTTTTTATAACACTTTTTTGAAGAGCACGTTGTTCCACAAAGGCAGTGATAAGCTCAACTCGGAATTTAAGACAATTTTGGACAAGTACAACACCCCCATGTTACCCGTGGTACTCCTCGACTTGATCCACGATGGTAACTCTTCACAGATTTTGTCATGTTAATTGAGAGACTCTTCTAGATTCAGGCAACAAAGAACTGAAGGGCCCCCCAGTCCAAATCCCCGAGCACATTAAGAGCTATCTCATCAAAATCGCCAATTGGTTATTAGACAATAACCGCGACGAATACTTAACAGTTTATGGTAAAGTCAGGGGGGCTGTCTTACAACGTTCGCTGACAATGCTTAGAAACCACCAGAAATCCGTCAGTGGAGGCAGTGTCCACGGCATCGCAAGTTCTCCCATGCTGGTAACCCCCCAAACTGAAGTTTCTTTATCCAATTGTTCATTTAGAGGCCGAAATTCCAAAACCGCCACGAAGCGACAAGAAAACCCTCCACGAGGCGGCTACAGAACGCCATCGAACGGAAAGCGAACAGAATGCTGCTCAAAGCCTCCCAAACTTTCGAATACTCAACGGGGTTAAACTTGGGGGGACGCAGAGCCTCGTCGCATTTAGACCCATCGTATAATGGCGAAGAGTACGACAACGAGCAAGAAATGGAAAACTACCTCATCTGCGTAGTGGCCCTCCACAAATTAATGCAAATTGAACAGGGTCTGATTAAGGGGATAATCGCCCCGACGCACCAACCGCGCGTTTTTGAGTTGATAGTCAGGGAGGCTATGGATACCATCGTCCAAGATGGAGAGGTACGACAAAATGGCGCTTTTTATTAAACTATAATTCGTTTTTAGAACATTGTTGCGCGAGCGAAAAAATGCATAAGTCGGCACGATTTCGGCACGGTGCTTGTGGTTTTCCCCATTTTAAAACAGCTGCGGGCGTTGAAGCCCGAGTTTGAGCGCACGGTGGAAGAGTGTGACTTGAATGTGAAATCGAAATTTGACGCCATCTTGTTGATGCTTCACTCGACGGTAAAATGGCCGTTGTGACGTCACCACAATACTTAAGTTTGTTTAAGGGGGCGAAAGCTCTGGAGGATTTTATTGAGAGTTTGAGGTCGGACTCTGTGACGCAGCTGCCGAGTGATGGGACGGTGCACGAGCTCACAAGCAATGTTATCATGTTTTTGGAACAGTTACTAGACTATACTGATACTATCGGGATAGTACTGGCTCAGGACCCCACTTATTCAAGACAGTTGGATAAGTTGAAAGCGACAGACACGAATAAGGCGCTACTAGGACTATACATAAGTAATTGGGACACTCTGTATATTAAAATTGTAATTCCTCTGTGTTGTAGAGAAAGTTTTAGTACAGTTAAACCACTCTCTTATTAGCAAAAGCGAGCAGTACGGAGACGTGGCTTTGAAGGCGATTTTCCGACTAAATAACAATAATTACGTGTTGAAATCGCTTCAAAGAAGCTCTCTCTTGGAGTTGTACTTAATATCAGAGCCGAAGTGTGAAGAGTACTACTACAACTCCATTCAAGAGCACAAAAAAGCGTACTCGCAAAGGTGGGGACGCTGCAATCACTCGATTTTTTCTCAGGTGTGTTTCTTCCAGTTGGGGCAAACTTCTCAATTACATTTGGTGCGACGACTCCCCCATTAATCTCCTCCATGGTGACAAACTGAGAGACCGGGACAGGGCCGTAATCAAGGAAAAATTCGCTGTGAGTAAGCGGGTGTTATTTCAGGACTCCCTGTATATCGCATTTTCAGGGTTTCAACAAAGAAATTGAAGACATTGCGAAGGTTCAAAGAGGGTACTCAATACCGGACGTGGAGCTCCGGGAGAGCATCAAAAGAGACAACAAAGAACTCATTATACCGAAATACAACGCTTTTTATAATACGTAAGAACAACTCGAACTGTGACGTAAAGTCACGTGGTGTTTTGCAGATATGCGGGCGTTCAATTTACAAAGAACCCGGAGAAATACATTAAACACAAACCGGACGAAGTCTCGGCGGTGATCGACCGGTTTTTCGATGTGGCTGCATAAATAACGATCTGTCAAAGTGACAGCTGTCATCATTTTTATTTGTAATAAAACAAACATTGTTCAAAGTGTCGTTGTTTTATTTAAATTTCCTGTAAACGTAGTCACTGCTGCTTGTTTTTACCCCATATGGGGGCGCCTGGGGGGCTCGGTTGAGAAGCTGCTGTCACTATGACCCTAACCTCAAATGTCGGATGAGCTCTTCCAAGTGTCGTATGTTTACGACAGCAGTGCTAGCGAGCCGTACCAGTGCCCCCCATGTGGGGCCAGGTTCCAGACCAAGCGTCTTTTACAAATCCATAAAATGGAGCATTTGGACGTAGAATGTTTCTCTTGTATTAAAGAAAAAGACTTGGGGGTGCGCCTCCAAGAGAAAAACTTCGCCTGCGAGGTGTGTCGCAAAGCTTTCAAAACGAGACAACAGCTCACAATCCACCAGACTATTCACAGCGACGAAAATCCCTTTGAGTGTGAGCTCTGCCACAAAGCCTTCAAAAGGAAACCTCTTCTAAAGTCGCACATGCAGAGTCACCGCGACGTGCGAGACTTCCAATGTGATCTATGCACCAAACAGTTCAAAACAAGGCCACAGTTACTACAACACGTCACGTTGGTACACTCCGACATTAAACCGTTTTGTTGCGAACACTGCGGGAGGGAGTTCAAACTCAAACAAACTCTTCAGAACCACAAGAAAATCCACTCGGAAGACAAGGAGTTTAAATGCAAAATTTGCTCGAAAGAGTTCAGGTTGAAGCAGCAGTTAGTTAACCACCTGAAGATGCACACTAATATTAAACCTTTCAAGTGTGAAGACTGCGAGAAGAGTTTTAAGTTTAAGCAACAATTGCAGAATCACCAAGTCAGTCATTCGGGGTTCAAACCATATGAGTGCGAGTGCTGCAGTAAAGCGTTTGCTTTCAAGCAGCAGTTGCAGGTGCATCTGAAGATACATTTAAATGTGAAGGACTTCCAATGTCGCGACTGCTTCAAAGAGTTTCGGACGAAGCAGCAGCTGCAGGTGCACCAGAAGATTCACGCGCGTGGGTTGGAGGCGTGAAATTTTAGTTTGTTTGTTGTTTAATAAAGTCTAGGTCTGTTTTATTGGGAGATTTTTTTCGAAATAGTGGAGGCGCCGGGATAATACGCTTCTCGTTCTACTAAATCTATCAAATTTAAAGAATATAGAGGCTCCGGAAAGTTAAGGAAATAAAAATTAGTTAGAAAAATGGTGGAGGCGCCGGGAGCAATCCGATCAAAATACGGCGTCTCTCGAGTTTGTCAAATATTTGTGGCATAACTTTCTTCAGTGATAAAAACCAAACACACATCAAAGGTCAGCGTCATTTCCCAAAATACACCAAGTAATCAGTCTGCGCTAAATTCAATGGTCAACAAAGCAGAACAGTTCTAATTTTTAATAGACAAGCATGAGGCTTTTCAAAGTCTTGTTTCTCTTCTTGTTTTACTACTTTGGAGTGAAAAGTCGCCCCATTTCGGAAGTTGTGACTATTCGTAGATCTGCTTGTGACACCATCAACTACAATGCGTCTACGAACATGATAATTTTGGATAATTCCAACTGTGCTCGCCTGTGTTCGATTCATTTCAAGTCAACGGGATTCTGTGATGAACTGGGGGCTTGTATATGCAAGAAGAACACGCTCAATGAGATTTAGAGTGTTAATGTAATAAACGTTAGTGTTGGATAGTCCTGTCTTTTTTTCTAGATACTTCAAAAAAGGGAATTTAAAAAGGAAAATGCTCAAGCTGTGTCAGTCGAAAGGACCGAATTTACATTGTTTTTATTATATCCAAATTCGAATTTTGGGTTATGTAAAACGTCAAAGTCACGTGTTGGTCACATGTTACATAAAAACAATCTAATCGTAGTACAAAATCGCTCAACTGTGACAACTGACAGATAATAACCCTAGATTTATTTGTGGGAAAATTTTCAACACATAACCTGTTTAATCTTTTAGAAAACGTTTGTTAGGAAATATTGGGAATTACAGGTGCGTAGAATCGTTTGAAAGTCGCAAGTTGGTAGAAATGTTGTGGTAATATTTGTAGCATCTTTTGTAAAAAGTGTCATTGTTTCAGACGCACTTTTTTTCAAGTTCAAAACCGGCCAAGACCACGGATTTCTTAAAAGCAGAACCAGCGTTCCAGAGAGGTAAATTGCGTGAATTATTTTCAAAGTATCTCTGAGAATCTCAATCTCAAAGAAAGGATTTTCTTAAATCTTTAAAATTCCATGCAAAATCTTTGGGAATCGCAGGATCTAGAAATCTCTTTAAAATCTGAGCGTATGTACTTGAAGAATTTTGAGAATCTCAAAAGTCTTTCCAAACCTCAGCAATCTCTTGAGCATTTGAAGAACTTGCAGGCTTTGCAAATCTTTAAAATGCTAAATTCGTGACTTGTCTGAGTATTTTTTTATCTTTCAGAAAATGGCGACTCTGACAAAGCTTCAAATCTCCGGCATCCGGAGCTTCGGCCCCCGCGATGACCAAATGCAAACCATCGACTTCAAGCATGGCCCTGTGACCCTCATCTTGGGGCAAAACGGTTGCGGGAAAACCACAATAATCGAGGCTTTGAGGTTTGCTCTCACTGGGGACGTTCCCGGTGGTTCTTCTATGGGCCAAGGCTTTGTGAACGACCCCAAAATGTCCAACGCCATAAGTTGCAAGGGCCAGATTAAGTTAATGTTTAAGGATGTAAGAAACTCACAGGTGGTTGTTTCCAGAGTGGTTGAAGTTGTCCGCTCTGGTAATACTCTGAAGTTTTCAAGTAAAACTCCATCTTTGAGGTCTTACCGAGCTGATGGTACTGAGAATAGCATTTCTGGTCGATGCGTGGATGTTAATGCTGAGTGTTGCCAATTGATGAATGTCTCTCCTGCTATCATTAACAACGTGATTTTTTGTCACCAAGAAAACTCGTTGTGGCCTTTGGATGAGGGGAAGAAACTCAAAGAGAAGTTTGATGAGATTTTCGACGCTCAGAAGTACAACAGATGTGTGGAGGAATTCAGGAAAGTGGCCAAAATGAAGGTGGATCAACTCAAGACTTTTAATCTCCATTTGTCTTATAAAAAAGAGAAGAAAGATATCGCGGATCAGAAGCAGACTATTTTACAGGACAAAATTGGGAAACTGGAAGGTTTTAAAGGCGATATAACCACCAAAAAACTCGAATTGAACACCATGAAAGACCGCTTAAAAGAAATCCACACTTTGGAACAGAATCTCGCAGACTTGCAAAAAGATCTCGGGACAAAAGAAGCGACAAAGAAGGCAATCATTGAAGAGCAAATCACCCTCAAACGAGGACTTGCGTTTGAATTCGAAGGCTCCGATGAAGAGCTCCGAGGCAGAATCGAGAGGTTCGAAAACGACACAGAGAAGCAACAGAGTTTGATCGCTGATCTCGAGGCTAGAAAATCTGAGATCGAGGCTAAGGGTCGAGTCCTCATTGAGACCACTCAAACTGCCATCACTCACCTTGGAACGTTGAAAGAACAGAAGAAACAGTACGAGAAGAAATGCGAGGAACGCACGACTCTGATTGAAGACGCGAAGAACATTTTGGATTTGGATCTGAACGGATTTGAGGATAACGCCGGGGCGCGCCGAGTCGTCCATGAGCTGAAGATGGAACAAGAGAACCAAAACATGTCTTTGGCTTCGTTGATTGAAGAGAAAGACCACCAACAGAAGCAGTTACAAGAACTCATTGATAAAGCCAGAGAAAGAGCGGTCAGCGCCAAACAGAAGCTCGTGTCTAAAGAGAAAGAAACTGAGCAGGTCGAGAAGAAGCTCGAGGAGGTTTCACGCGAGCTCTCTTCGTTGTCCACGTCCGATACTGTGTTGAGCGACCTCAAGAAGCGCATCGACAACATCGACAGAACTGTACAGAAGTTGAGCGGCACTTTCAAAGAACAAGAAGAGACCAGGAAGGTCGAAACTTACAAGCGCGACATCCAAGTCAAAGAAAACAAATTAGAATCGTTGACTTCTGAGTATAGGATCCTCCAACAGAACGACGTCACCGAAGGAAAGATCGAAAGCGAGAAGCGCCAGATCATGGAAAAACAGAAGGAAATTAATAGAATCAAGAACAAGCATTCGTACAATTTTCGACAACTATTCGATGGCGCAGTCCCGGAGAGGAACCTCAAAGAAGCCATGTTAGAGAAACTTAAAACCGCCGATCTTACCGTGAAGAACTTGACCAACGAAATGACTTTGAAGCAAAAAGAAGTGACCACTCTGGAAGTCCAGCGTAACAACCAACGCGAGAAAATTTCCTCTTGTGAAGCCGAACTGAAATCCAACCGCAATAAGATATCAAAAGCTTGCAATGGAAGAGACTTCAATGAGGTCCTCAACAGCACCTTTATGAAAAAAGAGCGTCTCCAGGTAGACAAGGGGCAGTATAACTCCGTGAACATCATCTACGGCGAGTACATAAAGAAGTTCGAGGAGCAGAATCCCTGCTGCCCCGTCTGTGAAACCGACTTCAAGAACAAAACGAATGTTGTCCAGAAGATCATTTCCACTCTTAAAACTAAGCTGAATCGGGTTCCTCAGGAGTTGAACCGCGTGGAAATCGAACTGAAGAAGGAAGAAGAGTTGTACAACAAGTTACAACACTTGAAAGTTGTGAATGACCAGTCTGAGACTCTGGCGAAGGAAAAGTTACCAGAGCTACAGAAAGAGTTGGAGAAGATCCTCGAGAAGCTCAGTAAAGGAATGAGCGAGATGAACGCTTTGAAAATGAGCCTTGTCCATCCTCAGAAGATGGTGGACATCGCGAATACTGTCATCTCCGAGGTGGGATCCTTAGATCAGAACATCGCAGACGTGGACAAGTCACAGACAACCATCAATGAATTGAAGAAGAATCTCGTGCAAGTCGCCTCCAAGAAGTCGAAACATGAAGTTGAAGCCGAGATCGACAACATCAAGTTGGAAGTCAGTGAATTGAGGAACAAGATTGAGACCACCACGAAGAACATCAACAATCATAAAGACCGAATCCAACAGTTGCTAGAAGAACGTAAAGACACTGTTGATAGACACGTACATTTGAAAGACACCGTTCAGAGTAAGCCGCTTTTGGAGCAGCAACAAATTGAGCTGGAGAACAAAGTCGCGGCTTTGAAAGACGAAGTGGAGACACTACGAGCTGAGCTACCGATCAAACAAGAAGAGTTGGAAAGAGCTACGGCGACTAAAGAGAATGTTAGTCTTCAGAACAAGCAACAAGTGGATGACCAACGCGAACTCATGAACACTTTCAATAAGACAGTCCAACACATCTTGAAGTTACAACAAGAGATCGATGGCTATCTCAACAACGAGGTTGATCAGAAATTCAATCGTCTTGAAGAGAAACTCCAAGAGTACCGAGATAAAGAGAGCGCTTTGGAGGCGGCAAAGTCAAAAGTCATCGATGCCATCTCCGAGGCGAAAGAAAACATCGCGAAGGAGGAGTTAACATTCCGTACCCTACAAAACAATGTTATTTTGCGCGAGAGAAAACCCATTGAAAATCAACTGGATACAGAAATCAGAGCTTTGAAGAACCGCATCGGAGGGTACAACTACCGCCGGGTGTACGAAGAGAAGCAGAATTTAGAGAAACTCCACATGAATCTCGACCGCGAAATCAGCAACCTCGAAGGTGAGAAAACGGGGCTCGCAAACTCCATTAGAGAACTGCGTGAAGAACTGGACCAGCCAGACTTGAAAAACGCCCACGCGAACTACATGGAGAAGCTTTACGAAGTGAAAGTCACGGAGATGGTAATACGGGATACCCAAAAGTACATGATCGCGCTTGAGAAAGCTCTTCTGGAGTTCCACCAGTCGAAGATGGTCCAGATTAACCGCTCGATCCGACATATGTGGAGGAACACTTACCGCGGTAACGACTTAGATTATATTGAAATCAAAACAGAACATGGCACCACCAGTCACTTGAACCGTCGTTCGTACAATTACAAAGTCGTCCAGGTTAAAAAAGGAATCGAATTGGATATGAAAGGCCGCTGCAGCGCTGGACAGAAAGTCTTAGCTTGTTTGATCATCCGAATGGCGCTGGCTGAGACGCTGAGTGCGAACTGCGGCATTCTGGCGCTTGATGAACCCACGACGAATTTAGACCGAGCTAATGTGTTAAGTCTTGGGGATACTTTAGCCGCGTTCATCGCGTCGAGGAAGAAGGAGAAGAATTTCCAGTTGTTGGTCATCACGCACGATGAAGAGTTTTTAAATATTCTAACAAGGGCACAGGGGATATCTAACTTCTACAAGGTCGAGCGGGATGGCGATGGGTTTTCTGTGATCAAAGATGAGAGGGTTTAAGTTTAAAATAAAGTTAATTTTTTGCAGAAAATTTAGTTTTATTTAGCGGCACACACAAACGCCTTTACCATTGCAGTATCCTCCTCTCTTCTTCAGGGTTAAACAGTGAGAAGCACAAGCCGCGTGGTTCAATTTCACTCCAGCTATTTCCACGCCGAGGACATCGCAGGTGAAGCGTCGGACACGGACGTGTTCTGAAAATTACAATTAATGGTGGAGAAACTAACATTTTTGGGTACCTTGAAGGCTGTCTTCGTTCACGGGCGAGTCTTCATCGAGAGGGAAAGAAGAGACGCACGAAATGGCGATTATGGCAATAGCAAAAGCTAGCGAGAATTTCATTGCGATTTTAGTAATGAAGTGGGATGTGAAAAAGTCTTTTATATGTAGAGTGAAGAGGACTGCGGGGATTTATTTGTTCCATTGTCGAGAATCTTGTGGGACTTCCCAGCAAAGGAGCGATATCGTGCTAAAAAATTCTAGGAAAACTTTTTACTGCTCGCGATTTTTTACATAAGAAAAAGTTCTTTGATTTTTCTACAGTCAAATTTAGCAAATTTTCGCAAAAATTTATGACTAAAACTATGGCCAAACTTCTGATATCGATTTCTCGCTTATTTTTTAGAGTAAATTTAAGTTATAAAACATCAGTGTACGCAGAATTTTATGCAGATTTCAATTCTGGGATTTAAATTCAGATCCGACAACAGATAACTGAGTTATCGCCGATCAAAGTTTCGGAAAGTTGATTTTCATTTTTTTCTCATTTTTCCCAATTTTTAAAGTTAAATATCTCGGAAACTATTTGAGATATTGAGATGCGGTTTGCGCCACTCTTTTTCTCGGCTCATTTTACGATAGAAAAAGTGCTTAAAAGCCCAAAATTCGATAGTCGATTTTTCGCGAAAAAAAATTACGACTCAAACGATGAAAATTTTTCATTTTTTTGTTTTTTGGCCATAACTGGTTAATTATTTGTCCGAGTGATCTCAAGTTTGGCCAGTAGATACATTTTGAGCTCCTCTTTCGACTGATGTATAATTCAATGCTATTAAATGTCATTTTCATTTTGAAAACATTGATTGAAAATCACCCTAAAATGATGTTTTCATAACAGTTTTTGGCCAATACCTCCTTTATTTATTAAGGAAACTCAAAAAATTTGGGTCTCATTTTACGCAGAATTTCACGCTGAATCCAAAAATATGATAATTTTTTAATATTTGTCAATAAATAACCGAGTTATGGTCGTTTGAAATTTTGGGTTGTCGCCAGAGGGTCAAATTTTCGAAGGTTCGAAACAATTCATCCTCAATATTTCGGAAACTATTTCAGATATTGAGATGCGGTTTGCGCCATCGTTTTTCTCGCGATTTTTTACATAAGAAAGAGTTCTTTGATTTTTCTACAGTCGAAATTTGCAAATTTTCGCAAAAATGTATGACTAAAACTATGCCAAATTTTTTATGTCGATATCTCGCTTATTTTTTAGAGTAAACTTAAGTTATTATATATCAGTGTACGCAGAATTTTACACAGATTTCAAATCTGGGATTTAAATTCAGATCCGACAACAGATAACCGAGTTATGGCCGATCAAAGTTTTGAAAAGTTGATTTTCATTTTTTCTCATTTTTCTCAATTTTTGAAGTTAAATATCTCAGAAACTATTAGAGATATTGAGATGCGGTTTGCGCCATCGTTTTTCTCGGCTCATTTTACGTCAGAAAGTGTTATCAAAAGCCCAAAATTCGATAGTCGTTTTTTCGCGAAAAAAAATTACGTCTCAAACGATGAAAATTTTTCATTTTTTTTTATTTTTGGTCATAACTCGTAAACTATTTGTCCTATAGATCTCAAATTTGGCCAATAGATAGATTTTGAGCTCCTCTTTCGACTGATGTATAATTCAATGCTATTAAACGTCATTTTCATATTGAAAACATTGATTGAAAATCACCCTAAAATGATGTTTTCAAAACAGTTTTTGACCAATAGCTCGTTTACTTATTAAGCAAACTCAACGAATATGGGTCTCATTTTACGCAGAATTTTACTCTGAATTCAAAAACATGATAATTTTTTAATTTTTGTCAACAAATAACCGAATTATGGCCGTTTGAAATTTTGGGTTGTCGCCAAAGGGTCAAATTTTCGAAGGTTTGAAACAATTCATGCTCGATATCTCGGAAACTATTTCAGATATTGAGATGCGGTTTGCGCCATCGTTTTTCTCGTATTTTTTTACATAAGAAACAGTTCTTTGATTATTCCATAAACGAAATTTGCAAATTTTTGCAAAAATTCATGACTAAAACTATGGCCAAACTTCTGACATCGATTTCTCGCTTATTTTAAGAAGTAAACTTGTAAACTTGAATTTTCCGCAGATTGAGATATACATATTTTTTCGGAATCAATTTTGTAAAGTATTTTTTTGTAACTTTAGCCTTGGAAATTCAAGTTATGGATAAACATTATTTCTAGATTTCCCAATAGATTCGCCTAAAAATTTAAAAAACTCCCTTTTCCATGGAATACTTTAAAAATCCCTAGATTTTGGGAAACTCCCTAGATTTGACAACCCCGAATAAAAAAAAAGTTGTGGCGCTATATGTATTAAAATTTGAATAATGGCCCACAGTCAGTTTAACATTAAAAAATAAATTTCGTCTTAAATATTAATTTAAATAGCGCAATCTTTTAATTAGTGCAAGAGTCATGTCAACAAATCCATATCAAACGATATACGAATTACGATTAAGATGAACCATAAACACTGTGAAGTCCCGTTTCCACTCGTTTAAAATTCCCCGTCAAAGCCATATAAAACCGCTTGACTCGCACCAAAAGTCAATCACAACCAAAATGAACACCTACATCGTTATTTTTTGCGCATTCTGTATCATCTACACGCAGAGTTTTCCACTAGACTCTAGCAACGAAGGTAATGCAACAACTTCCGTCATTTTTCCTGTTAATAATCTTTGATTTTTAGCCCACGTGCGAGTCCGAAGATTCACGTGCGATGTCCTCAGCGTCGAGGCGAAAGGTGTAAAGTTAAACCATTCCGCGTGTGCGGTTCATTGCCTTTTCAAGGGGAAGCGAGGGGGGTATTGTAATAAAAAGCGAATTTGCAATTGTCGATAATAAATTTTTTATTAATTTACAATTGTTTTAGTTTTTTTATTCCTTCAGAGTGTAAACCTTCAGGTGTTAAAATGTGGCACTTGAGGACGCAATCAATTAAATACATCGATTTGTAATTAAACAACATTGAAGTTCACCCCCAATTAAATGAGAAACTAACAATAAAAAATGGAAAAACCAGCTCACCTCATCGTAATTCTGTTCTTATAAATATGATTTTCACCGCTCGTCTCTTAGTATCTTCATTTAACGCCTCGAGATGTTTGAGCCCTGTGAAGCCACAAAGCAAAAACTGTACAAAACCTTCGAAAGATACGAAGCGGTGGTCGAAGACGACGTTCGCATTCTAAAAGATTGGATGAAGACCCAACTCCACCTCCCTGAAGTCATGGGTAAATTGTCCATTTAAACTGTCTTAATCTTCATATCCTTTCCAGAAGACACCAAAATCAGGAATTTCCTCAACTTGAACAAGTTCAGTATCGAGAAAACTAAAAGGAAAATTGACATGTACTACACAATTCGCGGTTTGATTCCCGAGTTTTTCACCTCGTCGAGGAAAGCAGAAGTGGCGTTAGAAACAACGTAAGTTTGCATCTAAGTTTTAGACATCTTAAGTGTGAATTTAGGTACGTATCAACTTTACCAAAGCTCCTAGACGATACGCATCGCGTTTATATAACGAAGCAAAAACGACCGAATAGTTTTGACGCTTTGAACCTTTGCAACATCTGGTTGAGGATCTTTGAAATTCGCTTGTGCGAAGATTTCATGGTTGACGACATCATCATTGTCGATATGGCGAATTACAGCGTCAACGACTTTGCTAAAATGACTCCAAGTCTCGTCGCGAAGTTCTTTTCTGTTTATAAGGTAACAACGACACTTTTATCCCGTTGATAACAACAGGACTTCTTCAGAACGTGTACGGATTGAGAATGAAAAAAATGATTTGTTGCAACGCTCCTTCGTTTCTTCCCGCTTTTTCCGCACTGTTAAAGTCTGTTTTACAACCGAAAATCTTTAAGAGAGTCGAATTTCATACCGATGATGCCGTTGTGAGGCGGGTTCTTCCCAAGGAGTCTCTACCGAGGGATTATGGGGGTGAAGGGTCATCGTTGGACGAACTTAATGGTAAAAAAGAGTTGCAACGAAAAAAGATGAGTTGGGACGGTTTTTCTAGAAATGCTCAAGACGAAACTTCGGGAGTTTCACGACCGGTTTGACTATTTGGACGGGTTGAGAGTTGCAGAGAGTTTGAGACCTGAGAAGTTGGATAATGATGAGGTGTTGGGGTTCTATGGCAGTTTCAAGAAGATGAATGTGGATTAAGGGTGAAGGGTGAAGTTTAACAGCGAGTAATGTAATAAAAATACGTAATTAAATTCTATTTTCAAATCCGTTCAATGTTCAATATATGAAAGTAAACAAATTATAGTAATAAATTACATACTACACTTTAACTTGACTTTTCGCATTTATATTACTTTCTTCCTGATGGTTAAACGAGTCGTATTAAGTCATGTCACTTTGACACCTCTTTCGCGTGCAAGCTAAACTAGATTTGCGATTCACTTCAATCGCCTTCGTCATGTACAAAGTTACTGCAGACACAAAGCAAAAACTGTACGAAACGTTTAACACAACGGAGCAAATGGTAGAAAATGACGTTAACATCATCAAAACATGGATAAAAACACAACCGCATCTCCCAGAAATGATGGGTAAGTTCCTCCTCAAAACAATGATAATCTTACACTACTTCCAGAGGATGTTAAAATCAAGAACTTTCTCTGTTTGAACAAATTCAGCATTGAGAAGACAAAATTGAAAATCGATATGTATTACATGATGCGGAGTGTCGCTCCGGAGATTTTCGAAAAGAGTAATCCGAAGTTGGATAACATTAAAAGAGTCTTCAAGACGATGTAACTTGAAGTGTCTTTTTTTCTTTCTTTGACGTCGATTTTTAGGTACATGTCAACGTTTCCGGTGCTGCTGAACGATACTCATCGCGTTTACTTTAATAAAGCTAAAATACCGGATGTTTATAGCCCCCAGGATTTGGCAAAATTGTACTTTGCCATTTTTGAGGTACGATTGTACGAAGAGCTTATGATTGACGACGTTCCAATCTTTGATATGAAAGGTCTAAGTCTGAATGACATGAAGATCACTCCGACTATTTTGGCAAAAGTCTGTTTACAAGGTTACCATCTTTAGTTGTGTGATTATTTTCACAGGTTAAATTGTAGAAAGTCTACGCTCTTCGTTTGCACAAGGTGGTTTTTCTTAATTGTCCTTCGTACGTGTTCATCTTGGTCAACATACTTAAATTTGTGGTACAACCGAAGATTTTTGAAAGAATGCAGTTCCATCAAGACGATGCTGCTATGAAGAAGATGTTCTCAAAGGAAGTGCTACCGAAGGAGTACGGAGGTGATGGACCATCGTTGGAAGAACTCAATGGTAGGAGTCAGCGGTGGTAACGTTACAATGACTGTGAGTTTCAGAAATAATGATGAAGAAGCTCGATGAGTACCAAGAGCGGTTTGATAAGTTAGATTCGTTGAAAGTTGATGAGAGTTTGAGGCCCGAAAAGTTGAATAATGATGAGATTTTGGGGTTTTATGGAAGCTTTAAGAAACTAACTGTGGACTAAATTTGTTAATTTATGTTTTTACTGATAATACCGGTAAAAAAGTTGTACTTATAATAACCGTTATTACAAATTAAGTCGTAAAATAAAAGCGGGTTCTAGAAGGTCTTGTTTTCATTCCAATAAAAAGGAGTTTTATTGTCCGATAAACTGAAATTTCTCGCATTTTTATATTTTATCTTAAAGTCGCTTTAAATTTAAAATCATTCCAAACAACTAATAATGCTAGTGCGAAATAAATATTTACATAACAAGTGCGGAAAGTGGCCAATTTCGCACGAGTGTGAATGTAGATGCACGAGGCGTCAGATACGGGTGCAAAAAAACACTTTCCAACGAGTTATGTACACTTTTTTTCCCACGACCTTCACAATTGCCTTTCTGTAGATTCCTGAAAACTGGAATCTGAGGAATTCAAGAAATATTAGAAATATAAGTTTCTAGAGTTTATATAGCAAAATAGACACATTTTAGATTGTTTTATTTAATGACCCTTCCTTCTTTCATAACAAAATGAAGAATATTGACTACATGTCCAAAACAATTGTGGTAATGCACAAAAAAAGGCAATCTATTGGAGGTGCAAAACAAATGAAACCGGGCTCTGAATTTGCGGCGCCACTTTTTCATTGGTTGTTATTTATTGGACGGAAAATGTGCCCAATTACAAAATTCCTTAGCAAAAGAGATAAATTTAGTCATCTCAATTTATGGGGCAATGAATAATTATTTTCTAGATTATATTTATCACTTCAGAAATTTCGGGACTTGATGATAACAATTAATTAATAAACAAGATTTTTCGCCATCCACCATGGTCAAACAAGTTATAAAACCATGACACCATTTTTACCCACAAGTTTTTAAATGACTAGACCGGCAGAATACATCAATTTAGATCATTCACACATTTCGTCATGTACAAAGTTAGTGAAGATGCTAAGCGAAACTTGTACGAAGCCTTCAATAGAACTGAAGAAGTAGTAAACGATGATGTTAACACCATTAAAACGTGGATAAGAACGCAGCAACACCTCCCAGAAATCATGGGTAAGTCCCTCCTCAAATAAACTCATAATCTAAACTCATAAACTCTTAAACCAGAGGATGTTAAAATCAAGAACTTCCTCAATTTGAACAAGTTTAGCATCGAGAAGACGAAGATGAAAATCGACATGTATTATACGATTCGTGCTGCAGTACCCGAGCTCTTCGAGAATAGCAACCCGAAGTCGAACAACATTAAAAGATTATTCAAGACTATGTAACTCGCAGTGTTTTACTTGTTCTTTTGCTGATTCGATTTTTAGGTACACGTCAACGTTTCCAGTGTTATTAAACGACACTCATCGTGTTTATTTCAACAAGCCTAAAATGTCGGACGTTTTTAGCCCCCTGGATTTGGTAAAACTTTTTTTTGGTACTTTTGAGGTACGACTGTACGAAGATTTTATGATTGACGACGTTATCATTTTTGACATGGAAGGTTTTACTCTGAATGATTTGAAGAAAATTACTCCGACAGTTTTAGTCAAGGGTTTAGCAGTTTACAAGGTACTATCGTCACTTATATGGCAATTTTCACAAGTTAAATTATAGAAAGTCTACGCTCTTCGCCTGCACAAGATCATTTATCTTAATTGTCCTTCCTATATGTCCATCTTGGTCAACTTACTAAAACTTGTGTTGAAACCGAAGATTTTTGAAAGAATTCAGTTCCATCAAGACGATGCTGTAATGAAGGAAATGTTCTCAAATGAGGTACTACCGAAGGAGTACGGAGGTGATGGACCATCGTTGGAAGAACTTAACGGTAAGAATCAGCGGTGGTAACCTTACAATGAGTGTGAGTTTCAGAAATGATGATGCAGAAGCTCAATGAGTACCAAGCGCGGTTTGATAAGTTAGAAACGTTGAAAGTTGATGAGAGTTTGAGGCCGGAGAAGTTGAATAATGATGAGATTTTGGGGTTTTATGGAAGCTTCAAGAAACTAAATGTGGACTAGATTAGTTAATTTATGTTTTTGGTGATAACGTGGGCAAAAAAGTTGTAATTTCTTTATTAAGTAATGAAATAAAAGCGAATTTTGGGAAAGTCTTGGTTTTCATTCATAACAATTCTAATGAAATAAATAATAAAAAAAAATGTTTTAACAATCAAAAAATTTAATAACAATGTATAAACAACAATAGTAATAAATAATTAATAAACAATATTTTAATCCCACTCAACCAATTAGTTGTACCGATGCTAAAACGAGTTATAAAACCATGACACCATTTTTTCCGCAACTTTTTAAATGACTAAACCGGTAGAATATTTCAATTCAGATCATTCACATTTCTCGCCATGTATAAAGTTAGTGAAAACGCTAAGCAAAAATTGTATGAAACTTTTAACAGAACTGAAGAAATAGTTGACGATGACGTTACCATCATCAAAACGTGGATACGAACGCAGCCACATCTCCCCGAAGTCATGGGTAAGTACCTCTTTAAAACATCACAATCTAACTCTTCTAAAACCAGAGGATGTTAAAATCAAGAACTTCCTCAACTTGAACAAGTTCAGCATCGAGAAGACGAAGTTGAAGATTGATATGTATTATACGATCCGTGGTGCAGTACCCGAGCTCTTCGAGAATAGCAACCCGAAGTCAGATAACATTAAAAGAGTCTTCGAGACTATGTAACTCGCAATGTCTTCTTTTCTTCCGCTGATGGTCATTTTTAGGTACATTTCAACGTTTCCGGTACTACTAAACGACGCTCATCGTGTGTACTTTTCAAAACCGAAATTCCCTGACGTTTTAAGCCCCCCGGATTTGTCAAGACTTTGGTTTGCGATTTTCGAGGTACGACTATACGAAGATTTTATGATTGACGACGTTGTCATCTTTGATATGAGAAATTTCACGCTCGGTGATGTTAAGAAGGTCACTCCAACTATTGTGGTAAAGTTCTTGGCTGTCTACAAGGTACCATCTTCATGTATCTCTTCAATTTCTCAAGTTGAATTCTAGAAAGTGTACGCTCTTCGTCTGCACAAAATTATTTACATTAATTGTCCTTCATACATGTCCATCGTGGTAAACATGTTAAAACTTGTGATGAAACCGAAGATTTTTGAAAGAATTCAGTTCCATCCAAATGATGCTATTATGAAAAAGATGTTCTCAAAGGAGGTACGACCAAAAGAGTACGGAGGTGAAGGACCATCGTTGGAACAATTAAACGGTAAGATTCCATGGTGATTACTTTACAATGATTGTAACTTTTAGAGATGATGATAAGGAAGCTGGAGGAATACCAAGCGCGGTTTGATAAGTTGGACTCTTTGAAAGTTACTGAGAGTTTGAGGCCGGGAAAATTAGATAATGATGAGATTTTGGGGTTTTATGGAAGCTTCAAGAAAATCAGCTTCGACTAGTTTAGTTAATTTATGCAGTTTTTGCATCAGTTATCTTAAGTATTATTTTTGCTTTATTAATTAGTAAAAAACGACGGAAGAGTTTTATTGCAAATGTTCAATGGAACACTAGTGACAAAAATAGTTAAATTAAATTAATTAGGAGTATTTTATCCTCCGATACATTTAACTTTTTACCTTCATTGTCACTCAAAGTAAAAACTGGGTCACTTATTAGTGGTAATACTGATTAGATCACCTTTTACTTTAGTAGTCTAATATGTGTAATGTTCTAACTCAGATTATCATGCCTCGTTTCTTGAGATCTGTTCTTCTGTCCATCTTGAGCATTGAGGTCCACAATTGATTTTTTTTTAATGATTTTCCATCTGTTTACTTACCGTATGTAAATTGATGTTTTTAGGAAAATCTGAGTTAGAAGCTAAGGGTTAAAAATAAGAGTAAAAAGTCAAATTCAATGGTGTTTTTGATGTTTTGGTAGAAATACGGGTTTTTGTTGAAAAAAAAATGCTTAGAACATGGGAAAATGGCCAAGAAATCTGAGTTAGAACATTACACATATTAGACTACTAAAGTAAAAGGGGATCTGATCAGTATTACCACTAATAAGTGACCCAGTTTTTAATAACACTTAAGATAACTCATTTTTTTCGCAAGATTACCAAATTATGTTGTAAACAAAATTTCGCTTCTCTCTGAAGACTTTCATGTTTGCCGTCAAGAAATTATCAAAAACTGAGTTTTTTCATCAATTTCGACTCCAGAAGCAAGAATTTTCGATCGATTTTTCCATTTGGCGCTCCGTTGAGTGTTCATAGATGTTTCATGTTGTTAATTTTGACTTCCGGGGAAAAATCTGAACTCTAATTCAGTGCCGAAAATCGGTTACGCAGAGAAAACCGACTTTTTTCATTAATTTGAACCCTAGCAATAATGCCATCAGTTTTTCGATTTGATGCTTAATTTTAGCGCTAATGATCCAGTTTTTATTTTGAGTTGAATCACATAGATTTAAGTGCATAAAATAATTAATTAAATGTAACTTTTTTTTGTGTTTTTTGTCATTGGTGTTCCATTAAACATTAAAGGAAAAAGTTCGTCTTTAATTATTTTTCCGTTTTAATAGATTTTAAATAGGTCCCACTTAAGTTATTTTTTTCACAATGGTAAAAATGGTTTTTACCAAGACACGTTGTGCCATAAAACCAAGACAATCCGGTTTGCCCACATTTCAGATAATAAAATCAAGAGAATTTCATAATTTACTTTCTTCTCTTCACCATGTATAAAGTTAGTGAAGATGTCAAGCGAAAATTGTACGAAACTTTCAACAGAACTGAAAAAATTGTAAACGATGATGTTAATATCATAAAAACGTGGATCAAAACACAACCACACCTCCCAGAAATCATGGGTAAGTCCTCACCTTAAAAAATAGCAATCTAACTCTAGAACCAGAGGATGTTAAAATCAAGAACTTCCTCAATTTAAACAAATTCAGCATCGAGAAGACGAAGTCAAAAATCGACATGTATTATACAATCCGTGCAGTGGTTCCCGACATCTTCGAGAACAGCAACCCAAAGTTGGACAACATTAAAAGAGTCTTCGAAACCATGTAACTCGCAGTGTCTTTTTTTCCTTTCGCTGAAGTCGATTTTCAGGTACATGTCAACGTTTCCGGCGCTATTAAACGACTGTCATCGCATCTACTTCAACAAACCTAAATTCCCGGATGTGTTCAGCCCCATAGATTTATCAAAACTGTGGTTTGCAATTTTCGAGGTACGACTATACGAAGACTTCATGATTGATGACATTATGATTATTGACATGAAAGGTTTCACTCTAAGCGACGTGAAGAAGATCACTCCGACTGTTCTGTTAAAGTGCTTGGCGGTTTACAAGGTACCTTTGGACTTCTGGTGTTATTTTCTCACGTTGAATTGTAGAAAGTTTACGCTCTTCGTCTGCACAAGGTGGTTTATCTTAATTGTCCTTCCTACATGTCCATCTTGGTCAACATATTAAAATATGTGGTACAACCGAAGATTTTTGAAAAAATTCAATTCCATCAAGACGATGCTGTAATGAAAGAGATGTTCTCAAAGGAGGTGCTACCGAAGGAGTACGGAGGTGATGGACCATCGTTGGAAGAACTCAACGGTAGGAGTCAGCGGTGGTAATTTTACAATGACTGTGAGTTTCAGAAATGATGATGAAGAAGCTCGATGAGTACCAAGCGCGGTTTGATAAGCTGGATACTTTGAAAATTGATGAGAGTTTGAAACCCGAGAAGTTGAATAATGACGAGATTTTGGGATTTTATGGAAGCTTCAAGCAGATTAGCGTGGACTAGATTTCTTAATTTAACTAAAAGTCAAAAGTTGTTTAAATTAGCCACTTTTAGGTAACAAGTTGATTGTTAAAATTGTGTAATAAATGCGGATTTTGGAAGGTGATATTTTTCATTCCCAACTAATATTCTAAAAAATAAATAATAGTTATTTGTGTACCAAGGCCAAAAAGTGTTTCTTTTTTGGCCGAGCCTTTTTTTAATGGCCGAGGCCAGAAACAAGGCGAGGGCAAAATGGCACTTTTTGGCCGTGATACACACAAGATTTTTTAGGGGACATTTTTAAATTCACAAGTTAATTAATTTTTATTTATGATTTATTAATTTAATCATTTATAACAACTGAATAATTGTAAATATTTATGAATCCTTCAGAAAAGTTCATATTTTCTTTATTTATATTTGCAGTTTCGGCATGTATAGCTTCACAATTTGTATGAATTAGGTTTGATCTGCTTTTTGATGTTGTTGTAGCAGCATTGCTATTCATGTTCATTTTCAATAATTCAACACGTCTTTGTTGCACTTTACAGCAGTTTGTCGATTTGATTTTACCCAAATAATTATAAAATTGAAGGTAATGTCGGTATCTTTATGTAATATGCAAAACTATGGATAGATGGCGCCACCATAGATCGGCCAAAAATGTTTGCGGCCAGAAAAGAATTACTTTTAGGCCGCTTTTGAGACCTAAAAATTCCATTTTCAGTTTAAGTCGCCTAAAAATAAATTTAAAACAATGAAATTCAAGAATCAAACACGATTTTAGACAATTGTGATGGATTTGACAGCGGAGAATCTGGAAAACTTCTAGAAATAAGTAAAGTTGCAGTAAATTGAGAGTTTTTTTTAGTTCTTAATAACTTATTAGCCTTGAAAACATAAATTCAAAAAAAAAAAATTTACAGCCTCCAAAGTCAAAAAATATTGTTATGACGTTGTAAACAATAAGAGAGACCTTAGTTCAAGAGAATAAAATTTTTGGAGTAAATAATTTGCCTTTACACTATAATGTAATACAAAATTTTACCCCCTCAAACTAAAATAAAACATTAAAAAAATCAGGGCAAAAATCCAGCGAAGGAAAATTTCAGAGTAATTAAAATGTCATGTTCTTTATTAAGGTATCAATTAGTAAATTAAATTGTCGACGCGGAAAAAAAGTGAAAGTTTTTGTGAAATTAACATAAATAATCCAAATCTATTGAAAATGAAAAATGGTGCACCGAACGTGGTTGAAATTAACGAAGATGCGTATTTTACGGACGCCGCCCAAAAAGAGACACTTTATGGATGCTAAACGATATCGTAAAACATAGATTATTATACAGGGTCCGGCAACACTTGTGTCCACCCCTAAAATCGTCTTTAATTTTAAAGATAAAATTTTGAAAATTTGCATACGCTTATAGTTGACAAAGCTCTAGAAGCTGACACAAAAATTTGTTTTGATATCACGGTTTGTTTGACGTCGCGAAGTATAATTTTTAGCGATTTTTGAGTTTTTGCGGTAATATTAGCGAATTCAATTTTTTTTCAACATAACTGTAATACAAATATTTGAGTTTTTATTTTAAATCTACTGCAAATGGTGTTAAAAATTGGCGAAAAAAACGCTGTTTTATCAAGTTAGTTTTCAACATTTTGACGGTGCAGTGACAAACTACGTTTACACCAAAATTTCACAAGGCACTTCATTCACTCATATGAAGGTGAATTTTTATTAACTCGGGCATGTTCCACTTTATGGACACCAGAATACGTTAATTAACATCGACAAAGCTACAGTTTCACCAAGTAAGACTTTTGTTACCATCTAAAACGAACCAAAGGATAGATGTCATTTGTGACACAAGTTGTTGACAGACCGGTGTAAACGTAGTTCCCAAACTAACTTGATAAAACAGTATTTTTTCCTCACATTTTGAATACAATTCACATTAAATCTAAAATATCAACTGAGATATTTTTATCACACTTATATTAAAAAAAAAATTAAATTAGGGGTTGATTTCACAAACCTTTACAATTAGCTAAAAAATACATTTTAAGGTGCGCGACGCCAAAACTATAAGTGATAAAAAATAAATTTTTGGGTCGGCTTCTAGAGCTTTGTCAACTATGAGCGTATGCAAATTTTCAAAATTTTGTTTTTAAAATTAAAGACGATTTTGGGGGTGGACACAAGTGTTGCCGGACCCTGTACAATCATACTAAAATTATAAAAATAGTTATTTGTGTACTAAGGTCAAAAATGGCCGAAGCGATAGATTTTTTCTTTAAATTTACAAGTTAATTAATTATTATTTATGACCTATTGATCTAATCATTCATAACAACTGAATAATTGTAAATATTTATGAATCCTTCAGAAAATTTGATATTTTCTTTAGCTTCACAATTTGTATGAATTAGGTTTGATGTGCTTTTTAATGTTGTTGCAGCAGAACTGTTAGACATGTTCATTTGCAATAATTCAACACGTCTTGGTTGCACTTGACAGCAGTTTGTCGATTTGATTTTACCCAAATAATTATAAAATTGGGAGTAATGTCAGTATCTTGACTTAATTTAAAAAATTAACGATAAATGGCGTAATCCTAGAAAGGGCAAAATGAAAGCGGTCAGAAAACGGTCATTTTGATTATTACTTCTGCGTTGAATATAATTTATGAAACTAATAAATTATTATAAAATAATATAAAAACATGAAAGAAATATATGTCGGCCTTCAAGTAATAAAATTTGTAAACAACACTTTAACCCCCGTTTCACGTTTTTCCACTACCCATAGAAAACTAGTTATATGTTGTTACATGAATGTATATAAATCCTTTAATAATTGATTAGCGATACCATAACTTATTTTCAAATAAGAGAATTAGCAGAAAAAATTCGACTTCGTTGAAACCACCGTTCATCATGTACCAAGTTAGCGAAGAAGCGAAGCGAAAACTGTACGAAACTTTCGACAGAACCGAACAAATAGTAAATGATGACGTTAACATCATCAAAACGTGGTTAAAAACGCAACCGCATCTCCCTGAAGTCATGGGTAAGTTCGCCTAAAAAAAATCGCAATCTAACTCTGAAACCAGAGGATGTTAAAATCAAGAACTTCCTCAATTTGAACAAGTTTAGCATCGAGAAGACAAAGGTGAGGATCGACATGTATTACACGATCCGTGGTGTAATACCCGATATGTTTGACAATAGCAACCCAAAGACGGATGATATTAAAAGAATCTTCGATACCATGTAACTAACACTGAAGTATTTTTTTCTTTCGCTGAAGTGAATTTTTAGGTATATTTCAATTTTTCCAATGCCACTAAATGATGCTCATCGTGTTTACTTCGCCAAACCTAAATTCCCAGATGTTTTAAATGTTCAAGGTTTGTTAAAAGTGTGGCTTGCATTATTTGAAGTGCGACTGTACGATGATTTCATGATTGACGACGTCTTCATCTTTGATATGAGCGGTCTTACTCTCAACGATGTAAAGAAGATAACACCGACGATTATGGCGAAAGGTTTCGCTGTTTATAAGGTACCATCGTCACTTGTTTGGTCAGTTTTTTCAATTTGAATTCTAGAAAATCTACGCTCTTCGTTTAAACAAGCTAATTTATCTTAATTGTCCTTCCTACGTGACGATCTTCACAAACATATTAAAAGTGGTGGTGCAACCGAAAATTTTTCAAAGAATTCAGTTCCATCAAGATGATGCTGTTATGAAGGAGATGTTTTCGAAGGAGGTGCTACCGAAAGAGTACGGAGGTGACGGACCATCATTAGAAGAACTAAACGGTAAGAGTCAGTGGTAGTAACTTTACAATGAGTGTGAATTTCAGAAATGACGAAGAAGAAATTTGATGAGCACCAAGCGCGGTTTGATAAGTTGGACACGTTGAGAGTTGATGAGAGTTTGAGGCCAGAAAAGTTGAATAATGATGAGATTTTGGGATTTTATGGAAGCTTTAAGAAGATTGACTTGGACTAGATTAGTTAATTTATGTAAAAATGAAAAGTTGTGATGGATAAAATTGTTTAATAAAAACGGGTCTTGGAGGGTTTCATTTTTCATTTCTAAATACTCCAACAAGTGAAGAAATCTAGAATTTTTTGTAAGATGAGCTGAACAATTCAAATTCAAGAAGCATGTAAGGATGGTTTTACCAAAAATGTGCATCCAAGATTGAAAGTCGACTTTTTTTACTTCATACCCAATAATTAAATAAATACATATTAATTAAGTAAACAAAAACTTAAATGAGAGTTCACATTCTTTCTCCTGAGCTCCAAATTAATACCTAATAAAACGATTTTTTTTTAAATTAACAAAGAGTCGAATCGAAAAACCTTCGACACATTTTGAATCCGAGGTCCAAATTGATGGGCGTTGTTTTTAAAAAGATTTTAAATTTCGACTAGATTTCCTAACTAACCCATGAACCTCTTTGGTGTTTTGTTGCCAAGAAACTTAAAAATTCTGTGATCAACATGAAACTCAGCCTGCAGTATTATTTGACAGTCTGAAATCCATTTCTGGTGTCAATTCCTCGCTATCTGTAATATTTTCGGAGAAAATTAATTGAAAACCTCGAAAATTTAATTTCCTGCGTTGAGTGAAAATGAATATTACCAAGCAGACATACGCCAAGAACCTGTTCTATTAATAGACACAATTTTAAATATTAAATTAAGTACTAATCAAGTCGTGGATGATCAGACTTCAGATTCTTTGTCCTGAGGTCTAAATTGACAAAGAGAGCATTTTTCTGTGTTTATTTTGGCAAACTTTTTTTTTAGTTCATTAAAAGTTAACATAGCGTCGCATTAAAAAAAACTTTTCTTTGGCAACAAATTTAAAGCATTGTGAAGCTTATGAAGCCTATTTTAACTTCCTAATCCGAAATCAATATAAACATTGGGTACCTCATTTTGCCTGCGTTTACTTCAAAAATACTTCAGAACATATTAATATCTTTGTAACTTGAATCTTCAACAACTTTGTTATTATTATACGTAAAAATTATCAGAATAAATCCTAAGTGATCTTAATTCTCCTACAAGCAAAAGAAAATGACTAAATATTTATTTTTGGACTTGATTTTTTATTATTTTAAATTTGTATGCTATTATTCTTGAATTAAAAAGACTCCGATGTTCAGCAAAAAATAATCTGATTCTACTTTATAATAAATTTATGAAAATTCAATCATGTATCTTAAAAATTCGAAAAAGTGCTGTGGTTTTTACAAAAGCAAACTTTGATTGAAAAAAATATGCCGAAATGATGAGCGAAAGTGAGACTAATTGTTATCACAAACCACCTCAGCTGCGTCTTCTAGAATCGTAACAGAGACCTTCTCACAGCTATTATTATTATTCGTCAGACATTGCAAATCAAAGACGCAGGCAGGTACCAAAAATTCAAAAGTTCAAAAGTCATTTTTTTATAAATTTATAAAGAATCCGCGATTTAAAAAATACGCTATGACTGAAAGTTTCCATTGTGAGTTAAAAAACAAATAAATAATGTCGCGTCTTAAATCTGGTGGAGTCTGCGAGGCCCGGTCAACGTATTTTATTATGAATTTTATATTTTTGCACCCTCAATTTTGCCGGATTTGGGTTTTTTGAATTAATTAGTGTATATTAGAATGCAATGCTTTTTTTCCACCTTTTTTCCACCAGACAATTGAAAGGTTAAAACGGATTTGGAAGGTCACATTTGTAAAAACCTGCGATGTAGTTCGCTTTCTGAATAAATTATAATGATAGCTAGTTTACCTTCAAGTATTCAAATTAAAACTAGTAGACGTTTGAATAATTTGTTACCATCAACATGTATGAAGTTACTGAAAATACAAAGCGAATTTTCTATCAAACTTTTAATAGAACCGAACAAATAATAAACGATGACGTTAACATCATCAAAGGGTGGATAAAAACACAACCGCATCTCCCTGAAGTCATGGGTAAGTCCCTCCTCCAAAATTCGTAATCTAACTCTTAATCCAGAGGATGTTAAAATCAAGAACTTCCTCAATTTAAACAAATTCAGCATTGAAAAAACGAAGTCAAAAATCGATATGTATTACACGATTCGTGGTGTGGTTCCCGAGCTCTTCGACAACAGCAACCCGAAGTTGGATAACATGCAAAGAGTCTTCGAGACTATGTAACTCGCAGGTTCTATTTTTTCTGCCTCTGATGTTCATTTTTAGGTACTTGTCAACGTTTCCCGTGTTGTTAAACGACGCGCATCGTGTTTTTTTTGCAAAACCTAAAATCTCCGACGTTTTCAACGTCCAAGAGTTGTCAAAACTCTGGTTAGCAATTTTCGAGGTACGATTATACGAAGACTTTATGATGGACGATGTTATTATCGTTGATATGAAAGGTTTCACTCTCAACGACTTAACGAGGATCAGTCCGACTCTTTTGGCGAAGGGTTTTGCTGTTTATAAGGTACCTACCATCTTCACCTGTGTAGACAATCTGTTAAACTGAGTTCCAGAAAGTCTACGCTTTTCGTATGAACAAGATGATTTTTCTTCATTGTCCTTCCTACATGTCTATTTTGCTAAACATGTTAAAACTTGTGATGAAACCAAAGATTTTTGAAAGACTTCAATTGCATCAAGATGATGCTGTGATAAAGGAGTTGTTTTCGAAAGAAGTACTACCGAAGGAGTACGGTGGTGAAGGACCATCACTGGAAGATCTAAACGGTAAGAGTCAGCGGTGGAACATCAATGAGTGTGAATTTCAGAGATGATGAAGAACAATCTCGATGAGTACCAAGAACGGTTTGATCAGTTGGATACTTTGAGAGTTGATGAGAAGTTGAGACCGAGGAAGTTGGATAATGATGAGATTTTGGGGTTTTATGGAAGCTTCAAGAAAATTAGTGTAGACTAGATTATGTCATTTATGTTTTTTATTAAGAGTAGGAAAAAAATTGTAGCTCTATTTAACCCAATAAAACAGTGTTTGCAAAAAAATCATTTCTCCGGTTTCAAACTTTCATCGATTTTCATCGTGTCAACAAGTTCCTTTCGGTAACCTCTAAAACGAATTCTAGTTTTGAACCCAATTACCCGATTACTACCACAAATTACCATTAAGTTTGTCCAAGGAAGGCCCATTACCGCCATAATCCTTGGGAAGGACATCCAATCGAAACAAGCAACGGTTTCGGTGCCAACGAATTGCAATAATTTTCAAAAGAACGAAACCACCAACCATAATAGAGCCGAAATAGGCTTCTAGAGGTTGAAATTAGTCACAATAAAAGACAATAACCAGAAATAAGAAACGTCAAAAACAGATGTCTGGGATGTCCTAAATTGCCCTTGATTTTTAGCTCACATATTGGGGTCGAAAGTGTTGGGTGGATCACCTGTATAAGATAAATAAGTACAACGTGTTTATAAATGTTTCTAGCATCAAGGATGACTATGAAATGTCAAAGAAATGTGCCGCTTCTTACAAATGTGGGTTTCGATTTGTCAATTGACATTTGCTGTTAACCTCAAACATGAAGCAAAGTAAAAAGTTACAAAGTTTTGAGAAATAAACTGTTCTAGTTGTGGTTTACAATCAGAAAATGAAAAACTTGGACACAAAACCGTAACTAAAACGTCACTGAAGTAAGTAACAGTATAAATAATTTTCAAAATAGTTATATTCACAATGAAAACAAAGCGGCAAAATAGTGTACGACAGGAATTCCGAAGCCACGCTTGATGCTAGAAACATTTATAAACACCTTGTATAAGGTAAATTAGTAATAAGATTGCAACATTGTTGCCGGAGAAACTTGTAATATCTAACACAATCTTATTTTTTTATCTTGCAGACGTCTCTTATCTTTTTATCATTTTATTTCTACAAATAACAATTTAACATTCAACAAAATCTATATTTATATAAGATATTTTCACTTCTTCGGTCTCAAATTTTCATCAACTCTCATCGTATCCAACAAATCGTACCGATCTTGAAACTTCGCAAAGTTCCTTTTGGTCACCTCTAAACCGCTCTTTTGGTTTTAAACTTAATTATTTACCATAACTTACCATTAAGGTCGTCTAAAGATGGCCCATTACCCCCATAATCTTTTGGAAGATCGTCTAAAGAAAAAATTTCTTTAAGAATCTCAGCGTCGGAAAACACCTTCACCTAAAACAGTATAAAAAATGATTCAAAAATTACCATAAAACCAACTCTCTTGAAGATTTTCGCTGGTAAAATAAGCCTCGCAACTTTCATAAAAATCGTGATGTAAGAAGGACTATTAATGTTGTAAAGTCCGTGAAGCCTCAAGGAATAAACTGCCTGTAACAAAACTGTGGTTTTGGGTTGGTACAACTTCAATAAACACCTTGTAAGTGTTGAAAATCTTGTACAACAGAGGAAGAGTAAGTTTGCACATGTCTTTTAAACTGAAATTAGACATGTCAACAATAGCAAAGTCATCAACCATGAAATCTTCTTGTAGCCGCATTTCTAACGTCGCAAAGCCCAACATAGCCGTACCTTTAGGATCTAAAGAGTTCGGTTCTTTAGGCTTCACGAACATAACTCTGTGAAGGCCATCAACCAGATGAGGATGGTTCGAAATGTACCTAGAAAAAAAGACATTTCGTGTCGTCACTTCTTCAGTTCTCACGTTGCTTCCATGACTTTCTTCAAGCGTTCTGATCTTGGATTACTTTCCTCGAAGAGATCAGGATATTTACTTCTAATACTGTAGTAATTATCAATTTTTTCCTTTGTTTTCTCCAGGTTGAACTTACACAGATTTAGCATGTTTCGTACCTTTCGCTCGTCTTTATTGTTAATTAATTAATAGACTCTGGAAAGAGTGCGGATTCACTTACCCATCATCTCCGGGAGATGGGGCTGAGTTTCCAACCATTTTTTTATGGTTTTGACGTCCTCATCGACCATTTCTTCGGTTTTATCAAACATTTTATACAATCGTTGCTTCGTTTCATTGTCGACGTGGAACATTGCAAGTCTCTTCGATCACTAGCGGATATTCACAGGAGCAACTGAAAACATTATCAATTCATTACGAGATAAAAGATAAGTTTCAAGAACGAAAAGTGCATCCAACTGTTATCAAAGAAACAGACTGACCTGCAGCAGTCTTGTCAGTGGAAATTCAGGAATCGTTTGGAAAAACTGGAAACTTACAATGTTGCCAAGAACCTTGAAATTTATTGCATTTGTATCGGTCGCAATAAAGAATGTGAAAATCTGAAGACAATTCATCGAATCATTATAAGAAAATGAGAAAGGGAAATATGGTAGTCTTACAGGAAGTTGATAATTTCAAGGGCTTTTTCTAGACAAACATTCTGATAATGATAAGATTGTCAACATTGTTGCACGACATGTTAAGGGTCATCGAAACAGGTTTTTTTATAATCAATTTACAAACAATAATAAAAACTGCATGCACATAACTTTTTCGCGATAAGAAATTTTTAATCTGACAAATAAAAGATAATTAATTTCAACAGTCTTCTTCTCCATCAAATCCAAGAGCTTTTGAAACTCCACAAACTTCTTTTTGGTCATCTCTACAAAAGTCTTTTTATTTTGTCCCATTACCAATATTATCCTAACAAGACAACTTGTGTGCAAACTTCACAGGTCGTTTTTTTAGACATTTCTTCGATCCGTTGCTTTTCCATTAAATAAATTTAGAGAACCACGGCGAGAAATGTAGTTTTATGTACTTGAAACTTATCGCTTTTAGTCCGAGATAAGTTTCAAGTACAGAAAATTTAGATAATGGTTTAGTAGCTGCCGAGAATTAGAATAAAATTGCAATGTATCACGTCGACAATGAAACGAAGCAACGACTGTACAAAATGTTTGGTAAGACCGAAAAAATGGTCGATGATGATGTCAAAACCATCAAAAAGTGGCTGGGGACTCAACACCATCTCCCGGAGGTCATGGGTGAGTGGTTTCGTCACTCCAACCATAGTTTATTGTTAATTCCCAACAGACGAGTGTAAAGTTCGAAACATGCTAAATCTTTGCAAGTTCAACCTTGAGAAAACAAAGGAAAAAATTGATAATTATTACAGTATAAGAAGTAAATATCCTGATCTCTTCGAGGAAAGTAATCCAAGATCAGAACGCTTCAAGAAAGCCATGGAATTGACGTAAGAACTGGAGAAGCAACGACACAAAATGTTTTTTTAATTATAGATACATTTCGAACCATTCGCATCTTGTTGATGGTCTTCACAGAATTATATTCGTGAAGCACAGACAACCGAACTCTCTAGATCCTCCAGCTGTAGCTATGTTAGGCTTGGCACTCTTAGAAATGCGGCTAAAAGAAGATTTCATGGTTGATGATTTTGGTGTTGTTGACATGGTTAACTACACTTTGAAAGACATGTTCAAGATCACTTTTCCATTTTTGTACAAGATATTCAACACTTACAAGGTGTCTATTAAAGTTGTACCAACTCGAAAATGTTGTTTTTTTGCAGGCAATCTATTCACTGAGAGTTCACAGGCTTTACATCATTAATAGTCCTTCTTACATTACAATATTGATGAAATTTTTTCAGTTGATTTTACCAGCGAAAATCTTCAAAAGGGTGAGTCTGGTGCTAGTTTCAAAAGACTTTTTATACAGTCAATTAGGTGAAGGTGTATCCCGACGCTGAGATTCTTAAAGAAATTTTTTCTTTGGAAGACCTTCCAGAGGATTATGGAGGTAATGGGCCATCTTTGAGAGAACTTCATGGTCAGTTATGGTCGATAATTGAGTTCAAAACTAAAATACGGTTTCAGAGGTGACCAAAAAGAACTTGGCGAAGTTTCAAGATCGGTTCGATTTGTTGGATACTATGAGTGTTGACGAAAATTTGAGGCCTAAGAAGTGAAAATGGATTATATGGGTTTTATTTAATCGTATTTTTGATTTCAAAAAAAAATAAAATGATCAGAAAATAAGAGAATTTACATTTTTTATTGTCGTCTCCACGATATAAAAATATCATAATCAATTCAGTGTTGACTTTCAGAAATCTAGAACTGAAATTCAGAGGACTAAAGTGCAAAAAATTTCAAGGTTCCCATGCGACATTTCCAGTTTTACCAGAAATAATTTTAATTGAACTAAAACAGGTATTCTTACTCGTCCTGAATGTCCACTGAAAGTCATACTTGCAAAACTGGACTGTTTGTTTGATAATAGTTGGTTGCACATAAAACTTATCTTTAACTGAAGTGATAAATTTTTTATTGCTCTTAATGATCGAACAGAATTACAATGTTTCACGTTAATCAAGAAACGAAGCAAAAACTGTACCGTATGTTTGATAAGACCGAGGGATCTGTCAATGAAGACGTAAAAACCATAAAAAAATGGTTGAAAACTCAGCATCATCTCCCGGAGGTCATGGGTGAGTGGTTTCGTCACTCCAACCATATTTTATTGTTAATTACCAACAGACGAGTGTAAGATCCGAAACATGCTAAATCTCTGCAAGTTCAACCTGGAGAAAACAAACGAAAAAATTGATAATTATTACAGTATAAGAAGTAAATATCCTGATCTCTTCGAGGAAAGTAATCCAAGATCAGAACGCTTGAAGAAAGCCATCGAGTTAACGTAAGAACTGGAAAAGTGACGACACAAAACGTTTTTTATTTGTAGATACATTTCGAATCATCCGCATCTTGTTGATGGTCTTCACAGAGTTACATTCTTGAAGCAGAGACAACCGAACTCTCTAGATCCTACAGCTGTAGCTATGTTGGGCTGGGCAATCTTAGAAATGCGGCTACAAGAAGATTTCATGGTTGATGACTTTGGTATTGTTGACATGTCAAACTACACTTTGAAAGACATTTCTAAGATCACTTTTTCGTTTTTGTGCAAGATCTTCAATATTTACAAGGTGTCTATTAAAGTTGTACCAACTCGAATATGCAGTTTTTTTTGCAGGCAATCTGTTCACTGAGAGTTCACAAGCTTTACATCATTAATAGTCCTTCTTACATCACACTATTGATGACATTTATTAAGTTAATTTTACCAGCGAAAATCTTCAAAAGGGTGAGAGTTTGGTGCTAGTTTCGAAGGACTTTTTATACAGTCAATTAGGTGAAGGTGTATCCAGACGCTGAGATTCTTAAAGAAATTTTTTCTTTGGAAGACCTTCCAGAGGATTATGGAGGTAATGGGCCATCTTTGAGAGAACTTCATGGTCAGTTATGGTCGATAATTGAGTTCAAAACTAAAATACGGTTTCAGAGGTGACCAAAAAGAACTTGGCGAAGTTTCAAGATCGGTTCGATTTGTTGGATACGATGAGAGTTGATGAAAGTTTGAGGCCGAAGAAGTGAAAATTGGTTTTATTTAATCTAATTTTTGATTTGTGAAAATTAAATGATTAAAAGATAAGAGGAATTACACTTTTTGTTGTCGTCAGTAAGATAAAAAAATGATATAAAAAGTTAGTATCTCGTGCAGAAATGTTGCAATTTTATTATCAATTTAAAGTTGACTTCTAGAAATCTAAAATTAAAATTCAGAAGACTGGGAGAAACTTGGATCACATGCATCAAATTTCAAGGTTCCTTGAAACAAGTTTTACGAGAACTAATTTTAATTGAACTTAAAACAGGTATTCCACTCGTCATACTTGCAAAACTAGATTGGTAACAGTTGGTTAAAACCTAAAACTTATTTTTTACCGAACTGATATTTCTTTTTTGCGACGATTTAATAAATTTCAAAGTTTTTGATCTTAGTTCTAGGTCATTTTCGTAATTTTACACCTAAAGGTATGAAATTTGAAGAGGTTGTTAGTATTGACTTGTTTTTCAATAGTTTCAATGGACAAAATTAGAGATAAAAACATTTTTGAAATTTTTATTCATAGGAAGATGCAGAGACTTCCAAATTTTTATTCTTAATCCGTCATTTTCGTTTATTTTAAAGTCACAAGTACGAAATTTTGAGAAGTTGCTATTCTTGACTTCCTTTCAAGTGTTGGCAGTTTGGTTTACTGTCTTCGAAGAGATCACGATATTTAGCTCTGATCGTATAATAATTATCTATTTTACTTGCAAAAATTTAGCAAATTTGGTATTCTGCACTCGTCTGTTAATTAACAGCGAATTATGGTAACATTGACGATGATGAGCCCACCCATGATCTGATGATCATTTTTTTTTGTTTTTACGTCTTAATTCGCCGATTCTTCGGTCTTATTAAACATTTTAAACACTCTTTGCTTCGTTTCTTGATTGCCGTGGAACATTGCAATTCTGTTCGATCATTACGAGCAAATACATATTTTTTTTCTTAGTTTGTCTTTATTGAACTATAATTTACTACTTTGGCCCAATTAAAAAGCAAGTCAAAAACAGCAACCTCGCAAAATTTCATACTTGTAACTTTAAAATTACGGAAATAACAGAGCTTACGGTCAAAATTTTGAATAAAAATTTCTAAAACCTGTCGCTTTTTATCTATAAATTTTTCCTTTAGAACAATTGAAAAACACGTCAAGAGTAGCAACTTCCCCAAATTTCATACTTCTAGCTGTCAAATTACGAAAATGACAGGCCTAGGAACAAAAATTTTGAGAATTTTTAAATCCTTGTAAGAATATTTTTTTCTAAATTGGCCATTTTTGATACATAATTTTTGACTTTTATTAAATTAAAATTACAAAAATTGCAGACATTACAATCAAAATTTGGGAGTTTCTGCATTCTTCCAAGAAGAAAAATTCCTGAAACATGTCGTTTTATATCAAGAATTTTGTCCTTGGGAAAAATTGAAAAACAAATCAAGAGTAGTAACCTCAAATTTTATACCTCTAGGTGTAATACTAGGAAAATAGGAAGCCTTAAAATCAAAATTTAAAAATTTTTCAATTTTTCCAAGTATAAAAATGTAATAAGCTTTTTCAGTCAAATATTTCACGGTTAAAAACTATGCAACCTTAAAGGATTTCCTCTGACTGAAAACTAACCACTCGTTAGTTCAAAACTCAGAAAACTGAAATTTGTCCACAGAAAAAACAGACAAAATTAGACTTTATGCCAACACTTCAGTCCGCAAATCTTATCTCTTGCTGATACTGCGTTTGCTAATCGTGTTTGCACCAGTCACGTACCTACCAAATAAATCTGCAATGAATAACATTGCCAATGAAACGAAGCAGCGAGTGTACAAAACGTTTAATAAAACTGAAGAAATGGTTGATGAAGACGTTGAAACCATAACAAAATGGTTAGAAACTCGGCACCATTTACCAGAGGTCATGGGTGAGTGCATCATTGATAATGCAACAATTTTATAGTTCAATGTCAACTAACAGACGAATGCAAAATACGGAACATGCTAAACCTCTGCAAGTTCAACTTAGAGAAAACCAAGCAAAAAATCGATAATTATTACAGTATAAGAAGTAAATATCCCGATCTCTTTAAAGAGAGTAACCCGAAATTACCACACCTGCAGAACGCCATGGAATTAACGTAAGACTCAAAAAAACAAGACACGAAATAATTCTTTTTAAAGGCACATTTCAAACCACCCACAACTTGTTGATGGAGTTCACAGAGTTTCGTTCTTAAGACCGAAAGAACCGAATACTTTAGATCCTAAAAGTGTTGGCAAATTGTGCTTCGCACTCTTAGAAATGCGACTGCAGGAGGATTTCATGGTTGATGACATCGCGGTTTTTGATATGGCTAACGTTACTTTCAGAGACATAATCAAACTTACCCTTCCTATAACTTACAAAATTTTTAACACTTACAAGGAAATTTATTCACTACGACTTCACGCGGTTTATAACATCAACAGTCCTTCGTACGTTTCACTTTTTATGAGAGTTATGCAGTTTATTTTACCTGCGAAAATCTTCAAAAAGGTGAAGGTGTGTTCCGATGCGGAGATTCTTAAAGAAGTTCTTCCTTTGAAGGACCTTCCTAAGGATTATGGGGATACTGGACCATCTTTGGACGAACTTAATGGTAATGTGGGCGTGAAATTGGAGACAAAAACGAGAATATTCTTTTAGAGTTGTCCAGAAAGAGGTTTGTCAAGTTTCAAGATCGTTTCGATTTGTTGGACAGGATGAGAGTTGATGAAAGTTTGAGGCCGAAGAAGTGAAAATTGGTTTTATTTATTAATCTAATTTTTGATTTGGAAAATTAAATGATTAAAAGATAAGAGGAATTACACAAAAATGATATAAAAAGTTAGTATCGTGACGCTTTTAAAATGTTTATATAATTTGTCTCTACAATAAAAAATAAGAGAAATACGACTTCTTATTCCTCGAGTTTTCAGATACTTCAATTCGGATTTTCTACATTAAAAAGAAGGACAAAAAAAAACAAATTTTAAACAATAAAAAGTAATCAAAACACCCACAGAATTAAAGAATTCTTAAGATCTGCTAAAATGCAATAAACCATGCAGGATTGTTTAACTTTCCAGTATTAAATTTTAATTGACTTAAAACAGGTATTTTACTCGTCCTGAATGTCCACTGCAAGTCATAGTTGCAAAACTGGGCTGCTTGTTTGATAACAGTTGGTTGCACTTGAAACTTATCTTTTACTGAAGTGATAATTTTTTTATTTGCTCTTAGTGATCGAACAGAACTGCAATGTTCCACGTCAATCAAGAAACGAAGCAAATACTGTATAAAATGTTTGATAAGACCGAAGAATCTGTCAATGAAGACGTAAAAACTATAAAAAAATGGTTGGAAACTCAGCACCATCTCCCGGAGGTCATGGGTGAGCTCTTCATCAATAATGTTACCATAATTCATTGGTAATTAACAGATGAGCCTAGGATACGAAATATGATAAATCTTTGCAAGTTCAACTTAGAGAAAACGAAGAAAAAAATTGATAATTATTACACCATCAGAACTAGATATCCTGAACTCTTCAAAGACAGTAATCCCAACTCCGAACACTTGAAGAAAATCATGGAAATAACGTAAGAACTGCAGAAGTGACGACACAAAACTGTTGTTTTTTGAAGGTACATTGCGAACCATCCGCGACTTGTTGATGGACTTCACCGCGCGCTCTTCATCAAGCCTAAGAAACCGAACACTTTGGATCATAAAGGTGTAACAAAATTAAGTTTGGCGGTTTTAGAACTGCGGTTACAAGAGGATTTTATGGTTGATGACATCGGTATTATTGATATGACTAATTTTAGTTTGAGAGACATGTGTGGGCTTACTCTTCCTCTCTTGTACAAAATCTTCACTACTTACAAAGAAATCTATTCTTTGAGACTTCACGCAATGTATAACATCAACAGCCCTTCTTATATCACTCTTTTCATGCGGATCGCCAAGTTCATTTTACCGGCGAAAATCTTTAAGAGGGTGAGTGTGGTTTTGGTGGAAAACGATTTTTTTTATTCAGGATGTAGGTGAAAGTGTATTCAGACGCTGAGATTCTTAAAGAAGTTTTTCCTTTGGAAGATCTTCCCAGGGACTATGGTGGTAAAGGACCATCTTTGGACGAACTCGCTGGTAACTCATCGTGGTGATTGGTATTAAATTCAACATGTCGTTTTAGAAATGACCAAGAAGAAGTTTGAGGAGTTTCAAGATCGGTTCGATTTTTTGGATACCATGAGAATTGATGAGAGTTTGAGGCCAATGAAGTGAAAATTGTTTCCATGGGATTTGTTAAGTGTAATTTTTTATAACAATAAAATGACTTTAAGATAAGAGAATGCACTTTTTATTGTTGTCTATAAGATAAAGAAAAACTCTCATGTGCAACATTGTTGACAATCATTTTATCAATTTAAAGTTTGTTCAGATTGCTTTCAGATATGAGTTTTTAAAATTTTTAACATTTGTGCTTTGTGTTCAAAATTGATGCAATTTGGTGAAGTCAATATTCAACTCAAAAATACAAACTTTACCAAATTTCATTGCTATAGCACAAAAATTGTGGAAATTACGAATTTTAGTAAAAAATTTTGGAAACATTTATTTAAAAATCAAAATTTGTAAAATTTGGGCCTTTAGCTCTAAAATGTTGCAATTTGATGGAGTCATTAAACAACACAAAATTAGTGACATTACTACATTTTAATGCTTTAGCAAAAAAATTGCGGAAATTTAGAATTTTAGTAAAAAATGTTGAAAAGTTTGTTTTCTCTTGAAAATAAAAATTTCTAAATTAGTACCTTTTGCTCTAGAATGTTGTAATATTCTGGAGTTAATAAACAATTCAAAATTAGTACCTTTATTAAATTTCATTGCTGCAGCATTGTGAAAATTACGAATTTTAGTAAAAAGTATTGAAAATTTTATTTTTTTTAATAAAACTTTCTAAAATTTGTGCCTTTTGCTTTAAAATCTTGCAATTTGGTGGAGTCAATAAGCAGCCTAAGATTAGTAACCTTACTATATTTCATTGCTGTAGCACAAAAATTGTGAGAATTACGAATTTTAGAAAAAACTTTTGGAAATTTCATTTTCTTCAAAAAATAAAATTTTTTAAAATTTGTGCCTTTTGCTCTAGAATGCTGCAATTTGGTGGAGTCAATAAGCAGCCCAAGATTAGTAACTTTACGAAATTTTATTGCTATAGCACGAAAATTGTGGAAATTTTAGTACAGAAATTTGAAAAAAAAAAGTTCACCTAAAAATTAATATTCTTAAAATTTGTACCTCTTGCTCTATAATGTTGGAATTTTGTGGAGTCAATAAACAACTCAAAATTAGTAATTGCCCTAAATTTCACTGCGATAGCATAAAATATGTTAAAATTATGAATTTTAGTAAAAAATTGCGGAAATTTTAGTACAGAAATATGAAAAAAAAATGTTTACCTAAAAATTAATATTCCTAAAATTAGTACCTTTTGCTCTAAAATGTTGGGATTTTGTGGAGTCAATAAACAACTCAAAATTTGTAATTGTCCTAAATTTCATTGCCATAGCATAAAAATTGTTGAAATTACGAATTTTAGCATAAAATTTTGGAAATTTTATTTTTTCCTAAAAATAAAAATTTCTAAAATTTGTGTCCTTTGCCTTAGAATGATGCAATTTGGTAGACTCAATTAACAACTCAAAATTAGTAACATCACCAAATTTCTTTACTGTAGTACAAAAACTGTGAGAATTACGAATTTTGGTAACAAATTAAATTTAGTTTTCTCTCAGATCAAATCAATTTAATATTTATTTATTTAAACCAACTTTATATGCAATGCAATACTTTTATCTTTGTAAAGTCAACATTTTATTCAAAAAGTGGCTTATTTGCTTAAATTGATAACTTTACTTGGGATCAGCGAGCAATTTCAAGTACTCAAAACTTATCTCTCCTACCAACCTGATAATCTTTTTCTCGCCTGGTGCGACTTTCCATCAGTCATTAAACAGAATGGCGATGTATTACGTCGACCATGAAACAAAGCAACGAGTATATAAAATGTTTGAAAAGACCGAAAAAACGGTCGATGAAGACGTCAAAACCATCAAAAAATGGCTAGAAGCTCAACATCATCTCCCGGAGGTCATGGGTAAGTGGATCATTGTCAAAGTCACCATTTCAATGTTAATTAACAGACGAGAGTAAAATACGCAACATGTTAAATCTCTGCAAGTTCAACCTTGAGAAGACGAAGCAAAAAATTGATAATTATTACAGTATAAGGAGCAGGTATACAGACCTGTTTAATGATAGTAATCCAAAGTTGGAACGTTTAAAGAACGTCATGGAAGCAACGTAAGTTGACGAGAATGACTACACGAAATGACTTTTTTTCTAGGCACATTTCAAACCATCCGCAACTTCTTGATGGAATCCACAGAGTGATCTTCGTAAAACCGAAGAAACCCAACTCTTTAGATCCTAAAGGTGTCGCCAATATGTGCTTGGCTCTTCTAGAAATGCGGTTACAAGAAGATTTCATGGTTGATGACATTGCTGTAGTTGACATGGCCAACATCACCTTCAGAGATATCTGTAAACTCACTTTCCCTTTGATATACAAAAGCTTCAACACGTACAAAGACGTGTATTCGATAAGAGTCCACGCGGCTTACCACATCAACAGTCCGTCCTACATTTCGTTTTTTATGAGAATTATTAAGTTTGTTTTACCCGCGAAAATCTTTGACAGGGTGAAGGTGTCGGCAGACGCTGAGATTCTTAAAGACGTTTTTCCTTTGGATGTCCTTCCTAAGGATTATGGGGGTACTGGGCCATCGTTGGACCAACTTGATGGTAATGGGTGGTCGAAGTTTGGTACTGAACGAAAATTTTGTTGTAGAGATGACCAAAAAGAAGTTGGAGGAGTTTCAGAAGCGGTTCGATTTGTTGGATAAGATGAGAGTTGATGAAAGCTTGAGGCCGAAGTGAAAAGGGGCGACTTGTACAGTTTTCTTGGTTTTTTATTTTTGTATTGGCGGTATTAAAAGGTTATCTGAGGTCTTCATTTTCACAGGTTATCAATACTTTCCATACTGTCTCAGGAATTTTAAAAACACTTTGAAAACTTTTTGGACTAGTTTTCCTACTTGTTTCCTTTCGTGTGTTATGTGGAACGTGACTGAATCCTATTAGATGATTAAACACGATTTTTGATAATAGTAAAACATTATTATAAAAATTAAACGTTGCCGTTGTAATGTCGTTGAAGGCAAAGGTTGGTTTGGTCCTTATATCTAAATTTTAAGTGTCATATTTTAGAGAAAGTTTGAGTTATATTTTTAGAAAGAAGACAACGAGATTAGCAAGATTTTATCCGTAAAAATCAGAAAAAGAAGTAAGTAATGGTAAAAATAATCTAATACATACACAGCCCATTTTAAGGCTTAGGGAATTTAACCCGGCGCATCCACCATTTTTCCAGCGCCCTATAGAGTATACTATGGGACTAAAATTAATCAACTTCAGTTAGAACAGAGCTTTTACATATTTCAATAAGTAATTCAAAATTAGTAACTTCACCAAATTTAATTGCTATGACACTAAAATTGTGGGAATTACGAATTTCAGTAAAGAATGCTGAAAATTTTATTTTCTCCTAAAAATAGAAATTTCTAAAATTTGTGTCTTTTGCTCTAGAATGTTGCTATTTGGTGGGGTCTATAAACGATTGGATATTAATAAGTTTGCCAAATTTCATTGCTGTAGAACAAAAACTGATAGAATAACGAGTTTTTGTAAACAATTTTGGAAATTTTATTTTCACCTAAAAATAAAAATTTCTAATATTTGTGCCTCTTGCTCAAGAATGTTGTAATTTAATGATGTTAATAAACAACTCAAAATTAGTAAATTTACCGAATTTCGTTACTGTAGCACGAAAATTGTAAAAATTATAAATTTTACTAAAGAATTTTGAAGATTATATTTTCTCCTCAAAATGAAAATGTATGTCTTTTGCTCTAGAATGTTGCATTTTGGTGGAGTCTATAAACGGTTACTTCACCAAATGTCATTTCTGTAAAACTGGTAGAATTACGAATTTTAGTAAACAATTAAAAATAAAAATTTCTAAAATTTGTGCCGCTTGCTCAAAATTGATGCAATTTGGTGAAGTCAATAAACAACTCAAAAATACTAACTTCGTCAAATTTCATTGCTATAAAACGAAAATTGTAAGAATTACGAATTTTATCCAAGTAAATTTTAAAAGTTTGTACCTTTTGCCCTAAAATATTGCAATTTGGTGGAGTTAATAATAAACTTAAAATTAGCAAATTTACCGAATTTCGTTACTGTATCACGAAAATTGTAAAACTATGAATTTTATTAAAGAATTTCGGAAATTTTATTTTCTCCTCAAAATAAAAATTTCTAAAATTTGTCTCTGTAGCTCCAGAATCTTGCAATTTGGTGGAGTCTATCAACAACTCAAAGTTAGTAACTTCCCTAAATTTCATTGCTATAGCATTAAAATTGTGGAAATTACGAATTCCAGTTAAGAAACTCGAAAATTTTATTCTCTTTTAAAAACGAAAATTTCCAAAATTTATATCTTTTGCTTTAGAATATTGCAATTTTGTAGAGTCAATAAACAACTCAACATTAGTAACTTACTCAAATTTGTTTACTGTAGAACGAAAATTGTGTAAATTACGAACTATACTAAAGAATTTTGGAAATTTTATTTTTCCTCAAAATGAAAATTTCTAAAGTTTGGGTCTTTTAGTGTAGAATGTTGCAATTTGATGGAGTCTATACATCATTCAAAGTTAGTAACTTTACCAAATTTTATTGCTATAACAGTAATATTGTAGGAATTTCGAATTTTAGAAAAAAATATTGGATATTTTCTTCTCTCCTAAAATAAAAATTTCTAAAATTTGTGTTTTTTCCTCAAGAATGTTGCAAATTGGTGAAGTTAATAAACAACTCAAAATTAGTAAATTCACCGAATTACGTTGCGGTAGCACGAAAATTGTGAAGATTATGAATTTTACTAAAGAATTTTGAATTTTTTTTTCTCCTTAATAAAAGAAAAATTTCAAAAATTTGTGCCTTTTGCTTTGTTGTAGGTACTTTGGTGGAGTCTATAAACAATCAAAATACTGTAGTTAATATAGATTATACAATGAGACAACTAAAACTACTTATACATATTTTGTTGATTATTCTTTGATTCAAGATATTTTTGCAGAATTGCAAAATAAACATTTTTGGAAATTTTGATAGTTTTAGAGTTTTGGAAACTTGATATCTCCGGAATTGAGACAAATAGAAGCAAGCGGTTTGTGCCATCAAGTTTCTCAGATGTTAATCCATATGAATCCGAACTTGGCTTCATTGTAAAAATTTCGTTATTTTAAGAAAAAAGAAAAAGATTCACAAGGGTTAAAAAATTCAATTTTTGTCTTTTGCCTACAACTTGTAAAATACTTGTTTTAAAAATATCAGGTTTGATCCACTTGATTTGACAACGTTTACCTGCCGAGAAGAACTATTTTCATGGCAAATCTCATGCGATTTGTCATTTTACTCAAAATTTCACATAGAATCTAAATCAATTTTTAAACAACAAATAACTTCCAGCACACACTAATAAACGTTAAAGTTTAATCATCAACTTTATCCTGTTCCTTTTTTACAACTAACCAACCGTGAACTTTGCTTCCACTGATAGCGACTGACCCAAACATACTCATATCTCCCAAACAATTAGACATTCTGACAAGTCCTCCACAGTTATCAATAATCTCAGTTCATATCTCAATATTTTCATTGTAAATATAATTTAACAGGTGCAAGGATGTTTGAGGTCGACGAAAACGCCACCCAAAAAGTGTACGCATCGTTTGGAAAAAACAAACAAAAAGTGAACGAAGATATCAAGACTATTCAGACATGGGCTAAGAAGCAAAACCTCCCGGAAGTACCAGGTCAGTACCCCTTTTCAAATTATTGTTTATTTCAATTGTGGCTCTAGAGGAGGCCAAAATAAAGAACTTCCTTCAACTCAACAAGTTTGATATTGAGCGGACAAAGGAGAAGATCGATGCGTATTATAGCATTAGAAAGAAAATTCCGAGCTTCTTCGCCGAGGGTAATCCAAAATTGGAAAACATCAAATCCATTTTTGACACGGCGTGAGTTCAAACTGGTTCCAATTCTTGTTGTTAAGTTAATTTCTAGTTATTGTTCCACTCATCCAAAGGCTGTTGATGGTGTCCACCGAGTTATCTTCCTAAGACACAAGCAACCGAACGTCTTCAGACCTGTCGATTTAGTCAAACTCTGTCTGGCGATTTTCGAGGTACGATTATTCGAAGACTGCATGATTGACGATATTATCGTCTTCGACTTAAGCAATCTAACTCTAAGAGACGCCACGAAGATCTCCCCAAACTTTGTGATCCGAGCCTTCGAAGTCTATAAAGTAAGTACCGATTGAGAAGTACCCCCATTGTATTGTTGGTTGCAGAGCGTCTTTTCTCTCCGCCTCAAAGCTCTTCATTTCCTCAACAGTCCCTTCTATGTATCAATCTGGATGACTCTGTTAAAATTCGTACTCAAACCGAAAATTCTAGATAGAGTAAGTACCGTGGGTGTGATTTGCGAGTTTGAATTAGTTAAATGTAGATTCAAGTTCATCGTGGTACTGATATAGTGAAAGAACTTTTTTCGAATGAAGACTTGCCGAAGGATTTTGGGGGCGAGGGACCATCGCTGGAGGAACTCAACGGTAATTTCAAGCTCCTCTGAACTTTTCTGATCAATTTTTTTAAGAGATGATGAAGAAGAAAGTTGAGGAGTACCAAGACAGATTTGACCAAATGGATAATCTGACGGTCCATGATACTCCTCGTTCAAAGTCGAAACGAAAAGTTTGATTGTTTTACTGTTTTATAATCGGATTTGGTTAAAAAAATTGATTTAGTTAATAAAGGTACTTAATTCAATTCCACGTCATAGCACAGGGTCCAAGACTGTTCCTTGTGGTAGCGTGTTTATTTAGCTTGACCCCATTTTCTTATCTTTCAAAGAGATATAATAAACTTTGATTAAAAATAATAAAAACAAGGGTACTGTTGTCCGCAAAAATGTCTAGTACACAATAGGATTAAACTAGTACCTTCTAATCTGATATTTGAAGTTGAAGAGCGATGGATAAAAGAGCCTGGAAAACTACAAAATGTAGATTTTTATCTCTTATCAATTGTCAGTTTTTGTCTAATCTTTTGTCGTTTTCAATTCGTAAAAAACAATAAAATTAAAAGGCGGAAACTGAGGGAATAAAGAGAGAGCTAAAAGAAAAAAAATTAAAGCATAGATAAAAAATAAAACAAAATGAAAATGAGGAGAAAAACAGAGAAATGAACGAAGAAACAAAAATTCATAAAAAGACAACTAAAAATAGCGAAATAAATATAAAACATGAAAAAATCAATAAAATAAAGAGACGATAAGAAATAGAAAGTTGAGGAGTATAAATGCGGAATTTAACTTTTTTTTGTGACTGGGATTATTTTTTTTTATTGAAATATTAAATTTAGTGGAGCGATATCAGTGTACATGACCAGCTTATCACTTATATAATAACAATTACTTTATACTTCAATCAGTTTAAGTGCCATTCTAAGCAATAAAAGAAATCCGCTGTTATATCCCTTGATCAATCATAAAATAATTTCAATTCTGTTGTTTTTTGAGGTCATAAAATTTGAGCTTATCTCAGACAAAATATAGAAAACGCAATTAAGTTTTGATTTTACATACAATACAATCGTAAGATATCCATTTTTTTTTATTGTAATCTTCAAATTTGAGGGAGAAATTATCTGGTTTTATCTGCAGTTTATAAAATGTGCGAAATAATTATGGTTTATTAACAGAAATTTCAGTAATTTAGACCTAATACAAGTTAAAGTAAATTTGAAATCCTAGCAAATAAAAGAGCTAGAAATTTGATAAATTGAGAGATTAAGAAATTAGGCATGGACGTCTAAAAGCAAAAGTTCTTGAAAATTTGGAACGTCGTCAACCTCAAATTAGATTTGAGAGATACAAAAACGAAATTTGGAGGCATTAATTACTAATTTTGACACGTTTTTTAACTCAGCCAAATTCCAAAATTTTAGAACCAGAAACAAGTTAAAAAAATAATAATTCAGAACGAATTAAAAATTGCCAATATTCCAGATTAAATTTCGTATGTTCGCTAATTTTAAAAATCCAAGAATGAAATTTGAAGGCATTATTACTTTTGAGAGGCTTATTTACTCTGCCAAATTTAAAAATTTTAGGACTAGAAACAGATTTTTGGAAATTTTTTATTTTAGGACGAACAAAATATTTCTAATTCTTCATATCAAATTTCGTATTTTCGCCAATTTTAGAAATACAAGAATGAATTTTGGACACAGTACTATTTTTGACACGCTTATTAACTCTCCCAAATTCCAAAATTTTAGGACCAGAAACAGATTTTCTGTTTTTTTTTTTTATTTTAAGACGAACTAAAAATTGCCAATATTCCAGATTAAATTTCGTATTTTCGCTAATTTTAAGGGTCCAAGAATTAAATTTGGAAGCTTACTACTTTTAACATGCTTATTTACTCTGCCAAATTCCAAAATTTTAGGACTAGAAAGAAATTATTTGTAAATTATTTATTTTAGGACAAACAAAATATTTCCGATTTTCCATATCAAATTTCGTATTTTCGGTAATTTTATAAATACAAGAATGAAATTTGGATACAGTACTACTTTAGACACGCTTATTATCTCTCCCAAATTACAAAGTTTTAAGACCAGATACAGATTTTTTGTAAATTTTTTATTTTAGGACCAACAAAATATTTCCAATTTTCCATATAAAATTTCGTATTTTCGCCAATTGTAGAAATTCAAGAATGAAATTTGGACACAGTACTACTTTTGACACGCTTATTAACTCTACTAAACTCCAATAGTTTAGGAGCAGACCCAGACTTTTTAGAAATTTTTTATTTTTATTTTTCATTTATTGCCAATATTCCATATCAAATTTCGTATTTTCGCCAATTTTAGAAATACAAAAATGAATTTTGGACGCAGTACTATTTTTGACACGCTTATTAACTCTACCAAACTCCAAAATTTTGGAACCAGAAACAGATTTTTTTTAATTTTTTATTTCAGAACGAACTAAAAATTGTCAATATTCCAGATTGAATTTTGTATTTTCGCTAATTTTAAGGATCCAAAAATTAAATTTGAAGGCTTACTACTTTTGACATGCTTATTTACTCTGCCAAATTCCAAAATTTTAGGACTAAAAAAAATTATTTGGAAATTTTTTATTTTAGGACAAACAAAATAGAACGAACACAATATTTCCAATATTTCAAATTAAATTTTGTATTTTCGCTAATTTTATGAATACAAAACTGAAATTATTATTAAATTAGAAGTAGAGCAAATAAGTTGTAATTAACTGCCAGTCCAAATGATCAATACTAGGAGCGAGAAAAAAAATGAATCCGATGCAGCGACAATTGAGAATGACAAGCATAATAATAAAACGCGACAGGTTGACCCAGTTAGGTCATCACGAGAAAGTAAGGACAAATCAAAGTCTGCTCAAAACTGTGCAAAACTCTCAAACAAACAGAATACCCAGCAAACCACTTGTCCCTTATTTGTTTCGGTTATCTAACTTCCTACAAATGTAACAAAACACGACAAGCAGATAAGTAGCGTTCTAAGCTACTTTTCAACAACCAATAAAAAACAGTTGATATGTAAGTAATCAAGGCCAGTGTCATTATTCCGTCCATCAACCTATTCTCCAATTATCTCAACACGAATGCAGCATATTTTCCATTTATGGCTAATCATCAAAAAACGATCGCATTCCTGAACACAACACTCAACTCACCACTTCGAATTATTTCCGACATGATAACTGGGAAGTCCTAAATCCAGCGATCTTCAGATAAGAAGAGTGTATAAAACCAGCCGAACCTCGACTTTGCGACAAACTTTCATCAGTGATAAAAATGGAGCAACCTCGTGACAACTCATCACAAAACCGAAGAGGTATGCAACTAAACTCACAAATCCTTGTAAATAAATTAAGTTGCCAGCTGCTCGGCCACTTAATAATCCTTTGCAAAGTTTTAGAAATTCAAAGTTTTAGAAAAAGACCGATTCTGTCGTACCAACCACACAAAAAAGTTGTAAGTAGCATGGAAATTGAAGCAGCCAATTTTGTAATTCCCTTTTCTGGGTCTTTACTGATTATTCTTTCCAGTTTCAGACTGGTTGAAATTCCGATTTAATCGGAAACAGTTCGTTAAAAGACATTTTCCGATAACCAATTGGTTACCGAAATACACTGTTGCCACCCTCTTGCAAGATATTTTAGCGGGGTTTACAGTGGGATTGACTGAGATTCCTCAGGGGATAGCATTTGCGGGGATTGCAGGTACGACACTTTTATTTCGTACTTTTTCTCATTTTTTTTTTCAGGTTTAACTCCGGAATATGGACTATATTGTGGGTTCATGGGTGGTTTCGTTTACGCGATTTTTGGGAGTTGTAAAGATATTAATATCGGTCCAACGTCGATCATGGCTTTGATGCTTCAAGAGCACGTTTCGAAAATGGGACCAGATATGGCTGTTATTATGACTTTTTTTGCCGGAATTATTATTTTCGTGTTGGGGATGCTGAATTTAGGTAAGTGCTATCTGTGTACCTGACGAGCTTATCACTGATAATTACTGAAATTAAGTGCTTGAACCAATAAAAGCTCGATAAAATCGTCTTGCGGCTTATCTTATGAGGAAAAATAAAGAAATTGCAAGTTTTATTTACCATACAATACAATCGCAATCTATTGTAAATTGTGGGGGCCAAAATTATCGGCATTTTAGATACGCGAAATAATTTTTGATTACACGTCGCCTTCTTTAAATGAGACTTTGGAATTTAAAATCGGTTGGTAGCCTTGCTAATTGACATTTCAAGGACTGTCATCAATTCATTTTTAACCTGTCAAAGTGACATAACTAAGCACTGTTACCAACGGATTCCAAAAACATACAAAACAGAATTCAATTTAAAATTCCTTCTTTAGGTTTCGTGGTGGAATTTTTCTCCTACCCCATCATCGCGGGTTTCACCTGCGCAGCGTCCCTCCAGATTGCCTCCACCCAAATCAAAAGTCTGCTGGGAATTTCTGGACAAGCCGATTCGTTCCTGCCGGCGTGGGAAGCAGTATTTAGCCATTTAGACCAAGTTAGACTCTGGGACTCCGTTTTAGGACTCCTATCCATAATTTTTTTGTTCGCTTTGAAGGTCAGTTCCCGGAATTTTTGATCAAATCAAACTCGAATTTTCCAGGAGATTCGACGATGGGGAACGCTCCAGCGCCGGCCGGAATGGTCCCGCAACAGAAACATCTTCGGGATCTTCATTTTTATGTTATCCTTAGCGAGGAACGCCCTCGTGGTTATCATTGGTACCACAATTTCTTATTATCTCCGTGACAACAATCCCTTCAAAATTACCGGTAATTTGGGGGTGCAATTTAGGGGTGGTTTAATTGTCCTCTTGGTTTTAGGTAATGTGAAAGCGGGTTTTCCCCCATTCGATGCTCCTCCGTTCAGTATTAACCACAATGGTACCGAGTACAACTTTGGGGACATTGCGCAGAATTACGGTCCCTCCATCGCCTTCATCCCTTTGGTTTCAATCCTGGAGGCAATTTCCATCGGGAAAGCCTTCTGTAAGACGCCACCATTATAAAACAATAATCCTGAATTTTTTCTTCAGCGAAAGGAAAGCCCCTGGACGCTACCCAGGAGATGTTAGCGCTGGGTTTGTGCAACATCATGGGCTCCTTCGTCCGCTCGATGCCCATCACCGGTTCTTTTACCAGAACGGCGGTTAATAACGCCTCAGGTGTTAAAACACCACTCGCTGGCATCTTCACGTCCTTCCTTGTTCTGCTGGCTATTGCTTTTCTTACTCCGACGTTTTATTACGTACCGAAGGCGACTCTCGCCTCTGTGGTAATCTGTGCGATGTTTTACCTCTTCGATTTTGAGGCCTTCGTTCTGATATGGAGATCCAAAAGTAAGAAGTTGTCTCAAAGACAAAAATCTAACTTCTGGTTTTAGAACTCGATATGGTACCGTTTTTGACCACGCTCCTCTGTTGTCTCTTCATCAGTTTAGAGTACGGGATTTTGATCGGAATCGGTGTTAACTTGCTCTTCGTTCTTTACGCGAGCGCAAGACCGAAGTTCGATATAATCAAAGAAAAAGATACCAACCACCATGGGGCGGTTTTTGTTATCAGGCCAAAAGACACTCTTTATTTCCCCGCGGCTAAGTACCTAAGAGACACAGTATTAGAGTACGACGTTGACAGCGTGGTCGTGGTCGATGGGAAGTTTGTGCGGAACATGGACGTAACTGTCGCGAAGGTAAGACCATGGTACTGTTGATGGCTCTTCAATTCTGGTTGCAGAGCATGGCGGTGTTCGCCAATGAGTTGACGGAGAGGGGCCAAACCATTGCGTTCTTCAATTTCGATCCGGAAGTCGTTGAAGTTTGTACCAAGGTTGATAAGAATCTTGGAAAATATTTCACGGAGGAAGACATTGAGGAGGTGGTTGGAGGGCCTTCGGAGAATACGATAATTCAATGAAATGTAAAAAAAATAAAATGTTTTATAGAAGGAGTTGGTTGTTTGATTCGTGGACTTGATGGCGCGATCTTATCGAGAAACAGTTATCTAGACTGAGAACTCGAGTGGACAAAGTAGAAAGCGGTGTTCGTTAGAATTCGAAGTGGAAGAGAATTTTCGGAAAAAATGAAAAGATGTCGTGACTCTTTTTTTTGCAAGAAAATTGTTATCTGAAATTTAATAAAAAGAAAGATGTCACAAGGTACCCTCTTGAGGTGGTACCGAAATACACGATCATATTGCGACTGATGGTACTCTATGGTACGTGAAGAGACGAGTACTTCTTTTTTGAAGCTGTGGAGGGCGGAAAAATCAAACTAGTTCCAACTGTTATCTGATAACTAATTGACGACTGGTTTCAGGCTTCAAAGAACAATGCATAATTTTTATTTATCATGAGTAGATTATCAGTGCAATATAAGGGACAATCGGGGTCATGATAAGACTCTCCACGATGGTACTACAACATAACTCTGTTCTTAGCTCAGGTAAGTAAAAAAAAATTGTGGAAGTAGCACCAGTGTCTTTGCAGCCAAAAATTTCTTCAAACTTGACAAGGCGTTGGTGAAAAAAAGAGTGCCAATCACGCAATGGTTGCCCAAATACAAACTATCAACATTTCTAAGAGATCTTCTTGCGGGGTTCACTATAAGTCTCACGGAGATTCCTCAAGCTATAGCATTTGCGGGTGTGGCAAGTAAGTGAAAAAGAAAGAAAAAATTTTCGTTTTTTCGATGTCAACGAGATATTTATCTTTAGATAATGATGACGAATTTGTTTTAGGTTTACCACCTGAATATGGTCTTTATTCTTGTATATTGGGTGGTGTCGTCTACGCGGTCTTCGGAAGCTGCAAAGACATTAATGTTGGACCAACTAGCATCTCGGCGATTTTACTGCAACCGCATGTGGCGAAGTTTGGGGCTGGAGTTACACCCCTTTTGTGCTTTATCTCGGGGATGATTGTATTTATGTTGGGACTATTGAATTTAGGTAAGAAAATATGGTTATAAAAACTAGAGAGAATAATTATTTGTCGCCATATAAATTAAAATGACTACATTTTATCTCTTTTGTTTGCATATTTTCCATCTAATAAACAACAACCATTGAAACAGTTGCGCCGCAAATCCAAAGCTAGACTCCTTTTGTTTTGTACGTTTTTTCTCATCAACTCCCATAAGGTGACTCTTTTTTGTTTTCGTTTATTATTATCGGAAAGATAATGCAGTGCCGCCCCTACAGCAAAAATAGAAAAAAATTGAATATAACATTAATTTTCTAAACCAATAATAATAATAATAATTTAAGTTGTTATAGTTCGTACAGTGAGAGATTGAATGACACTAAATTTACGCGCAAAATTTAAAAAAACAAAATAAGCCCCACAATACAATTCTAATTTCTCGTTTTCAGGAATCTACAGAAAGACAATTTTGAAAGAAATAAAAAGTATTGTTTCCCAGGCTTCATCATAGAATTCTTCTCCTTCCCCGTCGTCGCCGGCTTCACCTGCGCGGCTTCCTTGGAGATCGCCTCCCTCCAACTAAACCACTTCTTCGGCATCACCAACGGAAAATCCGAAACCTTCATCAAAGCCTGGCAAGAACTCTTCGAACGACTCCATGACGTCCAACTCTGGGACACTGTCTTAGCCTTCGTTTCGCTCCTCCTCCTAAGCTTCTTCAGAGTGAGTTTTTGATATCTGCACGTCAACACACTCTCTTAGGAAATTAAAAGGTTTGGATCGCTAAGATACAACTCAGATTACTCTACGACTCGGAACGTGGTGCGGATCATCGTCTTCTTCATTTCTTTGACGCGCAACGCTATTATAATCTTCGTGGGTGTAGGTTTAGCTTACGCTTTTCGAAACGAGCCGCCTTTCGTGGTCACTGGGGAGGTCCATGGAGGGTTTCCTTCTTTCCAAGTCCCGGAATTTTCCTCCACGAAAGATGATACAGTCTTTGAGTTTACTGAGATTTTGTCAGGGTTGGGTGCTTCCATTCTGTTCATCCCGTTAATCGCCATCTTGGAAACGGTATCCATCGCCAAGTCTTTCGGTGAGTAAAATGCAGAAGTGAGCTTAGTTAAGCGCGTCTTTACAGCTAATGGGAAGTCTGTCGATGCCACTCAGGAGATTCTAGCGATCGGACTCACAAACTTGTTGAGTTCTTTCTTGGGTTCCATGCCAGTAACTGGTAGTTTTTCGCGCACGGCCATCAACAACGCCTCTGGTGTTAAAACACCTCTCGGTGGAATCTTCACCACTCTGGTTACTCTTATAGCCATCGCTTTCCTCGCCCCTGTGATTTACTACGTGCCGAAAGCTACCATGGCTGCTGTCATCATCAGTGCTATGCTCTACCTCTTCGAGTACCACGCCTTTGTCGCTCTTTGGAAGAACAAGAGTATGAAAACCACGCAGGGTTAACACCTCTAACGTGTTGTTCCAGAGCTCGATCTTATTCCTTTTCTGGCCACTTTAATCTGCTGTCTTACTATTAGTCTAGAGTATGGGATTCTCATCGGACTTGTGATCAACCTCTTCTTTGTGTTGTACTCTTCAGCGCGTCCGAAGATCATCATTGAGCATTTACAGGTGTCTAAATACCAGAGCAGTGTATGTGTTGTGCGACCGGTGGATAATTTGCATTATCCTGCAGCGGACAACATGCGCGACCGGATTTTGAAGGAAGTGGAGTGTGACATTGTCGTCATTGATGGGGAGTGTCTTCGGACGATTGATATAACTGTTGCAAAGGTAGGGCGTTCAACTTGTGGTCCAAATTTCGCACTGTCTTTTTACATTTTCCCATTGCTTGAGCTTTGTTTTAGAGCGTGGTGACTCTTTCCCAAGAGCTGGAAAAGCGAGGAACTCGCCACATCTTCTGGCGCTTCAAGCCATCAATTACCGCGGTTTGTCTGGGATTAGATAATTCCATTCACGCGTACTTTAAAACCGGCGAACTCGAGGAGATTATCCAAGGTAATCCACTAGAATGTTTTTCCAACTGATTGTTTTAATCTCCACAGATTTGACGGACAAGGATGTCTGAATATTAGGTTTAGGCTAATTATGTGTGTGACGTGTCCAAGCTCGGACTTGTTTTGAATAAAACCGTGTTATTATAATTCAGTTCTTTTATTCAGTGGTAGTGGAAACCGTACCGGTTTAACATTCAGTGTGTAATCCGCGACCATAAACCACGGAATTACTTTACAACACTTTAAACCATTCGAAGGTGCAACGCACCATCGTGATAACATGTAAAATAAAAGACACGTTAATCTCTGTCTGGTGATACTCAACGATGACAGGTAAAAATATCCACACTGAATCACCTCTAAACTCTATTCCAGTGATAACAAACCGTTCTAAAATGGACTACAAGAGTCTCCTCAAAAAACGCGTCCCGATCTTCGCGTGGTTCCCACACTACACCCTCTCGTTATTCCTTCAGGATCTCCTGGCTGGGATCACTGTGGGGATGACAGAAATCCCTCAAGGGATAGCCTACGCGATCGTTGCTGGTAAACATAAAGACACACGAGACGGTTTTACAAAGAAAATTGTAGGTTTACCCCCCGAGTACGGACTGTACTCTGGACTCATCGATGGGTTCATCTACGCGATTTTTGGAGGGTGCAAAGATCTGAATATTGGGCCCACATCGATCCTGTCTTTGATGTTACAACCGCATGTTACAAAAATGGGGCCGGATGCGTCCGTTTTGATGACATTTCTCTCCGGGATTATCATTTTCTTGTTGGGTGTCATGCATTTAGGTAAGAAAGTTTCGTATTAGTAATGAGCTAATGAGGCGATAAAAGTCAAGGTGAATAGTTTCACGGTTTCCTGGTAATATTAATGTTAAAGTTATTTTAAAAGAAGAATTGAGGTTTTTTTTAATGGTGTCATCATTATTCTTAGCACGTACGAAATGGAAATAACTCCAAAACCGTTTTCTAGGCTTCGTAATCCAATTTTTTTCTTACCCCATCATCGCCGGCTTCATGTGCGGCGGCTCCTTACAAATCGCCTCCGGCCAACTTAAAAGCCTCTTCGGAATCCCCGGGAAAACCGACAACTTCTTAGACAGTTGGAAATCGGTGGTTAACAACATCTCCCAGATCAGACAATGGGACACTATTCTGGGAGTGACCTCAATCGTCGTCCTGATAGCTCTTCGAGTAAGTCCCTCAGCATCACAGTAAAATTATTTTTTTTGTCAGGAAGTCCGTGTCTTCGGCAGCCTTCAAAGCCGCCCTGAGTGGTCCAACCGGCGCAACTTCCTCGGGAAAATAATCTTCCTTCTATCTCTAGCAAGAAACGCCCTCGTCCTAGTCATCGGTACGATAATTTCGTACTATTTGCACGACCAAGCACCGTTTAAAATCACCGGTAACGTGACGGGAGGGTTTCCTCCGTTCAAACCGCCTCCGTTTAGTACTGTCGTTAACGGTACCGACTACAGTTTCGGAGATATGGCGAAAGGGTACGGAATTTCCTTCGTTTTTATCCCGCTGTTGTCGATTCTGGAAGCCGTGACCATAGCAAAGGCCTTCTGTAAGTCCCCCAGCTCCAATTCTTGCCACTAAAAACTCGTTTTTAGATAAAGGCCGCCAGTTGGATGCGACCCAAGAAATGTTAGCTCTGGGCCTCTGCAACATCGTGGGCTCCTTCGTCGGATCCATGCCAGTGACCGGTTCTTTCACCAGAAGCGCCGTTAATAATGCGTCAGGAGTCCGCACGACTCTCGCAGGTGTCTTCACCTCCCTGTTGCTCCTCTTAGCCATCGCGTTTCTCACGCCGACGTTTTATTACGTGCCGAAGGCGACGCTGGCGTCGATTATCATCTGTGCCATGTTCTACTTGTTTGATTTTGAGGCCTTCGTCTTGTTGTGGAAGACCAAGAGTAAGATTAACTCCCCGTTGGAAAAAAAACCAAATTGGAGTTTTTAGAGCTCGATTTGATCCCGTTTTTGACCACGTTCTTGTGCTGTCTTTTCCTGGGGGTGGACTACGGGATTTTGATAGGAGCAGCCGTTAATTTGCTCTTCGTGCTCTACGCAAGCGCGCGTCCCAAATTTGACATAGAAAAAGAGAAGATTTTGAATGATCAGAGCGAGGTTTATGTGATTACACCGAAGGACACGCTCTACTTCCCGGCGGCGGAGTTCCTGAGGGATACTGTTCTGGAAATCGAAGGGATTGACGTGACTGTCATGATAAACGGGAAGTACATCCGGAGCATGGATATAACAGTGGCTAAGGTTAAATCAAAGAGGTATAAAACCAAATCTCATATTAATTTTTAGAGTATTTCTGTGCTCACAAACGAACTCTTGCTAAAGAAACACAAGGTGTACTTCCTCAACTTCAAAGGATCTCTTATTAACATTTGCGTGGGCGTGGATAAGAAGCTCAGTGACCACTTCGTGAGCGATGACTACTACAAGAGTCTTCTCAGAGATCCTGAGGCAGCGAACGTGGAAAGTTCCCAGTTGTAACTAATGTAAATAAATCTTAAGAAATGCGAGTTTCAATTCCTCGTCCCCTTGTTCCTAATCTGCGCAATAAAAGTTAATTGCGCCATTATGATAATCAGTCTAGATTTAAACACGATGAGACTAAGTTACAAGTTTTTAAAAAAGAGGCTTCCAATCACCTCGTGGTTACCTTACTACACCCTTTCAACTTTCCTTCAGGACCTCCTAGCTGGTTTAACAGTGGGCGTGACTGAAATTCCCCAAGGAATCGCTTATGCTACAATAGCAGGTAATTGAACACCTTCTTTTCCTCGCGCTAACTGGTTTTCGCAGGTTTACCACCAGAGTACGGTTTGTATTCCGGTTTACTAGACGGTTTCGTTTATGCGGTCTTCGGAGGATGTAAAGACCTCAATATTGGTCCTTCGTCGCTCCTCTCGCTGATGGTACAACCGATAGTTGCAGCTGCAGGTCCTCCAGCTGTGGTATTGTTAACTTTCCTTTCAGGGGCCATCATTCTGGTCCTTGGAATCTTAAATTTGGGTACGCGTCCTCTGAATAAAAGTAAAACTAAAAAGAAGTTGTAGGTTTCATCATTAACTTCTTCTCGCAGCCCGTCACCGCCGGTTTTATCTGTGGGGGCTGCATAGCGATCGGAATGGGGCAAATCATTGCCATTCTTGGAATTTCTGGAAGAACTGACACGTTCTTGAATTGTTGGACGACTTTGATTGAGCACGCCCATGAGGCTAGACTCTGGGATTTGATTCTAGGGGGCACCTCCTTGGTGTTTTTGATATTATTGAGGGTATGTATTCCAAAACGTCGTTCTTGAAGTGGTAAATTCTTCGGTAGTCACTCGGAGGTCTCGGAGGGTTGAAATCGGACCCTCACGTCTCCAAACGAAGGAACTTCTTCAGGAAGGTCTTGTTTATCGTGTCGATAGCCCGGAGCGCTCTGACTCTCATCATTGGTACTTCTTTGTCGTACTACTTTCGAGAAGCTCCTCCTTTTAGAATCATAGGCAACATCGCGGCTGGTTTTCCGACACTACAGCCTCCAGACTTCAGTAATTTCCAGGACTCTCTCAAAGTCTTCGGGATCTCTCTAGCGTTTATTCCTTTGATCTCAATTCTGGAGGCTCTCACAATATCGAAGATTTTCGGTCAGTTACCAGAAGCGCGACTAAATCTAAAGTTAAGTTTCCAGATAAAGCGCAGAAGTTGGATGGAACCCAAGAAATGTTAGCTTTAGGTCTTTGTAATTTCATGGGTGCTTTCGTGGGGTCCATGCCAGTGACAGGATCTTTCTCCAGAAGCTCCGTGAACCACGCATCTGGTGTTAGAACCACATTAGCAGGAGTCTTCACTTCTTTAATTTTACTCTTGGCGATAGCTTTCCTCACCCCGTCGTTCTACTACGTGCCAAGAGCCACTCTCGCGGCCATCTTACTAGGCGCTTTGATCTTCCTTTTCGACTATCGAACTCCTCTTCTGATGTGGAGGACCAAGAGTAAAGAAAATCGGCAAAAAACTTAACACCAAATCAGTTTTTTTGCAGAGTTAGATTTTATTCCCTTCTTCACCTCGTTCTTCGTCGGGATTTTCGTTGGATTCGATTACGGTATCCTCCTTGGGGCTCTAATAAATGTGACTTTTATCCTCTATGGTGCTGCTCGTCCCAAACTTAACATCTTAGAAGAGAAGGACGAGCTCGGGAATGATATCTTCAGGATCACACCAAATGACACTCTGTACTTCCCCGCGGCGGAATTTTTGAGGGACACAGTGTTGCAACGTAAGGGACAAAATGTCACTGTTATTATCAATGGAAGGAATATTCGGAGTATGGATATTACAGTCGCAAAGGTAATTATTGAAATAATCTAAGTCCGTAGCTCCCCGGTTTTATTTTGTAGACGTTGGTCACACTGATCCAGGAATTGAAACTGGGGAATTACACGGTTTTTCTTCTGGATTTCAAGCCGTCCATTGTTAAAATCTGTCTGCACGTCGATTCGTCTTTGGAGCATTATTTTTACAGCGAGGAGGCTTATAATATTGCGAAAACTCCCTGAATTTTCTTTTAGCAAATTATGATTGTGTTGACATTTTATAAATTGCAAAAAATTTAAATATTTGTCTTATTAATATTGTACATACAGGGTGTTCAAAAAATAGCGGACCAACTGATAAGAACGTCAAACTCTAAGACGCTGTGAATTGGAAATGCTGTTTAAAATTTTTATTTGAAGCTTTGTACGGGAGCAAAATAACTTTAAATATTGCGAAAAACGGCAACAGTGTTCAATTTTTTCGGTAGTTATTAGGAGTAGGTATAATTTTGAGACCAGAGCAACGCTTTGGTAGTTACAATTATTAATAAATCATGTAATTGGTTACTATGGTTTGCAATTAATTTTGATAACACCTGACCAGTAAAAGTCACAAAGTAGATCAGGAACCATTTGTTCTCTTCTTGGTGTGCGAATAGTCTTGGGTCCTCCATGATCCTGATAAATTTGGTTCCAATCAGCCCGTTTCACGTACCTGTTGATAAACTCGTTGAAAAGTATTCTTGGAGGGAATTTGCCAGTTAGGAAATTCACAAGCCTTACTGCCCCTTACTGCTTCTCGACTGTTTCCTTCATGTGTCGGTATATTCAGCAAAATTATACATCAATAGAGAAATAAACTCCTCTAGTTTGTGACACCTAAAAAATGTTTGACTTTTCTAAAAAAATGGTCATTGTCAGGCATTAGGCAACAATTAATTACTGAATTCTTGAAGTGAAATGTTGCCAGATTAATTTTGCGCTTTTGAGCTTGATTTTAAAAGTGCAAAATAACGTTTTGCATCAACATTTAAGGCATTTAAAGACTGTAAGTATGTAAATGTCAATCAAAACATGAACTCTAGTTGAATTTTGTAAACCTTGAGTTCATTATAAGGAAAAATTTGTGCCATAATTAGCGCCCCTCTAAGTGGCTGTAGATTTCCAACGAAGCACTCAATTATTGAAAAAACTTAATTTAGCTACTAGTTATTATCTGAAGATTCACGTAGTGAATAGTTGGTCCGCCATTTTTTGAACACCCTGTATATTAGGTTTTTGTTGACGAGCCCTATAGTTTAAATAAGACGGGTCTACACAGTCTAATTATGTACGAATTACATACAAGGCTTTATTTTCGATTGTAGTAAAAACAATTTTGTTCACATGTGAAATGTAAGTAAAGAAAACCTAAACCGTGCATAAAATGAAAGAAATAGCTGAAATGGCATCGAAAACTAAAGAATCTCTTCTTCTTACCAAGTCCAGAATGTGCATGAAGAAACTTGCGACGCATACAGGAGGTGAAATTGCATTTGACATTAATTTAATTATAATTATTTGACATAAAGAGCCACTTTATGGACGCTAAACGATACCGTCAAACATAGATTTATTATTATACAATTGAACATAATAGTTATTTATGTATTAACAATAAGTCAGTAAAGTGAATCTTTATCGAACGCGTCTGAGATTCGATAAAGACACTTTACTGACGTGGTGCGTACAAACTTTTATCACCAACCGTCAACAGTTTGGTAAAAAAGTACCTTCATAACCAATACATGCAATAATTAATTAATGCATTTACTTTTATTAAAGATGTTAAATCCATACTTCGTTCTGTTTTTTGTTGTTTATCTCAAAATTTGGAATTTGCGGCAGCTAAAGATTTTTATCAACGACTTATATTCCTAATAAAATGATCATTAACCATTGGTTTTGAGTTATAAAACAAAACGTTTATTATATAACTAGTGTTATAATATTAATATTCATTTTTGTTTTAATAGTGAATAGCTTTCTTAAATTGTCACAATCTTGTAAAATTTGCAATTCGAAAGATGGTTTACAAGTAAACCATGGTCATTTATACCTTATTATGTACATACTTTGATTTTTTGAATTAAAAAAGTAGGAGACTAATTTAATAGATAGTCGTAGATAAAACGTTGTATGTCACACGTGGGATAGTGACCTTATAATACTCGTTTTCTTACAAGTAACTCATCGTAATTATAATAATGCCTTTACCCCACTAGTAACATAAATAATACTTTATTGTACAAGTACAATAAAGTCAATGTTTATTTCCGGAAATCACTATGATAATGCTTCGATTTCTAGACGCTCGGCGATGAAATTAATTTGCATTCTCTCAAACCAAAAATGAAAAAAAATAACAATAAGTAATAAAAGAAATAAAAAAACCACCGAATCCGAAAACCGTTTGTATACGAAGTTTAAACAAACTGAGGAACTAGGAATCCCAAAAAAAACAAATTTTGAAGACTTTATTGTATGAAATGCGAGTCAGTTTTTTAATGTATGGAATAATACAATGCAACGGCTTATCTCTGATATTGCGAGCTAATAAAAACAATTGTGTACACACAATTAGGTGAAGTGCAGATCTGTAAAGTGCTCGAGCCACTTGATTATGTTCCCATTAACTCAATAAGGGTCTATCATATTCCTATTTCCACATTAAACTCGCAAAAAAATGAAGACACTTATAACGACGCTGATGAAACATCAAAATTATTTAGTGCTGTTTAGTCCCGTGAAAAGGAGAAGATGGAGATGAGCGATCCAAAACTGGAAGGTAAATACCCGAGAGTTACTTATCTCCTCTAACGTTTCTTCAAGGCTCAGTTAAATGCGACTGGAAAAGCACAATCAAAAGAAAAATTCCGATAACGGAGTGGCTCCCTGAGTACTCTACAAATTTCCTCTTCCACGATCTCTTGGCGGGATTTACCGTCGCGTTAACGGAAATACCGCAGTGTATAGCGTACGCCGGTATCGCAGGTATGTCAACTCCACGTTTCTCCAGTCTCCTGTAGGATTTTCAGGACTCCCGCTGCAGTACGGGTTGTACAGCAGCTTCATGGGAGGATTTGTCTACGCGATTTTCGGCAGCTGTAGGGCCATCAACATGGGCTCCACCTCCATCATGGCTCTTTTAATACAATCGTACGTCCGGGACTTAGGAGTCGCGGCCAGCATCTTCATGTCACTAGTAGGAGGGATGATAATTCTCGTTTTCGGGCTACTAAACTTAGGCTTCGTCATCGACTTCTTTTCTTATCCGGTGATGTCAGGATTCACCTCAGCCGCAGCCCTCACCATCGCCTCGTCCCAAATCAAGAATTTCCTAGGAATCGCAGGTCAAGCTGTTGGTTTCTTACAGTCGTGGCAAGATGTGTGTAAGAACGTCGGGGAAATCAGCAGGTGGGACACTGTCTTAAGCTCGCTTTCGCTGCTGGTGCTCTTCGCTCTCAAAGTGAGTTAAACAGCATTCTGACCGATTTTCAACGTAGTTTCTAGGAGCTTGGAAACCTCTCTGAAGACGGCAACACCTGCATCAAACGCCTCGTGTTCTTCGTTTCAGTAGCCAAGAACGCCATCGTGGTAACTTCAGGAATCCTCCTCGCGTATTACCTCGAAAGTAAAAACCTCAAGTACCTGAAGCTCACCGGGAGTGTCCATGGAGGATTCCCTCACTTTGAGTTACCAAGTTTCGATTTCAACATCTTCGGGAAGTTTGGGGTTTCCTTAGTGTTTATCCCCGTGGTGGCAATCCTAGAAACCGTCGCCATAGGAAAAGTCTTCTGTATGTTCACCACGTCGTTTTATTCATCTCATTTTGAGTTTCAGATAAGGGAAAATCACTGGATGGTAGCCAAGAAATGGTAGCTTTGGGAATGGCAAACATAATGGGCTCTTTGGTACAGTCGATGCCCGTGACGGGTTCTTTTACCCGCACGGCTGTTAACAACGCGTCCGGAGCGAAGAGCAACATGGCGGCAGTCTTCACCGGAAGTTTTATTCTGGTGTCTTTGCCGTTTTTGACCTCAATTTTTTATTACATTCCCAAGTCCACTCTGGCCGCTGTTATAATCTGTGCGATGTTTTATCTGTTTGATTTTAACGGTTTTGTCACGTTGTGGAGAAGCAACAGTAAGTTTCTCTGATTTACCACGGCAAATTTTAAAATTTGGGGTGTTAGAATTGGAGCTGATCCCGTTTCTGGTCACCCTCTTCAGCTGTCTCTTCCTCAGCTTGGACTACGGGATCCTCATCGGCATCGCAACTCATTTAACGTTCCTCCTGCACTCATCAGCGCGTCCTAGCATTAAATTCCAACAAGTCTTACATAATCCTGACGTGTACTTGTTTGCACCGAAGTCAAATATTCGGTTTCCTGCAGTTAACTACGTCAGAAATATCATCCTGAAATGCGAAAAACCGAACTCTTTGATTATTTTCGACGGTAAACGCGTCGATCACATGGATGTAACAGTCGCCAAGGTAAAACCAATCATCACATTACCATAATGATAATAATTGATTTTTCAGAGTATTGGGACTCTCGTCACAGAAGTGCGAATGAAAAACCAAAGAATCGTTTTTCTGAATTTCGAGAGACACGTCAAGGCGTTGTGTATCAATCTTGATAGAAATTTGAAGAAATACTTTAAAAATGGAGCCATTGAAGATGTAATTCAAGGTAGAGTTTCAAGTTTGTGGTTTTTCTTCGAGTGAATTTTTTCTTCCAGAACCTTCATCGAGATTGGAAGCGTTCTCTATACAACTGTAGCGACTTTATTATGTGTGCTAATTTACAATGTTTTCGCAACAAATGTTTATAAACAGTAAAGCCCAATAAAGTTAAGACTACTGTACGATTATATAACATCCTGACTCCCAGAGCACGACACTCGTTACCTTGTTAGTGAAGAAGGCCATTGGTCAATGTAATCACACTACAATAATTGCATCGTTTTTGATGGCAAAATACATTGAGTGTGACTAGCAGTGCTCGCAAAATAAATGGAAACCTTCATCGTGGTGTTATAAATTCTCGACAAGTTTGGGTGGTGCGAGAGGTGGAAGCTCACAACCAAGTCGGTGATAATATTTAGCTACTGATTCATACTTGGCGATATTGCGATAATTAGATTTGTTGTTATAAGTGGTAAATTGGTGTTGAGTGATACTACGTGTCTGTGGTGCAAGCGGCTCGTTTGAGAAGTTACCAGTGCAAGTTTTTTAATTAAAAGTGTGAGTACTCGAGTGGTATTATTAATAAATCTCATTTTTGTTCTTAATCTTAGTCCTTCATGACTGTTTTTACCACCTTTCACAAATTCCTTTTCTTAGATATTAGCATTTCATTGTCGTAATAGAGTAAAGTTGGAAAATTTTCCTAAAAACGGTGATCACATTGAAACCACTAAAATTAATATTCTCTTTTTGGGAAATTCAGGATTCGGATTCGAAAATTTTAGGAGATATTTTACCAATCTCTAAATCTCCAGTTCTCAGATTTTCGGAGATTTCTTACAATTTTTAAGATGAAAATTCCGTTTTTAGTATGCGGTACCAAAAACAGCTCTTTTACCGACTCATTTAAGTCCTTGAAATGAGTCTTTTTCGTACTCAATCCCAAAAAGTTGCCATGACATCTAATAAAGCAGTTAAACAATTATTCGAATAGGTACATCAATATGAATAAATTATTTGATTAGTATGTAAATATGACACAATTCCTTTCGCGTTTTCGATCGTTTTTACGGACTCATATTAAAACAGCAACGATCAGTCCGTAAAAACTGTATTTAGTATCTGCTCCCCAAAATGAGTCTTTTTTGGACTCAATCTCAAAAAATTGTCATAACAGCTAATCAAAGCATAGTGGTTTAATATAACAATTAAACAACTATATTTTTTTTTTGCGTTTTCGGTAATTTTTTCAGGATCTACATTTTATGTACAAAAACACATTTTTTTTGTGTTTATTTTAAATAATTTGATGGTTACTATGTGGCACAGTAAGTAAAATTTGAAGCGCACAATTTTCGAGAAACAATTAATTATACATACTAAAAGGTTTGAACGCGCGTGTTTTTGGGAGCTTTAAATAAAAAATTTTGTTTGTAACTCGTACTTAAAAAATTTCTCTAACCGGACCCGCAATGATTAGTCCATAAAACCTGTATTTTTTAGGTACTTGTAACAAAAATAGCTATTTTAGTATCTGCTCCCAAAATAGGTATTTTACAGACTCATTTAAGTCCCTAATATGAGTCTTTTTCGGACTCAAGAGTTGCTATGACAAATAATGGTGGTCCAATACTAAAATCAAACAACTTTATTTTATCTAATATGTACATCAATAACAATAAATTATTAGGTTTGTAAGTAAATCTAACACTTTTTTTTTCGTGTTTTCGGTATTTTTTTCAGGATTCTGTATTTTATGCAAAAAACGTTATTTTATATGATTATTTTTGACATTCTGATGAGGTTTGAATCTGTTTTTGAGAGGTTAAAAAAATGTTCGTAACACCTAGCTAAAAAGTTTTTACAGACTTCTCGTCCGTAAACAGCAACGATTAGTCCGAAAAAACTGTATTTTAAGTACTTGTAATAAAAATGATTATTTTCAATCAGGTCCTGAGCTTTTCCATTTTAAAATTTCTGTCTTCGGAACTCAGATTTTTAAAATCAATTTCTCAGATTCAAAGATTTACTGATTTTGACACAATGAACTTAAAACGTTAAAAGCTTTTTTAAACTGTGAAGCGAAATAATTTTAAGCAAACGGAAAAAATCAGTGGTTGCAGTGTGATCAATGCGATTCACTCGTTAATTTACTCTCTTCTAGAGCGTTTTTTTGCCATGATCTTGAACCTAACCGACCGCCTGAAAAATGGACTTCCTGTGCTAACCTGGTCCAAAACCTACACCTTCGAGAAAGCCATAGCGGACCTAGTGGCAGGAATTACCATCGGCCTCACTCTAATTCCGCAATGTATAGCATACGCTTCTTTAGCAGGATTAGGACCGCAGGTAAGTCCGCAGCCTTAACCTTCGCTCAATAAATCATTCGTTCCGGTCATGATACTGCCAAGGTAAAATTATAAGTAAAATTGTTCTTAGAGTTATTTTACATGTGGTGACTGAGCAAAATTTAAGTGTTACATATTATGTAAGAAAAGTATGTTTTGGGGTGTGTAGTAAGGTTGGGCCACCCAAAAACATACTGACATAATAATGTCAAGTAGAGTAATTGCAACAAGAGTTTAGTGAATAAATTCTAATGAAATTGAAAGGCGAATTGAATTGGCGAAGGTTTGATAATTCTTGGGTAAACATTGCTATTGGTCCAAAGGTGGAGATAGGTATATAATTTCTACAAATGGACGTGAGAATAATTGGAAAAGAATAGAATTAACAGAATAATTATTGGTTTTCCCCGATTACCTAATACTAATTCGATATGATCTTGAAATGACGGTACAGTAGGACCTCGATTATTCGGGCGTCGGATTATCCGTACAGGGCAGAAAGTGTTATTAATATTATCTTATTGCATTCTGAGTGAATCTGCGAAAAGAAATTTTCTACACTGAGATTTTAAATTAGAGCCATAATAAGTTAAATAACACTAACTATGTTGCTAAATAACTAACAATAAATATTCGAAAACATTAAATTCTCGTAAATTTTACAATCTAAAGAGATTTTTTTCCGGGAATTCACTTTTAGATTGGAAGTTAAAATATGTGGTCCTTCGCTAATTCTGGGATACCTGTATTTTTCCAGATGTTATTTTGTAGTACAGTAGACTCTTAATAATTTGAACCTCGATAATTTGAATTTTTAGATAATTTGAAGTTTTCCACCGGTCCCCTCGATTTCTCTCGATAAATTGAACAATTTTAATGTATTTTGGTCCCCTCGTTAATTTGAAGTAAAATCGAGAAATTTTTTCCCACCAACACTATAATTTTTCCTTTCCGAACTCTTGTTTATTTGAATTTTTTCTTTTCTCACTCTCAATTATTTGAATCACACTATATTTTGAACTCGATAATTTGAACTTTTGCCACGTCCCTTGAACTTCAAATTATCGAGAGTCTACTGTAAATACTTAAATTTTAGCCTTTTTGGCCGCATAATACTTAAAAAAATAGATACTTTGTATATCCTAATGAACTTCCGGAATTTATGATATCGCAAAATTTTTCCTGCAAATTTCGCATTAGCAAGCACTTGAGCGTGCAATATTTGAATAGAAACGACATAATTAGTACAGTACAAACTCAGAGCCTGCATGGATAATCAAAAAACACGTATAATTGAATTGACAAATAAACATGCATTTAAGACGAGAGAATTTTTTGGAACATTTTTTTAATTCAAAATATAGAAAAACGTTAACCAAATTCATCATCTTAACAGTAACAATTTTAAATATCAAAAGAAATTTAAATAATCAACTCTTACCAGATATTTTACATAAAAGTAATTACATTATTAAAAATTAGTAAACAAAATTTTGTCTCCCACTAAATTTTTTTACTTTTATTAATCATGATGGTTTTCTTTGCAATAGAATTTATTTCAAGCATTTTCGTTAATCATAATTTTGTTTATGCTCTCTGAACTAGCTAAAATGTCATTAAACTACACCAACCATTACTTGTGAAATTACAAATTTTCAGTCTCCATACTTTGGAAGCAAAAATACGAAACAGTAGATATTAGATTTGTAATGCACGGATACACACTTTTGCACGGATAATCCGCAGTACAAATAATCTGCACCCGGATAATCGAGGTTCTACTGTACAAAAATGAGATTATTTAGTAAACAAAAATAAAGCAAGGTGTCTCATTTTTTTAAATACATGTTAAATCTAAGCTTATAAGTGCAGTTTAAAAAATAATAATTCAATGCAGATGATCGGTTGCGACTCACCCAGATAATCGAGGTCGAACTATCATGAAAATTATTCTACCTATAAGTTAGTTATGCAAGCATTCTTTGAGCGTGGTATTGTGGGTGGACTATAAAACTTTCACGATTTTAGTATTAGTAATCGCTAAGTAAATATTATTGTTGAATTTTCTTTTTATTGTCCAAATTTTAATTTATTTTAGTATTTTTAGATTCTTCTTGAATTTTCTTTGGCCTCTGATTTTTTTATTCTTTTTAGATTCTGTTTAAAGTTTCTGTTTTCTTTAAATTTTGATTGTAGATTATCTTCGTAGTTTCTCTACATTTTTAAATTTGCGCTCAAATTTTCGAACAATTTTTCTTTCAATGTTTTTCATAATCTCTCAAATTCTCCGGCTCTGTATAAATATTCTAGACACTCCTAGAATTTTTCAGATGAGCTTAAACTCTTTTTAAATCCACAGTCTGGCGTCGCGACGCGTCGTTCAAGAGCTCTCCAATAAAACATTTATGAATCCCAGTTCCGCCATTGTTATTACAGCATTTTTATTGTCTTAAATTATCTATTTTTTAATATCCGTTTTCGTATTAAACAAAAACTTGTTTTTTTTTATGTAAAACCGGGCGCCTCTGATATAATTACGAAAGCACAGCCTCATTTCCACCACCAATGCGCAACAATAAAACTTTTCCCCCTTTTTTTTAGTACGGTCTCTACTCGTCCCTCTTCGGCGGAATAATCTACGTTACCTTCGGCACCATCCCCGAGCTCAACATCGCCCCCACAGCCCTGGTGTCGCTCCTTACATTTACTTTCACCCACAGCGTCACGTACGGGAACGCACAAGCAGCGATCCTACTCTGCTTCCTCTCAGGAATAATCGAGTTAATCTGCGGAGGATTACACCTAGGTTGAACTCAACTCTTTTAATCTCCTCTTCTTAACAGTTTTTATAGGTTTCCTGGTTGATTTTGTCTCCACCCCCGTGGTGGCGGCGTTCACCTCAGCAGGCGCGCTCACAATCGCGTCGTCGCAAGTTAAGAACCTCCTCGGTTTGAAATTTTCAGCGGAGTCCTTCAGTTCGGTGTGGAGCAACGTTTTCTGGCACATCACCGAGACGAAGAAATGGGACGCCATTCTTGGGTTTTCCTGCTGCGTGGTCTTGTTATTAATGAGGGTAATTATCGGTATTTTGATGAGATTCCCGTATTTCTCCCATAGAAATTGAAGGATTTTGGCGCTCCCCCGCTGGAAGATTCCAAATCCGCTAAGACTACCTCCCCAGTGAAAAAACTAATTTGGTTTTGTTCAGTCGCGAGGAACGCCTTCGTTGTGGTTATCTGCGCCCTTGGCGCCTACCTCCTCGCGGAAAAAGTCCCTTTTTCATTGACCTGTGGGTATGTGGTCGCCTAATTTACCAAAATGTTTGATTGGGTCATGTTTTTAGCCCAAGTCCCTGAAGGTTTACCGAGTTTTGTCAACCCGGTAGCGGAAGCCCACAACGGGAACGCCACCGTTAGCGTAATGAACATGATGAAAGAACTAGGAAGCGGCATCATCGTCGTTCCTTTCGTTGCAATCCTCGGCAACGTAGCCATAGCCAAAGCATTTTCCAAAGGAAAAATCATGGATGCGTCCCAGGAGATGATCGCAGTGGGAATGTGCAATCTCATTGGTTCGTTGTTCGGGTCGTACCCAATCAGCGCGTCGTTTTCGAGAGCCGCACTAAGCAATGCGAGTGGTGTGAAGACACCTTTAGCCGGGATCTACACGAGTAAAAATCAACACACTGTATATACGACTAATTGTTTTTTTTTCTTAAGGTGGAATGGTACTATTAGCACTGACTTTTCTGACTCCGTACTTCTCGTACATCCCGAAAGCCACGCTGGCGGCGGTCATTATCTGTGCGGTCATTTTCATGGTGGAGGTGACTCTTATGAAGATGATCTGGGAGATTAGCAGTAAAAATAACGAAAATTTCGACTGACATTTCAGTGGTTTTGTTTCAGAAATGGATTTGGTTCCGTTTTATATAACTCTTCTGTCTTGTCTTTTACTGAGCATCGAAATCGGCATTCTTGTGGGCGTCGGCATCGACATACTCTTCCTGTTGTACACTGCGGCGCGCCCCAAAATCCTAATCGAAAAAACGGTAACGAAAAATCCGAACTAATTTCAAAAATTCAAAAGTAATTCCAGAACGGCCATCTTAGGATCACCCCAACGTCCGCCATTTTGTTTCCCTCCGCGGAACACATCAGAGACAAGATTTTGAAAAACAAAGAGCTCCAAAGTGGGGGCTATACAGTCGTGGTGTTCGACTGCCAAAGAATAAACAAAATGGATTTTACAGGGGCAAAAGTGAGTGTACCGGAAGTTGATTTCTCTCTAATTTGCACAATTTCAGTGTCTCTCGGCGTGCATTTCCGACTTGAAGAAAATGAAGAAGGAAGTGGTGTTCTACCGGCCGAAAAAACCCGTCGCGAAAATGGTGCTGAAAGTGACTGAAGGCGAAGCGAAGGTGGCCGAAACGGAGGAGAGTTTACGCAATTTTCTTCGGGGTTGGTAATTTTTTAAAAGACAGGAACGGACTAAGGCGAGATAATCGGACTTTAAAATTGCTGAGTAATTGCAGATAAACTGAAATTATCGAGTTATGTCTGGGCAGAAATCAGTCCCCGGATAAAAAAACACGATTAAGATAATAAACTAATAAAAACATTTTATTAGTAATAAATTAATTCAAAAAATTGTGATTTCAACACGCAACCTTTCATACTCAATTATCCGTTTCCTAATGCGGTAGCGGAACGGAAATGCACTTGACACTTTGGTAATTAGTCCTGAAACCGACCCTGGCCGAGTTGTACTCGGATTGGTCTACATATTATCGATCTTTGTAGGTGGCAGCACTGATAACGTTTTTGACGTTTTAGATGACATTTCCGCGACGGCCAGAGATGTGGAGATCAACATCGACAAAAATACAACACAGCTGTAAATAATTGTAATAGTAAATTTTTTAAGTATACTTAAGTCTATTATTCTTAGATATTATAGTAAAGTGAGCACTTTAAAGAGAGTGGTGTTATCAGTTTAGACGCTATAATTTGGCGTGATAAGAATTGGCCTTAAAAATGTGGAGGGTTAAGGCTAAGCATGAAATGAAGAAAATAAAAGTTTTAATATAACTTCTGGTTTCGTCAGTGGTAAGTACTTTCGGCCATTTTTCTTACTTAAGTATGTTATGATATCAAATCACACTTCCCGCTAGTTGTGAAACACTGCAAACTCAGTAAAAAACTAATATTTTACGTCGATTAGTCACACATCATTCAAGGATAAAATATATCACGAATTATCTTCCAACAAAATAAATAATAATAAATATTTACACATTTTAACATTCGTAGCGTGCGAGCAAAATACAAAAAACCAACACCTCAAGAAATTTAATTTAAGTGGTCCATGAAGAAGAGAGAAGGGATAAACTACTTAATTGCACGTGATTTGAAATCGCTTAATTTTAAGTCATTGGCAGTTCAGCGTGCAGTTCTATTGGTTCTTGTTTGTTTGGTAGTGTTGAATTTATGTGACCGCTAAAGTGCGCAAAAATTGGTACGTTATTTGTTTGCTCCTTTGACTTACATTACTTTTTAACAGAATTGTTGGGTCAGTTGTGGTCGTTATAAAAATCTGATTAGATAAAACGGGAGATTTGGTCATTATTAGCCTGTCATGTCGCTATAATTATTCTCGAATTAATTGTAAAGTGCGAAGCGGCGGAAGCATTTTGTCTCTCTGGTGAGTGGGGAAAAATTTGCGAGGGGTTTTCTTAATTTAAAAAAATAAAAAAAAAACGAAATTGTTGTTATTCTAGGATTTTTAATGTTTTCTTTTGCTGTCTCGTTTTATTTGGGTTCCGCATCGTGAGTTTGAAGTTTTTTAATTGTTTTCCTTCAGTTTTTTTGATGTTTGATTGATCTTAAACTATGATATCTAGGAATTACTTGGATTGCCCATTTTTCGAAGTCCTCCAACATCCCTTAGATTTTTAGCTGTTTTTTTTTTATTTTCATATTGCACAAATTCCTCAGATTTTCTGACTTCTGTTTTATCGGATTTTCCAGATTTCCTAGTTTCTTTCTCAAGATACCCAAGTATCCTCCAGTTCATCAGATTCCTGATTTTCTGCATTCTATTGTTCTCTGCGTTTCCCGACATTTCTTTTTTCTCTGATTCTTCACCACAATTTTATTTTTTTAGATTTTCGCTGTTTATTTTATCATTTTTAGATTCCAAAAATTCCTCAGATTTTCTCTAATCTGTGGAGTTTCAGATCGTTTTATCGGATTTTTCAATTTTCCCAGTTTTATTCTCAGATGCCCTAATTTCCTCCAGTTCGTCAAATTCCCGATTTTCTGCATTTTAATGTTCTCTGGATTTCCCAACATTGCAGTTTTCTCTGATTTTTCATTACAATACATTTTTTAGATTTGATAGATTTTCGCTGTTTATTCTATGATTTTCAGATTCCACAAATTCTTCAGATTTTCTCTATTCTGTGGAGTTTCAAATTGTTTTATCGGATTCTTCAAATTCCTCAGTTTTTTTCTCAAATACCCCAATTTTCTCCAGTTTGTTAGAATCCTGATTTTTGCATTTTATTGTTCGCCACGTTTTCCGGCATTTTCGGTATTTATTTTATTATTTTCAGATTCCACAAATTTCTTAGATTTTCTCTAATCTGTGGAGTTTCATATAGTTTTATCCGATTTTTCAATTTCCTCAGTTTTATTCTGAGATGACCCAATTTCCTCCGGTTCGTAAGATTCCTGATTTTGTGCTTTTTAATGTTCTCTACGTTCCCCGACATTTCAGTTGTCTTTGATTCATCACAATTTTTTGTTTGATTCGTTAGATTTTCGCTGTTCATTTTATTATTTTCAGATTCCATAAATTCTTATTCTATGGAGTTTTAAATGATTTTATCGGATTCTTCAGATTCCCCAGGTTTTTTCTCAGATGCCCCAATTTCCTCCAGTTCGTCAAATTCCTGATTTTCTGCCATTTAATGTTCTTTACGCTTCCCGATATTTCAGTTTTCTCTGATTCTTCATCCCTTTTTTTTTAGTTCGTTTGATTTTCGCTGTTTATTTTATCATTTTCAAACTCCACAAATTCCTCAGATTTTCTCTATTCCGTGGAGTTTCAGATCGTTTTATGGGATTTTTCAGATTCCCCAGTTTCACTCTCAGATGATTTTCATTTCAGTTTTCTCTGATTCGTCATCACAATTTCATTTTTAGGTGTGTTTAAATTTTCTCAAACTTCTTTTGTTTTCCGTAAAATTTTGAATGCTCGGACTGTTCAGATTCTTCTTTTTCATGGTTTCTTGATTGATTCTTCTGAATAATGACATTTTCGATTTTTCTGCAGTTTGGAACGCGCCGCAGTGTCTAGACACTGATTCATAAAAATGTTTTGAGTAAAATCACGGTCAAATTCCGCACCAATATCAATGTTTTGCAAATTTTATCAATTTTTCCCGCGTAGACTCGGGTCATTCCCCTTGACCATATCACAATTCGTACAATTCCCACACACTTGCACCGACACATTTCATCTACCTTCAAAACCAACGCAAAACCCGAACTTTAACCTCATTGAAGTGAAAGTTGCGCACTCAAATTTCACTTTTCTCCTGTCAATCCCTAAAAATAAACATTAAAAAAGCAGTCACGTATCGCCAGAGCCGTTATCTAGCCACACAAACTAAAAAAACTGTTAAGTTCCAGAAATGTCCATCGCGAAGTTGGTCAAGTCCACGCTCCTCCAGCGTGTCCCGATTTTGGGATGGGGGCGGAAGTACACTTCGGAGAAGTTCATCAGTGATACCATTGCTGGGATTACTGTGGGGTTGACAGTGATGCCGCAAGCTTTGGCGTATGCCACTCTCGCGGGATTAGAGCCCCAGGTAGGTTTGAAGAAACCAAGCGTGAAGAGTTTTTTTAAGAGCCTTGGTACTTGTGAGTGGTAACCTTCTAGTTGTGTAACTACCCTTTTTGTCTTCGTTTTTCAGTACGGACTCTACTCCGCTTTCGTGGGCTGCTTCATTTACACCATTTTTGGAACATGTAAGGATATTACCATCGGACCCACCGCGTTGATGGCGCTCATGACGTACCAACAGATCGTGGGGCGCAACACTGACTATGCTATTCTTCTGTGTTTTTTGACGGGGGTGGTTCAGCTCCTGATGTCGATTCTACATTTAGGTAGGAGCGTCTAGCTCCAAAAATGTCGTTCTAACGTTGTTTTTTTAGGAGTTCTCATCGATTTTATTTCGATACCAGTGACAGTCGGTTTTACTTCAGCAACGTCTGTGATAATTATGACTTCTCAACTTAAGAGTCTCTTGGGGTTGAAGATTTCGTCGTCCGGGTTTTTGGACACCATTACCAAAGTTTTTAAGAATTTACATGAGACCAAGCTGCCGGACTCTTGTCTGGGGGTTGTCTGCATCGCCGTGTTGATGGCAATGAGGGTGAGTTTCCCATTTTTGTTAATTTAACACTGTTTTTTATAAACATTTACTGTGACAGCGAAGGCTTTTTCCTAATTTTATCAAATTCGACTGATAACAATCACGAGATCTCTCAGTATCATCTGATTCTTTAAATTCTTCCCGATTTGGATTTTCTTCAGATTCCCTTGAATTTTCTGGTCTTCCGATTCTTCAGTTTCTTTCTAAAGATTTCCCACTTTTTCTTTCCTTAAATTTAATCTTCTCTAAACTCGTCAGCGTGCGTATTTCCTTCAGTTTCTTTACATTAAGTTTTTTCTTCGGTGCATGTTTTGTGGACTTTTTTCTCGACATATCATAAACACCGTCTTTACCATTTTTTTTAAGTTAATTATCTAGTTTTATTAGCTAGTAGTAATCGATTCTAATCTCGTCCCAAATTATATCTAACTCACTCAATAATAAATATGATCTAAATAACAATTAGATAGCAAGGGGATTCACTCCCCATTAGCAACCATGTCTCTCGCGAGTTCTGAAGTGTTAACCTTTCTGGCCCGTTTTTCCCAACACGAAAACATCAAAGTTACCATAACGGAAAGTTTCAAAGGGGCTGCAATTACCGGAATTGGTGCTTTGCTAGGCGGACTCCTAGGGGGCCCCCGCGGACTGGCGATAGGTAAAATTTAACCTCTAAACCACACGATTTTGCTCAATCATCGTTCATACAATAGGTGGTGCAGCTGCAGCTGTTTTCGCCGGTCTCCATGGACAGGATAAGTACAAGTCCTTGATCGAGGTGATCCGAGAAGACTTAACAGAAGAACAAAAACAAGAACTCGTCGAGTCTGTCAAGGCCCTCGTCCGTAGAATTGCACCAGGAGTCGCTCTAAACGCCCCGGCTTTGCTCGCGATGGCTACCCAAGACAACGCTTTCGGGGGGGCGGTTACTAATTTGTTGCAAAATTTGTTTAGTACCTGGGGGATGTCCCTATCTGTCTAAATATATCTATTTCCTGTATTATCGTTTTTTTTTATTTTCAGAAACTCAAAGACTTCAAAGTCTCCTCCAAAGATACAAAACCTACCAAAAAACAGCGCGTTACTGCCAAAGCTCTGTGGTTGATCTCCACGTCTCGAAACGCATTAGTCGTCATTACTTGTTCAGTAATTGCTTATTTTTACGAAACCAAAGGGCCGGGGTCTCCTTTCCGGTTAACAGGAACCGTGCGTCCCGGACTCCCGGAGTTCAAACCACCACCTTTCGAAACAATCTTGAATAACCGCACCGTGGGTTTGGGGGAGATGGTATCAGACCTGGGAACCTCCATAGTTCTAGTCCCAGTGATAGGAGTCTTAGGCAACGTCGCCATCGCCAAAGCTTTCGGTGAGTTTTCACACTTTTTCTTCGTTTCTTCAACTGTCTTTGTAGCAAGCGGACAGATGATTGACGCCACTCAAGAACTCTTCACTCTATCAATGTGTAACGTCTTCGGATCGTTCTTTTCCTCCATGCCCATCACTGGGTCCTTTTCGAGATCTGCGGTGAACCACGCCAGCGGCGTCCAGACGCCTCTTGGTGGTATCTACACGGGAGTTATGGTGCTCTTAGCTCTCGGTTTTCTAACACCTTACTTCGCGTTCATCCCCAAGGCGTCTTTAGCTGCTGTTATCATCAGCGCAGTCATCTTCATGATCGAGTATGAAGTGGTCAAACCCATGTGGAGGTCCAGTAAAAAGGATCTGATCGCGACGTGCGCCACGTTCGTTTTCTGTTTAGCCATCGGGGTGGAATACGGGATTCTTGTAGGGGTGGGAATCAACATCATGTTCCTGTTGTACCCATCAGCGCGCCCCTCTGTCCACGTCGAGAAGATGAAGGTAAAATTCAGTAGTACGAAAACACGCGTCTTTATTGTAATTTCCAGACCTCCAATGGTATCGACTACATTATGATCACCCCCGGGAACAGTCTTTATTTCCCAGCTGTCGATTTCATCAAAACCAGCGTGGAAAAAGCAGGGAGCAGTTGTAAGAACCTCCCGGTGGCCATCGACTGCAGGTTTATCCTGGGGGCGGATTTCACAGCAGCCAAGGGAATCTCAGCACTAATCAACGAGTTTTTGATCCGGAAACAAGCGCTGTACTTCTTGAACACGAGGGAGGAAGTCGTCTTCGTTTTTAGGGGCGTTTTTGACAATGATTTTAAGTATTTTGATTCCAAGGAGGAGATGGAGAAGGTTTTAGAAGACAACCAAAAAGAGAGCGAAAATGAAGAGACTCTTCTACTGAATAATGGGACGATCTGCCACAACCAGTGGAGGAACTCCATGACGGAATTACAAGAAATTACGTGTGACAACAAGAATATTTGCTATAGGAAAGTGCACGCCGAACCGTGAAGTTTTTGTACCGATTTATGTATCTTTATACTGTGTATAATGCTTTTAATAAACTTTTTTCTTAGAAAAAATAGTTTAAACTGAATGGAAGTATTTAAACGGAGAAGGAGATGGAAGATTCAATTTGAAAACTCTTCTAAAAATCAACTTATTTACTAAAAACTCACAATGAGGTACAATTATTCCACTTCTACAGTGCCTCCGACTTTCTCAATAGCCGCCTTCAACTTCTCCGCCTCTTCCTTTGTCACATCCGCCTTAACCACCGTCGGAGAGCTCTCCACAAACTTCTTCGCTTGCACTAAATTCATCCCTTCTAACAAACTCTTGATCTCTTTAATCAGCGCCACTTTCTGCTTCTCATCAAACTTCATCAACTTCACCGTAAAAATCGTCTTGACTGCCTTGGGTTTCTCATCTTCTTCCTCCGCGGCCGCAGGAGCTGCAAAGCCCCCAATGGGCATAACTGGAGCATCGGGAAGATTCAGCCGTTTCTTGAGAGCCCCACTTAACTCAGACACTTCCAATAGGTTAAGTTGCGAGATTTCTGTGACAAGTTTCTCGATTTTTGGACTAACAGGCTTATCGACGTTGCTTGGGGGCGGTATGGTTAGTTTTTCAGGGGGAGCCGGCTGAGCCTCGGGGTGTGAAAGTGAGGCGCTGAAAAGCGTGGTTAGAATCGAAAAAAAGTTAAATTAGGGGTTACCTAAGAGTGAAACAGCGCCAGTGTTTAGGGGACGCCCGGATAATTATACGAGCAGAGTTCATAGCGAGATTTTAGTGGTATTTTCGCAGAATTCGAGGTTAAGTAACCTAAATTTGCCGATAAGAGAGTCGGTAATTTGGCGATCTGTAATCAACGAGGACGGGCCAATCAGATCGCAGGGTTGATAAGCGAAAGTGGGTAAATTCGCGATCTGTAATCTACGAGAAAGCGGGTTTTTTAAACTAATTATTAGTTTGTGATGTTTTCACACGCGTGTTTAACAAAAAACACATCCTTTTGTTTTTGTTGATAATTTAACGGAGGCCGAGTCGTCTGTTTATCATGTTTATTAAGGAACAACAAAGTGTTACGCAATGAAAAACAACAAATAGGAAGTACAAATAATAAAACGACCAACTTTGGGTAAATATGGTTTGAAAAACAGTAAAAGTCCGGTCAAATAGAATTGACTTTTATTAACACAAGGAGAAATAAAATAAGTTAAATATAAAGTGCAACTTGCCAATTTAATATATAAAAGTAACTGACTCCATAGCATATAATCGCGATAACAATGTTTTTATAATAATTTGTCTTGGAAAAAAGTGCACAGTCAACATAATACAAAATTTTTTGAGCCAAGTGTATTAATTAAAATCAAATCGTAACAAAACACAGTCGCCGTTTTCAACAACCATATACAATATATTTTAAAAGAATAAAACAGGAAACCTTCTTATAGTCTGTCCATACTAACAAATTACACAGTTAATAATTTATGCCAATGTTGATTATCATTCCCATTCCGTTGTGCCTGGAGGTTTAGATGTCAAGTCATACAAGACCCTAGAAATGCCCGGAACTTGTAATATTTCTAAGACCATTCTTTGAACCACCTGTGAGAAAAACAGTAGAATGACGACAAAGAAAGAGGTTTGACTCACGTCGCAAGGCAGTTGTTTTCCAGGTACTGCAGGCATTCCTGTCATAAAGTCGCGTGTACAAAACGGTCGCAACACTATAGATCTTTGACAAGAAGGAATTCTTAATGCCTGGTCCCTATCAAAGTGTAAAGGTAGCAGAATCACAGGCATTTGACTCACTGAATTCATGTGACCACTGTTTTGTAACACCTAAAACAAACCGAGTCAAATCCCAGTCACACCAAAAACGACTTGTTTGTTGAGATGTAGCCTCGATTTTAAGCTCCAAAAACTCGAGACTGTTCTCTCAACACTTTTGCTCTAGGAAGGCAGTATCGAAGGCTTCGTGATCTAGACCGATAGCCCCCTTCTTAACCTTCCATGTAGCTAAGAGTGAAACTTACCGTGGTGGCAACGTCGTCACATTGTCTTAAAGTCGCTAATACGTTACTAGTAAGGTATGTGATGGTGAGGTCTATGATCGGTTCTTTGACGAGGCCGCCGAAGACGTAACAAACTCTATTGATGTTTCGGCAAATTCTTGGGATAAGGCAAGCGAGAAACATGAGGTCGTCCCAGTCGGGATCTTTTTCACTTGAAATACCTACGACGTAACTGTACGAGCGGCAATCGCCTTGCACGCCCACGCTTCGTATCGGTAGAAGAGTCGCCGCGAGCTTTTGTTTGCTCGATATTGTTCGTAATTGAATCCTGAGGAAACAAAGAAATACTACCAACCAAACAAAAGAATCCTCACCTTTCGTCGTTATTCGTCACGGCCTCTACCCTATTCAGTAGCGCGTGCTTTTTCTGCAACATTTGATCGAACTCTACGATGATCTTCACCAAGACTTGCGTCTCGGAGAAGTCCCTTTCCATGTAGGGTTCCTCCGCGCACAAGACTCTGATAGACAAGCCAGGTCCTGGGAAAGGGTGCCTCATTACGAGCTCTGTCGCCAACCCCAAGTCGCGTCCCAACACTCTGACTTCATCCTTGTGGAAATCCTTCAGAGGTTCCACGACCCTGCCTTCTGTCCTCAACTTCCTCACCATTTCCGAGTCGTTATGATGAGTCTTGATCGTGTCAGCCTTCGCCGAGACTAAAGCCGACGCCGATTCTATCAAATCCGGTCGCAAAGTCCCTTGTCCCAGTATAACCTCCTCCGGTTTCAAATTCAAATCAGCTATAATCTCATCCGAGATCTTCACGAAAACATCCCCAATGATCTTTCGCTTTTCCTCAGGATCGCACGTCTTGCACAACATACTCGTAAGAGTTGTACGTAACGTCGATTCGTGTTTATCTACAGGAACCACCGTGGTACCCTCTAGGAAAGTACTCGCAGCTTTGACTACCCTCAAATTCAAACCGATTTTTTGTAACGACTCGTAGACTTTCTCGCTTTCGTTCTTCCTCATGAAACCGTTGTCGATGTGAATAGCGATGATTTGGTCGGGACGTAGCGCTTTGTGCAACAGAGCCGCCGCCACAGTGCTGTCGACGCCGCCGCTCACTAACAAAAGGACTTTATTGTTCCCAACGGTGCTCTTGATGTATTTGATGCATTCTTTTTCGCGAGTGGGAATCGTATAAGTGCCGGTGAGACCGGCAACGTCGAAGAGGAAATTCTTAAGAATGGTTTTGCCGTTCGCAGTTAGATCGACTTCGGGGTGAAACTGGAGACCATAGAGACGAAGTTTCTCGTTGCAGATGCCGGCGCAAAATGAAGAACTTTGGGCGATGGGTCGGAAGTTTTCGGCGACTTTGTCGAGGGCATCGCCGTGGGTTAACAATACTGTTTGGATTTTATCCAGACCCCTGAAAAATTGGGGTGATGACAATAATTTACATAATCTGACGACCTTGACCGCGGGGTTAGAAAACACGATAAACGTTAATTTACAAAGACGCAATTAAGATCAATTTAGACACTGATAAAGTTGTTACATCACGTTTTACCCAATAATTATCACCATTGACTTACTTAAATAAAATGCTTTTGGTATTAACTTCTATATTATATTGACCATCTTCTCGGCTTTCCTTCCTGATGACGGTACCGCCGAATTCTTTGTTCATCATTTGCATTCCATAACAAATTCCTACAATGAAAACTTAGGAAGGGAAGATTGAGATTTGGTTTTACCTAAAACTGGTAAACCTATTCGAAATATGTCAGCGTCGTATCTAGGTGCATCTTCCGCATAGACTGAACTTGGTCCTCCCGAGATAATAACAGCCTTATAGCCCCCTTCTGTGATGTTAAACGCTGGAGTGTCCAGTGGTAAAATGTGGGCTTCCACATTCAACTCCCTGACTTTGCGATCAATGACTTTCCCATATTGTGCTCCAGCGTCAAGTATGACAACTCTTTCTGCGTTGGTAGCCCCATTAGCATTCGTGTACTGACCTTCCAAGTTTAGACTTTGCATAGCTTTGCGACCACAGCACTGAAAATAACCTCAAAATCAATAGAAAGTTGTGTTTGTAGCGGTTTTACCAAAGATAACAAGTTCATGTCCTGGATGCAGGCATAATAAGTGTTGGTGATTTGCAAGTTTGTTTTTTATTTGGGACTTTATCCAGACTGTGTTGGATGTTCTAAATATAACTTAGGGAAAGGAGGGGTTTGTTGCCAGTTTGAAGGTTCTATTTATTGTTTACATCGCAAAAACACGAATTCGGGCACAAACACACCAATTACATAATAATCAAGGGAGTTTAGCCCCTCGGTAATTGACAGGGGTGCGATCACATGGTCGCACAACCGGTAGAGCCATCCCTCGTGTGACTTTTACGGAAAACTCGCCAAAACATTCGAAATTCCCTGAATAACAAGAAGCGAGCGCGAATTGTGAGCGGACGATACATATTTTTTGCAAAATGATTTTTTTTTCATAGACAAATCTTGACCTACAAGCCTGCGGCGTATTTTAATTAAAGCCGGGTTGTGGATGAGGATTAAGTTCAGTTACCAAACTTGGAAAAACGCAGAAATATTATAAGTAAGTGGGACTTACCACAGGGTTTGTAATAATTAAATAACAACAATCGTGATGAAAATTTGTTGATAGAAAATGTCAATCACATCACTTTTATAGACAAAAAGAAACTGATTTACCGGCCGAGGTGCCGGCTGATTGGGATAGGTTGAGTCAGAGGGCGCCACTTCTCTAAAAAAGGGGGCAAATACGAATTTTTAAATCAAAAAATAGATACAATTTTAATTAATTAGAGGACAAAAGTGGAGAGACACGAATTTAACTACTAAAATTCCACACAATTAGAGTCAGCAAGGCTAAATTAGTTGAAACACTCCAACCACGGGCCAATTCAAGTTGATATTTGAACACTTTTTATAAGCGGAATTTAATTAAAATTAATTAAACTTAGAAAAAAATGATTCAAAATCGAGTATTTGTGCAAGTTGTGCTAGTAGTTACAAAAATTCAAGTCAAATCGTTTTTTTTTGTTAATAACAATTTATTGTTGTTTTGGCTCAATTTTTATTCTAATAATTGCTGGTTGCCTACTCTTGATACAATTATGGAACGATAGAAAAAAAAACATGATTCTGTTAGATTCCTGTTACATCATCGCACTATCTTAATTTATTATTACATTCTCAAGTCCATCATAGGTCATCAACTTCCAAATTTAGTAAATTCGCTTTATAGCACTTTTCTATTTTCTATTTGTGGAGCAAATTAGTTATTGGTGCTCATTTAACGAAGAATTTCATACAGAATTCAAAACATATGTTATTTATAACGTAGGTCTACAAATAACTAAATCAAAAGTGATTAAAATTTGGGATATTAAATTTTGAGTTCTGAAAGGCTTCATGCCTCCGAAACTAAAATTAGATAGAAAAATGCGTTCTTTGGCATCGATTTTCTCGCGACTTTGTTGCTTAGAATCCGGCTTCAAATATCCAAAATTCGATGATCATTTTTTTTTATTGATGTATAACTAAAAGACATTTATCGTAGTTTTCGCATGGAAAACGTTCGCTAAAAATGGCTCGTTTATTTCTGGAGCAAACTTAAGTTGTCGGTGCTCATCTAACGCAGAATTTCAGACAGGATCTAAAACTATGCCGATTTTTTACCAAAAGTAACCAAATTAGAAGCGATTCAAATTTGGACTGATGCCGAGGGTACAAATTTTAAATTTTTTTTGAATAGGTATTAATCGTCGTTTTCGCAACAAAAAAGTTTGGTAATTACCTAAAAAACCTCTGAAAAACTAATTCTGTCAATATCTCGTTAATTTCTGGAGCAAACTTTAGTTATTAGTGCTCATTTAACGCAAAATTTTACACGAAAACCAAAACTGTGCCAATTTTTCGTTAACAACAAATGTTAACAAACATCGGAATTAGAAGCGACTGAAGTTTCGGATTGTCGCCAGAAAGCAAAAATTTTGAATTTTTGTTGTTTTTTGCCGCCACTCGAAAACGATTTAACCTACTGATCTAAGATTTGACTAGTTCATAGATATCGAACTGCTTTTTCGCCTGACGTAAACTGAAAAGTTTTCGCACCGAAAAAGTTCGTTGAAAAAGTTGGAAAAAACCTCTGAAAATCTTATTCGATCAATATACATCGTTTATCTCTGGAGCAAACTTAAGTTATTGGTGCTGATTTAACGCAAAATTTTATACAGAATATAAAAATCTTTCAATTTTTCACGTACGTCAACAAATAACTAAATTAGAAGCGATTGAAATTTCGGATTTCCGGATTATTCGGATACTCCATATCTCCGGAACTACGACAGATACAAAGATGTGGTTTTTACCATCGTTTTTCTCTTTTAAAATTGATGAAGACATTGAAGGTGCGACACATTCTGAGCCATTTTAATTTATCGTTTATTTACACCTAATAGTACAATCATTTCGAAGCTTTCTTATTCCCAAACACAAGGAAAGCAAGGTCGCTATTTTCATCAAAATCGAAGTTGTCATAACTTAAAAACAGCATCACATCCCTGGTAATGTAGAAATATTCCGGATCTAGAATAACTCTCCATTTGTACTCCGGATAGTGTTTGTTGTACCGAATGGCCAATTGCTTCGCCATTTCCTCTCGTGGATATTGATAAGCAACTTCGGCGGCAAGTTGTGGAGCCTCTGCAAGCATCTTATCGGTGGCTTCATAGTTCTCAATTACGTAACCCTATAAAATCAAATTAATTTCCTTCCTTTTCATTGTAAATTTAGTACCAAATATTGTGGTTTAATGACGGATTGGTCAGGTATCAAATGACAATCAACGTCGTACTTCAAAACTGAGGGCTTCCCAAAGAACCCTGGCTTAAGGTTGGTAATGAAATCGGTCACATGTTTCTCGTCAGCGACTTCCGTTTTGTTGTACAGAGCAAACCGGTCTACTAGGGCGTACTAAAATAATTGTAGTACCAATGGAGTGGTTTCGTACTGAGTACTTACGACTTCATCACAGTCTAGATAGATCAATCCTTCATGTTCTCCATCGCCATCAAATTTCTCGTAAGTGATACTAGCAGGAATACCAAGTGCCTCCATTGGTGCAAACGTTTCTCTCATCTCCTCAATATCATCATGTGGGAGCTGATATTCGTCATCGTCGTCATCGTCATCATCATCATCATCATCCACGATGTTATGAGGAGCGTTAGGATCTAGCGGTTTTGGAGGAATAACCAGTTGGATGGTACGCAATTCCGCGATTTTTCCTTCCCCATCTAACACTCTCTGCCACGCAACAATCGTTAGATTAGTATCCGAGTCACTCATTTCTTCAAGGAAGCCTCCAAGGGTTTCTAACTTACTCTCCTGCCATGCCACCGCCATCTAAACTCTTATTATAAAAATCTTCGTTTGCTATTACCCCATTTTAACTTACAAAGAATTTAGCTAGTTCAACCAGATCACCATCTTCATCAGAAGTCTTGTTGTCTTCAACATCTCTTCGTCTACGGACATGATTGGAGACTTTTTGGGGTAGTTTGAAGTCGAGGGACGACAGGGCTTTTTGGTGGGCTTTTTTTAAGAAGTTGTGAGCTTCGATGGTGGATACCACCATCAAGCCGATGAAAAGGAGGAGTTTGAGGGACATGTTCGCGGGATGAACGAGGGACGATGAGTGAAAGATTAGTCTTAAGCGAATTTATTAAGTTCCAGATGGGGGTTATCATAACCTGTGATGAACTTGAGAAGTGGGATCATGGAAGAAAACAACAATTTAACTTATGTAATGGAGATAAACTGGTTCAAGGTAACGAATGGATTTTAAAAATTGAAAATAAACGGAAAATTGTTTTTTTTTAATTTCTTTGATTGGAGTTTCGTATTTCTTCAATTTGTCACGAATTTTTCTAGAAAACTTAAGTTTTTCAGAGTTGTTTTAGTCTATTATTAAAACATTGAGGTTGAGTTTTGAAAATTAAATTCCTCAATTAATAGAAATTAAATGTTTGCCCAGTTTTGTTTCTTATACAGGGTCCGGCAACACTTGTGTCCACCCCTAAAATCGTCTTTAATTTTTAAGTTACATTTTTGAAAATTTGCATACGCTCATAGTTGTCAAAGCTCTAGAAGCTGACGCAAAAATTTGTTTTTTATCACGGTTTGGATGGCGTCGCGACGCCTAAGAAGTACAATTTTTTGCGATTTTCAAGTTTTTGCGGAAATATTCGCGAATTCAATTTTTTTTCAACATAACTGTGAAACAAATATTTGAGTTTTTTGTTTAAATCTAATGCAAATTGTGTTTACAATTTGCGAAAAAACGTCGTTTTATCAAGTTAGTTTTCAAAATTATGACAGCGCAGCGGCAAACTACGTTTACACCAAAATTACACAAGTCACTTCATTCACTCTTATAAAGGTTAATTTTGATTAACACGGGCATGTTGCACTTTATGGACACCAGAAATCGTTAATTAACATCGAAAAAAGCCACAATTTCACCAAGTAAGACTTTTGTTTCAATCTAAAGCGAGCCAAAGGATAGATGTCATTTGTGACACAAGATGTTGACAGATGGGTGTAAACGTAGTTCCCCGTAATGAAATTGGAAACTAACTTGATAAAACAGCATTTTTCTCTCAAATTTTGAAGACAATTTGCATTGAATCTAAAATAACAACTCAGATATTTTTAACACATTTATATTGGAAAAAAATTAAATTAGGGGTTGATATTACAATCCCCAACAATTAACTAAAAATTACATTTTTAAGGCGTCGCGACGCCAAAACTATCAGTGATAAAAAACAAATGTTTGCGTCAGCTTCTAGAGCTTTGTCGACTGTTGAGCGTATGCAAAATTTCAAATTTTTATCTTTAAAATTAAAGACGATTTTGAGGGTGGACACAAGTGTTGCCGGACCCTGTATATTTTTAACTCATCTTTTTAAACACATTAAAAAAAATTTAATCACTCTAATCACAAAGTCAGCAGGTGTTATCAAAAGTCTTTTCGTTGCAAGGTCTTAGACCTCTGACACCTGCTAACTTTAACTTATTTTATCCTATTTTTTGTCTTCTAATAATCAACAAAACTTAATCATTGACCTTCTTTTAATGTGTTTATTTACACAATGTGATCAAAAATGTTCTTATTTATTATTCAAAATAATTTCTTCAGAAATTTACAAAATTATTGTTGTAAACCCGCACTTCAATGCGTTTTTTCGTTGAGAAATTGGAACTCAAAGTTGAAAAAAAAATTTGCTACTAGAACACAATTTTTGAGATAAAAAATATTCTTCAAATATTGTCTTAGGATGGACGCGCCTGAAGAGTTCGTTGGATTACCGATAAGACTGTAAATACTTTGGGCCCTTGTCAAATGTAAGAAGGAACATTTGGCCAACACGTTGGAAAGTTTCAGCAATCTTTATCCAATTTAAAAAGTGATAGGCTGAGAAACTGATAAGCCAAGAAAGATTAAAAGATTTAACAATAATTAAACACATCAAAGAAACTGAAATTAGATAAAATCATCAAAAAAAGACGAAAACTCAGCGCATTATAAGGGAAAGTTCAACGAAATTTAGACCATCGTAGAAATGAAGTAATCAAATCACAATATCTAGATTTAAATTCTAGATAAAATTAGATAAAAAAAGATATAGTTGACTGAAAAAGCATGAAAAGAAAGAAAAAACTGTAGAAAAATAAAACCATCAATAAATAATAATCGCCGGTTGTTGATATTTTCGTTGTTTTGACCACCAAATAATCTAAATCCATTACTGCCCGATAATTATGTCCATCTGCCCCCAAAAATTACAAAACGACTATCACCCAGGTCAGCTCCTCTGACCTGTATTATATAACATATTTATTCCACTTTTCCAAACCTTGACCCTGTGATAATCATTAAATAAAACCGCCAGACTGTCATCTCCGTGAGCACAACCCGTCAGAATGTCCATCCGAACCTCCACTTTCATCTTCACGTGCCTCCTCGCTTACGCTTTGGGGACATACGAATTCTCAGAATATCGTAAAGTGAGTAATCCATCACTGTGACATCAATAAACGAAGAAATTTCAGACCCTCGAGGAATCCGCCTATCCTCACAACGTCACAAACTTTGAAACTTTGAAAGAGTTTGTAAGATTGGTGGAGGAGCGGAATCTCAACGTTTCGTTGATCGTGTCCTCTGGGAAGAATTATGAAGATGGTAACTTGAAGGAGGCGATGGCGATGACCATCACGTTTCCCGTCAACGAAGTGAGTAATGCTGTTCTAGTAGTGTCAATGCTTCGAAGCTAAGAGGGTGTTTCAGGAAAGCGTCACGAAGCCCACGTTGACCAAAGAAGATTTTGATAAGTTAGCAGAAGTGGGACTCAAAGAAGGTATTACAGTTGGGGGAAGTATCGCCACGAATAATAAACTGAAAGTTGTGACAAACCACAAAGAGGTGAGTTTTGATGAGGAGAAACGCAGTTTGAGTGGTACTTCCAGGGTTTGCCCATCACCAAAGCCTACAAGATCTTCACAGGGATCAAAAACGGGAAAACAGGTTTTGTCTTCGACGAAAAAGACTACGTAGCGCAGTACACTTTCATATCTCCTGGTGCCGACGGGAAAAACCACACCACCAAAGTCTTCCACGGTGATATCGACGTAAGTCTCTTTGAGTCGTGTTTCAATAGCTGATGATGATTTCCAGGTCGAAGTCGTCGAAAAATCAGAAAACTTGAAAGACGATCAAGTTGAAATCATCAAAAAGGCGGTCGTCGACGCTTTGTTCACTTTCGAAGACGAAGAAGTTCCAAGAGGTATAATCGCGTACCTCAAGAAAGGCCTTCCGGAGCATGACTGGGATGCTGCGACAGAAGTCCGAGAACCCAGCTATGTAGATTCAGACACATGGGCTCTCATAGCCGTCGAGAATCTGTACTATCTTGCCTTCGCCAGTTAAAAAATAAATTTTAAATAAATTTCATCTACCTTTACTCGTCTATTTCATATTTATGGCGACCATAACTCGATGTCTGCAGCCATTTAAAAAATAATTAGCGGTAAATCTGTGGTTTACAGTTTTATTATCTACACAACATTTTCTTTGCGGTCGATGCAAGTTCCACTTTACAACGACTTATCCAACGTTTAACCGAATTTTATGTCATTTCATCTTATGGAGGCGTTGACAATATTTATGCGAGTTGTAAAGTTTTTATTTTTAATGCGAGATGGTATGGAAGCTTGCGACAATGTTGTCCACACCTAAAGAGATAAGAAGTTTATCAGTTTGTTGCATTTTCATTTGTGCTAATTCAGTGGGGGCTTCGAGGAAATGTGACGCAGGAAATTTATTAAATTCATAAATTCATGACGAAGAGTTTTTCCAAGTGTGTCATTGCTGGAATTAATTCGAGTTTTGCTGGAGATTCTTCAGAAGATGAGGCAAAAAAATACGACGTGACTGCTAGTTTTTTGATTTCTTATTATTCTTCGTCCTTTCTATGTTATTCTTCCATGTATTTTTTTCTGGTTTTCTTTAGCATCTTTTATCTTGTTTTTCATTTTCATTATTGTCATTTCGTTTGGTTTTATTTTTATGTTAATTATGCCATCCTTTCTTATTTCTATTTATTTGGTTGGCTTTCATAAGATCCTCTTTTTGACTTGGTTTTATATTGTCTGATTCTTTTATTTAGATTCATGCTGCATCTTTTAAAATGCTTCTAAAATGCTTTATTATTGTCATTTTGCTTGGTTTTTTACATCCCAATTTTTACTCCTTCCTGGATTTTTAAAAATTTTCAAATAATCTCCAGACTTGATTCTCTCGATCCGTCGGAGGTTTCGAGTTCTTCAATTTCTTGATTTTTTGGAATAGATTTTGTTGATTCTTGATGATTCTTCAATTTGGACAGATTTTCTAGTTCTAGATTTCAATTTTTCCCGAGTTTTGCAGTCCTTTATTCCTTGTTTTGTTTCTTTTCGTTTTCTTCATTTCATTGTTTCTTTGCATTCTTCTAATTCCATCGATTTCAAGTTTTTTTTAACCACTTTATTTTTTGGATCCCTTTAATCTTCAGTATTTTTTCTTAATTTTGAATAAATAAGAAACACAAAAACTACTTTTTCACATATAAACCTGACCCAGACCAAGCTAGCAAGCGAAGGATTTAAACTATAAAAATAAAGTTCCAATATAATAAAAAAATAATTTTTAAATTTTTGAGAAGATAAAAAATCTTTTTTCAAATTCTTCAAAATTGTCAAAAAAATTAATATAGCGTTGATAACGCACTAGAAAGCGAAATAAAGAAAGATAAGAATGAGAAAAGCGTAAAAAATAAAGCGTATGAAGTGGAATTTTCAAAAATCTCGCAAGGAGAAGTTTAAGAAAGTAATTTTTTCAGCCCACCTCCCCGTTGCTTGGCACCCCTCCCCATCCGGATGCTGATATCTGTATATCCCGTCCCCGATAAGATCCGACATCAAAAATCAAGCAAACCACTATCAAGTCCACTAACAATCACCAAGTGGCATAAATAAATTACAATAAACACGGTATGATATCAATTTGCGGTGTAAAACCCCGCCTCCGACCGCCTCTTCCGGTCCAAAGAATCGCCCAAACGTCCCGGCAACAAGGCTTACAATCGCCTCCCACAGGATAAAAACAATAGCCAACCTTAAAGCCGCGTTCATATGAATCAAGCGTGCCGTGGAACCGGCCTACTGCGACGCAATCTACCTCTCGCTCTGATCAAACCATAATCAAGAGCTCTGTCTTCGTCGCTATGTTTGCCTGATCAAGTACGCTTTGAATGACTATAACGCGTTAGTCGTGGTCAAACAATCGACGGTGTGGTGTGCGCGCACCGGTGGTACTATAACTTCACGTGCTCGCGATTTTTAACGGGTGAAGTTTCGGACTTATGAGACTTTGAGGAAATTTCAGTGCGCGGACACGGTACTGGGATTTTGGATGGTTTTCACGTAAGTAGTTCAAAACACAAAAAAAAACAGAAAAAAGACAGTATAGTATACAGAGCGATTTCTTAATTACGCGCACGTCCCACTTACATATTTATAATTCCGTGTCTGAGGCATATTGATTCCACCTACTCTTCTTAAATATTTATCTAATTGGTTAATGAACTTGTGGTTTGTTTTCCCTGCAATGTTTTTTTGAAACACATGTTACCACTGTATCAATAAAAATATAAACACAGTGACACAATAAATTTTCAAAATTTGGAACAACACCCTGTATATCATCTCAGGTAGTATTTTGAAGGAATCCGGAAAGGATCTCGTCGGTTATTACAGGCATGTTTGATCGGACGATATTATTCCAAGAATAAACCGTTGATGGGATAATATTTTACAAAAACACAATACCATGAAAAGGCTTTCAATGGGGCTTTAATGACGTCCATTGTTAATAAATCACATCTCGTGTTATAATTTTAAGGTATGAAAAAAAGGAAAACATTTCTATGTAATTTGAAACACCATAAAAGCAATCTAGATTAATTTATTAGGAGGATCACGGATGAATTCAGATTAATTTAATAAAATGATTTAATTTAACTTTACCAACTACCTTTACAAGAACAAAGCACCGCTAGTCATAAACCGAGATGTAAACCAATTAAAGCAGAGAAGTGGTGTCCATTTGCGTCAACCTGACAAGTATGAAACTAGCAAAAAAACTTAGTTAATTTAATTACGAATTAGTGAGAAAATTAAAATTTGTTACACGAGGTAACTCGGTAATTACTTCCCTGAAGTGTGATGAGGACTGATAGAATTTTTATCAATTAATTTCACATGTTTTCATGTCGGTAATAATTGTTTTTCATTTTGAGGATAAACGTTGCGACGCCTACGTTTCATCATCAGAACATAATGGACGTAGTAAATGTTTCGTGAAATTGAGAGTGTGAAGATCGGAACAACAATTTATAGGACAATACTGAGTGTGGTATCAATTTTTACCTCCCACGGTACTCGAAACACACTGCAGGAGCGACTTTTTCCGGGGAATAGTTCGTTGGGTCAAATCTCAAATTGTCATAAAAGTTGGAATAGACAGTTTTTTTTTGCTCTCGAATTTTTTAATTGGCCAATGAAGAAAGTTGCAGCAAATCCAGAGCTCGTTTTTTTTGTTTTGTGCGTGGTTTGTTAGAAACAATATCCAATGAATTGATTGTTTTTTGTGCGTGAGTTAAATTAGCTTGAAGATTTATCCAATAAACAACAGTTTTGGGCATCTAGCCAATGAACGAAAAGCTATGATCGAATTGGTTATTTGACTGCGTTTTTTGTTCTAAAAACTACTGTGATAACGACAATTCCAGCCAATAGAATGAATTCTTTTTTGGGTTTTAATCACATTCTCCATTTTGATACGAAGAAAGGTCGATCGTTAAATTAAAATTCTAAAATTTGTCCCTTTTGGTCTAGAAGTTTGTAATTGGACACGATTAATAAACATGTCAAAAATAGTAGTCATGCCAAATTTCCTTAATCTAGCATTAAAATTTCCGGAATTGAATTTTTTTTTCAAAATTTTTGGTAAGAATTTCCAAAGCTCGCCTCTTTGTAATTGGACACGGATAATTTTTCAATATATCTTTAGACTTTTCTTAAGGTATTTATAAGAAAACTATAAGTGAACACTCTTCCTAAAATTTAAGTCTCTTTGTTTTCAGTACTCGCGCCTTCTCCGCCTAATCCCCATGCATCTCCCAGTCTCCCTAACAACTTGCAACGTTTCGGAAGAAGCGTGGCCCAAATCGACGATGTGCGAGCCATCTTCAGGGTACAACATCAGCAACCAAGACATTTGGTGGACCGAACATTTAATCCACGAATATCAAACTGAACATCCTGGAGAACTAGTCAGAACAGGAAGTCCTTACTTCTTATGTTCTGCTTTACCAACACATTGGCGTAGCAATAAGACTTTACCAGTGGCGTTCAAAGTTGTAGCATTAGGGGACATTGGGGACGGTACTCTTGTGACTGTACGGGCGGGAAATGATGAAAATTGTTGCGCCGAGTTGAGAAACTCCACTGCGGTGATGAAGAATCAAGTGGCGAAGTTTAATGATTTGAGGTTCGTGGGGAGGAGTGGACGGGGTAAGTTTCAAAGAATGAATTTAGAATGCTTGACCAGTGGCGGCGCCCGGAGCGGGTGTACCTGTTCGTGAGTCATTTTCTGGGAAAACTGCGCGGAACTTGTCATTTTTACTAAAGTGGTTCTTTCATACACTCATACTCAATCACCTTTATGAAGAAACGCTGCAGAATTTCCTAGATTCTCGGATTTTGCCTTAAAACGGAATTTGAAAAAGTCCCCTTCGAATTTCTCTAAAAATTCGTTTCTTTGAAATCTCAAAGTCGATTAAATAATAACAAAGGAAATGAAAAAACCAAACAAACCTTGCATAATTCGCACCAGATTAGGTAACGTGCCACTCACTCGCAACAACCAAAAAACCGTTTATCTCGTACCAACAAATAAAATCCGAAAAAGTTCCATTCATACGTGCAAAATTCTGCGCGAAAAAATGTTTGTTTGTTCAGTTGAGCAGACGTTCACGAAAAGACGTCAGTCATTGTATGACTTGTATTTTAAGACGCTCAACTCCTGGATTTGAACGTTAGACTTTTTTTCTTTATATACAAAATTTCATTTTTACCGTCACAGTTAACGTGCGAACAAAAAATGTCAAATATGATTCCAGTTGCGCTCCAAATTTCTTTTGAGGAGGAGCTTTTGTTGGCGTCTCCAGATGGAATCCGGCAGAGTCATTCAGATATTGAGAAGGTGATCCGTTACATATTCAAGACAAATAACGAGGCGAATAATAAAGAAAAAAAATTGTAATAATTACAACAAGCGTACGCATTGTCGTGGATAAATCAAACGGACTGAAAAATGGAAAGTGTGTTTCTTTGATTTCAGTGGACAAGTAGGAATTGTAACGGTGCGATTTTCCACTTGAATTGGCAGGATTTTAACTAAAATAATAGAAGAATGAATGTAAATCAAGGATTTTGTACAATTTCACCGTTTTTATGTAAGCACTAGCTCGCTGATTTTTCATCCGACCTCAATTTTATGGAAAACATAAATAGCGGCCAGTGGTATTGAGTACACATCCGAAACGCCAATAATAAAATATATGAAAATATTAATCGCATTTCCGATTTGCTGTTGGTTTATTTCAAATAGGCAATTACCTGAAATCTGTCAGCGTGACAAGTTTACAATTACACAAGAGCGGACAATTTACTCGTTTAAACGGTAAAATCGCAGTAAATGTCGCGAAACGAACCCTGGAATATAGTTTCAACTTCAACTGCCACGGATACCAAAAAAAAACAAAAAGAAAGTGATGGAAATTTGTCTTTTATTGCCCGCGAACTCATTGTTTTTGATGAGTTCCGCTTTGTTCGAGTATTGACTCAATTTACACATGTGCACATGAGTCCAGAATCCCCGTCGATTTATTAATACTGTAGTTGACTAGATGACTAGATCACCCCTAACAATTACCCCCGTGTCGGAATCAGCCCTGATATTCTCGTAACCAACAGTACCATGCATTTAGCCCAAACATGACGGCATTTCAGGAGAGATGTTTATCGAACAGATCACTAGATTTGATGAGTAATTATTCAGTCCAAAGATTGGGCAAAAAATGCGGTCGCGAAAAAATGTGGGGATTCTGCTCAAACTCATCAAACTCTGAGAAGGGTAAAATGAATTCTTAAATAAAATTTAGGAATGTAACTTCCTGGATTCTGAAAAATTCAGCTTTAGAATAAAAATTAAAAGAGTACCAGGACTAAAAAATTCAGAAATTTGAAGATCTATGATTAGATTAGTCGACAAATTGTAAATGAAATTCGTATTGGAGCGGTGGAAAATCATATCTGAAGAAGAATTGCCTTTTGATTCTAAATCCGCAGCCCGCTTTGCCCTGTCAGGTTCGGATTCTAAGATATTTGTAAAATACTTTTTTTAGCACCCCACGTTCACTTTTGTTTCTTTCAGTTTTGCTTAACAAATTACAAAATCATGAAACTTTATAATATGTCATTGGAAAATTAATTAAATAAGCTTTCCAACGAACTATAGAAGTCCCCGGGAAAGTTAGTTTTTGCCAAGATATTTGAGAAGAAAACTAATGAAAATTTCGAAAAACAAACGGTTTTTTGTAAAGAACTTTAAACTTTGTACTTTTATTATAATTTATTTTTTATTATAATATGTACCTCATTAATAAAGGTTGAGATATCTGATTTCTAATGCAAGTTATTCTCTTGCTATTTGGAAGTTACAAAGCAAAGAATATGCACCGTTTTTAAGAAAAAAATTAGGTATGTTTTGCTAACTTTTGAAGATTTTGTAAAAAATTTAATTTGAATACTCACAAATATGTAGTTTTTTGATCAATCTCGCATTTCTAAATGATTTCACTGATCAGAATGGAATATCATAGATAAAAAATATGCGGCAATTATTAAAAAGTTGCTGGCCGAGTTTTTTTTACAATTTAAACAAATTTAAAGACGTTTTCGTATAAATCTAGATATTTTTTCGCCCCAGATAAAATTGATGATATCTTCTAATCTGCTACCAGATTGTGCGGAAAAACAGTTCAAGTAAAGATGCAAAAATTATATTTTCAGTGACACCCACCTTCCCATTTTGTGTTTACTTTTCAACATATTTCCGAGTATTTGTAACAACAATTTGTAACAATTTCTTTCAATGATATCCACTCTTTAATTTTTTTAGTCTATAAACAAACCAAAAACTGACTTTATCATCAAGCAGTTTTCTAAAATCTATTATTCTGGTCTGCGTTAGCATTAAAGTCATTTCAAAACTCAATCTAAAACACTGTTTCTAGACCTTTTAAGTGAGCCGCACCTTTTTGAAACCTGAAAATTGGTCTCCGCACCCCATTAAAAAATGTGCTTCGTTTTTTCTGTTTAAAAAAAGGGTGACATTTTTCAGCACGACAGATAATATGAAATTAACGATGGAAACAATTGAAAAATCGACCAAAATTGAACGACCTGAAATTTTATTTCCCAGTAAAATAAAAAATCAAAATTGTTTAATAACTTCAACGACAGAATGCAACTATGGCAGACTAAAGAATTTTTTAACGACATAAATTTTAATTTCTCGACAGGCACAGCAGAACAACAAAATAAAACCAGCAAACGGCCGAACGTAGGAGATAGAAAAAAACTCAAAATCAGACAAACAAATTTTCAAAATATCTTGCACGACAATTGGAAAACATTAGTTTGCCGTTTAATAGATTGCACGACCGGTAATTTATTTACTTGTTGCGTGGTGAAGTTTGTTCGACGCCGATTTTAGCCATTCTGTCAAAGAAAACATTAACAGTCGTTGAAAACAATAATAAGTGTCGATCACATATTTTTTTGTCCCTAAAATTATTATTAATGTCTGACATTCACCTTTTTTTATCGGTCATATACTCTGTCGTTCAGTTATTTAAATTTGTCGTTGATTAACAACTAATCAGTCGGGGTTTTTCTATCGGGAAAATCTTTATATTTGTCGTGCCCTTAAAAAAATACATTTTAAAAGAAATTTAGTGTTTATTTAAAAAATTATACATTTTATATAACAAACAGCTTCTCCCGCACCCCCAGGGATTCGGGCGCCCCGGTTAAGAATCACTGATTTAGAAATTCGGATTTTTAAGCATTGGCATTGGATTTTTTTAGTGAAATCGACAAAAAATAAAACTTTTAATTTTTTGAAAAATATCTGTTTTTTTTTGTCCTGCAACTTCCAAACCATTTTTTATATTTTATCTCAAACGGTAGAAAATTTTGGTTTGTCCGAAAACAAAAATTTCTTAAATTTTAATTTCTTGCTCTAAAATTGTGTAGTTTGACATAATTGATAAGTAAGTCAAAAGTAGCAATAAAGCTTCCAAATTTTACTGTCTAACGCCTGCAATTGCCAAAATTACAGAATTTTATTTAAAACGGTAGAAAATTGTGGTTCGTCCGAAAATAAAAAAATTCTAAAATTTTAGTTTTTTGATCTGAAATTTTGTAGTTTAGTACAATTGAAAAGCAAGTCGAAAGTGGTAAGCTTGCGAATTTCTGTGAGTCAGCGCTAAAACTGCAAAGTTTTTGATCGATTTTTATTGATAAGCAAATCAAAAATAACAAAGATCTCAAATTTTACTATCTGACAGCTAAAACTATTAAAGAAAATCACTAGAAACTTCCCCAAGCGTTTTGTAAGTCATTGGAAAGTTTATTAAATTAGCTTTTAAAAACACTGTCGAGCGATCCCATAACTTTGCAAGATTTCAAAAAAAAGTGAAGAAAATAAAAAAATAATATGTCTCAAGAATATCCGTGAATACGTGACCTTATGGAGCAAAACGCACTTTCTCCCAAATTCCGAATTTAAGGAAGGATAGAATCGCAAAATTTGAATAGAAGACGACGGAAAATCTAAGACCATACAAAACCGGAAAACTGCGAATTTAAAATAGAGAAAACCACCGACCCAAAACGTCTTTTCCAGGAACTTTCCAAAAATGATTTCCTCACTCTCTCACCTTATCGCTCCTTCTGTATCCTTATCATTACAGAAACGAACATTATCGCAATTTGACGGTTGTGGTGACAAAGAAATATACACAGTACCTGGATGTGGTCATCTTATCTGTTCAAAAATACATTTTTCCACAAAATCCCTATTCGTAATTCCCACAAAGCATTTTGATTAACATAAAAATCAGAAAAATTAACGTATCTATTAATCAATTCCACCACATCCGTTAGTTACGACATACGTTTTTTTTTTGAATGAACAGTTGTTGACTGTAGAATTTCCCGAAGAATTATTGTCATTATTGTCTTGGCACGCGACTGTAGTTCGTGCTAAGAACATTTAATTGTCTTACAAAAGAAGCCACTTTACCATGTGGTCAGTGTATTTAAAAAAAAGTTCGTTTTGGCAATTTTTCGATCGTATTTCATCACGAGTTTTAAATCTTGTCGACGTGAGGTTTGAATTTAATTTCTTCAACTGACAAATTACAATAGCGTGTAGGAGTTAAAACAGTAATAAATTATTTTACTTTATTTGACACAATGCAGTTTTACGAGTCGTGAAATTAACGTATTTCGATCATTGCTTACATTTTAAGTGTTCGCTATGTGGACAATTACCGTGTTTATTTCCTTATAATTATTACAAAGTAGGTGGTCGAAGGAATTCAAAAGTGCGAAGAATTTTCGCACTGTCACATTGTAAAATTGCACTACTCTCAGTCCCAAAACAAGAACAAATTTCTACATTTTTTTACAAATGAGGAAAAGGTGCAAGTCATTTCAGTTTATGAGAAAATCAGTTCGAGAAAAAGTTTAATGTAAAGCTTGGAAAAAACTAATTTGGTTCGTTTGATTTCCGGCAGAAGCTCGATTTTGAATTTGTACTTCGTCAACACAATCGAGGTCGTTTTTTGACGCCGAAGGTCATAAATTTTTCAGGTGACTAATGTAATTAACTTTGAGTGACAGAAAAATGTAACCGTAAAACACGCCCGGCACGTAAAAACAGAACTCAGCCACCGTACGCGCCAGATTTGGCCCAACTTTTTACTCCTTGGTGTAATTTAAATCGTCTGAGCATTTTCCACGAAGAAACAAATCAATTTTGATTCGAATCGCTGAAATCCAGTTCGAGATTTTCTAGTGAGCTGCACATTTTACTGTTCAATCACTGTGACGCACGCTCGCTGCTCCGCATAATTTCATAGTTTTTGCCCCATCTCGTCGAAAAAATGATTATGAAAATTACAGTTCCGACCGCAGATAAAAAGTCAAGAAAGTTAATTTTGACATTTAATGCTAGTTTTGAATAGTCCCGGGGTTCATCCATCAAGTTACGTTTCTATTACACGTCGGGAAACCACAGAGACAAAAAAATCCTTCACACTTTGGTAAAAATGTCAACGAGTGTAACCGCACGGGCGAAATATTGGTTAAACGCTTGGGTTTTAGTGATTTTAAGCTCGTTTTGTTAACTTAATTAACTAAGCGTTTGTTTATTTTCATTGCGGTCACATCTATGGGGTGAGTCAGCTGAATTTTTCTTTTTTCCAGGGAAATCCTTTTCGATTACTATAACAGTGTCTACATCGCCGCCGCAAGTCGCGACGTACACGAAAGCGATTAAAGTCACAGTGGATGGACCCAGAGAACCAAGATCCAAAACAAGTAAGCCGATTTCTTTTTTTTTTTTTGGCATTTTATTAATTTATTCTTGTGAGAAATGATTAGATTTTTTTGGTCACCTTGTTAACTATTACTACCATTGTTGGTAGTCAATACCTGGAAATATTTTAAATGAATTCAGTGGACTTAAGATGGTTAAATTAGAGTCGACATTTTCTAAAGCAGTCACCTTGGATTTCACAGATTAAAAATTTTTAACCGTGGATAATTCTGATAGAAAAACAAATCAATAATTAATTAAAATTTCAATCAGAAAAAATTGTAATTTGTTATTTTTTAGCGGTAGTGAATGTTGGTTTGTGCTGTTTCATCAACTGTCCATGGCAGGGACGATTTTGATTAATTAAAATGGGTTTGGAAGGGAAAATTGTTCAAATGTACAATTACGCGATCCATTTATTCACCCAGTATAGATCAGGATCACCGGAATCCCCGGAACATTTCAATATGACCATCAAATCTGGATGCAAATGGTTCTAACGTGATCATGAAAAATGAAAATTTTAGTTATAAGTGGCTTGAATGTGATAATTATTTTTTTGCCGAAAGCCCTTAGAGTCAGATGTCTCAATTTGTTCTTTTTGACCACAACAAGTAAACTGACCATTCCACCTAAACAAAAACGGCAATTGGCCATCTGTCATTCCTTCAAACTCCATCAATCTCGTCAACCTCCCCTCTCGTCAATTTTAAGCTCATCATCCCTCCCCTAACGTGTTAATCAAGAGGACGCTGACTTTCCCGAAAAAAAAACCGAAGCGATCAAATAAAAAAAATTAATAACACGACCATGGAAACCGAAAACGGCCCGCTTCGATATATCACTCGGTAATAATTTGTAAAGTCGCTTGTAAATTGGATTTCAGGATTCGTGATCGCGGCCGTCTATGATTATGACGGATCAGAAGCGGGATTCTATTAGCCATCGAGCTTATTTACTCTATCATTACTGAGCGGTTTCGTGGGGCAATTTACTAACCCATCTAGTTGCTACTGGATGTATTTTAAAACTCGCGTTTGTTTCTCGCTAAAATCCGTTATGTGGTAATTACCAAGCGAAATCGACGCTTATTAAATATTTATTCGGAGTTGTTGCCATAATATTGAATGAAGAACCGCAAATGAAATTGATGTATTGTGGTCCGGTGTCAAAATGGAAATAATCATTTTTCGTAAAATATTCAAACGGATTAAAACAATAATTACACATCCGAATGCTAAGTGTACAGTCCTTGCATGGTTGTAATTTGTATGCACACAATACAGAAACCGCGCACATGTTCCTGTTATTAAACACATGCCATTTCGACAAAAAAATATTATGGTATTTTCAATAAATACACCCAATTTCGTGGAAAAATGTGACTTTTGTCTCGATTTTCAACCTTACTGAAACACGATATAGAGACAAGTGTTTTGCACCCCAAAGAAAAATTTATTCTTCAAATTGCTATAATTTTCGACACGCAAGAATGGGCCGTGTTTTGTCACGATCGTGGGGAAACTTCGTTCGTGTCAAAATAAACAAATATAGGGGGCTGTGGGGGCTTTTATTGGTGCCGATTCACGGCAAAATGGAGAATAGGAAAATGGCCAAAACCATTAGGAAAGCAATTTTCCTTAGAATTAAGTGAAAAAATAAATTAGAAAGCTTTACGTTTTACAAAATATGCGGTCTTTTTTTTTTGGAATAATTTCTTTCTTTTGATGCTTCAGGTTCAATTCTTCAAATTCCAATCTTGAATTCCTCTCTTTTCGTCATAATGCTTAATGCACTTTTTATCAGATTTTTTCTATTCGTCGTTTTTAGACTTTTTAGGTTTCTTAAATTTTATAAACTGTAAATTTAGAATTATTTGGATTGCTTAAGGTTGTAGATTAATCCAATTTGGTCCCACACATTTATTCAGCTGTCTTTAACGAAGTCTTGGTACGAAATTATAAAAAGTGGCTTCAATGTGATCATAAAAAAATTACTAAATCGCCGGGTCTCAATTTTCAGATCTAGAACTTCCAAAGTGCAGAACTCCTGAATTTTCCACTTTTATTCTTCCAAAATTTTTCCAGCTCTTTGAAATAGTCCTTGAGTTATCCTTTTAAGATTGGATAAAGGAAACCTAAAATTTGTTTTAGTTTCGCAGGACATTCTTCTGATTACAAATTTTATAGGTCTTCACTGCGATTATTAATAATAATTTAAATATGCAGAATATGTAAATAAAATCTTCACAAATAAAAATAAAGAAGAAAATAAAAAATTCGGGTCTCGTATTTAGAATTCCTGTGTTTTCAAGTTTTTTTTCTTTCCGAAATTTTCCAGTTCTTTGAAATAGTCCTTGAGTTATCCTTTTCAGATTAGGTAAAGGAAACCTAAAATTTGTTTTAGTTTCGCAGGACATTCTTCTGATTACAAATTTTATAGGTCTTCACTGTGATTATTAATAATAATTTAAATACAAAATATGTAAATAAAATCTTCACAAGTAAGAATAAAGAAGACAATAAAAAAATCCAGATCTCAATTCTTGTATTTAGAACTTCTGAAGTGGAATTCCTGAATTTTCAAGTTGTTTTTTTTCCGAAATTTTCCAGTTCTTTGAAATAGTCCTTGAGTTATCCTTTTCAGATTAGGTAAAGGAAACCTAAAATTTGTTTTAGTTTCGCAGGACATTCTCGTGATTACAAATTTTATAGATCTTCATTGTGATTAATTAATAATAATTTAAATACAAAATATGTAAATAAAATCTCCACAAGTAAGAATAAAGAAGATAATAAAAAAATCCGGATCTCAATTTCTGAATTTTCCAATTCATTTTCTTCCCGGATTTTTTAAGTTCTTCAAATTTGTCCTTGAATTATCCTTTTTAAGCTGGGTAAAGGAAACCTCAATATTTTTTTAGTTTTGCAGGAAGTTTCCTGATTATAAATTTTATAGATCTTCACTATGATTAATAATAATTTAAATATGCAGAATATGTAAATAAAATCTTCACAAATAAGAATAAAGCACAAAATAAAAAAATTCGGGTCTTAATTCTCGTATTTAGCACTTCTAAAGTGCAGAATTCCTGAATTTTCAAGTTTTTTTTCTTTCCGAAATTTTCCAGTTCTTTGAAATAGTCCTTGAGTTATCCTTTTCAGATTGGATAAAGGAAACCTAAAATTTGTTTTAGTTTCGCAGGACATTCTCGTGATTACAAGTTTTATAGATCTTCATTGTGATTAATTAATAATAATTTAAATACAAAATATGTAAATAAAATCTCCACAAGTAAGAATAAAGAAGATAATAAAAAAATCCGGATCTCAATTTCTGAATTTTCCAATTCATTTTCTTCCCGGATTTTTTAAGTTCTTCAAATTTGTCCTTGAATTATCCTTTTTAAGCTGGGTAAAGGAAACCTCAATATTTTTTTAGTTTTGCAGGAAGTTTCCTGATTATAAATTTTATAGATCTTCACTATGATTAATAATAATTTAAATATGCAGAATATGTAAATAAAATCTTCACAAATAAGAATAAAGCACAAAATAAAAAAATTCGGGTCTTAATTCTCGTATTTAGCACTTCTAAAGTGCAGAATTCCTGAATTTTCAAGTTTTTTTTCTTTCCGAAATTTTCCAGTTCTTTGAAATAGTCCTTGAGTTATCCTTTTCAGATTGGATAAAGGAAACCTAAAATTTGTTTTAGTTTCGCAGGACATTCTCGTGATTACAAATTTTATAGATCTTCATTGTGATTAATTAATAATAATTTAAATACAAAATATGTAAATAAAATCTTCACAAGTAAATAAAAAAAAAATAAAAAAATACGGGTCTCAATTCTTGTATTGAGAACTTCTGAAGTGCAGAATTCCTGAATTTTCCAGTTTTTTTTTTCGGAACTTTTCAATTCTTCAAATTAGTCCTTGAGTTATCCTTTTCAGATTGGGAAAGGAAACCTAAAATTTGTTTTAGTTTCGCAGGACATTCTTCTGATTACAAATTTTATAGATCTTCACTGCGATTATTATTAATAATTTAAATATGCAGAATATGTAAATAAAATCTTCACAAATAAGAATAAAGAAAATAAAAAATCTGGGTCTTAATTCTCGTATTTAGCACTTCTAAAGTGCAAAATTCCTGAATTTTCAAGTTTTTTTTTTCCCGAAATTTTCCAGTTCTTTGAAATAGTCCTTGAGTTATCCTTTTCAGATTGGGTAAAGGAAACCTAAGATTTGTTTTAGTTTCGCAGGACATTCTCGTGATTACAAATTTTAAAGATCTTCATTGTGATTAATTAATAATAATTTAAATACAAAATATGTAAATAAAACCTTCACAAGTAAGAATAAAGAAGATAATAAAAAAATCCGGATCTCAATTCTTGTATTTAGAACATCTGAAATGCAGAATTTCTGAATTTTCCAATTCTTTTTCTTCCCGGATTTTTTAAGTTCTTCAAATTTGTCCTTGAATTATCCTTTTTAGGCTGGGTAAAGGAAACTTCAATATTTTTTTAGTTTCGCAGGAAATTTCCAGATTATAAAGTTTACAGATCTTCACCATGATTAATATTAATTTAGATATGCAGAATATATGAAAATAAAATCTTCATAAATAAGAATAAAGAAGAAAATAAAGAAAAGTGATGTTATCACAGCAGGTCGAGAACACCTCAAATGACCTTCGTAGTATGTTGCTACCTGTACCGTGTGATACAAACATTTATAATTAACCTCTTACAGTACCTTACTACGTTTCATGAATTATGTTGTCTGTAACAAATCGTTGTTATGGGCAGTACGAATTACAATGAGCAAACTAATTCGAATTTTTATTCAATAGTTGATTAGCTTTTATGTACGACACAGTCCTTTAGTGCTCGTAGTGACTCGGGCAGCAAATGGGGTAATTACTTACAAAATAATGAGCTAGTAATTGCAGCAATAGCAGATTTGTAAATTGCTAATCTGACGCATTTGTCAGTGGATTGGTTCTGTATGCGTAGTGTGTCTCTGTAAATGTGTGAGTGTCCATCACTGCAACGTTGGTTTAATGAAATTTCAACCCTTTCACATCGGATTCCGATATTTTTAATTCAGCGGACGTAATGATGGCAATAATAAAAACCAAAACATCGAAATCTGTTTATGATAATTTGAATAAATCGAGATTTAGAGAATGAAAATTACACAATGTAATTATAATAAATGGCCGCATTAATAAATTCATTTAAAAGTGGAGGATAGTGGAAAATTTATGACACTATTACAAACAACGACAGTACATTATTTATGGATTACTGGAAACGGTTTTAATAAGTCACACTTTTACCGATTTTGTCTATGAAATTGCGTTTTGTTTATTGATTTGCAGGAAGTTTCTCAGCGTTCTTACCTTTATTTACTTAATCTTTTAGTCGTCAAAGAAATTCCAAACGCAACTTTATAGTATCAATATGTGAATTCTCCCCAATGTCAATTTATACGGAATTTAATTAAAAGCAATTCGCCCGAAAAGTAGCGAGTAAGATGCTGTGAGAACTTTAGTGTTTTTGCTGATAACTAGTGATTTCCTGTTGTGTTGATAACAAAACGTGAACTAAATGCGCGTGAGAGCAAACAATTAGGAGGTTTTCGATAGTGGTCTGGGGAATTTGGACATTATCAGTTGGACTGATCATTTCCATTGATAAGAAAAGCTTCAAAATTACAGAAGCTCTTGTGTCTGTCCACGAGGATTCTAAACTAAGTAGGAACCGTAAATACTAAAATTAGAAAATTGAGTTTCAAAACCGAAAAAAAATTAACCGACAAACCCTTGAACTTGGACATCTGAAAACCTCAAATTTCCTATAAAATAACAAACGAAGGCATTATCACAAAATAAAACTTGAAAAAAAGTGGTTGCAATGTGATCAGTGCGTTTCCGTCGCTTCCAATTTTAGTATCTTCTAGAATTATCATATTTCACACATTTTCAATTACACAACGACATTGTGGAATAAATTCTTGCGCTTCAAAATTGCCCCAGTTTCAAAAATCTGTCGAAAAACTGGTTTGAATGTGATCAGCGCTTGACTATTTCCAGTCATTGTGAAATATTTTAAGTTGTCTTAAATCAGGCAAGTAAGAAGGCTGGTCATACATCTTCGTCTTCTCAAAAGTTCTTCCGTAAAGATCTAACCAAACAAGGAAGTTCCAGTTTTCTGAGAATAGTACCTCCAAGAAACACTGATATAAAAGTTCGATTCAACTCTTAAAACAGGAAAACACGTTGGTATCGACAGAAATTTGAATCACATTTCTCTTAATCGCCTTCTTTTGCTTTATCTTCATTTCCTTTTGACGTCATTTCCCTATAGACATCCTTTTTTGGTATGGTACTGTCTTGCTCTTGGTACAACTCCAGCCATAACTTCTGAGAACTTTCTTATTATGATCAGAAAAGTACCAATAAGACTGAAGGTAGTGGCGAATTTTGGTACCATCCAGAAAATTTCGAAACCTCTTGGAGATTCGATTTGGTTTCCAGAAATAGTCTGTAAACTTTCACAAGAGTGTGTGTTTTAGCTGAATCATATATCAACCTTGAAGTGTGAAAGCAAAGTTGTATTTTCCCGTTGATTCCCATTTAGACAAGCAAAAGAAAGAGATGATTCAGCCAAACGAGTGTTTTTCCTTCCAACTCTTTGGCTCCCTTGAACAGAAAGGGCAAATTCCGACGTGTTGCAACATCCAGCGTTCAAGCGCTAGGTGTCGTGGTGTGGGTTAATTAGGACAAATCATTAACAGATGTCGGGTCATCAGTGGACGCAAAATTCTACAAATAATTTAGTATTAATGGTGGCGGAAATGGTGTAGGCCGGAAATGATTGCATAGCAGACCTGATGGCTTCCTGTATGCACCAGCGTGCGGATTATTCTGCATTGTCCACCCTGTCCCTTCCCCCAAATGCGTATTTACGCTAATTTTTCGCCCTTTTCAGCCGGACAACATACTAGTTATCGAGCTATAGGTCTCCAGAGGCCCTTCCTCGATGGACCTTTTTCTCCGCATCTTCGGGAGTTTGAATCTTACAAAAAAAGAGGAGGACCTTCTTCGCAGAGCAGCGACGGATCACAGAACTCTTACAAACAGGATTCGCAAGGTAAGACAAAAAAGTGGGATTGAGATGTCTTCGTTTAGAACGAAGAATTTACGGTTATTTTTGTCATAAATCGATTTGCTGGGAGTGGAACCGCTTCCGTTTAGTGTTTTCAATTGTTTGAAAAACTCGGAGCTTTTGTAGGCTTTGCAATTATTCGGATGAATATTTGTGAGGAGTTCGCTGAAGACGCCAACAATAGATTTAGAGAACAATCACTTTTTTCTAATCATGGTCCTTCGAGCCGGATAGAAAAAACTCCCGTTTCCACAAACGTAATCAATTCTCGAAACAAAGTTGCTTAATGGAAATTTATTAAAATGCCATGGTCAGCGGGGTTAAAAATACTCTCTTGACGTAAAAAGGGGGATTCCCGGAGATCCCCATGACTAAACACTCCTTCCCTTGTGAAAGGGCCTTTATTAATTGCATTCTGTTAAGTTTAGCAAAATCGCAGGCTGCTGTGACCACAGTCTCCAAGGGTGTGCTAGTGACACCTCCGTAATTGGTCCGTAACGTAGATATTTTGACATTGACAACCTCCTCTCTCCAACGCTCTCTTGATCTTTGTTATTAATGTGTCAACGCTTCTTAATTAATCTAACTTGGCCGGCTCCGATAATACAAAGAACGTTTCGAGAAAAATCACCGAAGATGCGTAGGGAAATCGGTTGGTAACATAAAAAACAACAAGCGCAATGCTTCATGGATTCTCTCAAACTTTCGATTTTCATGCTTTGTAAATCTTTAAGAAATCGACAAACTGTGTAATCAACTCGAATGATTGTAATATTTACAGTTTTCATTTTTTTTTGTTTATTTAGCGTAATTGTGTCAATTTTATAACCTCCCACGATTCCACGACTGATTTCAATAATTAGAACGTAAAGTTTTTATCGCTTCTGGGAATGGGTTCAGATGTTTTATTAACAGGTGGAAATTCTAAAGAACGTGCGTCATTTGGAGTTCCTCTGAGCGGGGAGGGGATTCTAAAAAAGTATTTAGATGATTATAAAGGATAATTTAGTCAAAGCAACTGTTTGTTTTGCATATTTTACTCTCAATGGAGCTATCGCATGTTGGTATAAAGTCAACATATAAAAATGAAGTGCAAGAATGTAAATATTAAGCGAAGATCACGGCTAATTCCATGGGAAATTTCTTAGTTTTTTCTAATATTTTTTAAATCTAAAATCATCTCTCGGACTTCTTTTTTAATTAGGATTTGTAGTTTTAGAGGTTTTAGATTCTTGGATTCTGAAATCATCATCTTTCTACCTGTCGTAGTTCCGGAGATATGGAGCACCGAAAATTTCGGAGAAAAATCGATTTAAATTATAAATTAAAAAAAGTGAAATTATAGGTAGTATAAGAACGTATCCTGCGAAAAAACGATGGCAAAAATTATTTAGTACTCTGGTCAACAAATTTTGGACTAAACTTGTACTGAACCAGTGGAAAGTCATTTCTAAAGTAGGATTCCCTCTGGATTTTAAATCTGAAACCAGGTCAGAACTCAGAAAAAGTAAAATAAGTTTTTTTTTATATCCTGCGTTCGCTTTTTTTTTTTAATTTTGCTTAACAACTTACAAAATCACGCAACTCTATAATAAATATATCATCATAAAGAAAGGCAATTAAATAAGCTTCCCAACAAACTATAGAAGTCGCTGGGAGAGTAATAATTTTTGAAGTATGTATGTATGTATATAAAAACTTGAACAAAATTCTTCAACATCTTAACATCAATAATTCTAAATATCGAAAAAAAAACAATCAACTATTACATAAAAGTAATTATTTTGTGGTAAAAACAATATTTTACTTTCATTTCTTTTTTGTCTCAAAATTTTCTCTCCCACTTGATTTTTCAGTTTTCTTTCTTATGATTCTTATTTACATAAGACTCAGGAAAATAAATTATTACTGACGAGGCACTTCCTGCCAAGTATTTCAAGGCTTCGAGTCAGGTAAGAACTTTTTACTGAGGAATCATGTATTAGATTTTTTGACCATTAAAATATGATAAAACACTATATTAAAATCCGAATCCAAATTTATCAAACGTGCGGCAAAGCCGCGAGTTTTATACTGGATGAGTGCCTATATGGTCTTATGAACAAGGTTTTTATACTATTTTTCCTAATTTGTTCTTGTGACAAAGTTATTTTCGCTATTTCCGTATTCGTTTTCAGTGCTATAATATCCTATTTCGATACGGAATGCTATAATAGCTTTGTTTCCATAGTAACTTGCAAAATTCAATATCAAAATTTGGATTTTTATGTCATTGTATTTCAATCGTTTCTAAGATTAGAGAAAAAATAGGTTACAATCAATAATTATTGTTTTTCCAACGTTTGTGTCCAATGTTTTTTGCGAAGAAAAAATACAGAGGAGGTTCTTCTCACCAGCCAAGAAGCGACAGTAGCAGCCGTCGCAAATCTACTCCCACAAAAAACAAAAATGAGGGACAATTTGGCTTACGAAATTTTCAAAGATTGGTTTAAAATCAAGAAAGTTATTAGCATATCTGAAGACGTTCTTCTAGTTTACTCCTCGAGTATTGCTGAGGGTTAAAAAAAATCATTTATACAGGGTGATGAAAAATTGGCGCCCATGCTACCTATCATGTTGCAGCTAATTCTTTCCTGAGCCCAAAAATAAAAACCAAAACGAAATTTGTGCTTTTTTAACTAATAAATTTCTTTTATAAACGATCAAACTCTGTTAAGATAAACTTTTTATAACAATTTCATTGTTAGACGTTTCACATTTTTTACAGTTAATGAAATTATGTATCAAAAAAGTGCTTTAAACCAAGTTTCTTAAACTTTTAAAAGTAGATGTAGAAAAAACCCTGATGTAGAAAATTCATTTAATTAATAAACTCGCGCCTGCTAAACTGATAGTGAAAAAAAAATGGGAAAAATAGCTATGGAATTAAGGAACACGGTGTAATTGTTGAAGGTTGTGCTTTGTCTGGAATATCAATGTTCATAATGCGACTATTAATATTAATATTAAATAAAATTTTAAATAAATTGTGTAAATGTAAATTAAATAAAAATGAAAATTGACAAAATCTTCAGGGAAATGTAACTTTAATGTGCCGTTTTAGAAGCGAAAATAGCACAATGATAATTTTCATTTACATCCAAATTTCGAGTTTTCTTACATGGAAGCAAAAAAATAAAGTATCTAGTAGGTCCTTAATTTGTGTGCAATCCTGTTATGCACGGATATAATCCGCACCCGGATAGTCGAGGTTTTACTGTATTAAAATGATGGTGGTCAGTTGGTAGTGGTAAACTTCCCTTTTAGTCCCTTTTAGTCTAACCCTATGTCACAAATTTCAGATTGCAGAAGTCTGAAACTTATCCTCGAAAAATAGAGACAAAAGTTGTTTAATTATTTTTCCCAGTATTGTACCACGCACCGTTTTGTTTTCCATTACATAACATAATCGGATTTCCCCGCGTCTTTACAGTACTCATTTACTTTATGTCTCTTTTGAATTTCCATGCATTGTTTGACCGTCTACAATATCTTGAGAAGGCACCAAACCTTGAACATCATCTACATACAATATGCACTTAAAAGGAGCAACGACACATTTTCATATTCAATAATGAACATGTTGTCAACATGGTAGCGACCACATTACGACAAAAACAACAAAACAACTTTCAAGTCTTTCACTAAACGTTAAATGAAAATCTAATGTACTTTTATCTTGACAAATCCTCCACATTATTATTGTTGGCGCATTAAGAAACAATGAGTGATTCATTGAGTGGCATCGTCCATGTGCTTGGCAGACGTCAAAGCTATTTAAATATTCATTTATTGTGTGATTCACGAAATAAATAATAAGCGTAGGCGTTTTACTCACTAGAACCGAAAAAAACGAGACGGCATGTGCTTGATTCGATTAATTAATCTCATCGTATGATTCACATTCGCGCCAATTTCGGGCGGAAGTGACATCAAATTGATTTTTTCTGGTGAAACCCGTTATCTAGCAGTCACACGTTCTGTTGAAAATTATAGATATCTCAATCTCGTCTCGAATTAGCGTATTTCTAAGAAAGCGTGACGAGAAGAATTGGTAAATTTTAATAGTGCGTGCAAATGTCGACAAAAACTTACCGAAATATCAGAAAAAGGAATGAAAATTTCCGCCAAGAGAGAGCCCTGTGAAAGGGGCTCCGGTTACGTAAGGTACTTAGCAAAGTATTAATTATAAACAGCACAATGGTCTAAACGAGGCGAAGCCTTGTCGATAACCATAGAGCGAGTTTTGTGGTTTATTGGCCTGGAGGAAGGTCGACGATTAAAAGCAATTGATGAATGAAGTTGCGGTCTCTCTTCACAAAAACCGAAAGAAATCCAAGTTTTTCGAGAAAAGCGAAGAACCGTTTTAGATGAGAATCTCCGATCCCATCGGAGCCGGAAATGATTAGTGATCACATTGAAACCCTTAAAATCGGCAATCCCATAAATTACCCCGATTAGCTTCTGCGTGTGTGGCACGGATCCTCGGACACCCATAACAGGTATTAAACCTACCAACTAATTAGTCATCTGTTCCACAAATATCAAGGCAGTGTCGCAATCCTACATTACCGACCCACCCAAAAAATTCACACTATAATTTCGGATCGGCCTAATGTCCTTTTCGGAGAATCCCGGTGCCGCGAAATTGTTTAGTATTTCGTCCTTGACACATGACTGTCTATAAGAGAAAAAACAAAGCGATGTGACCAGCATGTTGCATTGTCTCAAAGAGAATATTCGGCGAAAATAAGATCGAAGACATGAAGAGTAATTTTTCTTTGATATCAAATTCCGTCATGTCTCATTCATAATTTATGCAAATTTCTAGATCGATATGTTTCTTCTTTCTGCATTTATATCGGTATGAATTTTTCAGAGGCGATTCGATTTATAAAAATTGTGGTTTGGACTAGTAAACTGATTGGGAGGCAGTCAAGCAGCAAATATATCTTACATTACACAGTAACGGATAGTAGACTACGGATTGAATTTCGGTTGCAGCCTTTACACATCAGCGACTCGTCAAATAAGATGTGATTCAAAAATTAGCTACAATTACGATAAACACGGCCTACTATCGCGGAAAATATGCAAGGTAACGCGAACGACACTTATAGCCCACATTCAGTATTAAAATTCAACAGAAAATAACCAAAACTTAAAGACCTGCCACCCAAAATATACAATTTCCAATACGTAAATTAATTCGATGAGGGAATAATTCATTTTTCTCCGATTTTAGATCTAGCTTGACCTTCCTAACGACCCGCCTCTGCTCCTTCTACATGCCGTGGTTCTCTGAACACCTGATGGTGCATTTCATGGTACTCACGACTAGAAATTTCCTCCCAAGCGAGCACATTATCAATAAAAAATCTCGCATATGCTCGAAAAAATGACGCGATTTTCCCATGGCTTATGAGAACGTCGCTCCTTTTTTTCTTCCTGAAAACAAGAGATTCCATCCGAGTCCATACCTGTAATTACGAAAACAAAAAGTTGACAAAAAGCGACTTGTATTACGTTACGCATGAACACTCTGTATTTTTAGTTCGGGTCAGTATTTCATTGTGAATGGAAGAGCGAAACTTGGAGATGACTGGACAACTTTTAATAGGATTAGAATAATAAGCTTTGGAATCGAATGTAAGATGCTTAATGTTGAATTTTTCTTTTCGGGATGTTAGATAGGACGCGTGCGGGGCGATATGATCGATTGGAGCCCAAAACCGCGTGTTTTGGTCTGTTTTCCTCTAGTAGCAGGAATGCATGCGAATTTCGCAACTTCCGCGCCTTCCTGCCTCGCCTTTGCTTCTTATCTAATTTCAAACCTCGAAAAAAACACAGGCACGTATTGTCCAGCAATCATCCTTTAGATTTATGAATGGGAACATACCCAAGACCATTTCCAATGTAATATTCAACAGGTTGATGGGCCTCAATTTACGTCTGATTATGATGTGGAAGCAGTTCAGAAAACAATATTCAGCCAACCTATCATTATGCGTAATGTGCCAAGCCAGGATATCACAAATTACAATATACAGCATGATCGAAACACAATGTAAACAACAACACTCGGTATAACAGTTTCAATTCGCAATATTAAGTCGGGTTCATAAGCGTGAGTGCAACTTCACTTGCATATTTATTTGGACAACTTCCTTTTCAGTCGCTCGAGCTTTAAGGCTTCGGGATTGGGTTTCGAAATCGTTGCACTTCTTAAAATTCTCATGAAATTTAAGCTGGAACGAGCAAAAAGTAACGAGCATTGTCGGTGATGAGATTTAATCGGTAATTGGAGTGAATTTTCCTTGTTGATAGAGCGCTTGCAGTTCTAGCTCAAGGCTCAAGTGAAAGTGGCAGGTGTTGATGCTGGTTTTTAGCTGGAAATTAATCGGAAATGAGGCGGCAAAAGTTAGAATTTTCACTCCGAAGCCCAAAATTTACAGCTGGATTGAGAGAACCTAGGATCTGGAATTGAATTTATGCCCCCCAAACTAAGTAGCTTGAAAATTGGACACTTGCACCATCCGGAAATTGAGGGCCAAAAATTTGAGAAATAGAACCTGAAAATTCCAAACCTAGGAGCAGGAAATTTGTAATCTATAGCAGGATTTGTTTAAAACCTAATTACCTAGTTTTCTCTCGTCATCAGAATCAATTTGAACGCCGTCAATCTGTTCCATCAAAAGTTACATAAAACAGAATTTTGAGAATTCCACGTTCAATTTTACAGCTTTTTTATGGAACGTACCGTTGTCGACCTGTACGAAAGAATATTTATATTTCTTTTTCAGTACTTATTGTTATTCTCGTCTTGACAATAGAAAAATACACAAAGCCTCAACTCGTTTATTATGCAATAATGCAATTTTTCCGAGACTAATTCCGATCATAATTTCAGCTACGCAACATTCAAAGCGATTAGTAATAAAATTAGTGCTTTCAATTGAAAACCACAAAAAATCTAAAATGCCAATCTCAGTGCAATATTATAGATAAATGTACGCACGTTATGTCGAAATAAATGAAGGAAATGTTAACTTCGTTCCGCAGTGATTATTGTTATTAGCGCGATGTGTTTATTTGTTCATGTCAAATTAGGAGTTCGTTGCTCCTTTTTGTCAAACCAATTATCCAAATTTTATTTGCAAGACTGTTTTAAAAATCGTTTTGGCTGAGACAGGAAAGTAACCAAACACTAACAGCGTTAAAGTTACTACGGCTTCACGTTTGTTCCGTACCTGTTCAGAATGCACCCATCACTTCAAAAATTAATCACACCCATCATACGTGCCCAGCAACATGCGTCGGGAAATCCGACAATGACACTGACCAAAACTTTCGACGTCTTGCATATTCTATGAGAGGTATCCAGAATCGGCACATCAAAGCCGAAAATCTCCAAAAAGCGGAAGCACAATTTCGCTAAAAACTCCAAACCTATCATTAGCGTGATTCTGTAAAAAGGCCGACGTTAATCGTAGACAGGACCGGGCGCGCAAATTTGGGGCCCGGCTGGGAGGCAGCTTCTCAGAAATCAATAACCGATCGCGAAAGAAATGTTTTTCCCTCTTCGGTTCTGGAAACGTTGCAATTGGACGGTTTTTCCCTCATTATCACCGCTTTTCCTGGTATTTTTGTTTCGTTGTCTCCGCAAGATATTTACATTTATTCAAGGCCGACAGACGCTAGAATTAGAAAACTAGAATCTAATAATAATCTTTTTACTTGCACCATACCGGACCCGCGAATTTCATAAGGAAGTCAGCGGCGCCCAAAAGTCGGGGCAAATTGAGAGAAAAATTGGGCTCCCATGAGATTAATTCTAGTAACTCCGTTTGTTCTGTAGAAAAACTAAAGCCTAGCCCACACCACGTACCTCTCAAAACAACTGTAACGGAATCATAATAAAAATACTTCCACGTTCGCGATTTCTCTGATCTTGATGAACAGTTTTCCCAATCTACATTTCGCGGAATTCTGATTCAAAATTGAACGTAATTCCAGTGGCGTAGGCCATATGCCGTCTAGCGCAACCTTTCATTACTTCAGTAGCTGTAGGACATGTCACACTTTGCGACAATGTGGGGCAACGACTCATCAAAACTTTTTTCTTGGATATGAATTATTAGTTTATGAACTACATAATAACAATAGTAGACACATTAATTTGCATACAATAAGCCATAATGGTCAAGAATACTAATGAGGTGGTAAATCCGCGTAGCAATTTGGTGTTAGTGTCTCTTTTATTTTCTTTTATTGGGTTATTGTGTCTTTTTTTGGTGGTCCCGTTGGTTGTTAAAAAAGTGTTTTTTTCAGATGGTTCGTTGCATTCTAATGGGCCGCCACCACATTGTCCTACCACAACGTGGGGCGATTATTCGTACACCCCGTATACTCCACAAGGTGGTTACTACGACCAGCAACAAGACTCAGCGCACAGTACCTCTCTCCATTTACCCACAGGTGAGTTCTTTGACTTTTCTTATATAAGCAAAGGATGTGATAAAGGGTCCCTTTATGGTACCATTAGAGATCAATACCCTTCATTATCATATCCTCCAAAATCGGAACCTGATTAGCATACATTCAAAGATTATTGACCCTCCAACTTTTTCGCAGTTATCACCGATCACAACGAATTCATCAATACTTCGTTGACATCCCCTACGCCCATGCTTAACAGTGCCAAATCGGAAATCGACCCTATGGTCTGTCCCAGCACGCGATACACAGACAGTACTTACTACCCTAATAATTGGAGTACCAACACAACGTACCCCAATAATTACAATTATTATAACACGCCGAACAATAATCAGCAGTACACCAGTACCATGGTACTGTATCCCCCGCTGTACTCGACAGTGAACCAAAATCAGATCCACTTCCACCTTCATGGTAGTACCGAAAAAATCGACCAGTATTTAACCCCTGATGCGAGTTTAAACCCAACAAGAGCCGCAGAAATAGCACAAACCGTGACGTCCGACGCTGCGCAAACCCATAAAGCTCTTGATGGTACTGAAAGAACTCAAGAACCCAATACTGATCCCTCGAGCGTGTGGAGGCCGTACTGATAATATCAAAGTTTTTCAGATAATTTATTCCATTTTGTACAATAAAGTATTGTATTATAAAAAAGTATTAGTACTATTCTAAGAAAGATACAGTAATAACGTTATTATTTTTCTACTCGCTTTACTAGATTTAGAGATTGTTTTACCAAATAATTTTATTATAATTTGACAATGTGTTAGGTAAGATTTGACAGTTCATGTTCGCAATAATGATTTCATGTGACCTTTCTCAGCTCTTGTCAATTATAAAATAAGTGTCAACTACTCAATGTCAAATACATATCAAAATCTATGTGATTTTAAAGTAATGAGAGGGCTCGTTTCAGCCCAAATTGCAAGTTATTTATATTGTATTATTGATAGCTTAATCAAATAAATGATTAATGAGTGTTACTTTTATTGTGTCCTTCCCCTAACTGCCAACTATACAATCAAAAATTTAGAATTCCCAAGTTTACAATTCAAAAAACTAAAAACTAATCTGGCGTTCGCGTTGCGTAATTTCTACAATTCTGTCTTTAAGAATTTACATAAGAGTTGCGACATTGAAGATTCAGGATTAGTGGCTTCAATGTGATCATATTTTTTTTCTCTTTGCAACAGCGTAAATCCCAGAAAGTGAAAGTTATTATTAAAACAGAAATTAATCATAGCCCTATCATTTTTATTTATGAGTAATTCTGCGCGGCTCAATTTATGTAGTCAATTTCCGTTCCCAGGACTAATCTAGTACTACTAAATCCGGTATGCGCTAACATGCGTCATCACCTCTACGTGAAAAAAAGCGCGTAACAATTAAGACGAACGTCATTTTCAAAACAAACTGTCATAATGGACAACGAATTTTTTTTGTACAACCGTCACACAACTTTATCAAAATTCAAAATTGTGGGCTTTCTTCCAAGCACGGAGTTCCAAAAATGTCGCTTTTTGGTAGAAAATCTCCACGTTCATTACCCGAAACTCTACGACAAACCTAAGATTAGAGCCTTGCTGAATTTAGATTGGGACGAATTTTTGACTGAGGTAAAATCACAAGAACTGCACTTGTTTGATTTGATTGAATTAGATGAAACGGACTGAAGGGAGAGCGTACTATTTGCTGCCGAGTCCTGTCGCTGTATACTTAAACGGGGACTTCCTAGGGGGTGACAAGGAATTGGTTGATTTCATGATGGAAAGGTACCACTTCAAAATGGAGTTGAATTTTGATGAGATCGTAGAAAAGGAACTAATAAAATACTTTGAAGACTACATCGACAACTACAAGGTACGGATCATGTAAAATTTATGAAACTAAGTGAAATTTTCAGAGGAAGTTCGCATTCCTGACTATTTCGATAGATGAGCATGTCGTCGGCTCCATGCTCTTCATGGTAAGTACCAACATTACCAACTCCTTTATTTCCCATTTCAGTTGTATAACGACTTGGTTCCCGCAACCTGTGACAATTTTTTGTACCGTTGCTCGAACCCCCAGTTGGGACAAGGATATAAAGGTACCAGAATCCACAGAATTGCTAAATACAGCTGGATTCAGTGTGGGGGTCACAAGCTTGAAGACCCTTCTATGATTTGTGAAAACTTCACTGTGCCCCACAACCGAAGAGGAGTCCTCTCAATGTGCAATAAACAACATCACGAAAAAAACTCAAGCCAGTTTTTCATAACCCTAAACCCAACTTCATGGATGGACTACAACTACGTCGCTTTTGGGTACTTTTCCTAGAACTTCCGTCATTTTTTCAGTCAACTTATTCAAGGTGCCGAGATCCTAAATCTCATTGAGAAAATTCCAACGAACCACGAGAACCCAACTCGAAAAATCGAAATCGTGAATTGCGGGGAATTTTCTCTTTGTCCCATTCCTGATGATGAATACATTAATGTTTTGAATCCACCGATTGAGAGTCTCTTTGAAGCTCCGAAGAGTGACGACGTTGATTCCGTCCTGAACGAGGATGGGTACACTTCTGGGAAGTACTGCCTGAAGACCGATTTGAGAGGATATTTTCCGGTTTCGCGGTATTCGCAGATGTTTGACGATTACACAAAACATATACACGAAGACGTGGAGGAGCAAGAAATCGGTCAAATTAAGCCGACGAAGAAAAAAACGGTTGCTCATATGGAACCCGAAGCATTTTTCACAGTTGAGGAAGCCACCAAACACGCCAGAGAAGGCACTTCTTACGTCAGAAAACATGTAATGATCTGAATAAATTTTTAACAATGAATAGTATTATTATTTTTTAATACTTTAGGGCTTCTGGTCTCTAAATTTTACGTTATATTGATCTTATTTCGGTACACCTAAAATCCAAATCAACTTCAACGGTTTTGTTAATATGCAGCCCGCGATATGTAAAATTTTGAGGACCGCCGACACATGTTCATGGTCACTGACTTTCACTGACGTTTCCAAATGTCACCTTGACGTCTCGAAGTGAGGTTAGGAACTGTCAAAAAAGTCACAATGCAGACTCAAGTAATCAAAAAAATTCGGACACTGAGAGACGATGAAAAACAGTTTTTCCCTGTGGAAATGATGGTAAAAAACATGAGCAGTTTGGAGCAATACGCTGAGAGTGTCATTAACTACACTTCAAAATATAACATAAGCTTCAGTATTTCTTACGCCCCTGAGAATTTAGTGGGGAAATACGTGAAATACCCCTCCTATGGGGACTTTGCGGAGACCTACATTTTGGTGGGTACACCTCTCATTTAGCTAAATAGTCCCTCATTGAATTTTCTAGAGATCTTATGGTACATGGTGGAAAGAAAGTGAGGCCTACCAACAAGAATACATGCCCCAGGATGTCGACCCTTTGGGGGCTGAAGACTACGTTACTTTAGGGTAAAAAACATACCAAAACAAACGGCAAACTCACTTTTTTTTTAGATTTGAATATGCGGTGGTCCCCCGCGATATCTGCATTTATGAAACTTACAACCCTGGAGCAGTGGTACGGATCTGGGGACGCTTTAGCCACTTGGAGTTAAGTCAAAACTGGCATTTACTATGGGAAGGGCCCCCACAAATCTGCCCTGAAGAATCTCGAAAATTTCACCCAACAATACGAAAATTAAACTGTCTGATTAAGTGAGTTTCGTCCCTTTTTTCTTAGTTCTAAAAGATTGTTTTAGCGAAGTACGTTTAGAACTTAATCAGAGTCATTTGAAGTATCACACTTCTATTGATGCCGTCCTTTTGGGGGGGTTTGAGCCGCAACGTCCTCTCCAACAACAAATTCTACAAAATAACTTATTGAAATGGGGCGTGCAAAATGAGCCGGTGGAAGAACAAGGTGAAGGTAGCTCTGAAAATTGGGATTTTTTCGCGCGGTTGCCTGTACTGTAGTCACCTCAGTGCTACCAATTCTAATCTTTGGATTTCAGCATGAGGTGATTTTACACATTTTCCAAAATTTGGATTTGAGGTCGTTGAGTAGGTGCGCCCAAGTCAACAAACAATGGAATGAGGCTATTGAGGATCCTATTCTCTATCAAAATTTAAGTTTAAAGGTACCAAAAAAAAACGACATTTCGTAGGCCTTGCACTTTTTTTCATGTTGGCGGCAGTGTTCAAGGGCTATTTAGCCGCAATTTTAATATGACAGTTGGCAATAATGACATTGTTTTAGAGGTACTGGCATAAAGTGAACGCCACAAACTTACAGTACTTCACTAAGAGATGTAAAGGAGTGAAAAAACTAGATCTGTCTTGGTGCGGAAACAATGATAAAACCCAGAAATTTTGCGTTGCATTTATTCAGTAAGTAGTTGGTACCCCTGACAATGAGTGATTGTAATTTCCAGGTTTCTCAAAAAGTGTTGCCAACACTTAACTCACTTGTCCCTATGTCACTGCGATTTTGTAAATAACAACGTTTTAGCTAGAATTGTATCGTGTCAGGATCTAACAGGTGATAATTCCTCAATTTTTATTAAAATTCACGTCTTTTCGTAGAGCTGAGATTAAGAGGGACAAAAGTCGACTTTTTCGCATTCCAAGAGTTGGCAAAACTGTCAAAGTTAGTGACTTTGGATTTGTGTTTCACTAATGTAACCGACCACGATTTAATCTCCATTCTTAAGGCCAATCTTGGCATAAAACACATAATATTGGGTAAGACCATGCGGCTCAAAATTGTGTTGTTGGTAACACTGAATTGTAGATTTTTGTGAGAGCTTAGAACATTTGGACCAAGTGGTCGAAACTGCTGCCAACTTTAACAAAAACTTGACCACGTGGAGCTCGTTCAAAACCACAACGCTAACTTCGACCGGTGGTTTACATTTCGCCAAGTGTACCAACCTAAAGGAACTAGATCTGGGGTGGTGTTTTTTATTTGCTCATCCAGGCGATTGTTTAGAAAGGATCGCCGTGAATTGTGTGCAATTAAAAAGGTTAATTATATCGCAATGGAGAGGTGTCACCGATCAAATGCTCTTGCCTCTACTCAAATACTGCAGAAACTTGACACAAATCGATTTATTGGGTATTAAAAGTATTACTGGCGACATCTGCGAAAAGATGTTGATTTTGCTACCGAAATTAAGATTACTGGATATCAGTTTCTGTGATTGTATTGTAAACGAGCAGGTATTTACACGGTTGGTAGTACTGGATTTGGTGATGTTTTTGTTTTGTAGGTTGTACTGTGGCGCCAAAAGTACCCTCACGTGACCATTCAAAGAAGCTGCCAATATGTAGTCATGGATTACCTGAATTAATTGTGATTAGACTCTAATGTGATATGTATTTAAGTACAATAGAAAAGTATGCTAGTGCCTAATACAAAATTCCACAGAGCTACCAACAGATTTCTCATTCCAAACCCTCCTCAAACGCATCACACTTTTATGTCCCACAGTGATACCAATCTTGTTGGAAATAAAAATAAAATCTGCCGCAGTGTTTATTTTTATGTCCCCACATCAGTTCTTAAAATACCTATCTAAAGTTAGCCGCAGTTGAGTTCGACCACGTGAAATTCTGAAAATGTTTTTTGATCCACAATACATGCAATTATGTAGCGAAAAAACGTTACAAACCAACAAAGAAGGTTTTTTCTTGCAGTTTGCACAAATGGTTGCTGAAAATGTGGGGGAAAAATGGGTCAAAAACTTTGGTAAATTAAAAAATAATAAAGAAAGAATCAGGAGAGTTTATGAAGATGATAAGGTAAGCCAAGACTCGACTTCTGGTAATTAAATGCTGTCTTCAGATCAAGGAAAGTGTCTGTGGTTTTCTGAGCAATGTTCAAGAAGTGTATCGAAAGAAGTGTGGTCAAACTGCGAGGACACGTCTAGGGGAAGCTGAGTCGGCTCACAAAAACGGGGATCTAAAGAAAGCTCTCAATTTGTACAGTCAGAGTATTCTAAAGTGTCCACCTACAGGTAGATTCAAAACGAAACTCTAAATTCCTGACGCCGCAAAATTTCAGATCCAAACTTGAGCCTCGCTCTTTTAAAACGAGCGAAACTCCTCATTTCTTTGAACGAATTCAGCAACGCCCTCTCCGACATCCAATTATCTCTCAAAGAAAAACTCCCTAACACCTTCAAATTCGAAGCTTTCTGGTCGATGGCGATCTGCTACAAAGCTCTAAAAGAAGAAACCAAAGCTAAAGTTTCCCTCAACTTGGCTGAGAAACTCAGTAGCCCCAAACTCCTGACTCTGTTACATCAAAGCATGCAAGTACCGTACCAACCGGTGACAAAACAACCCAAACAACTCCCTCTAGTTATTTCCTCCCACAAACTCTCCCAGAAAACCTCCCCAGAAATGGGTCGCTACGTCGTCTCTAACGCTTTTATTAAAACCGGAGAGACTCTAGTGGTGGAGCCGCCGAGCGTTGCTTGCCTCTTTCCTGAAAAATTCGGCACGCATTGCCACCACTGTTTCGCTAGGTGAGTTGGAGGAGCAGTTTGTGACACTGTTACAGGTTTCTAGCTCCTGTAGGTTGCGCCGACTGCGCGAGCGTCGCATTCTGTGACGCCTCCTGTCGGGACGCCGCGACGCCTTACCACAAATTCGAATGCAAATTTCTAGATTTGCTCATCGGATCGGGGATGAGCGTCCTCTCTCTTGCCGCGCTGAGAAGCATTACCCAGAAAGGGGTGAAAGAGTGTCTTGAAATTTATAAGAAAAAGAGCTACTTGAACGAGTTCTGTACGAATTGGAGTAAAAGACCAGCGGGGGATTTCCTCCAGAGGACTTTAATGGCGGCGTTTTTATTGAGGTGTTTACAGAAGAGTGGGTACTTCGGGAGGGATGGAGCAGTACTACCAACCGAGGATGAGTACAAAATTGGGGAGATGCTTTTACTCCACTTGCAGGTTTTACAGTTCAACGCGCACGAGATCTACGAGACACTCTATGGCGAAAATTTGAAAGTTGGCAGGCCTGCGGACATCGGCGTGGGAATTTACCCAACTGTATCGCTCTTCAACCACGATTGTTACCCGGCGGTCACGAGGTACGTCCCTAACTTTTGTCGTCCAGTATAACCACAAATTTTAGGTATTTCGTCGGGAAAGACATCGTAATCACCGCTCTGCGCCCTTTGATTCCTGGCGCCCTAATCGCTGAAAACTACGGCCCTATATTCACCCATCGTAAATTAATCGACCGCCAAAGGTCTTTATCGGCTCGATATTGGTTTAATTGTCGCTGTAATTCCTGTGTGGAGGATTGGCCAACTTTGAATAATGAGTCGACCCTTGTTAAACGTGTCAGGTTGTCCCAGTTTCCTTTAATTGCTTGCGAAAACCTTAATTTAGGTGCCCCACAGGTGATTGCCCAAGACTGTTTAATCTGGGCGTTGATAATGAAAAATGTTCGAAATGCGGAAAAGACGTTTCTTTGGAGGATCACATCGAGAAGTTAAAATGGTGTGAAGAGAAATACGAAGAGGGTAATAAATTATTTGAGGGTGGAAAAGTAGAAGAGGCCATTAGCGTGCTGGTGGAAGCTTTGGATGTTTTCCATAGGTGCGTTTGTACGATTTTGGGGTTGAATTCAAGGTTTGTTCGTAGGGTCTCCGCGACGCCTCACAAAGAGACGCATTTGGCCGAGGAGGTTTTAAGGGGTTGCTTCGCAAATCTCGGGAATTCTTCAGAAAGTTTGGTAAAAACAGAAAAATGAGCTGTTTTGTTACACAATTCACACCAAAGTGATTATTAAAGGTGTTTTTACCGTAATTGTTTGTCTTTTTATTTCGTAACTTTTGTAAGGTATTACTAAATAAAGATAAAATATCAAAGAACATAAATAGAATAAAAAGCAACTGATAAATACTTTTATATTAAATTTCATATGAAGTGATTCCGACGACGAAGCTCCTTACTAAATGAAGAAGCAACGTCCAACGCAGACTTCCACGAACTCCTCTAAAGTTTAAGCTGCAGCAACTTCCATCGTAATGAATTTTGATTAAAACTCCAAACTAAAGACTAGTTTAATGTAGAATTGAAGCTTAAGCTCATTCTGTAAATTTGCCGTGTCTTACCGAACTGCATCGTCTGTTTTGAGGTTTATTATAAATACGTTCGTTAAATTTAATCAACAACCTGACGATGACAGAGTTGTTAGAACATGTTAACGTAATAGAAAATCCCTGTTTACCTTGTTGCTAATAGAAAAAATTATGGGGCAAATTGATGATCATAACGGAATTAAAATAATGAAACGATAAGTATTCCACGTGGACCTTAAGAAAGGCGAACTCTAATTACGCCAATGAGATTATCCGCAGATTCATGTAATCCACACTTACCTCATTACAGCTCATCTTGTAGCCATAACGAGCGATTCTTATTTCTCTGTTCAAGGTAATGAAGTCCCATTTTACCTTATTTAGCTTGTTTTTTCCATAACAACACGAAACACAAAGTGACGTTTCAATGGAATGAAATATGAAAATTATTATGTAAATTGGTTTCTCCCTTACTCAAAACACATATAAATAGGAATAGGAACTCGTTGGGCTATTTAAATATTTATGGGCTTAATGTAGTGCAATGATAAAAAGACTGACGTCACGTCGGATTCTAGTGCAAAAATAGGCGAAGGACATGAAAAGTAATAAAATAAAAAAATTAGTGAAGTATTCAACTTGCTACATATTGCTAGCATGTGAAAAAAGTTAATAAAGTTTCTCCAGGAAATGAAGTTTCTCGATAGTGCTTTTATTTGTTTGAAACTTGGGTTATTTTCATTCCTATGTTTTATTCGAGGGGTATAAAAACGTTTATAATTTGTGACTCAAAATCAACCGTTTCGTTGCAATTAAAGGAAAAACCAAAATAAAACTGAACAAATACTCCCCATGCACTCAACTTCTTCATCAAAGCTGTTAATTATCTGAGAGACTCTCAATTTCCCCGATTAAAGCAACAGAGCGAATCTGCAATGTTTATTTTTCCCAGCATAAAAGTGGTTCTTTCGTTTTCAAAAATTTCTACGAAATCCATGGACGCGTCAAGATTAAACCCAAACAAATCAATACCAGTGAACGGTCGCGAATTTTTTTCCCCCCAAAAACAACTTTCCCTTTTCATCGCTCATATCACATGTTGATCTTGATCTTGAAAACCGACGTCATTTCGCGCAATTAGTACCCATTTGGTTCACCTGAGCACATCACCTTGATTCTCTGAAATCTGTACGCAGCTACCAACGGTGAAACACCGGTTTTCAGTTTTCAGTCACTGAAACTTGAGCGGAAAGTGAAAATGTGTCGGCGCGCTTCCACAAAATGTTAATGATATTTTGGTAAGTGGACGCAAATAATTGACCCGATTTAAGATGCACATTCAGATTCGCGACGTACGTTCTAATCCTGATAAGGTTTTTTATAAAAAGTGAATAAACATTGGGTAATTTGTCGGGATTAAGTTGGCTGCCGTGTTCGGATTATGTGGGAATTCTTCTACAAAATTTTCATGTAATTACAAGATTATAGAAATTCTTCGCGTTTTCACTAAACGATTTTCTTTTATTCCGGAGATAAAAGCAGTCGTGATTGAATTTCAAGAGATGAAAATAGTTCATTTCGATTCAATCAATGCTGAATTACGGTTAAAAATTGCAAATGAACACTTGTTTCTAAATCACGGTTTGCGTATGTTCAACTTCAACCGCTCATTATTTGTACAAATTGAAACGGATAATTAACATTTATGCGCAAAATGCATACCCAAATATAGTGACGTCAGCAAAATTTAATCCACAACACAACACAAATAATTTATTCGTGTGTATTCAACAATATTTTAGTTATTGTTTGCTAGGATCAGTAATTATTGGTTTATTAACGCTGCAACGCCGAGAGAAATGTTCATATTTTTAGTATTATTTGTTCTGCAATAACGTATTTTTTGGTTGCAATGCGTTTGTTTGTTGCTTCGTCTATTAACAAATATTCCGCTTGAAGTTAATTTTAATTGCTCTGGAAAATAAACGGGCGCATGATTAGCAATTTTTCGATAATTCAAGCTTATAATTCTCTGAACTAAACTAGAAAAAAAGAAGAATTCTAAATTTGGTGCCAAAAATACTTGGTTTATTGTTAAATCTTCCCTATGCCAGAATTCATATTGCCTTTCTCTTGCACGTTCCGTCAAATTTAATATTTCACTACGAGTTTCGCCACTGAAAATGGAAAAATTAAAATACTTCCAGCGAACGTGGATTTCAAGGATACGACGCCAGGAGCGCTCTGGATATTAACGTGAAAATATGTTTTTATTTCAGTAACCTTCTCCAGTTAAGCTGCGGAAAAGCTTTTATCTAAATCCTGCATTGTTTTTTTATACAATGAAAATAGATTTACTACGCACATTGAAGTTTTACCCTCCCATGTGATTTATTCCCCGTTTTCACGCAACCCATCATGGTTACAACACCCAACCGCACCCAAAGATTCTTTTAAATTCTATCATTGCACAACAATTTCCATCGATTCGTGATTTTAAAAGCATTTTTGTTCCGTGAGTCGAATGCATTTATCGTTTCAATTTGGTTATAAAAATCCATTTGGGAGTTTCCTCTGATAAAAAGAGCGTTTGATTTTTTATTAAGAAGCGATCGAACAATATGTAGCCTGGATATTATTAAGGACAAGGCTGCGCAAAGAATATAATTAGCGAACATGTAATTATATCTAATAAATGGAAAATTCGTTTAGAGAAAGTACCACAATCATTGAAATATTTTCGTGACGTTGAGTGCAAGACATCCTCATGAATGAACTGAAAAAACCTTGACCCAAGGCAGTCTACTTCAATCTCCCACACTGGGCACTGACCTAGTAGCCCATTTTACTTTACGACTTTTTCAGGATCCTCTTTCTTGACCTAGCCCGGACCAAAAGCGAGCCCAGGAGTTGCTACCTCCAGAGTAAAGAACACTTGACCTGCGTTAAGTACCTCAGTACTGAAAACTTTCCCGACGATCTAAAAATTTTAGAGTTTCATGACATTCAAGACGAGGAACTCGATTTGAGGTACTTCCTCAGAAAGTACCGACAAGTTGAAAATGTCTCGATCTACGACGGCAACATCAGCAGGATCAAATCACCGGCGTCAGACAATAAGATAAGAACTTTACAGTTGGTGAGGGTCGGGGTCGAGAACATTGGTAACACTTTCTTGAAGAATTTTCTCCAATTGGAGACACTGGATCTACAGGGGAATTATTTACAGACTTTGGAGGATCTGTCAATACCAACTCTTAAGACGTTGTATCTGAGTGGTAAGTTGTACGATGTTTTGGCTCGCTATAACTCTATCAAGGTAACAGATGGAACTGCTCTTTGGACCTCGCTTGGGTGCTCAGGTTAAGCGACACCGTCGTCAAAGATCTCAAAAATTTGACTTGTTTTGGACCTGTCCATGCTTCGAAAAGTCTACAAACAATAGCACGTTTCTCTGAAGACCTCAAAGAAAAGTGCCCCTCTTTGTGCATCTGCACCATTCCCAAAGTCGTGCATTTAAAAATGAACTCCAAGCACTTGGAGCCTATTATTGAAGTCAACTGCTCGTATCGAGGTCTCACCCAGTTGCCTTTGAATTTACCCCCTAAATCTAGGATCATAAGGCTTGAAGGTAACGAAATTGAAGATCTAAAGGCCATAAAGAACGACTCCGTTTACAAACAGGCCTTCGATGTATACCTAGACAATAATAAGATTGATAATATTCAAGAACTGGAAGGATCCTACTTCTTGCGGCATTTCCGAGTATTTTCTTTGAGTGGGAATCAACTGACTGAGGTAAACTTGTAAGTGGAATGATGTTCAAAGTAATAGTAAGAATTTCAGGTACCGACTTACGCCCTGGATAACGCTCTGGAACAAAACCCCCACGCGCTAGGATTATTTTTGGGAGGAAACCCTTGGAGGTGTGACTGCATCTTTACGCCAGTTTTCCAGGAAATGCTCCAGAAGTTTGCTTCCCAAGTCCGAGATCTCAGAGAAGTGAAATGTTCCTACGTGGAAGGAGACGAAAATTCCCTACTACCGGTAAGACAAACCCACAGAAATGTTCCGTACAACATTTTTTCCAGATTATCGAACTCTCAAGGAGTTCCGTCTGTAGACCACCGTCAGACTACTCGGTCCAGGCGCTGGATCTCCTCAACGGATTTCTAGCAAGCTTGATTTTGCTAATTCTGGGGAAGCTGGCGTATGATTATTATTATTTTAAGAAATCGGGACGGCTTCCTTGGATTGTGATGAAAATGCCATAGTTTGAAAGTGATAATTATGTATACAGGGTCCGGCAACACTTGTGTCCACCCCTAAAATCGTCTTTAATTTTAAAGATAAAATTTTGAAAATTTGCATACGCTTATAGTTGACAAGGCTCTAGAAGCTGACACAAAAATTTGTTTTTATATCACGGATTCTTTGGCGTCGCGACGCCTAAAGAGTTTAATTTTTAGCGATTTTTGGCTTTTTGCGGTAATATTAGCGAATTCAATTTTTTTTCAACATAACTGTAATACAAATATTTGAGTTTTTATTTTAAATCTACTTCAAATGGTGTTTAAAATTTGCGAAAAAAACGCTGTTTTATCAAGTTAGTTTTCAACATTTTGACGGTGCAGTGACAAACTACGTTTACACCAAAATTTCACAAGTCACTTCATTCACTCATATGAAGGTGAATTTTGATTAGCTCGGGTATGTTGCACGTTCTGGACACTAGAAATCGTTAATTAACATCGACAAAGCGACAATTTCGCCAAGTAAGACTTTTGTTACAATCTAAAGCGAGCCAAAGAATTGTGACACAAGATGTTGAGAGATGGGTGTAAACGTAGTTCCCAATTTTGACGTAATAAAATTGAAAACTAACTTGATAAAACAGCATTTTTTCCTCAAATTTTGAATACAATTTACATTAAATCTAAAATGTCAACTGAGATATTTTTAACACATTTATATTGAAAAAAAATTAAATTAGAGGTTCATTTCATAAAACTTCACAATTAGCTAAAAAATACACTTTTAAGGCGTCGCGACGCCTAAACTATAAGTGATAAAAAATAAATTTTTGCGTCGGCTTCTAGAGCTTTGTCAACTATGAGTGTATGCAAATTTTCAAAATTTTATCTTTAAAATTAAAAACGATTTTGGGGGTGGACACAAGTGTTGCCGGACCCTGTATAAAAAATGTTTATTTGTAGATTCGACTGCATTATTTAATGAAATAAATTATCTAATTGTAAATATGTGGTAATAAAGATAAGTTTTCTTTGTAATTTAGCAAATCATTGTTTAGCGTAAGGCGCCAGTTTCGTTAATTTTGCAGGTCATATTCGATATTTTTTTTTATAAATATGAAACAAAAATTGCGATTAGGTAATTATAATTAAAGTCCTTGGCACGCATCCTAATTAACGCTTGTAAAACACAGTAAAACCATTTCAATGATTCTCATTATTGAAATTTACGACAATGCATGTAAAAACAGGTGCTAAATTATTTTCAGACATTAATAAAAGCAATAACAGTTAAGTACATACTTGAAAAGAATGTAAATATTAATTTAATTTTGTACTTTTCTTGTTAATAAATCATTGAAGTTTACAATCTAAACCAGTCTGAAACACTGAAATTCAAAAAAAACTTTTACCGCAGTTCTGATCTACCGCACTAGTAGGTCCAACGACCCGCTCCGTAGTCCAACTGTAAACGTCAACATGACAGTACATTGCAGTGTCACTCAACCTAATTGAACTTTGAGTTCTGTTAACTTGTTATGTTTTAAACTTTGAAACTTGTTTTATTTACAGTTCTAAAGTACACCAATAAGTTCACATCATCATGATCAACACAGGGTGAGTTGAAAACTTGACATACTAACCCAATTACCCCTAAAAATTCCACGATTAATCGTTTTTTACGAAGGAAACTAGCAGGCCGCACTGTTTTTATCACAGGCGCAAGCCGCGGAATCGGCAAAGCCATCGCATTGAAAGTGGCCAGAGATGGGGCCAACGTCGTCATCGCAGCCAAAACGGCGGAGCCACATCCAAAGCTACCAGGCACCATTTACACTACATGCAAAGAAGGTATGAAGTCCATAGAGCGGTGGTAAAAAAATACAGTTGTTTTATAGTGGAGGAAGCTGGGGGAAAAGGACTCCCATGTGTCGTGGACGTAAGAGACGAGCTCCAAGTCCGCAAAGCTGTTGAAGAGGCTGTGAAGAAATTCGGGGGGATCGACATCGTGGTGAATAACGCCTCTGCTATCTCTCTGACGCCAACATCCCAAACTGATATGAAAAGATATGACTTAATGCACCAAATCAACACCAGAGGAACCTTCTTAGTGTAAGGGGTCTTCAAATTTGGGTAAATCTAATGGTACTCTTGTAGGTCCAAGGAATGTCTTCCATATTTGCAAAAGAGCAATCACGCTCACATTTTGAATTTGTCGCCGCCTTTGAGCATGAAACCCATCTGGTTTAAAAACCACGTCGCGTATACTATGGCGAAATATGGCATGTCCATGTGTGTCTTGGGAATGCATGAAGAATTCCGGTCACTCAACATCGCAGTCAACGCTCTCTGGCCCCGGACAGGTAACTCCCGGAAAATAAAACCAATTTTCCAACACTTTTCTTCCAGGGATTCACACCGCAGCTATTGAAATGCTCACGGGTGCGGACTCTGCTAAATACAACCGGAAACCTGAAATCATGGCCGATGCAGCCTATGCTATATTGACTGCAGACCCCAAAACAACAACTGGGAACTTCTTTGTAGATGAAGAAGTTTTGAAACAGCAGGGAGTCACCGATTTCGACAAATACTGCGTGGATCCCGCGTACAAAGACCAACTTTTGCTAGACTTTTTCCTTGATGAGGCCATCGCGGAGCCTGCAACTGACGGGCGCCCCTCTCTTGCAAACCCAAAAATTCAAGGAGATGGGCAGATACCTAACATTTTTAGGGCGATTGAACAGAATTTGTCCCCTGACACTGTACAGAAGACCCAAGCTGTGTTCCAGTTCGTGGTCACGGGCCAAGAAGCCGGAAAATGGTAAGACATCTAGGGATTTTGTGGCGGTGATGTTGCTGGCGATGGCTATGAAAGTGCGAAAATGTTGCCACTCTAAATAATTTTAAATAACTTTTCTAAATTAAGAAGCGAAAAACACAAAAACACGAGTTTCACGGTTCTAAAACGAGTGCTATGGAATCAAGTCTGCTAAGGCTAGAAATTAAAAATTCGCTAGAAATTTTGCACTAACCTTAAATGTGATGCTTCAAATTGCTTGAAACACTCCAGGGAACACTTTGAAGCACTACAATTGTTCACCATTCACTAAAAGCACACTTTTCCGGTAATTTGAAGCACAAACTCACCTTAATTGAACACTTGAACATTGGCGTCTACAGCGCCGCAGATTCACAAATTATCCGCAAAAAGCCAACTTTCAAAAAAAAAAAAAATCAAAAATACCGAAAACTAAACAATAGGCGCGAAATTCAAACCGATTTTCATAATCATTTAATTTACAGGTTTGTAGACTTGAAAAACGGAAAAGGCTCGTGCGGCCGTGGCGATGCCCCGTCTGCCCCCGACGCGACGCTTACAATGGACAGCAAAAACTTCTTTGATTTGTTCAGCGGCAAGATTAAACCGGCCACTGCTTTCATGATGGGGAAACTGAAAATTAGCGGAAATATGCAAAAGGCCTTGAAACTAGACAAGTTGATGTCGTCTTTGAAATCAAAGCTGTAATTTAAGCGAAAGTTATTTTTTTATTGCAATAAACTTTTTTTACAAATTTCGATTTTTTACCAACTTGACACCTGTGATGTCAAATGTCACTAAACTAAAAAAAGTGTGAGTTATGTCATCGATAATAAATGGATTTATTATATTTTCTCTGATTATAACATGCGGCTACTTCGTGGGGCTGCTTACTTTCATCAACGACCATGAAGACAACAAGTGTGAAATGACGTACATGTTCGAATATCCTCAATATGTCGTAAGATGTGATTTTGGAGGTTATGTTTACATTTCTCAAATCCTCAATTTTTAGAGAATCTCGCAGGAAATTGATGAGAACTACCCCAAATATGGACTGTATGCATACAGCGAAGGGCGCTTTACTGAAAGGAGCAGAAACATGTATTTTGATGGAACCCCGGTATTGTTTATACCGGGAAACGCGGGGTCACACCGCCAAGGTAAAAACAACGACACCAAAACAACATTTCATTGTTCTTTTTAGCTCGGGGGCTGGCTTCTATTGCATTACGTAAAGCGGTGAACTCGCGGAGCCCCTACCACTTTGATTATTTTGGAATTGATATAAATAATGAGTTTAGTGGGCTAAATGGGGCTCTGTTGCATGACCAACTACAGTACGCCAACGCGTCAATTTATAGAATCTTAGATTTGTACAAAGATAGGAAGAATCAACCTAAGTCAATTGTACTTTATGCTCATTCTGCAGTAAGTTGTGGTTTTAGTTAGGTGGTAGCTATGACGTTTTTTTAAGGGGGGCATCATCGCGCGCCGTTTAGTGGAGAGCCTCACCGACGACTCTTTAATCTCCATTGTATTAACGCTAGCGACACCTCACAGAAGGCCCCCATTACTGCTTGACTCGTACACCCATGACTTCTACAAAGTCTTGAATTCCAGTAGATCTTTTAACACCACTTTTGTTAGTTTGACGGGAGGCTTTAATGATTTTTTAGTGCCTTCATATTTGACCACTTTGACATATCAGGGGGCTATCAATGTCGCTGTGAGTATCATCTATAATACCAACGCGGGCTTAAAAAAATGATTTTTAGAACACCCATGTTCCGTTGGCGTGGTTGCCCGTGGACCACATTGGTATCACCTGGTGCAAACAGACTCTGCTAGCCTTAAACAGAGCTCTCTTTAATTCAATTGACCCGAAAACCAAGCAGATATCGACAGACCCCGAGTTCCGCCGGGCGATGTTCCAACACCATCTGGTCAAAGTGAGTCAAAGAAGTGTTAACAACTCTAAATAGTAACGATTTTCTTTAGCACAATGGACTCAATCCCGTTTTGAGCCGAAACTACCACAACAGTATTGCCAACATAAGAAACCACGGCGAGTGGATCGAGCACCTCGGTCGCCAGTATTCCATCCGGGTGCCCCGTGATATTAAGATCCCCCACTTTTACATGTTGAGACTCTTAAACCAACCGCAACACCAAGTGGCTACTATTGTGGTCCTCAACTTAGAAACGGTAGAATGGGCTTTTGTTTGTGGGGCCCACATCCCTAGAGAAAACACACGAGTTTGGTAAGACTCCGCTCTGTCTCTCCACACTTCTATTGGAAATTTTCAGTGAAGAGTTCACTCATTTATCGCACTTATCTGAGATATCCCCGTCGCACCACTACAAACGGCGCTCGCTGAAGGTGGATATGCACGAGCTGATGAGAACTAACCCAGACTGGAGCCACGTGGTACTGCGGGTACTACCGAGCGACGACGAAGTTATCATAAATGTGGATATCTACAATGCCGACGAACGCAAAATTGAATTGGAGTTACCGAGGTTGTTCTCGTTTAAACGTCATGTGATAATCGGAGAAACCCCGGAGAATGTCGTACACTATCAATTGGAACTACCTCAACTGCACCAAGTGATACAGTCGTACCAATTGTACGTAGACTCACTACAATGTAAGAATGAGATGAGACACGCTACAGCCAGCTTGATCGTACCGTGGAACAACCAAAACCAACACAAACATTTCGTGTAAGTTTTGTACTTTGGTTGGTTTGAACTCATCGGTTGTTTTAGTCAGAGTGAAGACAAGCCTTTAGATGTTAGACTATATGAACCTCGGCCGCAGTGGGCTGCCAACCAATCGGCTGTGATACAACTTACGCTTGATCCGAATTGTCGGTACAAAATCAGGTTTAACCTACTTTAACCAACTTAAATCGAATTCTAAAATCTGTTTTTAGTATTCGAACATCATTCCCAGGAGTTTTGGCCCAAATGGCACGATTTTACTCTCCTCTATTAGTAGTGAATATAGCCGCGGTGGTACTAATGACTCTGAATGCCCAAATGAAAAACGTCGCGGAGAACCGCGACTGCTCGCTCTTTTTCGTCGCAATAAAAGAAGGAACTAAACCGTACTACATCCTAACAAGTGTCAAAGTAATTTCTAGATTTCTCAGGTAAACTCGACTTGACTTAAGTCAGGAACTAACGAATCACATTGCAGTGCTAAAGTTTCGGGTAATTTTCCAACACCTGATTGGTTGATGATGTCTCAGGAAGGAACCGACTTCTTCTTGTTGCCGCTTCTGTTGTACATCTGCAGCGTTGGTATTGTTTGGCTCTTAGGAATAATCTTGTCTATTTCGTTGGTCGTTTGTGAGACAACAGTTCATAAGCTCACTTTAAAGTAAGTCGACTTAAGCTGCGATTCCAATGCTTAAATTTCTTTAGGTTCTTGGCGAAAACTGTGAGTTTCACTGTTACTTGGTCGGATTATATAATGTCGGCTTTACACAAGCTCCCGTTCGTTGTCGCCGCCGTTTTGGTGTCTCTAAGTTTGACTACTACAGGAAGCTTGGCTTTGTGCGTGGGGGCAGTGTTCTATTTTATGAGGGTGAGTAGTCAAAACAATTGGAACAGTACTAAAACCCCCACTTCAGTTGACGCAAATGTCGCAAGACTATGTAGAAGAACTCGTGTGGTACTACCTTAAAAAAATCGCGCGGAAATTTAAACGTGGGGCGCCTCCCCAAGAAACACCACCAAGTACAAGTAATGAAAAAGACGACAAGAAAGACCCTAGCAATAATAACAACAATGAAAACACCGCTCACAACGCTGTCTTTTTCCACACCACGATCTTCTTCTTGTGGTGTCTCCTAACGATAATCAACGTCCCTTCGGTGTTGACCTGGGCACACAACTTCTCGTAAGAAGCCCAAATTCAAAGACTTGAAATAATGGTGATTTTAGGTACTCTACTATGCTAACACCAGACCCGGCGTTCGTCCCAGGGCTGGTTCTCAGTATTTGCGCTTTGCCGCTCTGGCAGATGGATCTGCCGAAAATTGAAAGGAAAGGGTACAAAGAAGTGGGGCAATTCATCTCGGTTTTGGCGGTGGTTAGTTTGATCTACGCCCCCATTTCAATCTTTAGGTTGAATTACACGTTGACTGCTGCTATTGTTGTGGTGACTTTGCACCAGTTAGTAGCTCCAAATCGGGATCTTACTGTACCGAGTGGTCCCCCGGATCATATGAATTGGTATGATACTATTAAAGCTAAACTTGAATAAGATTCTACCGAGTGTTTATGAATCTAGTCATGAGAACGAGTGCTTTAATTCTCTACTTAGGGAAATTGCTCTTTTATATACAATTTTGGAAGTTTTTACGTTAACTTAGCAAGTATTCGAACAATTTTTATAAGGAATCAAATTGATGTAGGATTTGTTAGGAAAGTTGAATGTTATCACATTAGTTCACTCTGCTTTAATTGTTTTTATTAGCAAATAAAAAGCACAAAATCTAATATGTTGTTTTATTTATCCTGAATTCATTGAAAGATGTTTGCTCATCATCATACGCAACTTCAAGTCGAAATTTGCAAATTTTCGCGAAATACCAAACTTCTGATATCGATATCTCGCTTATTTTTTAGAGTAAACTTAAGTTATTATACATCAGTGTACGCAGAATTTCACGCAGATTTCAAATCTCGGATTTAAATTCAAGTCCGACAACAGATAACTGAGTTATGGCCGATCAAAGTTTTGGAAAGTTGATTTTCATTTTTTCTCATTTTTCCCAATTTTTAAAGTTAAATATTTCGGACACTATTTGAGATATTGAGACGCGGTTTGCGCCATCGTTTTTCTCGCCTCATTTTACGTTAGAAAATGTTCTCAAAAGCCCAAAATTCGATAATCGATTTTTCGCGAAAAAAAATTGCGACTCAAACCATGAAAATTTTTCATTTTTTTAATTTTTGGCCATAACTCGTAAACTATTTGTCCGATAGATCTCAAGTTTGGCCAGTAGATAGATTTCGAGCTCCTCTTTTGACTGATGTACAATTCAATGCTATTAAACGTCGTTTTTATTTTGAAAACATTGATTGAGAATCACCCTAAAATGATGTTTTCAAAACAGTTTTTGGCCAATACCTCGTTTATTTATTAAGAAAACTCAACAAATTTGGGTCTCATTTTACGCAGAATTTTACGCTGAATTCAAAAACATCATCATTTTTGAATTTTTGTCAATAAATAACCGAGTTATGGCCGTTTGAAATTTCGGGTTGTCGCCAGAGGGCCAAATTTTTGACGGTTCAAAACAATTCGTGCTCGATATCTCGGAAACTATTTCAGATATTGAGATGCGGTTTGCGCCATCGTTTTTCTCACAATTTTTTACCCAAGAAACAGTTTCCTTAATTTTTCTACAGTCGAAATTTGCAAATTTTCGCGAAAATTCATGACTAAAACTATGGGCAAACTTCTGATATCGATATCTCGCTTATTTTTTCGAGTAAACTTAAGTTATTATACATCAGTGTACGCAGAATTTTACGCAGATTCCAAATCTGAGATTTAAATTCAGATCCGACAACTAATAACTGAGTTATGGCCGATCAAAGTTTTGGAAAGTTGATTTTCATTTTTTCTCATTTCTCCCAATTTTTAAAGTTAAATATCTCGGAAACTATTTGAGATATTGAGATGCGGTTTGCGTCATCGTTTTTCTCGGCTCATTTTACGTTAGAAAATGTTCTCAAAAGCCCAAAATTCGATAATCGATTTTTCGCGAAAAAAAATTGCGACTCAAACGATGAAAATTTTTCATTTTTTTTATTTTTGGCCATAACTCGTAAACTATTTGTCCGATAGATCTCAAGTTTGGCCAGTAGATAGATTTCGAGCTCCTCTTTTGACTGATGTATAATTCAATGCTATTAAACGTCGTTTTTATTTTGAAAACATTCATTGAAAATCACCCTAAAATGACGTTTTCTAAACAGTTTTTGGCCAATGCTTCGTTTATTTATTAAGCAAAGTCAACAAATCTGTGCTCATTTTATGGAAAATATCACGCTGAATCCAAAAACATGAGAATTTTCCATTTTCGTCGACAAATATCTGAGTTATGGTCGTTTGAATTTTTGGGTTGTCGCCAGAGGGCCAAATTTTTGACGGTTCAAAACAATTCGTGCTCGATATCTCGGAAACTATTTCAGATATTGAGATGCGGTTTGCGCCATCGTTTTTCTCACAATTTTTTACCTAAGAAACAGTTTCCTTAATTTTTCTTCAGTCGAAATTTGCAAATTTTCGCGAAAATTCATAACTAAAACTATGGGCAAATTTCTGATATCGATATCTCGCTTATTTTTTCGAGTAAACTTAAGTTATTATACATCAGTGTACGCAGAATTTTCCGCAGATTCCAAATCTGGGATTTAAATTCAGATCCGACAACAAATAACTGAGTTATAGCTGATCAAAGTTTTGGAAAGTTGATTTTCATTTTTTCTCATTTTTCCCAATTTTTAAAGTTAAATATCTCGGAAACTATTTGAGATATTGAGATGCGGTTTGCGCCATCGTTTTTCTCGGCTCATTTTACGTTAGAAAATGTTCTCAAAAGCTCAAAATTCGATAGTCCGAGATTCCGACTCAATCGATAAAAAATTTTCATTTTTTCTATTTTTGGCCATAACTCGTAAACTATTTGTCCGATAGATCTCAAGTTTAGCCAGTAGATAGATTTCGAGCTCCTCTTTTGACTGATGTATAATTCAATGCTATTAAACGTCTTTTTTATTTTGAAAACATTGATTGAAAATCACCCTAAAATGATGTTTTCAAAACAGTTTTTGGCCGATACCTCGTTTATTTATTAAGAAAACTAACAAATTTGGGTCTCATTTTACGCAGAATTTTACGCTGCATTCAAAAACATCATCATTTTTGAATTTTTGTCAATAAATAACCGAGTTATGGCCGTTTGAAATTTCGGGTTGTCGCCAGAGGGCCAAATTTTTGACGGTTCAAAACAATTCGTGCTCGATATCTCGGAAACTATTTCAGATATTGAGATGCGGTTTGCGCCATCGTTTTTCTCACAATTTTTTACCTAAGAAACAGTTTCCTTAATTTTTCTACAGTCGAAATTTGCAAATTTTCGCGAAAATTCATGACTAAATCTATGAGCAAACTTCTGATATCGGTATCTCGCTTATTTTTTCGAGTAAACTTAAGTTATTATACATCAGTGTACGCAGAATTTTACGCAGATTCCAAATCTGAGATTTAAATTCAGATCCGACAACAAATAACTGAGTTATGGCCGATCAAAATTTTAGAAAGTTGATTTTCATTTTTTCTCATTTTTCCCAATTTTTAAAGTTAAATATCTCGGAAACTATTTGAGATATTGAGATGCGGTTTGCGCCATCGTTTTTCTCGGCTCATTTTACGTTAGAAAATGTTCTCAAAAGCTCAAAATTCGATAGTCGATTTTTCGCGAAAAAAAATTGCGACTCAAACGATGAAAATTTTTTATTTTTTTTATTTTTGGCCATAACTCGTAAACTATTTGTCCGATAGATCTCAAGTTTGGCCAGTAGATAGATTTCGAGCTCCTCTTTTGACTGATGTATAATTCAATGCTATTAAACGTCGTTTTTATTTTGAAAACATTGATTGAGAATCACCCTAAAATGATGTTTTCAAAACAGTTTTTGGCCAATACCTCGTTTATTTGTTAAGAAAACTCAACAAATTTGGGTCTCATTTTCCGCAGAATTTTCCGCTGAATTCAAAAACATCATCATTTTTGAATTTTTGTCAATAAATAACCGAGTTATGGCCGTTTGAAATTTCGGGTTGTCGCCAGAGGGCCAAATTTTTGACGGCTCAAAACAATTCGTGCTCGATATCTCGGAAACTATTTCAGATATTGAGATGCGGTTTGCGCCATCGTTTTTCTCACAATTTTTTACCTAAGAAACAGTTTCCTTAATTTTTCTTCAGTCGAAATTTGCAAATTTTCGCGAAAATTCATAACTAAAACTATGGGCAAATTTCTGATATCGATATCTCGCTTATTTTTTCGAGTAAACTTAAGTTATTATACATCAGTGTACGCAGAATTTTCCGCAGATTCCAAATCTGGGATTTAAATTCAGATCCGACAACAAATAACTGAGTTATAGCTGATCAAAGTTTTGGAAAGTTGATTTTCATTTTTTCTCATTTTTCCCAATTTTTAAAGTTAAATATCTCGGAAACTATTTGAGATATTGAGATGCGGTTTGCGCCATCGTTTTTCTCGGCTCATTTTACGTTAGAAAATGTTCTCAAAAGCTCAAAATTCGATAGTCGATTTTTCGCGAAAAAAAATTGCGACTCAAACGATGAAAATTTTTTATTTTTTTTATTTTTGGCCATAACTCGTAAACTATTTGTCCGATAGATCTCAAGTTTGGCCAGTAGATAGACTTCGAGCTCCTCTTTTGACTGATGTATAATTCAATGCTATTAAACGTCGTTTTTATTTTGAAAACATTGATTGAGAATCACCCTAAAATGATGTTTTCAAAACAGTTTTTGGCCGATACCTCGTTTATTTATTAAGAAAACTAACAAATTTGGGTCTCATTTTACGCAGAATTTTACGCTGCATTCAAAAACATCATCATTTTTGAATTTTTGTCAATAAATAACCGAGTTATGGCCGTTTGAAATTTCGGGTTGTCGCCAGAGGGCCAAATTTTTGACGGCTCAAAACAATTCGTGCTCGATATCTCGGAAACTATTTCAGATATTGAGATGCGGTTTGCGCCATCGTTTTTCTCACAATTTTTTACCTAAGAAACAGTTTCCTTAATTTTTCTTCAGTCGAAATTTGCAAATTTTCGCGAAAATTCATAACTAAAACTATGGGCAAATTTCTGATATCGATATCTCGCTTATTTTTTCGAGTAAACTTAAGTTATTATACATCAGTGTACGCAGAATTTTCCGCAGATTCCAAATCTGGGATTTAAATTCAGATCCGACAACAAATAACTGAGTTATAGCTGATCAAAGTTTTGGAAAGTTGATTTTCATTTTTTCTCATTTTTCCCAATTTTTAAAGTTAAATATCTCGGAAACTATTTGAGATATTGAGATGCGGTTTGCGCCATCGTTTTTCTCGGCTCATTTTACGTTAGAAAATGTTCTCAAAAGCTCAAAATTCGATAGTCGATTTTTCGCGAAAAAAAATTGCGACTCAAACGATGAAAATTTTTTATTTTTTTTATTTTTGGCCATAACTCGTAAACTATTTGTCCGATAGATCTCAAGTTTGGCCAGTAGATAGACTTCGAGCTCCTCTTTTGACTGATGTATAATTCAATGCTATTAAACGTCGTTTTTATTTTGAAAACATTGATTGAGAATCACCCTAAAATGATGTTTTCAAAACAGTTTTTGGCCGATACCTCGTTTATTTATTAAGAAAACTAACAAATTTGGGTCTCATTTTACGCAGAATTTTACGCTGCATTCAAAAACATCATCATTTTTGAATTTTTGTCAATAAATAACCGAGTTATGGCCGTTTGAAATTTCGGGTTGTCGCCAGAGGGCCAAATTTTTGACGGTTCAAAACAATTCGTGCTCGATATCTCGGAAACTATTTCAGATATTGAGATGCGGTTTGCGCCATCGTTTTTCTCACAATTTTTTACCTAAGAAACAGTTTCCTTAATTTTTCTTCAGTCGAAATTTGCAAATTTTCGCGAAAATTCATAACTAAAACTATGGGCAAATTTCTGATATCGATATCTCGCTTATTTTTTCGAGTAAACTTAAGTTATTATACATCAGTGTACGCAGAATTTTCCGCAGATTCCAAATCTGGGATTTAAATTCAGATCCGACAACAAATAACTGAGTTATGGCTGATCAAAGTTTTGGAAAGTTGATTTTCATTTTTTCTCATTTTTTCCAATTTTTAAAGTTAAATATCTCGATAACTATTTGAGATATTGAGATGCGGTTTGCGCCATGGTTTTTCTCGGCTCATTTTACGTTAGAAAATGTTCTCAAAAGCCCAAAATTCGATAGTCGATTTTTCGCAAAAAAAAATTCCGACTCAATCGATAAAAAATTTTCATTTTTTCTATTTTTGGCCATAACTCGTAAACTATTTGTCCGATAGATCTCAAGTTTAGCCAGTAGATAGATTTCGAGCTCCTCTTTTGACTGATGTATAATTCAATGCTATTAAACGTCTTTTTTATTTTGAAAACATTGATTGAAAATCACCCTAAAATGATGTTTTCAAAACAGTTTTTGGCCGATACCTCGTTTATTTATTAAGAAAACTAACAAATTTGGGTCTTATTTTACGCAGAATTTTACGCTGCATTCAAAAACATCATCATTTTTGAATTTTTGTCAATAAATAACCGAGTTATGGCCGTTTGAAATTTCGGGTTGTCGCCAGAGGGCCAAATTTTTGACGGTTCAAAACAATTCGTGCTCGATATCTCGGAAACTATTTCAGATATTGAGATGCGGTTTGCGCCATCGTTTTTCTCACAATTTTTTACCTAAGAAACAGTTTCCTTAATTTTTCTACAGTCGAAATTTGCAAATTTTCGCGAAAATTCATGACTAAATCTATGGGCAAACTTCTGATATCGGTATCTCGCTTATTTTTTCGAGTAAACTTAAGTTATTATACATCAGTGTACGCAGAATTTTACGCAGATTCCAAATCTGAGATTTAAATTCAGATCCGACAACAAATAACTGAGTTATGGCCGATCAAAATTTTAGAAACTTGATTTTCATTTTTTCTCATTTTTCCCAATTTTTAAAGTTAAATATCTCGGAAACTATTTGAGATATTGAGATGCGGTTTGCGCCATCGTTTTTCTCGGCTCATTTTACGTTAGAAAATGTTCTCAAAAGCTCAAAATTCGATAGTCGATTTTTCGCGAAAAAAAATTGCGACTCAAACGATGAAAATTTTTTATTTTTTTTATTTTTGGCCATAACTCGTAAACTATTTGTCCGATAGATCTCAAGTTTGGCCAGTAGATAGATTTCGAGCTCCTCTTTTGACTGATGTATAATTCAATGCTATTAAACGTCGTTTTTATTTTGAAAACATTGATTGAGAATCACCCTAAAATGATGTTTTCAAAACAGTTTTTGGCCAATACCTCGTTTATTTGTTAAGAAAACTCAACAAATTTGGGTCTCATTTTACGCAGAATTTTACGCTGAATTCAAAAACATCATCATTTTTGAATTTTTGTCAATAAATAACCGAGTTATGGCCGTTTGAAATTTCGGGTTGTCGCCAGAGGGCCAAATTTTTGACGGTTCAAAACAATTCGTGCTCGATATCTCGGAAACTATTTCAGATATTGAGATGCGGTTTGTGCCATCGTTTTTCTCACAATTTTTTACCTAAGAAACAGTTTCCTTAATTTTTCTTCAGTCGAAATTTGCAAATTTTCGCGAAAATTCATAACTAAAACTATGGGCAAACTTCTGATATCGATATCTCGCTTATTTTTTCGAGTAAACTTAAGTTATTATACATTAGTGTACGCAGAATTTTCCGCAGATTCCAAATCTGGGATTTAAATTCTGACCCGACAACAAATAACTGAGTTATGGCCGATCAAATTTTGGAAAGTTGATTTTCATTTTTTCTCATTTTTCCCAATTTTTAAAGTTAAATATCTCGAAAACTATTTGAGATATTGAGATGCGGTTTGCGCCATCGTTTTTCTCGCCTCATTTTACGTTAGAAAATGTTCTCAAAAGCCCAAAATTCGATAGTCGATTTTTCGCGAAAAAAAATTACGACTCAAACGATGAAAATTTTTCATTTTTTTTATTTTTGGCCATAACTCGTAAACTATTTGTCCGATAGATCTCAAGTTTGGCCAGTAGATAGATTTCGAGCTCCTCTTTTGACTGATGTATAATTCAATGCTATTAAACGTCGTTTTTATTTTGAAAACATTGATTGAAAATCACCCTAAAATGACGTTTTCTAAACAGTTTTTGGCCAATGCTTCGTTTATTTATTAAGCAAACTCAACAAATCTGTGCTCATTTTATGGAAAATATCACGCTGAATCCAAAAACATGAGAATTTTCCATTTTCGTCAACAAATGTCTGAGTTATGGTCGTTTGAATTTTTGGGTTGTGGCCAGATAGCCAAATTTTTGACGGTTCAAAACAATTCGTGCTCGATTTCTCGGAAACTATTTCAGATATTAAGATGCGGTTTGCGCCATCGTTTTTCTCGCAATTTTTTACATAAGAAATAGTTCTTTGATTTTTCTACAGTCGAAAGTTGCAAATTTTCGCGAAAACTTATGACAAAAACTATACCAAACTTCTGATATCGACATCTCGCTGATTTTTTTGAGTAAACTTAAGTTATTATGCATCAGTGTACGCAGAATTTTCCGCAGATTCCAAATCTGGAATTTAAGTTTAGATTCGACAACAAATAACTGAGGTATGGCCGATCAAAGTTTCGGAAAGTTGATTTTTATTTTTCCTCATTTTTCGTAATTTTTAAAGTTAAATATGTCGAAAACTGTTTAACTATAGAATAACAACTTTGTTTATTTAGAAAGGCATTTCATTCAACTTCAATATTCGAAACAATCCGCACTGCAACATCCAGCATCTGCTGAACAAAATCCAACTTCCTCATCATTCTCTCCATCGCAATGTTCTCTTTTTCTCTGTTTCTAACCACGTCGTAATTTAACGCAGCCTCTGCAGCAGCTGCTATCATTTCAATTCTACTATCATGGATGATTTTAATGTACCCCTTTTCTTTTAAACTAAAAAAAATATCAATTCTGTCTTTACTAAACAGTCCGTGGACTATTTTCCCCATCCTCTTTATTTTCTCGCTCTTCGTCATTTTTCTCTTGAGCTTGCGAGCCATAATACAGCGCATCATTTCTAAAGTCTTCGCTGATAGAGTCAAGCAGTCGGCATATCGTAACTCGTTTGATTTAGGTGTAATTAACCGTTTTTCGATACCACCTCTAAGACGAGATAGATTCATTTTGAAAGAGGTTCTATAGAAGTGGTACTCGTTGTAAACAAAATCACGAATAGTCTGGAAAGTCTCAGAAGTTGTTTGAGCCTTGTAGTAGAACATCATCAAGACGCAGATGTAGATGGTGAGGAACCACATAGTCAACAACATAAACATGGAGTAGTAGAGTCTACCAGAAGTAGGTTTTAACTGAAGAAGACCATCAAGATCAAAATTATTTTCCATACCGATCATTAGAAAGAGTAGAGACACAAAACTATTCGGGACGTTCCTAAAGCTTTCGATCTCAGTACCAAAAACTAAATACCCAGAAATAGCAAAACCACTAACCGCAATCATGTGAAGAATAAAAACGTGAAAAATAGAAACGAAAGACAAGATGATTGTTCTTTCCATGATTCGAAAGACTGTACCAAACCGACACATCTTCCACAGCCGGATAGTGGCTACAAAAACAAGAAATGCTGCGATGAGAGTAAACACAGTCTCTTCATACAGTAAATGAAAGTAGTTGATGAACTCATTCTTCTTCGCGTGCTCGATTCTGTCTAAAAAAACCTTCACTGACTTACTTCTGTGGATAAAAACAGTGAAGCAAGTGTAGCTCAAAGCGACGATCAAAAGATCAAGGAAAGTCCACAGGTCTTTGAGTACTAAAAGTTTTCCTTCCCAGAGTCTCACGAAAAACTTCATAGTAAAGATAAAGACTATAAGGATAAAAGAACCGAAAATCACTCTTTGAACGATTTGTTCTTCGTCTTGAACGAACAAGAACTGCGCGGTATTCAACTCCACGACATTGTGGACGTAACCAGTGACACTTCTTTCAAAAACCATCTTAACAACATTGAATAAGTTCGTGTTGACATTATAAGCAAGAAACTCGATGATGACGACGCTGGTGGTACCATCCAACCAACTGTGGTTGCTCAAGTACAACAAATTCGCGTAGGAGTTGTACAAGGTACGACCTAGAGGTGCCACGAAACCACCGCCGTAGTAAATCCCGAATTTACCAACATGGATGGAAATCCCAGCTTCTTTAGAGTCCGTGTAGTTCCACACTTTGGTTAAACGATCGAAATTGTTGTAATCAAGTCCAAAGTGTTGTTTACTGTTTGGAGCAAACCATGCTTCCGATTTACAATTGTTTCTTGGTACCATGGAGGATGGGTTACATGGTCGTAGTACGACGCGACGTTGACGAAGACGCGCGACTCCTAGAAACTTGTTATGGAAGTCTGCCATCATTCCAGGGTCGTGCACTACGTACTTTCCATACCACTGACTGGAGTGAAGACTTGGAATTAGAGTGTTGTTAATGTACGAAAAGATCCTGGAATTTGCGATGAGTCGTGGTAACTAGATTTGGTGGCAGTACTCAGGAATGGTACTAGCGGTGTCGTAATTTTCCCTCCGCAGGTACTTCCCAGAGAGGAGATCTAAGATTTGGTAGTGATTAGGGATGGTCATCGGATTCTTGTTGGCAAAGATCGCCGAGTAGAGTAAGGTGACGTAACAGATAAACATGAAGGTGTCTTCGAGGAGCGCCAACAACTTTTTTCGTCGTTCCAAATGGTACTGCCGTTCCTATAAAAAGTTTGAATAAAAGTGTAACCTCCTGGGACTTTACCTTGATGTCTCGCGCACCCAAAGGTTGGTACAAAGACTCAAAATAAGGTCTCAATAAGTCTCCTCCAAACTGTCTAAAAAGATAAGTTCGGTACTCTTCTATCGCCTCTAAAAGTTTCTTCGGGTTTTTGTCCCATCTGGGGGGCTTAGTCATGAAGAAATTCAACGCAAAGTCAAGCAAATTCTCGAGGATGAAGATGTAGACCACGACTCCAATCACTGCAGAAGTGAGCCAGAAATAACCTTCCATAGTTGGTACCCAGAAACCATAAACCACCAATATTGCCAGGGTGGCCGTAACAGAACAGAATAAGAGGAACCAAGACAAGGGCTCGAATTTTCTGAAGAAGCAAGTCATGACTAAGTGGCATCCAAACGCAAGAACAGAACTCGCAACTCCAATCCAAACCGTCCCAGGATCAAAACTGTAGTTCTGAACGTGAGTAAACCCATCTTTCAGAGTCAGAGTTGGCAGTCCATGGAGTACCAAACAAAACAAAAAAACTCCCAAGGTACCAGACATCATTATCGTTAGTCTCGCAAAGCCACTGAACCCTTCCTGAAGAGTACTGAAGCTGGAAGTTAAAAAAACAAATCTCGTAAGTTTACCGCTTGGGCCAAAATCTGAAGATAATCTCTCTGGAGCGCTTCACTGAGCTTGTAACAGACGCTTGGAGTTGATGAAGATCGAACCACCGATTCACGTTAAAGTACCATTTTTTCTTACGCTGCAGGTCGTAGACTGTGACGTCAAGACAAAACCAGCGAGGATGGCGCCCGGAATGGTCAGACCACAGCGCGATTTCCGTCACTTTACCGAGGTGGAACAAAGTTGGTATTATGAACCAGTCGGTGTTGCCTCGTTGCAAAATTCGTTGTTGAGGATCCGGGAAATTTAAAACATGACACTCGCTTTTGTTGGTGTCTCCGAAGACTTGGACGCAGATGTTGGACGAAGTCCCTGATGATGGTTTTCTCCCCGTGCGGATGGCGACTAAGTAGACGTAACGTGAAGACACCGATACGTCGGCAGGGAGGAAAACGCTGTAGCTCTTCAGTTTATTATTCGTTACCACCAGCACCACACAATAAATACCGAAAGTTGTTGCGACGGAGATGATCACCACGAAAGAGTTGATTAGTACGATCTCGAATTCTGGTTGTGTGAGTACTACATCGACTCTGACAGGGTTGTTATACATCACCCCTGCAAGGATGGATAAGTGGGTGCACGGGCATTTTATTGTCACTTCGAGTTCATCGAGTTCGCTCCCGCACCCAAACCTCCAGGCTTTCTGGGTGCTGTTCCACGTGTAGCACGACTTGGTGAAGACACTTACCCAGAATTTAAAGGGTACGTTTTCCGCTTCCGGAATTACAGTGAGGTAGTACCAACTGTCGAATTTGTTGTTTTCCATTTGGTACATAACATTTTCGGTCTCACTAATGATGATACCATCCTCCATAACTTCCTCCGGTTCTGGTTTGCGGAAATTGGTAACCAAAGCGTGGAGCACCGTCGTTGTCTCCACATTCAGAAAGTGCACGACAAACGACTCGCCGGGCTTTACCACTATCCGAAGAACTGTCTGGTTGATGATCTCATGGATATTCTCTTCTAGTCTCGTCTTCATTTTGAAAACAATAATATTCGGTTTGTTGAACTTTGATATTTCCGTCGTTGTCTTGACTTTGACCAGTACTACGTTTGTTACGACGGCCCTCTTCTCGGGGTTCCACCAAAAAGGGTCGCGCTTCCAAGAGCACATCATCACGTCTACCACTTCTAAACTCTTGTGAAAATCACCCGAAAGCGAGAAGAAAGTTGTCTGGATCTCAATCTGCGTCTCCATGAAGTCTTTTCCAAGCAATCTGGTGACCTCGACAGCGGAGTCACTCGATGAAGTAACCAAAGTCTCTTCACCTTCTACAACCGTCAGACCCAACATCTTCAAGCTGTTTTCACAAATGTCCACGACGTTGTTTGATATTGTTTGGTACTTCAGCTTTTTGTCGGTAACAGAAGTGTCGGTTTCATAGTCTGGGTAGTCCTCTACTATCACTGGTACTTCCAGAACAGGAAAAGGAGTGGTAATTTCAAAATCCAGCGGTTCCGGCTCAAGCATCTTGAAGTTCTGCGTGCTGTCGATTTCACCACACTTGGTCAAAAGTTTGGTTGTCTCTAGCGCATCGTTGGTTAAAGTCGTGGGGTAGTACTCCTCTCCTAAAGATGTTAAAAGAATCTCGGAAGACTTCTTACACATTTGTGTGGCTACTTCGCCTTGGTAAGGGTTGGAATCCGCACTGGGGTCATTAACGACTCTTGTGACGATCGCAGTGATGTGACGCGCGTCGTCTTCAGTTACCAAACTTAAGTTTTGGAGACTTTTAACAAGCTCGTTCTTAATCTCCGCTTTTTCGGAAGCTGTTTTCGTATCAATGGCTTCAATAATCGCGTTGGTGGTCTGGATGACTTTGTCTGCGTTCCCTTGAGACACTAAGTTTTGCAGAGATTCCAAAAATGTTGAAACGTTTTTAGTCAGAGGTTTAACAACGACGTTCAGGTGGTGGACATCTTGGAATCCGTCGATATCCGAGATTTTGATGTAGAGGTCGGAGTTTGGGGATAACAGTACGTTAATTTCATTGAGTTTGTGGGTCTTAGTCAAGAAAGTACTTTCTCTGTTTTTGACAGTGAAGACCTCGAAGGTGTACGCAACTCCAGTGTAGTTACAACCGACTGTGAACCTCGTCTCTAAACCTACGCCTTCAGGTGGTTTGACTTGACAACTCTTAATTTTGATTGGTGTTCCGACAGTTAGAAGACAACTAGCTCCACCCTTCCGATTTTTCACTTCAACACTAACGCTGTAGTTTTTTCCATTCTCCAAAGACTTTCCTTTGATGACGAATTTGGCGGTGTTTCTTCCAAACTGGGTCTTGGAGTCGTAGTCAAAATTTCCGTCGACACTCCACTTGTACTCATCATCAACACGACAATTCTCCAAGCATTTGACGCGCAGAAAGGTAAGGTGTTGGCTGTCGGTGAAGGCAGCCGCCGGTGGACAGTTTTTTTCGCAGATGATCTTCAGTACCACCACGTCTGTTAGGATTAAAACAGTTTGTTCTGAAGACGCCCAGGTGGTGGAATCTTGACTCCTGACGCTCAAAGTGAAGAGATATGTAAAGTTGATTTTCGCGTGATTTTGTGGTACTTCAAGGGTAGTTCCTTCGTGTTCTTTGGTACAGAAGCCAGAGTCCTCCCCTTCAAGAAGTTTGCACTTCCATAAGTACGTCAACTTTCCCGTTTTGGTCGGAGGAACATCTCTATCAATCGATTTAGATCCATCCACTACAAACTTATGGTTGGCTTCAACAGTTCTTTTACTACCACCGTCAATCACTGGTATCGGATCAAGTGCTTCCATCTTAAATCCACACTGCGAAGAAACCTTAGTACCAACAAAAAGAGATTATGGTCGTACCGTAGCTTGGATGACATCCACGTCTGCCCCATTTCTTATGAGTATTGGAGTTAGGATAATACCATAGATATCTTTTTTTAAAGAAAAGGGAGCAATGACAAAACTGTTGTTGGTTTCTTCGTCTATGACGGGTTCGTCATGGGACGAATCATAAATACTCCACTTGTAAGTTACCGAGTCAAATGTACAATCAGTTTCGAAGTTTGCAATGAGTTGGTTTGCTTTGATGCGATAGAAAGTGAGGATTTTTTCGGTCCCATCGTCTTCTCTACTGGAAATGACGTTTCGATGGGGGTACAATTTTTGTCACTTACCAGTCTCGTATTTGGAATGCGTCTATGCATGAAGCAGTTGCTAAAAGTTGTCTTTGGAAGAGAAATGTAACGGGAAGAATTAAAAAGAAGATGTTGTAGTTTGACATTGGTTTGACGCTGCTTGTCAGTTTTAGAATATTTCTGGAAATTTTTGAGAAATTCAAAGCATTGTAAAGACTCCGAAGTCACAAGTGATGTCCGACACCAACAATGGAGCCGGTGAAAAAGGACTCCATCACCAAAAAACGAAAAGAAAAAAGTAAAACTCTTCTTTAGCTTACAAACATAACTTTATTTTCCAGGCTGTCTTCCATACCGCTACTTTATAATTTTTCTTTTGGGCATATGTGCCGTTATAGCGTATGGCACTCGTGTCTCGTTCAAACTGTCTTTGCGCCACATGACCATGTATATGGCAATAAACAAAAATCGACACCCTCCAGGTTGCGGCGATCATATACCTCAGAACTTCACTTACATTCCTGTTGGTACTCATTGTTATGAAACCTATTATACTCAAGTTTTAGGTGACCCAAAAAATTTTCAAATGGCCTAGAAAATACTTACCAACATTCTCTGACATTTTCATTTATTCGTACATTTTTGCCCATTTTCCTGCTGGGATAGTCTCCGTGAAGAACGGCGGGAAGACGCTTTTGACCGGATCTTTGCTTACTTTGTGGACTTTCACTGTTTGTACTCCTTCGATTTTGCTTCATGTGACGGATAGTGGGTATTACGTGTTCTTTTATCGTGCGGTAGCTGGAGCGAGCTGTGGAGCTATATTTCCTTGTTTTAACTCACTTTTGAGTAACTGGACACCAGCTCAAGATCGAGGTAAAATGGGGTCGATTATTTACGCCGGGAATTCGTTAGCTACTGGTATAAACCTGCTGGTTGGAAACGCGCTCATTGTGAAGACCAACACTTGGTCTTGTGTCTACTACTTCTATGGTAGTTTTTTGCTGGTATGGCTCATCTTATGGCAGCGCTATGGTTCTTCGTACTACCAACACAACTTCCGAGTTAGTACCAAAGAGCTGAGATTCTTGGATCGGAAAATGAGTAGGATCAAACCGTGACTACCCCAAAAAACGTTAATTTTGTAGATGCTGTCATCACGTTTAGACCAAAGACTATCCCTTGGTGGCAGATGTTGAAGTCGCTCCCATTGTGGGTCTTGACGATCAACGAGTTTAGCCACCAATTTATTTTCAGACTTATCAGTAAAGAACTTCCTAATTATCTGAGAGAATCTCTAGGAATTGAGACTAATCGAGCCTACGTGTTGTCTTCCATCCCCTTCTTGTTGTTGGGGTTCTTCACCATCGTCAACGGCTTTCTCTCTGACTTTATAATAAACAGAGAGTATGTTCATACGACCACAGTCCGCAAAATCTGTACAACTCTCGGTACTATTCTCTAACTTTTAAACAAGCCTTTGAATACGACTTCTAGGTGGTATTGGTCCTTGTATGAACTTCGTGACTGCTTACTACGCTGGGTGTAATGAAAAAACCGCCATCTTCATCCTCTTCTTCGGAATCTGCTTGATGAGCTTCTACTACGCGGGTACTCGAGTCAACACGTTGGATCTTGCTCCAAATTTCAGTGGGTTGGTCATGGGGATCTCAAGCGGAATTGGCTCGCTTTCTGGAGTTTTTACCATGATCATGATCCAAACTTTCAATTTGAGGGTAAGACCATTCAATTAGGGTTGTTACCACGAATTGATTTTTAGAACAACTTGGTTGGATGGAAGAACCTATTCTGGACGTCTCTGGCTCTCCTCGCTGCATCGAATCTTTTATTTTCGTTGTTTGGAACTGGAGAAGTGCAAGAATGGAACCATGTTCCAGATGAAAGAGAAGAACAAGAAGAAACAGAAGAAGAGGTTTTAACTCGACCGAACATTCCGCCCCTACAATTTGCGTATTATGGGCAGCCGAGGGCAGAGCCGCGGGTAGACCCTCGGAACAGTACCCGAATACGGATGGCGAATTAAAGAGAAATTTTGACCAATAATCCCCCAAATCTGATTATTTTAATTAATTAACAATTTTAAATTACAAGAAATAGAATCAAATTTTTGAATTAACCGCCATTAAAATAACTAAGACTCCTTTCATATAATTGGTTGATGGAACAACAGAGAGATCCTATTGGTCCATTCCGTTGACACTTTGGTATGCATAACCAAACTTTTTATGACACACGAGTCAAAGATGTGACGTTTAACCATATTTCGCAATATTATTTTAAACCTTCGTTCATCTATTAAAAAAATCACACAAATGGCAAATTCCCCGGGACCAAGTTCATCAACTATAGACCCCCCCAACGAGGCAGCCCCCCCGAAAAAGAAGAGAACAAGACGTAAACCGAGACATAGAGACAGGAATAGGGTGAGCTCTGCCCCTGATGAAAGCACAGACGCTGAGTTTACCCCCTGGATTCCGAAATTTATGATCCAAGCTGTGACAGAACCGGCAGGGATTTTCTACCGTCAACGGGACAAGGCTGGGGGGCCTATAAATTTGAAGTCTTTCATACAGAGCAGCACACTGCCATGTGTCTTTCAGACTGAAATCTCAAGTGAAACCATCAGCGCTCTGGAAGTGTTGGAGAAATTTAAAAAGTTGAAATTGAATGGGTTGATAGATGGGGGTGGAAAGGGGAGCCCTTGGAAGAAAAAAGGGACTCCTAAAGGGAAGAAGAGGAAGAAGAAGAGGGTTTTGTTCCAGAACTATCTATCCAAGGAGGAAGTTTTGGAGAAGTTGAAGAGTGGAGAGTTTATAAAAGGCTTTGTTAGGATCAATCCTAAGAATAGCAAGGAGGCTTATGTGGGGAATATTGATGTGTCTAAGACTGACTATATAATTGGGTCTGTTATGGACAGAAATCGAGCTCTGGAAGGCGATGAAGTTGTCCTGAAATTTAAGAGCGAGGAGAAGAATTCAAGCGAAGAGAACAAGAAGATTGTGGAAGTCGTTTACATCACCCAAATGGTAAATGAATTGTAAACTAATGCGCATTTTATGTATTCCCGATATCATAATGATAATAACTGATAATAACGATTCCTTTATCTTGTCAGTTTCGTTCTAAAATGCAATCAAAAAACGGGCGGTTTTTCCCTAAATACCCCCCGAAATCCTGGGTGGCTTTCGGGCTAAAAACCGGCGAATTAGTTAAAGGCACCCTTCGTATAGACCCCAATTTTTCCAACATATCTTACGTGGAGCACGCAAACCCCCGAAAACCCGACTATATCATCTCCTCAGTGATCCACAGAAATCGCGCCTTAGAAGGGGATGAAGTTATTTTAACCCTCCTCCACGTAAGAGAGGACAAAAGATTGATCATGCGGGTCGTACACATTGCAAAAAAGGTAAAAACTTCCTCTTCTTGATTAGTTTGTATTGTCTTGTTAGATCCACCCTCGGACAGCGGTTGGGTATCTGGAACCCATGGAACACAACCGGGAATACGCCTTGTTCACCCCCCGCGACAAGAGAATCCCCAAAATGAACATCCCTAAAATCAGCTGGCCGAGTGGGTTCTCTTCCAACCCCCAATTGTACAAAGACATCCTTTTCTTGGCACGAATCTCCGAGTGGAACAACGTTCATTACGCTCTGGGCACCATCACTGAGAATCTCGGTTTGACCGGCGATCTTAAAGTGGAATCTCTGGCGATTTTAAAGGAGTTTTGCCTGGACCCGACACCTTTCGGTAATGACATCAAACAATTCCTTCCGAAAACCACGAATATCCCACAAAAGGAGTTTTCGTACAGGGAAGACTTCCGCAAAAAGTGTGTCTTTACGATAGACCCTTTGACAGCCCGCGATCTCGACGACGCTGTCTCCTGTAAGGAACTCCCAAACGGGAATTTCGAAGTCGGAGTTCACATCTCCGACGCCTCCTTCTTCCTCAAGGAAAAAACCAAGCTAGACGAAATGGTGAAGATGAAAGCGGTCACCATCTACATGACAGATAACGTCTACCACATGCTACCGGTGGATCTGTGCCTCCATTGTTCTCTTCTTCCGGGGCACGATAAGCTCACATTTTCGGTAGTCTGGGAGCTTACCCCTGAAGGAACCATCGTCAATCAACGCATCACGCGAAGTATCATCAATTCTTGCGTCCAATTAGCGTACGAACACGCTCAGATGATGATCGATGAACCCACGAAGAAGTTCGCCGCTGAGGATCTCCCGGAAATTCACCACGACTTCACCCCTGAAGACCTCTCTCGTGTCGTTAACAACCTAGAGAAGATCGCCGTTTGTTTGAGGGAGAAACGATGCCAAAACGGATCGTTGAAGATCGACCAGGTGAAAATCTCCTTTTCTTTGGACCCCTCAACAGGGGAACCGAGTCAATTCTGGATCTACGAGAACAAACCCGCGCATAGACTCATCGAGGAGTTCATGCTTTTAGCCAACATGTCCGTCGCGGAGTTTATCAACACCGCGTTTCCAGATCTGGCGTTTTTGAGGTAAGACCAAGTTTGAAAGGTTTTAATTCTGTTGGTTGCGCAGGATGCACGAGCCCCCCAAGCCGACGATGATGGTGGACCTGCAGAAGAACCTCGAAACTATCGGACTTCACATTGACATTTCTTCGTCAGGAGGCATCCAATCATCTCTCAATAAATACGTTAGTTCCGACTACTTAGGTAATCAACCAATGAGAGTCTTGTTGTATTTTAAGTTTGAGATTGCAGGCCAATCACGTATGGTCGTTTTGAACCACCTCGTGGCGAAACCAATGAAAAGAGCCCGATATTTCTGCGCGGGGGCTCTTGAGAATGAAATTCCATACACCCACTTCGCGCTCAGTATCCCGATTTATACCCACTTCACGTCTCCGATTCGTCGCTACGCTGATATTATGGTCCATCGGCTGTTGGCTGCAGGTCTTCAGTACTGTGATAAACCCAAGTGGAACGCCGAAGAAGTCGCTTTTATAGCCGAGACGTGCAACCGACAGAAATACAACTCGAAAAGAGCTTCTGAAGCGAGCTCGGATCTCTACTTGGCTCATTTCATTGAGAAAAACCAGCCGTTTATACAAGACGCCGTGGTCGTGGATACTAAAGAAAGGTCCATCGATGCTATCGTCCTTAGTACCGGGAGCGTCGTCAGACTCTACACCAACGTAAGGTCCAACGATCACCACATCTTCTTATTATAGTTACTTTTCAGAATTTCGGCAAAGACGTCAAGAGCGATGTTGAGGAAATCAAAATACAAAGAGACGAAGGTGAAGACAACACGAAGAAGATGTGGAAGATCCGAGTGACGTTCCCGAGGAATCAAACGCAAAGCGAAGTTTCCATAGTTCTCGAGATTTTTACTCTTGTTAAAGTTGCACTGACTCGGAAGCCGAAGAGCAACAAGTTAGAGGCTACTTTGGTTAGGCCTCTGCAGCAAATCAGTCTTTTGTGATCATTCTAGTGCTCAAAATTTTGTAATGCGTGATTTGTATATAAAATATGCAATGCGGTTTTATAAAGATGCGAATAGGCATGGACAAGATTCATATAAATAAAAATATACACCGACAAGTTTTGTTGTTATTTTACGCGTCACGTGAAGCGAAATCAAACGTTCCATTGGAGAATGCTTATGAAAATTCGACACGATTGGTGGACAAAAGTCACGTGATCTAGATATGATCAGTAGTACCCTGATTTTCATCTCCTCTAACTATTTGGAGAAGAGTTATCATAACTGAAGAATTTTACACCGCGCTACAGTAACAAAATTTGCCGTACTTACGACTTTTAACATGCTTATTAATCGTGTTGAATTGCAAACTTCTAAAGCCAAAGAGGCACTCTTTAGAAATTTAACATATACTTAAAGATCCACCCTTTCCTAACAACAAAATGAAGAATGTAATTGAAATCGGATTAAAACCAAAAAACGAATTCACGCGATTGGCTGGCATTCTCTTTATCAAAGTTTTTAAAGTAAAAAACTCACCCGATCAACCAATTCCACCGTAACTTATCATTCATTGGCTAGATGGCCAAAACTGTTGTTTATTGGATCGTTTTCTTAGCTAATTAAATCATGCACAAAAAGTGTCATTTATTCAAAATTTCTAAAATTTGAGTCTTCGTTTTATGATTTTGAAATTTGGTAGAGTAAATACACCATTCAAAAATAGTAACTTCTCCAAATTTCGTAGTTGTAGCCATAAAATTACTAAAATTACAAATTTTACTGAAAGATCTTGGAAATTTTTGCTTGGACTTGAAATAAACACTTCTAAAATTTGGGTTTTTTGCTGTACAATTTTGCAGTTTAGTAGAGCTAAACGACTTAAAAATAGTAACTTCCTCTAAAATTACCAAAATCACAAATTTGACTGGAGTCTGGGATACTTGGACTTGAAAATAAACATTTCTAAAATTTGAGTTTTTTACTCTACAATTTTGCAATTTAGTAGAATTAATAAACGACTTAAAGATAGTAATTTTCTCAAATTTCGTAGCTATATCTCTAAAATTACGAAAATTATAAATTTTGCAGAAAGACGTTGTAAATTTTTGCTTGGCTTCAAAATAACCATTTCTAAAATTTGAGTTTTTTGCTGTACAATTTTGCAATTTAGTAGAATTAATAAACGACTCAAAGATAGTAATTTTCCTAAATTTCATAGCTGTATCCCTAAAATTACCAAAATTACAAATTTTACTGAAAGACGCTGAAAATTTTTGCTTAGTCTTTAAAATATACATTTCTAAAATTTAAATTTTTTGCTGTACAATTTTACAATTTAGTAGAGTTAATAAACAACTCAAAAATAGTAACTTGCCCAAATTTCTTAGTTGTAGCTCTAAAATTACCAACATTATAATTTTTACTGTAGGACATTGAAAATTTTTGCTTATGACTTCTAAAATTTGAGTTTTTTGCTCCATAATTTTGCAATTTGGTAGAGTAATACAAGACCCAAAAATAGTAACTTCCTAAAATTTCGTAGCTGCAGCTGTAAAAATACTAAAATTACAAATTTTACTGAAAGGTGTAAGGAATTTTTGCTTGAACTTCAAAGAGAACATTTTTAAAATTTGAGTTTTTTCGTTCTTACATTTTTCGAAATTCAAAATTAAAAAAATCCTACTCAAACATATTGTATCTCATTTTACGCAGAATTTCACGTAGATCCAAATCTTCTCGTAGTTTAGAACTGGGCATAGCACCATGTTTTAGAAGAAAGAGAGAAAACTAGATTTTTATTTTCTTTGATGATGCAACTCCTAAAATCAATACTCCAACCTTGAACTACTTCAACTAAATTTAATTAAATATGTAACGCACCGCCTCCTAGATAAAGATAGACTTTTGTCTATCCGGGTTCGCGCGTTCCAATTATTTTGTCACTTGACGGTGCATTTTAAGGTCACTAGATAAAAATTAATGGCTTTTATAAAAAACAAATTTTTATCTATGACCACACGCGAAACCGGTGACTTTTGTTAATAGGAGGTATTGATATAACCGCTACCACTCAGTTCCAAGCATGTCGAAGCAACACGTGTAAGTCACCCCTATCACTATAAATTTAATTTGGATTTGTAGCCGACTGAGGGATGCTACCCCTACTGTGATGTCAATGTCTGGTTGCGTTCATGCGAAGAAGAAATCAAAGAACCCCTCGAAGGTACCCTCCGCGGTATCATCCCCATATGGATAAAAGGTTCTTTGTTGCGAAACGGACCTGGGAGCATCAAAGTTGGAAATGACTTCTTCGAGCATTTATTCGACAGCTCTTCATTGTTGCACCGGTAAAATTACCAGAAATTCCTCCAGTACGAATTAATTGAACTTGAAGGTTTTGCATCGGAGAGGGAAAAGTAACTTACCAGTGCAGGTTCCTCCAATCCGAAGTCTGGAAACGCAACCGAGCAGCCAATAGAATCGTTCTTACGGAGTTTGGGACGAAAGCTGTGCCGGATCCTTGCAGGACGATCTTCCAGAGAGTGGCGGCGGTTTTTAATCCGAAGATGGAAGATATTTCGGATAATTCCATGATTTCGGTTTATCCTTTCGGGGATGAAGTTTACGCGTTTGGGGAAATCCCAGTGATCCATAGGGTGGATCATGAAAGTTTGGAGACGGAAGAGCGCGTGGATGTCAGCGAATTTGTTTCGATAGTTCACCACACTTCGCATCCGCATGTTATGGCCGATGGTGCTGGTTTTACAAATTTTTAATTCCTTTTCAAAGTTTTTTTAAAGGTTCGGTGTACAATATGGCGATGACGCTGTATCCTTCAGGACCTCACCACACCATCGTGAAGTTTCCGCCAAAGAAAAGAGGTATAAATAAAACGAGTTGATGAGACGAACAGAAAGTGTTACAATTTTTTCTTTGTGTTGAGGTTGTGGTTCGACCAGCAACATGTTCAAAGAAGCCAAAATCACCGCAGGGATCCCTGCAAGATGGACCTTCCATCCTTCATACATGCACACATTTGGTAAGCCGCAAAAGAAGCTAAATCTCTGACTGCACCATCTTCAGGCATCACCGACAACTTCTTCGTTATCGTGGAACAACCTTTGAGCATCTCCGTGGGCGGCATGATAACCAGCAAACTAAAGAACGACCCATTGGCAGGATGTTTCCGGTGGTACGAACACGAGAAGACCCAAATCAATCTGATCAGCAGAAAAACCGGAAGTTTATTTTTAAAATTCTACGCGTCCGCTTTTTTTTATTTACACATAATCAATCAGTATGAGGTGGGTGATTTTGTGATCCTCGACATCTGCACGTATCGAGATCCTGGAATGTTGGAGTGCATGTATATTAAGGCCATGAAGGTAGTTGGTTCTTTTGGTCAAACCTCTGACCGTTTTTCTCTTCCAGAACATGCAAGAAAACGAAAATTACGCCGAAATGTTTCGGTCAAAACCTCTCAGATTTGTGCTTCCCTTAAAACCTGATAAGTCCAAGTCGAATTTAGTTTCTCTGGAAAACACTAGAGCCGAAGCGTATTTTTTGAACAACGAAGAAATCTTCGTGAAGCCTGAGAAACTGTCTGATTTAGGTTGCGAGACTCCTAGAATCAACTATGAGAGATATTTAGGGAAAAAATATCGATATTTCTACGCCATCAGCGCCGACGTGGACGCACCAAATCCTGGTACCATCATCAAAGTCGACACCTTCTCCAAGACCTCAAAAACTTGGAGCGAAGACAACTGTTATCCGAGCGAACCGATTTTTGTTCCTTGCCCCAACAGCCAGTTTGAAGACGATGGTGTGGTCATTGCCTCCATGGTTTGGGGTCGTGGCGACACCAACAGAGTCGGGGTAATCATCCTCGATGCTGTTAGTTTCAAAGAGCTTGGAAGGGCGGAGTTTAACACTCCTGGACCGGTCCCCAAGTGTCTTCACGGCTGGTTTTTGAAAAAATAATTTTTTTTTTAATTCTGTTTTTTGTTCTAAAATTCTGCAATTTTCTAAACTGTCACTGCTAACAAAGTCTACATGATTTATTCCTTTATGATTAAAGCCACCAAAGTTAAAGAATTTATTACAAAATTCTTTAAAAACTTATTCAAATAAAAATTTCTAAAAATTTTTTTTTGTTCTAAAATCTTGAAATTCTGTAAAGTTTACAGAACTGTCACATCTAATACAATCTTCAAGTTTCATGGCTTTATCATTGAAGGTATGAAAATCAATTAATTTATTACAAAATGCTGAAAAATTTTAGATTTTATTCAAATAAAAATTTCTAATTTTTGTGTCTATTGTTCAAAAGTGCTGTAATTTTGTACACTTAATAAATTTGTTTCTACGAATAAAGTTTCCAAGTTTTATTGCTTTATCATTGAAGCTTCGAAAATTAACGAATTTATTACAAAATGCTGAAAAATTTTAGATTTCATTCAAATAAAAATGTCTAACAAATGTGTTTTTTGCTCTAAAATTTTGAAATTTTGTACAGTTAATAGAACTGTCACAGCTAATACAATTTTTAAGTTTTATTGTTTTATCATTGAAGGTACGCAAATTAAGAAATTTATTACAAAAAGCTGAACAATTTTAGATTTTATTCAAATTCAAATTTCTAAATTTTGTGTTTTTGTTTTAAAACTTTGCAATTTTGTACACTTAATAAAACTGTCCCAACTAATAGGCTTCAAGTTTCATTGCCTTATCATTGAAGGTACGAAAATTAAAGCGTTTATTACGGATGAACCGCGAAAAATCAAGTCACCTTCCAAATTGACAAAAAAAAGTGAATTTTGAACGTTTGAATCAAAAATTAACATAAAAGCAAAGTTTCTAAAATTTTAATGGAAAATCAAGTTACATTCGAAATTGACAAAAAAATGAATTTTTAACGTTTTAAAAGGAAAATTAACAAAAAAGCGAAATTTCTAAAATTTTAAGAAAAAATCAAGTCGTCTTCCAAATTGACAAAAAAAGTGAATTTTGAACGTTGCAAAATAAAATTAACAAAAAACGATATTTCTAAAATTTTAATGGAAAATTAAGTCACCGTCGAAATGACAAAAAAAGTGAATTTTAAACGTTTCAATCTGAAATTACTAAAAAAACGAAATTACAAAAAAAACAAAATTTTTAAAATTTTAAGGTTAAATCTACAAAACCACCAGTTTTTATCAAAAACATATGAAATCTGCACAAAATCAGCAAATTTTTAGAGAAATCCGCATATTTTGATGCTAAACGACGATTTCTCGCTGATTCTCGCCATTTTCTGGCTTGAATTTGCGAAGAAGAGCTCGAAATCTACAAAACGACCAATTTGTATAAAAATTCAACGGCTGAATCGCGAAAAATCAAGTCACATTCCAAGTTTACAAAAAAGGTAAATTTTGAACGTTTTAATATGAAATTAACAAGTTTCTTAATTTTTAAGAAAAAAAATAAAGTCACCTCCCTTGACAATAAAGGTGAATTTTGAACGTTCAATCTGAAATTAACAAAAAATTTCTAAAGTTTTAAGAAACAATTGCTGAAAAATGTTAGATCTGATTCAAATAAAAACTTTTTGTTATAAAATTCTGCAATTTTGTACATTCAATAAAACTACCACAACTAATAAAGTTTCCAAGTTTGATTGCTTTATCATTGAAGGTACAAAAATTAAGGAATTAACTACAAAATACTGGAGAATTTTAAATCTTACTAACTAAAAATTTCTAAATTTTGTGTTTTTTGTTCTAAAATTCTGTTATTTTGTACACTTTATAAATCTGTCCCATCGAAAAAGTTTCCAAGTTACATTGCTCTATTATTGAAGGTACGAAAATTAAGGAATTTATTACAAAATACTGAAAATTTTTATATTTTATCCAACTAAAAATTACTACATTTTGTGTTTTTTGTTCTAAAATTTTACAATTTTTTTAAACTTAACAGAACTGTTACAGCTAATAAAATCTTTAAATTTCATTCATTTATCATTGAAGTTACGATAGATAAAAAATTTATTTGCAAAAAATGCCAGTTATTTTTGACGTTCTGTTCTGTTCTGTTAGGACGAGCAAAGTTGACCAGTCCTATCGTCAAATGCCTCCACGGCCAATTTAAAAAAAAAAATAAAACCGAATTGAACGAAAGGAATCTATTCATGGTGAAACAAACCCCGCCAGATGTCGGTCGCCGCCTCCACAGCCTCCGCCGCCCATTTCCATTCTCATTCCTCCAGAATAATCCTTCCCGCTTCTTCCCACATAAATCAAGTTTAATTCCCGAGCATTTCGCCTGTCTCCTTAAAAACATGCAACAAAACACTTAATTCAACAATTTCCTGGCAATTCCTGCACACGAACCTCTGCGCATGGCTTTCCTGCAACCGTTAGCCGGGGAAACTGAAAATTCAGTTCGCGTTTACAGGTCTGGAGCACAAGGCCTGCGATCTCGCCGAAAAAACGCGACTTTCTCAATCATGAATATAAGTGACAGTGAATGAACGTGGCCCCAAACTCGAGGAAGGTAAGAACAGAAAAAACGGCATATTCCTGCGGTAATTGGGTTCAATTGAAAGGTTACGAGAACAGCACATCAACAGATGGTTTTAATTGAGCGAGAAAAGACAGCTTGGCTTTAATTATCGGGTTTCTTTACTTTTATCGTCGCTTGATATCCACGATTTGTTTGCAGGTGGTGCGATTAATGTCAAGAGTTAATAAAATTTCTCATTAATTTTGTATCGATTAGCGCTGTTTTGAAATCAAAGTTGTTTTTCTATGCGTACAAAATAGTGAGGATTTGTAACGACAGCTATTACTACGAGGAAGTTGTGGTTTTATTGTGACGAAAACAGGAAATGGCTATGATGGATATCAATAGTTTTATAGGACTTTCAGGAGCTTTTTCACGTTGTGACAGCTGTCGTAAATCCTTTTTGTCCTTTAATATTTAAAGCAAGTAAACATAACTGTAGGCACGTGTACACAATACATTGGAAGTAGACTCGGTAACCAATTTTCTTTTCATCTGATATCGATTGATTTATTGTTTTTATATTGTGTGTAATTTTGCTGTCGGTTGTGTTTCATTTTGAGAGAAATCAAATTAAATGAAAGTTTTTGTTGGATTGGATTCGGCGCATCCACCAAAGTGAAAAAACATTTTTCAACTCAAAGAAATGAGAGCTGCTCGATTGAACTTTTTGATTCTAATTGTAGTATGTAGTAACTTTATAGTTTTTTTTTCAATCGTCGAGGAATTGTATTCGTTTAGTTCTCCAAATGCTTCAAACTTGCGAGAGGTGATGTATTGGATTTTCAAATTAAGACAGAAATGGAACGTTAACGAGAAATTCAAATATCTTTCGTTTTGAAAAAAATTTAAAATTCCTAAACTAAAAATTTTCAGAATTTTTTTAATTAAATTTTTTTAACTTTTGTGGTCCCACTGTGAAACTTGGAGATTTTATTAACTCTAACAGTTCTGTTAGAATTTTAGGACAAAAAACAGAAATTTTAAAAATTTTTATTTGATAAAAAAATCTAAATTTTTAACATTTTGTAATAAATTCCTTAATTTTCGTTTTTTCAATGAGAAAGTAATTAAACTTGGACACTTCATTAGTTGTGACAGTTTTATTAAATATACAAAATTACAGAATTTTAGAACAGAAAACACAAATTTCAGAATCTACATGATTTTAGGCATTTTGTTAAAAATTTATAATTTTCGTATTTTTAATGATAAAGGAATGAAACTTGGAGATTGTATTAGCTGAGGCAGTTCTGTAAAGTGTTCAAAATTGTAAAACTTTAGAACAAAGAACAGAAATTTTAGAAATTTTTATTTGAATAAGATCTAATTTTTTTAAAACATTTCGTAAAAAAATCCTAATTTTCGTATTTTCAATGATAAAGCAATGAAACTTGGAGATTGTATTAGTTGGAACGGTTCTGTTGAGTGTACAAAATTGAAGAAATTTAGAACAAAAAACAGAAATTTTAGAAATTTTGATTTGAATATAAGATCTAAATTTTTTAAGTTTTGTAAAAAGTTTTTAATTTTCGTATCTATAATGAAAAGCAATGAATTTTGAAGATAATGTTAGTTGTGACAACTTTGTAAACTGTTCAAAATTACAGAATTTTAGAACAAAAAACACAAATTTCGGAATCTACATGATTTTAGGCATTTTGTAAAAAAATCATAATTTTCGTATTTTCAATGATAAAGCATTGAAACTTAGAGATTGTATTAGCTGGAACGGTTCTGTTGAGTGTACAAAATTGAAGAAATTTAGAACAAAAAACACAAATTTTAAAAATTTGTATTTAAATAATATCTATTTTTTTAAGCATTTTGTAAAAAAACTTCCGTAACTTCTTTAATAATGCAATGAAACTTGAAAATTTTATCAAATGTAATTATTTTATTAAGTGTACAAAATTACAGAATTTTGGAGCAGAAAACACAAATTTTAGAAATTTTTGTTTGATTAAATCTACATTTTTTTAAGCAATTCGTAAAAAATTTCTAATTTTCGTACTTTCAATGATAAAGCAATGAAACTTTGTTGACTGTATTAGCTGCAACAGTTCTATTAAGTGTACAAAATTGTAAAAATTTAGAACAAAAAACAAAATTTAAAAAAATTGTATTTGAAGAAGATCTAAATTTTTTAAAGCATTTCGTAAAAAAATCCTAATTTTCGTATTTTCAATGATAAAGCAATGAAATTTGGAGATTGTATTTCCTAGACCAGTTGTGTAGAGTGTACAAAATTGTAGAAGTTTAGAACAAAAAACACAAATTTTAGGAATTTTTGTTTTAACAAGATCTACTTCTAATTTTTTTCAAGCATTTCCTAAAAAATTCCAACTTTCCGTATTTTCAATAAAACTTGAAAATTGTTTTAGGTGGGACAATTCTAAAAAGTGTACAAAAGTGCAGAATTTTATAACAAAAAACACAAATTTTAGAAATTTTTATTTGAATAAGATATAATTGTTTTAGGCATTTTGTAATAAATTCTTTAACTTTAGTGGCGTCAGTTATAAAGGAGTTAAAGTTGAAGACCTTGTTAGCTGAAATGGTTTTGTAAAGTGTATTAAATTGCAGAATAATAGTACAAAAAACACAAATTTTAGAGATTTTTATTTGAATAAGATCTAAAATTTTTGTTGTAATAAATTCCTTCATTTTCGTACCTTTAATAATAAAGCAATGAAACTTGAAGACTTTATTCGTTAGGACAGATTTATTAAGTGTACAAAATTACAGAATTTTAGAACAAAAAACACAGAATTTTTATTTAAACAAGATCTAAAATATTTCAGTATGATTTAAGCATTTTGTAATGAATTGCCTAATTATCGAACCTTTAATGATAAAGGTTGAAACTTGCAGACTTTATTAGTTGTGACGGTTCTGTTAAGTGGGGTAAATAATTATAGAATTTTAGGACAGAAAACAGAATTTTAGATTTTTCTTAGTTTTATTTGTCTACAGAAATCGAGACAATTTAACAAACTTGAAATTTCTAATGAATGCAAAAGTATTTTAATAAAAAATATACGAAAAGTATTAACAAATTTTTTCACTAGGTAAAGAAATTGAATATTTAATTGGAAATTATCAATAAACTTGACCTGAATCCTTCCTGCTCAGTTTCTATCAAAGTTTTAGCATAAAACTCCCTTGAATGAACATGACCTCAATTATAAAAAATCCCCAGGCGCCCCCATCGTCGACATTCCAGGCACTATCTCAACATGAAAAGAATTTATCATTTCTGATTCACCCACATATCCCCTTTAGGCATTCTGTAATTAAACAAAATTCTTTAATGCATGATATATGAGTTTCACACTTCCATAGTGAAGTTCCGGTCTAAAGGAATTTCTAATTTTCCTCACTAAAAGCTCTATTCAGGTGGGAAATCCGCGGTGACTAAAATTCTGGTAATATTTCCGTAGATGTTAACGTCAAAAATCCATTGAAGACTTATCATATTAGAACATCGATCCGATACGTGTCTGATCATATATTGCTGCGCAATACTTCCACCACAAAAGAGTACTTTTCGATAAGGACGTGCCTGTCAGACGTCAAATTTGTTTGCTGGGAGCTTTATTGGAGTTCTGCCTCTTGATTGGTGCTTAAGGTGGCCTTAATGATGCTCGCAAAAATGATGACGCCATTTTTTTCACATTAGAAAGAATTTTGACTAAATTGACCCAATATTTACCTTTTTTCCCTTCTCATTTCGGGCGTTATTATCACAGCCCCCAACATCGGCTTTGTTCCGGGATGATCTGGATGAGTTAAATGGAGGGAATGAAAAGCAAACAAGAAATCCTCTTCAAGCCTGAATTCGATTATTTCTTTCCGCGAGCGTGATAGTCCGGGAAGTGGATTTTTAACGTCACTTACGTTTCCGGCGTGAACGCAAAATTATTATTTCAGAAAAGTATGAGGTGAGATTCGTCGACAGTCACGTCTCTGAGAAATGGGGGTTGAAAACGCGCGGAATGTAGAGCAGGAGGGAAAATTATTGACTATTTTTAAATCTCGCCCGGCGCCTCCACCATTTCCTTAAATTAAACTAATTCTCCAATCATTTTAATTACTTTCGCATCAATAAAACTGCCATCACCGTAATTACGATCAACTGCATCCGCCATAATTTGAAGCCAATGAATATTCTGTTATAATTGCAACTGCAATTAAATTCCGAGTTCGACGGCGCAATTTCTCCAACAAAAAACGATTGGGGACGTGACAGTTACATTTCATTTGCGTCAACACTGCTCGGGAAAAACGCCCTGGAAAAATATTTTCTCGTGTCGGAAGAGCCGGGAGCGAAATGTATTTCTTTGTGGAAAAACCAATCAGCTCCCGAAAGAAAATAATCAGAAATGAGGTCTTTCTAATGCGGGATGCGGAAAATGTAAAAATAATAACATTGAAGAGGCAGAGCTAAAAGAGTGCTTGTCGCGTGACCGCGAAAGGAATAAACAGCTTTTTATTGGTCACTAAACATGATAGTTGACCTGGCGCATCCACCATTTTTAATTTACATTTTATGCCGACTAGATAAAAGAGCGCTGTAATGTTTTGTTGTGCTTTTAAAATTGTGCGCAAACTTTTAGTTGGATTATCCAGATTCTGTAATTTTCTAATCTCTAGATTCCTGGATTTTCTAGATTTATTCACATCCTGCGGATTTCAAGCTCCGGAATTTTCTCATCCTTCAGTTCCCGTGGAACACTTTAAGCTCCTCAGATCCTTCGCACGTTTCTTAGATTTTTCAAGCCATTCTTGATATTTTAAGAGACGACTTTCTGATTCTCGAGATTCTGAATTTTAGTTGTCAAACATCGAAGATTCGATCTTCTTTATTTTCAGATTCTTCTTATTCTTTAAGTTTTTCTAATTTTTCTGTTTTTTTTTGTATTCTACGAATTATTAATTTTATTTCGGATTTTTTTGGATTGTTTTTGTATTTACGAACTTACTTTTGTTTCGATTTTATTTCTAGAAATAAATTCGACAGATAACAGAAAACAAATCTTAAAAAAGAAATGAATGAAGACAATAAAAAAATTAAAGAAATAGAAGGTAGAAAAATTCAATGGAGTTCGAAAAACCAACCAAAAGCGGAAAAAGGACTCAAAATACCGACAACAAAAAGAAACAACAAGAAAGAAGAAAAAATAAGAAGCGAAGTCCGCAAAATTTAAGTTGGATTATCCAGATTCTGTGATTTTTTAGCCTTTAGATTTCTCTGGATTTTCTGAATAATTTGGATCCTTTTTATTTATTATTTATTCTCGAGAGTATGAACTTTAATTTTCAAATATCGGTGATTTATCTTCAACTTTATGTTTTTAATATTCGTCCAGTTTAGCCAATTCCTCAGGTTTTTTGTATTCTGCAGCTTATCTATTTTATTTTTTACTTCTTTTGGATTTCTCCGTCTTTACAAACTTACTTTTCGATTATGTGCACGTTCAAGTTCAACAACCAACCAAAAGCAGGATTCAAAACCCAGAAAACAAATAAAATAATTTTTGAAACTCATTAAAAACTACAACAAAGAAGAAAGACTAAGAAGTAAAGTGCGTTATTTTTTAGTTGGATTATACAGATTCTGTAACTTTTTAATTTTTAGACTCCTAAATTTTCTGGACAATTTAAATCCTATTTATTCCCATTCTGCGGATTTCAGGCTTCAAATTTTTTCCACCCTTCAGTTTCCTTTAGCTTTTACATTTTTCAAGTCATTCCAGATATTTTAAGACACGACATTCTGATTCATTAGAGTCTGAACTTTAATTTTTAAACATCGGAAATTTATCATCAGATTTAGATTTTTCATATTCTTCAACTTCTGCCAATTTTTCAGGTTTTTCGTATTCTTTAAATTATTATTATTTATTTTATTTCGAAATTGTTTTGGATTTTTCCGTATTTACTAACTTACTTTTCGCTTCGATTTCATTTATGGAAATAGATACTAAAGTAAACAGAATACAAATCTGAAAAAAAAAATGAAAAAAAAGGACGAAAAATAAAAGGAAAAAATTATCTGCAGTTGCAAAAACCAACAAAAAGCGGAAAATAAACTCAAAATACAGAAAACAAGTAAACATGATTTTTGGAATGCGAAAGAAAACAACAATTCTGTGATTTTCTAATCCTCAGATTCCTGGCTTTTCTGAATAATTTAGAATCTTTTTATTTACATTCTGCGGATTTCAGGCTCCGAAATTGTCTCATTCTTCAGATTCCGCGAAACACTAAAAACCCTCAGATATATTTTACATGTTTCTTAGATCTTTTAAGTCATTTCAGACATTTTAAAAAACGTTCTGATTTTTTAAATTTTATTTCGGAATTTATTTGGATTTTTCCGTATTTGCTTACTTATTTTTCGTTTCGATATCATTTATGGAAATTAATACGAAAGTTAACGAAGACAAATCTGAAAAAGAAAATGAAAGAAAAACGACCCTCATTCCAAAAAAACAACCAAAAAAAGCAGAAAAAGGACTTAAAACACAGAAAACAAGTAAGTAAAAATGATTTTTGGAATTCAAAAAAACATCAAGAATAAAGAAAGAATAAGAAGCAAATGTGATAAAGTTTTTAAATCTTCAAATAGGAAAAACAAGAAGGAAATAAGGTTTCAAATAATTACACAAATGGTGGAGGCGCCGACTATTACCAATAAAACTCCTATTTGAGTCTCTAGTATCAGCTATTAAAGAGCTTAATTTGAGTAATGCAACACCACTTGCTATTTTTGCTTGATTAATGACGACAACCCGAGAAATCCAGTAATTCCCTCCCACGGCAACGATCACTGATACCAACCGAACCGACATAAATTCGCATAATTAATAAACATCACCGACACAGACAAATCTCTCTATCCCCGCATTGCGTCATTTCACCGAAAAAGTGCGTCTCCATCTTTATCGTATTCTTCAAAGTGCAATAAGCTCAACTTCAATTAACTTTTCTCCCGTTCCAACAGCTCGTTGAAAGCGATTAATCTCGGCGAAATGAACATTTTAATTCTACCTTGAAAAACTGTCTCGCGTTTATATCAAACAACAAGGTGCATGTAATTAAAGAGGTGATCCAAGAGGAGAGAACAAACAAAAACTTTGAGATCCTGCGGGACCCAACCCTTAAAGTTTGAAACGTGTCTATCATCTCTGAGGAAAAATCCCACAGGAGCGAGGCGAAGCTTCTGGAATTGAGAAAGTCGAATTGGAGGATTGTTTATGGGTAATGTAGTTTGGGAAAAACGGGAGTAAATAATTCAAGTCATTTAAATTTGGCCCGGAATGGAGTTATAAATATAAATCTGATTTTACAGCAGCTTGAGGTGTCGACGGCGGTTAAACAATACGACTTTTTTATTCGCTGGTAAAAAATTCCCTCAGGATTTTAAAATCAAACCAGACTTGGCGAGTCGCCCGGATTTACGCCCTTGTTGACAAACTCGTGTCAAAATTTCGAAAATTCCAGGGGTAATCCGTTAATTAGAGATTTCTGTTGTCAGACTTCCCACGGCGTGTTTACACGTCTCTCTCAAAGAGAATATCTCTCTATTATTACATCGTTAATTGTTCTGTCAGTTTCATACTTGGCGTAAACGCAGATAATTCGCGTGAATTGGGAATTGGAAATCGCTTAAGCAACTCTTCAATGACAGCTCGTTAACTTGGAAAAAGTATACCAGATCCGGCTCTACCCATTCGTGTCAACAGCGTCGCGAAACTCGATCCTGCTGTTTGCCCAGTCTCGTTTTATTTGCATTCGAGCATTTGCATTCAACCGAAAAACATCCGGGGGGCTCTAACTGTTCATTAGAACGCAGCTCACTGTCTTATTGATGTAGAAAATTGAGTCGCCACCGTTTTTTTATCAATTTTAATTCGCCTGTGGTAGTTTTCCGGGAATCCTCCGGGCCAGTAGTCCCGGAGCTCGCTTCCCTCCTCCCCTTGCCGCCGGCCGTGGGCGGGAGACATCGATTCCACGTTGTGTACCTACAGCGGCACTCAACAAGTGGTGCCAACATTGTTGCTTTCACGTCAATTAAGATTTGATTATAAAAGCAATGATGGAAGATTGACGTGCAATTAAATTAGGTTTTGACTGTTTGCTACTGCTGGAAGCCTGAAAAATGTTCATCAAGCACTTTGTTCTTTTATTGGGTTTCCGCGGCACAAAGTGCTTTGTTGACGGACTTTATGTAGTCAGCTAATTAAATTTTGATTTGAATGTAACCGCGGAGTCATTTTTTCGTGGCTTTGACAATCAATAATATTTAAATTGCATGGCAGAGAAAGAATTTCGTTTCCACGGTGCCCCCACAACACCAGCTTAGCTAAAATTCATCACAAACGTGCTCTGAATTTTAATGTTGTCCATAAAAAAGTTGCAGCGCCCGTTTTTTGAGCACACGAGTCTGAATTTAATTCGAATTAATTTTTCTCGGACCGGAACATTTCATAAAAGTGGTCGCGCTGAAAGAAGGATCAAAGGTTTTCCCCATATATCATAAGCAGCTTTTAGGCAAAATCAAGCTTTTAAATGTATACACATGTGCTTTCATTCACGAGGCTTGTTAATTAAAAATGAATTGGCAGCAGCGCGTAGAGATCGGCTTTAAATGAATAAAGAAATATTTGGAGATTAACAAGAACTTGAAGCAACAATAATTAAGATCCGCCCACAATAACGCTAACTTTAATTTAAAATAATTTATTTGCAGTAATCTGAATTTTAATATAATTAAAATTGGTGGATGCGCCGGGCTAAAATTATAATAACTTCGAGTTTATTAAATTTTATAAGTAAAACTAATACAACACAGAGATCTGAATGCCGGTTTATTAACTGACTTCGAATCTCGGCAAACTATTTAATTTAAGCTTATTTTGTGCATAATTTCACGTGAAAGCTCAAATTCTACCTGCATCAGCAGAAACCTGAGAGAGTTGCATCAAAACAGCTCAAATTTTATTATTTCCGGTGCTCAAATTTCAGAAACTAGAGCAGAGATTGAAAATCGTAAAAGGAATCGGATTTCGGAGGTCTTAAGTAAATGCAGAAAATTCAGTTTTTGTTTGGCGTGGTTTTAGGCATTGTTGGGCGCAATTTGGTGTTTATTTAGTATTTTATAATACAATTTTGCATGCAACCACTGAAAGTTTAGTTAGTTGAAATCAATATTGCGGAAAGTTGCATTTTACAATCGAAGCAGCTGGAATTGGAATTTCTGGGTCTTTCGCACATTATATCCGGAGCGGGAGCAAATTTCGAGAAGTAAACTAGGATGAATTTTCAAAATATTAAACATTGAAAATCCACTCAAAATAATAATTTATAATTCTAAGGTAGAATTGCTTCCTGATTCTTATTCTGAAGCCCGTTTTGCTTCAATAGATCAGGACTTAAAAATATTTGTAAAATAAGTTTTTTTTGAGTACCCCTTGTTCATTTTAATGATTTTTCAGATTTGCTTAACAATTTGTTAAATTATGAAACTCTACAATAAATCATTAAAAAAGGAAATTAAATACGCTTTCCAATGAAATAGTTTTTGTCAAGATATTTGAGAAAAACTGATAAACATTTTAAAAAACGAAAGACTTTTTGACACTTTTTGCAAGAAACTTTTAAATTGGTAGGTACACTAATTTTTTATTGTAAAATGTCACTCTATAGTTTGAGATTTTTGCTTTCTAACGCGGTGTTAACCACGTTATTATCTCTTGTCCTTAAGAAGTTACGTAAGAAAGAATATGGACTAATTTAATATGGACAAAAAGAAAATTTCTAAAAATTCTGTGTGTGTCTCTAAAATTTTGAAATTTTGCACAGTTAATAAACATGTCAAAAGTAGTGAAACCTCCAAATTTTATTAATTTAGGGCAAAAACTTCTGAACTTACGATATTTAATAGAAACTTGTGGATATTTTTGGTAGTCTTCAAAATTAAAATTTTTAAAAATTCTATGCAAGGCTTTAAAATTTTGGAATTTATACAGTTGATAAATAAGCGCAAAGTAATAAAATTTTCAATTTTTTTTAATTTAGGGTAAAAATTTCCAAACGGTATTTAATATAAATCGATAAATACTTTTGGTTTGTCTTCAAAATAAAAATTTCTAAAAATTCTTTGTATGGCTATAAAATTTTGAAATTTTTTACAATTCAACAAGTCAAAAATACCAAAATGTCCAAATTTCACTGTTTGCAAAAACTGCCAAACTTACGGTATTTAATACAAACTGGTGCACATTTTTGGTTTGTTTTCAAAATAAACATTTTTAAAAAAATTGTGTGTGGCAATAAAATTTTGCACAGTTGATAAACAAATTGAAAAAAATCCAAACTTCCAAATTTTACTGTTTTAAGACAAAAACTTTCTAACTTACAGTGTTTAATAGAAACTGGTGTACATTTTGGGTTTGTTTTCAAAATAAAAATTTTTAAAAAATTTGTGTAGGGCTATAAAATTTTGGAATTTTGCACAGTTGATAAACAAATTAAAAGTGGTTAAACCTCCAAATTTTACTGTTTTAAGACCAAAACTGTCAAATTTACAGAATTTAATAGAAACTGATGAACATTATTGATTCGTCTTCAAAAGAAAAATTTCTAAAAATTCTGTTCTTTGCTCTAAAATTTTGGAATTTTGTACAGTTAATAAACAAATTAAAAGCAGTAAATCTTTTAAATTTTATTGTTAAAGAACGAAAACAGACAAACTTACGGTGTTTAATTAGAACAGATAAACATTTTTAACATAGTTTGTCTTCAAAATGAAAGTTTTAAAAATTAATTTCTAAGAATATTTTTTAATCTGGATCTTAAGAAATAAGGAAGACATTCTACTTTAGAAATGAATTTCGTCCAAAATTTTTTAACCACCGCAATTAATCGTGTCAAACTACAGAATTATACAACAGAAGAGAAGTTTTTTGAAAATTTTAGAGGAAATATGTATTTATCCTTTTTTTGCATTATTTTTATTCCGACTTAGTATTACAAAGGAACTCGAGTGAAAACAGCTAAAATGGTGATTTCCGATTGTCTCATATCCCCGGAATTCCGACGGAAACGAGACTAGATTTCTGATTTGATGTAGCCTCGATTTTGTAAATTTTACTTTGTAGAATTTAAACCCTCTTTGTGTAAATTCTATAATTACAACGCTTGGTTTGTCACTCTATTAGCATAATACGATCAATCTGATAATTCAATTGTAGCGTGTGATAATTAGAAATTACAATATCGATTGGAAAAGCGATGTCCCGAGAAAGGTTTCAGCAGCTACCTGAAATATAAACAATCCTCCATTTCTAAAATTAGAGTTTCCCTTGAATAGTCTTTCATAAACTAATTAAAAGGTTTTTCCACAGGATGGCGAAACTGAAACAGCCCCAATTGGTCACGCTTTGAAAAACTCCTTCATGGTGTCTCCTGCAACACCCGTTCAATTTCAGCAAGGCATCTGCCTTCATAAGTAAGCACAATTGATTGACATATATCATAACACGAACAATGTAGCTTTGCTCACTGAACCGTGTGATCGCTTGGGTAATTTTCCTGCGTGTGCTTTTCAAGCTTACCTCCACTGTTTCAGATAAACCGAGTGTGAAGGCAACATCCGACCGCACCGATGAATCCCTTCGCCCCTTTTATTTCAGGTTGATGTGCGAATTGACCTTCTTTACACGGAACTCTTTTTTTAAATGCCAGAGCCACTTTTTCAACAAAGTTTTTCTTTTCAGCACCAATGAGGATGCGTAATGGAGGAAGGATTTGTCTGGAGGACTCTGACATTCGTCATGGGAGTGGCGATCGCTCTGGCACCTGTCGGAGGAAGCGAACACGTGAAAAAGGTAAAAATCGCACAAACCACACCGCGACTCCAACATTTCTTGTAGGAAGATCTAGAAGACAGTCTTCAGGCCATCCACGACGTGGCGACGAACAGTCTGGGCTCGCTTTGTGTCACCGAGAAATTCCGATCGTTAAGTGTACCTTTAGCAACGGCGCGCTTCGAATCCGCGAGGCAAAAAGCGGACTTCGCCGCCGTCCTGCTGCAAGAGCTGGGGGTGGCGCACCACAACGGTAAGACCAAAAAATTGCCCGGCGCCTCCACCATTTTTACCTCTCCAAGTTAATTTTATGATAATTGTGTTGAAAGAAATTCCACTCCTTTTCCTTGCAAATCAGTTTTTTTCTTCTTCATTTTCGGTTCTCTTTGACGGCATTACTCGACACGAAATCCCATTAGAACGCGTCCTCAGTTGAAGGAACCTTCAACAAGCATTGTATGGTTGAAATAACTTTGGAGAGCTTCCATAAAGCTGTCACTAATCACTAAAGTCCTCGACGCTCCCGCAAATTCCCGTGTCTGTCTTGCAATTCCCTCATTAACGTTGAATGGCAAAAATAAATTTTGATTTTCAAACTAGAAATATCTTAATTTATGAGTATTTTTAGGACGTAACAAGCACAAAAATGTTTCGAAATTTCTCGCTTTATTTTTCTCTCGATTTATAGGTCATAAAGCCCGCATGAAACACGCTGTTGAGGAAAAATCTTTTTATAACGTAATTTGAGGATTTATTCTGTTTTCAGAGCTGTGATTACGTTAACAAGATTGTTTTAGTTAATAAAGTTGATATAATTAAAGCGAAAATGCCATCACCTTAGCATTAAGATAATTGAGTTTAAAAAGCTTCTCTTGTCCGGAGTGTTTTTTACGAACAATTCCATTAGAACGTCACTTGAAAAGCGAACTAAATTTCAAGCAATAAATTCACTCTATTGAACTGGAGAACACCTGTTAAAGGGCACCCGTTTTGCATGTGGTTAGAATAAATCGACTGTATGTTCAGTAATTTAATCAAACTAATTTAGAAGACATTCAGGCCGTAATTCAAGACACGGAGCGTTCGAGAGGCGAACGCCACAAATATGCTCTTGCGATATTTTATTTTCTTTTTATTTACGCCACAGCGAGGGGAAAAGCGAATTTGTTTTATTTAATTTTGTACCTACATATAAATGTGAGAACGACGCATTTTGTATTCAGAGGAAATTATTCGATTTAATTTACTTTGTTCTTGTGAGCTTCCGTTGAATAATAAGCGGCTAGTTTCTGTTTGCTTTGCCGGTTGTGCTAGAAATAGATCTGTTGCAAAGGATCTTAAAAATGGAAATTGCAGAGGACTGGAAATGCTGAGAATTCTAACAATAATTTGTCTAGGTTCGCTAGTTTTCTTGTATATTTATTATGGGCTTTTTGGCTTTTTTCAATTTGATTTTTAGGATTTTTTGGATTTTTTGGATTCTCTGGGTTTTCTGGATTCTTTGAATTATTTGCATTATTTAGATTATTTGGATTTTTACAAGTTATTTGTTATTTACGGCTTTAGCTTTGAGACTGAAAACCTTGAATGATGATACAAAAAAATTGAAATTTTTGTTCGTCGTCGAAAAAAAAAACTCTAAAATTTTCCTCTTTTAATCTAAAATGTTGTAAATTACCAGACTCAATAAGCGCATCCAAAGTGAAGAGTCCAAATTTTGTTGTTATAACTTTAAAATTGTCAGATTTACAGAATAAGTTAATAATAAGAATAATCAAACTTTTTTTAGTTTCTCTTTAAAACAAAAATTATTTTCTTTTTTGTTATTGTTTCAAAAATTTAACACATTTAACAAACGTTTTTAAAGTAACAAGTAATTTGTTTTTCACAGCTTTAGCATTAAAACTGTCAAAGTTGTAGAATTTAATCGAAAATTCTCTTTTTTTTCTAAAATTTTGTAATTTGATACTCTTAATAAACGCATTCAAAGTAAAAAGCTTTAGCATTAAAGCTGTCAAATTTACAGAATTTAATACAAAAGTTTTATTTTTAGTTCGTCTTGGAACTCAAAGAAATCTAAATTTTTTCATTTTTGCTTTAGGATTTTATAATTTAATACACTTTATAAATGCAATCTAAAAGTAACAAAACCAACAAATTTTATTCTTGAAGTTATAAAACAATCAGATTTATATAATTTAATATAAAATTTTTAATTTTAAGTTTGGGGGGGGGCATTTAAAAAAACTTTAAAATTCTTTCTTCTTTTTTTAAAATTTCGTAGTGTTACACATTTAATAAACGTTTCTATGATTATAAATTTATAAGTTATAAGTATTCCGAATTTCGCCGCGTTAGCATTAGAACTGCAAAATTTAATAGAAAGTTTTTGAATTTTTATTTCGTTCTGAAATTAAAAATTTTTTTTACTTTACTTTTATATCTTTAGCTATAAAACTATTAATATACAGAATTTAATATAAAATTTTGTCTTTAGCTTTAGATTCTTTAGATTCTTTAGATTCTTTAGATTCTTTAGATTCTTTAGATTCTTTAGATTCTTTAGATTCTTTAGATTCTTTAGATTCTTTAGATTCTTTAGATTCTTTAGATTCTTTAGATTCTTTAGATTCTTTAGATTCTTTAGATTCTTTAGATTCTTTAGATTCTTTAGATTCTTTAGATTCTTTAGATTCTTTAGATTCTTTAGATTCTTTAGACAACTCTTCAGAAGATTTTTTAGACGATTTTTTAAACGATTTTAAAGACAATTCTTTATAGACGATTCTTGAGACGATTCTTCAGACAATTCTTTAGACAATTCTTCTGACGATTTTTTAGACGATTGTTAAACAATTCTTTAGACGATTCTTCAGACGATTCTTTAGACGGTTTGTTAGACGATTCTATGAACAATTTTTCAGACGATTCTTTAGACGATTATTTAGACGATTTTTTAGATAATTTTTTAGACGCTTCTTTAGACGATTCATAAATGAAAAGAAATCCAAAATTAGAGGAAAACTAAAAAATCAAGAAAATCAAACAATACTAGTAATTTGGAGCACATACTCATCTAACATCGATAACAATTTTCTATCTACAACTCAGTATCAAGCATCTTCAAAACCTGATAATTCCAGAGTAAAAAAATCAAAAACAAAAATAGTCCCATTACGAAACCAACAAAAAATTTAGAGAATCTAAAGAATTCTCAAATCAAAACTACACATTCACAAACGTCATTGTGTCGATTACGTCAATTAAAACTAGGAGAACTACTCAATTTCTTCTCGAAAATCCCACTAAAACAACAATTTTTAAGTTTTTTACGATTTTATTGTACTTATCTAACAATACAACTTAATTGTTTTTTACACCTAGCTTAACAACAATCTAAAATTGCTATGACGATAACACTATAAATCTCTCCATGGCCATCGATTCCTGCTAAAATTATCTTTTTTGACTCACAATGTCTAAAACCACAAAATTCATGCTTCATCTATTGTAAAATGTTAGCCGCATCAAAAGATCTCTTGTAGCATTCCAAATAAAGCATCAAACAAATTCATCGATCGCTAACACAGCAGGAAAAACTTTAGCAAATAAAAACACTGATATTAAAAAAAGTTTATTACTCCCAGCTACAACTAACTCCCGCTAACTTCGTCGTGTTTCTCCAGCAAGTCCTGGAGATTGTTGCATTGGTTGTAGGGATTATCGTCGGATTGTTTTCTTTGCCGCAGGCGGAGTTCGTCGATTAGATCCTGGTTACCTACGCGGAAGCTCTCGTTCTTTTTCAGTGCGGGTTTCGGGGTGTTGGAGGAAGGGTCGTAGTAAACAGGGGGGTAATGGTACAGATGGGCGTACGGGTCCACCTGGGACGCCCTTCCGTACTTTTCATGGACTTTATTGTAGCCTGTGGGAGTTGGTGATGGTTGCACCTCCAAGTGTTGTCCGGAAACTGATTGTCTATAGTCGTCGTTTTCGCTGTGCTGCCTCCTAAAGTCGTTGGGGTGTTGTCTTCTTGACGACGACCTCGAGAGATCATCAATCGTGGATCTTGAAACTCCGTCTAAAGTTCCTCTGGAGATGTTGTCAGCTGTGGACCTGGAGATGTTGTCGCCTGTATATCTAGAGATGTTGTCCACAAGACTGTCTTTACTCATGATAGAGTCTATGGATTGGGCGTCAAAACCGTGTACTTCTTCTTGGTGCTTCTTCTTAATAATTTGTTGGATTTCTTGGGTCACCATTTTCCCATCGTTGTTGTTGGGTTTGGGAGGCGCAAACAGAGCAGAATGTGGTGTTATGGTCCCCCAGATGTGCCCAGAGTGGGTTTCAATAACTCCCCGTTCTTTCCCATTTTTGTTGACGACTTTGGACACCTTCTTCGTGACCTTTTGGTAGATCTGACCGTACGGACAGTCGTTCTCATGGCCCCACAACTCCCGACCGAACTTCATACGAATGGCGCAACCTCTTAACCGATAAGTACATGGAAAAATCAAAGAAGTGGCTATAGTTTCGTAGGAGAGGTTCCTAATAGCGCCCTTAGGAACCCCATTGGAGTGCGTGCATCGGTGACAAATATTCTTCCCATCGTACAGAAGATACACCGGACTATTGCACAAGTAACTTTCACAAGAGACGCACTTCAGTTGCTCCAGAACCTCCTCGGTGGCGTGCTCTAGGTGGATTTCTACCAAAGAAAGTCTCAGTATTGCAACCACCATCGTTCGACTTACCAGTGGTATTAGGTAACTTCCTCTCCGACTTGAAAAACGTCGCGGGTCTCGAGCAAAAGACATTACAACCGCTTTGGAAGAGACAATTTGCTTCGTGCTTCAGAACTTCGTCCCAAAGAAGCCGCTTGTTGCAGTGCTTCGGCCAGTAGTAGCAGGGATAGCGATACATGGAAGCCACGACTTCGAAGGCCAAGTTTCTGTACATTTGTTTGGCGAAGCGGGCGCAGCGCCCGCAGAGGATGCTGCTGTCTGGAGTGACGTGGACGGGGCCGCAGGTGACGAATTTCCGGCAGTGGCCGCATCGCAGGTTGTTCAGGATGGGGATGGGGAGAGGAGGTTTCATTTCTGCAGCTGAAATTTAGACCAATTTTAGAAGTTGGAAATATTTTTGAAAATCCGGGAATTCGCTCAGGAATGCTACATCAAAAGATACGAAAGATATTTCTTTCTGAAAATTCTAAAACAATTAATCGAAGATCCTAATCGTACTATGACTCCATCTGATTCTTTGAAAAATTCCGACGAAATGAGTCACAGCCCATGATAACAAGTACCCTTATCACTTTCTTAACGTCGTGACGTCAGGACCCATTTTCTTTATCGGCAGTGATAAATATGCAAAAATACGCTCGCGACCTAAAACAGTCCTCTGTGGTATTCGACACATTACAAAAGTGACAAGATTACGATAAATCTTATTATCATAACAATGGAATTTCAATGTCATTGTTTCAAGAATTTGCGAAGGCAAACGTGAGCTAATCCACGAAAATGTTTACAACGGATTAAGAAGATCGTATCGATTTTATTGGGGGAGTGGGCCCTAATTAAAACGACACGTTTCAGGGGTGAACTGGTGCGAAACTGAACTTACTTTTTTTTCCAGGACCGAACGTTAAATTTTTTTGGAAAGAGACATTTCCACGGTTGGTGTGCTTCACTTTGCGGCGTATCACTAACTACAAGTTTCAGAGATTAACCGTAATACAAACACAAAGATAAGAGTTGATAAAGTTATCTTAATATCTGCACTGTATTGAAAATTTGATTTGGTTGGGAAATGAGGCCTTTTGTTTGAACAAATCAGCGTAATCTCAATATTTACGCTCGTTCTAATTTTGCGAAAAAAAGTGGATAACAAAACTTTATTGCAGGTCTGCAAGGCGCCATCTCCAAGAACCTCCTGGTCTCCGACCAGAGCGTCCTTTCAGCCCGCGTTCTCACCATGAACGCCACCACTGGGACTCTCCTGAATTGCGCCTGGTGGCAACGCCAAGGTCTGGAAGTCGGGGAACCGAGGAAATTGCGCTGTGACGAGTTCCTGGAAATGGGTCGAAGACCTGGAGCTGAGTATCCATGGTATGAAGACGCGGGCACTAGTCCGGGCCTGCGCTCGCCCAAATTCATGGAAAGTTTGCCCAATGTTTCGTACAGGGGATGGTGGACTTATCCCTATTATTCCTGCAAATCCAGGAGGTGGCTCACTTCGTACAGCGTTCCCATTCCGCCGCCGGGACGTGGAGGGTAAGAGATAAGATAAAGTTGTTTGTGTTCTATTTTTTGTATTGTTTAAGTAGGTTGTTTTAAATTTAAATTAGTGTTAAAATTCTTGACTGGTGGCTAATCGTAGATAAATCTAATGGTGAAGGATGATAGCGATAAGGATTATCATCACAATAGAGTAGAAAAATATAACTCATAAAATGCGTGACGAGCGGGGTCAAGAGAATTATAATTTACCAAAATTGGTCGTAATTTCAGGGCGTGTTACAATAGGAGATTAAATAAATTTATGTCGGATTATAGCCAAAATTCCAGGGTCCTACTCAGAGCAAAATTTTCTTGGAAAATAACTCTATTCTTAGTTTTTATTTGTTGCGATTTCGTAATAGTAGAATTCCGAAACGAAAGCTTTAAATGCCACAAACTAAAATACGAGCAGAAAACTAGTTATCTTTTTTCAAGGCCACAGTATCATAATTGGAGATTCTACAACCTTGTATTTGAACTTCTATATTTATTTATGTAATAATTAAACTGTTTGCTAATGCGTGATGATAAAAACTACAGTAATTGGGCACAATTAATAAATAAACCGCAATAAAATAGTTACTCAACAAATACAGAGTTTTGTTATCAACTTCCATTGTAATGATTCATATTTGTGCATGAATGAATTCGGTTGGCAATTTATCTAATAAACAACAGTTGTGGACAGCCAATGAATAAAAAATTACAATCGAGTCGATTGTTCGGGTGCGTTTTGGGATTTAAATTCAAATCCGACAACAAATAACTGAGGTATGGCCGACTAAAGTTTCGGAAAGTTGATTTTCATTTTTCCTCATTTTTCGTAATTTTTAAATTTTAATGCGGTTTGCGCCATTCTTTTTATCGACTCATTTTACGTTAGAAAATGTTCTCAAAAGCCCAAAATTCCATAGTCGATTTTTCGCAAAAAAAAATTCCGACTCAATCGGAGAAAATTTTTCAATTTTTTTTATTTTTGACCATTTTATTTATTAAGAAAACTTAACAAATCTGGGCTTATTTTACGCAGAATGTCACGCTGAATCCAAAAACTTAAGAATTTTTAATTTTCGTGAACAAATAACTGAGTTATGGTCGTTTTAATTTTTGGGTTGTCGCCAGAGGGCCAAATTTTTGAAGGTTCAAAACAATTCGTGCTCGATATCTCGGAAACTATTTCAGATATTGAGATGCGGTTTGCACCATCGTTTTAGTCGCGATTTTTTACATAAGAAATAGTTCTTTGAATTTTCTAAAGTCGAGATTTACAAATTTTCGCAAAAATTTATGACTAAAACTATGCCAAATTTTTGATGTCGATATCTCGCTTATTTTTTAGAGGAAACTTAAGCTATTATACATCAGTGGACGCAGAATTTTCCGCAGATTCCAAATCTGGGATTTAAATTCAGATCCGACAACAAATAACTGAGTTATGGCCGATCAAAATTTCGGAAAGTTGATTTTCATTTTTCCTCATTTTTCCTAATTTTTAAAGTTAGATATCTCGGAAACTATTTGAGATATTGAAATGCGGTTTGTGCCATTCTTTTTATCGACTCATTTTACGTTAGAAAATGTTCTCAAAAGCCCAAAATTCAATAATCGATTTTTCGCAAAAAAAAATTACGACTCAAACGATGAAAATTTTTCAATTTTTTTATTTTTGACCATAGCTTGTAAACTATTTGTCCGATCGATCTCAAATTTAGCCAGTAGATAGATTTCAAGCTCCTCTTTCGACTGATGTATAATTCAAAGTTATTAAACGTCGTTTTCATTTTGGAAACATTGATTGAAAATCACTCTAAAATGACGTTTTCAAAACAGTTTTTGGCCAATGCCTCCTTTATTTATTAAGAAAACTTAACAAATCTGAGCTAATTTTACGCAGAATGTCACGCTGAATCCAAAAACATGAGAATTTTTAATTTTCGTGAACAAATAACTGAGTTATGGTCGTTTGAATTTTTGGGCTGTCGCCAAAGGGCCAAATTTTTGAAGGTTCGAAACAATTCGTGCTCGATATCTCGGAAACTATTTCAGATATTGAGATGCGGTTTGCGCCATCGTTTTTCTCGAGATTTTTTACATAAGAAAGAGTTCTTTGATTTTTCTACAGTCGAAATTTGCAAATTTTCGCAAAAATGTATGACTAAAACTATGCCAAATTTTTTATATCGATATCTCGCTTATTTTTTAGAGTAAACTTAAGTTATTATATATCAGTGTACGCAGAATTTTACGCAGATTCCAAATCTGATATTTAAATTCAGATCCGACAACAAATAACTGAGGTATGGCCGATCAAAGTTTTGAAAAGTTGATTTTCATTTTTCCTCATTTTTCGTAATTTTTAAAGTTAAATGTCTCGGAAACTGTTTGAGATATTGAGATGCGGTTTGCGCCATTCTTTTTCTCGGCTCATTTTACGTTAGAAAATGTTCTCAAAAGCCCCAAATTCGATAGTCGATTTTTCGCGAAAAAAAATTACGACTCAAACGATGAAAATTTTTCATTTTTTTTTATTTTTGGCCATAACTCGTAAACTATTTGTCGACAGATCTCAAATTTGGCCACTAGATAGATTTTGAGCTCCTCTTTCGACTGATGTACAATTCAAAGCTATTAAACGTCGTTTTTATTTTGAAAACATTGATTGAAAATCACCCTAAAATGACGTTTTCAAAACAGTTTTTGGCCAGTGCCTCGTTTATTTATTAAGCAAACTCAACAAATCTGGGCTCATTTTATGCAAAATGTCACGCTGAATTCAAAAACATGAGAATTTTCAATTTTCGTCAACAAATAACTGAGTTATGGTCGTTTGAATTTTTGGGTTGTTGCCAAAGGGCCAAATTTTTGAAGGTTCGAAACAATTCGTGCTTGATATCTCGGAAACTATTTCAGATATTGAGATGCGGTTTGCGCCATCGTTTTTCTCGAGATTTTTTACATAAGAAAAAGTTCTTTGATTTTTCTACATTTGAAATTTGCAAATTTTCACAAAAATTCACGACTAAAACTATGTCAAATTTCTGATATCGACATCTCGCTTATTTTTTCGAGTAAACTTGAGCTGTTATACATCAGTGTATGCAGAATATTAATTATTAAGTTTTTGGTTAATCTCTATAAAAAAAAAACAAAAATTTGTCTCTTTTGCTTTATACTATTGCAATTGTGTAGAGTTTATAAGCAAGACATAATTGCTGTGATAGACTTATTTATTTTTTATCACTTTAATCACTTCAGATCACTTTATTTAAATATTTTCCAATTCCCTCAATCTCACTCTCCACCAAATCCTCAACTTTCAACGCCTCCGGAGGACTCCTGAAAAACCCAACTCCACTCGGCGTCCCCGTCATAATCAAAAATCTCCAGGATACAACGTCATGTACCTAAAACCACCCCATTACAACCCATCACTGTCCCAACCACAAACTCACCTCGACAAATACTCGATGAGTTTATCAATACGATGCACCATTTCTGAGGTTGACCCGCTTTGCTTCAACACTCCATTAATCCACGTCTTCAATTTTAAATCATGAGGATCTTTTTTTTTGTAACGATGCAAGGACCTAGTGGACAAAATGTGTCCATGGACTTTCCTAGTAAGAATTGACCACCGTTTTTCTGCGGAGTGACTAAATCTCGAGCTGTGAGACTGTGTATCCTAAGATGTGGTCAAACGCGGCGTTTGCGGGAACATTTTTCGCGGTTTTGCCTATGACGACGACGAGCTCGACTTCCCAGTCAAGGGCCTAGAATGACAAGATACAGGGTGTTCATAGTACGATTTTATTTACCTCGGTACAGTTCGGAGCGACAATGTCATCGTACGGCCCGACTATTGTCGAGGAAAACTTGCTGAAAATGATGGGTTCAACGGGATAAGCCTGCTTAAGTTCCCTACAATGCTCTTTGTAGTTCATGCCAACACACAAAACCTTGTCGGGCTTTGTCACCGGGGCCTGAAGCTTCACATCAGTTAAAGGAAAACTTGTTGTTGCTGTCGTCGCAAGACTGAAGTCATCACAATCATTCATAAAGTCACACTTTCGTTTTCTTACCTAGTGAGAGTCTCAAGACCTCTTTCACGAGTCAAAACTTCCACGAGGGAGCCTGAGACTCCGAGGTCCACAACTTCGTCACTTTTAAGGAGTCCCACTTTGGTAATTGTTGGTGTTTTCTTACTCAAGAACTGCACCAGGCGCATTGTAAATATCACTGAGTTAAGTCGACTTAATTGTGACCTTGATGTGATTATTTTTATAAATAATGATAAGGCGTAATCGGGAAAGCACTTGAGTTCGGTTTAAACCTTGATAAAGGTCGCGACAAGACGAGAGTTGACCTTAGAAGTTCGAGAGAATTGTCAACTTTTCAATGGGAATTTTTGTTTTGTTGTAGAGATAAAAAGGAGACGAAAGAAAAATTTCAAAATTTGTTTCATTTGCTCTATAACTTTGTAATTTGGCAAAATTAATAAGAAAGTCCAAATTAGTAACCTCTACAAATTTCATTGTTTTGACATTAAAATTATCAGGCTTACAGCTTTCAATATTTAATGAGTTTTTGGTTCATCCCCAAAATATAAAATTCCAAAATTTGTCTATATTGCTCTACAATTTTACAATTTGACAGAGTTAAGAAGAAAGTCTAAAATTAGTAACCTCCCCAAATTTCAATGCCGTAGTGTTAAAATTACCGAAGTTACAGGCGTTAATGTTTTTTTTAATTTTTTTTGTTTGTTTTAGAATTAAAAAATCCCAAATTAATTTTTTTTTGCTCTGTAATTGTGCTATTTGGCAGAGTTAATAATCAGATCCACATTAATAATAATAACCTTCCAAAATTTCATTGATTTGGCGTTAAAATTACCAAAGTTACAATCTTTATTGAGTTTCTTGGACATTTTTGGTTTGACCTCAAAATAAAAGTCCATTTTTTTCCTTTGTTCTATAATTGTGCAATTAACAGAATTAATTAAGAAGGTTCAGATTAGTAACCCCCCAAATTTTATTGGATTGCGTTAAAATTACCAGAGTTACAGGATTTAATAATTTTTTTGAAATTTTTGGTTTGTCCTCAAAATAAAAAAAACCTAAAATTGGTCTCTTTGCTCTATAATTTTGCAATTTGGCAAAGTTAATTAGCAAGTCTGAAATAATAATCTCCCCAAATTTGATTGCTGTAGCGTTAAAATTGTAAGAGTTACAGGCTTTAATATATTTTTTTTAATTTTTGGTCTGGCCTCGGAGTAAAATATTCCAAAATTAGTTTCTTTTACTCTATAATTTTGCAATTTTGCGGAGTTAATAAGCAAGTCCAAATTAGTACTCTTCCCAAATTTTAATATTGTGGTGTTACAACTACCAAAATTACAGGTTTAAATGTTTTTCTTTCACATTTTTTGTTTTAGCCTCGAAATAAAAATTCCCAAAATTTTTGTTTTGTGTTCTATAATTATGCAATTTTGCAGAGTTAATAAGCAAGGCCGAATTAGTTACATCCGAAAATTTCATTGATGAAACGTATAAATTACCAAAATTACAGCCCTTAACATATTTTTAAGGGGTTTTTGGTCCATTCTTAAAATAAAAAAAATCCAAAATTTGTTTTCTTTGTTCTATGATTTTGCAATTTGGCAGTATTAATAAGAAAGTTCAAATTAGTAACCTTTTCAAAATTTCATTACAATGGCGTTAAAATTATAAAACTCACAGCCCTTAACATTCTATGTTATTTAAGGAGTTTTTGAATTATCCCCAAAATATAAAAAAATTCAAAATTTTATCTGTTTTGCTCTATAAATTTTCAGAATTTAAAATTAGTAAACTCCCCACATTTGATTGCTGTGGCACTAAAATTACCAGAGTTACAGGCTAATGAAATTTTTTGGAAATTTTTGATTTATACTCAAAATAAAAAAAAATCTAACATTTGCTTCTTTTGTTCTACAATTTTCCAATTTGACAGAAGGAAATTAGTAACCTTCCAAAATTTTAATGCTGTGGCGTTTAAATTACGAGAGTTACAGGCTTTAATGATTTTTTATTGGTTCATTCTCAAAATAAAAAATTCCAAAATTTGTCTGTTTTGCCATATAATTTTGCAGAGTTAATAAGTAAAAATTACCGGGTTTCAAACCCTTAACTAATTTTTTTAAGAGCTTTTGGTAAATTCTCCAAAAAAAGTCTCCTTTGCACTATAATTTTGTAATTTGGCAGAATTAATATTAAGGTTCAGGTTAATTATTTTTCAAAATTTCATTGATTTGGCGTAATTGGGAAAGCACTTGAGTTCGCTTTAAACCTCGATAAAGTTCGCGACGAGACGATATTTGACCTTGTAGGTCCGAGGGAATTGTCAAGTTTCAATGGAAAATTTTCCTTTGTTGTGGAGATAAAAAGAACTCGAAGTGGATTTAATGGTAAAAGCTGCAAGCAACAAGTCACATCCTTCATGGACCTAGAAATAGATTTCGATAACAAAATGGTGGATGCGCCCCAAAATATTGATCCGAAAAGAATGAAACATGATCTAAATTTTGAACCTCTGTGGGTTCCTTCCGCCCATTTTCTTTAGAAAAACTTTCCACATTACCCCACGCGCCTTGCCCAATCTCTGAGAACAGCACAGCTGCCCCAAAGTCCAGTAAGTTTCCAGAAAGTGAAAAGTGCCGCCACTTAACTTCAAACTTCCAAATCGCACCTAATTTCATTCCCGTTAATGAATCACGTTGAAAAATTCATGAGCAATAAAAGCCCCAGAAGATGCAAATCTCTCTCTTAATTCCTAAAAATCGATGGCACTCCAATACACAAAAACAACGGAAATCCAAGAAGGTGAAAAAATTCCCTCACGGAAGAAGCGTGCAACTATCGATTCCTAATAAAGTTCAACTTCATCAATCATTGTTCATTTCAGACTGAAGGGTTTTCTGAGTTTGGACGTGGATGTTTCGCACCTGGAGGTCAACCAATGTGAAGTGGTAGCTTCGTCGAGTCCTAACGAGATATCAATCTTCCATGGCACGCACAAATGCCACAACACAACGTCTCAGGTGAGCTTGAAAGTTCCCAATCGTGGTAATTAATTCGTTGGCGTTTTAGTGCTTTTATCGACCGGAAACGGCGTCTTCGAATTGGTCGCGGGGAAAATATCATTGCGTTTGTCGGCCGGGGTTTTACTCACCCCACTATGGAGGGGTGTTCAACGGCACCCTCGTCGAAGGTACTACAATTTCCTATTGAAACTTATTCACCACTTCAGGTCTTGTTCCAGTGTCGTACCAAGACGAGATTGAAAACAACACAGACTCTTGGTCTTCTATTTTTCGTTGTCTTCAGTGTGCTCCAGGTTGTCATTTCTGCACAGACCCTTCTCCATGTCTGGCGACGTATCACTGGCCCTTCCGAATCACTCTTCTTGTCTTCAGCGTGACGTGCGCTCTCTGTACTATGATCATCAATATCTACATGTTCCAACACCGGAAGTTGAAGGTGTTCAAAGTTGCCAGTCCTATCTTCCTGAGCATCACACTCTTTGGATGCGCCATCATGTACTTGGAGATGGCGGCGATTTTCCCAGTTCTGGATACTTACTCCTGCGTGGCGACTAAGTGGTCGCGCCATCTCGGTTTCTGCGTGACTTACACAGCCCTGCTGATGAAGACATGGAGGGTCTCTTTGACTTATCGGGTTAAATCCGCGCATAAGGTGAAGTTGACGGATAAGCAGTTGTTGCAGTGGATGGTACCTATTCTTCTGGTCATGTTAATCTACCTGGGGACGTGGACGTTGTCCGACACCCCCAAAGCCGAAGATATTGTCGACAACGAAGACTTGAGATTCAAGCAGTGTGTTTACAACTGGTGGGATCACAGTCTCGCCATTGGTAAGTTGAGGAGCCTCCAGGAGAGTTAACAGTTGATGTGTTGCAGGAGAGGTCCTCTTCTTAGCTTGGGGTATCCGTGTGTGTTACAACGTCCGCAACGCCGAGTCGCTCTTCAACGAGGCTCGCCTCATTAGCTACGCGATCTACAACATCGCCATCGTCAACATCCTCATGATCGCCTTCCAGTAAGAATCTCTTCGGTCACTTCTTCGTTTACCACCTCAATTTTAGCTTGTTTATCTTTCCACGCGCCGGTCCTGATATTAAGTATTTGCTCGGGTTCATCCGCACCCAACTCTCCACCAGCGTGACCGTTGCTTTAGTCTTCGCCCCCAAAATCATCAGAGTGTTAAAAGGCCAAGGCGATCAGTGGGACAACCGCGCCCGCTCCCGAGGCGTCACAGCGTCTTTCTCTCTTAACGGCATCGGACTGGTACCGGAAGAAGCTCCAGATTTGTACCAAGAAAACGAAGAACTCAAAGAAGAAATCCAGAAGCTCGCCGCGCAAATCGAGTTCATGAAGATCGTCCACATGGAAATCAATAACCGCCATGTGAAACCGAAAAGTGGGGGCTATTTCACCACCCTGAATGCTCCTACTGTGGTGCACAGCCCTTTAGCACGCCAAGGATGCTTGCTGAGCAAACCACCAGAAGAACTGTGACGAGGGGTTTTTGTATAGTGGGGGGTCTTCCAGTTTGTTTCAAAGCTCAAGTTTTGGTTCTTAGATCAAAGCGGAGCACGGATTGTAGGACTGACACCCTAAAATCCCTTTTCCGCTCGCCATGACTGATTTTATAGAGATGCTTCTCTCGTGATAGTAGGAAAAGAACGCTGATTAGTCTTAGGACGATCAATTTATTACAGCAACCATGTTTGATGTCAAATTAATGTTGCTCTATGTCAAGAATTTATCAATGTTGAGGATGTACCGTCTTTTTGGTTGATTTCTAGATGTGTAGATCAAAATACAAAAGAATTTTTGTGATAGATAACTAGTCGGTGAACGACAATACAATATATCAATTACTCGCCAGTACAGGAAATCAAAATTTCGTACCAAGAATTCAAATTTGATCAGTAGAAATAGCTCTTGATGTAACTTGATGTGTCAATGTTTAGTGTCCCATGTCTGGAGTACAAAAATATTAAGAATGAGCCCTCAATGTCGAAATTTATAAAAGCTTTTATAAATTTCAAGTCGATTTTTGAACTGCAGACACGCACCCTGTTAATGTCGCACTTAAATTTTCGATTTGAATTGTTGGTGTTGAGCTGGGTACTGGCGTTGTTCTATTAAGTTGATTGTTGATTTATTCTCAAATGTATTATATATTTGTATTACAAATAAATGTGTTTATAGAACATTGCATAGTTTGCAATCTTATCGTATTCTTTTTTCCCAGAAATGTACATCTGTACGTCTGCAGCATTTTTTGTAAAAATAAAATTAAAAATGAAAAATTTAAAATTGACCACGTAAAATAAAATTTAAATTATGTCAGGCTAGGACATACGTCCAAAACCTATCCTATCTTTAGACACAATATTAAAAATTAAATAAAACGATAACTAATTCGTTAATGTTAAGATTCGTTTTGCTGAGATCCAAATTTACAAGTGAGATTCATGTTCCTGGGGTCCAAATTGATAAAAAAAGTCGGTTATAAAGAGATTTTGAATTTTGACCAGACTTTAAAATCCATTAAATTTGAATTCGACAAACGACGAAAACCACGTGCATGCCTAACTTCAACTGAATATTTCATAATAAAATTAATTTAACAATAAGCGACGCCTAAATTTCAAAACAGAGTTCAGATTCCTTTTTTGTCTAAATTCATAAAGAGAATATTTTTCTGCTTTTATTTTCGCCGTTTTGTAATAAATTGTATTTTCTCCTTAATAACAAAGAAAAATCAATTTTCACTATCAATAATATAAAATAAAACAAATTTTCCTGCGTTACTCTTATTAATTTTTTTTATCTAAAACAACCCCTTGGACAAGAGCACAACTTCAAATTTAAATTTTCCGCTGTATCTAGGGACTTTTGTCTCTCCCACTCTGACAGATAACACCCTAACTAGACATCGCCTTCTTTTGATGACAAACAAACACACCTGCAATCAGCAATAACCCCCAAAATCCGTTATTTTAAATTAATTTCGGTCTTTCCCCACAAAATGCGGTTCATATCGGAGATTTCGTGCCTTCTAGTTGCCTTCATTATCTTCATTTTTATCCAAGACGGTGAGTTTAATTAATTAATAAATCAATTTAGGAATTAAAGAGTCGGAGCCTCGCCCTGTTGTGTTTTTTACGCGTTTTTAGACTCAGCAACTTTCGTTGTTGGGACCCTAATCGCCAAAAAATTGATTTGAGGTTATGTTTACAGGAGAGGCCATAAAATGCTGGGACTGCCGATCAGACGCTGACCCCAAATGCTCAGACCCTTTCGATAACACGACGTTTGCCATAACTGACTGTAAGACGCAGCATTTGGATTTTATGCCTAATGTGAAGGCTACAATGTGTAGGAAAATCAGGCAGAAATGTAAGAATTTTGATTTATTTTCTAAATTTCAACTTTTTATTTCAGTCCATGGGGTATGGAAATATATTCGTAGTTGTGCCTACTTAGGGGAGCCCGGAATCCAAGGAGATGAAAGATTTTGTTTGCTTAGAACAGGCACTTATAACATTTTTATGGAATATTGCACCTGTAACACCAAAGATGGGTGCAATGGGGGGCACAGAGTCACAGTCTCGCCGTTTATCATCGTTTCAACGATTGCGACAATTTTAATGTTGAAAATCATGCGATAACTTGATTTTTCAAAGGTGTATATATTTTTTATATTTTTTATAGTACAATTGTTTTTATTGTCGCATTTATGTAAGTGTAGTGGCAGTTTTGCCAACATGACGCCAGATCTGCATGACTTCAGACTTAATGATATTAACTTGGCTCCGTCCTTCTTGTATTTAAATTTTTCGAATATTTTTATAGTTATTGTTTTAATAAACATATTTGAGTATTTTTATTAGTTTAAAAACAAAATCCTGGGCTATTTAAATAAAAAGTTTATTAATTACATGTTATATAAAATTCGACGTGGACGGAATTATAAAAAAATTGTACAAATATCAACGAACGGCAAATAATGAGATTCCCAACAACTAAAAATAATTATAAACAAAAACAATAAATATAGGTAATAGCCCTATCGTTCCTTTCAATCTCGTGGAACCGTTACACTCATCAGCGGAGCAATAGCACTCCTCCCAATAAACCCCATTTTCATAAACCCCCCAATTACAGACACCTGTAACTCCAGTGTCCGCCACTGACGCACATCGCCTTATAACCTGTCTCCAGCGTCCATCCCCTGCAAAAACAACATTATTATAGCCCCCTCACTCCCGCAAACTTACAAATAAACCCTCTGGGGCTCTGCTGAGTCAACTTCATACAGAAAGACCCGGGCATATGACTATCCTCACTGTTACACTCCACCGCGATGTGATGAGTTTTATCGAATTTCCTGTAAGCCCCACAACTGTCTTCACCTTTAGGGTCTTGATCGGAGCTGCATTGGTAGCACCGGACAGCCCCCACTGGAAAAAACATAAAAATAAAGGCACGCCCATGTTTACAGTGGACCATTACAAACGTCAGGGGTTTAGTAATGACAACATGACGAGAAACGAATTGGATTACTGGAATTTAACCTAGTTGTCATAACAAAAAAGTGTCGCGTACCTGTCATTATATTGGTGGTGATGAAAAGGCAGATTGTGGCTGCGAGGACGGCTCCGTTGATCGTTGTCATGATTTTAAGGCACTTTTAAGTAATTAATTCGAATTAGAGGTTGAGTCAAACTGTCATCTTGTTTACGTAAAATGCGATGGTGGCGCCATCATAAGGAGTGGTGGCGGGAAATTTGAAAAATTAGGGAAAAGTTCTCTAATTAGATTCAAGTTGCTAAAATGTTTAGGAAAAGTGAGTCATCGTGGTAGTTTTTGGCACATTTACAACCAACGTATCTGAATTGAATGCTAACAATGCCATTATAATTGTTTACCCACACTAAAGGCAAGATTTAATTAAATAAGACTTATCAATGTGGAAAGAACTGATTAGTATAATGTTAAATACGTGCGGCAATTATTCCTCGTTATTGTTCGCTCAAATCGGTTTCAAGGTTTCAACGTTATTTCACACCGTCGTTTTTGCTAGAATTCTTTGATTTATAACAGTTAATAAAAGTTGTATTATGATTTCTAGTGCAGATGGAATTCCAAATGAAGCGAAGAAAAGCAGGTCATAGTTGGAAAGTTAAATTGAAGCTTTTGATAAGACACTGCTGCTTAAGAGTGAAACTTCCTCTTTTGGTATAATTTAGTGACACATTACCACACCTGCTTCCTCCGACACGTTGCGCCCATTTACTTATGCTGCGGTAAAAAACATCATCTAATGAATTAGACCTTGAACTAGTCCGGCACGAACCAACCCAAAACAATGCAAATACAATAACAAAATTACATTATTAAAACGTGATGAGAAAAAAACGCGAAGAAGAAAAGTTTGAGTTTTCGTGGTGTTTTACTAAAAGCAAAAGTAAACTTTTTTCAGTTTAATTTTATAGTCCCCTTGTGTATAAATATTTATATATCAATTGTTCACCTGTGCCATCTATGATGGTCATTTCATGCAGATCTGTATCAACAAGGTTGAAATAACGCGGACAGAATTTATTTTAGAACGAGTTTTCGGAACGCGGATAATTTGTGGCTAAAATGGCTGAGACAGTTTTTTCGTTCGAATCTCACGTTTCATTTCTCTAGATCTTTTAAGAATTTTAACTCAAGATAATCCAAAGAAGGACTTTCATGATTTCTATTTCTTTAGATAGTGTATCTACAAATCGAACACACTTTTCATGTCAAATACAAGATAATTGTACCTGTTTACTGGAAACAGCACAACTTTATTTCCACTTTTTGCGACCTTATAGATAATGGTTCAATTATAAATGTTATTCATATTCCAGGGACTGAATCACGATGACACATTAACTGAGATTTTTTCTGTTTTATAATATTCCACCTTGGCACATCCGTGAAATAATCCCAAGCCGTCTCTGAGCTCCAGACTCTGTTAATCTAAAGGTCAATTATTTAATCAGCAATTAGGCGAAGTAAAGTCAAATGAATTAACCCACAGGAGGAAAACGAGAAAATTCGATTATGTGTCCACCCTCAAAAAAAGGAACCTCGACCCTCTTATTCCGACATTGTTCCATATTAGTAGAAAAATGCAAACCGCAAATAAACGGGGCCACACTTCAAAAAAGAAAATGGGCTTGTTTTGAAGGTGAATTTTCTGATGATCGTAGAGCTATTTCCGTCATCCTAAATGATGAAACCTCTCCTTGTTTATATCTTTTCATAAAAATTCTCCCACGTCTTTTCGAATTTTCATTACAAGCTACCAGCATAATAATATTCCGACTGTGATCTAAGACAGGGAGGGGACGCCCAACAAGGGGGGCACCTTAAAACACGCCATCGGAGACCTTTCCTACTATTTGTCGAGTCGATTCCATCGTGTTTACATCGCGCAAATTTTGCAAAGTGAAGTGACGATGGTGTACTACGTTGGACTTTTCCTAACACTTCTCCTGGCGTTCGTGCAGAGCGGTAAGTTGGCGCCACAATGGCCCCCTCAGGGCCCACATCTCTCATTGTTATCTAATCAGTCATCCGTAATCAGTAATCAATCGGGCATTGTCATGTCAAAAAGTGTCCCAATTTAGTCGCATTGGTAGTACAACCGCGTCCATACCGTGAGGAACAGGATGTCTTGACTCTTAAGCGTGAGAGTCATGTTTATAAACAACACGTTACGTAAGCGGCCTTTAAAACCAGAAGGTGGAAAAAGATAGATGATGACTTTCTGTTGCGAAATACCTGTAATTAGAGTGGACCAAACAATCAGTCGCGGTGACAATGAGACGCAGATTTTCGAAAAAACGACGAGCGAGAAGGAGAGTTGTAGCGTCGCGTCCTGGGCACGCCCAAAGAGAGAGGCAGAAATGTTGTCTTTGAACTGTTTTCGTACTATTTGGACTATTTTTGCTGTTTTGGTGTCGTTTTTTGCTTTGCTAGCTCTGGAATCTTCGAGCGTTGGTGGATGACACACCTTAATTCCGTGAGAGAGAGATATGTAGTCGTGCGACTTGACTTTGGACTTCCAGTGGAAAATTTGCAGCCGCGTTTTTGCGACTATTTTCCAAAAAAACGGCCATTGTACAAACATAATTAAAAGGCTGCAACCTTGGGGCGCCGGTGTCTGCTGGACGCGCCCTAAAACGAATCGTATTCGCTTCGACACTTTGAAAGACTAAACTGGCAACTTCTAAAACATTTTTGAAAAATTTGAATTGAGTTGGTAGCCCTGGCTAATGACAGTTCTGCGATGGCAGTGCTACCAACATATTCAGTATTCAGATTGCTGGATTCCCCCAATAAAAACCAATCTTTGGAATTAGTGGTTTCAAGGTGACCATCGCGTTTTTGCAGGTTCGGCCCTGCGGTGCTGGTCGTGCTCCTCCGACCTGGACGCCAGCTGCCTGGACCCCTTCAACGTCACGAAGTTGACCCAACAGCGCAACTACTTCCAGCAGGTGAACTACAACAACCAGTACCAAAGAAACGACATGCCCATCTTAAGAGAATGTACCAACGATCTGGGTCAAATCTACAACCAAAGGCAAATGTGCGTAAAGCGCGTGATTAATGGTAAGTGAAAGTCGGCGATTTCTAAGCCTCTTTAATGTTTAAAAACGCGTTTTCTTCAGTGCCATACGGGAAGAAAATCATCACCAGAGAGTGCAAATCTGTGAGTACTAACCAAGCTGCTGGCACGTGCTCGGAACGTAGTAACAACATTGAATTCTGCGAATATTGCGACTATGACGGTTGTAATGGAGCTTCTGGAATGAAAGTTAATGTCTTGGGGGCGTTGGCGGTACCGAGCTTGTTGTTGTTCTTCCTGCGTCGATAATCGGAAATGTTGATTAGATGTACAAAAGAATGTTCACACTTAGAGTTAAGTTACGTAGTGAAGGTTACATGTAAATAGCAAGTAAGTTTTAACAGCAGTGAAAATAAAGTTGTTTTTTAAGGAATGTCGGAGTTTTATTATTGTACCTAAAAAAATAGTCACGGATTTGACCTGTGCGGTATTTTGGAACTATTCAACAAACGACGAGCGACTGTGGACTTTCCGGTCGAGTAGTTCCAAAAGAAGTTAAAACACATGAAATTATTGTTTTTCTCGTCATAACCTTGTGAAAAACAAATAGAAATACATATGTTGTCATTGGTGTGAATGAGTTTTTATATAACCTTGGACAAATGTTTATTGGGCCACAATTGTGGTCGATTCAGATGGAAAAGAAAAATTCCTCGTGTTTATTCAATCTTTAGCAACAGCACCAAAGAGTTTTCTCCCAAAATTTGTTTATCGTTTTATGAAGTGCCAATAAAGTTTTTAAGAAGAACACTTTTATAACTGTTTATAAAATATTTTATCATAATTTGTAACGTAAATATCACGAGAACAAAGTTAATTAATTTGATATAAGAGCGTCGTTAAAATGTTAATTATAAACACGCCCAGATGCGATGGCGCCAAAAAATTTCATCACAAAAAATCGATTTTTTTAAGTCAAGATAAATTAGGTGACTCTAAGAAGATCCGAGAAAATCTAACAGTGTGCGAAAACATTCTGAGAGAATAAACGATTCAAACTGAATAGAAAAGAAATAAGTAATAAGAATCCAAAAATTCCAGGATTCCAATAGAATCTAAGAGTTTAAGTTTAAATTACTTGTCAACACATTTTGGACGACTTTTTCTTTAAATTCTATCAAGTGCTACATATTTAAAATTGTCCTTTGCAAATCAGAAAAGAAAAATAATTAATATACTTCTTACATGTAGCTCAACAATAATTTAGTAAACGCTGCTAATAAAGCCATGTTGGCACCGAGAATCGACGGCGACGCTGCGTTGCACAAATCGGTTGTACAAGACGTACACTTCGACGTAGAAGGACAGTCTATTTCTTTTCCTTTCAGGGTAATCTGACATTTACGGATGGCAGTTCCCGGAATTTTGGAATCTGGAAATATAATTCCACTGCATTTTTTTTTAACAAAAAGAGGACTAACCTTTGGGGATTTCAGTAGTGCAATACGTTTCGTGGTTGTCGTTAAATTTCAAATTTCCACATTGTACAATTTTTTCCGGTGTGCAAGCGTCCCGGCAATAATAACATTTTAGAGCTTCACCTGGAAGAAGAATTGAAATGAAGAGAAAACTTGGAAAAGGACTTACATTGTAGCGAGAACGCCACGGTGACTATTAAAACTGTGAGATATTTCATGTTTAGAGTCTAAATGACAATGTCCGTGTTGTTCTTTGAGTTCAGTTATTAGCTAAAAAGGTCAGCAAATCCAATGGGATATCAGTCACGAATATGTGTATTTTATACTATTTAGGTATATTTTTAAATTGTATCAAGTTTGTAGTTAGAGTCACGCCTTTTGTCCAAGATAAGAAATTTTGAGAATTATTACAGAAAATCAAAAATATAGATCACTAAAAAAACACTTTTTAATATTGAAAGAATCTCAGTGCAATGAAAAAGTCATTTCTACGGTGGAATTGTCTACTTATTCCGAATTCGAAGCCCGTTTCATCAAGTCAGGGAATATTTGTAATTTTTTTTCGACACTTTTTTTTTGCTAAACAATTTAAAAAATCATGAAACTCTATAATACATCATTGGAAAGGTAAGTAAATGGGCTTTTCAACGAACTATAGAAGTCGCCGGAAGAGCTAATTTTTCCCAGGATATTTGAGAGAAACTTACGAAAATTTTAAAAATTAAACCGTTTTTAAAAACTTTTCGATACTTTTATGTGAAGAACTTTCAAATTGGTGTTTTGATTTTTTATTTTAATACGTCAATATAAAGGTTGAAATCTCTGCTTTCTAACGCGGTGTTAATCAAGTTATCATCTCTTGTTATTTAGAAGTTACATGACAAAGAATATGGAGTGGTTTTTAGAGAAAAAATCAATTTTTGCTAACTTTTGAAAATCTGTAAAATTTTTAATTTGAATGGTTACAAAATTGTTGTCTTTCAATAAATCTCGCATTTCTAAATGATTTCACTCCTCAGAATGGAAGATCATTAATACAAATTATGCAGCAACTGTTAAAAAGTTGTTGGTCGAGTTTTTTATAATTTAAGTGAATTAAAAAATTCTTTCGTATCAGTTTAATCAAATTTTTGACCTACATAAAATTCTCGTAAAAGTGATGATACTTTCATCGGTTACTGCCACCAAATTGTCCTTAAAAAAGTTAAGTAAAAGTATAAAAAATAAATTTTTAATGAAATCCAACTCCTCATTTTGTACTTTTCAATAAATTAACGAATATTTGTGTTTAATACTTACTCATTGTAATTTTTAATAAATACAGAAAAATTTCTTTCAAATATTTCGATCCTCTATTTTTTTTATGCATAGGCAAACCAAGAACGCCAGATCATTAAGACATTTTTTAAAACTTATTATTCTGCGTTGCGTTAGCATTAAAGTCTTTTTAAACTCGATATATTCCTAGAAAGTAAATTTTTTTAAGCAATAGCATTAATTTTTCTATGAAATCGTCAAAAAATTAAAAAAAAGTTGTAATTTTTTGAAAAATTGTTTAATGCATTTTGTCCTGTAACTTCTAAACAATAAGAGATAACAATGCATTTGTTAAAGCATCAAAAAGACAAAATCTCAATCTTTTTAGTGATACATTACAATAAAAAATCGATGTAAGAATTCTTAAGTTATATGCAAAATTGAAGATGAAAATCACTAAAAGCAGCGTTTTTTTATGAGATTAGAACAGCTTTTCGCGAATTTAAAGAAAATTACTTACCCTAGCGATGAGTTTTATAGGTCGTTGGAAAGCTTATTGAATTGGCTTTCTAAAACATTGTTGAACAATCTTATAACTTTGCAAGTTTTCAAGAAAAAAAAAGAAAATAAATTTTTGTATGGTAGAACCTAAAAAATATTTTTTAAGAATATCTCTGACACCGGACTTGATGGAGCAAAACGGAATTCAGATTTAAACTCAAAAAGACATTCACTCTTTAAAAATTAACAATCAATTTTCAGAGAATATGAAAATTAAGATATTTAAGCCTGCAAAACTGAAATTGTACGAATCTAGCACATAAAATCTAACAATGACACATAAAATTGTTGCCACATAATTAATCACTCGATATCATAATCTCAAATATAGTTTTATGGGTAAATGGCAATAAATCGCGAAATGGTAGAATTATTAAAAAAATTTATTCACAACAATACAGTGCTACAGTGCCACAAAACACAACTATATAAAGTGTTGCCTACTTCACATTCCTTCGAACGCAAACACACCTATAATGTTTCCTCTTTGACCTCCTTTAATTAGCATTGAGTCACAAGTCAACTGAATTAAACCCAAAACGCAATACCACTCAATTTCATAACAATATATTTACAAAATCAAATAAACAAAAGGTACAAAGTGTTCAACAACAAAAAAATCGCGACATCACCAGCGCCAGCATTAAAAAGTAAAAATTCGTCGTCATTTTAAACCCGGAATTGCAAAAATCACTGTTACATTGCAGACACTGTATTGTATCCCCGCTGGGTAAATCCGTGCACTTAAAAGGCGTCGATTTTTCCTGGACGGCACACTTTTTAATAGTCATGGAATCGGCGGTACCACCCGCTAAAAATCAAATTTAAAGAGCTGTTTTTTTTCCGGGGGCTCCCACACTTACTCCGGATTTTCTGGGTAAGACAGAGACTGATTTGCGTCTCTGGATCCACATTTTTGCAGGTTTCTTTAACAGTGGACGCCGTCTCGCAACCATTGCATTTGTAACACTTCAGGGCCGATCCTTGAACAAAGAAATTACACGCACTTTCCGCCAAAATGGCGATGTAAACAACAGGTGTTATGTAAGGTGGTTCCAGGTGTTACGTACCTGAATGGACGACGAGTAAAACTGTTACCAAAAGTACGCTTTTCATCGTGCGCTTTTCCGACGACTGTAAACAAAGCACTGACTTCCTGGTTCTCGAGAGTTGAGGCACTGAAGAGTGTTGCGGTCAGAAGTACAAGGTCACATGGTACACGGTGGACACCGCCTGAAATTCTGATGGGTTACGCTGAGAGTTACGTTTTTGCGTTTTAATAAGACCGAAACGTTGTTTGCACCTGAGGAAATGGACACAGAAGGAAGGGGAATTATGTAATGGTGGAAATGTCAGTTGGCGATGTTGATCACCTTCAGGAGGTTCCACGCAATGAAATGTAAAACGTAATTATAGTAATGGGGGCCCGGCCTTAGAAAAGTCGATTGAATGAGGGAGGGTTGAGTTTATGGCGTGATGTGGGTTTGTATTGATCAGGGCGAAGAAATGGGAATTTGTATTACTGTTGGGGATAAAAAATGTCACGGCTTTTGGTGATTAACAGAGCGAGAATTAGAGTGTTTGGGAATAATAGAATTTAGCCTGTGGGGGGCCGATTGGTACATAGGCGTTCTGCACCAGTTATTGTGGAAATGCTGAAGTAGTGGCTGGAAAGTGATCATCAACAAATAACTCGTCCTTTAATTTTGTAATTAATTATCAAATTGGATTTATTTAATTAGATTTATTAGATTTTCCCCGTCTATCGTAGCCGAGCCAGGTTCTTCAATGTCAGGTTTAATAAAATAACACTAGTCAACAAATTTTGAAATGAGCTTCTTATTCCGAATCTGCTCCGTCAGGTCCGGATTCAGAGTTATTCTGAAGAAGTTATTTTTTTGGACTACTGTATGAAAATTGATTTTCATAATTTTTTCTTGAAAACTTGCAAAGTTATGGGATTGCTCTTCAGCGTTTTGGAAAGCCAATTAAATAGGCTTTCTAAGACCCATAAAACTCATCGCTAGTAACTACTTCCCGTGATATTTTTGAAAAACTGATGTCATGTCCCAAAATAAAGCGTTCTTTTTAGTGATTATCATATGCAATTTTACATATAACTCAAGAATTATTACATCGATGTTTTATTGTAATGCATCAGTGAAAAGGTTGAGCTCTTGCCTTTTTGACACCGTGACAACGCATTGATATCTCTTATTGTTTAGAAGTTACAGGACAAAAAGCATTGAACAGTTTTTCAAAAAAATAAAAATTTTTAAATTTTTTCTCACTTTCATAAAAAAATCAAAGCCATTGCTTAAAAAATACTAATTTGTAGACCCACATTGAAATTTATAATGACTTTAATGCAAACACAGCGCAGAACAATACATTTTAGAAAACTTCTTGATGATAAAGAGATTTCAGTTTGCTTATGAACCAAAAAAATTAGAAGGTGGAAATCTTTGAAAGAAATTGTTCAGTTTCTTTTGGAAAACACAATAAGTAACTATTAAACACAAATACTCGCAAATATGTTGGAAAATTAGCACAACATGATTTTATCTGGGGTGAAAAAATGATCAAAATTGGTACAAAATCGTCTTGAAATTCATTTAAATTATAAAAAACTCGACCAACAACAGTTGCTGCAAATTTTTTATGTATGATGATCCATTCTGACCAATGAAATCATTTAGAAACGCGAGATTTATTGGAAAACTACAATTTTGTGGGTATTGATATTGAAATTTTTACAAAATCTTCGAAAGTTAACAATACTTAATTTGTGTAAAAAACACTTTATATTCTTTGTCATGTAACTTCTAAATGGCAAGAGATAATAAATTGTTTAACACCGCTTTAGAAAGCAGAGATCTCAACCTTTATAATGACGTATCACAATAAAAAATCAAAATACTAATTTAGAAGTTCTATGCAAAAAAAATATCCAAAAGTGTAAAACCTTTCGTTTTTCGAAATTTTCATAAGTTTTTCTCAAATACCTTGGCAAAGACTTCGATAGTTCGTTGGGAAGCTTATTCAATAACCTTTTCATTGATTTTCATTGAAGTTTTTAAGCTAAATTGAAAAAAATAAACAAAAGTAAACGAGGGATAAAATTATTTTACAAATATCTCTGAGTCCTGACCTGAGCAAAACGGGCTTCGGATTTAGAATCAGGAAGTATTTCCACTTGAGAAATAACTTTCAACGGCTTCAATACAAAAATCGTTCAAAATTTGTTGACTAGTGTAATCTAAAAATTCTTAGAACTCTTTAGAATTATGTAGTCTTCATCGGATTCAGGAGTTCTTGACATTTTGAAGATTGATTAAGTCTGTTTAGACTTTCGGAAATCTATTGGAGTCTTTAGGGACTCAAGAATATGCAGGAAATTGTCAACTTTGAAATTCTTAAAAATTGCTAATCGCTAAGAGACTCCCTGCATAAAATCTTCGGGTTCGGCAGAATTCTTATCTTGGTACAAAACTTGACCCCTCACCCCAATTACGAACTTGATAAAATGTTAAAAAATGTAAATATAAAATAAACATATTCGTGACTGCTGATATCCCATTGGATTTGTGACCCTTTTAACTATTAACAAAACTCAAAGAGCAACACGTACATTGTCAATTACACTTCAAACATGAAACGTCTCACAGTTTTAATATTTACAGTGGCATTCTCGCTACAATGTAAGTAATCTTCCAAGTTTTCTCTTCATTTCAATTGTTCTTCTAGGTGAAGCCCTAAAATGTTATTATTGTCGAGACGCCTGCAAAGCAGAACAAACTATACAATGTGGATCTGCAACTGGAAATTACGAATCTGTTTGTATCACTGAAATCCCCAAAGGTTGGTACACTTTTTATTAAAAAAAGGCAGTAGAACCATGTTTCCAGATTCTAAAATTCCCGGAATTGCCATCCGTAGATGTCATATCGCCACGAAAGGAAAAGAAATAGAATGTCCTCCTACCTCGAATTGTGCGTCTTGTAAAACCGATTTGTGCAACGCAGCGCCTGTTGTTGGTGCCAACATGGCCTTAATGGGAGCCATTACTATATTATTGTTGCATTACATGTAAAAAAAACTATCAATTATTTCTTTATTGCAGGTAGCAATTCAATAAAATTCCATAAAATTCTTATGTTGGTACAAACCTGACTCCTGACCCCAAAAGCGAACTTGATAAGATTTGAAAAAAAAACATATAAACATCTGCTGAGTGTTGAAACTAGTAATTTGACTTTAAACATGAAATGGCTCATAGTTATAATTATTGTAGCAGTGGCGTTCTCGCTACAATGTAAGTGTCTAATTTTCTTTCCATTTCAATTCTTCTTGTAGGCGAAGTTCTAAAATATTACTAATGCCGGGAGTCCTGCAGGGTTGAAAGAAGCACACAGCACACAATGTCCATCTATTGTAATTGATGACGCTCACGAATTTGTTTGCGCTATTGAAGTCTCTGAATCTTAGTACTCTTTTTTAATTAAACAAGCAATAAAACTATGTTTCCAGTTGGTAAAATTACCGGAACTGCCATCCGCAATTGTGCACTCGTCGAGAAAGGACAAGAAGTACCATGTTCTACCTCGAAGTGTTCTTCTTGTAAAACGGATCTGTGCAACGTAGGGTCGTCTCTCAGTACCAACGCAACTTAAATTACGTATTACCAGATGAAATGATTTGTTTTTACGAAGGAATCTTATTAAATATTATAATATGACAGCTCTTCAGGCCTTGTAGGCTCATCGCAACTTTTCCCCAATTCGTCAGCCATCTTTTCCTTGGACGACCTCTTTTTTTTCTCCAACCAGTTTTTTCTTCCAGACATTTTTTGTGACTTTCTGATCGAACATTAGCATGATAGGTTTTAACCAGCTTTTTCTTTGTGCTCTTATTTTCTGGCTAATCCTTTTTTTTTAACAGGATTTGTAATTTGGCACACTCAATAATAATGTCAAAGACACTTCGCTCTCAAAATTTCATTGCCATAGAGACAAAATTACTAAAATTACAGATTTTCATAAAAAAAGTTCGAAATTTTGCTTCACCACCAAACTAAAAATTTCTATTATTTGTCTTTCATTTCCAAAATATTTGTAATTTGGCACACTTAATAATAATGTCGAAGACAGTTCGCTCTCAAAATTTCATCGCCATAGAGCCAAAATTACTAAAATTACAAATTTTCATAAAAAAAGTTCGAAATTTGGTTCGCCTTCAAATTAAAAAAATCCTAAAATTTGTCTTTTATGTACTAAATATTTGTAATTTGGAACACTCCATAATAATGTCAAAGACAGTTCGTTCCTAAAATTTCATTGCCATAGAGCCAAAATTACTAAAATTACAGATTTACATAAAAAAAGTTCGAAATTTTGCTTCACCCTCAAAGTGAAAATTTCTAATGTCTTCAATGTCCGAAATATTTGTAATTTGGCACACTCAACAATAATGTCAAAGACAGTTCGCTTATAAAATTTCATTGCCATTACTGAAATAACAGATTTTCATAAAAAAAAGTTTCGAATTTTGCTTACCACCAAACTAAAAATTTCTAAAATGCGTTTTTATGTCCGAAATATTTGTAATTTGGCACATCAATAATAATGTCGATGACAGTTTGCTCTCAAAATTTCATCGCCATAGAGCCAAAATTACTAAAATTACAAATTTTCATAAAAAAAGTTCGAAATTTGGTTCGCCTTCAAATTAAAAAAATCTTAAAATTTGTCTTTTATGTACTAAATATTTGTAATTTGGAACACTCCATAATAATGTCAAAGACAGTTCGTTCCTAAAATTTCATTGCCATAGAGCCAAAATTACTAAAATTACAGATTTACATAAAAAAAGTTCGAAATTTTGCTTCACCCTCAAAGTGAAAATTTCTAATGTCTTCAATGTCCGAAATATTTGTAATTTGGCACACTCAACAATAATGTCAAAGACAGTTCGCTTATAAAATTTCATTGCCATTACTGAAATAACAGATTTTCATAAAAAAAAGTTTCGAATTTTGCTTACCACCAAACTAAAAATTTCTAAAATGCGTTTTTATGTCCGAAATATTTGTAATTTGGCACATCAATAATAATGTCGATGACAGTTTGCTCTCAAAATTTCATCGCCCTAGAGCCAAAATTACTAAAATTACAGATTTACATAAAAAAAGTTTGAAATTTTGCTTACCACCAAACTAAAAATTTCTATTATTTGTTTTTTATTTCCAAAATATTTGTAATTTGGCACACTCAACAATAATGTCAAAGACAGTTAGCTCCTAAAATTTCATTGTCATAGAGCCAAAATTACTAAAATTACAGATTTACATAAAAAAAGTTCGAAACTTTGCTTCACCCTCAAAGTGAAAATTTCTAAAATTTGTCTTTAATATCCGAAATATTTGTAATTTGACACACTCAACAAACATGTCAAAGACAGTTCGCTCTCAAAATTTCATTGCCATAGAGACAAAATTACTAAAATTACAGATTTTCATAAAAAAGTTCGAAATTTTGCTTCACCACTAAACTAAAAATTTCTATTATTTGTCCTTCATTTCCAAAATATTTGTAATTTGGCACACTTAATAATAATGTCGAGGACAGTTCGCTCTCAAAATTTCATCGCCATAGAGCCAAAATTACTAAAATTACAGATTTACATAAAAAAAAAGTTTGGAATTTTGCTTACGACCAAACTAAAAATTTCTATTATTTGTCTTTTATTTCCAAAATATTTGTAATTTGGCACACTCAACAATAATGTCAAGACAGTTAGCTCCTAAAATTTCATTGCCATAGAGCCAAAATTACTAAAATTACAGATTTACATAAAAAAAGTTCGAAATTTTGCTTCACCCTAAAAGTGAAAATTTCTAAAATTTGTTTTTTATGTACTAAATATTTGTAATTTGGGACACTCAATAATAATGGCAAAGACAGTTCGTTCCTAAAATTTCATTGCCATAGAGCCAAAATTACTAAAATTACAGATTTACATAAAAAAAGTTCGAAATTTTGCTTCACCCTCAATGTGAAAATTTCTAAAATTTGTCTTTAATGTCTGAAATATTTGTAATTTGACACACTCAACAATCATGTCAAAGACAGTTCGCTCTCAAAATTTCATCGCCATAGAGCCAAAATTACTAAAATTACAGATTTACATAAAAAAAAGTTTGGAATTTTGCTTACCACCAAATTAAAAATTTCTATTATTTGTCTTTTATTTCCAAAATATTTGTAATTTGGCACACTCAACAATAATGTCAAAAACAGTTAGCTCCTAAAATTTCATTGCCATAGAGCCAAAATTACTAAAATTACAGATTTACATAAAAAAGGTTCGAAATTTTGCTTCACCCTCAAAGTGAAAATATCTAAAATTTGTCTTCAATGTCCGAAATATTTGTAATTTGGCACACTCAACAATAATGTCAAAGACAGTTCGCTTACAAAATTTCATTGCCATTACTGAAATTACAGATTTTCATAAAAAAAAGTTTCGAATTTTGCTTACCACCAAACTAAAAATTTCTAAAATGCGTTTTTATGTCCGAAATATTTGTAATTTGGCACAATCAATAATAATGTCGATGACAGTTTGCTCCCAAAACTTAATTGTCACAGAACCAAAATTCCCATAATTACGGATTTTCAAAACAACAAAATAGTTTTAAATTTTTTTATTAAGGAGCATTTTAATTGTCACAACACGTTAATCCCACTTTTGCCACCACAAAATAAATCTAATTAATACGTACAATAATTACAAGATCATATTCCCATATATCACATTAATACGTAAGCACTAATTAAAACAACAATCTTCATTACTAATTCGTTATTACAAAAGTTTCTGTACCAACAAAGCTGCAACAGCAACAAAAGCCACAGACCCTAAACTAACCCTAGATGCTCCATTCTCATTACAGAAATCTTTATCGCATGTTGTACATTTAACTTCCACTTCTTTGGTGCTGGCTGGAACGCACTGATAAGCCTTACCTTTCCCTGACATCACACATTTTCTTTCAACAATTTCTTCTTTCGATTCTGCACTGGTCTTGTAAACGTGGTACAAACAAGCAACATCCTGATTGGCAGTGTTTGCAGGACAAGTCTCATCTTCCAACTCTTTGCAGGATTTGTCGTTGGGGTTTTTGCAGATTTTGCATTTCAAAGCGAAACCTACAAGGTTGAGTTCAGTTATCAAGTTTGTAATTCAATGACACTTGTTATCGGAATTATGCGCGACAGTTTTTTTTTGCTTGGCGTGCTTGGCATGCTTATGACTCGCTACCAAAAAAAGAACTTTGGCATCTGGTATAATATCAATGACGTGGAAAAAATCCCAATGATTCATTCATTAAAGATTACCACGAGAAGACAAACATTTTTTGTGCGAAAAGATAAACCAAATTCTCGCGGTTTTTACGATGAAAAGTAAAATTTTACGATCCGTAAATACACTCAAGGCTGATTAATTATTGTAATTATAATGAGAATATTGTAAATTTAGGAAATCCTTCCCAGTATCGGATCTCGAAAACTTCCGTTATAATCAACAAAATTACGTACCCACAACAGCAATGCCAAGAATCGCGGTCACTAAACTCAATTTTTATTTTTATATACAAAAAAGTACTTACTTGCTTCAATAGCAGCCAGGCATACCAACAAAAATACAAATTTTGCCATTTTTGAACCCCGAAAAGTGTTACTTTTTTCTGGATATAGACAGAGACTTGGAGCGACACGAAATGGCGGCCTATCAATTCAACGAAACCTCTCTTTATTTTTCGTGTTGGTTCGTTAGCTGCTGCGTCGAGACCGCGAGTTGTGGTGTTGGTCACATAGCACACAGTTAAACTTGAGGAATAACATGTGGAGAAGAATCGAATTTCAGTCTGGGAGAGGGCGGGACGACGGAAATTCCATTTTTTATTCATTCCCCTCTTGTCGATTCAATTACAAAAACTGCACAAATTTTATTGTAACAATCTTGTGAACACCCATAACAAGACACTTAAAACTACCACCGGCGTTGCAGCCCCTAAATTCCGCCCCCCGTTCGTGTTACACATGTTCTCAGTACAAACATCGCATTTTTCTTCTTTTCCCAGACTTTGGTCGCACCGGTACTTCCCAGACTCGTCCAAAATCACACATTTCTTATCAATGACAGTGTTACCACTATTATTTAAATAAATGTGGACTAAACAAGCTGCCTTGGCGGCCGCACTGGGTACGGGACAAGTCTCCGGGTCCACCTCGGCGCATTTGAAGTCTTTGGGGTCTTTACATTTGTTGCAGCGGAGGGCCTCACCTACAAGAAGTTGGCGCCAGTGTTATTGATCTGACGAGACTTTGTGGCGCTAGGAGGGTGGGATATTGTTTGGTTTGTGTGTTTTGGGGCGCCAGGGTGGAGTGGCGACAATGGGGGAGACGGGCGCGCCTGGAAGTAGGCAACACATAAAGCACAAGTGGACATTAAAATAAGCAGTGTGTTGGCAGCCCTGAGAATCAATTGGATGTTGAGATAATAACAGGATTGCCAACATGCTCTATTTTAAAAAGTACAATTCCCCTCTTCTTGTAACAAGTTGCACAATCAGCACAGACAAACACAGATTAGTCTTATGGTGTCTTTGTTTGCTCTACCAGATAAACTTATACTTACATCAGGAAATGGGTTCATTTTTCTACTAAAAAAATTATAATTCTACAATTTGTCACAAAAAAGAGAAATTATGGACTTTTATATTCAAGCCTGGTTAGTGGGCACTCAACTCTCCGCCACTGGCAACCCCAGCTCACTAATTTAATCAACCACGTCTTTAAAACTTCCCCAAATCAAAGCCAAAATGTCTACAAACACAAATTGAATACTTACAGCACTGAAAAACAAATAAACTCGCAAAAATAAGACAGATTTTCATCATTTTTTTAAGAGTTGAAAACCGGCGACATTCGCATCGATCGTCGAAAGAACAGTGGCGCCACCTCGAGGTAGAATCTACACGCAATAAAATCTTAAACCTACGTAATCTTTATTACTTTACAGTACTGTATTATCTCACATTTAGTTTAACAATAATTTTGCGAAGACGACGCTGGCGACGGCTCCCATCAATGCCATGTTAGCGCTGAGAGATGGCGCTGCGTTGCACAAATCGCTCTTACAAGAAGTGCACTTAGCGTTGGGAGGACAGGGGGCGTCCGTCCCTTTCTGTACAATTTGACATTTCCGAATAGCAACTTCTGGAGTTTTAGATTCTGAAAAAAAAACTTAGCGAGTTTTGAAACCAACAGAGTAACCAACCTTTGGTGATTTCAGTGGTGCAAACTGCCTCCTGGGAATCCCCGATTGTGGATCCGCATGACTTCACCTTGTTGTCGTCAGGCTTGCAGGCGTCCAAGCAAAAGTAGCATTTAATAGCCTCACCTAGAATAGTATTTGTATGAGTTGGCGGCGTGGGTGTGCACTTTGTTTGGGTTAAAACGCAAAAAATGGAAAAAATCGGGATAATTTGAGGGAAACACTCACATTGGTGTAGCGAGAACGCCACTGCGACGACGAAGAATAACAACCCTTTCATGTTTAAAGCCCGGTTCACAACGTTTCGCGCTGCTGCTCAAATCCAACTAACAGATTCAACGGTCAGCGAATGTGCTAGAATTCAATGGCGGGGCACTGACGGTCACAAGTCTATTTACACTTCTTTTTACATCACGTCCTATTATTAAGAAACGCTGTTTATATCGAATTTGGAGATTGAGGTCAGGGAGTGGGGTTTTGTGCGAAAAAGGGCATTTCTAGTTTGCTTAGACACACTCTTGGGCTTTTCCAACTTTACCTATTTATTAAGGTAATTTGGTTTGGAAAAACAAAGAAAGATTGATGAGCCAAGGACGAACAAATTTAAAAATTAGCGAGTGAGAAGTTGATGATGTGAGAAAATTGTAGTTTTCTTTGTTCGTGAAGGCTGTGGAAGTTGGTTGATCTTTCAGGGACAAAAAAATTGGACAAATTTTTGTCGGTGCTTGACAGAGTGGAAAACCACGTCCAAGAGGCTCTGCAATTTTATAATGTTGGTAGCTTTTTCGTGACAACCAAAAAGGGAAAATTTTGCCCGTTTACTTCACCTATAAAGCACCGCAAACTCATAAAATTTTACTGCCATTTTGTTTATTTTCTTTTGGCAATTATCTGTTTTTCATAACATAACATAAAGAGTAATAAAAAATAATAAAAACCAAACATCTGGGGCACTTTATCCGAAAACAATTCCCATCACTAACTGAAGAGTGCCTTTCCGTCGTCGTTTCCTCAGTCTCTTTGGTCCAAAACTTCTTCAAAACTTCAACGTAGTTGCACCCATCTTCTTCGCATTCTTCACAGTCTACGTTGCCCATAGCATCTTCAGAAACTCCTCCTTTGGTCTGTATCATCTGCTTGAAGACCTTCACCATGTTGTTGCACATTTCTTCAGGGATGCACCCTTTGAACTCCACATCCATGTAATCTAAGTACAAGAATTTGAAGTTAGACTTAACAAAAAAAACAGTTTTCACCTGCCGCAATCGTGAAACAATGTAACGTTTCTGTGACATTTGTTGGCGTCACTGATAACTTCGATACTTCCTCAATGTAATCATTACAATCTTGAAGTTGATGTTTTGTTAAGTTTTCAATGTTACCAGTCATCAAACTTTCGAAGTTTGACGTGTAGCATGTCAGATTGAGTGCTGAAAATGTAAAGTTGAGAGCGAGAGTTGAGTGATGGATTTTTTTCACCTTCGTGGATCACGATGAACAACACCAACGAAAAGAAAGGTTTTAACATTTTTGCTAATGGCGGATTCGCGACGGTCTGGATCACTAAAATTAGAATAGACTTTTTGTTATAGATTATGATAGAACGCAGATGGTGGAGATTATTTACATTGGAAAATTGAGATTTTTACGCGCACGGTTCAATTGTTAGGAAAAAGGAAGTGAAAGAGAGAGGAAATGGAATGATGAAGGAACATGCAAAAATAATATTGTTGGGACAATTGGAACGGCAACCTGTGCGATGGCCTGATTTGAGTTTATTGACTTGTTTGAACTAGGGGAAATTTCGAAAAGTGGCACTGGAATTGGGTTGGTAACACTGTTATCTGTCTTGTGTTTTTGTTCAAACTGTCAAAAGACGCAGTGCTACCAACAGAGTCGAGAAAACAACAGCTGAGCCGCTTGTTTTCGATCGATTGAATTCATTTTTTGATTAAATTTTGTGATTTCGTTATTTACAGTGCTATAGAATAGTTATTTTTAGAGGTAACTGCGTTTGACTTATTTAACAACTGTACCAAATTACAACGATATTGAGCAAGCAATTCAATTTTTGAAAGTGTTTGTTTTTAAAAATAGCTAAGAAATTAAAAAAAATGTTCGAATGCCGTCATTTCATTATCTACAGTGCTACATGAATCAAATTTTAAGAGGTTGCTGCTTTGAACTTGTTGAAAAACTGTACCAAATTACAACGATATTAAACTATCAAGTCAAATTTTGGAAATTTTTGTTTTTGAAAAAATCAAGAAAATTAAAAATTTTGGTTTAAATGCCGTTAATTCGTTATCTTTAGCGCTGCAGGGACGAAATTTTGAAGAGTTATTGCCTGGAGCCTGTTTAAAAACTGTACTAAATTGCAACTTTGTATATCAAACAGGTAAAATTTTGAAAATTTTTATTTTTAGAAAGAGCTGTAATGCTGTAATTTCGTTGTCTTTGATGCTACAGGAATCAAATTTTGAGAGGTTGCTGTTTTAAATCTGTCTAAAAAATTTACCAAATTAAAACTTGATACAACGAGCAGGTCAAATTTTGGAAATTTTTATTTTTAGAAAGAGCCAAGAAATTTAAGAATTTTGGTTTGAATGCTGTAATTTCGTTATCTGTAGCGCTACAGACACAAAATTTTGGAAGGTTGATTTTTCGGACCGATTTAAAAACTATCAGATTACAACGTTATTCAACAAGCAAGTCAAATTTTGCAAATATTTGTTTAAAAACAGAACATGCAATTTAAAAATTTTCGATTGAATACCGCAATTTGATTATCTTCAGTGCTACAGGAATCAAATTTTAAAAAGTTACTGCTTTAAATCTGTTTAAAAACTGTACTAAATTATGTTATTGAACAATCGAGTCAAATTAAAAAAAATGTTTTTGAAAGAACCAAGAAATTTAAAATTTTTGGTTTAAATTCTATTAATTCGTTATCAGTAGTGCTACACTTACAAAATTTTAAAAAGTTAGTGCCTGTGACTTGTTTAAAAACTGTACTAAATTACAACTTTGTACAACAGGCAGTTAAAATTTTGTAAATTTTTATTTTTAGAAAGAGCCAAGGAATTTAAGAATTTTGGTTTAAATGATTTCGTTGTCTTCAGTGCTAAAGAAATCAAATTTTGTTTGAGAGGTTACTGCTTTGAACCTGTTGAAAAACTGTACCAAATTACGTTATTAACCAATCAACCCAAATTTTGTAAAATTTTGTTTTTCAGAGAACCAAAAAAAAATAAAATTTTTTGATTAAATCCTATTAATTCGTTATCTGTAGTGCTACAAGAACAAAATTTTTTAGAGGTTGTTGTTTTGAATTTGTCTAAAAAATGTACCAAATTACAACTTCATAGAACGAGCAGGTCAAATTTTGGAAATTTTCATTTATAGAAAGAGCCAAATAATTTAAGAATTGAGGTTTAAATGCTGTAATTTTAAATGTTAATTCGTTATCTGCAGTACTACAGGAACAAAAATTGGAAAGGTTGCTGTTTTGAGCGGGTCTAAAAACTGTATCAAATTACAACGTTATTCAACAATCAAGTCAAATTTTGTAAATATTTGTTTAACAAAAACAAGCAATTTAAAAATTTTCGATAAAATATCGTTATTTTGTTATCTTCAGTGCTACAGGAATAAAATTTTTAGAGGTTACTGCCGTGGGGCTGTTTAAAAACTATAAAATTACAACTTTATACAACGACCAAGTCAAATTTTAAAAATTTTTGTTTTTAAAAAAATTTACATTTTTTGTGAAGGTATTTAACTTCATATTTTAAACCCTTTTTTACATATGACATGGAAAAACATAATAAATAAAGAGAGATAAGCACGAAACACGTAACAATGCAAAACAGTGGAAAATTTGCAACGCGACATAGATAAAAATAGACGACGAAACAGAACCATGAAGAAATGAAACTACAAATCTGGAGACATAAAAGTGAAACATCATTTAATATTCACGTCCCGTTAATTAGAAACACGGAATTCTACTTTCGCATTGATTAGTCAATATTTGCACCTTCAAACGTGTGATGCATTCGATTATGACTATTAAACTAAAATTAGGATCGGACGTCATACACAACATCTTCAATGCATCTTTTATTAACACCAATCTATATAAATAAATAAAAAACTCAGTACATATAGAACAAGGTAAACAAAACTCCAATCAAACTCCCCCACGCGAATTTCAACGGAGAGCCAGAGTTACATAAATTGCTATCACAGTTGTGACAGGTGTATCCATCAGGACAGGGAATTTGGCCGTTCGTTGGAGGAACCACGCATTTTCTTATTGCTTTCTCTTCGTCGGTTGACCCTGTGGAAACAATTAGAAACAGAAGGAAGAAGAAAAAAATCGTACCTTTTTTGATCTGTTTGCTACATTTGGCCTTTGACACCACGCCACATTTCACTTCGACGGCTTTATCAACTTCACATTCTTGTAAAACGTTGCTACATTGGTAACACGTGAGGGTGTCGGCAGCGACTAAAATAAATTCTCAAGAAAAATAGAGCGAAAATAGATTTTTGTACTTACAAGTTTCGCTCACTGCAAGACAAACGAGTGTTAAGATAAGAATTCCTTTCATTTTTCTTGGAGTATGCGAGGCGACTGTTTTGGTTTCAACCTACTTAGAACTGGGAAAACAGAATAAATGGGGGGGATTCATGTGACCGTATGGTCCGTTTTTAGTATTTTACAGGATGGTATTGGAAATAATTGAGTGCTAACTAAAATAAGATTTGATTTAGATGTATTGATGAATTTACAAGGGCACGGGTGAGGCCTACTCTGTAATTGATGGGTGATGTCATTTTTGTATTTTTAGAACGAAGAAGTGATGTAAACTGTTTACGACTCTGTTTACATAATAAAGAGGAAGTGGGTCAGCAGCTAACGTTGCGCAGATGCCCTGGAAGTTGCCTACGGGATGTGAGGGAATTGGAATGAAATTTCAAGCGATCCACAATTTTAGCTTACAAGAAACTGACGCCAAATTTCAAGCAAAAGTTTGAAATTTGATAAAAGTGGCGACTCCGCCAACATTAAGATACATTTTTTCTTAATTCTGTGCATATCTGATAAATGGCTCGTTTTTGTGTTAAAACTGTTGAAAGCTACAAGAAAATAACAGTTTCCAATTCTTTTTTTTAATTCTGTAGATATTTGGAAAATGACTCCTTACGTTAAATAAGTTGATATTTACAACAAACCTGTGCTATTTTACAATATCTACGCTTCCAGTAAAAGTTTGAATTTTTTTTGAAATGAATTGCAATTGGCGCCTCCACCACTTAAAAAAAAAAAAATTTCTTAGTTCAATAGATACCTGGAAAATAAAGCGTTCTTACGTTAAAACAGTTAAAATCGACAAGAAACAAGTGTTATTTTTATAAAATTCAAGCTTCCAGCAAAAATGTGAAATTTTATTTTGAAATAAAATGGAATTGGCGATTCCACCACATTCAAAAAATTCTATTTTTCTTAATTCTGTAGATATCTGGAAAATGACTCGTGTTTACGTTAAAGCAGCTGAGATCTACAATAAATCAATGCTATTTTACAAAATCAAAGCTTGCATTTAAAAGTTAGAAATTTTATTTGGAAATATTGGAATTGGCGTTTCTACCACTTTCAAAATATTCTATTTTTCTTGATTTTGTAAATATCTGGAAAATGATTCGTTTTTATGTTAAAACAGCTGAAATCTACAAGAAACCAAAGCTATTCTATAAAATCCAATTTTTCAGAAAGTTTAAAATTTTATTTTTAAATAAATTGGAACCGGCGCCTCCACCATTTTCAAAAAACATTTTTATTTTGGAGATTTTCAGACAATAATTTTTTTTGCGTTAAAACGATTGTAATCTACAAGAAACTAACGTCGATTTTGTAAAATTCAAACTTGCATTAAATGTCAGCAGTTTTATTTTGAAATAAAATAGAATTTGCGCCATCACTACTTTCAAAATTGTTTTTTAATTCTGAGAACACTTGGACAATGAGTAAATTTTTCGTAAAAACAGTCAAATTCTACCAGAAACTGATGCCATTTTGTGATATTCAAGCTTGCATTAAAAGTTAAAAATTGTATTCCAAAATACTCAAATTATTATTGTCTCCACTTTCAAAAAATTATATTTTTTTTAAATCAAATTTCCTATTTGATAATTAATATTTAACTGAAAAGTAGTAATGTCATTGCTTTACAAAAAATTTGGAATTTTATTTAAAAATGTTGAACATTTATGGGCTATTAAAAAAAATAATTTTGTGTTTTTGCTCCACAATTTTAGAAATAGTAACCTTTCTAAATTTTATTGCTATAGAATTAAAATTGTTAGAAATACAAAAAATTGTACAAATTTTAGGTTCGCTTTAGTATATTTTTTTTATTTTTGTTTTCCGCTCTATAATTTTGCAATTTGTTTTAGTTAATAAAGAATTCAAGAGAAGAACTCCCTCAAATTTATTTGTTAGAATGATTTTTGACAAAATTACGAATTTTATAAAGACTTACAATTTAAGTAAAATTTTGAAAATTTTCACATCGTCTTAAAATGAAAGGTTTCTGGTGTAAAGTTTTTATATTAAAATACTTGAAGTCTACAAGAAAGTAATGCTATTTCTAAAATCCAAGCTTTCAATAAAATTTGAAATTTTATTTGTAGCTAAAAGGAATTGGCGTCTCGGCCAGTTTCAGTATTTTTCATTTTTTTTTTAAATCTATAGATACTCGGACAATGACTCTTTTCTGCTTAAATACAGTAGAAATCTACCAGAAATTGGTGTCATTATGTGAAACCAAGCTTGCATTAAATATTACAAAATTTATTTAGAAAAATTGGACATGGGCGCCTCCACCACTTTTAAAAAATTCTATTTTTTTTTGTTCTTTAGATATCTGAAAAATAACACGTTAAAACAGTTATGATCTACAAGAAACCAATAAAATTATACAAAATTTAAGCTTCCAGTCAAAAATGAATTAAAATAAAAAAGATGGAATTGGGGGGGTTTTCATTAGTTTAAAAAAATCAATTTTTCTTAATTCTGTAAACATCTGAAAAATGATTCGTTCTTACGTTAAAACAGTTGAAATCCACAAGAAACTGTAGTCATTTTGTGAAATTCAAGTTTGCATCATAAGTTAGAAAATTTATTTGAAAATATTGGAATTCACCATTTTCAAAAAAAAACTATTTTTTTTTTAATTCTGTTGATATCTGAAAAATCACTCATTTGTAAGACAAACAGTTGAAGTCTACAATAAACCAGTGCATTTTCTAAAATCCAAGCTTCCACTAAAAGTTTGAAATTTAATGTTGAATTAAAATAGAATTTGCGCCTCCACCAGTTTCAAAAATCTTTTTTATCTCTTTATAGATATGCGAAAAAAAAAACGTTCTGGTTTTAAACAGACAAAATCTCGAAGAAAGTAATGTGACTTTTCTGTGAATTTGTGCGTGATATCTAGAAGAAAATAATCAGTTTCTTTAACGACAAAAAAGTGTATCAGAATTTTATTTTCGCATGTCAAGCGGCGTGCACTTCAAAGCACATTTATTTCCCACAGTCATAATTCTTTTCAATGATTTATTGATGCTTTGCGGGCCAACTTGTACTCCTAATATTTATGTTCTTTGTAAAACCTAACATTAACGCATAAATCTCCAAATCGCGAAAACCCGCCATTTTCCCTCATTTCCACCTAAACAAACCAGCTGTGAAAATACTACTCTAACAGTGCAGATCCACGCAATCACATGACCTTCCTTCCACTCTACGAAATTGAATTTACAAATAGTTGTCGCAACGAAGTAGCCAACAAACGTGTGTCGAAAGTCGTAAAATTAGCCGTGAATATGAACAAATACGTTTGTGGTTTATTTTGCATCGCAGCCTTGAGTAAGTACTAAATTCAAAAATAAGTTCCGACTCAAATTTCCCTTTAGTTGCACTTTCTGCAGCTCAATTGCAGTGTTATCTATGCAATCCTGTCTCCCAAGAATGCGAAGACAACAAAGCTGACGTCGTGACATGTGGCGAGGTTACCACATCCAGATGCAGTCGACAAGTGAAGAAAGGTCAGTGGAGACGAAGATCGTTTCTTTTTTTACCCAGTTGAATTTCAGACGCCACTGATAAGACCAAAGCGTTACGAAAGTGCGTCATTGTTGATTCCACAGGGAAAGTCAGCTGTCCTAATGGGTACGACTGTTTCAACTGCAACAAAAATTTATGCAACGCAAATCCAATTATTACAACTACAGCACCTGATTCTGCTTTCAGTGTGAAATGTGGTTGGATCTCAACAGCGGCAGTGTTTGCTATTTTGTATTTATAAAGTTGACTATTTTTAATTTGAAACGAACGAAGCTAGTCTTAATGTTTAGTTTGTTGTAGATCAATGTTAATTGTTATCGGACCAATTTAGATGATGAGATTATGTAAGATAGTTTTAATTAGTTTGGAACAGTTGTGGTCTAAAAATGAGACGTGATGTCAGAATTGCAACAGTTTTGAGTGTAATTTTTTGGTTTTAGATCACGAAAATGAATAAAGTATCGTTGGACCATTTTTTCCAATTCCTTGTTCTATTTTTATCGCTGCTGGTTGAATTAATTCTTCGACGTCGAACCGGCCTTTGTTGTGAAATGTGTTGGCAGCGCTGTCGACTCCTTTTTTTGTATTCCCAAATAATTTTCCAAGACGTTTTAAAGATCGTCCAGTTTTTCCGAGTTTCCTAAATTATCTAGATTTTTTGAATTTTTATAAAGCATTGGAGTTCCACAAGAAAATATTGTCGTTTTATGAAATTTAAATTTCTAGTGAAAGGTTGAAATGTTGTTTTAAAATATTGGAACCGGCGCCTTTACCACTTCCCATTTTTTTTTTTGTAGACATCCGGAAAATGACTCGTTTTTTTGTTTAATACAGTTGAAAACCTACAAAAAATTGCACTATTTTATAAAATCCAAGTTTTCATTAAAATTTAGAAATTTTTCTTTTAAAATAATGGAAATTGAAACTTCCATTACTTTTAAAATTTTATATTTTTCTTAATAATGATGGTATCCGAAAAATTTTGGTGTTAAAACAGTTAAAAGCCATAAGAAAATATAGTCGTTTATAAAATTCAAGCATCAGTGACAGTTTGAAACTTTATTTTGAAATATTAGAATTGGCGCATCCACCACTTTTAAAAAATTATATTTTTTTATTTCTGTAGACATTCGGAAAATGATTTTTTCGTTGAAACAGTTGAAATCTCCAAGAAAATAGCTCTATTTTATGAAACTTAAATTTCTATTAAAATTTCGAAACTTTTTTTTAATTAATGGAAATTGACGTCTTCATTTATTTCAAAGTTTTATATTTTTCTTAATATCGCAGGTATCCGGAAAATGACTCGTTTTTGTGTTAAAACAATTGAAAGATACAAGAAAATATGAAATTGAAGCTTCCAGTGCGAATTTGAAATATTTGAATTTGCGCCTCCACCACTTTAAAAAAAATCTATTTTTTTAATTTCTGTAGATATCCGTAAAATAACCCGTTTTTTTTGTTTAAAAGTAGCACCACTTTATGAAATCCAAATTTCCATTAAAATTTAGAAATTTTTCTTTTGAAACAACGGAAATTGGTGTCTCCATTACCTTCAAAATTTTATATTTTTCTAAATAATGCAAGTATCCGGAAAATGACTCGTGCTTACGTTAAAGGAGTTGAGATCTACAATAAATCAATGCTATTTTACAAAATCCAAGCTTGCAATAAAAGTTAGAAATTTTATTTGGAAATATTGAAATTAGCGCTTCCACCACTTTCAAAAAATTCTATTTTTCTTGATTTTGTAAATATCTGGAAAATGATTTGTTTTTACGTTAAAACAGCTAAAATCTACAAGAAACCAAAGCTATTTTATAAAATCCAATTTTTCAGTTTAAAATTTTATTTATAAATAAATTGGAACCGGCGCCTCCACCATTTTCAAAAAAATTATTTTTATTTTGGAGGTTTTCAGACAATAATTTTTTTTGCGTTAAAACGACTGTAATCTACAAGAAACTAACGTCGTTTTATTTTGAAATAAAATGGAATTGGCGATTCCACCACATTCAAAAAATTCTATTTTTCTTAATTCAATAGATACCTGGAAAATAAAGCGTTCTTACGTTAAAACAGTTAAAATCGACAAGAAACAAGTGTTATTTTTATAAAATTCAAGCTTCCAGCAAAAATGTGAAATTTTATTTTGAAATAAAATGAAATTGGCCCTTTAACCAGTTCCAAAAATTTTTATTTTTCTTAATTTTGTAGATATCCGGTTTTTGCGTTAAAAATGCTGAAATCTACAAGAAACTGGTATCATTTTGTGAAAATTCAAGACTCCCGTAAGTGTTAGAAATTTTATTTTATATTACACAATAAAATTGGCATTTTCAAAAATTTATAATTTACTTAATTTTGTAGATATTTGAAAAAACCTTGTTTTTGTGGCTAAACAATTGAATTAACAAGAGAATAGTTTCATTTTATAAAATTTAAGGTTCCAATACATTTATTACAAATAAAAACCAAACTTAATACAAACTATTAAGTAAAACTTTTCCGTAAATTTTGACAATTAAATTCAAAAGTAAAGAAAACAACTCAAACTACAAAATAAAAGAAAGCACCATCAAAACCAACCCAAGAATACCAAAATGAACACTTCCCCCGTTGCAATGGTCGTCGCTGCACTCCCAACACGAAATATCAAGTCCAGTCTCTAGACTAGACTCAATAACTTTTTTCATGAGCCCACAACCATTTTTCGGAACACATCCTTTGACAATAACATCTTTTGAACCTAAGAAAAAAATTATATTTGTCCAAAAATCAAAAAAAGTTCGTACCTCCACTAGCCTTAATTTTAAAACAATTCAAAGCGACGTTCTCGTACAGATAATTCTTAATTCCTTCCAATTCAGTGAATTGTTTTAAGTTCTCCTCACAGTTCTGCGTGATTTGTTGTAAATTTTCATTATTTAGATGTTTTAGATCCGTGACGTAACATTCGAGGGCACAAGCTACGAGAAGCAGTTCAGAAAAATAAGAATGTTAAGTTTATTTACCTGTGGTTATGATTGTAATGAAGAAGTACAAAAACTGCATTATTACCGGTGCGTAACTGCGAGTTAAATGAAGTCTCGCTGTGAAGAATTGTGGTTCAGGAGTCAAGTGGTTATAATTAATACAAATAAGAACGTGATGGTCTTAAAATTAAGTGCAGTTCGATAAAATCATTTAAAGGATCTAAAAAAAATTCAAAATTCTCTTCATATTAAATAATTGACCTGGTTTTGTGACAGTAATTTGTCACTTTTTCCTTTGTAAAAATATTTATTTAATGAAAGCAGATTAAAAACATCTGGTGAAAAAAATTCGCAACCTTGACCCCTGAAGATAAAAATGACGTCAAATAACAAAGCATTTATTCAAAACAAATTCAAATTTCTACACAACAGACTATTTCTGTTTTTCTATTTTTTTTACAAATTTTGATTGCAGTTACTGTGGGTGCACTCCTCGCACGTAACTCCTTCAACAAATCCCAAAGACGTTTTCATAATCCGCTTCATAAACCCGCAGCCACTTTCGGGGATACATCCTTTAACCACCACAGTTTTTGAAGCTCCTATAAAAATAACGAAATTCAATATGGAATTTTACATAGCACAGTTGTCAAAACTTTACCTGTGGCCTCTAGTTTGTAACAACTCATATTAATTTGATCGGTGCTCTGTCCGCTTAGACCATGCGCCACCAAAAGTTTTTTAATGTGTTCAGTACAATCTTGTCGGCTTTCCTTTACGTGTCCACTCTTCAGAGTTGCCAAATCAGTGACTTGACACTCGAGAGCGTAAGCTGCAAGAAAAGGGTAAAATTTCTGAAGATTTTGAAGTAAAATTACCACTGTGGGCTAGGATTGCTAAGACGACGAAGTAGAAGAGATGCATCTTGACGACTGATTAAACTGAACTGAAATTTTTGAAGGTCTGATTTTGGTAAAATTAGAAGAGTCAGATAAGAATATGACTTGACCTAGAGAGAAGTGATAATGTTGAAAATTGCACGGATTTGCTTTAATCGACGGAGTTGCAACCAGTCGTACTATGAAAAAGTAAAAGTCGTCCAGTGGTCTAGTTCTCACGTTTTTTATACCAAGGTCGATTACTCGAGTAAAACGGGAAGCGCAGGTGGTTGGACTGGTTGCACGAGCCACCACGAAACGTAAAGAGATGAGTCATCAGTGGAACGTTTTTTTGCAAGTGCTTCTATTTTAACAGTTGTAAAACTTGAAACACGTTGGCAGCACTGTTTTCTTTATAGTGTCATATTTCAGAACTGTCATGAAAAGCCTGCCATCTAAAGAGAATGTTTTTAGAATTTTTATCCTGATATTAAAAACAAAAATTTTATTTTTTTTCTCTGTGCAGTTACAATATTGTAACTTGGGGTGTCTAATGAAAAGACCAAAACTAGTAAATCCTGAAAATCGCAACTTTTTAATCCGAAAACTGTCAGATTTACAGATTTTTTGGTGAAAAAATCGCTCTTGTCTCACTGATTCGGGAATAAAAAAAAAAAAATTTCTGTGTACTTACAATTTTGTAATTTAGTGTGTCTAATAGAAAAATCAAAACTAGTCAATTCTGAAAAATTCGTCTCTTAAACCCAAAAACTGTTCAATTTACAACACTAAAAATAATAACAAAATTGCTACTTTTTTCTCGATTCTGGAATATAAATTTTTCAATTTTCTTTCTGTGCAGCTATACATATTGTAATTTGGAGTGTCTAATGGAGAGATGAAAACTAGTAAATTCTGGAAATCTCAACTTTTTAAACCTAGAACTCCCAAATTTACAGAACTAAATAGAAAGTTTTTAAAATACCCTGGTCTTAATATCAAAATTTTTCAATTTTCTACCTGTACAGTTACAATATTTTAATTTAGGGTGTCTAATGAAGAAATCAAAACTAGTAAATCCTAAAAATCTCAACTTTTTTAACCGAAAACTGTCGGATTTACAGAACTTTTGGTGAAAAAATCGCGCTTTTCTCCCTGAATCTGGAATGAAATTAATTTTTCTTTTTGAGTTTTTACAATTTTTTAATTTGGTGTGTCTGATAGACAGATCGAAACTAGTCAATCCTTAAAAATTCTTTTTTTTAAACTAAAACTGTTTAATTTACAGGACTACATTTAGTAACAAAATTGTTAGGTTCTTTTTTCCCCATTTTCGAATATAAATTTTTCGATTTTCTTTCTGTGCCGATCCAATATGCAATTGGGGGTGTCTAATGGAGAGATCGAAACTAGTAATTCCTGAAAATCTCAACTTTTTAAATCAAGAACTGTCGAATTTACAATTTTTTTGGTGAAAATTCGCGCCTTTCTCCCTGATTCTGAAATAAAAAAAAAAATTTTTCCTGAGTACTTACAATTTTGTAATTTGGTGTGTCTAATAGAAAGATCAAAACTAGTCAATTCTAGAAAATTCGTCTTTAAAACCCAAAAACTATCAAAATTGCAGGATTAAATAAAATTTAGTAACAAAATTGCTACATTCTCCCCAATGTTGGAATACAAATTTTTCAATTTTTTGCTTGTGAAGTGGTTACAACTTTGTAATTTAGTCTATCCAACATAAATCATAGAAATTAGTAATTCCTGAAAATTTAAAATCTCAAAGAAATACGAGTTAGTTTGTAATTTCAAAAAAACGTACTCTTGGAGTTGTTGACATTTCAAATGGCAAAAGTTCAATTTCTAAGTTTCAAACTCGATTAGAATTTTACGTCGTGCGAGAAAAATAAAAGAAATTTATAATTTCAACATATAGGGGTTTCAACTGGATCCTCAACAGTTCCCTTATAAAACTTAAAATAATATCAACAGAAAAAAAATTCGATTTATGCATATCGCTAAGTACACTCTAATTTAACAAAAATCTACGAAAATTTGATTTTTATGTTTTGTAAATGGATAATATGAAAAAATTAATAACGAAATTGTTTTCATTATGGAAAAAATATTGATTTAATGAAAGCAGATTAAAAATATCTACTGAAGGAAAATTCATTGGACAAACTGTACTTTAGCCTTGACTTTCAGATCACTCTGTGTCTATAACCATGTAGATAACAATTACGTCAAAGCACAAAACTTCTATTCAAAACAAATTCAAATTTCTACCCAACAAACTAGTTCTGTTTTTCTAATTTTTAGAAATTTTTATTGCAGTTATCATTGCTGCACTCTTGGCACGTAATTCCATCAACAAATTCCAAAGACATTTTCATAATCCGCTTCATAAGCGCACAGGTATTTTTAGGCATACACCCTCTAATCACCACGGTTTTGGAAGCCCCTATAAAATAATAAAATAAAACTGAATTTAATATAACTCAATTGTCAAAGGTTTACCTGTAGCCTCCACTTTGTAACAGGGTCATATCAAAATTATCAGTGCTCTGTCCGCTTAGATCTTGCGCCGCCATAAGTGTTTTAACGTTTTCAGCACAATCTTGTTTGCTTTCCTTTACCTGTCCACTCTTCAGACTTGCCAAATCAGTGACTTGACACTCGAGAGCGTAAGCTGCAAGAAAAAGATAAAATTGCTGAAGATTTAGAAGTGGGATTACAATTTACAATTACAGTGTGGGCTACAATTGCTAAGACTAAGAAATAGAAGAGATACATCTTGACGACTGATTAAACTGAACTGGAATTTTTAAAGTATTGATTTTGGTAACATTAGAAGAGTTAGATAAGAATTTGACATGACCTAGAAGAAAGTGATAATGATAAAAAATTTCATAAAATTTGTTTTTAATAGACTTGGTTGCAACCAGTCGAACTACAAGCGTGACGTAAGAAAGAGAAAGTGGTCCAGTCGTCCAGTTCCCATACACGAAGGTTGATTACTCGAGTAAAACGAGAAGTGCAGGTGGTACAAGACAAAATAGAAAGTTTTTGGGATTTTTACTCTGGTTCTGAAAACAATTTTTTTTATTTTTTTTTGTGCAGTAGCCATTTTGTAACTTGGTGTGTCTAATATAGATATCGCAACTGGCAAATTCTGAAAATTTCGGCTTTAAAACTTGATATCTGTCTAATTTACAGGACTAAATAGAAAGTTTTTCAAATTTTCACCCTAATTCTGGAAACAAATTTTTGAACTTTTCTCCTAAAGTAATAATAAGAACAAAGTTAGTAATTCCTAAAAATCTTATTTTTTAAGCTCAAAAACTATTCAATTTACGGGACTAATAAAAATGTTTTAAAATTTTTACTTTGATCCAAAATCTAAGTTTTTAGATTTTCTCTCGGAGTAGCTACAATATTGTAATTTGGTGTGTCTAGTACAGGGATTAAAACTAGTAAATCCTAAAAATCTCAACTTTTTAAACTAAAAGCTTTCGGATTTACCGTACTAAATATAAAGTTTCTAAAATTTTTATCCTGATCTTAAAATCAAAATTTATTATTTTTCTCCCTGTGCAGTTAGAATACTGTAATTTGGAGTGTTTAATGGGGAGATCAAGGCTAGTAAATTCTGAAAATCTCGTTTTCTGAACTTAAAAACTGTTCAATTTACGGGCCGACTAAGTCGAAAGTTTCTAAGATTTTCACTCCGATTCAAAATCTCAATTTTTAAATTTTTTTCTCTGGGTAACTAGAATATTGTAATTTGGTAGGTCTAGTACAGAGATTACAGCTAATAAATCCTACAAATCTCAACTTTTTAAATCAGGACCTGTCGGATTTACAGGACTATTAATAGACGGAATTAAATAAAAAGTTACTTTCACTCTTATCCAAAATCAAAATTTTAGATTTTTTTTTCTGACCATATTGGAATGTGTGTCTAATAATTTAAATTCAAATTAGTGAATTCTAAAAATCTCAGCTTTTTAAATTAATAACTATTTGATTTACAGGACTAAACAGAAAGTTTGTAGAATTTTCATCTCAATCTTGAAATCAAAATTTTTCAATTTTTTTTTCTTTGCGTTACAACACTGTTATTTGATGTGTACAAAGATTATCACTTGTAAATTTTGAAAATCTTAACTGTTTAAACCGTGAACTGTCGGATTTACAAGACTTTTGGCAAAGAAAATCCTACTTTCGCTCTGATTTTAGAACAATTTTTTTTTAGTTTAGTTACAATATTGTAATTTGGTGTGTTTAGTGCAGTGATTAAAGCTAGTAAATCCAGAAAACCTCAACTGTATAAGCCGAGAACTGTTCGATTTACAGGACTAAATAAAATGTTTTTAAAAGTTTCACTATGATCCATCCTAAAATCAAAATTTTTCAATTTTTTCTCTGCGCAAGTACAATATTGTAACTTAGAGTGTCTAATGGAAAGATCGAAACTAGTAAATCGCTTGAAAATTTCGTCTTTTTAACTCGAAAACTGTCTAATTTACGAAACTAAATAGAAAGTTTCTAAGATTTCAGATTTTCACACCTATCTAATATCTAAATTTTTAGATTTTATTCTTGGGCTGTTACAATATTGTAATTTGGTGTGTTTACTGCAATTGTTAAAACTAGTAAATTCTAAAAATTTCAACTTTTTAAACACCGAGAACTGTTGCTTTTACAGAACTTTTGGTGAAAAAATTGCTCCTTTCTCCCTGATTTTGAAATAAAAATTTTTAAAAACTTTTCAATTTTTTTCTGTGCAGTTTCAATATTGTAATTTGGGGTGTTTAATGAAGAGATCAAAACTAGTAAATACTGAAAATCTCATTTTGATAATTTACGGAATTAAATAAAAAGTTTCGAAGATTTTCACTCTTATCCAAAATCAAAATTTTTAGATTTTTTTCTGGCCAGTTACTATATTGCAATTTGGTGTGCTTAATACAAAAATTAAAACTAGTAAATCCTGAAAATCTCAACTTTTTAAACCGAAAACTATCGGATTTACAGAACTTTTGGTAAAAAAATCGCTCCTTTTTCCCTGATTCTGTAATTCTGTGTATTTACAATTTTGCAATTTGGTGTGTCTAATAGAGAAATGAAAATTATTCAATTCTGAAAAATTCGTCTCTTAAATCCAAAAACTGTAATTTTTAGGACTAAATTTAGTATCAGAATTGCTACTTTCTTTCTGATTCTGAAATACAATTTTTTCAATGTTCTTCTTGTGTAGTTACAACTTTATAATTTTATCCAACACAGACATCAAAGATCCTGAAAATTTTAACTTCGTATCTCTAATACAAGACTATAAAAAATCCGAAAAATTCTCTAGAAATCTAAACGTAAAGAATGCAACCAGTTATACATACTTTTACATTTTTGCAATAAAAAAGAATTTTGATCTATCTGTAATAAGATGCGTCACCTAATGTGTTTACTATATGAGTAGAAAAATTCGCCCGGACCGAGCAAAATTAGCACTGCCAGGACACATCGAAATGCATCAATCACTGTGTACATCCTGCTGGTAAGTCTTTGTACACTTATCTCTCTAATCTCAGTACACGACCAAACACAGTCCAATTCGATTTTCCAAACCGCGAACATGTGCTTCATATTCACTCAACTATTATTAATAGGGAGATAATTCAAGTGGTTCCGCGATAACCCTCAATTGAAATTAATAAATTTCCGGTGAAACTCCTCAAACTTTTGCACCTTCATCTCCCACCTCATTCTAAACACTTTTATATACTCAATGTTTACTCAATTTCCTATTAATATTCCTCGGCCTTCACATGATACCTCACTTAGCAATGTTTGACTGAAAATTATGAACTTATCGTGCATTAATTTTATTATCGTTGGCGATCAATCACGACAATTAATTGAATTTCCCAAAACCAAACACATTCGGAAAAAACGCACCATATGTGTTGTGTTTAGATGTAAGCCTTTAATCTAATCAGACCGTTTGGAATATCGCCGCTCATTGCCGACGAAGATGTCCAGAAACGTGCTTTTTCTACTTTTCGTCATCGAAACTTGTAAGTTCCACAAATATTATTAGACAAACAAACGTCATTCGGTCATTGTTTACTCCTCCAGGCTTTGCGTTGAAGTGCTACACTTCCAACTTCAAAGAAAAGAAGATTATTCCCGGGTACACCCTCCAGGAGTGCGACATCTATATCAACGAGATTCGCAAACTCCAGAAGAAGTCGCAGGGCAAACCGAACTTCCAGATGAGTTGCTTCACAAGTTGGATCACTAAAGGTGCGTTCTAATTGTTTATTTCTCATTTTTTTAATGGTTTTTTTAGGTGGTAACGAAGCGGTAGTCAAAGGGTGCTTCCCCAAGAACTCGTGTGATAAACTAGAGGGGATTCTAGAAGACAAAAGTGCGGGCGCCGTGCGGTGCGTGCAGTGCGACGACGACGGGTGTAATTCGACGGGGGTGGCGACTCAGATCACGTTTCTACTATTTGTGGGGTGCATCCTCCTCCACCAAGTCTAGTGAACACTTTAATAAACGTATTGAGTTGGTAGCACTGTCGCAGGGCTACCAACCGATATCAAACACCTCAGGCCGCTCGTTTTTTCTCTCCACACCCATGGTCGAACCCATTCCAATCAATCCATCTCGTTCCGCGACATCAATTAAACTTAATTGAAAAAGTTACTGAAACTCCAAGAAACAAAAATAGATTTGGAATGTCCATGAAAAATTTAACATAAAGTTAGTAGTATACAACCTCCCGTCCGCTCGGTTCGCAGTAATGAAAACCACCGTCTTCATCGGCGTTCTTCTTTGTTTCCATGGAGGTAAAAACGAAAATTAAGTGCACAAACATTGTCGAATTGTTGTAGCAACCGCCTTGTACTGTTACGTCAGTGAAATTGAACAAGATCCGATCACTGGGCTTTTAAAGAAGACAGTAAAAGAAAGGAATTGTGAGCACAGTAAAAATTTGCCACCGCTAGATATCGATTTGCCTGAAAATGGAGTGAGTTGTTTCACGCTTGTGGGAACCAGTAAGGTTAAACTGAAATTGGTTGTGTTTTTATTCAAGTGTACAATTCTAGATGCGTATAATCTTGAAACGTCAGTGAAGGGTTGCATCCCTAACGGAATATGTAAGTCTCAAGATTTGTGGAGGGTTAAAGACTCGATTGGAATCGTTGCTGCTGATACGTATTGTTATGAATGTAGCAGCGATTTTTGTAATTTTGGCACGAAGGTTGGGAGCAGTGGGTTGCTTTTATTAGCTTCGATTTGTGTTTTAAACGTTTTGTTTGTTTTGTTTGCGTAATGATACACTATTTTGGAAAATCTGTTTGTTAAGATAAGGTCACAAATAAATACTTTTGATAAGCACAATTGCGAGTTTTCGTTTGAAAGAACACTTAGCGGAAAGATCTAAAGAAAATAATCAGAAACGATTTTCTTAGAAAAACAGGGGAGAAACTAAATCAATAAAGAAATGATAAGTAAATTATTACCCCAGGTATGCAACCAATTTTACAACTCAGTGTATAGCGTGGAATTGGTTGTCTACGCATTCTTTTTTAATTTGTCTTGTATCTGAAATTGTAAACGGACGTGATCAAAAATTTGAGAATATTGGTGCATCTAATCTATGGACTAACAAACTCTGAAATTTTTAAGTTGCTTATCTAAAAAGTGTCAAAGTTATGGCATTAATTAGAAAGTTTGTTAAAAAAAACTGATCATGCAATTACTTTTTTTTAATTACGCCACTGTAAAACTGTAAAAATCGTAATCAAAGGCTTATTTTTACTTTCTTTTTTTTTGTTCAAAATTTTTAATACTTGAGTTTTATAACTCCAAAAATGTGAAATTTGTGAATCTAGGAAGTTGCTAATTTATAATTTATTTATTTAGCTATTATGATATCAGATCTATTAAGTGATATGGTACTGATAACAATTAGAAACGTAATAGTAACAGCCGCCTCCGCTGATATCAATTTATTTATTGCGGTAATATAAATTTATTGAACTAATTAAATTTTTACGTAAAATAAGCAATATTTATTAAATTATTATTATCAAATGTTTATTTGATTCTTACTCAATTTTATTATGTATTAAAGCTAATAATATAAAAACCGCAATAATTTAGAATAATTTAAAACTGGATTAAAATTTTTGCAGATATTTTAGACGTTTCTTTTGAAAGATTTTTTAATTTTTATTATTTCGAGGGGGTTTTGGGGGATTTTAGGGAGAATTCTTTAAAAAATTTCTGCTATACATACATATGTATTAATTAAAATCAATTTTGTAATGATAAAATGGTACATCTAATTTTTTAAATTTGTGGATTTTTAACATTTTGCAGATACCGTTTTTCGATTTTTTTGTAAAAATTTTATATGATATTTTTGTAAACATTTTGCAGGATTCTTAAGGGCTTTTTTGATGATTACACAAGCCAACAAATTTTGGAATGAAATCCTAATTCCGAAGTCTGCTTTGCTCTATAAGGCCCAGATTCAGAAATATTCTTAAAAAATTTTTTTTTTACTTTTTGGCGATTTTATAAAACAATGCTTAAAAAATTCTAATTTCTAGGCACATATTGAGTTTTAAAATTACTTTAATGCTAACGCAACGCAGAATACTACATTTTGGAAAACTTCTTGAGGATAAAGAGTTCTTAATTTGCTTGTAGACCAAAAAAATTAGAGGGTGGAAACCTGTAAAAGGAATTGTTCAGATTTTTTGGAAAACTCAATGAGCAACTATTAAACACAAATAATTGCCAATCTATTAGAAAATTAGCACAAAATGGGAAAGTGTATGTCACCGAAAATTTTTTTTTTGTTTCTTCACTTGAACTTTTTTCCGGGCAATCCGATGGCCGTAACCGATGAAAATATTATTTAATTTAACGAAAATTTTATCTGAGGCGCAAAATTGTCTAAATTTATACCAAAACGTCTTTAAATTTACCTGAATTATAAAAAAACTCGACAAACAACTTTTTATCAGTTTTTGCATATTTTTTATTTGTGATCTTCCATTCTGACTAGTAAAATAAATGAGAATCGCGATATTTATTAAAAAACTACAATTTTGTGGGTGTTCATATTGAATTTTTTACAAAATCTTCGAAAGTTAACAACACATGATTTTTGTCTAAAAACCACTTAATATTCTTTGTCATGTAACTTCTAAGTGGCAAGAGATAATAACTTGTTTAACACTACGTTAGAAAGCAGAGATCTCTATCTTTTTATTGACCTATTACAATATAAAATCAAAGTACTAAATTAGGAGTTCTATGCAAAAAACTGTCATAAAAATTTTCAAACCCGTTCGTTTTTCGAAATTTTCACCAGTTTTTCTCAAATATCTTAGCAAAAATTAACTTTCCCGCGGACTTTTAGAGTTCGTTAGAAAGCATATTTTAAATGATTTTCCACAGCTTCTTATTAACGCTAATAACACTGAAACTGGAAATGTAAGCTGAAAACGATTCAAAGAAGGAAAATAAATTTAATTCGACGATAAACAGTTGTATTTATTTACAAAAATAATGTTTTACACCTGTTTTACATTTTAAAGAATACAGAACTGTATTGAAGACCAAATAATATCCGAGTTTATGCAACAATTAATTCACTAGAATTGTGACAATTTCACTAATCGGTGAAAAATTGGTTGCCTAACTCCTCATATCTTTTACAAAACTATTTCTAATCTTTATTGTAGTTCTTCTCAAGGAAGTAAAAAATAGAGTTTTTTTACAAAATTTTATTGCAACAGCACTGTTGAAAATTACAAATAAATTCGTATACTCCTATTTGGTCCGGACAAACTAAATCGAAAATATCCTTACAATATCAATCTAATAAAAATGAAGCTTCTAATTTCACATCGAGTACTATATTCGGTTGGTTATTGTTTCTACTCTAATCTAGCAATAGCTAACACTTATAAAAAGCAACATTTGGAAACTCTGTAAAATACTAACATGAATATAACTCAGTTGAGTAGCTAGTTCATAGAAAAATAGTCCTTTTCGGAAACTACAGAAATTTCAAAGGCATGATACACAGCAACAAATTGTAACCTTCTGGTAACTAAAACACCCTCACACAACATCTTAAAGCAAGAAGACGAAAGCAGCCATAGCTATCCCCAGGAATGTAAAACCAGTGATCCTACTAGCAGGATTACACTTATCGCTGTCACAAGTCGAACAACTCAAATCTCTAACACCACCATCGACATTAGAAAAGAAGTTCAATGCTTTAGCGATCGCAGTACACGCTCCTCCGGTGTGCGGCATACAACCACGGGCGATATACTCCTTACCATCATTGTCTAAAAATAAATTGTAATAGCGCGTTAACACAATTGAGGGCCTCACCTTGAGCAACGAGCTTGACACATTGTTTTGGAATCCAGCTGGTCAAAGATCCGCCTCCAATATCTTCATTGCAATCCACGGAACTGTAGGTGAAACTGCTGATGCCATAAGCGCAGAGTTTGTTTTCGCTTGAATCGCATTTGTAGCAAGTTAGAGCCAATGCTGGAAAAAGAATCAATGGGTGAGTGAACTCTGGAAGAATCGAAAGCGAAACCAAGGTTGACCTCGGCTTCTTTGGTTTTCACAATTGGAGGTAATTCGCGTGGCATCGATTTGAATTAGAAGCGTTATTTCGGGACAGCGCGGGAGCCAAATAGTTAAATTTATTCTTGGTTTCTCGAAGGGGCTCTAAACTTCATGACAGTTATTTTTCTAATTTATTCGTTATGATTCAATTTCCTCCAATTTCCAGGAAGTTAGACGAAATCACAAGGAAATCAGGGGAAGTTAGACAAAATCACAAGGAAATCAGGGGAAGTTGGACGAAATCACAAGAAAATTTGAAAAGAAATTAGGGAAAGTTGGACGAAATCACAAAAAATCCGGAAAAATTAAACGAAATCACAAGCAAATCAGGGAAAGTTGGATGAAATCACAAGAAAATTTGGAAGAAATCAGGGAAAGTTAGACGAAATCCCAAGGAAATCGGGAAAATTTAACGAAATTGTAAGGAAATCAGAGGCAGTTAGACTAAATCACAAAAAAATCAGGAAAAATTAGACGAAATCACAAGGCAATTAGAGGAAGTTAGACGAAATCACAAGGAAATCAGGGGAAGTTAGACAAAATCACAAGGAAATCAGAGGAAGTTGGACGAAATCACAAGAAAATTTGAAAAGAAATTAGGGAAAGTTGGACGAAATCACAAAAAATCCGGAAAAATTAAACGAAATCACAAGCAAATCAGGGAAAGTTGGATGAAATCACAAGAAAATTTGGAAGAAATCAGGGAAAGTTAGACGAAATCCCAAGGAAATCGGGAAAATTTAACGAAATTACAAGGAAATCAGGGGAAGTTGAACGAAATCACAAGAAAATTTAGGAAGAAATCATGGAAAGTTAAACGAAATCACAAGAAAATCTGGGGAAATTACACGAAATCACAAGAAAATCTGGGGAAGTTAGACAAAATCACAAAAAAATCAGGAAAAATTAGACGAAATCACAAGGCAATTAGAGGAAGTTAGACGAAATCACAAGGAAATCAGGGAAAGTTAGACAAAATCACAAGGAAATCAGAGGAAGTTGGACGAAATCACAAGAAAATTTGAAAAGAAATTAGGGAAAGTTGGACGAAATCACAAAAAATCCGGAAAAATTAAACGAAATCACAAGCAAATCAGGGAAAGTTGGATGAAATCACAAGAAAATTTGGAAGAAATCAGGGAAAGTTAGACGAAATCCCAAGGAAATCGGGAAAATTTAACGAAATTACAAGGAAATCAGGGGCAGTTGAACGAAATCACAAGAAAATTTAGGAAGAAATCATGGAAAGTTAAACGAAATCACAAGAAAATCTGGGGAAATTACACGAAATCACAAGAAAATCTGGGGAAGTTAGACAAAATCACAAAAAAATCAGGAAAAATTAGACGAAATCACAAGGCAATTAGAGGAAGTTAGACGAAATCACAAGGAAATCAGGGAAAGTTAGACAAAATCACAAGGAAATCAGAGGAAGTTGGACGAAATCACAAGAAAATTTGAAAAGAAATTAGGGAAAGTTGGACGAAATCACAAAAAATCCGGAAAAATTAAACGAAATCACAAGCAAATCAGGGAAAGTTGGATGAAATCACAAGAAAATTTGGAAGAAATCAGGGAAAGTTAAACGAAATCACAAGAAAATCTGGGGAAATTACACGAAAACACAAGAAAATCTGGGGAAGTTAGACAAAATCACAAAAAAATCAGAGAAAGTTAGACGAAATTACAAAAATATCTGGGAAAGTTAAACGAAATCACAAAAAAATCAGGGAAAGTTAGATAGAATCACAACGACATTAGAAGAAATTGGATGAAATCACAAGAAAATCAGGGAAAGTTAGACACACAACGAGATTAGAAGAAATTGGACGAAATCACAAGGAAATCAGGTAATATTAAGAAATTACAAGAAAATCAGGGAAAGTAATACAAAATCACAAGAAAATCAGAAGAAGTTAGACAAAATCAAACGGAAATCAGGGAAAGTTAGACGAAATCACGAGAAAATCAGGGGAAGTTATACGCAATCACAAAGAAATCAGGAGTGGTTAGACTAAATCACAATAAAATCAAGAAAAATTAGTAAATTACAAGAAAATCTGGGAAAGTTAGACAAAATCACAAGGAAATCAGAGGAAATTAAACGAAGTCCCAAAAAAATCAGGGGAAGTTGGACCAAATCACAAGGAAATCAGGAGAAGTTAGACGAAATCAGAAGGAAATCATGAAAAATTGGACAGAATCACAACGACACTAGGGAAAGTTGAACTAAATTATTAGGAAATCAGAAGAAATTAGACGAAATAAATCACATTAAAAATCAGGGGAAATTAGACAAGCAAAAAAGGGGAAGTTAGACAAAATCACAAGAAAATCAGGAGAAGTTAAATAAATATACAAGGAAATTTGCGAGAAAGTGAGTTTATGCCATTTTTAAGAAGTGTTAACCCCGGGCCAAAAATTATGTAAATTATTTCAGCGCGAATTACCCGCAAACTTTTCACATTTGATAAATTGACATAACGAAACCATTTCAGGATGTGAGTCAATCAACCACGCAAATGAGTTTCAAAGGCTGACTCAGCTCAAACATTTTGATTAATTTAATGAAGATAATATTCACGGTTTTCGATAAAGAGTTTCATGGTCGTGCTGAAATTCCCTAGGCTCTTTAATTAATTACTTTGGCGTGAAGCAAGGAAAAATTCAAAAGCAGAAAGTGCTGATAAGACGCCCATTTAATTAATTTTATCAAACAAGCATTTTACGGAAGACAAACAAAACGTTGGATAAATATTTGTCGGCGCGAAAATTGATCAGAAAGTGATTCTTTCGTTTATGACGAGCATAATTTCAGGTCAAACCTGCAGACTATAAATATTCCCACAATATTAAAATGATTTAAGACGCGTTAATGACGGTGATAAAGACGTGATTTGGATTTATTCGGAAAGACGTCGTAAAAGAGTCAGCTCATCCACAGATGGACAATTTTATAGCCTGTTGATGACTGTTGGAACCTCTGAAAAAATTAATTAGAAGCCCCCGCACTTTAATTAGCTTTAGCTTATCTCCCCCATCTCAATTAACATAATATTTTTCCCTCGTGAGATCATCAACAAACTTACCATCACCTTGAATCCCCGGCAAATTCCACAAAGAAAAAACCTCGAAATCTTACCTGAGCTGATGGCCAAAAGGAAAAGAACACCTTGCACGATTTTCGCTGCCATTCTTGGTATTTGCACTGAACAACGCCCGTTTATCGATTCAACACCAACAGAGCAACGCTTCTTTCTGCAACTGCAAGCAGGACGGTAATAAAGTGGACTCCGAGCCGCCGAAATAAAGAAGGGGTCTGGCGAATGAACACGAACGAAAGTGGGGTGAATAGATAAAACTAAGAGAAGTGACCTGAAAGGGGGTGCAGATCGAAGAAGGGAGTGGAGGGCCAGACAAAGGGCCGCCGAACCAAAACAGGGTCACTGTGAGGAATTCCGTTGCGAAACTGCCCCGAATACTAGAGATAATTCTGTTCTTTTGGTTCTTTTGAAGACGGCGTCACTGCTGGATTGTGATAACAGTGATAACGCAGATCTTTGTTTCCCGGGGATGTGTCAAGGGCGAATTTTATTATGACTACTGGAATCAATAACACAGCATCCCCTAGAAACGTTTTACGATGGAATTTTTCCAAGCAATTTACAATGGTCGTACAAATTACTTTTCCAATTAGCAGGAATCATTTTTGTGGACATAAAAAGTTACAGATTTCGTCGGTAATGAGTCAGTACAGGTTAACAATGAATCAGATCTATTAAAATTTGTATAATCAATAGGTTTTACGACCTCATTTTTACTTTCGTGTTCAACACTTGCTACACTAAAATTGAAGCAATTACCGGAAAGTTCATTCTGTAACCTACTTCTTTCTGTTTTGTTTGATAATTGCAGGCGTAAGAGTGTGAGGAACAATATTTGTTAAAGTTATCGCGCGGATAATAACGAAGCAAAGAAATTGGGCAAATATTTGAGAAACGAAAAATCTATTTTAGTGGATTAGAATTAGAAATAGTGAGAGTTAGGCAACACATTATACACCCTATTTCTTTATTTTTCGTATTATGACAACTCCAAGAAAACTCAAGACCTGAGAGTGACTTTTTATTGATACTTTCTCCACAAATCGCTTATTGTACATACCACCCACTGATACTTCTTTAATTAACAATAAAGTACCAATTGTCTGTCTTTAATTCGACGATTCCCCCGTCTGAATCACCGGTATCACTGTCACTCCCGCCTCTTCACCACCAGCAATCCTCGGCGCTGTTACATTAAGAATCCCATCCGAAGACAACCTCGACTCCACTCGACCCAAATCAAACTCTTTTCCCACATTATACTTCCGAACGAACTGTTTTGCAATCCTCCCATGCTCGTCTTCTCGTTCCTCAAACTTCCCTTCAACCACGATGGTGGTGTCCACCACCCTAACACTGATTTCCTCCGGTTTGAAGTCCTTCACCTCCAAAGACGCGCGAAATTCGTTCGACGAAACTGTTGGAGAACTCACAGGGCATCTTAAATATCGCGAAATTAGCTGTTGGAGCTCTGGAGGAAGCAATGAGTACATGTCCTCCAGGTACAGGCGGAGGGCTAATTGGTGATCACGCATCTGCGAGTTGCAGTGGGGGAAAGGACGACCGAAGAAGTTGATGGGCATTTTGGTAAGACTGAGGTGGAGATGGTCGTGGCTTGGTTTTATAGGTGTGAGAGGATTCGAGAATTTTCGATAAGAAATGTTGTGGTGAAATGTTACAATGGGCGTTGGAGGATTTGCGACTCATCGAGACGTAAAGTTATGCCACCAATTATGCAGAAATCCTAAATTGCGCCTCAATTTTTTACTATGAATTTCATATTACATTACACACCCCTTTAGATGATACTAGTAATTCTAAGTTTGTGGAATGAAACTCTACAGAACCGGAAGCCTTCGAGCAGCCATCTTTCTTATCTTCAAACTTAGAAATGTTTCTTCTGCTGTTGTTATTCATAACTCTGAGGACCGAAATGACGGCAAAAGACAAGTTTATTTAACAGTTTTAATAATCACACGTTACAATTGTCATCGGGACATGTAAAACAATCAATCTTTTCTATTTCTGGGCCTTTGGTAACTTTCCGAAGAACACCAATGACAGAATCGCAAGTGGTGTTAACGTTAGGTGCACAAGCTCGAGTGACGTCCTCTGAGTCATCCTTACCTGTGCTCAGAATCAGAATCTGAAGAACAATAAAGCACACACTCACCTCTGGTAACAATTTTAATGCACTGAAATGGCATTAATCCAACGGGGCCTTCGTTACAGTTTACAGAAGGAAGACTGCCGTTGGTGATGTTGCTAGAACCGCAGAGGTGGTGATTATTGGACGTGCATTTGTAGCAGTTTAGAGCCAGTGCTGTTGAGTTAGAAACGAGATTCTGCTAGTTTGTTTTGAAGTTCGAGCTTACCTATGCTGATTGTAAATGCCAAAACTAGGAGTTTTGCTGGCATTGTTAAGAGTTGTGGTGGTTCTTTAGCTTACCAAACAACTGATGACGCTAATATAATTAAATTCTTATCAGTAGCGACCTGCGTGACCTTAGAAGGAATGATAATAATTTCCCAGGAAGATAAAAATGAAAATAACAGAATTTGTTTTCAAATAAGGGCATCAAACTGAAAACTTAGATTTTTTGAAAAATTTGACGAAAGAAATGGAATCAGCAGCACCGTTACTTGTTGATCTGAAGACTTTCATTTTGAAATTTAGTATAAAATTTCTTGAAAACCGACTTTTCCATCAATTTGAACTTCAGGAACAAAAATCTGTTAAAGATTTTTGATGCGTTCCTTTGTTAATTTTTAATTATTTTTTTTTAATTTTTATATGGCTGCAATTTCTCTTTGTCAATTTAGATCTCAGGAGAAAGAATCTAATTTTTAATTTGAGATTTGAACGTCGGTTGTTGTTTAATTAATATTTATTTAAACATTAAACCTGAAGTTAGGCATGCCGTATGTCTTAACTTGGTTGGCCCTTTTAACATTTCACTCGACGCGGGAAATAAAAATGTTTGAAATTTTTACAGAATGAGAATGTGAGGAAGAAGGGAATTAAAAGTTGTCAACAAGGAAGATAAAAACTGCATTTTACATTTAAATAATAAATATTTATTATTGTTTACCTATATACCCGTATTTAACATACATAACTAATAGTAATAGTAATATTTGATTACATAAAATTAACAATATTCACTGCTGTTCTTCGCTAGCTGCTTGTCCCGTCTGGATGACCGGGATGACGGTGGCTCCTTCCTCATCTCCACTCGTAATCTTCGGCGCCGTCACACTAAGAACGCCATCCGAAGACAACCTCGACTCCACTCGACTCAAATCAAACTCTCTCCCCACATTAAACTTTCTAACAAACTGCCTAGAAATCGTCCCGTGTTCATCCTCTCGTTCTTCGTGTTTTCCTTCAATCACGACGGTGTTCTCCACCACCCTCACACTGATTTCCTCCGGTTTGAACCCTTTCACATCCACAGTCGCTCGAAATTTATTTCTGTCCGATGAAACGTTCGACGGAGATCTCATGGGACATTCCCCTCCTGCGTATCTTGAAACTAGTTGTTGGAGCTCTGGAGGAACCATTGAGTAGAGGTCTTCCAGGTACAAACCCCAAGCCATTTGGTGGTCCCGCATCTGGGAGTCGGAGCAGCGAGGACGAGCGAAGAAGTTGATAGGCATGTTGGTAGCGTTGTGATGACACTGAGGTGAGATGGATCGTAGTGGGATTATATAGGTATGAAGGTGTTCGAGAAGTTTCGATAAAAAATGGCGTGGTGTAATCGAACAGGGCGACTCATGCAAAGATCTGGAAGATTCTGGAAGAGTGACGACGTGAGTTTTATTGTTGCGCAATAATCAGAAAAGCGTCTGTAAAGTCTAAGTAACGTGGGCTTTCTTTTGGGGTAAAAGAGACCCAAGAGGACCACATCCATGGACGAATGCGAATTGTCCGAAAAGCCGTAGAGGCGGCAGGAATGATCGTGCAGATTTCCTTCCTGCGCTTATAGTTGCAGAAACGCAGGAGTGTTTAACTGGTTGTCTAAACAAACTAAGTAATTGGCAATGACTTTCTATCAACCAGTCAGTGATTGTCGAAGAGCCCCAAAAGCACCGTCGAATTCCTCAGAAACTTCTTCATTATCATTAATCATTTCATTATCGAGAAATTATTGACCGCGCGGTCACGCCGAGTCCCCTCTCTACGCTCCCACTTCTAGAAATTTCTAGTCGCAACTCGCTTGTCATCCACGACGTTTCGAACCTGTCAAGTCTCTAGGAATTCGGGAATTCGGGATGTCCCTCCTCCTTTTCAAAGACTCATTCCCACATTCTTCCTTCCCTTCGGATTTCTTCTCTTCGCCTCGACAAACTGAAGACTTCTTCGAGTTGAATTTGAACGCGAAAGACTTTAAACGTGAGGACCTCAAGATCAAACTCACTGAAGATGGTGTCGTGATTGTTGAAGGAAAGCATGAAGACAAGAAGGACCGCGATGGCACCATCTCGCGGCAGTTTGTGAAGAAGTGTGCTATTCCTGATGGTTTCGATGTGGAGAAAATTGAGGGTAAACTTTACAGGGATGGGATTTTAACAATTAGGGTGCCGAGGGTGAAGAACAGGGATAGGAATAATAATCCGATTTGTAACATTCCAGTGACCAAAGTGAAAGGGGATGGGGGTGTAGTTAGATCCAAGTTGTAAAATTGCATGGGGGTGGGTTTGGCGAATTCTGGGGTGGTTGACTGAATATTTGTGATAATAAACGTTTTTACCATACAATTGTGTTTTTATTTATCGTCCTGTTTACGTGTTTTGGTCGGAATTGATAAGAAGTCTTATCAGCATTTAAATTGACTTGTTTAAAGGTGAGAAATAAAAATAGACTTGCATTCAATTCAGTGGTTTCAATGTGAACATTCACCAAAATCAAAATTTTAAATTTGTTTGGAAGAAAACGGGACTTTAAAAAATTAATACAAATAAATTTTGAAAATTGCTTACTGATCCAAAACTCAGTTTTATTGTGTTTTTTTGTAATTAAATTTTCGTAGATATGCAACCAGTAAAACATTATATAAATGATTTTTTCCCCCTCACAATCTCTTGCAAATTTTGTAAATAATTTCTAGAAATCTCCAGAGGTAGAATCTCCGCGGCTTCTAGAACTCTCCCGAACTCCTCTCCGTCGTATAAATACAGCTCGAAGCGCGCTCTCGCCAGTTCGATCCAAGCGCCGCTCGCATCGAAGAATGTTCTACCCAGTGCTATCTCACGATTTCCGCCACATCCTCCGCCTGTGGAGACCGTGGCGCGCCATCATCGCTCACCACGACATCGACGCCTCTGTCCGTTTCGGCAAGAATAAATTCCAAGCGGATCTCGACGTGCAAGAGTTCAAACCGGAGAACATCACCATTAAAGTAACAGATGATAACATCGTCACCGTTGAGGGAAAGCACAAAGAGAAGCAAGAAGGTGATGGCTACATCTCCAGGAGTTTTGTGAGGAGATTTGTGCTGCCGCAAGGGCACGATATGAGTAAAGTTGAGTCGAAACTGTCTTCTGATGGGATTTTGACGATTTCTGCGCCGAGGGTTGTGGAGGAGGAGAAAGGGAGAGAAGTGCCGATTTTGAAGACTGGGAAGCCGTACGGGGGCGAAGAAGGGGAGAAGAAGTAAACGAAGAAGAGACTGAGGCTGTTTTGTACATAGTTGCTTTTATTTATGTAATGAAAAGGGAAAAATAAAGTTTTTTCATTTAGATGGTGTTTCTTTGCGACAGGTTGTGCAATGTTGGCCCACGTGAGTTTGGCTTAAAATAGTTCGCTCACGTGGGGCCCTCTAAATCGGGAATTTACCACCACCCCTTTGCGGGGGTGTGGATGAAGTGAATCGGATTGGGTGCTTCTTTTTTTGTTATGATTTCGAACCATAGAAATGAGTTGTTTATTTATAAAAGATTGTGGCTCAAGGCTCGCCCTTTTGCTCCAGAAGTAAGTGCCCTTTCTCTTTAAAAGTTAAGTTCTTCATTTAGTCTTCAAGATTTTTGACCTCCAGAAGGTCCAACTTAACTTTTAGCTTTCAAGACTTTGAATTTTTTATTTTGTGATCGAATTAGGTGTCTTTGTCATGTCAGTCAGTCCGTCTTGCCTTTTCCCTGACCCCAACATCTAAATCACCCCCTACATCGCCACCCTTATGTAGCGAGGGTGAATAGACCCTCCAGTCCCCTCCAGTTAAAGATATCTTTCGATAATCTCTAAAAAGTCAATAATTTCTTATCGAAACGAAGTTGTCTTCGCCTAACAATAAGCACAATTAATTTCGACTTATTAGCTCCGGAAGATAATGAGAATTTAACGGCTTTGTAAACACGCTATTGGAAACAAACATTAACATTTCTTCATTTCTACGGCAATGGACTTGGATGAACATTCATTGGTGACCACTCTAAAAGGCGAAATTAGTCTGCTGCACTCTGCAATTATTGGAGAAAGGTACGACCACCACTGTTAATGTTATTCTCTTTCTTTCCATGATTTTTTCAGGTTGTTTCTCGTGGAGGTCCAACTATAGCACCCCGAAGACGTGAATCTTTTAAACATGAATAATGAGACTCCTTTGATGGCGGCTGTGAAACTCCCATTTGAAGACACTGCCATCCATCTAGTCCGGAAGCTGATCGCAGCTGGAGGTGACCCCAACATCCCTGACAACAAAGGCGACACTCCTCTTCACGTGGCCACCACTAAGAAACTCGTGGAGTTGCTTCTGTCCTACAAAAGTGATGTCCACGCGAAGAATTACTTGGGAGAAACGCCTTTGCACCTCGCAAGAAGTTCGGAAATCGCGAGGATTTTAATTGAGTATGGTGCTGATACCAACGCCAGCGACACCAGTGGGAACTCGCCTCTTCACAAGCACGTTGGAGATGTTGAAACTTGCAAGATTCTTGTCCACCACGGAGCTCGAATCAACGCTCTCAATATTAATAATAGAACGCCTCTGCACGAAGCGCTGGTCAACAACAACCAAGAAACCGCACTCTTTCTCCTCGACAGCGGCGCCGAAGATGTCAGCGAAGTGTCAGCGCTTTACCTCGCTTACGTCCATCGGTGCACGAGAAGAATCAAAGATTTGTTGTGGGAGAGGACCAAACCGGCGCACTTGGTTTTCGTTATTAATTTTGACGCCTTGAAGAGGGACGAGGTGCTGAAAATCTGGTCAAAACACACGGGCGAACTTATGGAGTTTCTCTTTGAGCTGGTGGAACTGTTGGAAAACTGTCCGCTTGTGTGGTGGATACCTTCCGCAAAATTAGTCGCAGATTTTTTCTATGGAAAAATAGCAGAGCTTTCACCGAGAGACTGCAGGTTTTTCATGTGGCGCTTCTCCAAGTACCTCGGGCATTCCGTACTAAATTTCATCCTGCGTACGACGGACTACGCGCGTGTGTCTTCCAAAGACCTGGAGGAACTCATCAACGTGTTACTTCTCCACGGTGAAATCCTCAATTACTCCGATCTGGAGGTCATCTTCCTCCAGAAAGGCGATTGTGCGTTGTTGCATAAACTTTTGAAGAGAGTCACCGCTGAGAAGAGTAGGAAGCGAAAAGACTTACCACTCTTTTTACGGTTTTTATGTGATGTTACCATCGATGGTACAATTTTAGTGAACAGAAAAGTGTGTTCGAACGTAGACGTGGTGGACCTTTATAACATTCATTTAATGGCGCGGTACGCAACATTACCCCGCAAACTTGCACGACAATTTCAACAGAGTTACAATGACATTGTGAGGTTTAAGCTTCCGGAGTTGCGTTCCAAGGGGATGGAAGCGGCGATTGACCGACTGGAGAAGACGAGCGGAGTACCTAGTTTGCTGGAGTTGGCGAGGAATAACACAAGAAAAGTCCTGTCGAAGAAGCTTGGATTAAAAAGTACTCGTGACTTGACAGTAGTGCTGGAAAACTCTAATCTTCCGAAGATTGTCATTTCTATCCTCCTGATGGAGTTTCCTTTGTATGAAGCACAAGACGCCGACTTTACGGCTTATAAAAAGACTGTTCAATTGCTATAAGTTGTAAAAAGTTCAATAAAAAGTTAATAAACAGTTAATAAAAGGTAAAAACTTCACAACAAGTAAATATGGCGTGTATACGGACGATATAACGGCGTCTTCACATTCCTGTGCAGCGGTATTTCCATGATTATTAGCGAAACGATCAACGGAGGGACCCCCACATTTGTCAACACCCTGTATAAATCAAACACTTTGTTCACTCTGTATTTGCGTGCCAACACTGGTCGGGCCACATTTCTGCTCATTTCTAGCAGTGTTGGAACTCCACAGGTCCTTTCAATCTCTTTCATGGTTTTTTCCATGGTGTCTGAACTTAGTTCTGGTCGTTCGAATCTGACGATGTTATGGTAAGTGTCCAAAAAGTGGCGGTGGAGTTTTGGGGGCAACGTACAATACCGAGCGAAATTGTGGGTGTTAAAAAAACTAATCGTATCAATGGTCGAGATGGGTTTCCAACTCGAGAGATCCATGGTAACATCCCATATCGCCCTCAAGAATAATGGTAATTGGTGGAGGCGCCGGGTTCGAGGAGTCGCAGGGAGTTTAGACAGTTCGTGCAACAACGCGCAATCGCCAAACTGCAAGTAGATGACTTCTAGGTCTGAGTAGTCGAGGACTTCCCCGTGACCAAGCAGTATGTGCACTGTTTCTTCCACCACGCTCAAACTATCGTGATTGTACTCGTGAGTCTTGAGAAAGAAGTTCAAAAGAGTCCTTCCAAAGTACTCCGAGAACTTCTTCAAAACTCTTGAAACCTGATCTCCAACTAACTCAATCTGGCTCAAGAAGTATCGCCCTACTAACCGACCACACGTCACCATCTTCAAGTCTTTGGAGCTCTTCATCAGAGCGATGAGATCGAGAATGAACGCCACAAGAGTCTGTTGGTCTCGTTTAACAGATGACCACTCTTGGAAGACCTGAGGGATCGTACTATTATCGTAGCTCGCAGGGAAGAGTAAATAAACCGGCGCCGCTCGCCTCCACAGTTGCTTCTTTATAAAGGCGCTAGCATGGCACCTGTAGGCCATCTGCAGCGGTGTTATTCTCTGTGTGTTGTTATTTTCAGCATTGACGTTGGCGTCGTTCGCTATGAACAACTCCACGGTTTTCTCCTCGTTGTGGAAGACAGCTTCGTGCAGCGGCGTGAATCCGTGAATGTTCCTAGCGTTGAGTGAAGCCCCATTTTCGAGGAGAAACGCACAGATTCGGGTGTTCTTCACCTGGCGATGAAGAGGAACATTATCACTGTTATCCCGTTCGTAGATCCTCGCCCCTTTCTCTACTAATCTCACGACGGCATTGAAAGTCTTCGCCACGTGTAAAGGCGTCTCCCCTAAGAAGTTCTTCGCGTTAACATTACATTTAAGATGTTGAAGAAGTGCAGAAACAATGCCATCGTCACTTTTTGATGCTTCGTGCAAAGGAGAGTCTCCATGGTAGTCTGGAATATTCACATCTGCGTGGACTGCCACCAATCGCTCCACGAACTGAAGGCCGAGCTCTTTGTTTCGTATTTTAACAGCTGCAAGAACCGGTGTCTCAAAGTTTAGGTTGCGGGCGTTAACATCCACGCTAAAGTCTTCAAGTTGAGTCTCTAGGAGGTGGAGTCTGGAAGTGAGGGATTGGAAGAGAATGGAGGAATCAAAAGTTACCTTTCTTCGAGGATGGCGCGGTGAAGAGGACTGTCTTTATAATTCAGGGTCTGCGTAAAGTTCTTCAGGTAAGTTAACTCTTCTTCAAAATAATTGGGGAAGACTGTATAAGAAGACATTGTAAAATCGGGTAAAACTGACTGTGGCACTAGACCACTACGATGTCACGTGACTTTTTTCCACCAATCGTGGCGAGTTTTGTTAAGTTTTCTCCAATAGAATGTTTGATTTCGGGTCACGTGGGATTATAAAAACGGCGGTTAATTCAAAAAATTTATTCGACAAAATTTGATCAGTTATAAAATTAGTTCGGGTTGTCACACATTTCGTTAAAATCACATTGGGTAGCTTCATAGTAGTCCACAAACTTTTGGAGTTCGCATAAATCCTTATCGGGACAAGCAGGGACTCTTACAACGTCCTCTTGGTGTAAAGTCAGCACGTTTTCTTCTCCTTGACAGCTGTAAAATTGTGTTAACTCCAAGTAAGCACTATTGGGGTACCTACTCAAATAGTACAAACACGAGGTTTGTCCCGAAAGGATCGATCCTGCTCACGCGCCAATTCCTCTCAGATTTCGCCTCAAAGTCGCTAGCAGCAAGAGGGGTTTGTTCCCTGTAGAGTCCCATATGGGCTAACATCTTTAACAAGGTCCCGGAATGTGTAAAGTATACCGTTGACTTAGGGTAAGTTTGATTGCTGCGAAAGAATGAGGATAAACGTGTGGGATAAAACTCTTTGGGCTTACTTCTGGAAAAATTCCACCACGTCATTGAAGGCGGGGCACGCTTGTTTGTAGGTCAGTTCGTGGCCGTACCCATCCACCCAGTAGTACTTGAGATCTTCTCCGAATTCCATCACCTAAGCAAACACAATTAAATCATTAGATTACGCGAGAGACAAAATTACTTTGAGATCTTCAGTGGTGAAGGCCGAGCACCAAGGTGACCGCTTACGTTTGTTCCATGCGGTTTCATAAGCGCACGTCATGTACATCGCATGGACATCACCTACAAAAAAGAGATAATTACAGGAAACCGGAAATTAAAAAAACGTACTCAAATTGAGCTGGTTACTAAATCCCAATCTTTTGTTAACAGCCTCTATGGTTTTCGCCACTTCTGGCCCATCGTGGAATGTTTTCATCTCGGTGACGGTCTCAGGGTTCTTCTTCACTTCTTTCGCCCATTTGGTACATAATTTATAGAATCGTAAGATTGGGTCTCTTTTCAAAGGCTCTGGAAAGTTAATGTCTCTAACAACATTTCTTCCAAAGAGTCCAGAGGCGAAAGCTTCCGCGCTTTTCTTCGTTCTTTGAGTGGCGGTGAATTTAAACTACAACACACCACGTAAAATAAGTTTATTTCCCTCAAATACTCACTTTAAAAGCAGTGTCACTGTAAATACTAGCTAAAACTTTTGGAAATCTCCTTTGAAGCCTCTCAGCCAGCGCCAACATCTCCTCCTCCCCTTCATGAGTGAGCTTCTTCTCATCTTTCTCCTTCAACTTCGCCGACCACGAACGAAACAAATCAAGATCCGCATTGCCAATTTGGTCTGAAATGCACCCTTAGAAGAGCACAACCCTTAAATTTTTCAAACCTGTTCCTTCAGGGAGGTTTTCAAGGATCAAATCCCGGACTTCAACAAGCCGTGTCTTCATCCTCTGGATCAGTGTCGCGCTTGGATTCCTAGTCCCATGTCTTACTAGAGCCCACAGTTTGGTAGCCTCACAACCTAAACTCAAGTTACCACTTTTGTAAGAAAATCGGGACCTTACCAGGATATGTAATTTCCGTTGCGTTGTAATTAGCTACCACTCTGTAGGGAGTCTTCGTGGCCAAGTGATGTTCGAATTCTTTGGGGCTGTTTGAACATTTCTCCCCTGTCACTAGAAGTAAAATCGCGAAAAAACTTAGAAAGATACCAGTTAGTCCCATGACTATGATTGTCGCCGCTATCTTGTGACTACTAGCACGGTAAACTCTTTTAAATACATGCTTTACTGTAATTTAGGTAACAGTACCGTTAATATAACCTAGAAAAAGTGACAGGAGATGTCAAGATGACAGATGGGTTCGGATTCTAGCAGAGTTGAGAGTCACAAGTCTAGTACAAATCGGATGCGACTAGGGTACAGTAGGTGGTAGAGCTAATGAAAAGTACACACAGCGACAACTTTAATGAACTTAAAATTATTTATTTGTTTTAAAGAAGAGATTCCAGCTACGGTGAACAAAGCCTCGCTTTTAACCGATTGAGTTTCGGTGCTTTTGCTAGTTCAATTTTAACAACAGTGAAGATGTCGATAATAAGAGTCTTCTTTGCTTGAGGAAATTCGATTCGGATTCTCCACATCCCTTTAATATCACAGATCTTCTTAGACTCCCAAATCCAGTTCTCATCAAAAGTCTAAAATTTAAATAATAACGAGTTTTCATTAGTCGCATTTCTTACATTAGTGTAAATCCTGAGGGAACTTCCAGTACTAAAAACGACAACATCAAAGGACTCTTCCTTCACATTGTAAACGGCGGCATCTGCCACAAACGGTTGGTGTCTGTCCACGTAGTGAGTCAAATGCAAGTCAAAACTAGCCTCGAAGGCTTTCTTAGCTTGGAAATTCTGCCGATTGCAAGTTTTAGCCACTTCCTCCACTTCTTCCGTTGTCCAGTTAAAAGGACAGTACTTCAGACTCCCGGCTAGGAGTCTATGGGTCATGATGTCAGCGTACCGTCTTATAGGAGATGTAAAATGAGTGTACAATGGTAAACCAAGACCAAAATGCGCAAAGTCAGTGATTGTCCCTCCGGTACAAACGTACTTTTGCTGCTGCATTGACTTGGAGATGATTCGGTTAAGAACAACCTCAAACACTCGACCTACCAGTGTTAATAAAACAGAACTATCAACTTACCCATGTGGTTATCTGAAGAGTAGTTTTCGAGCGAGCGCTGGATTTTTTTAGCCGAAGAAAAGTTTATATGTACTCCTAGAGCCGCTAACTTCTCTTGGAGGCGATTTATTTTTACCAAATTTGGCGATTCATGAACTCTACAAAGAGCTACACTGACGAAGTTCCACTATAGTTGATAATACGTACCGTAAAAGAGCTAAACTAGGAAAGTCGTTGAAGATCCTTTGAGCCACTGTGACATTCGCCAGGACCATAAACTCTTCCACTAGATGCTGCGATGGTAAAGTCTTCTCAAACACCAGTTCTGTGGGAACCCCCATGGAGTCAAGACGAAACGACGGGGAAGGCCGCCGTGATGTCACTCCATACCGCTCATTCCTGTTTCTCCTCAAAAGACCAGCAAAGCTGTGAAGAGTTGTAACAGCTCTCCTCAAATCTTCAACACCAAAACCGTGGTAGATAACTGGAAGAACTCCCGCGCTACTCTCACTCAACATCTGCGCGTCTTTGTAGCTCAAACGACAACACGAATTTATTACAGTCTTTGCACCTCTTCTGTTTCTGATTTCACCACTCGGTGTAATTTCGAAGAAGATGGAAAATGCGAATTTGTCGACTCCTGGGTGGAGTGAACATACCAAGCGCAAGTCTTCAGGAAGCATGTTACAACGAGTATTGACTAGATAGACGTTTGTGGCTGCAGTCATCGCTGCTACATCGACATTGTCCCCTTTCTTCATGAAGTGTCCAACGTCTGAAATGTGGACGCCAATTTCGTAGTTTCCATTTGGTAGCTCGGCACACGACAGCGCGTCATCTATGTCTTGAGTGGCTTCATTGTCTATGGTAAAGACACAGCGTCGTCGTAAATCTTCTCGTGGGACAATCTCCAGGTTGAGGAATGAAAACTCTTTTACTAAGCTCCGGGGAGTTAGAGTGTATTCTCTTAAGATTGCCAATGTTTCGGCCTTCAAGTTTCCAGCAACTCCCAACATTTCTATTAACTTTCCACGAACTCTTTTCGTGGTCCAGGAAGTAATCTGAACTACGAACAAGACGTCTTTAAAATGTTGAGGCTTTGTTTCAAAGTTTTGGGGCCAGGAAGAATGATGGATCTCCATTTTGGGCACTGTTTTGTCGCGCGGAGAGAACAGCGCAAAGTTCGACTCGTTTTGTTGGATTTTAAGGAAACCGACTGCTATTCTCGGGTGGATCTAAATAAAATTTAATTTGAACTGTTAACACAATGAAGATTTACTTACCTGTTTGAAAATGTGAACAACTTCAATTTCCTTATTGTTCTTGATTTTCACCACGACTTCGTCTCTGTCCAAGGCACGGTTTCTGTTAAAGAAGGTGGTAATCATGTGGTCGGGTTGAGAAGGGTCTTCACTTTTGACGAAGGAGTGCTTGGTAAACTTCTGGTTTATGTGTAACACTCCTTTTAAAAGTTTTCCAGTTTTTACACCTTCTAGCGCTTCGTTTCGTGAAATGTAATTTGGAAACTCTTTTCTTTTTGGTTGCTTTAGTAATTCCATTGCGATTACAGGGAATTCCCCTTTTTCGATTTGTTGATCACAACTGACTAAAATTCATCTAAATTAACAATGGGTCTAGATAAAATGACTCAGTGATAAGTAAACTGATAAGATTTTGTTGATTTTGATTATTTATTTTCAGAAATGATGCAAAAGAAAAACACATTTTTTTTTATCCTTCGCAGGAAATCAAAAAAGATTACAATCAAAAGTTTATTTGTTTCGTTATTAGTGATAATATTTAATTTTAGATATTAAATTTTTTGCGAACTAGGCTAGATATTACGTTCTACAGTAGAGCTCATTGCTATCAGTCCATTTTTCTGCGTCAATTTTTGCAAATTCTTGGGTGTAAATCAAAGGCTTGCTGTTCTTTAGGGAAAACTTAGGGAAAAATTAATTGTAAAGAAATTTTTGAAGTTAATAATGATTAATTAAAGGTTTGTTCTAAAATTCGACGGAATCAGATGAATACTTCTGTCCCCACTCTCCATTATAGGTAAATGTCATTTTTACCGCCTGTTGTTGGATGTGTGGGTGTGTATTGATATATTGTGGTTCCAAAGAAATTATAATACAATATTGTTACTTGTACAACTGAAACATAACAATGCAATAACATGTATCTCATCTAAAAAGTTAATTTACTCGCAACATAATTACAGTAGACTCGCGATACCGTGCATACCGGCTAAAGTGAACACCAGAATTTTAGTGCAAAACCTCGGTAACGTGAACAACAAAGATTTTGTCAAAGATGCATGTGCGATTTATTATTTTATTCACAGAAAACATGTGGGCGCATGTATGTACATATCAAACATGGCTTTTCCAAAAGCAAAATTTTTAAGTTTTAGTATAAATGCACAAGTATGCAATGTTGCTAAATCTACAGTTTGTGAGATTAAACTCAGAGAGCTGGAATTCTCAAAAACGTAGTTAATACATTCGGTGGTCCTAAAAAATAAAAAACACTTAACGCTAGTGAACCTAAAGTCCGTTTTTTTTAAACCATTAATACCGCATTCTCTTACTCAAAGTCAAAGTCAGTAAAAATTGAATTTATTGAGTTGTGAAAAACAACTCCTCTATTAATTCTTTAATTTGCAAGAGACTGTAAAAGAGACGTTTTTAACGGGAAAGCGCGTAATTTTTAGAAATGTCACTAATTTGTCTTTTTTTTCACCAGACAATCTCTCTAGGCGACGTTGCCGGTTGTAAAAATTGCGGAATTTAACCTTACCAATAATTAATGGTTTAAAAAAAAACTATAAATTGATTTGACAAAAATAGAGTAAATTACTCATTACTCGTATTTAAAAAGTCTCAAAAGAAGCTAAAACAGACAATATTTACAAGTTATTGTTCAAAAATAAATTCATATATTAGTTTACGTTTTTTGTTTAATAAAAGTTCTTAGTAACACATATTTTTCACATACCCTCACTACCATGAACAATTTGTAAATGTAAAGGCTTGCCTTAATTAGTTCACACTATCGCGAGTCTACTGTATTTGTGTAAGAATTTCGTCAAAAACGTATGAAACATAGAGAAGAAACTTTATATGTATTATAATTAATAATACAAGGTGTTTATATATGTTTCTAGCATCAAGGGTGGCTATGAAATGTCAAAGAATTTTGCCGCTCATTACAAATGTGGCTTTGGATTTGTCAACTGACAGTTGTAGCTAACCTCAATCATAGAGCAACGTAAGTTTTGAAAAGAAAATTCTTCTAGTTGTGGTTTAAAACCTACAAATCAAAAACTTGGACACAAAACAGTAACTAAAACGGCATTGAAGTAACATTATAAAAAATTTTCATGAAAGTAATATTCACTATGAAAACAAAGCGGCAAAAAAGTGTACGACAGGAATTCCAAAGCCACGCTTGATGCTAGAAACATTTATAAACACCTTGTATTAGTATTCTTTTATTGTCATCCATTTTGACTTTGACAGAAATGAGTAAAACTAACATGCGCGAATCTCATTTTCTCGCAGCAAATTATCAGCGTTTTATTGGTACTCGTAATTCTATTTCATTCCAGAATAATCAAAAAAACGTCTTGATTTTTTGTAAAAACAAAACATTTTAAAATTCGAGGTAAAATTAATTGTAATTTGGCGCAATTATCAAATTCAAATTATCAAACAGGAAATTAGAAACCTGGTTTTGCAAAACAAAAGTTTCCAAAATTTTCCTTTTTAGTCTTCTAAAGTTAATAAAAATTGTTAAGTTTCTTCATTGATTGATCCATCCGAAGACCCCACAAACTGTAACGCTCCGAATTGCATAACGTCTGCCCCATTTTGGGGTCACGCGCCGGAAAAGAAAGTGTCTACCGAAACCAGTCGAAGAATTCCAACCATCGTCACACCGCTCCTCCCATTATAATCATCCGACCCCAAATTAGCCCTCAATAATAAACCGATTTTCTCCAAGTGTCATCAAACATGTCAAGAGTTTTCTCTAAATCGATGTAACTATTAAACCACGCATGCGCCCGCAAAATGTGCTTTTACTTTAACAAACTCCCAACACTCGCTTAACACCGTTGTTACACAAAACTCTTGTGACGTCCGTCCGCGGAAAGCAGCGGAAAATGTGACAATTCGGCCGACTCTGAGATTTTTTTTTTGAAAAAAATGGTGTTTTTGGAACGGAACGATGTGATTTATTTTGTGCTCTTCGTGGTGAGTTTGTTGGGGATACAAGGGAAGCCGTCGTGGTCTTTAAATTTACCGGCGATTGGACCGTTTCGAAATTTTGGCCAGAAGGACCAAGCGGTGCATATCAAGAGTTATAGTGGAAAAAGAGTGAAGAATGACTCCATCAGGATGGTTTATTTTCATGATCAAACTGTGGCGATCGTTGAGCTGGAACCGGATAAGATGCTACTCAATTGCGAATTGATTGAAGTCTAGTGAGTATTTTCTAATTTCGATTGGTTTAGAAAGTGCGGTTTCCGTGTTAGTCTACATTATTAATTTGTGGAAATCGATCTGCGATGAAGGTCATGGGATGTATACCGGATTTAACAATTATACCATTTGAAAAAGGAGAAAACGACACCAAATTGTAACTAATTCAATTAGTTTCGGCCGGTGATTAGTCGCCAAAGAAAGTTTTTCAATTCAAAGTACAAAATTATTATTTTCCTATCAATTCAAACCGACCTTGTTGGCACAATTCTTTATCTATAGCCACACTATTTTAACATTTTCATAAACAACAAAAACCAGGCCTTGACTTGTCCGCAATTACTTTAAACGAAATGTTGCTAGCTCGGGCATTAGGTAAATATTTCTCATTACCATAATAACCTAATGACCATTTTTCTCTCAATTATTTACAAATAAACATCCGAGTTTTCTCCTTTATAAAAAGACTTGTTAATATTTGATTCACAGCAGGACTCTGCTATTGATTTCCGGAGTTCTCATCGACCATCGATGGCATAATAATACCATCAGACCATTTTTATCCGCTCGACACGTGTTGATAAATCTAATATGTATGAAGAGAGTGAGGAAATACCATGAGGGTAACTCTTGCAAAACTATAGAATGTGATAATTAACGTTGGGAAATCGAGTGCGGCATAACAATTCTTTTGCACCATTTACACAATTTCTTGTGAATGTTCGTTGTCCAATGACGGCAAAAATAGAACCCCAGAAAAATTCTCATTACTCATTAACATTAACGCAATCAATGGAAAGTCATTTAACATTTACATTTACCACATGACGTATTTCAGGGCTTTCTTCCGAAAAATCGTGCATTTTTGTATTTTAGTAATTACCGTAAGAAGATAAAACAAACAATGATAACGGGAACAAAGTCGCCAAGTGTGAAACGGTATAATTAGGTAAATTAATTGTCGAAGCGTTTGAAGGAGTATTGTATTTGGTGGAGATAAGAAATCGGACGTTCTACTTCTGTGAATTGAATATTAAATGACAGTTGGTAGGACTGGAGAAAAGTGCAACTCTAACGATTAAATTTTATATCCGAAATAGCTCAAGACGCCACTACTTTTTACGCCCAAAAAATAAACATTTGGAGTTTTTATTTTCAAAAATATTTTATAAATTAAAAAAAAATAAAAACTGAAATAATTCATCTGTCTGGCAAAGTACAACTGTACAGAAATTTTAAATTAAATCCCTAAAAAATGACTTCAAGAATCTATGAAAAATCTGTAAGTAATCTCTAAAGACAAATTCTAGAGAAATCCCTGAAGAATTGACAGTCTTCTGAGAACTTTTTAGAAATGATTGAACAATCTAGGGTTCTCGTTTAATTAGGAGAAATTTTTGAATAAATCCTTGAGGAATCTCAGAGAAATCTCTGAATATTTTCTGATGAATTCTTGAAGAAAATATAGAGACCTTTATCTTCTCGAAAGAGTATCAAAGAATCTTTGTTACTGTTAAAAGTCTATGGAAATTCTAAATTAATTTTTAGGTAATCTGTAAGGAATTCTTTTAGCCTTTAAATCCTTGAAGAATCTGTTAGTAATCCTTAAGTAAATCTCCTTTAATTTCTAATAAATTATCAAAAAATTCTAGAAAATTTTCCGAAGAATTGACAAATTACTGGAAACTTTTTAGAAATGATAGAGCAATTTAGTATTCCTGTTTAATCATGGGGAAATCATTAAATAAATCCTGGAGGAATCGCAGAGAAATCTCTGAAATTCTATGATAAATCTTTGAAAAATCCCTAGAATTTTTTTTGTCTCTTTAAAATGTGTCAAAGAATTCCTAAGGACCGTTAAAAGTCTTTGAAAATACAAATAAATTTCTAGGTAAAAAATTCTAGACACATTTCTAGAAATGAATCTTTAAAGAATCTTTGAGAACTTCATAAGAAATCCTCGAGGAAGAAATTTGTAGAAGTTCTCTGATTATTTCTTGATGAATCCTAGAGGCTTATCTGAAAACGTTTTTTAAGAAATGTCTAAATAATGGCAAAGAATCTCCAGAAAATCTGTTCCGAATTAATGCCAAGGAAATTCACAAAAATTCTTTAAAACCACTGCAGAATCTTAGAGGAATTTTTAACAAATCTCAAAAGCCAACCAAAACTTCCAAGCTTCTTATCTTTGTTATTTGTAAACGGACTTTAATAAATCCGTTTTTTATAAATCCATTCACAAATAACAAAGATAAGAAGCTTGGAAGTTAAAAGAAAGATTTTTAAATTTATTCAGAATGCTTAATATCATGTTAAGTATAGTTACAATCACTTATCAAAAATCGGTTAAATCCTTCTTTCCTTTCAAGAGAATTACTTGATTCTTCTCTTAAAAATAGTAAATCCTTTTATTTTTTTTTTTAATTATTGAAATCTCGTTTTTTTCTGATATATTTTGAAACAAGTTAAAATTTTAAAGACCAAAAAACAGTCTCTTTTTTGTTTTTTCTTATTCTTTTTAATTGGTTTCTATTGCTAAACTGTGGTAAAAAATATGCTAATTTTGGCACAAGTGAAATGGTTAGTATGTCGGGTTGCATATTTTTCAAAACACGAATTTTAGTTACGGGGAGAATTGCCTTAAATCTATTGATATTAATATCTCATTTAAATGTATCATAAATCGTAAAACGTAGAACCCAAATTTGTTTCTAGAATTTTCCTAGGACCACAATTACCCCACTTAGAGACAATCACAATTTCGAGGCCCCGCCAAATTAATAAAAGCGCTAGTGGCTTCAATGTGATCACTGCGAAACGAAACATTTTAATTTATCCGCTTAAAGTCTAATTCACGTATATTCATGTCAGCCTTTACGTAATCATGTTAATGTTTGTGCAGAAAGTTAGCCAACCTTTTTAATTACACTTTGAAATTACTTAATTGCAGTGAACCCGAAGACGCTATCAAAGCCCTCGGCGAGTTTCACCACGTCAATCGTCCCGTTGCCATCACCTTCAAAGAAATGACCACTTTAATGCGACAATGCCAACAAGTGGAAGATGGTAAATCCATGAATACTGAATTATCGAAAAATATCACGTCACATCCCATCGCGGGGAGAGGAATTCTTGCCAATAATCCCTTTGTTTTGTTAAGTGGGATTATTCCAGGTTTGTTTTCCTGTTTTCATTCCTTTTTTATTGTTGTTTTGTTGTTTTAGGGACGAAGTGGTGTGGAACGGGAGACATAGCCAAAGACTATTACGATTTGGGGGCTGAACCTACTGTTGATAAGTGTTGTAGGGCGCATGATTTGTGTCCTGTTAAAGTTAGGGCTTTTTCGGAACGGTATAATATAACTAATGACTCTTTGTATACCAAGAGTCATTGTACGTGTGATGACCAGTTGTACTCGTGTTTGAAAGACAACACGTCGCCCACAGCGCACATTATGGGGACCATTTACTTTAACTTAGTCCAAATACCGTGTCTTGAAGACACCAAGAGCGGTAAGCAATACAGGAAGCCAAAAAATAGCTTTTGATGAGTAGAGTAGATCCATATAAGCTCAACTTTGTAAAAGTGATAAGTATTTATTGATGTTGTTGGGAAATTAAAGTGCCTCAATTAATAAACAATAATTTCGTATAATTACAATTTATTTACACTCCTACTTTGACTATATTTACAACGACAAGTTTTCGATTTGTTTTATTATTTCCATGTGTTTGAATTCGTCGGGTTTCTTGGTGAACCTCTCCAACAGCTCCAACTTCTCTGCTGAAGGCCTCAAATAGTACATTTGAAGTTGGTTAGCCAAACACTGAGCCTCCTTAAGATCGATGATATTCTTATCATACTCCCCTCGCATCAAGACGATTTTCTTATCATCTTTCAACTCAGTAAAATGTGTGATTGTTAGACACTCCGGCGCGTTTTCCTTATGGACCTGATAGTACAACAAGGGGGTAAAATGCACACAGTTCTTCTCAAACTGTGACATTACAAACTCATACCCTTGACTTCTTGGCAAGGCAAATAAAAACGTCGGAAACTCCCGTGCTCTCCTCTCAATTTCCTCATATTCCTCCGCGGGTACCACAGCAGCTATAAAATTCTTCTGCACGTGGTACTCCCACCATAACTGCTTAATCTCTGCCGCACTCTTGTCTTTAATTAAATCAATCTTCATTACTTTATCCAAAGGGGTTTCAGTGAGCTCTGCACGTTCGAGGGGCTTCTTCGGTTTCAGAAGTTGCGAGAACTTGCCCTCTGTAACTTCTGACTTCTTTTTGGGGGTCTTTTTCTTCTCCAAGTCTTCAACACGAGACAGGAATTCATCGGGGGCAGTTTTTTGTAGTTTCGAGATTTTGTCGGCGTACTTTTCGTAATATGCATTTTTCGAAAGGTCCTCTAAGGCTTTTTCGCAACGAGAAGGGGTTGTCATTAGGGCTCTTCTTAGAATCGGGATGCAAAATCTTAGAGTTCTTGAGAAAGTGAGGTTAGGGAGCAGAGCCATAACTGTCAAACATTAGGGAAATTTGGTGGCGGAAAGTTTTTACGGATTTCCACGTGAGTTGAGACGAGGTCCGCTGTCATTGGTTGTTTTAAATCCCAGTTACAAATTTTAAATCAGGAAATTTTGGTGCTCCAATTTCTGAAACTACGACAGATGGAAAAATGCGGTAAGAACTCGTTCTTACATTTTCCAAAATTTAAATTTTTTAAATAACCAACTTTTGTCCATTTCTGGCTTATTTTTGGAGCAAATTTAAGTTATACTCACTCATTTTTGAAGAATTTCACGCTATTCCAAATCTGGGCTAAAAATTTACGTACAACAATAAATAACTAAGATATGGCCAATTAAAGTGTGGAATAGTGAATTTTCAGTTCTGAAATGTATAATGCTCAATATCTTCGAAGTCAAGACACATTTTTGGCGTTTTTTTATTTAAAATTTGTTCTCAAATATCCAAAAAACAAGCAAACTGGTCATTTCCCACATTTTCTTACTATAATTCTTCTCCAAATCACCCCAAATTTTGCTTGCCTCTCCAGTTTACATCTTTTTTTTTAGAAAACCAACTTACCAGGAAGGACGAAGATGTTTGTCCAGAGGGACGATAACAACACCTGTGTAGGAAATCTTTCCAAAAGCAAAAGAAAATGTATGAAATTTGAAAAAACAAATTTGTTTGTATGAAAAAATAAATTTTTGTTTCCAATATGAACCCAAAATCAAAAATCAAAATTGCTTAATTGATATAGACAACCAGTTAAACATTCCTGCGTTCCTGCAATCATGAACGCAGGCAAGGAAATCTGGAGGATCATTCCTGCAATTTCTTCTATGATTCCTGTGGCTTCCTCGGCGTTCATGGATGTGGTTGTGGTACTCTTGAGTCGCTTTTACCCCAAAACCTACGACCTTACAGGCGCTTTTCTGATGATTGCACAACAATAAAACTCACGTCGTCACTCTTCCAGAATCTTCCAGATCTTTGCATGAGTTGCACATCAACCGCCCCGTTAGATTACACCACGCCACTTCTTATCGAAATTTCTCGATCATCTCCATACCTATAAAATCCCACACGATCATTCTCACCTCAGTGTCATCACAACGCAACCAACATGCCCATCAACTTCTTCGCTCGTCCTCGCTGCTCCGACTCCCAGATGCGGGACCACCAAATGGCTTGGGGTCTGTACCTGGAGGACCTCTACTCATTGGTTCCTCCAGAGCTTCAACAACTGGTTTCGAGGTACGCAAGAGAGGAATGTCCCACGAGATCTCCGTCGAACGTTTCATCGGACAGAGATAAGTTTCGAGCGACTGTGGATGTGAAGGGGTTCAAACCGGAGGAAATCAGTGTGAGGGTGGTGGAGAACACCGTCGTGATTGAAGGGAAGCACGAAGAACGGGAAGATGAGCACGGGACGATTTCTAGGCAGTTTGTTAGAAAGTATAATGTGGGGAGAGAGTTTGATTTGAATCGAGTGGAGTCGCGGTTGTCTTTGGATGGCGTTCTTAGTCTGACGGCGCCGAAGATTGCGAGTGGGGAAGAGGAAGGAACCACCGTCATCCCGGTCATCCAGACGGAACAAGCGGCTAGTGAAAAGAAGCAGTGAATATTGTTAATCATAATGTAAACGCATATTATTATTAATATTAGTTATGTAGATGTTAAATACGGGTATAATAAACTATAATAAACTTTGATTATAAATTGTACTAATATAATGTAGTAGTTTTAATCCAATTTACTTCATTTTCCTTGTTTTGAGTAACCATTAATTCTCTAATTTTGCAAGAAAATTTAAATTGAAACTTATTAAATTGATGTTTTTTTGCCAACATCATGAAGATTTTCCGATCAACACGACACTTTGCTTAGAGCATCATTTGCCACTGCTAAATCCATTTATTTTATTAGTTTCGCGCATTTTTTAAGATTGCTTAAGAAGTTCCTAATTGGATAACAAACATTTTAAATTTACCACGTAAAGTTAAATCTAAAAAATAAAGTCAAGATAAGACATACGTTTCATCAATTGTAATGCTAGTTTGTTATGCAACCAATTATACATTAAAAACGAGCAATTGAAATTGTCCTGTCACTTGTCACTTCCAAAGTCAAATCAAAATGTCAAAACCATTTCAAATTTGAATTTTCAAAAGTGAATTTTCGGATTGGTGACTTTAAAATGGAAATGTGAGCTTAATCAAAGTTTAAATTATGCTCTTTAATAACTTATGGTTTTAGAGTGAAAGCCAACAGTGCGACGTTGAGCAACTTTGAGGTTATGAAACATTTACAGAAAATCAAAGACAGTAGAAAAAAACACAAAGGGCAGCTTGCCACCATCACCTACGAGGTTTGTATTAGCTCTTTAGCTAATATATAATTATTATAGTCCCTTAGACTTTAAGGTATCTGGAAGGCACTTCATGTGGTCAACAAACCCCTGAGGCTATAAAACAGTGTTTGAAGGACTTGGAGGCTTTCAATTTGAATAAAAATGAAAAATTGGTGTTGATAAATTCTCCACCGACAACGGCGTTAGAAATACAATTGGTACTCCTCAAATCTTTTAGTTTCTTTCCTTCTAATCCTCTTTTTAGATGGTTGAAGAAAGTGAAGAAAGACTAACAGAAGAACAGGTGCAACAAATTTTACAAATTATGTTACGGCACTTCCCTTCCATCCAGAAAGTGGAAGAGAGTAAAACTTCAGAGCAAGAGTAACTTTTTTAATAATTTATTTAAGGATAATAAAATCATGAAAAAGCACAACTGATATTAACACATTATCGTTTCTGGTCTCCCAAATCTTCAATCAAGTCTTCATCAATCTGAAATGAAAATTAGAATCTGCTGAAGAACTTTTGAATTTTTACCTCTGGCCACTTCTCAGGAATAACATCAAACAGATCATCCTTAACATCCCCTTGAATGACAATCTCGTCATCCCCCGTTACAGAGGACCCACAGGCGAACCTCGTCCCAAAGAACTTTGCCGCTACCTTCAAATCAATATCTACAGAAAAATTTTAATTAAACTGAAAGATCAACAGTACCGAAACTACTAAGTCCTGTGACTACAGTAACTGACTTCTTCTTCCCTCTGGGGGCTCTCGAGACGCAAACTTGCTTAGGCCCGTCTTCCTTCTTCTTAGTTTTGATCATTCCTTTGCCCCCTCGTTTCTGACGTTTCTTTTCTTCTTCTCCGCCACCCCCTTCAACGTCGTCACCGATCTTTACTTTCTCGAATTCGTCAGGGAGGTTTCGCTCCAACCATTGCTTGCATTTGTCGTACTCAGGGTAGTATTCACAATACTAGAGAATAAAAGAGTAAATTTTGCAAAGAATGAATAAAACTAACCTCGATAGGCATGGTGCAGTTGCCGCAGTATGTGACTTGGAGAGGGTACGACACCCCCAATTTGGGGCCCATTTGGAGCTTCTCGTCCAGAGACATTGCAAGTCTTTTAAACCAAATGCCACAACCTAACCTCAAAGCCTAACGGGTGCTAACGGGGGACAGGTTGGCAACACTGAAGAAACCAAAATAATAATTTTTACTTCATGGGGCCCGCCTTAAAGTCTTAGTACCATTCACTCATCACCCTCATTGTGCCCCAAATCTTAGAAATTGTAACACTAGTGTAGTTACAAAGAAATTTGTAAAATAGTGTCTTATTTTTGTGATTGGCAACATTGGCTGTCATTCAATTTCAAACTTACCAGCTGTTTTCAACATGAAAAAGACCGGAAAAGTAAGCCTCAAATTCGCCCCAATTTTAACGAGTTAGTTGAATTTGTTTGCAGAAATGGTTGGGGTTGCATTTTGAAACGGAAGAACTTCCCAAAACCACTGTATCCACAGTCAAATCTTCGAAATTGGCGAAACGGGTAGATCTCCCCATTTCAAAGAGTCGCAGTTTTAATTTCCACCACCGTTTGGCCCCAAAAACGATCCCTGATTTAGCAGTGCACTCCAAAAAAGTCGAGGAGGTCAATTCCTGGTTAAAATCCAATGTCTGTGATAGAAAAAATGGTGTATGTTTTGTAGATATGAATGGGGGCAAGTTTTAAGAGTTTTTTGTAGCACACGGCGAAGTTTTTGTTGATTACGGGCCCCACGGGTGCTGGGAAGACGACAACAGTTCAGGTTTTGTGTCAGACTTTAGGGATAGAAATAACAGAGTGGACTAATCCTGTGGATCAGGACTTTGAAGTTTTCAGGGGGCCCAATCAAGTGACTAGATTCACCGAGTTTCTCACTGAATCAAAATGGAATTCTTTGTTCTCAGTCAGTGACAAGAAAGTAATTTTAGTGGAGGATTTTCCAAACGTTTTCATCAGAAATCCAGAGGAATTTGATCATGTCTTAGAGTAAGGGGGCAATTTAATTGGGGCACTTTCACTGTCTGTTTTTTAGGGAGTGTTACTATAAGGGGAACTATCCAATCATTTTCATTTGCACAGACTCAGTTGATAACAGAATAAATCTGGCGGAGAAGTTGTTCACTCAGGAGATCAGAATTAAGTACAAGATAATTGAAATTAGGTAATCAACCAATGGGAGGGAACTGTTCAAAACTGTCTGTTGCAGTTTTAACGCATGTGCCACAACTCTGATGAAAAATGCCCTGAAAAGGGCCCACAAACTTGTCCAGGAAAACCCAGATCTGTTTAAAACGCCGTCACAGAGTACTGTTAACGCCATAATAGCCACAGCTATGGGCGACATTAAATGCGCAGTTAATCAGTACTACTTCGCCAGTTTATTAGGTGACAATTCTTTCAATTGTGGACTTTTATCTAACACCCTGTATATGATAGGAACCACGGACTTACCCACCGTTGCACAGAACTCTAGAAAATCAGGAACAAAAAGAAAACGCAATGAAACCTCCTTATCAATCCAGTCGATGTCCAGAGACCAGAATTTAGGTCTCTTTCACGGCGTCGGCAGAGTCTTAAACCCGAAACGCACGGAAATCGGGGGCTCCTGGAGGCTACAGTACGACTTTGATAAATTGATCGACGAGTTTAGTACCCAGCCGGGTTCATTCACCGCTTTTCTTTTCGAAAACTACGTGAAGTACTACGGGGATATTGGAGATCTTGCAGAAGCGGCGGAAATTTTGAGTTTCTCACAGACATTCTTGGAAAAGTGGGCAAATGGAGGAGATGTACTAACGTTTGCATTGTGGGTCTCAACTCTGGGGCTTATGGTCCACAACGGGCACAAAGTGTCAAAGTGGACCCAAATCACTGGTCCTAAAAAAATCAAGAGAAAGTAAGGCGCTAAAGGGATGAAATCTTGATTTTGTTTTTTTTTTTGTAGGACTCAGTTTGGGGCTCACGGGAAAGATGTTCCAGTGACGGAGTTGTATTACCACAATATTATTAATAAGATTGAAAATCCAGGTTTTAAGATTCAATAAAAACTTGTGTATAATGTGTTGTTTGAATTCCGCGCGCTTTCTGGTGTTGTCAACGTGGTGTTGTCTCTTTCTGTTGCCATGGTATTGGTATAAGTGTGTCTCTCTCACTTCTTGCTGCGCCTGCGTAAAACACGTCTCCTCACCTGTCACAACTGTCAAATTCGCTGTCATATTTTTCCAATTCTAGAAAAACAAATTGTTGTAATTGTCGTGACACGCCTAGAAGCCCCCTTGAAGATGTCTTTGAACACCGCTCACATCAACGGGGGTGTTTTGATCCACTCAGGGGAATGGTGAGTTGGAAAACGCCCCATTTAATTAATTATGACTCATGTTGCAGCATTTTATTATATTCGGATAACTGCGTTGTGGAATGGTCCGGACAAGGGGATGGTACCTTCAAAGGCTCAAAATTAGGCCGCTTATATTTGACCACCCATAGAGTCATTTTCAACAACAAGACCAGTAATGACCCCATGCAGTCTTTCAGTTTCCCTTTTATCACTTTAAGCGAGGTAACAGCACTGCGCCCCTTTTCTTTTAGTAACGCACGGTTGTAGGTGGAGATCGAGCAACCAGTTTTTGGGGCGAATTACATAAAAGGGAAAGTCCGCGCTCAACCTAATGGCAATTGGGTAGGAGAGGCCAAGTTCAAGATCACTTTTAAAAAAGGGGGCGCAATCGAATTTGGACAGGCAATGCTCAGAGCGGCCCATCTCGGTAAGTTTCATTTCACGTTTCTGTCACAGACTACTGGTATTTGCAACGCTTGAGGTGAGATGTTGCATAATTTTCTTGTATGAATCATTGCACAATGTTGAAAGGTGTTCCAATTGTGAATTATGAGTGAAGATAAACGGTACTGTTACGAGTTTCGGTCGTCTTTTCCTAGTTCAAGCTCAAGTGCGGACAAAAGGGAGGTTTGGGGTGAGGTGGTCACGTCGGTTTTTGAATTTGAGGTAATTTTTTGAAACTAAAAGTGAGATTGAGAGTGTTGAAATTGGTGTATGCAGATGACCTTGGCGTGGTGTGGTGTGGCACCATCTGGTGATAACAGTGGGGAAATGAAGAAATCTGGATCTTAGATAATGGCACTTTATTTCTCTTGAGCATAATTGCGTGTAATTCCGAGTAATTTTCCCTCAAAATAACTTCTATTAATGACATGGATATAATAAGTTTCAGGAAAACCCAAGAATATTAATTAGTAATACGTCGAAATCATAATAAAATTTCCCAGCTAATTTTCCTCAAATTCCACCTCTTGCTTCATCTCTCCGTCAACAAACACAGATTCACTCTCTTGGTTCATCGTATTGGAAATCGTGCTCGAAATACTGATATTCTTGCTAAACTTCTTATTGGAATAACTGTTTAAATGCGTCTTGAAATGTTTATGTATATTCGACATGATCCAAAACCCATTCTGGTTCCTGAAGATCTTCAGCTCCCGAAGACAAATACAACACGTTACGAAACACTGATTGAGGTCTTCACTCGAAATGTCAACTTTCATCTTTGATATTTCTTTGTTAACATGCGCCGTCTCTTCTGTTGTCAAATTCCTCGAGCAAAAGTTACTAATCCAATTCATGAGCAACGTATAAATGTTATGTTTTTCGCTGTCGACATCTCGAGGACGTGTCTTTGTGGCGTCGTGGACTTGTTCGTTTCTTTTCGCGTTGTCAAAGGCGGCGTCACTAAGAGTTCGTTTCTTGTACGAGAAGGTCTTGTAAAACGGCGACAGTTCTTGGAGGAGTTTTTTGTGTCCGGAGAAGATGCAGAAATCGCGGGGACTTTTCTTGAAGTAACCCAAGTATTTGTGGCGATCGACTTCGTCGATGATTATCGGGATGACTTCTTTTCCGATTTTTTCCAGTTCTAGGATATCGTCGCTTTCCATCTTCGATAAAGAGATTTTGTTATCAAAACCGGCGAGAATAAGGAGGTTTTTTAGATGAGCGGGGAGCTTGATGGACTTCTCGCGCTCGAAAAAGTCGAGAATGTTTTCCTCCGACATGTTCACTGGTTCGAGGAGTGGTACTAACTGACGTCGACAGTTGTTTGTTTTGCGGCGATTGGGTATAATTACACGTAATTGCACATATTTGCGTAATTTGTTGTAATAATTGGTAATTCTCGGTATTTTTTGACCTCTTGGTGCGCCGCTGCGCAGTTGTAAGAATCGATAGATGTTTCAAGGACTAATTAAATTTTGAACGATCGTTTCAGCAACGAGAGGCATGAACAACGATGCACCGCCCCCGTACGTCCCTCCAGATACGCAATGGTACGCAGCTCCGCCCCCAGCCTACGCTCCGCCTCCTGATGGTTATTACGGATGGGTGCCGCCTCGGAACGCCTTTCCTGATAATCCACCGACCGATGGGGTTTTCATGACGCAGGCTCCTCCTCCTTACCCTGGGCTAAACCCCGCCTACCAGCCGGGAGGGTATCCTCCACAGCAAGGGGGATATCCGCCTCCACAGCAAGGAGGGTATCCGCCACAGCAAGGGGGGTATCCGCCACAACAGGGAGGCTTTCCGCAACATGGAGGATATCCGCCCCAAGGAGGCGCCACCGGATTCACATCGGCGGCAGGTGAGATTCTAGCTAGTAAATTTCTGTTTGATTGTAGCTATGTTTGGTTTTAGATGCGAAGGCAGCTGAAGCGGCCCAGTCGGCGTATTACGACCCCAACAGGCCACAAATGGCGTTTGTGCCACCCCCGGCGTATTACGTAAGTGATGGTGGTTTTGGGGGTGGTTGCTAATTTTGTGTTGTAGGAAAACCCGCCGACTTACAGTCAAGCTACCAAAAAAGATCAGTGATTTGTTGGAGTATCACTAAATTATCTTTTATTCTCTTCTTTCTTGGCTCTGACCGTTGTATTTCACGTATTGTGTTTTCTATAGCACTGTACATTTTGTTGATTTTTATATACACCTGTACCATTCCGTTGTTTAGGTTTAGTTAAGCATTGTTGAAGCCTATATAACTAATTGCATGCTTAATACCGGCATCGCTTCAAATATTGTATAAATAGTTAAGACTATTGTAATATATTCTTATAACGTGTAGATAGATCTGTATTGAATGGAATAAAACATTCTCTGTGCACTTTTTGCCTTTTTTTTCCCACCGATAAGTTTTTACCCTGCAGTTCGTTCCACGATGGTCATCAAAGTGTTTTGGACACATTCCTGTAAGTTAAAACCACCCAAAACTCGCATAAAAAAACCCATTTCAGGGACAATCCCCATCATTTCCATGAGCACTTTGTGCGTCGCCGTTATTTTACTAGTTTGCTGCCTATGGTAAGTCCGTATAACTCCAAACCCGCGATAACCCCAATTTTCCAGCATGCAAAAGAAACAAAAAAGTTTAAACCTTGATGGGCCACGGAACAAACTGTTAAATTTCTCAGGCAGCTCGTTGAACAAATTGAAGATGTTTCGTAACTATAAAAACAAGAATGAGGCCGCCAAAGTCGAGTCGAATTTATCAGACGAGGATTTTTTTAACGGGTAATTATCTTTTCAAATTTCGCGCCGAAACTTAACCTTACGGTTAGTGACGTTAAGTTCAAAGCAAACTGTCGGTGACTTGGCGGGACATTTGAATTTCAGGTTTAAGTCATCGTGTCTGAAAATTGACGACGATGTGGAATCTTGCGCCAGTTGCGACTCCAAGTACACTTTTTATTCAGTGAGTATGAAAATGTGTCGTGTGGGTTTTAAAATGATTGTTTTAGACGTATCCGGGGGTTACCAGGTCCGCAAGTAATGTGTCCGAAGCCGCTACATACAAAAGTGTCCCTAGTATGTAAAATTCAGTTTTCTGAATAAATGTTTTCTTCTTTTATTAATTTATTTTAAATACATTGCATTGGTTATTATATACATCTACTATGGACAAATAATATATTAAATAAAATTATACATTTTCTACGCTTCCGCCTAGTGGAATCACTCCCCGGACTCCAAGAGTGGAAAGCCGCGTGTAGTCGCTAACACAAAATTGTACAAAACAACACAGTTATATTTCCCGGAAATGAATCTAGACTTTTGGCAAATAACAATGTTATGTTTGTACAGCTTAAAATCACAATCTTATTCAATGCGAGTAACACACATTTTACACTAAACGTAAATTGTAAAAAAAATCACTCTACGAAACGATTATGGCAAAGTTCTTATTTTATCCTCACTGTTAAAATAAATAACGATCTAACGCATTGAACCACCAAAACTTTGACTCTTAAAATAGATTCAACAAAAATATCAACGATTTAGCACCTCCTCGTTAAAAGTCGGGAAACTGACTTAAAGTCTACAACAAATCAACAATGTGTACAATTAACTAAACCCTGGACTTTCAACGAGAAGCGCACGCAGATCCAGTTATGTCTCGTTAATAATTTTGATTAAAAATTCGAAAAAGAAATAGAAGGAAACCAAAAGAATCGCCGTGAATCAGGAAATCATCGCACTTATTACTAGATAAAGAATCATGAGGATTAGCGGCGCGATGTAGAAGTACATTTTATCGTACGAACTGTTGCACACTTTGTTGTACTGTTCCTTGAGACTCGCCAAATCATTTTGCAGCTTCATCTTCTCATCGTTGCTTTGCGCGTAGCGTTCTTTCAATAATACCAACTCCTCTTCGAGACTAACTAATTGTTCGTAACTTACAGGACTATTTGATATGGTATTTACATTGTTTTGGTCCTTGGTTTGACTCGCCTCTAGGTCTTTCACCAACGCGCTCACTTTGTCTTTCAACTGTTGGCTCTCATTGCATCCTTCCTTCCATTTTTGCTGCAAAACCACGAGCTCATCTCTCATTATTTTGTTCTCTTCCGCGTGGACACTGTTTGTTTGCTTCTCTTCAGACAGAGCCTTCTCCAATTCGGTTAGTTTAGTCTTGTTAGATTCCAATATGGATTCGAGTATTTCAATCTTCTTCTTCAGTTCGTTTTGGGCCGACTGGTATTTGTACTTTAAGGTTTTCGAATCGACGTCGTCGCTATCGAAATCGTCTTTCTCGTTCTCATCGGAACTGTCGCGGTCGGGAGATTCAGGACTCTGCAACGCACCCTGAAGAAAACCGAAGTTTGGTAATGAAAAACTCACGTCTTCTGGGAGGTTGAACGTCACGCGCCTCTCGCCCTCTTTCTCCTCGTCGACGATTGTGTTCAAGGAGTGATTCTCCAGGTCCGAGGAGGGCTCGTCGCCGTTTCCAGACGCCTGAAATCAACACTCTCATCTCCGTTACCACAAAGAGAAAACTCACCGTGAGATTGTAGTGATTATTCTGGGGCTCCATCTCCACCCCGTTCACTTTATTCATTTCCGCTTCACAGATCTCGTTCTCCAATAGTTCCTCTTTCGTCTTTAAATCATCATCATTGTAAATAATATGCTTCTAAAACGCAAAACTCTGTTATAACATTAACGAACACCTCCAGGTCATTCTTACATCTATCAGGCTGTCATCCAGAGCGCTGAACATCTCAGTGTTTTCTTTCATTGACACGCAATTCACTAGTTTGAGTTGCAACTTCTCCACTTTTTCGATCTCCGCGTCGAGTCGCGTTTGGAGATCCCACTGTTGTTGCTCAAGACGGATTCTTTCCTCGTTCGATTTCTGCTGTTCATCTGTGAGTTTCTGAGCGACTTCCTGGAGAAAAAAACGTAAGAAACTCCCCAAACAAAAAACAAACAAACCTCGAGTTCGTGTTGCGTTTGAGTTAACTGATCCTGCACAAGCAGAGCTTCCTGTTCCGCGGAAATCCTCCTTCTTTCTTGCTCCGTAGCGATGGCCAGAGCTTGAAGCCGCTCGGCGTGGAGCTTCTCCAGGGCTTCCTTCGCCGCGACTTGATATGCCGCATTGTCGTCTTGCAATTTTACAATCTCCTCTCTGTATTTATCCTCGCCCCAGTTCTTCCCCGCTTGTTGAAGCTGCGTTTCGAGAGCGGAAACTCGCGATAGGAGTCGTTCTTCGCCTACGTAAGCCTGCCAACTCTGTTCGGCCGATCTTCGAGTTTCGTCCACGACGCTCTGGAGGGCCGAAAGTTTCGTCTCTAAGCATTGCTCCCGTTGAGTGGCTTCTTGGATGATTTGGTGCAGTTTGTACAGCTCGTCTAAAGGCACGACTGGGGAGAAAAATAAATTAAGGAAGAGTTTGAAGTTCCAGGAAAATGTTTCTAAAAATAGGAGCTTTGAGGAAACACCTGTTTGCGTTTTTGAACGGAGCCCAAAAACGCGAGACGAGGTTCCACTGTATAAAACAGGCCCTGACCTTGTAATTCCGCATTCTTCGATTGTTACAACATGGTATAAACAGGACCGTATTATGTCAGCAATATGGAAATAAAAACATTTTCACAAAAAGTGTAAAACCAGCTGTTATCTCAACGGAAGGGGCAATTTATCTTTTTGTTCAGTTTCCGTGGAAGTTATTATTTTTCATGACAATCCTCTTTGTTATTTAAATTTCGTACAAATAGCGCGGGGAATGGTATTTCTAGAGCGACCATTAATCAGGGATAATATCGACCGCTCGTTGAACACACAGTATTTATAGAAGTTTAAAAGTTTATATTTAAAGAAGCATTTATCGGGATGCTGCGCGTCGTGGGTGGGAGTAATTACTTTTTCATTACTTCCTACTTCGATAATGCGCGATTGGGATGTAATTAGAACGTGAAACGAGTCTGTAGTTTTTGCATTTCCTGGGTTTTACGGGCGTCCGCGCTTTAAGCTAAGGCAATAAAAGTACTTTTTAATGCCCGCGTTCCGTGTAAACAAACCAGTTGTCATGACAACACCCTATTGAGTAAAGGGGGCTCATACCATGGGTGTTGCTTTCCACAATGCTGGGACTGGCTTTCGCCTCCTTTCCATCCGGAAGGTAGAGTTTCAGTGTGGCAATGATGCATCCATGGGTGACTTTCCTATTATTTTCGATGACATCCACCCCAAACTGAACAATATCCCCAGAGCTGACTTCATGGTGTTCCGATTCCGCAGTCAACCTGTTGTTGTTAACAAACGTCCCGTTGCTGCTTTTGGTGTCCTGTAAAAGCGAGTTAAAGGGGGCCCCAGTGGTGGTGACTCTTACTTGTAGATAGAACTTCCCGTTTTCGTACCACAGTAGCGCGTGGTGCCTGGACAGTACTTTGCAATCAAAAATGGCGTTGGTGGCAGTGGCTCGAGCTCGAGCCACCGAGCGCCCCACTTTCACAGGCTGATCTAGTATAAGCGTGCGTTCTTGGAAAGGGTGAGAATTCGGGCGGCAGATGAGCACTGCTTTCGCGGTCATTTTGTTCTCGTTGCTCATTACCATGTCATTGATGGCTGGGGTTGGGTATGTGGCCACATTTTTCACCCAGATCCCACTTACAACGACCATCGCCTGGAATTAATGGATTTGATTAGAGTCAATAAAAATCATTGACATTCATCTGCGTTAATTGGCGCGGCGACAACAACGAGAAATTCTACAGAGGACACAAACCCACCCGCACTCACCTAAATATAAAAACAACGTAAAATTTCATTTATTGAAGGGATATGTCAAAATCAGTGGGCGTGAAACTAGGTACCACAAATTGCCAAAATTACAAGCACATTTCCACTGGCTGCTTCGAGCTGATCTTTGGCATCCACACCCGCAAACTCCGCTACTATTTCACATATTTACACTAATCATCTAAATTTATCTAAACTTGGCTGTTACTTGACATTTTCGACTACAAAGAGACGAAGACGCAGAAGCTGGCACGTTGGCACGACTGACAGCTAACTTCACTCACTTCACTGCGCAATTTTGAGGTTAACCTTCGAAAAAGTTTTACTTTCTAAATGGAAACGAGAAAGGATGATAGAGACAGCAGCCCCGACATGGAAATCGAGCGCGAGGCGCGCCCCATCATCGTCCGCAACACCACAGATCTACAGCGACTCAAGTTGGAAAAACTCATGAAGAATCCGGTAGGCAGCCCCCATCTAACATCACAAAGTTTACTCAGTTGTTACAGGACAAAGCTATTATTATTCCGGAGCGCCCCAAAGAACGGGGGGTACCTGTAGTCCCTGACTTTGTACGGAACGTTATGGGGAGCAGCGCCGGGGCCGGATCGGGGGAGTTCCACGTCTATCGACATCTGAGGCGGAAAGAGTACGCGCGCCAGAAATTCATGAAAGAGAAAGGAGAAAGGGTACTGCCACTTTCAATTTTTCTTGTTTATTTGTGTGGGTTGTAGGAAAAACTTGATGGGGATTATCATGCGAAATTAGAAGAGAACAAGAAGAAAGCGGAGGAGCGGACGGCGAAGAAAAGACAGAAGAGGCTGAAGAGGAAGCAGAAGCAGAAGGGGAAGAAAAAACAAAAGGTTGTGGGCAATTCCTCTCAGAGCGACCAAACTGAGACCAGCGAGAGTGAAGACGACAGCGAAGAACCTAAAGACGAGCCTAATGAACCAAAAACTGAACTGGAGCCAAAAGAAGATCCCAAAGTGGATAATGAGGAAAAAGTTTAAAACCAATGAGTGTTGATTTTCGCTCTGTCTTGAAGTGGCGTTTTTTGAAGTCGCCCCCGCCCCCTTTTATGAATGTACAAAGAACTCCCCAAATAAAGATCCTATTTTTAATAAAACTACGAAACTAGTCCGGCGCATCCACCATTTTTCTCCTAACGATTTTCTCGGTCTAGTGTGCGGCGCCGGTCCCTGTCACTCTTAGTGCTTTTCGCTCTGGTGGGTTTTCCTTTAAAAATACCTTGTAAAAATTATTCAATTATCGTCGCCGTGGAGGCAGCGCCCCCACGCTCCAACGCACTCCGTGTTGCCTTCTTTCGGCGTTCAATAAATCCACCGCGAGCGATTGTCGAGTTGGGGTTTTTTGCGTTTCGCGGTTGGTATCTGTGCCATTCATGAAGCAATCTTCTCAGTTTGTCATTTTAAGTTGCGCATTGTAGCGGTTTGTGTAGTTCTGTGACCGTTACAGTGTTCTTCGTCTTCAGGTGACTGTTGGATTAGAAATTTAAGTGAAAATAGTGTTTGGGCTTCGTTCGTTACATTTTGTAAGTATAATTAGTAGGTGAATATCGCGATTGTTGGAATTCTGGAGTGTAAAATTGACATTGGCTAAAGCAAAATGGCCGATATTGATTTTGTCGGAAAGGCCTTAAAAGTGGAGAAACCTGCGAAATTCTAGACTACCCAAAAGAGATTTGCGTTTGTGACCGTTAAACCGGTTATTGCTAATCGCGTAATTCAATTAGGTTTGGTAATCGATCAGCTGTCAGCGCGGATTTTGACCACACAAGGGGGCTCTGGGGAATACCAACGCGAAATGTGTCTTCTGTTGTCACCCACGTAAGCACAGCAAACTGCATTTCCCCCGTTTCTTTGTCACCTGTTTCTAATTTATTCGATATCGTGACTAATGGGTAACCTCGGACTTTTTACACTTCTTCAGAAAATGTGTGCTGGCGACATCAAAGATAATGTTTTTGGCAACTGGAAAGTACAGAATGCGACGCAATTCATGTCCCAACATGTAAACAAACGACTGTCGCCATTTTTTTCGTGTATTTTCGATACGGAAGTTGATGAGTGGGCAGACGTTGCATTTTTAGGTTTTAACCGTACAAATTCCAGGGTCATATTTACCATGATAAACTGCTTACTTTATTTACATGGTCGCTTCAAATTATTATCCAATAACAGCTGTGACATAATTTAGGGGGATTCTTGGCCGTCTTGGGTTCATTCTATCGATTAAACACGATTTTATTGCATAATCAATCTCAGCTCCTGATACACAAAGCGCGATTATCGGGCGAATCCGCCTTCATTAAAATGTCAGAGATCCTTCTCGTGAACTCTGACCACCGAAGAATTCCAGCGATGCTTTTGTGGAGTAAATGCCAGAAACGTGTGCTCTAATTGGAGTTTTTTTTCCAGGTAATGCAATAAGGATTTGCTGAAAGTCGAGCCCCGGAACATTAACATGAAAATGGTTCTATCTCAACGCCAGCGAGAGGAGCTGTAAGTGCCTTTTTGTCAACACATACAGACCGGTCCTAAAAACAAACAATACACACGTTGCCATTTTTGTATGACAGTACAGCTATTGCATGGATGAAACAATTTCAATTTTTATCACGTTTTGTTGGGACCGGTGAAATCGAAACACGAAGCACGTGCTCCACATATGAATGACCACAAAGTGAATGATAACTTGTAGTCACGTGACGAATTTTAACATTTTTCTTGAGTTTAAAATGTTGCAGACGAGATGATTCACGCTTATCTTTTGTTATCATGCATTTCGTGAACTTTTGTTGCAAAGTAACAAAACTTATCTCGTTGCTATTATAAATGTCGTTTTTTATTGAATGTCGTACGGAGAAAATGAACTCAGTTTTTCAGTTGAGGCTCCTATAAGTCGTGTCATTGTGGAGAATGTTCCTAAACAATGCCTCCGGTCATAGAACGGCCACACTAATTTAATGTCTCCCAGTATAATTTGTGACCATGTTCTTGACACCTGTACTCTCTCGAAAGTGCAAAGTTCAAACATCTCCGAGTACAGTTAGGGAATAAAAACCTGTAAAATTGTTGATTTCGGCCTTAAAAACTGACAGACACGCACAATTTTACTGTGCCGTTACGCAACCTGGGGGTCCATGTTTTTTTACTTTTGTGGAAAGCAGCTCCATGCGAAACAACTTCATTGTACAATTTCTGCTCGACTTTTACCGTTTCTATTTCAACAAATTAAAATACCAAGCATTTGCATTGAAATACGCGCCTCGAGATCTGATTGTTCTTTTTCCGAGTTGGAGACGTAGAAAGTCAAGTTGATCCTTGAATGTGATGTCGTTAGCATTTTTATATGCTCTTATCTAAGTCATTAAAAAAGGTGTGAGTCGAATGAAAGTGTGGAAAAAAAACACGATGAGATGTGATAGTTAATATGTAAAGCAGTCCGATACAGTCGGACCTACCATCAGATGATCACTTTAAATTTGAGGATATTGACTGAGTGAGGTTTCACTGTATTCCAATTTTGGGCGCGTTTGTGGCCTCTGGTGCAGTTTGGCAAAGAAAGTTCCATCAAGATCTCGGTCAATATTAGATGACGATGTTTGCCCTCGGGATTTGTGCACAAAATTATCTTCTCCAAGATAATTGACGTGTCGTAATCGGGCAGAATTGATGAGGTAAATTTCTAGTAGTGACGATCGACATGTTTCTTCGGCTACTTCGACTTTCGCAAAAGTGAAAACCTTTTTTTTTCATTATTCCACAATTGGATGGGCTGTTGTCGAGCGCAGAGTTTGTTATTCATCACTTGGTAAATTTTAAAGCCGCTTTGGATTACCTGCTGTGCTATTTAACGTCTGGAGCTCTCAAACCATAATAAACAGAGAAGTGTTTACACAGAGTTAACAGTTTACCTCTTGGAAAGCGTCTTCGAAATTCCCATGGCCTAATGAATGGCATTGTTTTCGTCCGACCTCCTCGAGGTTACAAGTGCAGTCTGATTTGCATCAAGTGTTAAATGCAAATGTGTTCTTCACATTGTAACATCGTGTGCTTTGTAATTGAATTACCTCTTCACAAATCTGAGAAACCAAATTCCGGAGATAATTCTCGTCCCGTTAGTTCTTCGGCGTATTCACAAATCAACATCTGTATCCAAAGATAATAACATGAAAACATAACTGTCCTGTTCTCAATCAATTGATTTAAACGGCTCCGTTACATGTAACAACCGCCTAGATAAGAGAGTTTTTATAGTGACCGGAGCGCCACAAGGAGCAACGTTTGGACCTATTCTAATCATAACGGGCTTTACGGATTATGCACGGCTACCGTTAGGCCAATTTCGTACGATGGGCGTCGTGCTATAATTAACCGGAAGACGTCTTTGTGTGCATAAACGTGTGGTTTTCTCGAGGTATTTCGAGGCGGCGTAATAACCGAATCAATACCGACGCCTTGGGAACGGCGACGTCATTGCGTAGTGTCGCCGTTGGTTTCATTGTCAAGGTGACGAGTCTAGGGGTTTATGTCGGAATTCGGAGCGATTAAAACGGGATCTCGACGAGTTATTACAGCGTAGTGACTCACTATTATTATTCTTGAATCAAACGTGAAGTAATTCTTCTGATTAGATGTCGCTTTTGGTAAATTAATTTCACGGATTGATGAAAACCGTCACGAATCGTCAGATTCGTGGCGATTTTTCCCGGAACACAATGAAGTTTGGTGCGACAAACCATATGTCGACCGTATGGGAGAATTAGTTTAATTAACACACAGTAAAGACGTCTCTATTGCCTTTTACCAATTCATCTGTCAACCCGACGAAAGCCTTTCACTAGCTTTCAGTAGCTACTTTTAGTTAATTATTGCGACCATAAACAGCTCAGAAACGGCATTAATTACGAGATGTTTCCATTCCCGCGAGCTTATCTGTTAAAGAGAACCAACGAAAGTGTTCCACAATTTTCATAATGACGCTTCTTTTTATTCTTGTGGTTTCTTAGTTTCGGTATCATTATCTGAAATTAATATTTTTCTCAGGTTATTTCGAGACATCCGGTTTGCTTATAAATAATTTCGTCTAATTACGTGCACTTTGGGGATATTACAAAATGAAGAAGACGTGAGGTATTTTTAAAGTCGTCTGGAGCCACTTTTGGGGTAATTAGGATTATCGGCTTCGTGGAATTGACGGGACAGTTGAAATATGTAGCATCAGGGCCCCATTTTCTAGGGACCCCTAGCCAAGTAAAATTATGTACTCAAATGCAAATTCCCACAAACCCTCATTTTCGCAACAATAGAGAGAGCTTTCACTTTTGAGTCCTGCAAGATAAATTCGTAATTTTGTAGCAAAAAAAAAATAAATTGCGAAGGTGTCCTTTTTTGAAATCTGTCTACAACAAATTAATCACAATTACAGTACAGGGTGGTGAAAAAAGACGCCCGTCTAGCTGCAATGTTGCAGGTAATTCTTTCCTTAGCCCAAAATTGAAAACCAAAACGAAATATGTGCTTTTTTAACTAAGAAAGAAGCTTTTTTTTTAAAAAAAAAACATTTTATTGTTAGAGATTAGATTTTCTACAGTTATTAATATTTTGTATCAAAAAAAGGATAAAAACTGCTTAAGCCAAGTTTCTTAAATTTTTAAAAGTACCATTTCTTGTTTTTAGAATATTTTTCAACGTTGTAACATTGTAAAGCTCTTTTTGATCTCATGATTTGTAAACGTCAAATTAACATTCAGTTGACATCTTCGGAAACATTATATTTACAAGCGCCCTGGACGTTTACACACGCTGTGCGGTAAAAATTGCCCAAATCGTCTGCTCTTCAGATGCGTTTATAAATTGAAATCACTTTCCAATAATGAAGATTGATCATCAAAGTGGAATCTACCTAAATTATTATCTCAATTAAGACAATATTTCTATTGTTAATGTCATATTAAAACGTTTTTTATACAGCACCATCTTGTTTACTTTTTGTGCACCAACTACAAAATTGACAGAATTGACAGATGATGAAATTTATAAATGTCAGATGTGACAGTTTCATGAATTTTGAAAAACCCAATTATTTAAATTAAAAGTTTTTCGGCCAAAAAGTTCAATACAACTCTTGTGTGTTAACTATTTTACAGCGCGACTGTAAATAACTATGTTTTATTAGTTGCTTTTAGAAGATATTTCCCGTGGGATGAACCTCAATAGTGGAATAATTTTGAAATTTGACAAAATGGCGGATTTTTGAAAAAAAATTCAAATTTCGCTCGAAAATTTGATGATTTTTGCTCGCGAAAAATTACATTTTTTATGCGATCGAAAAAATTGGAGGTTCATCGTACAGCGCAAGACATACAAAATAAAGCAAAAAAAAAATTCAAGACCATCGGATGATTTGTCTTTGTGTTACAACTGCAGCAAATTTGAAAAATGTAGTTTCGAGAAAAACGCGTTTAAAGATAACTTTATTATAGTTACTAGCTGTAATAGTTTATTATACTAATAGCTATAACTCAAAAACTGTTTAAAATATTTATTTGCAATTTTTGTATGTTATATTTAAAGGTATGCAAAAAAAACACGATTTTTTCCAAATTTGACAGTGGTTGTGCCCTTTAAAAAGTTAAAGCCATAACCGCACTAGATCGTTGGGCGAACTGTAACTTTATCCAAACACTGTGATTTCATAACTTTACGACCCTGCCGAACTTCATCTGCAACCTGCTTCAATAGTAGATTACATACGAGGTTGAAAATGTTTTATGACTGCGAAGGGATCATGTTGAATGACCGAGACGCTGCAGCTTTATCTTTCAGAAAAATGTAGCTGTATAGATATAATTTTCATCGAAATCAATCAATCAATCAATTAATCAACATTCTGTTTCTGTACGAGAAGTTTCTTTCTAACATTATTAAATCAACAAGGGACAGACAAAATGTTTAATGTGCTGGGCCCTGTATTAGAATTTAGCCGCGGGCCTCAAATTTTCTTAATCTAAGGGTGGGATTGTGGTGCCTTGCTACCATGGAATCAGACATGTTTGTTAATCCGCGAATCCGATCGATCCAACTCCCTTTGTACTTCCAAACTGTCTGTCAAACAGACAGGTCTACCAACGTTCAAAGCCTCCACCGTCCGAGGTCGATTCACATGACCGCAGAAATTTCACTTTTTAAACAGGTGACTCATAAAAAAGCTATTTACCCGATCAAACAAATTGCATTGTTATAACGACTGACGTTTCTTATGGAAGAAGAAGATCGATTTTCTTCCGATTGCTGTATTGTTGAGAATTTTTTATAAGTGGGCCAGATGTGGAGATATCGATTCGTGTATTTTCGGTGTTCATTTTATTTTAATGCGACCATGACATAATCGATTTCGTGAAACTTCATGTTACTCAATGTTGCAAATCGATGTACCGAAAAGAAAAATTCGTGTTAAATCTTCGCTTGTCTGTGTATCGATCATTCTGAGTCATTCCGTTGACACCTCGTTCAATTTGCATGGACTTACGTAACGTCTATTTCAAACATTTTTTTCGTTGTGTTTGTTTGAATTACATCATTTCGTTTTTACAACCCATCATGTACTTGAGTTTTGTTTATTTTTTTTATTTTTTGCAGTAATAAAGCCATCGCTGATTACCTCGGTAGCAATGGTTACATGAACGCTTTGGAGGCGTTCAAAAAAGAAACCGACATGCCCGGCGAATTGGAGCGGAAATTCGGGGGGTTGCTTGAAAAGAAATGGACTTCTGTGATAAGGCTTCAGAAAAAAGTGATGGAGCTTGAATCGAAACTCCACGAAGCCGAGAAGGAGTACATCGAAGGGGCGCCCACGAGAGGGAAGAGGAGTCCAGGGGAGTGGATCCCCAGACCCCCCGAGAAATTCTCACTCACAGGTTAGTTGTGACACCCCTTTAGCCCTTTTCTCATTTTCTTTGTTTTAGGTCACAGAGCTCCGGTGACTCGCGTGATTTTCCACCCCCTGTTCAGCCTCTTCGTTTCGACCAGCGAAGACGCCACCATCAAGGTTTGGGATTTTGAAACCGGAGAATACGAGCGTACTCTCAAAGGTCACTCGGACGCCGTCCAAGACGTCGCTTTCGACGCCTCCGGAAAGCTCTTGGTCTCTTGCAGCGCAGACATGTCCATCAAACTGTGGGATTTCCAACAGAGCTACGAATGTATCAGGACGATGCTCGGACATGACCATAACATCTCCAGTGTTGCTTTCATGCCGGCTGGTGATTTCGTCGTGTCTTCAAGCAGGGATAAATCCATCAAGATGTGGGAGGTGTCGACGGGGTATTGCGTCAAGACTTTTGTAGGACACAAAGATTGGGTAAGAGGGTGAAAATAACACCAAAGAGTAGTTACATGATTCTTTGTTTCTAGGTGAGAGTAGTGCGGCCGTCGCCTGATGGGACGTTATTGGCGAGTTGTTCTAATGATCAGACGATTAGAATATGGCAAGTGTATTCGAAAGAGTGCAGGGCCGAGCTTAGGGCACACGAGCACGTCGTCGAGTTCGTGGCTTGGGCGCCGGAGGCGTCGGCGAATGCGATTAACGAGGCCGCCGGCGTTGATAACAAAAAGGGGGCGCACATGGGGCCGTTTTTGGCGTCGTGCTCGAGGGACAAGACCATTAGGTAAGGCGCAGAAGATCTTCAGAAAAATACGAATTGACGTTTATTTGTTAGAATATGGGACGTCGGTGCGGGCGTGGCGCTCTTCGTGTTGACGGGCCATGACAACTGGGTCCGCGGGGCGGTGTTCCACCCCGGAGGCAAGTTCTTAATCTCTGTCAGCGACGACAAAACCTTGCGAGTTTGGGACTTGAGGAACAAGCGCTGCTACAAGACATTAGATGCTCATAAACACTTTTGTACGTCTGTAGGTGAGTGGTAGTGGTTTTGTGTTTGTCCCTAGATATTATAATTTCGTTTGTAGATTTCCACAAGTCACATCCTTACGTGATTTCGGGAAGTGTAGATCTAACGGTGAAAGTGTGGGAATGCCGTTAATTCCTCAACAGAAGAAGCAGGAGTGGTACTAAACTAAAAGAACTCAAAAGTGACTTTCAAAGTCAGCTGGTGTGTATGATTTAATTATTTAAGCGAAAACTTTTATTCTGTTAAAAGGTTTTATTTAGTGCAAATATTTCAGTTTAACTAATTCGAGTCTTGTGATTTTGTTCTTGTAACTATACAATGATTACATTATTTAACAACGTATTTAAGGTCTGTAATTTCCCCTGAAGACACTCTTGTAGTTTCTTATTTTGACTTAGAACAAATACATTTTGTTGTTGTTTATTTTTGTTACATCAACGGGAACTTTTCCTTTATTTATGTGATATTTTAATGAAACTGCAAGTTTGTTATAACTAGTTATTCTTATAAATGCTTCAGATATTTAAAAGGCAGTGGATAACATAGTGCGCTGAAATTGTTGCTGATATTCAGCACAGAGTTATTGTTGAATTATTTTTGTTTAAGGGGCCGAGTATCAGTGAAAGTTTCAACAAGTAGAGCTTTTTCCGTTCATTCAAGCATCTTAGATACTAATAGACAACTAGGTACAGATTATTCAGTATTTTCAGTTGACAGTCGCTATTTCTAGTACTATAATCCTCAATGTAGATTGGAAATGTATATTGCACAATCTCCGCTTTATTCAATTTTTTCCCCCAAATGTACATATTTTCGGTAGTGTTTCTGTTAATACTCAAAACCAGCGATTCTTATAACTGTCAGTTTATTTCGGATTTTACCAAATTGCTTGCTTTGTCATATTTAACGGCACAATGTTTATATAGCCCTTACATTGTCTTTTTCAGTAGGATGTGAATATTTTCTTCTGTATATAAAATAAAATTGTCTCTCCAGTTTGGTGTGTTCATTTACCCCCACAAACAAGAAGACTACTCTGGAGACTTTACCTGCAATTTTTTTTTTGGACCTGGCGCCTCCACCATTTTTAAAAGTTCATTTTTTACGTCGCAATAGCTCCAGTTTTAATTGCCTGTTGAATTTGTTTGGTCACCCAACACCAAGAAACAAAAAACACTAATTAAAACGTTAAATTACCAAATCAGGAACATGGGAGTGGTTCTGCACATTTTATAAATAAACACGTTTTGATTGACTTCCAAAAAAGCGCTTAATTAAGAAACAATTACTTCACACAAGGTCCGAACCTTCATCAATAACTCTCTCTTCTCGTGGGTGTAATTTTGACTCAAATAGATTATCCATGAAAGTAGGTCAGTTTTTACAAAATTAGACAATAAATAGATCATTCTTGATCAGACAAGATCGCCAGACTGACACCACTTCACTTTTCTTGGTGACCTAATTCTCCGTCTATCGCCAATCAATTTGGGCGTCCATAACTTTGAATATTTTAACAAAAATATCTAAGCTATTGTTTCGAGTTAAAATGCGCTTGCAAAATCGCCATGTGAGTGCTTATTAAAATTTTTAACGGTTCAACTTTAAAAGACTGATTCATTCGATTGAAAAAAGTATAAATAAATATCAATAAAGCAAGGTCGGTGCGGTGGCATTCAACTTCAAGTTATGGACTAGTAGATCGAAAACAGATATTTTGTACATGGCTTACATAATGTTACGGACCATGAAACTTGTCTAGCTGACGATAAAAAGGATATAAATCGATGTTAACCTTTTTTTTAAGAATGTGTTGTCACTGTTGAGGTTGTGGGTGTTAAATCGAATCAGATTTAAGAAAGAAACTATTGTGTTGGAGAACAAGAGGTTGCAGAAGAGTGGGCAAAAGTCTCGAGAGCTGAATTCTGAATTTTTTACGATAAAAATGAGGTCAAATTCGCTTTTGATGGTCCTTTAGGACCCCAAAGTTTAAAAAGAAGGACGCTAATTTTAGAAGTTTGTAGGACGAACAAAATTTGCAACAGAGCGTCAAAATCTTACTTTCTACATATTTCAATTTACTTTAGTCAACAAATTTGCAGAGGAGTCATTTCTAACGTAGAATTATTCTAAATCCGAAGTCTGTTTTGCTCCATCAGGTCAGGGCTCAGATATATTTGTAATATACGTTTAGTTTTTTTTTCAGTTTTGCTTAGTAACGTGCAAAATAATTAACAATATAATATATCATTGAAAAGGTAATTAAATAAGCTTCTCAACGAACTATAGAAAACCGGTGAAAATTTTGCAAATGCCATACAAAATGGAAATGTCAAATAGTCACTGTCACAAAAAGGAGTTTTTCTGCCTAGGCACCGGGCGCGTTTCATTACTAATAACAAAATTGCTTCATTGTTTAAAAACGATTAAAAAATAGTGACTTTAGTGACGTTTGGAGAAAAAAAAATGTTTCAAGAATATGCCTAAATCCGGGCCTGATGGAGCAAAACGGGCTTCAGATTCTAAATCAAGAGGCATATCTCTAGTACGATTTTTTTTCAAAATTTGTTGACCAGTGAAATTTAATGAATCCAAAATAGAAAAATGTTTCTAGAGAGATTTTAAAGATTATGAAAATTTGTATTACAGAATCTGAAGAATGTTGAAGAAAATATGATAAAGTATGAAAAAAGGAGAAAATAATTATTAGAATTAGAATGTCGAAAGAAAGTGAGATACAGGGTGATTTTTTTTAAAACGGCAGGCGTTGTAGAATTTTTATTTATGAGCCGATTTCAAAAATTTAAAAACGAATTAAATGGTTTTTAATTTACTATAAATTGATGATTTTAAAATTTTTCTAAATGTCTTAGTATCTTTTGGACGATACACAACTTTCTTATTTTAAATTGGAACCCATTTTTTTTTTCATAATTTGGAAGATATTAATTTTCTTGATTCAGAAATGTGCAATATGTTCTACTTTTACCAAAAATATTTTTAAAAAAATTATCAAAATTGAAAAAAAAAATAAGCAATAAAAGTTAATAAAATCTAGGTGCATGGTGTCAAATAAAAGAATGCCGTTATTATTTATATCGGATTTTTTTTTGAAATTATTAATAAAAAAAGACAATAATAATTACAAATCAGAAAAAACAACTACCTAATTTAATTAAAATACTGTTGAAACGCCATCCCGTTTTTTTCATTGCAAAATTGACACCTTCGAGAAATGCATTGTGCATTGTAAGGTGTAGCCCCATCTTGTTGAAAGAAAACTTGTTATTTCTGTTATTTGCTGCTTTTTGACATTACAATAACGATATTGTGTTATTTGACACCACGCACCTAGATTTTATTAACTTTTATTGCCTAAATTTTTTCATTTTTGATATTTTTTTAAAAAATATTGTTTGTAAAAGTAGAACATATTACACATTTCTGAATGAAGAAAATTAATATCTTCTAAATTATGAAAAAAAAATATGGGTGTCAATTTAAAATAAGAAAGTTGAGTATCGCCCAATAGATACTAAGACATTTAGAAAAATTTTAAAATCATCAGTTTATAGTAAATTAAAAACCATTTAATTTGTTTTTTAAATTTTTGAAATCGGTTCATACATAAAAATTCTACAACGTTTGCCGTTTTAAAAAAATCACCCTGTATATAAAGAGAATCGAAAGAAATTTGTAGAAAATATTTAACGATTTCAACGAAATAAATTTAATGAATTTAAAAAAAATATGGGAAAATAGAAAGGATTAGAAAGAGTGTAGAGAGAATTAAGGACGACTACATAAGAAACTAAACAGTATAAAAACTAAGTTTGAAAAACCTAAAGAAGCTGGAGATAATTTGTCAAAGAAGAGTGGGCTAAAATTTTGAATTCAGAATTTTTTGCGATGAAAATTAGGTCAATTTCGCTTTTGTGGGTTATTCAGGATCCATCAAGATTCTTTGCTGTTTTGCAATGGCCACCAAAGTTTAGAACAAAAGAAGCTAATTTTAGAAATTTGTAAGACGAACAAAATTTGTCAGCAATCGAAAATAGAAAAGTATCTAGAGAAAATTTAAAGATTTTGAAGATTTGTGTCTAAACAACCCGAAGAATGTTGAAGAAAGTATAAAAAAGTATAAAAAGAAGGATAAAAAAAGAAACTACAACAATGAGAAGAGAATTAGAATTTAGGAAGAATGTGAGGAAAAATAAAAAGAATAGAAAGAAATTTGCGAGAGTATCTAAAGACTTCAACGAAATAAATCAAATGAATCAAAAAATCTAGGGTAAATAGAAAGAGAATGAAGGAAGAATCTACCAGAAGAACCTAAAAAGTATAAAAATAGAGTTTGAAAGATCTAAAAAGAGCTAAAACAAGTACGAAAAAACTTACAAATCTGAATCAGAAATAATTTCCCAAATATGAACAGAAAAGTTGAAACTTCCATACCCCGAAGGCATCATATCTCACATTCCGCATTAATAAAATCAGCACGCGAAGATAAGCAACAATTACAATATCTCAACATGTTCGCTCTCAACTAACCGATATCAGTAATGAATTATTGATCACAGATCTAGAGCAGCATTGTTCCCTATAAATTATAAAACATATTTTTTGTAATTCGTCTGTCGTAACGTGTAGTGAAAGGTTTTTCTCATTTTGAAAATAGAACAGGACATAGTTTGCATAACAGTTCTTAAAACCAACAGAATCAATTATCTCCAAGAGTTCACTAACGCGATAATTTGTAGCAAATAAGGCACGAATTCCATAAAAGTGAAAGATCGAGTACGACAGCACCATTATTCTCTTTTTTGAATGTTGCTAGACCGGTAAATAAAAATATTGTCTTCATTTTTAGTAGAAGGACAATTTGTAACTGAAATGTCAGAAAAAGATTTAGAACTAATTGTTGGTAAGACCAGGTGGTTCTAAGTAGAGCAGCGACATTTTTCACGTTTAGAATCCGCTCATGAGAAAATTACGCCGCGCGATGTCGAAACGCGTTTTTCTACTGGGAAATTCGCGCTAATTTATGATAATTTATTTTTCAGTGGGTCGAGAATGGGCAGAACATCTCACTTATTGTTTGTTTACAACGACGAGGAATCTCAGTTCAGACTAGAAGCTGCTGAAAGGTCTAGACGTGAAATTTCACGCTCCAGCAACCAGCAATGGTCAAGTTCAGATTTCTACCATCACTTACATAAACTGAAATTTTTACAGACGTGTTTATCGAAGGTGATTTGCTCTAGTTTGTATTTTCGATCAGCGCCTCTGTTTGGGTCAAGGGCCGCCAGATCCGGCTTGAGAAAAAACAGTAAATAGCACCGCGATATAGAGCACCCGAATCTCCATTTATGTAAATGCGAACACCGACCCAACTCAAAATAAATGAAATAAGAATATGAAAGCCGGCGTCTTATACAATTCGTTTCATAACATGTGTCCTGCCCAGCCCATGTGTTTTCTGATTGACGTCCGACGACAAAGCAGAATTTGTCTAATGGCCAATGAAATCAATAAAGAAATGTGTGATCGATAAGTCGTAATTAAGATCAGGGACGAAAGAAACAAAACGCTGAAAATTTGCATGAATGAGGAGAATGAAAGTACAATTAATTGTTCGTATGGCACTGTGTTAAATAATCTGATTTAAATTGGTAATTCGAGGAACATTACGCAATTGGAGAGGTTTCAACATTCCGAGAATTCGATGAACGCATTTTTCGGCTATTATTAATTAACAATTACGGCGCGTGCTAAGCTCATTGGTTAATTAAAACCGTTTGAAAGGGAGGGGGAATTTAGCAAGAGAGCTCAGGTGGTGGTCGATATTGCACAGTTTGTGAAATATGAAAAGTGTGTTGAAAAATGCTTAAATGATAAATGATACTTAAGACTAAGACAGTTAAGTAACAATCGGAAATTTGAGTTCCTGAAAAATTAACAAAGTTACGAAATTGTCTGGGTTTGAAAGCTGTAAATTCTTTCAGTTTTGGTACTAAAAAAAAACTTATTTTACAAATATCTCTGAGTCCTGACCTGATAGAGTAAAATAGCCTTCGGATTTAGAATCAGGAGGCAATTCTGCTTTAGAAATGATTTTCCACTGCTGAAATATGTACATCAATTTGTTGACTAGTGTATTTATTTCAAAAATTCGGATCAAATTTGTTTTCTTGGCCACATTTTTATCGCAAAAATCTAAAATTTCAGGACTAAAACGCCCTGAGAAATCCGAATCTGTTAATCTCAGTCCTTGACAATTGAAAATTAAGTTATTTTGTAAGCCTCATTAATATAAATGAGCGGACAACCAATTTAACAAAAATTCGGTGTGTTGACAAGTTTCTTAATTCCTGATCATTTTTTCGGTAAAAATGACCGGTTTCCTGTTAATTTAATCAAATTTAATGACGTGTTTAATAGTAGATTTAATGTCAGCAGGATATAATTGAATTTATTCTTTGCAGGAAAATGTCAAGTTTTGAAAAAGATTTACGCCCGATATAGTCGAGTTTTGTCATCGCCCATTGCCCAAGTTACTTATTCACATGTTCCACTTCTTAGTAATTTGATCCACATTTAATATTGATAAAATGCCTATAATTATCACTGGAAATTTATCCTAATAGAGCTACAGGCTAAACCAATTTCGACACTCTTGTATGATATCATTTTGTCCATTTTCCAATTACAAAATCCACAATGTAATTTTTACAAAAATATACAGAATGAAGAGCAAAAAACTGTTACGCATTTCCATATTATGCCACACCGAAAGGTTACCAACTTATCAATAATAACACTTTCTTCGTTTGACCGGTTTGGTCATCAAACTCTTCTCACACGTCTTCGCTTTCATCTTAAATGCAAATCGTTGTTTTATCGAAAATCGTGGGTTTTTTGTGACCACAGACATTTCCTGCGCTCGCAGGAATGAGATGATTGACCACTGACCAGACGCCCCAGTTTCCAGCCGATTATGTAATAGGACCAGACACGTTGCATTACGCCCTGCAATTGCATGCAGGAATTCGATAAACCGGCAGGATTAACTCTCGCGTATTATGCAAGCGTGGATTGAGAGCACTTTTTGAAAATCTCGAGGAAGTTTGAAGACAAAACGCAATTGTTGTGGTGATTAAAGGACCGGTTTAGTGGAGAATTGGATGAAAGTGAAGGCGACGAAACGGGAGTTTTGGAGTTTTATTTTTTACAGTTGCATAATGTGATCGAAATTACCACGGGCTTAGATAACGGATTTCCATATCACGTGGGAGCTGAGAAAATGTTCTTTCTTCACGGCGCGGCGATAAAGAAGACAATTTGAGTTTCGCACGGAAAATGTGATCGGGGTCAAGATCAGACGGCGCAGGTTTTTCCAAAAGTTTGATTCAAATGCCATTTGAGCAGGTTTCACAGGAAGTGTTCGAATTGTAGGATTGACCGTTACGAAACATGAAAATTTTTTAAATTCGGGGGTTTTAAGTGGGTCACTTTCGCCTCTCGGCTATTTTTAAATTTTGTTTTTCCGATGGTTAAACAATGGGGAATTAATATCAGTCTCGTTTACAGAACCGGTCGGTTTATATAAAGATGATTTAGTGGAGCTGACAGGAGTTATCGATAATTTTATAACCTCCAATAATTGATTAGTGAGCGTGCGGTTTGTGGGTTAAGGTAATAATTTATTGCAGATAAAATCAGAGTTTGGGTCTACGGGTTTATCTGCCTTATCAGATCGGCTAATAGCAAATGCGCATAATTCTATTGTTCTGGGATTTTTAATAATTATAATAAGTTTGGAACTTGAAATTCCGGTTTGTATTAGTCACCCACAGAAACTTTATCAATTTGAAATGATTCCAATTAATTGGGTGAAACGTGAGTCAAATGTGAGGCAATTTTTATTAAAAAAATAAAATCCATTATCAATTTAGAAAGATGTTTCGTAAATTATGGAACACTTTACGATTTCATGGTGGAATTATTTTCCATTGCCCCAATTTCGCCGAAGCAAGATTGTTCGGGTTACGAATCAAAATTTGTCTTTTCAGGATTCATTATCAATTTAATTACGAAATTAAAGTCAAATTGAAAATCAGTTATTGTCATGTTGGCAGTTTAATTGTTTAGTTTCTGAATAACACCAGTCAACGAATTCTGGAAAAAAATTGCACTGGAGAAGTGGAATGGAATGAAAAGAGAACAGTTAAGTAATAATCGGAAATTCGAGCTGAAAATTTGAGTTCCTGAAAAATTAACAAAGTTACGAAATTGAAATTTCAGTTTTGATGTTACGCATTCTTTTCGAAGCCTTTAGGTTTTGTGCGGTCTTACAATTTCTAAATTCTTTAGAAAACATTCCTGATGAAGAACCTTGCAAAATATAACCACAGGACAATTTCTAAGAATAGAAAACTCCAGACAGGAAAAAGAATTGAAAATACAGAGTAAAAATTCCACACCTCTATTTCTTTTATTTCGGGCGTGTTTTATTATCAGCGTCCAATGAACGGATTGTTATGACCTTTTCACTTAAAAATTTATCCAATAAACAACAGTTTTGAAGTGTTACGACCGTATTGGTTGTTCGGGTCCGTTTTTGCTACAAAAACTAATTTGATAAGGACAATGCGAGCCAATCAACGAATTTTTTTTAAGGTTTTAATCCGATTCCGCCACATTCTCCATTTTGTTATAAAGAAAGGGTTGATCTTTGAATGAAAATGTCTAAAATTCGTCTCTTTTCTTCCAGAATTGTTAATTGGGTTTGGAAAAAAATTATACTGGGGAAGTGGAAAGTCATTTCTTATTTATAATGTGAAATGGCCTGGCCTCCTGATTCTGAATCTGACGTCCGTTTTGATCTATCAGGTCCGGATTCAAAAATATTATTGAAAAAGATAATTTTTGGGTTTTACTAATTTAATAAGCTTTCCAACGACCTATAAAAGTCTTTACTATAGGCAAAGTATTTTTTATGATATTTTTGAAAAACTGTTCTTGCGTCCCAAAAACCACTCTTTTCAGTGATTTTCACATGCAATTTTGCAAATAACTTAATACATCGATTTTTTATTCTGATGCATCATTAAAAAGACTGAGATCTTGCCTTTTTGGTGCACTGACAGATGCATTGCTATCTCTTATCGTTTAGAAGTTATAAGACAAAAAAAAATGGAGAAGTTTTTCAAAATTTTTTTTTGTTTTTTGGCAATTTCATAAAACATTTAAATTGCTTAAAAAAATCCAAATACACATCTAGACACTAATTGAATTTTAAGATGATTTTAATGCTAACGCAGCGCAAAATAATCATTTTAGAAAGCTTCTTGATGAAGAGTTTTAATTTGTTTTTGGATCAAAAAAATTACAGTGGAAATCTTTGAAAGAATTATTTTTAAATTTTCTGGGGACACAATAAGTAACTATTAAATACAAACACTCGCCAATCTGTTGCAAAGTTGAAATTAAAAAAAAATTATTCCACAATTAAGGAAAAACACTTTTTATTTAGTCCTGTAATTTGGACAGTTTTCGGGGTAGAAAGCCAAAATTTTCAGAATTTGTTACTTTCGACTTCTGTATTAAACACACTAAATTGCAAAATTCAAATTGGACAGAGAAAAAAAAATAAAAAAACGACATCGACATCACTTTCTATTTAGTCCTGTAAATTAAAGTTTTCGGGGTAGAAAGTTAAAACTTTCAGAATTTGTTACTTTTGAACTTGTGTTAGACACGCAAAATTAAATACAAAATTTAAACTGGACAGGAAAAAAATAATAAAAAAACTTCCATGATCAGGGAGAAACAAAAAATTTTCAATAACACTGCCTTTTTAGTCCTGTAAATTGGACAGTTTTTGTGGTAGAGAGTCAAAATTTTCAGAATTTGTGACTTTCGACTTCTGGGTTAAACACACTAAATTACAAAATTTAAACTAAACAAGAAAAAAATACATGAAAAGGGAGAAACTAGCAATTTTTATCAACACTTTCTATTTAGTCCTGTAAATCGGTCCATATTCTTTGTCATGCAACTCCTAAATAGCAAGAGATAATAACTTTTTTAACAGTACGTTAGAAGGCAGAAATCTCAATCTTTATAATGACGTATCACAACAAAAAATCAAAGTACCAATTTAGGAGTTCTATGCAAAAAAGTGTCAAAACGTATTAAAAAACCGTTTGTTTTTCGTTTAATTTTTATTAAATTTTCTCAAATATCTTGGCAAAAACTAATTCTCCCGTCAACTTCTATAGTTCGTTAGAAAGCTTATTAATTACCTTTTCAATGATGTATTATAGAGTTTCATGATTTAGCAAGATGTTAAGCAAAAATGAAAAACACAAAAAAGAACGCGGCGGGGTATAAAAAAACGTATTTTACAAATATCTCCAAGTATTGACATGATGGAGCAAAACGGGCTTCGGATTTAGAATCACTAGACAATTCTACTTTAGAAATGACTTTTCACTGCTCCAGTAGGTACAAATTTCGTCCGAAATTCGCTGTCTTATCAAAAATTAATGCATAAAATTTAATTAGAAAATTAAAATTATCGAAACCCACACCAGCAATTTAATTTGTTATTAAAGTTTCTAGACTAATAAAACCAGAAATGCATTACCAAAAAAATCAGGAAATTTCTATTGGACCGACAATCAATTTTAAAAGTTCAGTTTCTAAATTAATTAACATAATTTCAAGTGAACTTTTTGTTGGACAAAATAATAAAAAACCAATTAAATAAAATTGAGACTTAATTAACCTGTCATTATTCGAATTCCGGGTAACCAAAATGACCGAAAATATTTTGAAAATTGAAGGTAAAACTGTATCAAATTAATTAAATTAGTCACCATCAATTGAGAAATTTCAGATTTTTTGTTTTAAAATCAGCATTTCGCCAGACATTTTCAGAACCCGGATCAGATCATTCTCCAAAATTATCTCATTCCGCTCCACCCTCGTGACTAACACCACCTCTATTTTCCGATGAAATCACTCAATCAAACCTCCGTCACTTCGTCCTCCAACCTCCACCAACACTTTTCCCTCTTACAAACCCTCAAACCCTACTTCTTGCCACCAGTGACCGCCAAACACCAGTTAATCTTCAGCGATCGGCAAAATAAGATCTCCAAAAAAAGCGCGAGCGAGCACTTTCAGTTTCACGCGTCCGGTGATTCCAACGGTAGATCGAGCGAGGAGCGCGTGCCACAATGTCATTTTAATGGTTTTGGTTGAAAGCACGTTTAAAATGAAGTTGAGTGCCATAATTTTGTTGTTTTTGGTCGGGACGACGTTGGCAGGATGTCCCGCCAAGAAAAACACGAATAAACTTATCTGTTATTATAGTAAATTGATTCATGTGGATGCGTGTAAATGTTCGCATGTTATTCTGCCGGCCGATTCGGATGTGAAAAATGTTGATCGTGTCAGAGAACAAGGAAAAGGGGTGAAGATTCTCATCTCCGTCAACGAGTTTAATCAGGTATTAGATGTTTACAGGCGTGCTTGCATTCATTTTCATAACAATGAAGGTCGGTAATTATAATTAAATACCACGCATCTTAGAGTATTCTTGTTATGATTAATTTCGCGACAAGGTTGCACCACAATTCAAAATACCAACCTTGCGACCTATAAATTCCCAGACTGGACCTTGGTTCCAGTTTAGCATACGAAAAATGTCATAAATCTCCATCAAGTCAATTATGAGTCTTTAAATCTAACATTTGCGACCACAAAATATTGAGAGTGTGGCCAAGGTCCCCACATTGATGGAAAGTTCATCACGGGAGCAATTAATTTGATCATGGAAGAAAGGAGAATGGTCTTTGATTAAATATGTGCTTCAGATTAAAAGTAAGAGTAGATAAAGCTCGATGAAAGTGAATGAGTGCAATTTTTAGCCACTGCAGGTGCCGGAGTCCTCCGGCGAAATGAGATCATTCAAAAATGGGAATTTGTCGCGGAATTAAAAGTAAAAGTACATTTTTGCGTAGGTCGAAACTAAACATAGAAATTGAGCGATTTTGCAAAATAAAAAACCAGTGGGCGCTGGGAGTGGTCAATTCTAAAATCTCCTTTTCTGAAGCGACTAACTTTTCTTCAGGGTTTGGTCGACCTCCTCAAAAGCAGCAAAGTTGACGGCATCGAAATCAATTTGAAGAAACTCGACTCGAAGAACGACATCAACGACTTTATATCGACTGTAAGAAATCGACTAGGATCGGACTTACAAATCGTCCTTTCGGTTCCTGCGAAAACCGAGATCCTGGCGAAATACTACGACTTTAAAACTCTCAGTAAAAGCGCGGATCTCTTTATCCTCCAAACGGCGTTCTTGGGGGCGTCCAAAAATGTCACGTTCCACCCCAGTAGACTGTCAGGACTATGGGACATGCAGAACACGGTAAGTGAAAGCGGATTTTCCGGGCTCCGGAGTTTTTCCGGTCGAGTTGGTACAATAGAGATAAGATATGATGAATCTGAATCGGAAATGTACCTTCACCTATTGTATTAAAAAACAAGTGAAATTTCTTCCAAAACCGCGGTTTCCCTGAAGGTCAACACTCCTACATTTATCCTCCTCCTCGTTCCAGACGTAGTACACTCATGGAGTTACGCAACGGTCCGTAAAAGGACTCGGTATAATAACCTCAAGTCCATAAATATTCACCCAGATCCGGGTTACGTACCAGAGACGTACTCTCACAGTTTTTCCTCAGGACTCCGTCGTGGACTTGGTGAGCGGCCTGGGGGCGCCTCTATCCAAATTAGTAATCACCTCGCCCGTCCAAGCCTTCAGGTTTAAACTACAAAGTGAGAAACACACCGCTCCTGGGAGTCCGGCCCTGGAGGTGCAATCCATCACAAGAGACGAATTGTGCGACGTTATGAAAAACGGGGCGAATTGGACTTTGGAGCGGGATCAGGATCAGGCCGGTCCTTATATTTTTAGGTGCGTTATGAAAGAAAATTTTAATTGATGAAAGGTGGATACAAAAGGCGAGAGCTAACATAACATCGCAGGTGTGTCATGGAAAATTATTGTATAAGAATTGGAGACTTTCGCAATTTGTTCTACTTTGCCATGGTTCAAAGTGTGCACCTAATGCGAGCGACATTGCCCATGGTGGAGACTGGAAATTATGAGATTTCGCTCTTTTTCCAGCAAGGACCAATGGATCGCTTTCGACGACGCTACCAGCATCGACATCAAAGCGAAGTACACCCGAGTGCGTGGTCTCGCCGGAATGGCTCTCAAGGACCTCTCTCAGGATGGCAACAAATGCGAAAGCTCCCTCCTCGACGCCGCTTTCCAAGGACTCTCCCGACAAGCTCGCGCGCCGCGTGGCGCCGTCCTCCACTCGTTAGAACGCGAGATCTTGGAAACTTCAGCGAGACCTCTTGACACCGTTCAAGTCTCTCCGTACCGAATCTCCAGAGTAATCGACGTAGAAGGCAATGTTCACGTCATTAGAAAGGTAAGATAAGTGCGATGGTGGTGTAATGGTCAGCATAGTTGCCTTCCAAGCAGTTGATCCGGGTTCGATTCCCGGCCATCGCAAGTTTTTTTGTTGAAATCCGGGGATTTTCCAGGATACGAGGACCGAATTCGAATGCTCCAGACAAGGATATTTCGTACACCCAAGGTCCTGTGGAAGATTCTACCGGTGTGTGAAATTCGATCAACTTTCCGATGAGTTCAGCGTCTTCGAGTTTGATTGTCCTGCAGGACTCGCTTTCGATAATCGAGTAGAAGTTTGCGTTTGGCCTGGAAGCTTACCACATGCCTCCGCATGTTCGGGAAGTAGTGAAATTGCTCCCGTGCCCAGAGAAAGATTTATTTGCCCGCAAGAACCAGGTGAGATGTTAACTCATTTCCGCTTAGCATGACTGTCAAAATTAATACCACGCCTCGCTGAAGAAAGTGAATGTACCATCGCGGTTTTACTTGGGTACCATCAACGGGCGATGGTGGTGTAATGGTCAGCATAGTTGCCTTCCAAGCAGTTGATCCGGGTTCGATTCCCGGCCATCGCACCATTTTTTACCGAAACTCAAATTTTGGTTTTATAGGGTACTACGCTGATCCCGAAAACTGCAGGTGGTTCTTCGCTTGTTTGGACCACGGAAAATCACCACTCTCCGCCTACGAATTCAGATGTCCCTTTGGCTTGGTCTACGATGAGTCACGACTTCTTTGTGAATGGCCTTGGTTGGTACCCAAATGCGGCAGCGGTTACGCTGTTGCTTCCCAAGTCGTCTACGGAGGATCTGTTGCTCTGGAGCAGTACGATGGTCTGGAAGTACTTGGTGTTACCGCTCTTGGAGGTCTTCATGGTCCTCTGCCACAGCAACAACCTCAGGTGTATAGTAACGTTGGTTTAACAACAGGTACGTTAAGATCTTCCTCGATGTGTTTTGTTACATTGTTGTCTAGGTGGAGGACACCTTTCTGCCAACGCTGCTCAGTCTTTACAAAACGCTGGTCTTCTAAAGGGTAACCTCCAAGGCTACTCAAGTGGTAATCTTCAAGGCTACTCAAGTGGTAATCTTCAAGGCTACTCAAGTGGTAACCGCCAAGGCTACGCAAGTGGCAATCTCCAAGGCTACTCAAGTGGTAATCTTCAAAGCTACTCAAGTGGTAACCTCCAAGGTTACGCAAGTGGCAATCTCCAAGGCTACTCAAGCGGCAATCTAGAAGGTTACTCAAGTGGTAACCTTCAAGGCTACTCAAGCGGCAACCTTCAAGGCTATTCAAGTGGCAACGTTGAAGGCTACTCAAGTGGCAATCTTCAAGGCTACTCTAGTGGTAACCTCCAAGGCTACTCAAGTGGCAACCTCCAAGGCTATTCAAGTGGCAACCTCCAAGGCTACTCGAGTGGTAACCTCGCACTCAAAACGACACAAACAGACAACTTAGGCTTAGTCGCCACCGACTTATCATCAAACTCAGTTGCTGCCAACTTAAACTACCAAGCCGGCTACGCGGGTACCTCTAACGCCCAGCTGGTCAACAGCCTCGCTGATCTCTCCCTCAAAAACGCTCAATACCAAGCTAACGCAGGAACCTCCTATAGCAGCGGTACCAACGGTAATATCAACATAGTCGGAGGTGGCTACTCCGCTGTCGGTGTCAGCAGCTACGGGGAAGACAGCAATCTCGTCTCTCACGTAACCCAATCGCCAGTTTCCGTCTCTACAATTCCTACAGTAACTGCTGTTCCGGTACCCGCTCTCAATGTAGCTTCCGGATTCCAGAGTTACCAAGGTGGTGTTGTTGCCAATGTACCAGAGTTACAGTACAAAATTTCGTCACATGGAAACTCCGGGTATCAAAACCGCTCAACTAGCTTCTTAAATGTCGTATCTTCAACACCTGCAACTGGGTACAGTTATCCTAAACCAACTGTAGCTTTCGTTGAAGAACCAATCAGATCTACTTTATCAAGTGGTACTTCGTTCGTACAACACAATATAGCTGTGCAACCGGTAGTGTCTACGACTCAACTACCAATTGTTGAGAAAGTGGTACAACCTGTGGTAACGACGTACCAGCAACCAATTTCAGTACAGAAAGTACAACCGGTTGTTACCACCTATCAGAAACCTGTATCGTTCGTTCAACAGAAGATTCAACCTGTGTTCGTCTCAACTCCTGCACCTGCTGTGGTTGAGAAAATCAATCTTCAACCAGTTGTATCAACTGTCGGTTATGATTATCCAAAACCGGCCATTAGGTTTGAAGAAAGTCCTGTCAAAGCAACGAGCTTTAGTTTTGCAGACATTTCACATTCAGTTTCGTCAACTGCTAGGCCTTTAACTTTAGTCCAACAAGTACAACCTCAAGTTCATGTGGTACAACAACCTCAAGTTCATGTAGTCCAACAACCCCAACTTCAAGTGTACAACGTACCATCATCAACCCCCAAACCTCTTATTGTTGAACAACGTCCTCAGGTTTACGTTTCATCAACTCCTGCAACTGTCCCAGTTGTTCAACAAGCTGTGTCATTCCAGAAGCACGAGATAGTTCAACCTCAACTTATTCAACAGAAAGTAGTACAACCCGCAGTTGTTTCAAGCTTCAGTATTTCGAGTAACAGCGAAGGGTACCATTACGAGAAGCCCACTATTGTTTTTGAAGAAAAACCGGTTGTTGCTGTACCGAAAGTTCAACTAACGTCTTATAACCTACCATCATCAACTGTCGTACCAATTGTCAAGCAGCCTGCATCATTCATACAGAAAGAAGTTGTTCAACCGCAGATTCAAGTATCATCGTACATTCCAGTGTCAACACCTAAGCCTGTGATAGTCGAGCAACCACAGCTTTACGTTTCATCGACGCCCGCACCGATACAACCTGTTTCATTCTCAAGTTTCCAAAAACACGAAACTGTACAACCTGTGGTTCAACAAAAAATTGCACAACCTGTTTCAACCTTCAGTATTTCTAGCAACACTGGGGGATACCATTACGATAAACCTAGCGTAGCCTTTGAGGAAAGACCTGTGGTAACATACCAGAAGCCTGTGACAACATACAGTTACCAACAACCGATTAGTACCTACACCTATAAGAATGTTGTACAGTCCACAGTGAACCAAGGGTACAACTATCCTAAGCCTGCAATTGCATTCCAAGAAGTACCCGCAGTTACGAGACTCGACCAGAAACAAGTTATTTCAAGTTATAATTATGCAGCTCCTGTGAAACCCGCGGTAGTACTACAAAAACAAACGCCTGTGGTTACAAGCTATACCTACACGGCCCCGTCTACTGTCAGACCCGCTGTGGTACTTCAGAAACAACAGCCTGTTGTAACAAGTTATACTTATCAAGCACCGGTGGTACAGCAACAGCCTGTGGTTACAAGTTACACATACACGGCTCCTTCAACCGTAAAACCTGCAGTGGTACTACAGAAACAACAGGCTGTAGTAACAAATTACGAATATTCTGCACCAGTACAGCAACAGCCTGTGGTTACAAGTTACACATACACAGCTCCTTCAACAGTAAAACCTGCAGTAGTACTACAAAAACAACAGCCTGTGCTAACAAATTACGAATATTCTGCACCAGTACAGCAACAGCCTGTAGTTACGAGTTACTACACATATCCTAAACCAGTACAACAACAGCCTGTGGTTACAAGTTACACGTACACAGCTCCCTCAACTGTAAAACCAGCAGTGGTACTACAGAAACAACAGCCTGTATTTCCAAGTTACACGTACACGGCTCCATCTACAGTTAAACCCGCTGTCTTAGTCCAACAGCCTGTGACTTACATTGAAGCTACGACACCAAAGACAGCAGTGTTTTTACAGAAACAACCAATCACGTACACGTCCAAACCTGTGGTTTTGAAAAAACAACCGGCTGTAGTTTCAAGTTACAGTTACACGGCACAACAACCTGTACAATTCAGAGGGTACGACTATCCAAAACCTGCGGTACCATTCGTCGAACAACCTGTAGAAACGTACGAGAATAGGCAACCAGTTGAAGAAGTACCGTTTGTTAAAAAGAAGGCTTATGTGACTGGTGGACAAAGTTATCAGTACCAAGAGTACAAACCTGTGGTTGTTGAAAATTACCAAGCGCCTGTGGTTTCGACACCAAAATACCAACAATATAGTGTCGATTCTGGGTACGTCTACGAGAAGCCTGTAGTACCATTTGAAGACACGAGAGAATACAGGCCACAGATAGTTAGTACGACCTCTAGACCTGTTGTTAATTACAAGTACGTGCAATCAACGCCCAAACCAACATTCTCTTCGACGATAAACACAATAATCGAAGCTAAACAACCATGGACGTTCTATGACAGTCGGCTGACATCAACGGTACGACCTGTGCAGTACTCAACGTCGTTGCCTGTCGTCGAAGCGGTTACCTCAAGCCGGCCAATTTCCCGATATTCGTTCGGTTCTTTTGATGAGCAATACCAAGAATATGCTGTACCAGTGGTCACAACGCCGCGAGTGGTACCTGTACAAGTCACTACTCCAAGAGTCGAGTACGTCGCTCCCATCAGAGTCACAACTCCCAGAGTAAAAGTTGCCTACGTCGCCCCTCGCGTGAAGATACCAGCAACTCATGTACTGGTTACCACCAGCCGCCCCATCGCAAAATACTCCTTCAGTTCGTCAGACGCGCAGAACCAACAAAACGCCCGAGTTGTAGAAAACTACGTTGCTCCAGTGGAGGTACAACCCTCACGTGAATACCTCCCCGTTACTACAAGCGCCCCGGTAGTTAAACTGACTACTTCTCTTCCAGTGACACGCGAGTACTTACCACCGAAATCGAGAGTAACACCGTCACGTGAGTACTTGCCTGTTGATGAGGTATCAACGGTACGACCTGTGAAAATCGTGCGAGTTTCGCGACCGAAGACCATCGTCAAAGTTAACGACTTCCATCCACTTCTTTCCGCGAAACTAGGAGCTCAATGCACGTGCGTGTCGAATGCGGTGAAATTGCGCAAGAAGCCGTTACGAATCATCGTGGAAGAAGACGATGATGATGATGGTTATATTGTTGATAATGATAGTACTGTTGTGGAAAATTACCAGTATGAGCCGCAGAAGGTTGATATCACGCCGGCGCCTGCGGTGTATGTTAAGAGTGCCGAGATCACGCCAACACCGGAAGTTTATATTAAGAGTACCACGCCTGTTTACATCAAGAGTACAACACAGGCACCACCCGTCTACGCCAGAAAACGAGTTAGAGTCCGTCCAACAGTACCATTGGTTACGTCGACTTTCCGTTCAGTACCAGAAATTCAAGACACTGTCGTTGTCAACGCTGTTAACGACGCCGACGCAACCAACATCCAGGTTCCGAAATTCGACCGGTACGGTCCTGGTGGTTGGCGCAGTCGTGACGAAAAACTCCAAGGTACCATCGACTGTCAAAGAGCTGGTCTCTTCAGACACCCAACACAATGTAATAAATTCTACGCCTGTCGTTGGGATTGTACCAAGAACAGGTTCACTTTACATGTCTTCAATTGTCCGGTGCACCTCACATTTGACAACAACTTGGGGGCTTGCAACTGGCCAAGTCAAGGCCCCGCTTGTTTGGAAAATACTCTTCTTCCCAGTGATTAGTTAGGTTTAGGTTTATTTATTGCGCATTGTATCATCGTGTTATTTATTGCATCAACCATTTGAAGGAGTCAGCTTTGGGCATGGATGTCTTAACTTAAGGAAAGGGGAGGGGGCCATGCAGTGGCGTATCTTCTTAGTTCTAAAACATGTTACAAGAGGAAGGAACCTCATCAACGGCTTGTGGTTTTTCATTAGTACATTAAGATTTTCAAATAAACATTAAAATTAAAATCGTGTTTATTGTAAAAATTAAATCTCCAAAGCGACTTGTTTGGTGTCCTTCAGTACCCCTTGGTACCGCTTCAAGACCGGTTTAACCTCATCCTCCAGGAACTCGCTCACTTGTTCCGCCGCTCTCCCTGTGTACGTCTCGGGTTTGAGAATCTCCTCCAACTCTCCCACAATGGGGGCGAAATACTTATCCCTCTTCACCCTCTCCAAGAAATCGTTGTCTTTTCCGTGTTCTTTGACTTGAGCCCCCGCTTCGTGTGACAACACTCTTATTTTTTCGTGGCAGACCTGCCGATCGCCCCCTTTCTTCACCATGGCCATGATGATGTTCTCCGCCGACATAAAAGGCAGCTCTTGCATGATCCTCCTCTCGATAACTTTAGGGTACACCACCAGCCCTTGCGTGACATTCTCTAAAACCAACAACGCCGCATCTGCCGTCAAAAACGCCTCCGAGACAGTCAGTCTCTTGTTCGCCGAGTCATCGAGAGTCCTCTCAAACCATTGAACTGAGTGAGTATTCGCCGCATTGGAGTACAGCGCCATCAAGTGCCGCGCTAACGCACAACACCTCTCGGATCTCATCGGATTCCGCTTGTACGGCATCGCGCTACTCCCAATTTGCGTCTTCTCGAACGGCTCCTCCACTTCTTTCATGTTGGCGAGGAGTCTTAAATCGCTACACATTTTGTGGATGGTCGCGCCGAGAGAGGAAAGGGTGCCCACGACCTCCAGGTCGACTTTTCTAGTGTAGGTTTGCCCCGTCACTGGGTAGATCTTATCAAAACCTGAGAGCTCAGACACGCGTTTGTCGAGCTTCCGCACTTTGGTACCATCACCGTCGAAGAGTTGGAGGAAGGAGGCTTGGGTACCGGTGGTACCTTTCGTTCCGCGGAACCTGAGGTCGTCTTTGGCGCGACGAAGAGCTCGCTCGTCTAAGAGGAGGTCGAAGAGCCAGAGAGTGGCGCGTTTGCCGACGGTGGTGAGCTGCGCCGGTTGAAGGTGGGTGAAGCCTAGAGTTGGCAGAGATCTGAAATTTTAATCGGTAAAAAATGCGGCGGAAATTAGTAATTTTTGCTTATCAATTTTTCTAGATTACCGAGAATTTAGTCGAACCTAAAAATCCTAGATATAGTTTTTATTACAGTGAGTAACAAAACTATGACAAAAACACGTTATCAGTGTTACCATATTAATTCTTATCGCATATGTACATGTGTACAGGTTTCGTATTGACACACGTTTTTATCACAAGGCAACAGGTCCAAATACGGTCATGTCGCAATCAATAATCACCGCGCTCTCGCAGGAATGCAGAATGCACTTTTCCATCAATTAAACTTACTTGTATTTCTCGGCGAACTGCGCTAGATTCTGGATGGTAAAGGCAAGTCGTGGCAACAATAAATCTAATCCGTCTCTGATAATAATGAGATCCGTGTTGTCGCCCACGAAACAAGAAGTGGCCCCTAAATGGATGATGGGTCCGGCTGTGGGACACTGTTTCGCGAAGACGTGGACATGGGCCATGACGTCGTGGCGGGTTAATTTTTCTTCAGCTGCGCAGGCTGAGAAGTCGATGGAGTGGATGTTTGCTTCCATTTCGGCGATCTGGGCGTCGGTGATGTCCAGGCCGAGCTCCTAATGAGAAGTAATCAAAATGGGGATTTCATTAGTCGGGTAAAAATACAGACGTACGTAGAACAAAAATTCAATTTTATACATCGTTCTGCTAACGGTGCCATATTGCTCTTAATAATTCACTAAAATTTCAATCTTCTACAATTAAAAACAGCAGAGTTACAAAGTTTAATAAAAATTTTGGAAAATACGGTTTGCTCCTGAAATAAAATTTTCCTAAATTTGTGTCGTTTCTTTGAAAATTTTCTAATTTAGTACATACAGTTAATTAGATAATTCAAAATATTAAATCTTCCAAATTTCACACTGTTGGCATTAAAATTGTTAAAGTTATAGAATTTAAAAGTCATTTGTGCATTTTGAGGTGGTTCAAAAAATTAAAAATTAAAAAAAAATTTATTTCTGGTTCCAAAATTATATGATTCGGCGAAAATTAATTAGAAAATCGCTTTCAAGAACTCTCTAAAAATGTATCCTTCTAGCATTAAAATCGTCAGAATTATAGAATTTAATAAAAAATTTGGAAAATACGCTTTGCTCCAAAACTAAAATTTTACAAAATTTGTGCTATATTTGTTAAAAAATGTTCTAATTTAGTTTATTAGAGTTTGCAAAATAGTAAAGTTTCCAAATTTTATACTTTTTATATTAAAATTGACAGTTATGGAATTTAATACCAATGTGTGCATATTTTGAAGACGTTATAAAAATCAAAATTTCTAAAATCTCTAAAATTTTTATTTCTGAGTCTAAAATTATGTAATTTAGAATCATTAATAAGCATATCGCTTTCAATAACTCCCTGAAATCTTATTCTTCTAGCATTCAAATCGACAGAGTTACAAAGTTTAATAAAAAAATTGGAAAATACGGTTTGTTCATAAAGTAAAATTTTCCAAAATTTGTGTCGTTTGTGCTAAAATCTTCTAATTCAGTACACTTGATTAAAGAATTTCAAGTAGTAAATCTTCCAAATTTCCTACTATTAGCATTAAAATTGTAAAAGTTATGGAATTTCAAAGTAGTTTATGTATTTTGAGGTCGATCAAAATGTTAAAATTTCTAAAAATTTTATTTATGGTTTTAAAATTTTATATTTTGGCAAATTTAATAAGTATATCGTTTTTAATAACTCCAAAATTTTATAGAATTTAATAAAAAAATTGGAAAATACGCTTTGCTCCAAAAATAAAATTTTGCAAAATTTTCTGATTTAGTATAGTTGATTAGAGCCTCCAAAATGAAAAAGCCTCAAAATTTTAAACGTTTTGCATTCAAATTGGTGAATTATAGAGTTTAATAGCCACTAGCCAATAGCTAATAATGTAGCATAAGTAAATTAAAACCTAATAGTTGTAATATATGATTATTAATAAACTCCTAATTCTAACAAGTCGTAGGGGATGATTTCGGGCTTTTCCATTATTATGACTCATACCAACCCAAAAATACACGGGATAAACATAAGAAATCCAAAGAGCCCAAAAAAACTATAAGCAATCTAAAGACTCTAAAGGCTCTAAAAGAAAGGAAAGTAATAAATAAAAAACGAAAGAATAACACGACTGAAAGAATAAAAGAAGTCGAAGAATCGAAAGAATAAGGTTCTTAAACCACTCAAAACCAAATCGTTTGTCGTATAAATCTCACCGCTGAGTCAAAATAGTTTTGAAATCGATAACAGGTATTTTTGAGTCATAGATTCTACATCATTCGGAAAACAAAGCGTTATCTTATCAGTGATACAATTATCTCTTTACCTCATTTCGATCGCAGCAAGTGCACGATTCGGGGTGTAGTAAAAGGAAGAGAGTTTTTTGTTACAGAAGTGTCCACTGAACCGAAAAAATGACAAGTATAGAAACTGTTGGGGCTCTAATCCTGAAGATACTTAAGTTGGTGAGTTAAGTCACTTTTTCGGGTTTTATTAATCGAAAGTACGTGTCAATCTTATCTATGGCGCACTTGTCTTTGTTATAAAGGGCGTGTTCGAAAAAGTACGTGAATCATTGCGATGAGTAAAAAACAATTTAAAGAATGGCACGACGGTCCTTGTACAGTTTGGATATTTAATATTCATGAGTTGTACCTAAAGTTAGTTGGATTATTTTTCCCGTCTCTTGCTTATCGTATTTGCAAGTTTTATCCAATTGACGATAACACGCCTTAAATTGAAATAACGTCGTCTTACTAAGTACTAATTGACTCCAATTGACTTAGACCTGCGAGTAATTCATTTCATTCATAAAATCCACCTAAAGTCCTTGCCCCCTTTGTAACATCTCTTATTTACTTAGTAAATATTTCAGAACTTGCCACACTGTTTATGAGCGTGTGCTACTTTCAGGTACTCAACTTGATCATCCTGATTCTATACAGGACCGGCTACAGCGGAGGTTTCCTGGGCGTCGGAGGCACATGGAACCTCAACGAAGAGAAGAATCCAGATGCGGAAATCGTCGCATCTGGAGTCTTCGTCGGCTATTTCATCTACACAACCGTGTCGATAATCAGCCTGTGTTTCTCCACAGGGGATCATAAAACGTAATACGCAAAATTGTAGCCCTGGGGATCTATAATTTACATTTTAGGACTTTCACCGACATTGTTATGAACATCGTGGGCGTTTTCCTGTGGGTGGCGGTGGGAGCTACCGCTCTTCACTACTGGAGCGGGTACCTTATGGAAAATAAGTACCAAACGACAGCTTCGGAAAGAGAAGTAATTTAAAATGATTGAATTAGAGTAAACTGGAAATTAATTGCTTTGTTTAGGTTGGGCTCGCTATGGGGGCGCTGTGTGTGCTGAGTGGAGCAGCTTATCTTGTTGATACCGTACTAGCCATCATCTTCGTCATTAAAGCCAAAATGTAAACAAGGATTAGACAAGTTTGAACATTTTGTAAAATTGAAAAAAAATCATTGTTTTTCTTCATCACAGTTACGAAGTAAGATTGTTCAAAGTTCACAAACAAAATTGCACCTCATTTAGAGTAAGGTTTCAAAATGTAGCTTAGATAATTTTGTATTGTTTTTCTATTATATTTATAATTTTAACGAGGTTCATTTAATCATGACTAAACTAGAATGAAATCGTCCTAGATTGGGCAAGATGTATGTTATTCCATGTTATCTGTAGTGTGAATATAATAAATATCGTAAATTTTGTAATATTTATCTTGTTTTTTATTCCACTTTTTACTCGTTCTAAAAATTGATAAAAAGCATAATAAAAAATGAAATAAGAATTATTAATTATTATAAAAATTGGAACTTGAAAAAGTTTTTCTCAAAAAATTTTAAGATTCTATTCCGAAGATGCGAAGATACGCCTCATTAAATCGCAAATCGTACTAAGAATTTTAATGAGTATTGTGATTAGTCACCTAACGCCGCGAGGTGTGGGCGTCAATTAAATCCACCGAGGGTTAATTAAACTATTAAAGCTCTCGTCTTACTCATTGTCTTCAGTAACAGTTCGACCTCGCGGTCTAAAAGTCGCCAAAGTGGATAACTCGGAGTATTACGACTCGCCGAAGAAAGTGAGGATGTCGGCGGAAGTAGAAAACAGCAAAGATGAAGAAACCAAAGAACAACCAAAGAAGACCATCAAGGAACTGTTCAAGAAGCACTGGCAAATTGGACTGAAGATCTTAGAATTGGTAGGTACCCAAGACCAAGGTTTTGATGAGATTAATTTCTTTCAGCTCCTTTGCGTTCTTTGTATTGGGAGCGCGTACGACGCTCTGTACACGATGGGGATCGGCAGCAGCGACCTTCACCACGTGGGGGTGCTGTACACGTCCTTCACCGGTTATATCGTCATCATCATGACTTTTTTGATGAGTAGATATCTGATGGTGCAGATCCCGTTCAAAACGAGCTCGCTTTTCTCGATTTGTGGCGCGGGGTTGTTTTTGGCGTCAGGAGTGTTGCTGATTGTCGACAAATCGTCTTTTATGCGACACTACCAGTCGCCTCCAGACACTCTTCAGCAGTCCATGTTGATCTTCACGGTGTTTTTCTCTTTTATTAATAGTGCGGTTTTTACACTTGACGCTGTGTTGATTTTCCGACGACAAGAAGACTTCTAGGTAATTTAGGAGAGTTGTGCAAACAATATAAGAACTGTTTGGTTGCAGATTCTCTGCGCGGGTTGCATGGGGTGCATCTATGAACCAGCCGACACCGTACATCTGGGGAAAGAGCATCTTCACCACACTGGTATTATGTACACCGCCTACACCGGATTCATGCTTATCAACTGTGTTCTTCTGATTGGGCGCGCTCTGGGTGATCGGATACCTTTTCCGACAGTCATCCTCTTTGGTATCAATGGTGCTTGCTTGTTCTTCATTGCTGGAGTGGTGTTAACAGTTGATAGAGTGCAGTTAAGTGGGAAGATCTTCCATCCGAGACAGTACCAGTTGACTTTGATGACAATTTCTGTTAGTTTAGCTTTTTGTAACGCTCTCATTTTTTGTGTGGAGGTCGTTTTCACTTATTTGAAACGTCAAGACTTGTGAGGTGGTCTCATTATGTTAAGGTAGAGTAGGGCACAATCTTATCGAAATCCGTCCATTTGTACATAAAATAAAGGTCATACTGACAGGGGTAGTTTTATTATTATGGCACTCAATCCTAAAAGTCCGAATTCTATCAGATCATCTGCAATCAAACGTGGCATCGCCACTGTCATGTCAATGTCGTATCCTTAATAAAAAATGTACAATATCTTCAAGAGCCGCTATGAGCCGTACAATCAAACGTTCTACAGTACTTCTCCTATTCGCTACTTTGAATTTGTGAGTACTGCCATTAATTAGTACCACCCCCTTGACTAAATTCTTGTAGCTACTATGTATAGTATGTTTCTCGATAGTTTTGGCGATTATTATCACTCAGCCTTTTACACTAACCATCACACTGGCGATAATTCTAATAGCAGTCACCCTCTCTTTCTCTATCATAACCCTGGTCGATATAATAGCAAACACTCTGTATAACCCGATGTACTGGAATATGTGGATCATCTTCGCCATGGCTGGAGCTTTATTCTTGTTCACCTGTGCTGGTTTTCTTATAGCCATAATAACAGCAGCGCACACATTAGTCATCGTCGCTCTAGTATTCACCATGATAGCTGCAATAATATTCCTCCTAGATGCCTTGCTCATCCTCAAGTAAGAGTTCCACCCTCTCTAAACTTTATCAAGCCCCTAAATTGTAGTCTAGCTCGTCACGCACTATACGAGGTCGTCCCTGTTGTCACAGAAAAAAGAAGTAAAACCCGCCGAACTCCCGTAACTGGTTCTTCCCAAACATACGTAGATGATAGACCCATACAAGTCCGCCGAGATATCAGAGAAGATTCCGTGCCTAGAAGTGCTTCACGTCCTTATGGTGATTACGGTGACTCTGAATATAGCGATGGTAGAGGTGGTGTACGTCCTTATGGTGGTTACGGTGAGGGTGAATATGGCGATGTTAGAGGCGCTCCGCGGTCGTATGGTGGTACCTTCCCCATGGGAAGAGACGCGGCGCCGCTTCCAAGTCCAGAGTCTTCAGCACATTCGTTCCGTTCCGCAAGAAGCAGACCTGTGAAGCTCAGCGGATCGAAAACAATCACGGCATCTTCGAAGATTGTCAAAACTCAAGATGGCACTACGGTGTTAGTTGATGGGACTCCGTTGGTTGAAGAGCGGTTAGAGAGTGGGGAGGTGGGGTATCGAGACCATCGAGGTGTGATTTACACGAAGAGTGGAATACCGATAGCTCCGAAAAGGTATGAAGTGGACAAACATAAGACGGCTCATGTTATTAAGAGTGGTGGAGTGGTGATCAGAGATGGGAATTATTACACCCAAGACGGAAGAAGGTTTCCACCGATCAAATTCGACGCGTTTGGACGACCTACTGGGAGAGACGGTACGCCGTTCGAAGAAATTTCCATCGGGCAAGGAAATATTGTCTATCAAAGTCCTGAAGGCTTCCTCTACACGAGTGACGGAAATCCCTACGGTTTCTACCCGGCGTTCAAAAAAGACAGCAGTCAACTCTGCACCTGCACCGAGACATTCCCTGAAGATAATGCGAAACCTTACTTGGTACCCAGGCGAAGTATTGAAACCTTCCGGACACAAGAAGTTATCAGAACTGTTGAGTTTAGACCTTGTGATTCTGCATCGTGTCCAGCTCAAAGCGACTGCCAGTATTACGCGTATGGCGACATTCCTTTGGTCGAAATTCGAACACCATCGGGTACCATGTACCAGGGCCCCAACGGGGAAATGTACCATGCTGATCGAAGAGGCGTGGTGTTGTGCAAAAACTACCCTCCAAAAGATCCGCGAATTGAATCTGAGCCCGTTAATTCGCGCACGGTTGCGGTATCCACGAGGATGGTGCCAAGATGCCAGGAAAAATCAAAGTAAGTAAAGGTATTGTTAGACCTCCATCAAGCGGGTGCTTTTAGATCGTCGGTCAGCCAACAAACTTTCGCAAAAGCAAGCTACGAAGAAGTGCCACAAACTTCTAGAACCACATCAACAACGGGAAGACCACAAGAGTGTTGCAACTGTGGCCAAATATACAGTGGCGCACACGTTTGCAAAGTCAAGACAGAAATAAAATCATGCGAATGTGGCAAAATGCACGAAGAAAGTGGGCAAGCTCGTAGATCAAAACCATGCTGTTGTAAGGCGCGGCCAGATTCTCCCCCAGAATCACGACCAATTTGCGGTTGTGTGGAGTAAGAAATGCCACCAGCTTGTAGAAACATGTTAGAAATAATGAAATCAACTTCCAGCATCAAGGAGGTCTCATACGCAAAATGTGAGTGTGGGATCCCGCAATGTTCCTGTGACCAGAACGAAAGATATTCAGGGAAATCTTCAATAGAGCGCTCGAGAATATCAGGTAGCTTCCCATAAGTTTGAGCGTCGTTTAAGTGCGTTTTAGAGCCCCTTCAGACGATCACAGAGGCAGAAATGGAGGTAGAGCTTAGCTCGACTAGATCTGTACAAAGATCGGGTAGATTTAGACCGTACGACCAGTCCAGCAGTTCCGCCAGAGAGACAGAATATGATACAGACCCTGATTCGTCTCGATCTCTACGCAGATCAAATCGAGCTAGACCTGTAGAACTCTCGGCCGGCAGCGTTGACATGAACACGCGTTCTCAGTCAGGTGAAGTCCAAACGAGCGAAACTCGAATGATCAGAGCCACGGACTTGCAGAAAATAAATACGAATGTAGGCAGAAGATCATAGGTCCAAACTTTAGTTTTAATGTTAATTTGCATAGTTTACACGTTTACAAATAAATTTCTCTCCGTTTATAAGCGGAAATAAACAAACTCTGTAATGAATAAACCCAACTCTTAAAATATTCAGTTGGCAAAACCGGCGGAATGGCAGAAGACGATCCAGAAAACCGATCAAAACGCATAGCTTTATCTCGGTTTTTTAGTATCGATTCTGAACTTAACATGAGTTGTAACATCCCGACGTCCTCACCGACGTACAGTTTCTACACTGGGGATTTACTTCTTAAAATCGGTCAACTGGTAAGTTAAACAAATCAATTTTCTTCCTTTGACCATCTTGTAGATCACCGGCATCATCTGCGTAGGTTTGTACGCACGAGGTGCCACCATCTCCACCGAATCTTTACCCTACGTCTGTTTCCCGCACGTGGTCTTCGGAAGTTATATAATCATAACTTCGGTCATAATAATGAGTTACATTTTCGGGCAACTCATGCCAGATGTTGTAACAAGAGCGTTTCTGTCAATCGGAATGAGTTTGTATTTTATTTCGGCGACAATTTCCACCACGGTTTGGTGTAGCAGGAAAAATGTGGGGAGCGCGACGCAAGAAGGGTCTCTGACTCAGACGCTTCTCCTAATTCAGGCTATTTTGAGCTACTTGAACAGTGCGCTCTATGGGATGGACTTGTTTTTTAATATCAAAAAAGCTGTGTTTTTCGAGGGGTAGTTTTGCTAATTATTAATATAATAAAGCGTTTATAATTAGAACCTCATTTATTTTTAGTTCATTTGGTTCACAACTAGACAACCCGTCGCAACAGTTCTATTTGTTTTACTTGAAAGAATTTAGTTCAACGAGTTGTAATTGCGACTCGTTTATCGTAAAAATAAATATTAGATGTTGATATGTAAATTCCAGTGTTAATACTCGAAACTCTCCAAGAGCAATTATTTATATAGTCATTTCGGTGCAGATAAAAAATGTGCAGCAAGAAGTTAATTTTGGATTTAAAAACACAAATAATTATTACGACAAATCATGAATATGCGTATTTATACAAGAAGGAATTTTTTTACCAGTTGAGATATGCAACCAACAATACATCACCGTTAAGGGGGCACATAACTCAACTAAAATTTAAGAAATGGAAAATAAGGAAGAGTTGATGTTTAATTAACAGTCCAGGGAGCTCCTTATTACCAATAATTACAAAAATACTTTAATTAGAGCAGATATTCAAATTTTAGAAAAGTTGTGATTTAGTCATGCGTTTGGTGCGATACAATTTTAAATCTCCTAAATCTGAAGCCTAATGACCATTTATGACGCACATTACCGCCTTGTGCCCTTTAAATACGTGTAATTTTACAATCAGAGATGGAAAATTTAAAAAGCCCGCTTTCAAGCATCATCACAAGTCCAGTGGAAATCGAATTTTTATTAAAAATATTTATTAATTCTCTTATTTCACCGCAAATATTCCCCTTGAGACAGAAACTATGACAGAAACGACAATTTAAGAGAATTCTTCAAATTTGAGCCTCCACGAGCTGTATAAATGCATTTAAAAGCACCATAACCTCACTTTCTCTCTTTTACATTTACGCCTCTACTAACCTTCTCAGCCTTGGCCAGGTTTATCCACAGCTTCCTCCACGTCGAGAACTTCTTCTGGTCGCTGAAATTGTACTGCATGTCCTTGCTGGCATACCTGGTGCTCAAAGGAGACCGATAATTGCAAAAGGGGTTGTTGGGGTCAAAAACTTCTCCGTTCTGTGTGGTATACATTTTTGGGATTTTCTGTCTTGTAGAAGATCTAAAACTTATCGGTTATTTCGAGACTAATTTTAGTTTTCACACGTTTAACCGAAGACAATGTTATCTGTTGAGTGACCTTGGAGTTGGATGGGATTTATACGCATGTTCTTGCGCAACACGTGACTTCAGAGGTTATCAAGGGGGCACGGAGGCTTTATCGGTTGTTTTTCTGCGATAAAAGCCCCCTGTAGCGACAAATAATGCGGTTGTTGATAACACTATCATAGCATTTTGAAATAAAACTAAAACTAGGGATAGTAACAGTGGGGGTGGTAACACTGATAAACTTAAGCGCCGTGATAAAGGCCACAATTTAACTGTAAATCGGTGAAAACTGCCTCAAGTGTCTTCGTTGTAGTTTTATTTTTACTTAGAATTGTTGTTTCTGGTTGAAAATCGGGGAAACTTTGTTTGGGGTGGTACCCCTGTTGCAAATTTGGAAAATCCACTCACCGCGGGAAATTCAACAAAGAGCGACCTTTTCTTCTTTTAATTAGTCACTGAAGGCCTCTTTTCCTCCACAATCAATTTTCTTCAACGAAATTATTTAATGAAAACGAATCGCTGCCACTGAGGTCATGTACAACAACGAAATTCTTTCGCAAGCACATGTTAAATGACATCCTTGTTAGACGTTCTCACGTTCTTATTCGCTTCTTTTTAGAAATTATGATAATACGTTTGTTTTTTTCCAAAAAGTGTTGCCTATTTTGATTGGTTTAGTCCACATGGTATTGTTTTCAACACAAAGACGTTTGCATTTATTAATAGAATGATCATTAATTATATTTAATTGTTTCTTGACCAAATTTCGTCAGGGTTGCAAGTCCGTTTATGATCATTTAGGTAATTAGTTTTGAGGTGGTTTTCTACATGTTGGGACAAAGTACTGACGTGGAATATTTAATGGGTTTGCGTCGAAGAATAAAAATAGATTAGTGGACTTTTGGATCGAGGCAGACCTTTGGTGTGGATGGAACTATTATTGATTATTTATTACTGGTAATGACTTGTGGTATTCATCCTTCTTTTAATTAAATTTTACACTCGTTACAAATTTATGGTAATTTTATTGTGGTTACGAGCTCAATAAATTACAGTTTTCATGATCGGTATTTGAGTTCTTATTGAATTTCTTTGTATTGCAGAGAGTTTGTTAAAAGTTCTTTTGATTAGGCTTTCTGGTCCTCGGACTCTTTTAAAACATTAAAACTTTCCGCTGGTTCCAACCCAGTCTTTAAGGTAAGAATGATTAACATGTGTCATTAAATTATTATCTAATTCGGGGCGTAACAAAGCATCCATTTCATGGGTGCGTCCTGCCATAATTACCCAATGAATCAGTTTGTTTTTCACCATGTCCTTGGTCTAAAAGAAAACACTGAAGGGTGTTGTTCAAAATTGTCGTCACACCAAAAGCTTTTCGTTGTCTCTTCATTTAACAATTACCAAATGGTGAGGGAAAACAATCGCTACTACGGTGTCAGTAGTTATCTTTTCGATATGCGCGCAGGTTGCATGTATAATTCCTGCTAGTCTCGTTGTTCACAATAGTTCGCAGTGCAGGACTGCAGGAATTAAACGTGAGTTAATAATTTCTCATTTTTTGCATTACTTTCACGATTTAAATTCGTCGGACCGCGTTAACACAATTCGGAGATAATAGAGCCGTTCGTTTCTAATGAAAATATTTCACGCTCGCTTGCTCTTTCCCTCATTGTCTCAAGAAAAAGATGAGTGATGTGACTGATTGGAATCAGGTCATTAATTCCAGAGTTTCTAATTTTCGCGGCGCAACCGCAAGAAATTTGCTTCCTTTTTAAAAAGTAGTAGCGCTTTGCAGTGTGGTAATTATGCTAATTTCTTACGCGACACGAAGACGGAGTGTTGTTGAATGTTGAAAGCTCAAGGTGAATTTTAAGTGAGATGTTATAATTTTTTACAGTTGGTGAGTTGGTGATGTTGGATATATCTCAAGATGGGTGCTAACTTTGATAGATGGACCGTACTGAAGTTGCTGGAAGTGGTAAGTGACGCATTTTGCGAAGGAAAAATTGTTAAGTGCGCGGTGTCATAGTACAGGGTCATTGGAGCTGGTTTTTGAAAAATTTATAGTAATTTGCCTCCATGAAGTTGCAAAAAACGAATTCAGAACGGAAAGTTTAATCGTTTCTTACATTCTTTGACGATGCTCTTTTTGAAATTTTTACGCTTTCTCGCAGCGATCAATGTTTCGGATATTGAATTTTGAGTTGTTTTCAAAGCTCAATATCTCCGAAACTACGACAGATTTTAAGAAACGGTTTTCGCCATCGTATTGCTTCAGTTTTTTTGTTTAGAATCCGCTCTCAAAAGATGAAAAGTCGATGGTCAATTTTTTGGGCAAAAAAGTTTGGCGACTCACAATTGATGAGAAATTTTTCGTTTTTTGAACGCCCCGTAAAAACAACTTGCTCTGTCGATGTGAGCTTTGCCCAGTTGATAGACTTCGAGCTGCTCTTTCGATTTATGTATAATTCAAAGATACTAAACGTCGTTTTCACCTCAAAACTGCTTCTTGAAAAGGACCCTAAAAACATCCTCTCAAAATCTAATTCGTTTGATTTCTCGTTTATTTGTTAAGAAAATTTGTGCTGTATGGGCTCATTTTACGCAGAAACTCGCGCTAAATCCAAAACCAGCTTTGTTTTTCTCGTCAGGCAACAAATAACTGAATTAGAGAAGTTTTATATTTCGGGTTGTCGCCAGAGGGCCAAAATTTTGAAGCTCCGGAAACGATTTTGCTCGATATTTCCGGAACTATGATAAATATAAAAAACCCTTTTTGAAGTCGTTTTTTTCGCAATTTTTTTGCTAGAAATCGATTTTAGATAGTTCGGATTCGAAATTTTCATTTTTGAATGTAGAAGTTAGCCGCCTTTCGGTCTCTAATTCAGACTCGTTCGCTATTTCGCTTATTTACTAAGCAATCTAAAAGTATTAGTGCTCATTTTATGCAGATTTGTTAAGATCGGCTTATAAATAACTGAGTTATGAGCAATCAAAGTTTCAGATATTGAATTTTGAGTTGTAAAATTTTCAAAGCTCAATATCTCAGAAAACTACGAAAGATTTTGAGAAACGGTTTTCACCATCGTTTTTCTCGGGTCTTTTTACTTTAGAATCCGCCCCACAAAGTTGAAAATTCGATCGTCGATTTTTTGGTCAAAAAAATTTCGCGACTCAACGATGAGAAATTTTCAATTTTTTGTTTTTTGAGCGCCTGGAGTAAAATATTTGCCCTATCGATTTGAGATTTGGCCAGTTGATAGATCTTGAGCTCCTCTTTCGATCGATGTATAACTCAAAGGTACTAAACGTCGTTTTCCCCCAAAGCAGCGTCTTGAAAATGACCCCAAAATCTATTTCAGTCGATCTCTCGTTGATTTGTTAAGGAAATTTGAGTTATGTCGGCTCATTTTAGGCAAAATTTGCTGCTGAATCCAAAACTATCTTTGTTTTTCACGTCAGTCGACACTAACTGAATCGTTTTTCTCGCGATTTTTTAGCTTAGAAATCGGTTTTAGATAGTTCGAATTCAAAACTTTCATTTTTCAATGTAGCGTTATTTGGGATTTTGGTCTTTCTATTTGCAGCTCTCCACCGCCACATGCCTCATCTTCCAGAGCGTGACGGACGACGAAGCCTCCCGGCTCTCCCTCTACCTCCAAAAACTCTCCCGCGAGTGGAGCCTCTTGAACAACGTCACCTGGGGCTCCGTCGGCGCCGCCGTCGCTCACGTAACTTACGGCGGCTATTTGATCATAACCTTCGGCCTCTTCATCGGTCGTATAACCGGTGAAATACCAACTCACAGAAGAATAACAGAATACATCTTCTTAGGTCTAGGAACCATCTTGTTCATCGTTCTAGGTCAGTTGGCCTTCTCACCACTTTCTTTTCGCTAATTTTTGTACCACCAGGTAGTCTAGAGTTCGCAGCATTGGATTCAGTTCCGCAAGATTTAATCGATAATGCGGCTATTATTGGAACTCTTTCTCTAGTTACTGCGGCGATGTTTCTTCTTGATATGGGGGGTCCGAAGGCTAAGAAGACACCACCTCCGACGAAAAGTGTGGAGAGTAAAGCCCAACAAGTGTATAACATAGAGAAAGAGCCGGAAGTGGAGAAGAAACAGGAGAAACCCGTGGAGAAAGAAAAGAATGGTCATTTTGGTGGGGTGAAACTCCCCGACGCCAATGGAAGATACCGAGATAGTATGTATAAGAGGATCAAAGACGAGAAACCTAAATCTTTCGATATTTTCGGCAAAGATAAACGTGAAGACAGCGATGTCGACGAGCCTGATCTTCCTCCCAAGATGGAGGAGCATTCTCCCGTTTGGAGCAAAATTCGGAAGGGTAGAAACTTATGAGTTCTCCCGTAGGCGTAGGGTGGAGGAGGAGATCAGCCGTTGTAGCTAACAACACGTTGTGTACCCTAGCACCCTAGTACTAACCCTCTAGCTCGTGTGTGCTAACAAAACGAGCGCCCCCTTTAACACTCTCTTTTCAGGACAGTACGGCAAGTACGACATTCTTTCCCCGTCGTACTTGTACCCGAGGGAAACCCCCGAACCAGACCACGCTCCTAGTAGTCCTGGAGATCCAGGCTACGTGCAGTACACCGCCCAACATTGGGGCGAAACGGTGCAAAAGACGCCCCGGCAGAGTCCCACGCAAGTTTGAGTGTTCCTCGTTTTATTTTGTACCAGTTTGGTTTGTAATTTTGTATAAATATAGTTTATGTTTTGTCAGAGTTTTTGTTAAGAGTGCTATTGAGGTTTCAGGGTCGATATGCTCCGCAATGATAAACGATTGGTTCAGGTAAAAATACCACCGGATGTCCGAGAAGTACCGCGAAGAATTGATATTGATCCAGTTGGCTGTTGCTCCGTGGACGTATGTCGTCATATCTGTCATTCTCTTACATCCGTCAATAATTTAGAGTGTAAATGTCAAGCTCAGACACATGTTCGCATAATAAAGGAGTGTATTGTTGGTCACATAAAATACAGGCGCTGCGTGGTGAAAGTCGGCAATGAAAAGAAACAACAATGTAATAAAATATTTTAATAGTATAAGATACAAACACCAATAATTTTACATACAATAATGGTCTGAGAGCGATACAATGTCAGATTGAGCCAACAGATAATTAAGTTCGACCTTCTTACATCGTAATCTTTGTTTTGTCATAATTACTCAATAATGACCATCTTTGCACGGAACTAATAAACAGTCAGATATAAAAATATACATATTCTATATACAATAAATAAAATATAATTTACGTAGCTGCGAAATGCCCCGTTTCGTCACCATCAATTCCACAACTACTTCTTACGTATTGGAGTACCTTCTTACTTAACTTACTGAGCAAAGTTAACAATGACTATACAATTTAATTCCTCGAACCGCTCGCTTGTTCCAAATTGATGTACTGTCTCACCAACCTCGAAATCTCGTGAGCTTGTTCAGTCTGCAACCTCGTGACTCTTTGTTGCAATAAATTCCCACATTTCATGTCCAAGAACAGCGCGCCGTCTTCAGATCTGACCTTCCGAGTGGAGATGACTTCAGCGAACGGCCAGTGTTGTAAAGTCTCATGCGACGTCATCTCTAAGAAGTGGACTCCGTTGCGGTTCAACGCGAGAATGTGTTCTTGCCAGTTATCCAAGTCTCCAGAGACTCTCTTCACCGCGAAGAAGCTACTACCGAACAACGGCCAGTTGCTGAGTACTTGAAGAACGCGGTGTTTGGCTCTGGCGACTTGGAGACCTGCAGCTTGGCCCCAGGAAGTTTGGACTAGTGCTAACCACTGTGGAGGACGGGGTTCCCGGAGTCCCAGCACGGGTTTCGGGAGGAGAAACTTGACTTCTTTGAGACTCGGAGGGTGGTTAAGATCCGCCGCTCTGTGAAGAAGCGCGGCGATTAATGCCATGTCCCGCACGACACTTGGGGGTAAATTGGGGTTGCCGAGTCGCAGAAGGAGTCCTTCGAGGTAATCAGGAGCGACTTGGTTGAACAACACTTCGGTGTAGAGAGGACTAGCGTCGTGTTTAAGAGGGTGGTACCACACAGATCTGCAGAAGATTAGGTAAAACGGTTGCGCGGCTTTGTGGAGCTCCGTCGTGACGTCGAGGATGTACTCGTCGCTCGCCAACGGCATTGTAAACGCGTCTCCTTGGACAATACAATAGAGACTGAACTCCTGCTGCTCGGCTTCCGTCCCCACGCCTATTAAACTACACAACTCCGCGATGACGTCGCCGACGACTGTGCTGCACCGGGTGTTGACCACGCGCTCGGCACCGCCAGGGAGGCGGTAGATCTGTCGTCGCGCGCTGCGTCCAGCACTCACAGCAGTGACTTCTTCAACGGACGGGACGTTTTTCCGTCCTCCGCAACGCTGAGTTTTCCGGAGGTTAGCGAGACAGACGGCGGCGGTTCCGTGGCAGACTCGACGGCGGTCGGAGGCGGCGCTCGAAAGATGTTCAGTGAGGAACGGGTGGAGGTTCTCCGAGCAAGCAAAATACGCCGCGACGATCGATAAGAGACGCCAAGCTCTTTGGCAGGACTCGGGGGACTCGGATTTGTTGCTCGTGGTTTGTTTCATCAGTTGGCAATAGACCTCGTCGCGGAGAAGGGCGTGCTTGTGGCAATGCTGAAAAGGAGACACGTTTGATGATTTGGGCCACTTTCATTAAACTTGCATCAGCCTAATTTATTGAATTTTAAAAAGCGTGACCGGTCCTCTTACCATTAGCACAGTGTAGACGCATTTGACTTCCGGCATTTCCGGTGTGAGTGGAAGATCCCCACAGTATCTTAAGATGCACTCGAAGCACTCAACAGCGAGGGGCCCCAGCTCCGGGTCTTCCAAACGTAGCAGAGGGCCGTCAAGGGGGCTTCCCTGCCATTTGATCAAGTCGGTTTGTTGCTTCCACGTCCATTCTTTGCGTTTTTCTTTGGATTTAAGCGACGAGTCCATCTTGAGGAGTTCCAATCTGGAAGAAGATAAACAGTGAAGATAAGAATCGAGCGAGAGTACCTAGAGCAATGTTTTAACACTATTCCCATGACGAAGACGTCAAGTAATGGGAACGTGTCGTCACTCTTGCTCAAGCAACTCTTCTTTTCGGATAATTAGAAGGAATTTCTCACTAAAAAACCGCCATCACAACGAGAGCGCGTGATGTAATTATCCGCGAAGCAATCCGAACACTCCGACCATCGTACAAGAACTACCCAACATATGCTTTCTAGCCCCGCACAATGAAGAAACGTGCCGCTCGACTGCCTAAATCACTTACTCAGATGTCTGTCTAAAGTTGTGCATGGCGAACTGCATCAACGAGTACTTCCCAGTCGGGGGCACAGGGCTGCTCGGTGACTGCGCCCTTTCGGCCCTTTCACCTCGCATTTCTGTAGGTGATGCAAGTCGCGGCTCTTGGACATTCTTCCGCGGTGATGCTTCGATGCGTTCCACTGGCGGCGCTCGCTGCGGAGAAGACACTTTTGTCTGCAACTAGACAAAGAAAAACGTTAAACATGTGGCGAATTGGTTTTAATTAGCGAAAACGACGAGCTGCTGGGGAAAAATGATTGCTAATTTATGGGTACTGAAGGTGATTTTATGAGCACGGTAATGTGAAGGAACTTTCTAGAGATTCGCACTTTTCTTTGCTCATTGAAAGAACGAAGAAACAATGACCCGAAATTCTCCGGGCCCTGATAAAGTTCGATTCGCCAGATGACTGCGGTAATTATCTGACTTTCTTATTAATGAAACAGAGGCGTAGAAACGAGGGTTGGCAGCCCTGGCGCCATCACGCGTAACCTCGAACTGTCAAAGAGGCAGGCCTACCAACATACTTAACATTCCACAGCCGCTTGTTTTGTAACAACAATTACATATCTTCAGGAAAGTAAAAACAAATCGACACCTCCATTTGCATTTATTGCGTCCCGGATCTCAGAAGAAGTTACACGCTGTCCGTTACTTTAATAACTCGATTGTCATCCGGCTGTTTATTCATGCGAATTCTTCGATTTTTCGTTTTTTTTCTAGGCAATTTCGTAACTTCGCTCGCTTATCTCCCCAGAGGCTCTTCACAGCCCCATGGAGCGGCGGCGAAAAAGTAACATTGACCCCAAACTTTCTTTTTCCAGTCCAATCAGCTCGAGTCATTGTCACCGGTTCTTGTTTTTTCCTCGAAAACGTGCTTCTTTGTTGTGCTTTCTTTACTGGGAGTGTTTGCCTTTGGGCCTTCCTGTCACTTCTGAAAAAGTCGCAGTCTGCTCAAAAAGGAGCAGCATTTTCTATAGTTTCTCCACAGTGTCGGAATCTGACACTTTCTTTTTTAACTCGATTTTCAGAGGTGTGTTCATCCGTGGAGTTATATAACGGACACAAGACAAAATTAGATAATTCGTGGGACATGGAATCGTGTAATTGACAATGGGTATATGTGAAAAATGGGTTTCCGGCGAGGAGTCACCTTCACTGTAATTATTGTCTTTGGAGTTGAGTGCGCATTAATTTATGGTTGTTGACTAGTAAAATGATGTGTTTGCTTGGTAATTGCCGATGCCGGAGGCTGGGATTGCTTCATTAAAGAATAATGGGCTATTTTTAGCGGACTTTGTTTATTAGATTTTGTCATTATGGGTGAAGAAATCTGGTACCTCTCGCACGGATTAATTGCGACGTGGATTCTTGGCATTTCAGCGAAAGTTCACTCAAAATTTTGCGAATATTTTCATCGAAAACTGACCGAGAATAAAAGTGACAAAAAGTGGAGGATTTGCGCCACTTTGGGCTTGTTCTGTTTACTAGTTCAGATTACGGTTATCTTCGACTGGTTTAATCAGTTCTGCTGCTAGTCATTTAAGATAAATTAATCAGAATTAGCGAGCTTTAACTTGGTCCATTTCTACACTAATTAATTAATTGCTCTTGCTCTAGTTTTACGAAGGTTTAACTCAAATTTACTTAAATTTTCGTGACTAGCTAGTTCAAGTGGTAAAGTTCAATTAAAATTAGTCAGATTTAGTAAAATTGCGCAAAAATGCGTCGCCCAGCTTCTTACCTCCTTCGTCGAGGTTTTGACACTTGCAGTACTCCCGCCCTCCTTCTCCTTATTCTCTTTCTTCTCCTTCTTCTCCTTCTTCTCCTTTTTCTCCTTTACCTCAGTTTTCGCCGCATTTGTCTTATTTACAATAGTCTTAATAACAGTAGTCGGTGGACTACTATTATTGATATTATCAACATTAGTACCACTCTTGGTACTTCCTTTATTATTACTACAATCTTTTCCTTCGGCGCCGTTCAAATTCTCGAACCTCGCCAGAATCTCTTTGACCGAAACTTTAGGTTCCGCCTCTTCCGGAATGGTTTCCATCCGAGCACCTCCATCTTGCAGGTCATATTCAGAGCTTCCTTCCGATTTGGTCCAAGATTTGATACTTCCGCAGGGATTCTGGGAGTACACTTCACATTTTACAGCAAAAGAGTTCTTGGATTTGGTATCAGTCCCGGAGTCCGAGTCGTGCGAATCATCACTTAAACTTTCCGATGGGTTGGAGGAGTTGGCCAAACTATCAAGAGAGTTGGCCCGGAAATCGTCAAAATTGTTCTTTTTGTACTTGGAGATTTCTGCCCACTGAGTTTTGTTCATTTTTTCGAGAGTACCATCGCAGTGTGGACAGTAGCGCGGTCGCGGTACGAGTGATGGGATGGTTCATGGTACGCACGGCTACTAGATGAGCTCTAATAGTTCCGCTGACCCACTGCTGACCAGTGGCGGGTTATGTGGGACAGAGCGACAGGTGCTTGGGTGCTTTTTTCATTTCTACCAAAATTACAAATTTTGCGAAAATTTCCGGTGGGCAACTCGAAGAAAGACGCGAGGTGAACGCATTTTAATAGCTATTCTATGTAAATGACCGGAGAAGTATAAATGGCCTTGGCGTGAAAGTTTAGAAAACATCTCAGAGTCGTTTGCTGTATTTGCACAAGAAATCTATTATCTAATTATTGGAAACTAGCGAAAGGATCGTGGTAATATTCAAACCAATAAATTCTTATTCCGTTAAAATGTGTGTTTTAGTGCTGCCTTGCGCTTCCTGGATAATTTGTAGGTTCGTTATTTGATGTAACGAGAGAAAACTGAAGATTATTCAAAGAAAGATTCTTCGATTTCAGGTTACGTGTGAAATATTGGTTGTGTAACTGATTTATGACCTGTAAACGACGCAATTTATTGACGATGCGATGACATGCTCATCTATTTATTGACATTTAATATTTCCAAATTAAGTTGTAATTGAATCCATGAATCTTGAAGAACTTTAGAGAATCCTGCAGGTGCTCAGAAAACTCAAGAAACCAAGAACATAATAATAAATTCTATAATTCGGATTATCAGAAATTTTAGAAAAACAAACATGTTAGAGATTTTGGACTCAAAAATCAATAAATAATTTTTTTTTAATTTTTGTTTTTCGGGCGCACTCGTAAACTATTTGATTTACAGATCTGAAATTTGGCCAGTTGATAGATTTCGAGCTGCTCTTTCGATTAAAGTAAACCCAAAAAAAACCTTTGAAAATCGATTTTGATCAATGTTTCGTTTGTTTGGGAAGCAAACTCAAGTTATTTGTGCTTATTTAACGCAATACTAATACAATAACTGAGTTATGGTCGTTTGAACTTTTAGGTTGTCGCCAGAGGGCCAAATTTTTGACGGTTCAAAACAATTCGTGCTCGATATCTCGGAAATTAGATCAGATATTGAGATGCGGTTTGTGCCATCGTTTTTCTCGCAATTTTTTACATAAAAAACAATTGTTTGAATTTTCTACAGTCGAAATTTGCAAATTTTCGCAAAAATTCATGACTAAAACTTTGGCAAACTTTTGATATCGATATCTCGCTTATTTTTTAGAGTAAACTAAAGTTATTATACATCAGTGTACGCAGAATTTTCCGGAGATTTCAAATCTGGGATTTAAATTTAGATCCGACAACAAATAACTGAGTTATGGCCGATCAAAGTTTCGGAAACCTAATTTTCATTTTTTCTCATTTTCCGTAATTTTCAAAGTTAAATATCTCGGAAGCTATTTGAGATATTGAGATGCAGTTTGCGCCATTCTTTTTCTCGGCTCATTTTACGTTAGAAACTGTTCTCAAAAGCCCAAAATTCGATAGTCGATTTTTCGCGAAAAAAAATTACGACCCAAACGATAAAAACTTTTCATTTTTTTTATTTTTGGCCATAACTCGTAAACTATTTGTCCGGTAGATCTCAAATTTGGCCACTAGATAGATTTTGAGCTCTTCTTTCGACTGATGTATAATTCAATGCTATTAAACGTCGTTTTCATTTTAAAAACATTCATTGAAAATCACCTTAAAATGATGTTTCCAAAACAGTTTTTGGCCAATACCTCGTTTATTTGTTAAGCAAACTTAACAAATTTGGGTCTCATTTTATGCAGAATTTTACGCTGAATTCAAAAACATAATAATTTTTTAATTTTTGTCAACAAATAACCGAGTTATGGCCGTTTGAACTTTTGGGTTGTCGCCAGAGGGCCAAATTTTTGACGGTTCAAAACAATTCGTGCTCGATATCTCGGAAACTATATTAGATATTGAGATGCGGTTTGTGCCATCGTTTTTCTCACAATTTTTTACATAAGAAACAATTCTTTGATTTTTCTACATTCGAAATGTGCAAATTTTCGCAAAAAAATATGACTAAAACTATGGCAAACTTTTGATATCGTTATCTCGCTTATTTTTTAGAGTAAACTTAAGTTATTATACATCAGTGTACGCAGAATTTTCCGCAGAATCCAAATCTGGGATTTAAATTCAGATCCGACAACAAATAACTTAGTTATAGCCGATCAAAGTTTCGGATAGTTGATTTTCATTTTTTCTCATTTTTCGTAATTTTTAAAGTTAAATATCTCGGAAACTATTTGAGATATTGAGATGCGGTTTGCGCCATTCTTTTTCTCGGCTCATTTTACGTCAGAATATGTTCTCAAAAGCCCAAAATTCGACAGTCAATTTTTCGCGAAAAAAAATTGCGACTCAAACGATGAAAATTTTTCATTTTTCTTATTTTTGGCCATAACTCGTAAACTGTTTGTCCTATAGATCTTAAATCTGGCCAGTAGATAGATTTTGAACTCCTCTTTCGACTGATGTAGATTCAATGCCATTAATCGTCGTTTTCATTTTGAAAACATTGATTGAAAATCACCCTAAAATGATGTTTTCAAAACAGTTTTCGTCAATACCTTGTTTATTTATAAAGCAAACTTAACAAATTTGGGTCTCATTTTATGCAGAATTTTACGCTGAATTCAAAAACATAATAATTTTTTAATTTTTGTCAACAAATAACCGAGTTATGGCCGTTTGAACTTTTGGGTTGTCGTCAGAGGGCCAAATTTTTGACGGTTCAAAATAATTCGTGCTCGATATCTCGGAAACTATATTAGATATTGAGATGCGGTTTGTGCCATCGTTTTTCTCACAATTTTTTACATAAGAAACAATTCTTTGATTTTTCAACATTCGAAATTTGCAAATTTTCGCAAAAAAATATGACTAAAACTATGGCAAACTTTTGATATCGTTATCTCGCTTATTTTTTAGAGTAAACTTAAGTTATTATACATCAGTGTACGCAGAATTTTCCGCAGAATCCAAATCTGGGATTTAAATTCAGATCCGACAACAAATAACTTAGTTATAGCCGATCAAAGTTTCGGATAGTTGATTTTCATTTTTTCTCATTTTTCGTAATTTTTAAAGTTAAATATCTCGGAAACTATTTGAGATATTGAGATGCGGTTTGCGCCATTCTTTTTCTCGGCTCATTTTACGTCAGAATATGTTCTCAAAAGCCCAAAATTCGACAGTCAATTTTTCGCGAAAAAAAATTGCGACTCAAACGATGAAAATTTTTCATTTTTCTTATTTTTGGCCATAACTCGTAAACTATTTGTCCTATAGATCTCAAATTTGGCCAGTAGATAGATTTTGAACTCCTCTTTCGACTGATGTAGATTCAATGCCATTAATCGTCGTTTTCATTTTGAAAACATTGATTGAAAATCACCCTAAAATGATGTTTTCAAAACAGTTTTCGTCAATACCTTGTTTATTTATAAAGCAAACTTAACAAATTTGGGTCTCATTTTATGCAGAATTTTACGCTGAATTCAAAAACATAATAATTTTTTAATTTTTGTCAACAAATAACCGAGTTATGGCCGTTTGAACTTTTGGGTTGTCGCCAGAGGGCCAAATTTTTGACGGTTCAAAACAATTCGTGCTCGATATCTCGGAAACTATATTAGATATTGAGATGCGGTTTGTGCCATCGTTTTTCTCACAATTTTTTACATAAGAAACAATTCTTTGATTTTTCTACATTCGAAATGTGCAAATTTTCGCAAAAAAATATGACTAAAACTATGGCAAACTTTTGATATCGTTATCTCGCTTATTTTTTAGAGTAAACTTAAGTTATTATACATCAGTGTACGCAGAATTTTCCGCAGAATCCAAATCTGGGATTTAAATTCAGATCCGACAACAAATAACTTAGTTATAGCCGATCAAAGTTTCGGATAGTTGATTTTCATTTTTTCTCATTTTTCGTAATTTTTAAAGTTAAATATCTCGGAAACTATTTGAGATATTGAGATGCGGTTTGCGCCATTCTTTTTCTCGGCTCATTTTACGTCAGAATATGTTCTCAAAAGCCCAAAATTCGACAGTCAATTTTTCGCGAAAAAAAATTGCGACTCAAACGATGAAAATTTTTCATTTTTCTTATTTTTGGCCATAACTCGTAAACTGTTTGTCCTATAGATCTTAAATCTGGCCAGTAGATAGATTTTGAACTCCTCTTTCGACTGATGTAGATTCAATGCCATTAATCGTCGTTTTCATTTTGAAAACATTGATTGAAAATCACCCTAAAATGATGTTTTCAAAACAGTTTTCGTCAATACCTTGTTTATTTATAAAGCAAACTTAACAAATTTGGGTCTCATTTTATGCAGAATTTTACGCTGAATTCAAAAACATAATAATTTTTTAATTTTTGTCAACAAATAACCGAGTTATGGCCGTTTGAACTTTTGGGTTGTCGTCAGAGGGCCAAATTTTTGACGGTTCAAAATAATTCGTGCTCGATATCTCGGAAACTATATTAGATATTGAGATGCGGTTTGTGCCATCGTTTTTCTCACAATTTTTTACATAAGAAACAATTCTTTGATTTTTCAACATTCGAAATTTGCAAATTTTCGCAAAAAAATATGACTAAAACTATGGCAAACTTTTGATATCGTTATCTCGCTTATTTTTTAGAGTAAACTTAAGTTATTATACATCAGTGTACGCAGAATTTTCCGCAGAATCCAAATCTGGGATTTAAATTCAGATCCGACAACAAATAACTTAGTTATAGCCGATCAAAGTTTCGGATAGTTGATTTTCATTTTTTCTCATTTTTCGTAATTTTTAAAGTTAAATATCTCGGAAACTATTTGAGATATTGAGATGCGGTTTGCGCCATTCTTTTTCTCGGCTCATTTTACGTCAGAATATGTTCTCAAAAGCCCAAAATTCGACAGTCAATTTTTCGCGAAAAAAAATTGCGACTCAAACGATGAAAATTTTTCATTTTTCTTATTTTTGGCCATAACTCGTAAACTATTTGTCCTATAGATCTCAAATTTGGCCAGTAGATAGATTTTGAACTCCTCTTTCGACTGATGTAGATTCAATGCCATTAATCGTCGTTTTCATTTTGAAAACATTGATTGAAAATCACCCTAAAATGATGTTTTCAAAACAGTTTTCGTCAATACCTTGTTTATTTATAAAGCAAACTTAACAAATTTGGGTCTCATTTTATGCAGAATTTTACGCTGAATTCAAAAACATAATAATTTTTTAATTTTTGTCAACAAATAACCGAGTTATGGCCGTTTGAACTTTTGGGTTGTCGTCAGAGGGCCAAATTTTTGACGGTTCAAAATAATTCGTGCTCGATATCTCGGAAACTATATTAGATATTGAGATGCAGTTTGTGCCATCGTTTTTCTCACAATTTTTTACATAAAAAACAATTGTTTGAATTTTCTACAGTCGAAATTTGCAAATTTTCGCAAAAATTCATGACTAAAACTTTGGCAAACTTTTGATATCGATATCTCGCTTATTTTTTAGAGTAAACTAAAGTTATTATACATCAGTGTACGCAGAATTTTCCGGAGATTTCAAATCTGGGATTTAAATTTAGATCCGACAACAAATAACTGAGTTATGGCCGATCAAAGTTTCGGAAACCTAATTTTCATTTTTTCTCATTTTCCGTAATTTTCAAAGTTAAATATCTCGGAAGCTATTTGAGATATTGAGATGCAGTTTGCGCCATTCTTTTTCTCGGCTCATTTTACGTTAGAAACTGTTCTCAAAAGCCCAAAATTCGATAGTCGATTTTTCGCGAAAAAAAATTACGACCCAAACGATAAAAACTTTTCATTTTTTTTATTTTTGGCCATAACTCGTAAACTATTTGTCCGGTAGATCTCAAATTTGGCCACTAGATAGATTTTGAGCTCTTCTTTCGACTGATGTATAATTCAATGCTATTAAACGTCGTTTTCATTTTAAAAACATTCATTGAAAATCACCTTAAAATGATGTTTCCAAAACAGTTTTTGGCCAATACCTCGTTTATTTGTTAAGCAAACTTAACAAATTTGGGTCTCATTTTATGCAGAATTTTACGCTGAATTCAAAAACATAATAATTTTTTAATTTTTGTCAACAAATAACCGAGTTATGGCCGTTTGAACTTTTGGGTTGTCGCCAGAGGGCCAAATTTTTGACGGTTCAAAACAATTCGTGCTCGATATCTCGGAAACTATATTAGATATTGAGATGCGGTTTGTGCCATCGTTTTTCTCACAATTTTTTACATAAGAAACAATTCTTTGATTTTTCTACATTCGAAATGTGCAAATTTTCGCAAAAAAATATGACTAAAACTATGGCAAACTTTTGATATCGTTATCTCGCTTATTTTTTAGAGTAAACTTAAGTTATTATACATCAGTGTACGCAGAATTTTCCGCAGAATCCAAATCTGGGATTTAAATTCAGATCCGACAACAAATAACTTAGTTATAGCCGATCAAAGTTTCGGATAGTTGATTTTCATTTTTTCTCATTTTTCGTAATTTTTAAAGTTAAATATCTCGGAAACTATTTGAGATATTGAGATGCGGTTTGCGCCATTCTTTTTCTCGGCTCATTTTACGTCAGAATATGTTCTCAAAAGCCCAAAATTCGACAGTCAATTTTTCGCGAAAAAAAATTGCGACTCAAACGATGAAAATTTTTCATTTTTCTTATTTTTGGCCATAACTCGTAAACTGTTTGTCCTATAGATCTTAAATCTGGCCAGTAGATAGATTTTGAACTCCTCTTTCGACTGATGTAGATTCAATGCCATTAATCGTCGTTTTCATTTTGAAAACATTGATTGAAAATCACCCTAAAATGATGTTTTCAAAACAGTTTTCGTCAATACCTTGTTTATTTATAAAGCAAACTTAACAAATTTGGGTCTCATTTTATGCAGAATTTTACGCTGAATTCAAAAACATAATAATTTTTTAATTTTTGTCAACAAATAACCGAGTTATGGCCGTTTGAACTTTTGGGTTGTCGTCAGAGGGCCAAATTTTTGACGGTTCAAAACAATTCGTGCTCGATATCTCGGAAACTATATTAGATATTGAGATGCAGTTTGTGCCATCGTTTTTCTCACAATTTTTTACATAAGAAACAATTCTTTGATTTTTCAACATTCGAAATTTGCAAATTTTCACAAAAAAATATGACTAAAACTATGGCAAACTTTTGATATCGATATCTCGCTTATTTTTTAGAGTAAACTTAAGTTATTATACATCAGTGTACGCAGAATTTTCCGCAGAATCCAAATCTGGGATTTAAATTCAGATCCGACAACAAATAACTTAGTTATAGCCGATCAAAATTTCGGATAGTTGATTTTCATTTTTTCTCATTTTTCGTAATTTTTAAAGTTAAATATCTCGGAAACTATTTGAGATATTGAGATGCGGTTTGCGCCATTCTTTTTCTCGGCTCATTTTACGTCAGAATATGTTCTCAAAAGCCCAAAATTCGACAGTCAATTTTTCGCGAAAAAAAATTGCGACTCAAACGATGAAAATTTTTCATTTTTCTTATTTTTGGCCATAACTCGTAAACTATTTGTCCTATAGATCTCAAATTTGGCCAGTAGATAGATTTTGAACTCCTCTTTCGACTGATGTAGATTCAATGCCATTAATCGTCGTTTTCATTTTGAAAACATTGATTGAAAATCACCCTAAAATGATGTTTTCAAAACAGTTTTCGTCAATACCTTGTTTATTTATAAAGCAAACTTAACAAATTTGGGTCTCATTTTATGCAGAATTTTACGCTGAATTCAAAAACATAATAATTTTTTAATTTTTGTCAACAAATAACCGAGTTATGGCCGTTTGAACTTTTGGGTTGTCGCCAGAGGGCCAAATTTTTGACGGTTCAAAACAATTCGTGCTCGATATCTCGGAAACTATATTAGATATTGAGATGCGGTTTGTGCCATCGTTTTTCTCACAATTTTTTACATAAGAAACAATTCTTTGCTTTTTCAACGTTCGAAATTTGCAAATTTTCACAAAAAAATATGACTAAAACTATGGCAAACTTTTGATATCGATATCTCGCTTATTTTTTAGAGTAAACTTAAGTTATTATACATCAGTGTACGCAGAATTTTCCGCAGAATCCAAATCTGGGATTTAAATTCAGATCCGACAACAAATAACTTAGTTATAGCCGATCAAAATTTCGGATAGTTGATTTTCATTTTTTCTCATTTTTCGTAATTTTTAAAGTTAAATATCTCGGAAACTATTTGAGATATTGAGATGCGGTTTGCGCCATTCTTTTTCTCGGCTCATTTTACGTCAGAATTTGTTCTCAAAAGCCCAAAATTCGATAGTCAATTTTTCGCGAAAAAAAATTGCGACTCAAACGATGAAAATTTTTCATTTTTCTTATTTTTGGCCATAACTCGTAAACTATTTGTCCTATAGATCTCAAATTTGGCCAGTAGATAGATTTTGAACTCCTCTTTCGAGTGATGTATAATTCAATGCCATTAATCGTCGTTTTCATTTTGGAAACATTGATTGAAAATCACCTTAAAATGATGTTTTCAAAACAGTTTTCGTCAATACCTCGTTTATTTATAAAGCAAACTTAACAAATTTGGGTCTCATTTTATGCAGAATTTTACGCTGAATTCAAAAACATAATAATTTTTTAATATTTGTCAATAATTAACCGAGTTATGGCCGTTTGAATTTTTGGGTTGTCGCCGCAAGGCCAAATTTTTGACGGTTCGAAACAATTCGTGCTCGATATCTCGGAAACTATATCAGATATTGAGATGCGGTTTGTGCCATCGTTTTTCTCGCAATTTTTTACATAAAAAACAATTGTTTGAATTTTCTACAGTCGAAATTTGCAAATTTTCGCAAAAATTCTTGACTAAAACTATGGCAAACTTTTGATATCGATATCTCGCTTATTTTTTAGAGTAAACTTAAGTTATTATACATCAGTGAACGCAGAATTTTCCGCAGATTCCAAATCTGGAATTTCAATTTACGTTAGTATGAGTAGAAAAAATAAATAATACCATGGCAACAAAATGAACATAATTTTTTTGTCGTTTCTAATCCAATTTTGATTAGTTCGAACACCTTTTCACCGCGCGTTATGATCCGCAGCTTTTAATTACAGTATAATCGCCATAATTAATTCTTTAACATCTTTGTGCAAGCTTGATAATTCAAACTAATTACCCAACTGTTTATATCTCTTAGAAATCATCTCTAATGCCGTTATTACCATTAATTATATTTAATAAAACACTAAACAGCCACCACCAATGCATAAAGATTTCCCAACCGACTTACACCTCCGTGAAATTAACCTTTGCCTGCACTAAGAAGTTTAATCAACACTTTATGAATGTTAAAATTTTAACGCACTAATAACATCGTGCAATTAACGCTTTTTTTCCAAATAGGCCATGAAACGACTAATTAATTCATAATTAAGCTCTTTAAACTAACGGAGTCTAACTCACCTTGCGATTCTCCGCGCAGAACTTTGTTACCATCTCCGACAGCTGTTGGGCTCTTGGAGTGTGCAAACTGAGACGACCTTGAGGGCCGTCGAAACTGACAGTTGTCGGTCGTGGGGCTGTACAAGACGCTACGTCTTTAAGAGGGAAAGATTTGAGCGGCTGGAGATGGCTTTGGTCGCGTTTGACGAAGTGGACGCCCCAGTGAGAGACAGCGACGAGTTGTACGTCCGACAGCTGAAGATAATTGTTAAAAAGGCGGAATTTTTTGTGGGGGTCTCACCTGAGCCGCTCCTGAAACCGGGAAGAGTCGAGCGAAGTACAAAGGCCAAGTTCGGGCGAGCTCGATGACGCTTCTTTTGATGTTGGGGCGGTGGTTGCTGGTGAAGTTATCGGCGGTGATGCCGTAGCCGGAGAGCATGTTGACACCAGCGCGTTTTTCGGTTTGGGTGAGGCGAAGACAGGGGGTCAGTCCGTAGACGTCGCCGACAATCTGGCAGAAGATGAGGTGGAGGATTGTCGGGGGCCCCAGGGCTTCGTTCGGGGAGAAGACTTCTTTGCGCACGCGGAGGAGCCAGGCGACTCGGTTGTACGTTACACAAGCTGAGGCGCCGAGGGGGAGGAGGCGCGTGGTGGTTTTAGGGGATTCTTTACGGACGACCATGGGGGACTTCGGGGGCGGCGTCTGAATCGGGCGCATAAACTCCGGCCATTCTGAAACTACGGAGCGTGATTCAAGGTCGAGGTGATAAGAGTCCTCACCATCAGTTCTTTCGGTTTTGTCTGTCATCTGCGTCGACGCGATGGAATGTTTCTTCTCTCTTTCTTGCGCGCTTTTACTTAACTGATGCGTGCGGAACGTCGGTCTTTCCCCCGTTTCTTTCACCACGTTTCTATTTTTTTCGTAACTCTTCCTGTCCGTTTCCCAACGCTCTGTTAACATTCTTCTTGGTTGATCAACCGAAGTGATAGTTGAGTCCGGTTGATCCCAACTGTCTCTTGACAATCTCCCATCGCTTTTTTCCATTTCGTCCTTTGCCCAATGGGTGCTATCATCTTGAGTCTCGTGAGTTATGGCACTCTGAACGTCCCAATTGGCACTGAAGGAGTTTCTTTTGGAGTTATTTTGAATGACACGGTTTTGGTGCACCCCGAAAGTGTCTCTATCCTGGCGTTGGGCCATGAAGGAGTCCCTCACGGGTTCCACAGGAGGTGGGGGTTGGTTGGGACGAACCACTGGAGGTGGAGGAGCAGGACCTGGAGGAGCCGGTGGAAGCGAGTTAGGACCAACTGGCGGTGGAGGAGGACCTGGTTTCCAATTAGAACTAGACCAACTTTGTTGAGTTGGTGAAGAACTGCCATTATGAGGCGTTTGAATAGGAGTGGAGTTCCCACTAACATCATGAGAGTCATCCCATCTTCCCGCTAGTTGCTGTTCCAACATCATTTTTCTTGTATCCTCAAGTTTGTTGACGGCCCTCGCAGGTTTCTCAACTTTGCTACTCGTGGATCTCACCGAATGGTTTGCGGTGACTTTCTCAAGTCTTTGGCGCATTTCAGAGCTGAGTTTCAACTTGCCGATGCTACCAGGAGTTGGTCTGGCGGCCCCAATTTCAAAAGCACGCTTTGAGTTGGGTTTAGGGCGCTCCGACTCTCTGACGATGGGGTCGAATTCGATTTCCTCCCACTCCGCTGCAGATTGGTCCATTTTCGGCGCATGACCATTAACTTGGTCTTTCACTGGAGTTACTTTTCTCTGGTGTTGTCTCATCTTGAAATGCATAAAGTCTTCGCCGTTTTCCGCCCCCTTTTCGTCTTGTGGAGGTGGCCACCGCCATTTCCCGATTCTCACAGTTTTAGCTCTGCCGTACGGGTCCAAAAAGGGGCGAGCTTCACTAGGGTCGGTACCATCAAGCGGTGGTGGCATTGGAGGTGGGGGTGGCACCCCATTTCGAATTATGCTCAAACTTAGATTTGACTCAGAACTGACTTTACGAGAAGAGTGGACACTTGGTGAGTTGCTCTTCTTGAAGCTCGGTTTGCGGTTGGGACTTGATGGTTGGTGGACTTGTGCCTTCACCGTGGTTTGGTGGACTTCCACTTTAACATCTCCTGGTATTTGTTGAGTGAGGAGTTGTTGCAATGCTTGGTTCTGTGCTAACAGCTGCTGCTGGATTTGTATGTTTTGAGCCATTGCAGATTGTAAGAAAGCGCGTTGGAGGCTTTGTTGGTACGTCGCCATGTCGCCGTTGGTTGGCATCCCCACAGGTGGTACGTTGTAGACAGGCATGAAACCTTCCTGAGAAGGACTTAACAGAGGCATAATAACCGGAGGAGATGTCGGTATCGACGGGAAGCTATAACTAGGCCCAGCGCCATTCTGTTGATGCGTGGTACCCCCACCTTTGATACTATCCACCAAGTTGTCTTTCTCAGTCAAAGTCTTGAGACTGTCATTGATAAAAATCGGGCGAAATAAGTCACTGATGTAGTCATCAACATTGCCGTTGGAGGTCCCAGGATTCTCGCGACGCCGCGAAGAAGTTAACTTCTCAACTTCTTTGTCCAGAACTGAACTCCCTTCGCTGTCGCGTCTGTTTCTATGGCCTCCGCCTTTGATCATCGTGGCAATAAGCTGAGGATCACTCATATCGAGATTATCATCAACATTCCCCAGAACCTCGTCGAGGAAGTCATCGAGGCCTTCAATATAGCCCCCACCTTTAATACTAGCGGCTAAAGATCTCGCATCACTTAACTCATCGAGATTTCCATCGAGAACAGGACTGAACAACTCATCCAAGAACTGGTCAACATCTGACGCCTGACTAGGCACTCTCACTCTTCTCACATGGCTAGCAAGACTTGGAGTTTCACTCGTGTCAGACATGGCGGAGCTCCTAACTCCAAACTCGCTCTTTTCGATGTGAGCACGACTGGAGTGAGACCCTGGGGGCGCTTTCTTTCCTGTGTACTGTGACTTGATGTACCGAGGACCCCCACGTTGCGACGTGCTTACGCTGGATACATCAGGATACTCAAACTCCATGTCTTGTTTGGACATGTAGTTCTGATTAGCAATAACTGGTTTGATGGGCGCTAATTGCTCAACAGAGTGGTACCGATCGTTAAGTCTTGATTGACTTAGCCCCAGATCTAGAAGAGGCGTCGGTTCAGGCTCACTCAACAAATTATCCAAACTCCTAGATCTAACTTTCTCAATATCGAAGTATCGCTCGTTGAGAGCGGAATTTCTAGACAAAGCCTCATGTGAAGACTTCCTCGCTGGAGTGCTGGTCACTGGAGACTCGCGATGAGGGGAATACTCCCGGTGGCTCTCACGTGATGGTTTCCTCGAGCTCTGATTGGACTGTTTTCGTGGAGGCGACTGTCGTGAAACTTTTCGGTGAGTTGGGGGTTCGGGTGGGGGAACTTGCGGCCTCGTGGGTGTTGTAGGCGAGTGGTCGATTTCCACAGGAGAGGCTCTGCGAGTGCCGAGTTTAAGTAGCGTCGACTTGGAGATTGGGAACGATGGACAAAGTTCCAGTTCTGAGATTAAGTCCATGATGTAGTCCAGGCCGCTACCTTCAGAAACTATTCCGGCGTCGTCCATTACCACGCTCCAACCGTCTGGTGAGAGCCCTAGAGAGTTAATCGCGAGCGAAGCAGCTTCTTCGCAGGTCGTCCACGAGTCGACGTTGACCGTCGCGATGTTACCATCTGGGAGGGTTAGAGGAAGAGCTGTGTTGCTTCTCTGACGGATACTGCGCCACTCTAAAAGAGTCGGAGGGAGGGATCTAGTGTGAGGGTTCTTCTGCAAGCCTCTGGTGAGTTTTCTTTGTAAGAGTTCTTTGTAGTTGGAGCTAGCGTGATCAGTTACGAATTTCAGAAGATACTTGCTTAATGGAGGGCTGGGTTGAAAGCAGCACAAACAATGAGCCATCAACTGCCATATTCTGTCCGAGTTTTCGTTCCTCCAGACTTGGTTACATAACTGCACCAACAGCTCATCACGAAGACCTCTGGAACTTAGAGCTTTATGTACGATATAATCAGCAAGAGCTCTTTCTCTAGCTCCTGTTAACTGGGCGTCGTTTGACCACCTCAAAATCAGTTTAAACAACGCCACGGCGTCCTGAAAGTCTTGGTCTCTGGTAGCAGCTTTCGACAAGAACGGTGCGGTAATGGGCTCCTTCTTCACCCCCAAATCAGCTCCTTTGAAGTACACCGAAGAAAACCTCGAAAACTCAAACTGATTTAAGTCATGGGGGAGGTTCAGCGGCGGTGTTGTTCCGGTAACCCCCCCAACAACTTTAATTAAGTTTCTTTCAGAATGAGGTGGCGCGAAGTTCTCAATTTTGGAGAAAATAAACGCGAGCTCGGCGGGTATTTCTAGATGGTGGACACTGGATTTAGGTTGGGCTTTCTGCAGTTGAGCCTCACGCGCAGCTCTTTGTTTCGCACGTTCTTTGGCGACTTTCTCAGCTTCGACGCGACGCTTGAAATCAGCTTTGCGTTGAGCGAAACGTTTGCGTTCTCTTCTTCCGCGGACAAGAGCCTGAGTCTTGATGACTCCACGTTTAACCGCTTGGAATTGCTTTCGATGTTTGTACCCACGCCAGTGTTTCTGGATTGTTACAGTATGACGTCGCAGATTGTTGTAGTTCTTGCGGGCTAAGTAACCGCGGATGTGCTTCTGGATGAGCACTGCAGAGTCTTTAAGACAGTCGGAGCGCTTGTGTTCGAGTTGGCGCTCCAGGTTCTCCCGAAGGAAAACGCGCGTAGCGCCCAGTTGGTAGTCTGGGCCATCTGGAGGAAGAAGTAGTGAGGATGACAGTGGAAGAAAATTGAGAACTTACCAGCCCCTGTGGCAGGCATTCGCTCTAAAATCCCTCGGCACAAGTCGCGATAAGGCGCACCTCTTGGCAACACTCCACTAAGTAAATATCTGCAAGTTTGAAACGTAAATTCCACCCATCCGCAACGAATTGTGCAAACATTGCCACAAATTTCATATTGCCTCACCTGTATCTTTCGACAAACTGCTGAAACTTCAATCGGACGGGATATCCGGACTGGCGGATTTTAATGGTATCTAACATTCCAGAATATCGTAATTGTTCAAGGACCACGGGCATGTCGAAACGCATCGGACTTTTATCGTTGTTGGGTTTGATACACCTGATGAACCATGGGTTGCATCGGCTCATGGACTCCAAGAGTTGTTGTAAGCTGTCGCTGAAGCGTGCCGCCACTGTTGGAGTTCTGGGCTTCATAGTCACAAAGCGCCCATTGTTGCCTTTCGGGAGGGTACGAGTTTGGGCTGCATTGACCATGGGTTTTGCTATGGCGGATACCAGAGGCTCCTTGCTGGAAGAAATGAGTTCCACGACGTCGGGGCGAAGGACATCGCGATTCTTATCGAGGAAGCCGTCGACGGAGTACCACACCTGGCCGGCGAAGTGCTTGATCTGCAAAAAGAAATTAGTTTTCTTTTCGACAACATTTTATAAGAAACCCACCCCAAATTCGCGCCCTCCGACTCTCGGTCTGCAGTAATTTTCGTTGAGCGCGTGGTTGTAATGGCACTTTTCCAAGAACGAAGAGTCGGAAGCTCGAGGAAAGTTGCTTTCGTCGTCCAGGAGGTGCAGAATCCCTACTGGTTTCTTCCCCAGAAGGTGTATCACCGGAGTGTTGTCCATCCAGGTCATGTTCGTCCAATCCAGACGCTCTTTCGCATACTCCTGTTGCTCCAACTTGAAGACATGCTTGTTAAAATAGAGCTGAAGAGACTCCGAGGCGTAGTTTATACACAGCTGCTCGAAGGAGTTTTCGTTTAGATTCTCAAAGCCGAAGATGTCGAGAAGTGAGATCCGGGCGGCATCATGGAGCCCTCCTTTTTGTACGATGGAATTAATCCGCGTCACCAACCTGAAATTTCTCATGAGAAAAGCACCACAAAAGAGATAATATTACCAGTTGAAGAGCGCAGAGTAAAGAGCTTTGGCGAAGGCATCTCTGGCATCCAACGCTTGATCTATGCTCAGTGGAGAGTAAACTCGCTCGGCTCTAGCTTCGGTGATCCGTGACGTCAGTGCCCTCTGTAACCCACTTGGAGAAATCTGCAGAAGATGCGCCGCCCACTTAATTTCAACATCCGAGCCCACTTCCACGCCTTCTTGGCCGTGTCTTAGCTGCCTCCGATGGAAATACACATTCCCGAGATGCAAGACCGCGGCGAGAACCTTGACGATGCCTTCCTGTTCCGCTTCGCCCACCCCCAACACCTGCATGGCTCGAGTAAGAGCGCCCCAATCCGCCCCCGATCCGGAATGCCCTGGCGCGCAATCTCCACCCCCCTGATTCAAATAAAAGTACTTATCCGCATCCACAAGTCCGTATTTTTGTCTCTCTGTATTACCCAGCCCTCCGAGGAGCTCATAAAACACGTGATAATTCCGCTCGCCAGGGGCTTGAGTGATAATCCTCGACTTCTCCAGGAGGTACTGCGTCATTTTAGCCCCAATTATAGCGCCGTGTTTGAAATACACTTCAAGATACTTTCCGAAACGCGAACTGTTATCATTCCGCGCAGTTCTCGCGTTACCGAAAGCTTCAAGTAGCGGCGCCGCCTCCAGAATTTGCTCGGTGACTAAAGCGTGGTTGCGAGGGGCGGATGGAGCCACCGCCGCCAAGTACTGCATGACTAACTTCGTCGACTCAGTTTTCCCAGAGCCACTTTCCCCGCTGATGACTACCACTTGAGCGGCAGGAAGCGCAGAGTACGCTGCCGCCCCCAGAGCGAAGAGATGTGGCGGCAGAGCTCCAATCATCTTTCCTCGATAACGTTGCGCCGCTTCGATCCCATAACTAGAGTCGAACATCCTGTACGGGTTAACGGCCACCAGGATGCTTCCGGCGTACGTGTAAATCAAGTTCCGGTCGTAACGCAGCTTCAGGTTCCATAATAAGGCGGCTTCGTGGAGGTCGCTGAGCTGGGTCATATCTTCCACACCGGCAGTGCCCAAGTCCTGGCGGCGACGAACGGAGCCTTCGCCATCGGTGAGGGCGAAAGTTTGAGGCTGGAATCAAACAAAACGTTTCGCAATGTTAAGAAGATTCAAAGATGATGTCGACATAGTAACAATTATGACACGCTTTTTGTTCCGGAACGCATTTACATAAGTAGTAAACATCGATTAGGTCATGCAGATGGAAATATTCGAGATTCTTCAGATGCTAATTGCTGCTATCAGGCGAAGTCATGCAGACTACCGGAGATTGTGATGGTTATCTTTTGAAAGCAGTACTGATCGTTGGAGGAGATTTGAGAAGAAAGTATTCTTTTTATTGTACAACGATACCACGATTTCAGGGACCTAATTCAGAGATGAAGACGCTCGGCGTTGCTTCATTTCCAGAGGTGCATGATCCCATAGACCAAATTTATTCCTAATTTTATTACGACATGAAATTAAGACTTCTCACGCGATAATTGCTTCGAAACGTTTGTGTTCACATTCTCAGGAAATATTCTTCTCTTCCAAAAATAAAGCTATTTAAGAATTTGACTCGTCTCATCATTATTTTAAATATCCGCGCGCTACCCTCGTCTCTGATTGGCCCAATCCCGAGGTCTCAGTCGGTAATGTCAAAAATGTTGGTATTCATTTTGGTGTTTGAAAGTGTTTGTTCTTGTAAAATCAACCCCAAAACCACAAAAAGGGTGAAGTTAAGCCGATTTTACATTATGACAGTGCTTTTAAAGGATTGTGGACAGTTTTCGACAGCCAGGAACGGTCGGTGGCGAAACAAAAGGTTAGTTCACTTTTCTAAAATTTAATTAACCTCTCTTTTGTTTTTTTTAATACCAGTATTTCTATGAAATTCATTTAAAAGTAAAAGAAAATAAGCAAACAACTGTTCAAGAATTCGGCAACTGGAAGCATGCATCAATGTCATTTTTTTCTTTTGTTTTATTAATGTCAGCCTACGAAAATTATCATTATGCCTACCTTGAAAGCCTGTTTTACTCAGCTTAATTTTTGAAAAAATGTGAATTTGTACCACTAATACAAAAGGAATTGAAATTTATTATTTCAAATGTTAGAAAAAGTAGTTTAAATTTAGTGCAACGTCAAGGCAGTCAAACTAAATAGCAGAGTATCCAACAGAGACCAACCAAAAACCCCCAACAGAGAGGCAGTTAAATAAATTGTTGTAAAGGATAATTATTGACGTTATTAATTTTATCGGCAAAAAGGATTCGTTCCACGGAAACCATGAAATTTGTTCATTTTACTAAAACTTTTGTATCCCGAAACAAAAATTTGAATTTTGGGAAAAATAAGAAAATTTAGAGAAAAATTGTGTCCGATTTAGAAAAATATACAAAACTAATGTTGGCAACATCACACAGGAAATGACTGAAGTGACATCTACATCTGTCAAAATTTGAGTAAAAAGTAAAGCTAATTCCATCAAATTCTACTAAAATCACAAAACAAATTCAATAATTTCGATGAAAATTCCCCAAATTTCCCTAAAAATTCCAACAATTCTAGAAAATTCCACAATGGTTGTAACTACACAGCTCCCCACTTTATCCCTTTATCGGTGCGCCTTGTGCATTAAAATTCCTAGAATTGAAAGCTCTTAAGGAAATGAATGTAAAGATCACTGTAAATCTTTTTGAAAATGTAGGTTAAAAACCTCTAATGAACGCGCCATGTAAGGAATAAATGATAATTATTGTAGGTATTCACAGAAGCAATTAAGGGAACAAAACCTGCGAAAAATTGGTAGAAAGCGCAAATAAGCAAGATCACAAAAATGCAAATGAGAAAACCAACGATAAAAACTACTAAAAGTGAAAGATTCGGTGTTGGCTCCCGAAAATCTCAAACAATGCTCATCCTTTTATCACCAGAAGTCTTCCCACGATTATCATAGCCCCAACTTTCAGCGTAGACAAAAGCAGTGAAAGCGCAATTGAAACCATTTACAAAAAAAATCAAACGTGGTGAAAACACCAATGCGTAATAAAACCGAGTCATAAGAATTCCAGCGACAAATTTGCTCTTGAGTAAACTATGACAACCCAACTTTCTAAAAGTTGCCAAAACTGCAATTTCTCACGACTTTACCTTCCCATTGATGACGGCTTGAACAGTTAGAACGTTGGCACTCCTGTGACATTCGAGGACTTCCCCCGGAAGCCAGTGGCCCACTCCCGGATCGAACCAGATCAAATCTCCGGTATTCCACTCCATTTCGTTTATTTTCCTGGCATCCGGTAAAGTTTCTGCAAAAATTCGAAAATTAGTATGGCAGCGAGTTTTTTCTCTCAAGGATAAACGTGTTCCGGGATTCAGGTTTCAGGAAAAATTTTCATTGAAGGTCGCTCGCATTGTTGCAAGTAGCTACTTTTATTTACAATTTCTTGCATAATTACAACGAAGAATTATGTAATTTCCTAGGTTATAAGAGCATTGCGTGTGATTATTACAAGGAAAGGCTTGAAAATTATGTTCCTCTTATGTTAATTGGTGCTAATTCAACGGCCTTGAACTGGATATTACGAAATTTTGACGGATTTACGAGCTGGCTGAGTAGAAAGTTGAGCGAATTATGGATGGATTTAAACTTCCTGACGACACTGTTGGTTCCATATGGTTTTCAATCTCATTCTCATCACCACAGGACTTCAATGGGGTCGAAATCAGGCTAAGTGCCACTATTTCAGTTCAATTATCGCTAGTAGTAGCACGAAAAATCAATTACGCTGTTTACTGCCATTACCACACGATTTCAATGAGGTTCAAATCAGGTTTTTCTTTTAACGTGGTAACAATAACGTCAAATATTTTTCATGGTCGAATGATTCACGTTTTGTTTGCAGGGATAATTATTGTTATTATTGCCAAACCACAGACATTTTCAGTTTTTGATGATTTTTGTTCGATCAAAGGAACGAAGCTCTTGATTACATTTTTCAGTGTTGATGTCATCGAGCTGGAAATAGTTGGCATAATTATTATCTAACGGTGGTAATAATGAATGCGACAATATGACAGTAAGGTATTTCTAGGTCAATTCAAGGTCGTTGCAAATTAAAGTGTTGGAATGTTCATTCAGGAGTAATATGGAACTGCTTTTTTATGGTGGAACGATTGTGGAATGCAACTTTTAAGTTGATTCTTATGGGGATCATCTTTTCCACTTAATTGACTCAATACGATTTTAATTCGTTGAAAGTCATCAACTTTCAATTTGTGGTCAAAAATTGTCGACTTTTTCCTCGTTACTGCAATTTAAAATTTTCCGGAAATGAAATTTTGCCTTTTCCTTTCCAAGTCATACACCATGCTACTGTTAATACAATTTTAAGTTATAATTTTCTCTTTTCTTGAGCAGCTGTCGCGTGCTATAATAATGAGATTTGCTTTTACTTTCCGACTGCTACTTGAATTAAACATAAATTAAACCGCCCATTAATAAAGTAATAAAAACATATCGACAAGAAAAATGACTTGAAAGTCCAGAAACATGAAATTGCTTTCTCGATGATCAATCCTGAAGTCATCATCGAAAATGTGCGAGCAACCACCTTGAAGCGTTTCGTTCCAGCCTTTCCTTTCGACAAAAATCCTCCAAGGTCTGCGCATTCTTCCTCAACCTATGACATTCATCGCATTCTTCTTAGTCATGATGTGAGAATCATCAATTTCCGCCCGGAACATCAAGATTTCGGCCTCTTCTCCACAATGTTTACCGCGATGGTCAATGCTCCCATCGCCTCTTGGGTTCTTGGACGTGAGGCTATGCGACCTCACACCCATTCAACGTGCGTGGATTTTCGATGTTATAGTAGGTCAAGTCGATGTGGTACTGTCTACGATTTGGGAAAAATCGGTTTTCCTCGAGCTAAAGATTGCGGAGGCCTAATGACACCAATACGTGTAACACACCTAGTTCTTTGTCTTGGCTGCAGAAAAATCAGACTTTCGACATTTGTCGCGAGTTGAGTAATAATGCTGGCACAAATTTGCAGATTGACATGGGTTGGATGTCTTTTAATAGTGAGGATCGTGCATTGCGTCAGAAATCGTGGATTTAATTAATGGTAATTTGGGTTTTTTCATGGGTTGACCTTTTTTATTTGCCCATTGCTGATTTCTATCTACAGACAGCAAGAGTCCATAAATTTTTTTTCGTTTTTGAAAACTCGTTTGGAATTTATGGAGGAATTTTATTTATATTCGCGTCACAAATGCTTGATCTATTACTCATAAATGTTTTGTTTGATTCAGGACTACAGAAAATGCTAATGATGCTCGGCAAACAAGCGCTGTTTCGGTCAAGGTTTTATCGGATTTTGAAAAGTAGTCACGTCTATTTTCCATTGGCATTTTATAATAACCAAAATTTGCACTAAGAAATTTCCTCACGCCTAAAGTCGACGAACTCCTCGTTGTTTTGAAACAGCAGCTCTGCTTAAAAACCAACCCAAAACAAATAATTCACGCAACAGTGGGTCCTTTAAAAACCTCCCAACTTAACAATACCTCAGTTCACAAAGAACCCACCGTTTTCTTTTATTACTCGCTCTTTCATCACAATCCACGATCTTCGTGTCCTCAACTTTCCTGCACGCCAATGTCTAAACCAAAATTCGCGTGTACCCAAGAAACTGGTTCTTCAAAAGTTCAAAAAATCGCGATTATATCACCGTTGGAATACCGATAATTTGAGATCATCGTCTAATCTTTCCGCTCTACATAAAGCCGAGGAAGAATCCTCAGATTTGGACAATACGAAAAGTGAAGGTTGATCTGAGAATGCACATCTGTGGGAGCGAAACGTACTGAGAAAGTAAAAAATCCACAGTTGCTCTAACGCCACGTGATAGCGGATTTGATAACGTAGTGACACGTAACGTTGTTTTGATAGTGACTTAAGTCACTGTAGGGTTTCGTGCGTGACGCAGCGTTGAAATCTCCGCTCAAACTTACCATTTTATCAGATTTTTATCCAATCTTTCACCACTTCACTTCATTTTCGTTTTCCGCACGGATTTTCACTGGAAAACACTCGATGGTGCACTAAACAGTCCACTGTCGGGTCGTTGGAGAGGTGAAGTAAAGGTGCGTCCCGTTAGGTTGGTATGCGTGTCGAGACTAGCAGCGTGTAGACGTGCTGCTGGATTCCATTTTGAAGGAAAGGGGGGCAGACGATTTTACCTGAAATAAGAATAACGTAAGCTGAATCACCTGTTATAAGAGTCACTCTCCATTATTGCGAGTGTTTATTATGGGTTTTTGAACCCGTTACTCCGACCGGGGGAAAATACAAGGGGTAAACTATTTGGGTCGACACCTACAGGTAATGGTGACCTTCTTGCTATTGTTGAAAAGACTGAGGTTCGGTTATTAAATTCTTGGCGTGGTTGAGAGATGCAGGAAGTTTAAGTTTAATTAAGTTTTTCAGACTTCCACAATTAATAAGCTTATTATAATTATACTTATTACGTTTTAATGACCATCGACTTAACTCAAAGAGACAGCAGCGCGAAATTCTTTAATTCGTCGTATTTTGGATAAAACCGGCGCCTCCACCATTTATTTTTTCGAAAATTTTCAATCAAAAATTCCCGCTCGAGGTTTTCTTGCAGCGCCGCCATCTAGTGTTGAGAAGTTAATCCGGGCTTAATCCTGTAATTCTTCGTTCAATGGTAGATTGTTATCTCGGCTTCTCGTCAGGAGATGTCGCTGCAATCTTTTAGTTTTCCACTTCCCGAAACACGAAACAAGTCTTTCCTATTATGCTTTTAATTTATTCCATCCTATTCGTTTGTTTTTTTTGTCCCGACATTCATTTGTTGAGCATACATTTATGGAATAGCGAGCTCATAAAAGTTATATTTATGAGTGCAAAAACATCTCTCCAAGTCTGTTCAATCCAACTTAATCGTTGTTATTCATGACGAAATTTTCGAAATCGCATTATTTTTATTGTTTCTTCGTAATTCCGAACAAATGAATCCGCTAATCGTTTCCATTATCTTGGCCAATTTTTCAAGATCCGTTCGTTTTATTTTTCGCCGACATGCAACAACGAAATAAAATCCAGAAAAAACGAGTAAAAATAATAAGATATACATTAATTTCGGGATCGTGGATGGCTTTCGTGGAAAAAATAATAACTTGTGTTGAAAGTCGCGTGTCTTCGGCTTGTTTTGGTGACATTCAATTTGATTTTATTTATGGAGGAAAGTTTTCGAGTATTGGGAGAAGTTGGACAAGTTTGGCAATTGAAATTAGCGGCGTCTGTGTATTTTATGTTGGTAGCCCTCAAATTGTCGATTGAAGCGCCTGGAAACTCGATTAGAATGAATAACGTCATTATTATTCAAACCACCCCGAAAGTAAGAATGAGAAATTCAACAACGCAATAGTTTAACCGTCACGTGTCTGCCATACTTTTTCATTACATTATCTATATATGCTGGAGGAGTAAATCAGCGTTATCAGCGGCCGCTGCTTTTCTCTTAAACGAGAAATAACCGCCACGACGTGCTTCGCTCCCTAATGCAATTTTTACAAGTTTCCTCGTTCTTCATCTTTCAATTCTTGCCCTCGCAAAAATCACGCCTTCAATTAACTATGCACAAAGCACAAACTTGCTTATACACGAAAGCACTTCGTTGGAAACGGATCCAAATCCCTGGGGATCCCCGACATATTGAACACAGTAACAATTCTAATGTTACCGCGACCCCGCCACGAAAACTAATTTAAATTAAATCCTAGTGAATTACCACGGAAGCGAGGTCGAGCTTTGGGGTGAGCGGAGCGAAAGCTCGGAAAAGCTCGAAACTGGGAGTTGCTCGAGCGGCGGGTGCCGCTTTGTACAAAAACGGGACGAGTTATGTGACAATTTAAATGAAATCCTCGTGAATTGCCATGGAAACCGCTTGCTGTAAGCGCCTTTTTGGCGATATGTCGCGCTTGAAGGAAGATGACGAAAAAGCTGGAAAGCTCGGCGATTATTATTTTCAGAGTATTTCATTAATTGGGATTTTATACGGACGGGAATGTTTAAAGTTTTATGAGACAAAGTCTTCAGTAATTAGAGAGCTTTTAAGTGTGTATAGTATACATGGTGATTATTGTACAGTTTATCGCACAGATCGCGCTAATACTTCCGTGTTGCTTAATTAAAGTGCCATCGTGGAAAGTGGATTATTGCGTTCATAATTTTATTGCAGCTCCCTGTATTAATTGCCAAGTAATTCCGAAACAAACAAGTTTTGTGGATTATAATTAATGTAAATAAATCAAAACTTATGCATATTATTTATGCGCAATTAACTGATTTGCAATCAATACTCTTAGCTAATCGTAATTTACAGAAAGGATGACAAAAAAATTATAGGGCGGGAAGTTGCACTAAAAGCTTTCTTTTAACTTGTGGACGAGTTTTCGTTTATTTCTCTAGTTATCAAGAAGTTTTATGAATTATAAAAAGAAAATAATCTTGATTAAGGCGTTAATGTTCCAGACAAGTTGGTAGCCCTGTTGAGTTTGACATTTAAGAACTGCCCCCCTGCATGCATCAGTGTTTAACCTCAAACTGTCAAGACAACACGCGCCCAAAAAAACTACTTTATGTCCGATTGTACAACGTGTTTCAAAATGATTTTCATCTAGTTACTGATGAAATATAATTTCTTTAGTGCCGCTCGCATTGTATTGTATTGACTAGTTCTGTCTTTTTGAACTAAATAGTGTCACTTTTTAAACGTCAAAATTGCCAACAGGGAATTTACAACAAACACAAAATTTGAGTTAGTTTTTCCCTTCAGTGACCAGTCAAAATTAGTAAAATGTCCAAATTTAGGGTTCAAACTGTCAAAGTGTCAAAATTTTAATGAAAATGAAGGACATTTTTGGTGGTATACTTAAAATAAAAATTTCTAAACATTTTGTTTTCTGCTTTAAAATTTCGGAATTTAGCACAGTTAATAAAGAAGTCAAAAGTAGTAAAACCTCAAAATTTTATTCATTTAGGGTTAAAACTGTTAAAATTACAGAAATTTATAGGAAATTGTAGAATTTTTTGGTCTGTTATCTAAATAAAAATTTCTAAAATTTTTGTTTTTTGCTCTAAAATTTTGAACTTTAGCACAGTAAACAAGTCAAAAGTAGTAAAACGTCTAAATTTCATTAATTTAGAGTTAAAACTGTCAAAATTACAGAAGTTTTTCGGAAACTGTAGAAATTTTTGGTCTGTTCCCGAAATAAAAATTTCTGAAAGTTCTGTTTTATGCTCAAAAATTTCGAAATCTAGCATAGTTAATAAACAAGTCAAAAGTGGTAAAACCTTAAAATTTCATTGATTTAGGGTTAAAACTGTTAAAATTACAGAAATTTATAGGAAATTGTAGAATTTTTTGGTCTGTTATCTAAATAAAAATTTCTAAAATTTTTGTTTTTTGCTCTAAAATTTTGAACTTTAGCACAGTTAGTAAACAAGTCAAAAGTAGTAAAACGTCTAAATTTCATTAATTTAGAGTTAAAACTGTCAAAATTACAGAAGTTTTTCGGAAACTGTAGAAATTTTTGGTCTGTTCCCGAAATAAAAATTTCTGAAAGTTCTGTTTTATGCTCAAAAATTTCGAAATCTAGCATAGTTAATAAACAAGTCAAAAGTAGTAAAACCTTAAAATTTCATTGATTTAGGGTTAAAACTGTCAAAATTACAGAAATTTATAGGGAATTGTAGAATTTTTTGGTTTGTTCCCTTAATAAAAATTTCTGAAAGTTCTGTTTTTTGCTATAAAATTTTGAACTCTAGCACAATTAGTAAACAAGTCAAAAGTAGTAAAACCTCTAAATTTCATTGATTTAGGAATAAAACTCTAAATAAAAAATTCTAAAAGTTTAATTTTTTGCTCTAAAATTTTGAAATCTAGCACAGTTAATAAACTAGTCAAAAGTAGTAAAACTCCTAAATTTCATTGGTTAAGAGTTAAAACTGTCAAAATTACAGAAATATATCGTAAATTTTAGAATGTTTTGGTTCGTTTCAAAATAAAAATTTCTAAATATTCTGTTTTGTTTTAAAATTTTAGAATTTAGTGCAGTTAATAAACAAATCTAAATTAATAAATATAATGTCCAAATTTTATTAATTTAGGGTTCAAACTATTAAAATTTCAAAATTTAATTGAAAATAGAGGAAATTTTTGGTTCATTTTCAATTATTTTTTTAAACATTTTGTTTTTTGCTCCAAAATTTCGGAATTTTCAGTTGTCCCAGATTAATACCTACCTAATAATTTTTGAAAAGTATTTTGAGGTTATGTAACCAACGTTCCAATCAGTATCTTTGTAAAGCGGCTCTTTTTAATTTGTACGGAAAATCATAGGCGACAGATGAAAATCTTTTTGAAACACGGTGTATAATAATCTATGATTTACGATATCGTTTAGCGTCCATAAAGTGTCTCTTTATGGACAACTTTTGAAATAATTTAGTAAAACGGCCGTTTGGCAGTGTCAAATAATTATAAATAAATTAATGTCAAAATAGAATTTCTTTCACCTCCTGTATGCGTGGTAAGTTTTTTCATACACACTTCTGGGCTCGGTAGAACGCTATTCCAACTATTTCTTACATTTTATGGACAATTTAATTTTTTTTCTTTTGCACTTCAAATGTACCGGGTGTTCCGTGGATTTTATTTGTGGGATCGGAAGAGCAGGAAAGAAATAAAATTTAAATTCCTGTTTAGCAATCCGCGAAACTCCTTGTAAACAAAGTTCGTAACCAAAATACAAAACCAGCACACTTTTCGATGCCAAATCTCATTCTTTCAAAAGAAAAATGTTTTCACTACAATGGAACATAAAGCATTGTATGTAATTCGTGCATAATTAGACTTTGTAGACTCGTTCTAAATATGGGGTCGTCCACAAAGACTTAAATTGTACTTTACATAAATAGCTATTTCGTCATATTTATCTGACGTCATTTATCAGATCCTATCAGATTACCCATCAGATTTAATCCGACTAAATAAATGCAAGTACGTTATAAAATATCAGGTGTCATGATAAATAAGCTTGCTACTTCTAAATAAGTAAAATCTGATTTAAACCATTTGTTTATTTTTTACGTAGTGATATTATCACATTGTAAAGTGTAAAATGCTAATTATTAATTAGAATGCAAATGCTACGTCAGATTTAATACGAGATTACAAAAGTAAAGGTAAATGTTCCAGAGAGAATGTAAAATAATAATGTTGGGAGATACATTAAGGTGTATCTACAGGCGGAATCTCGACTCTTAATTTCGATTTTTTTTAATTAGACTATATACACGGTATAGTCCCCACAATTGACCCCGACTTTTTTAAAAATCATCCTCTAATTAAATAACCGTGTAAACACACCATAAAAACGACGCTCTCATATGATATTAATTTAAAAACACGTTTCGCGCATAAGGCGTCGTTATCATCAAGTGCCTGTAATCATTGTCGTCGTTTAGCGTCGCTTTGTCGGTAAAGGCCAACACTTGACTTCAACACAGATTGTGCATTACCAGCTAAGTGATAACTTAATAATCCTCGGAAATTCTCGGTTTCAATACGTTGGTAAGAGTGGGGATAGAAAAGAGGCGTGTTTTGTTTTCTACACGCCTTTTTGTATCTTAGCAACGCCACGTTTTGCCACTTGACGGTGTGAACGAGTACAGTTTAGCCTAACTACCGATACACTTCCCCTACTTTTGAGATATACGTGTCTTTTTCTACTAGTGCCGTCTTTTTTCGTATGAGACTATTAAGTTAGTAATTTCGTTAAATGGGTGCATAGCTTTATGGGGGTTTTATTAAATTCGAGATCGGGTGTTTTCGGAAACGAGGAGAATTGAATTTCGATAGTGGGTGGGTGGTTGGGGGGAGTTTCACGTTAGTTTGAGTAGTTCTAGAAGGCGCTGGATTTTTTGACAGACAGGACTACCAACTGAAAATCAAAGTTCGGTTTTTATTGATTCTCGGTCGCTTCTGTTTTGCGCGTCCGCCGTAATTATCTCTCCATTCTCCCAATCGAGCTTGAAAAAAGCTCACAAATGGCGCAAACTGGACGTATCCAACCATGTATCAGCCTCGCCTGAAGCTAGTTAGTTATGTTGGTCACACTGGCGTTCCTTCGGGAATCCAAACTACTGACAGTATTTTATATTATATGGCAGACCAATAGTTTACGGCAAATTTATATATCTATTTCGATGATCTATTATTGGATGCCACCCAATGCGGTTATCTTTATTGTCTCGCCATTCTCCGCAATATTTCACAATAAAACTTTATTACGTCCCTGGAAAAAGCAGCATATTTGTTTCGATATTATTAATTTTAGACGGGGGCGGCGTCCGAACACATACATCAAAAATTTAAAAACCACGTCGACTGCCAGCTCTAACAAAAATGCTTTTAGTACGATTTTAAGCATGCCATTAATAATAACAAACTGTCATCATTTGTAAAGCTTTTATTAATATAATTTATGACGTTTTCGGGTTTTGTTTTTCGAATTTACAAATGCTCGGCCATTTTTAACGCGAAATGAAAATGAATTAGCATATTTTCGGTGATGGCACACGCGTCGATTTTTCGCTGGGGAATTGTAATTTATAAGCGCTTTTATTTTATGTTGTGCTAAGTGGGATGCACTTTAACATAAAAATGAGTTTCATGTATGTTGTTTGTTATTATTATATACGCTACGGGTGAAAAATTGCCGTTGTAGAGGGCTTTTAAATCCAACACAAATCATATGGAAAAAATCCGAATCGGCGTCAATTTTACCTAATTTTATGATTCTTTTCTTTGTTGAATTGGCCAAATTCTTTTTTTGAATTCTTTGGTTTTTCCATTTGATGTTTTCAATTTATGATCAATATTATTTTAGTGGAAATTAAAAAATTATCTTCGAAACTACGACAGATTGAAAGATGCGGTTTTCGCTATAGTTTTTCTCGGCCTTTTGTTGTTTAGAAAATAAATTCTTCGTTTTTTTTAGGAAGTGTAAAGTGGCACTGCCAGAATAGAAAGTCGCACTCTCAGAAAAGAATGTCGAAATGTCAAAAAAAACGAACTTCAAATGCAACCAGTGACTTTCTGATATTATCGACTTTACCTATTCTATGTTTAAAAATCATACTAGAACAGGTAAGCTATTTTTAGTGACTTTCATTTTGACACTAAAAACTGTGATCGAATGTAAAGTCACTAAATACACAGTTAAATAAATTAGCTTATAATGGCACGACTTTTGGTGGCAAAGAGAAAAATTACAAAAAATTTAGGTGTCAACTGGACTGGCAGGTTGACTTTTGAAGCAAAATTTGAAATTAAAGCCGTAATAGGTATAGAAAATAGTGACCAAACTCATTGCCGAGGTCAATTCCAGCACTCGTTTGTTTGGCTCATGCTTGATAATAGGCCATTATGCAACTTGTTTTATATTGCTCTATTTTATGTAGTTTAAAAATTCATTGTCAGATTCAAATAATCTTGACGAATAACTTTGGCGATTTCACTTCAGATTTCCAACTAAAGAAATTCTCTTGATATCAGCCCAATGGTAATTTTAAAATTCAAACATATTAACAATAAATCAACAAGAAATTAGCCATTTTTTTGAATGAAAAATGATTAGGTCGTCTATACAGCACGATTCTTGAAATTTGACGACTCTGGCGAATGTTGAATGCAATTTAATATACACGGTGTTTCAAAAAGATTTGTATCTAGACGCCTATGATTTTCCGTACAAATTAAAAAATGCCGTTTCACAAAGATAAGGATTGGAACTTTGGTCACATAACCTCAAAATATTTTTCAAAATTTATTAAGTATACAGATCTGAGACAACTGGATTGTTGGAAGGTTAAAAGAGAATCAACGTCTGTTAATCGTCAACATCATGTTAAAGTGACATGTGACTGTTTTTCTGTCAATCAAATCCCAAATCGTCAAATTAGTTTTACTTAATTTCAATTAAATTATTGTGTGAACCGACTACTACAGTACACTTAAATTAGCCAAGTATTTATGAAATTAGAGGCAGAAGTGATTCATTTTATCACTAGACGACCTACTGACCATTGAATGGAAGACAAAATGTGTTAACACGTCGTGTGATAAAGGCACTTTTATCTCGTGTTTTGTACAAAGTTGTTTCTTATTTAGCAAATAAAATGTACAGTTCACCAAACGCTCTAGTGCGGTTATGGCTTTGACTTTTTAAATCGTTTGCAGCCACCTTACCGCAAGCCCCTATAAACAAAATAACGCTTAAGTGGTTAGGTCTATCAGAATGATAAACGCTAGGTACTTTGAGGAATTTCATTGTTTCGATTTGTAAGACTGGGTAAAAATATTTATTACGGTTTATTTCAAGGCAGATAAGACCCAACCACTTGAGGTTATTATGTTTATGGGGGTTTGCGGTAAGGTGGCTGTAAACGATTTAAAAAGTCAAAGCCATAACCACAATAGAGCGTTTGGTGAACTGTACACTGGAATGCAATAAATTTGCGTACACTTAAAATATCAAGTAGCAGAATTTTGATGATTTTTTGGCTACGTGACTGTGAGGTTTTTTAGATTAGGTTATGTCAAACTGACAAATGCTGTCACAATAATTCTTGGCATGTTGATTAATTTTTGAATCTGTCAGTGTCAAAATGAAGGCAAACTCAATCTAGCAAAAAATGCGTGTACACAATTTTATTGCTATCCAGCGTAATTAATTAAAAAGTTTTGACACTATTTTATAGACCAACTTATTTTTAAGACTTGTGCTAAAATTAACGTCATTTTGTTACTGAAACGCTGTTTGAAATAGTGTCAGATCTCGAGCTGCTCTTTCGATTCTATAATTCAAAGATATTAAACGTCGATTTCGGTCAAAATCTTGTTTATTTCTTAAGCAAAACTTATGTTATGGTGGTTATTTAACGCAGAATTTTGCGTTGAATCCAAAATTGTGCTATTTTTTGAAATTAGAAGCGATTAGGCTCAAGAGCAAAAGTTTTGAACCATCGGAATATTCGGCCATCCATATCTCCGGAACTACGACAGATAGAACGATGTGGTTTAGGCCATTGTTTTGTAGTTTTTTTTCCGATAAGAGAACATATGCCTACAAATTTATTTTGGTCGATATCTTGCTTATTTGCGGAGCAAACCTAAGTTTTTGGTACTCATTTTACGCAGAATTTCACTCAGATTTGAATAATAGACGTAACTATAAATAACTAACTTAGAAGGGATTAAAATCTTGAAAAGTGAATTTGCAGTTCTGAAATGTTAAATGCTTCATATCTCTGAAACTAGGACAGATAGAAATATGCAATATTTGCAACAAACTGTTCAGATTAGCATAAAATATTTTTCTTTTTGCCCGCCGCATCTATTTATTTCTCTGGTAATTTGGCGGATTTCGATCTAGATTCCACCCCCGAGTGCTAATCCCCAATAAAACAAAATCGCTTATTGTAAACCAGTAGATAATCCCCGAATCAAACCTCAAATCTCCAAATAACAACGGTGGCTGTTGTCGTGGCGGCAATAACAAGAATTCTCATTAATTTCCCGTCCCTCTGGACCACAGGGAGTCTGGATGCCCTTTGCCCATCTGGTCGTGCGTCAGCTTTATCCCTTGTGACCTCACCTCTCATGATCATTTTAAATTACAAAATCAAAAACCGCAGATATCAAACGATATTTGTCGCAAAGATTTCGATGGTTCTTTGAAATGGTTTAATTATTCAGGATTTTTTTTTTCGATGAAATGATAAGGTTTGGAGAGGGGTTGAGGGAACATACGGGTGACTTATGACTCCCTTGAGATTTCTAACATTTATTACATATAAGCTAGAGGGGTAAATGGGGTTTTGATGCTCGAGAATATGAACAGATTTCGTTGAAAAAATTCGCGTCGTTAAACGTTTGTAATTCACTTCACGCAACAGTTGTTTGAGTTTTAATAAACATTTTAATAACACGTATTACGTAAGTATGTAAATATGTAATTTCCAGAGTAATGATTACGCCCCCAGTTCAATTTAAACTGTTTTCTTCTAAACGAAATTATAATAGGCAACACACGGTCCACTAGCCTTCCAACGATCCACTGTGTGGTTATTTAGACATGCTATAACTTTAGCTGGTAATTTCGTTACCATATAATTTCCTTCAACGATCATCACAGTTGGCATAGGTTAATAACTTAATAAAGCCATTATAAATATTCCATGCTGTGAAGTGAAGCTATAATATTGCGGCAACTGCCTCACCACAAATAGATCCACGCTTTAAACGAGAACAAAGGCAAGAAAGACATTCAAATGTAGATGAAATACCGTCATTAAGACAAAAAATATAAGGCTTTGAACGGATTATCGAGTTTGTTGCCTACGTGGGTATTGAGACCACAAATTTTTAGTAATTAAGTGTTTAGGGTTCATGGGCAAATATCCAACGGCGATTATGGTTTTTGTGGTCAGTTTATTTTTTTTGGAGCATTTTGCAACTGTTTTCCACCAGAATTTGAAGGATTTGCTTTCAAAAGCTTCGTTATTTTTTAGACGGGCTTTTTTATTATTTTTTTTGGAGTCTTCAAGATCTTTTTTTGGTTTGTTTTAATTCTTCAGGTTTCTTATATTGTTTGGTTTTCTCAGATTCTTTGAATTCGTCCAATTTCACTAGTCAACTAATTTTAGACTAAATTTGAACTGACACTGAGTAGTAGAAAGTCTTTACTTTTTTTTCTTTAGTGTCAACTTGCAAAATTATTAAACTAATCAATCATAGAGGCTGTCTTAGAACGTCCTGCCTTTGAACAGGAAACTTCTTTAAATTTCAAGAAAATGCGCTGTGAATGATGAACTTTAAATGCCTGAACATTGTGCGGTTCGAAAATCAACTCAGATTTTGATCGAGAATTTCCCATTTATAGAAAGTGCGAGCGTACTGGGATACCTGTATAATAGATATTTTATTAGAAGAATAAAATGTTTGTTTGGAGTTTCTCATAAAAAAATAAAAATTCTTCATTTTCGTTTAAAAGTTCAAAAATTTGGCACACTTATCTAAAATCACTAAGGCAATAGCTCCACAAAATTCCTTCGCTTTAGAGTTAAATCTCAATGATTTACAGAGTTGGATAGAAAAACAAAAAAAATTAAAATTCGTAATTTATGTTCTAAAATTCTACAAGTTGGCATATTAAATAAACGTCTTTAAAGCAATGAGTGTGCCAAATTTCATTGCTTTAGAAGTAAAATTGTAGAATTTAAATGAAGAAGTGGAATTTTGCGTTGATCAAAAATCAAAAAATTCTAAAATTTGTAATTAGTGTTTTAAAATTCTACACTTTGGCACATTCAATAAACGTCTTTAAAGCAATAGTTGCGCCAAATTTCATTGTTTTAGCAATAAAATTCTCTAAGTAGTGGAATTTAAAAGAAAAACTGAAATCTGAATTGGTTAGAATAACAAAAAAATCTAAAACTCGAAATTTATGTTCTAAAATTCTACAATTTGGCACAATCAGTTAACGTGTTTAAAGCAACGAGTATGCCAAATTTCATTGCTTTAGAGGCAAAATCCTAGAATTTAAAAAAAGTGGAATTTTGAATTGATTAGAAAAACAAAAAAATTTAAAATTTGGAATTAATGTTCTAAAATTCTACAATTTGGCACATTTAATAAACGTTTTTAAAGCAATAAGTGTGCCAAATTTTATTGTTGTAGAGGCAAAATTGAAAAATCTATAAAAAAAGTATAATTTTGAGTTGGTTAGAAAAACAAAAATATATAAAATTTGTAATACATGTTCTAAACTTCTACAATTTGGCACATTTAATAAACGTTTTTAAAGCAATAAGTGTGCCAAATTTTATTGCTTTAGAGCCAAAATTGTAGAGTTTAAAACCAAAAGTGGAATTTTAAATTACATAGTTAGAAAAACAAAAAATTTTAAAAATTGTATTTTATGTTTTAAAATTCTATAATTTGGCACACTTAACAAACGTCTTTAAAGCAATGAAAGTGCCAAATTTCATTGCTTTAAACGCAAAATTGTAAAACTCGAAAGAAAAAAATGAAATTTTGAGTTGATTAAAAAAACGAAAAATTCTAAAATTCGTAATTCATGTTCTAACATTCTACAATTTAGCACATTTAATAAACGTGTTTAAACCAATGAGTGTGTTAAATTTTATTGCTTTACGGGCAAAATTGTCAAAATTGTAGACTTTAAAAGAAAAACTGAAATTTTGTGTTGGTCAAAACACCCAAAAATTCTAAAATTTGTAATTTATGTTTTAAACTTCTACAAATTGGCACATTTAATTAACATTTTTAAAACAATAAATGCACCAAATTTTATTGCTTTAGCGGCTGTGTAAATAAAACTGGAATTATGAATTGGTTAGACAAACGAAAACTTCTAAAATTTGTAATCTTTCCTCTAAAATTCTACAATTTGACTCACATTTGTATCGCCTTTAATGCAATAAATTCACTAAACTTTATTGCTTTAGCGGCAAAATTGGCAAAGCTGTAGAATTTAAAATAGAAACTGGCGTTCTGAGTTGGTTGGAAAGTCAAAAAATTTTAAAATTCGTAATTCATGTTTTAAAATTTTACAATTTAGCAAGTTTAATTAACGTCTTTAAGGCAATAGGTGGAAGAAATTTCATTGCTTTAGCAGTAAGATTGTCAAAGTTTTAGAATTTAAAAGAAAAACTGGAATGTTGAGTTGTTAGACAAACGAAAAATTCTAAAATTCGTAATCCTTTCTATACAATTGTATAATTTGGCACACATTATTATCGCTTTTTATGAAATAAGTTTACCAAATTTTATTGCTTTAGCGGTAAAATTGTCAAAGTTGTAGATTTTATGAGGAAAATTAGAACTTTGAGTTGTTAGCAAAGTCGTAATTCTTATTTTATAATTCTACAATTTAGCACACGTCTTAAAAGCAATAAGTGCACCAAATTTTATTGATTTAGAGGCAAAACTGTCAAAGTTCTAAAATTAAAAAACATCAACGTATTTCTTGGAACAGTTTTTCAAAAATATCATGAAAAGTACTGACCCTAGCAATAAGTTTTTTATTAAATTGTCTTCTTAAAACACTGGCGAACAGTCCCATAACTTTGCAACTTTTAATGAAAAAATTAAGAAAATACATTTTCATACAACAGTTGTACCTGTAATTAAAATACTAGAAGCTTTGTAGAAATTCTATTATTATAATTTTTAAATTAATACATTTTTTTTCAATTGTTTAGATTTTTTCCAAACTTCTAGATATTTTGTATTCTCTGAAATCAGCAAATTTTCTAAAAGATCTGCGTTTTTTTGAAATGCTTTTGTCCTTCCGTTTTTTCTTGTAGAACTGAAGCCACTCAAGCAATGGAAGCACATGCTGCAATGACAATACATCAAAGCAAGCTAATAAACAACACTTATTCTCTCGCAACATTCCTAACAGTACCGCCAACAAAACGAAAAATAATTCCCGAGTCAACTGACGTCGCAAATTGCATCGATGTTCATTTCCTGTTTGAATTTCCATGCCCCCAATGAATCATCCCACCCCAACGGAAATAAAAACATCCACTCGCCGATTCGTTTCTCTCCGAAAGAATGATTTGGCATCCTAGAAAATAATTTAATCAAGTAATAAAGACCGACAATGACTCGGGTATAAAAGAGACCACAACACCATTAATTGACTATCATAGACACGACAACAAATAGTTTAATAGAGACATCATCAGATATTGCAGCGGTGAAGCGACAAAGAAGTGTTGGGATGATTAACGTCGGAATGTGAATATATTAAATAATCTTAGGGGCAGGTGAGACCCCCCGGGGATATCTCCAGGGGGCTCCTTTTCGAGCGGCACAGAGACGGACTCGTGGAAAAAATATCGGCAACTCACAGTCTAATTCTGAAATTCCCAACGCGCTACTGGAAGCTCTAAATTAATAAAAGCGATTGAAAACTAGACAGTTTCCAAGAATCAAATCCAGGGATATTAATTATCGCTAACAATATATTTGCCCTTACAATGACGAGGGTGAACCGCTGACACCGACTACATTAACTTGATATTAATAGCTTGGGAGTTTTTTCTATTTTTCGAAAAATTTCCCGTGAAATTTATTAAACCGGTCCGGTGATAATTTCGTCGGCAATTTAATTTGTTCTGACGCTTATTTATCCTCGAATGAAGATATAATTTCGGGCAATAAATATACTTTGATTTATTTGTGGTATGATTATCGAATTTGTTCCGACTTTGGATTTCAATGGGTTTGTTGCGAGCGACACGGCGTAATCTCGGATTCTTCGAAGTCGATATTCGATATGGTCGATGAAGATTATTGTGTTAGTGTCAAGGCAGTTTTTTCCTAAATTTGTGCACTGAATTTTGATCAAATTCCTTTTTTTTTTATTGCGGCCATAAAGTGTGCATTCGTCTTTTTAATCAGCGGCCTCCACCAAAGCTAATAACATAAGACACGAAATTAGTAACGGACGCTTAGCGGTTGTCTGCGAAATGAGTCTCGACCACAAATATAAATCTCAAAGAATTTACGACACCGTTTCGAGTGTACAAAATCGGGTCCGTATCGGCACATCTAAATTAATTTCGACGCCGTGAAGAATTCCGAAATTCTATTAACTCTAAACCCCAAATTTCTCTCTCTAAAAAAATCGCTGGGTCTTTGAAGATTACAGTGAAGATAGCAGGCATGTCCAAACTGCCTATAATTAAATCTTGATTGATGTGTTATTATATACCTGATGGTAATTCGTAGAGATCCTTCTATACCACGATAAGAATCCAGTGAGATTCTCCATCGGATTAGAGTGTTTTCTCGAAAAATGACAAACCCTTTATTATCCCATTGACTAGTCCACCTTTCGTCATTTGAATACAAAGCGATCGATGAGTCGTTAATGGAAAACTAAAGGGTTCGTCGTAAGGTGTGCTTCGATCTACTAGGTTCCACTTACATCTAATCGTGGTACGACGTCGATAAAAATTGTTTTTTAATGCGGGGTTCATTCTTAAAATAATAATCACGGTATAGTTTCTTTTTTTTAATTTCGTAGCTAACAAAAAGCCGCTTGATTGAGCTGTCAGCCCGAGGTAACAATGGCGCTTTAATCACCTAATTACATGTCTGGCCTCTTTAGTTTGCGGTGTTATGGCAACACAATTGTTTTCCTGTGTTATAGTGACGGCCCTGATATTATTTAGATACGAATTTAATTTCTGTAGAGGAAATTTTTATCGAGATTTCAGACGTTTATGGTCGTGAAAGGGAAATTAATTAAGGGGGACAAAAGGACCGTGTTTGGATGTGGACAGCTAATATCGATAATCAGAACGGCAAAAATGTAACCTATAATCACTTCATTTCTTTAGCTCATTACCCTTAACTTTGAATGATAGAAAAATCGGCTCGTTGCCGCTCCATCGAAAAGCTGTTCCCGATTCAGCCCAGGTGTTAATTGGAAATGTGTCGGAATGTGCACCTCAATTGTTACCGAGCAGACATTTTAATTTGAAAAGTTGGCCTGTTCGAGAAGGAAAAATAAAAGTGTCTGTCGAGCGAGCGAAGCGAGCGAAATATAATTTAATTTGGAATGAGGTCCGATTGAAACGTTCTTCTTCTCACCTCGGAATGATTTATTCGATTCTCTCTTTCTTCTTTTGGGCTTTTCAGTGGACGCGCGAGATTTTGTTTTTTTGTGTGAACGAACGTTGGTAATTTGAATATAATTATACGTTTGAAAAGTGGTATCTCTATCTTTCGGTGCGCCCTACTATTACGCTACGATTTATGGACGACACTTTGGTAAACGTACGTTTACAAGATTTATTTATCTGACACGAAAATTCAATTAATTCCATTATGGAGGAACGACGGGTAATTTGGGGCTACGGGGAAATTTCAGACTGCAAGATTTAACAATGACTTTTGTCGAGACTTTTGCCTAATTACCTAATTATCGAACCTCAAGTTTAGACATGTATGCAATAATTATCTTACTGCTTCAAGTTGTGTTATTACTTTTTAAGTGTCTCACACTACAGTTAATAACTTAGTTAATTATGCAACTAATTACACTAAAGCAGTAAATAAAATCTTTACAACTGTTTTATTAAACAATAACTTAAATGTTTCTTCTTTAAATTATGAATATTTTACTTGATAATTAATACTACCTGACCCAACCAATCAGTGGACAGAACAGAAGTTACGAGTGTCTAATTGTCATGGAAATTATTAAATAATATTCATACTTGGATTGCACTAAGTACGATATGTTAATTAACTGAATGTTGTTCTGTCTAATAGGCTACCGGACACCAGAAAAATCGATGTATTTTATTATGTTTATGAGTTACGTATACGCATGAATCAATCACCAAACAGATTTTCACCAATCACCTCGGTATTACCTGTACAGCCAATAGGCGTCGACTAAGAAGTTGTTACGTCACCAAGGCGCGTGTTTGAAACTATCCATGTTTTAAATAATTTTTTTTGGTATAAATAAAGTGCGCAAAAAAAATGGACACTGATTTTTAATGTTTTCAGACTGGACAGATTTATTTTTTGAAATAAAAAAAAACAGTCCGGTAGCCTATTAGTAATTAGATATTGCAATATCTAATTTATTTGTAAAGTAAACATTAAGTATGAATCCAAAGCTTGAATCTTGAAATTCCGGAATTTCTCGACCCCGATATCTCCTGACCAATAGAAGAATGGGGGTCTCATGTCTAATGTTTCAGGTTTTTAAGACAGTTTTACTAGCACTCTTTCAAATTTTTCAAATAAAATCTCTGCATTCTTCACATTCTACACCAATTCTTCCAATTTTTGCCATTGGCAAATTATCTCTAAGTTTTTAACATTTTTCCACATCATTTTATGTATATTTTTTCTTCATTCTCTTCAGTTAATATTTAGATCCTTTCTATTTTCCCTAGATTTTTTAGTTTCATTACATTTATTTCATTAAAATCTTTAGATGCGTTCTACAATTTTTATTCTCTTCTTATTTTTGTAGTTACTGTTTTTTAAACCTCTTTTTATACTTGTTTATACTTTCTTCAACATCTTTTACAATATTTAGATGGAAGTCTTTCAAATCATTAAATTCTCTTTAAATATTGTTTTATACTATTTTAGATTATTGAAATTATTTGGAATCTTCTATAATTAATAGTTTTTTAACTTTACTCTAGCAAATTTTGTTTGTCCTACACATTTCTAAAATTCTTTCTTTGTTCTAAACTTTGGTGTTCTAAAGACGATTGCAAAACAGCAAAGAATCTTGATGAATTTAGAAAAATTCTCAATTGTGAATTTGACTTTATTTTTATCCTAAAAATTTTTTAATTTAGATTTTTGCCTACTCATTATCTTTGACGGATTATCTCTGGCTCTTTAGATATTTCAAACTCTATTTTTTTACTTTTTAGATTCTTTTTATTTTCTCTAGCGTTTTTAGATTTATTAGTATTGTTTCCTTAAAATCTTTACATTCTCTCTCCAAATTTCTCTCGATTTTTTTTGTTGTCAAACATTCTTTGTAAATTCTAATTCCCTTTTATTTTTTGTAGTTTCCGATTTTATACCTCGTTTTATACTTTCTTCGACATTCTTTAAATTCTCAAATACAGGGTGATTTTTTTTAAAACGGCAGGCGTTGTAGAATTTTTATTTATGAACCGATTTCAAAAATTTAAAAAACAAATTAAATGGTTTTTAATTTCCTATAAACTGATTATTTTAAAATTTTTCTAAATGTCTTAGTATCTTTTGGGCGATACTCAACTTTCTTATTTTAAATTGGCACCCATATTTTTTTTTTCATAATTTGGAAGATATTAATTTTCTTGATTCAGAAATGTGTAATATGTTCTACTTTTAACCAAAAATATTTTTAAAAAAATTATCAAAATTGAAAAAAAAAGTAATAAAAGTTAATAAAATCTAGGTGCATGGTGTCAAATAAAAGAATGCCGTTATTGTAATGTCAAAAAGCAGCAAATAACAGAAAGGATCGGCATTTTTTTTGAAAATTATTAATAACAAAAGGCAATAATAATTACAAATCAGAAAAAACAACTACCTAATTTAATTAAAATACTGTTGAAACGCCATCCCGTTTTTTTCATTGCACAATTGACACCTACGAGAAATGCATTGTGCATTGTTATAAGGTGTAGCCCCATCTTGTTGAAAGAAAACATGTTCTTTCTGTTATTTGCTGCTTTTTGACATTACAATATCGATATTGTGTTATTTGACACCACGCACCTAGATTTTATTAACTTTTATTCCTAATTTTTTTCATTTTTGATATTTTTTTTTTAATATTTTTTGTAAAAGTAGAACATATTACACATTTCTTAATCAAGAAAATTAATATCTTCTAAATTATGAAAAAAAAAATATGGGTGTCAATTTAAAATAAGAAAGTTGGGTATCGCCCAAAAGATACTAAGACATTTAGAAAAATTTTAAAATCATCAGTTTATAGGAAATTAAAAACCATTTAATTTTTTTTTAAAATTTTTGAAATTGGTTCATAAATAAAAATTCTACAACGCCTGCCGTTTTAAAAAAATCACTCTGTACAAGTCTACAAAATTTTTAAAATCTCTAAATATGTTTTTTTATTTTAGATTTTTGAAATTATTTAGATTCTGCTAAAATTGTTAGTTTTTACTCTAACTGTTGCAAGTTTTGTTTTTCCTAAAAATTACTAAAATTTCCTTTCTTTGTTCCAAACTTTGATGTCATAAAGACTATTAAAAAACAGCAAAAATCTTAATGGATCTTGAAAAATGGAATTTTGACTTTATTATCATCGTAAAAATTTTTGAATTGTAACGCTTGAGATTTTTGCTTTTTTATGCAACTGAACTAAAATCGATTGAAATTCAGGAATTTTCTGGATCATAAAAACAGAACAAATAGAAAGATGGGACTTCAGGTCTTATATGCTATTTTCGTTTTTCAAGACTTTTCATGGGGTTACTTATCACTCTTATCAGTACTACCACACTTCCAAATTTTACAACTAAAACCGTTGATTCTAACGTTATAATTAGACTTATCAGGAATGACCGGAAAAGCCCCTCGATGCTTGAAAAAGCTCTCTAAAATTGTGTCGATAAAGATGGGATCTTCATAATCGATCGCTCGTTTGTCCCATCATAAACTGGCGATAATTGTGGGTGTAGATGAAGAAATTGTGGCGATAATAGAGGCGATTAGCAACATACATAACATATAGCCGGTTTAGGTAATTTATTTTCTAAACAATTTTCCTAATAATCAGTTACGACACAATGTTTCCTAGTAATTTATATCATGGTGTATAATAACATAGTAACAAGATCGTATACAAACTCGCCATCTGTTTTTCCCTAATGTTTATCTGTTAGTGTTGGTTTTAATCTCCGAAGCAGAAAGAAGCGATTTCGTCATCGTATCCAATTATTGGCTTATTGTTTCACGGCACTTTATCCACCATGCTCCACATAATAAAGTCATTACAAGCTATTATATAGATAATTAAACTGTACGAATCGATAACGAATTCACTCAACTGTGTATTTAATTACGTAGGTTATTATCAATTTCAGCTGGTCGATCGTCAAACGTTGTGTTATTATCGCTTCCTTTTCTTCGATTATTTTAATTGCATTAACAAATGATTTGGCTTCCCTGAAGCGAGATCCTCGTTTCCTTGAAATAGAGACGTATCTCGGTCTTCTGACATCCATTATCCACGCTCATTGTCGAGGAATTTTTAATTTTCTTCTCTTCGATTCAACTCCTTAATAATGACATACATTTTAGTTCCACTCACTTGTTCAATTAACAGTAAATACATAACTCCATTCACGTACGTCGATCTGAAATGATTACACGACTTTTTTACAGCCAGAATTCCATAAATAGAATCGATGAATGCTCTTGTAAAGGGAAATCTAATCTAAGGATGATAATGGGTACCCGCCGATCCTCTTTCAGGCGATTCTGCGAGATTTATAGCGCAAAGTATGACCATTTCAATGCGAGGTTTTAATTATTCGCAGGAACTAGATGAAATGATGAGGCATATTTGTGGTTGGCGAAGAATGACGGCTCTTTGTCAGGGACGTATTTAGACTGAAACACCGCTAGATGACAACGAACAGATAATTGCGATTTTCTGGGTTTTGTTTTCTGCACAATGCAGCTTCTTTGCTCTCACCCCTTTCATTCGAAATGATATTTTGTTCGCGTCGATCACCATCTCTCCATGACAAAGAGTAATGATGACCCTCGCAGGAGAAGTTCACTCAAACTGCGCTCCAATTTCCTGCTAATTCAATGTCTTTCAATCCAAAAGATACCAAATGATTGATTACTGCGAGTGCCGCCTACTTTACTCTTCGCCGCCTCCATCTCCTCCCGTTTCGAAAGTGACGAATTCACCCACAAGAGTCACTTTCACGAACTATAGCAGCTTTATGTCATTCCAAAGCCCTTGATCCGCGCAGCAGCCATCATTTTGCAAACAATATAACGCTTGTCAGTTTTACTGTTTCGAAATTATAAGTTATGTCTTTTATAAGGGAATTTCAGGGGCTTATTTTATCGCGTCTTGACTCGGAGCGATTTGTTCTTGTTAAAAGTGGCTCGATAACTCCGCTTACAACCCCGAAATTACATCAGGTGCCGGTCGATTCTTCACGAAATTAATTACTGTCATTTGGCAAAGAAAGCGTCGTCAAATGACGCGGAATGGAACGCCACCCCCTAAGAGGGGTTGTAAGGAGACGGGGACGAGAGGAGATCAAGTAGCCTGTGAAACTGCCGCTCCGCTGCAAGAATACAAATCAGAGACCGTTAACTTACAACCAACCACTGTATCGCACGACATTTGGGAAATTTTATTGGGGTGCTTTGTACCTACTTTGTTTCTTCATGAAAAAGGCGAGCTGATTCAGTAAAAACTGTAAAAAAGGGCTCCAGACTTTTATCTCTTTGTCTTTGCCAACGCGGAGCTAATAAAATACCAGAGATTAAATTAAACTCTGACATGCACAAGTCGAATCATCAGCAAGTGTGAAAAAACTTGACGTGCGTGTGTCCCAATTTTTTCCACTTGATTGCTCATAATCATAACATTTATAGTAATCATCGAGTTCTATTATTTTTCATTTTTTAATTTATTTCCTCGGGAGTTTTCACGTCGTCACGATACTAAATTGTGGGTGCCGAGTTTCAGGAAAATTGCGTGCATTCGATGGGCGAAATTTTCGCACGGTGCAGTCGATGAATCCTGTAATGTATGTTAATACCGTGTGATTTACGAGATGCTATCTGTTAAGTGTACAGGGTGGAGGATTATGAAGATGATGCGTTTGATATGGTTTAGATAAAAGAGATCACTGTGTAATAATATACAAAATTTGATGCAGGGATTAAAGAATGAAGTTGGATTAATGAGCATTATTTTCCAAATTTCAATGAGGTTTTTTACCAAACTTTGCACTTTTCAAACAAATTTCAAAAAAGTTCTGAAAAGTTATTTTTTACGAAGATATTTCAAAAGAGTTGGTCTATATTATATTTTTTCCAGATTTCCGAAATCAACTTTTGTTATTTCAGGCCTACAATTTCTATTTTGAAATAGCTATTTTTGTTACAAGTACCTAAAATACGTTTTTTCGGACTAATCGTTGCTATTTACAAATGAGGTGTACCGTATAATTAATTATTTTTCAAAAATAGTGCTTTTTTAATTTTAGTTACCATGCCACCTTATTTTTGGGATTCAGTGAAAAAAGACTCATTTTAAGACCTTAAATGGGTCCGTAAAATAGCTATTTTTAGGGTCGTATTTTAAAAAGTTTTTTTTCTTGGATTTTTTACGGAAATGTTTCAAAAGACATCAAAATCTTGTTTTTTATATATTTTTTCAAATTTTTAAACTACATTTTCTATTTTTTAAATTTCTTTGACCTGACATTTAAGGCTACAAACTTTAATTTGAAATAGTTATATTGGTTACAAGAAAGTATACCTAGTTTTTACGTCGTTAATCGTTGCTGTTTACAGACGAGTAGTACCGTGGCGCATAATTAATTATTTAAAAATAGTCCGCTTCAAATTTTACTTATCATGCCATCATAGTAACCATCAGATTATTTAAAATAAACACTAAAAAATTACCGTTTTTTTGCATAAAATTCAGAATTCTGAAAAAAATTACCGAAAACACGATTCTTCTCAATTTTCTAATTGAGATTAAATAAAGTTGTTTAAATGTTGTATTAATCCAATATGCTTTGTTTGTTGCCATGGCAACTTTTTGAGATTGAATCCGAAAAGAACTCATTTACGGACATTGATGAGTACGTAAAATTACTATTTTTGGGGTCGTATATTAAACAGTATTTTTTTTTTCTAGTTTTCTTACGGAAATATTTCAAAAGAGATCAAAACCTTGCTTTTTTATGTTTTTTTTTTTAATTTTTGTAATACACATCAATTTTTGCCTTCAGATTTCTTACCCCTGACATTTTAGGCCTACAAATTCTATTTTTAAATAAAAATTGTTGTTACTAGTAAAATACAGTTTTTGCGTATACTAATCGTTTCCAAAAATACTGAGCTTCAAATTTTAGTTACCATGTAATCATAATCACCATCTAACTGATTTAAATAAATCGATCTTTTTTTTTCGAATAAAATGTAGAATTCTGAAAGAATTACTGAAAATGCGAAGAACATTGTGATGAAATAAAGTTATTTAATTTAACAGGCACAGCAACTTTTTGAGATTGCATAAGTTCGAAAAAGATTTAATTTACGGACTTAAATGCACCTGTAAAGTAGCTATTTCTGAGAGCTTTTTTTTTCCTAGATTTGTACGGAAATATTTAAAAGAGGTCAAAATTTTGCCATTTTATATTTTTTCTCAGACTTCCAAAACACACATACCAACTTTTCTTTTTTAGACTTCTTAGTTCTAATATTTTAGATCCACATTTTTTTTTTATTTTTGTTACTAGTAGGTACCAGTTTTCGCGTCGCTGTGTATGGACGAGGAGGCCAATAATTAAATATTTCTTAAAAATAATGCGCATCAGATTGTTTCAAACAACACTAAAAAATAACCGTTTTTTGTATAAAACATAAAATTCTGAAAAAAATAACAAAAAACGCGAAAAAAAATGTGTTTAAGTAGTTGTTATGGCACCTTTTTGGGATTGAGTCCGAAAAAGACTCATTTTACAGACTTTGATTAGTCCGTAAAATAGTTTTTTTTAGGAGGGCATCAAAATGTTTTTTTAGCCCTGACATTTTAGGGCTACAAATTCTATTTTGAAATAGCAATTTTTGTAATAACGATTAGTACTAATCGGACTAATCGTTGCTGTTTTCAATATATAAATTTACAATTTTTTGTATAAACACAAAAAAAATACCGTTATTTTGCATAAAATGCAGAATTCTCAAAAATACCGAAAACACGAGGAAAATTGCAATTAAATATAGTTGTTTATTTGTCCTTTATTATAATCGTCATTTGAGATTGAGCCCGAAAAAGGATCATTTTAAGGACTTAAATGCGTCCGTTAAATGACTCTTTTTGGGAGCGGATACTAAAAATAAAATAATAATGAACTACAAATAAAAATCAATTCGTCAAGAGTTTTTCTGCTCTGTTACTAATTTAAAAGCTAAATAGGTAGTGAAGCCTAAAAGGTTTTTTTTAATTGAAGAATTTGTACTAATAAGTTACATAATTATCTCTTAAAAAGCTAATTAAGTTATCAAAGCGTGAGACACTTGAAGCGAAATAATAATTTTTAGAACCTGAGACATCTAAATGAAATATTGCAAAATTTCATGCCTAGTCGTAAAGTTTAAACGCTTGTACTTAAACCTGTTCTGCATTACTCGGAAAATAGTAATAACTAAGTTTAGTTAATTTGAGTTGCAACACTCGATTTTTGTATCTAAAGACGTGTCATGAAATTTTTCGAATACTTGGACTTTTATAGAAACATTTCGCTGTTGTATTTTGCTGACAAATCTAACCAAGAGCGTGTAATCCCAGCAGAAATTGCAAGTCAATTGTCACGTCACAACACAATAGTAATTCTTCTCCCAGCTTATTTTATTGTATTGCAGACAATCGCTTGACCGGAGAAACCCCGAAAACACCTCAAACAGCATCCATAAAATCCCTCAGACGACATCTTCTCCGCGATAAAATATCGAAAAGGAAGCAAAAAGAAATTCGTTTTTTTATTAGATGACCATTTTCGAGATTGAATTCTCGCGTGTTGGTTAATGACTGTCTTAACAACACGCTAATCATTCCCTTTTTGTGGCCAATCTTGCGTACATTTCCCACTGAAGCTGAGTGTGCGAAAAGAAAATATTGCCTAGTCCGTTTCTTCTCACATTTACATCAGAACGCGTGTTGTTATTTATAAGTTGCGGCACGTTGCGCCTTCATTGCTATCCATCAGAAAGAAACGAGCTGAAAAACAGGGCGATTATTTAAATTCGGAGATTCGGAGAGAGCCCTCGTAAGCTTATTGCGGCGGGAAAGTTGCACTATTTATGGAAAAGGAGACGGAGGTTGGACAAATCATTTTCGAAGGCACTCTGCGTGGAAAAGTGCTAAATAACTTATAGACTTGAGTTTTTGCGAGAAAAAGCGCTTTTTTCAGTAGGGAGGGGAACAATCTCGATCTCTAACACACCACTGTATAATACCGTCATTATTAGGGGTGGCAGTTCTCAAGGTTGGGTGGTCGACTCTTTTCGGATTAACAACACTATTAGCGTAATCCTACCGGGGTGGCACGTGGCGGACACGTGGTGGTAAGACACTTTACTGATAGATAGATTGCTTGATTTATGGGGGATGGGGAGGCGTGGAGAGTGTTTGCACTGTTAAGTGGCTGCAATGTGACCATCGTGAAAATTTTGAACGGGCAAGGACGAAAAATTATGCATTACATTATGCACATATCTGTAAAGGAAATTTATTTTATAAAGATCTGTTTTTCGCTGAATTCAAAACTATCCTCATTATCCAAGTACGTCAACAAATAATCGAATTAGAGGCGTTTGAAATTTCAGGTAGTCGTCAGAGACCCAAAATTTTGAAGTTTTGAAATGTTAAGAATTGCGGCAGTTCTTGAAATCGTTTTTCCGCAATTTATCGTTTAGAATAGATTACATGTCTCAAATTCATTTTTTTTCAGTTTAGAAGGTAGCTTTTACGATTTCTAAATCTGATTCAGTCAAGAATTCACTTATTTATGGAGCAAACTTAACTTAATAGTGCTCATTTAACGCAGAATTTTATGTGGAATCCAAAACTAAGCGACATTCATTCAATAAATAACCGAATTATAGGTAAAAGCATTTAAAGTTGAGGGTAGTAAATTTTTGGTTCCTATATAAACCTCAAAATCTCCCTTATTTTCGGAGCAAACTTAAACTATTTGTACTCATTTTACGCAGAATTTTACGCAGAATCCAAAACTGTCCATATTTTTCCAATACGTCAACAAAAAACCGAATTAGAGAATTTTGATTTTGAAGCTTCGAAATTGTAAATAACTTTGGAATTGCGACAGTTTTTAAAATCGTTTTTCTCGCTTGGAATCCGCTCTTACTTATCTTCAATTCAAAAATTATTTTTTTCAATGTAGAAGGTAACTTAACAATTTCTAAATCTAATTCAGTCAATAACTCGCTTATTTATCGAGCTCATTTTACGCAGAATTTCACATGTAATTCAAAACTGGGCAATATTTTGACGTACGAACAAATAACCGAATTAGAGGCGTTTGAAATTTTAGGTAGTCGTCAGAGGTCCAAAGTTTTGAAGCTTCGAAAATGTAAATAACTTTGGAATAGATTACATGTCTCAAATTCATTTTTGAGAATTGCGACAGTTTTTAAAATTGTTTTTCTCGCAATTCTAGAATTCTAGAATTCAAAAAGGTTTTTTTCAATTTAAAAAGTAACTTACGATTTCTAAATCTGATTCAATTAATAACTCGCTTGTTTATTGAGCAAACTTAACTTATTAGTGCTCATTTTACGCAGAATTTCACGTACGATCTAAAACTGAGCCCCCGATATTTTCACGTACGTCAATGAATAACCGAATTAGAAGCATTTAAATTGCGGATAGTAATTTTTTAGTTCCTATATGTTTAAACTTCGAAATCTCGCTTATTTTCGGAGCAAACTTAAACTCTTCTGCTTATTTTACGCAAAATTCAAAATTGTGCGAATTTTTCCCGTACGTCAACAAATAACCAAAATTAAAGCGATTAAATTTTCGGAAAATTAGACTTAGAAAATTGATCACGTGATCAAACAAACTCAGTTGACGTGAATAATTCGAATGTCTTTGTCTAATTTGACGTGATAACCTTAAAATTGGCAACTGTCAAAGCGATAAGTTACTAGTCAGTCCTACCAACTTAAAATGTGGCGAAAGAAAAGTCCCTAAATGAAGACGTTTGTAAATCCTGAAAATTAAAAGTGTTTGTTTTTTAATTTTTTCTGAAATTCATTTCTGGTCAAGTGAAAAGAAAAAGCATAGTTTGGTTATTGAACGTGTCAAGTTTTATCTTCAGATCTCAACAGGTAACGGGGCTGTAAATTTTTAAGTCAGCCACTGCAACTTCAAAAATTTTTGGAAAAAAATTCATAACTTGATAACACCATGCCCAATTTTTTTTTTATTATTTTTTTAGACTAGCTTAATAAAAAACTCATCAAAATCCACCACTACAAAGTGGTAGGTTTCATTTAAAGAAAAAAATGAAATGCGGTCCTCCAAAAATTGTGCACCTCTGACAACTGAAATTAATTTTCAAATGCGTATTTTATTCAGACAGTCATATTAGTCATTAATAATAGTCATTTATAAAAGCGTTATAGAAAGACTCACCCCCTGTATATTTCAAACTTTTCCTTGAACTTAAATTTTGGCTTTCCGACTATTTTTGATCTCTAATTTGGTAGCTCAATCTATGGCTCAACAGAATTTAATCGCATGTCAAAAGCGCCAACGAAAGGAGCTTTTTCAGACCCCGGAATTCGCCGGAAACTTCAGATTTTGCGACATTTCGGTTCCGGGTGACCCTTTCAACTCCAACCCCTCGCAGAATTCCTCGTTGTTTACCACTCGCAGGAAGTGAGGTCAATGCAAGTGATGATAATTGCTCCAATTAATTTTTATTTCTGTGAAGATCATAGGTCCGGCGATAAAGTCAAAGAGCCCGGAGCCGACAATTCAATCAAAAACAAGTCTTTACAACATTGTTATCTCTTTGGTTTTATTAGACGACGATATCAATTTGTCCTTTCTATTTCCGCCGCACTGATTCCAGTGTCGTAGTCACGAAGGCGGTGGTGATAATGATGAAGAGGCTAGTAAGGTGGGGGCGCGCCACTGATTTTAGACGATTTTTTTTAAAAAAGACGTGATGTAATAAGTGATAAGGATGTAAAAGTTGTTTTGTTCATTCATGGAATATATTTAGGTTGCCAGATGTATCGTTAAACTGTTCTTAGTTTAATTGATATTATTGTGAGTGTTTATTCAATAACATTCTTCGGAGGTTTTTGAAGACGGATTAATTGCGCATCGGCTCGTTCTTAATTATTTAATTGCCGATAATGTGGTAATTAATCAAAACGCAACCAACAATGATTTGAAGCAATGAAGCAGTGACGTTCTGCTTCAGTAACGATCTCGCTTTGTTACTGTCAAAAGCAGTTTGTTGCATTCCGAAACGTTCCCATTATCCGTTTAGCGCCAGATTTTTCCCATGTGATGAAATATGGCGTTTGAATGGGGGATATTAGCGACGTTATTAACGTTAAAAATTCAGGAAATATACTTCGGATCGAAGGAGTGTAATTTGCATGGTAACTCGTTGCACGTGGTTATTACTTAGCGCATTCGTCCTGGAAGAAGGTTAATATTTCAAAGGATAAGTGTCACGACGATACTTTGGCCACATTAAGAATTAAATGGTCGATAAAAATTCACGAGTTGAATGGTGAAATAATCATCGAGTTAAATTTACCCAAGTTAACAGAATAGCAGCAGGAGGTTCTTTTTTCCCTGGAACGATCGGTAAACCCCCTGCGCTGCGGTTCGACCGTTCATTTCCGGGCGTCGGTCGCGAAGAATACATCCAGACAACAATCAGCAATAAATATTTTGGGCGACAAAAACCCAATTATCCAAGTTATCCAGGCAATTACTGGAAGGCCCCCCTTCTGTTTATATTTGCATGAGACGTGATGCCTCACACCACAGCGTGCCAAATCTAAAATAAACCGCACCACCACCCTCGTTTCGGCGGATCTCTCTCACTGTGACTCAATTTATTTTTGATGCGGTATATAATTTTTCCGGTCGTCGCGCCTCACTCGGGTCCCTAAGGGACTCCATTCAATTTGTTACGTATAAATAATAACACGCTATGACGCACTCGAAAATGTCGCGTTAATAAAATTCATGCAGCTACAACGAAAAAGTACACTTAATTCAATTCGGAGTTGCGAGGCCGACGTTGGAGCATGCTTTATTCAACGGTTTTGGGCCAATTAAAATGGGAATGGGGCATAAGTGGGAAAGGGCAAGTTGCGAAATATTGTTTCGATATTCATATTTTCTAATTTCCGACATTTGGCATTGATAGAATTTGGCACTTTTTATGTTTTAATATACCTACCTAAGTAATACCAAATCCGAATGTCTCAGCCTACAATAATTTATCTTACGGTATCGTTTAGTGTCCATAAAGTGGGATTTAAATTCACATTTGACAACAAATAACTGAGGTATGGCCGATCACAGTTTCGGAAAGTTGATTTTCATTTTTCGTAATTTTTAAAGTTAAATATCTCGGAAACTATTTCAGATATTGAAATGCGGTTTGCACCATCGTTTTTCTCGCGATTTTTTACATAAGAAATAGCTATTTAATTTTTTTTACAGTCAAAATTTGAAAATTTTCGCAAAAATTTATGACTAAAACTATGCCAAATTTTTGATATTGATATCTCACTTATTTTTTACAGTAAACTTAAGTTATTATAACATCAGTGTACGCACAATTTTACGCAGATTCCAAATCTGGGATTTAAATTCAGATCCGACAACAAATAACTGAGTTATGGCCGATCAAAGTTTCGGAAAGCTAATTTTCATTTTTTCTCATTTTTCGTAATTTTTAAAGTTAAATATCTCGGAAACTATTTGAGATATTGAGATGCGGTTTGTGCCATTCTTTTTCTCGGCTCATTTTACGTTAGAAAATGTTTTCAAAAGCCTAAAATTCGATAGTCGAATTTTCGCGAAAAAAAATTACGATCAAACGATGCAAATTTTTAATTTTTTTTATTTTTGGCCATAACTCGTAAACTATTTGTCCTACAGATCTCAAATTCGGCCAGTAGATAGATTTTGAGCTCCTCTTTCGATTAATGTATAATTCAAAGCTATTAAATGTCGTTTTCATTTTGAAAACATTGATTGAAAATCACCCTAAAATGATGTTTCCAAAACAGTTTTTGGCCAATACCTCGTTTATTTGTCAAGCAAACTCAACAAATTTGGGTCTCATTTTACGCAAAATTTTACGCTGAATTCAAAAACATGATAATTGTTTAATTTTTGTCAATAAATAACTGAGTTATGGTTGTTTGAATTGTTGGGTTGTCGCCAGAGGGCCAAATTTTTGACGGTTCAAAACAATTCGTGCTCGATATCTCGGAAACTATTTTAGATATTGAGATGCGGTTTGCGCCATCGTTTTTCTCGCGATTTTTTACATAAGAAATAGTTCTTTGATTTTTCTATAGTCGAAATTTGCAAAATTTCGCAAAAATTCATGACTAAAACTATGCCAAATTTCTAATATCGATATCTTGCTTATTTTTTAGAGTAAATTTAAGTTATTATACATCAGTGTACGCACAATTTTACGCAGATTCCAAATCTGGGATTTAAATTCAGATCCGACAATAGATAACTGAGGTATGGCCGATCAAAGTTTCGGAAAGTTGATTTTCATTTTTTCTCATTTTTTTTAATTTTTAAAGTTAAATATCTCGGAAACTATTTGAGATATTGAGATGCGGTTTGCGCCATTCTTTTTCTCGGCTCATTTTACGTTAGAAAATGTTATCAAAAGTCCAAAATTTAATAGTCGATTTTTCGCGAAAAAAAATTCTGACTCAAACGATGAAAATTTTTAATTTTTTTTATTTTTGGCCATAACTCGTAAACTATTTGTCCTACAGATCTCAAATTTGGCCAGTAGATAGATTTTGAGCTCCTCTTTCGATTAATGTATAATTCAAAGCTATTAAATGTCGTTTTCATTTTGAAAACATTGATTGAAAATCACCCTAAAATGACGTTTTCAAAACAGTTTTTGGCCAATACCTCGTTTATTTATTAAGCAAATTCAACAAATTTGGGTCTTATTTTACGCAGAATTTTACGCTGGATCCAAAAACATGAGAATTTTCAATTTTCGTCAACAAATAACTGAGTTATGGTCGTTTGAATTTTTGGGTTGTCGCCAGAGGGCCAAATTTTTGAAGGTTCAAAACAATTCGTGCTCGATATCTCGGAAACTATTTCAGATATTGAGATCCGGTTCACGCCATCGTTTTTCTTGCGATTTTTTACATAAGAAAGAGTTGTTTGATTTTTCTAGAGTCGAAATTTGCCTAAGTTAATCTTTTTACTGCAATCTTTCCAAAGTACTATGTAAGCACTACTAAATTTAAAAAGTGAGGTTAGTGTTAGTTTAGCCAATGTTGTGGCATCTGTCGAATTTTCAGTAATACCAACTTCGAAGTTTTGAGATAGAAATTCAAAATTTGACATTTTGTATTTGAAATAATTATAAAAGAGACTTTTACTTGAATTTTCCAGAATGGGATAATTTGGCGTTGAAATGTTTATGTTGATCCAAGTCGTGCCAAATGGCCACATTTTCCCTGAGAGTTGCATGAAATCTTTGCACTTTAGGTAAACTGTCATCGATCTTTTAGGTCGTTCGTACTTGTACCCCCGAAGCGTGAAATGTAAGTTTCCCCCGTAAGGAATAACTCGATTAAATCCAAACCTCGTCACGACGTCCTTAATCGACCCAATTAGTATTTAAATAGTAACTTGATGAATTGTCGCAATTACTCGAAACAAACAACCCTCAATTACTCGAATTAATTAGATTAATTTTCGAGGCCGTCCCACGTCGAAAAACCGAAAGAATTTAATTATACTTAATCATGTCAGAAAATCGTCGAGGAAACGCAGTCGAAAAAGTCTTCGTAAAAGCTAATTAAGCGGCATCCATCAACTAAACTCGAGTTAAACAAAACGTACAGTAACTGAAATAAACGATTTCGTCCCCTATAAAAAACTTCATAAAGTAGCGTCGGCGTCGGCCGCCTCCAGAGACATCTGGCGGTGGCGCAGTTACCATGGCGATACGCGGAGACATTCGCTTGTTTTAATCAAGGCTGTCATGGCAACCGAGATCCCGCCATTGGACAATTCATTTTGTAATTACGTTGACGACACCCTAGGCGGCCATTTTGAAATGAATGCAGGCGTCCAGAACGAAAGACGACGTCGTTTTTATCGGCGGCGGCGTCACGACGCAAGTGGTCCGATGTAGCAGGACTCCGGGAAGAGGGTAACTAATACAATTAACGAGAGACAAGTGAAACTCTGCTATCGTAACTTGTCCGTGAGGAAGAAGGATGGAAAGAGACGAAACGTTCCGTCTTCTTCTGGGGTTCCGAGCAGCGATGCTGATGGAATGCTTCGATGCTCGCAAGTTGATTAAAACAGATTGAATGTTTCAACTTTATGCGGTTACTTTATTATAGTTTCATTAGCCACTTCGGAACTTTTCTGCTCCTTGTCTAGCCGCTTATGGGGGTCTTAAAAAGTTTCCAGGATCATGCTGGAAATTCTTATTTTCGATCTGGAGGGTTTTACGACGGGAAAACTTTGGATTTTTCAACAGATTACACAACGAGGGGGCAGATTAAACATTTTTAATGCGAATCATATCCGGGACGTCAAAGTCTTCGTGTTCTTATCGTCTTCACCAAATTCCTTGATTGTCTATATGATGTCGGAACACACCGGAATGAAGAAACGTTCCCTGAATTTGCACCCTCCAATACTCTCGACGTGGATCCATTCAAAAAACCACAGAAAATCTAAAATTTGCACTTTGGTGGTACCAACATATATCGTACAGGATGGTACTAAAGTAGTCCCTCCAACAATAGTTCCATTTGATGCCCCAAACTGATTATAGCTATCACTCTCGTTCTCTTTATGCCTTCCCGCTATATGCATAGGTGTCCCGAAATTCTCTCTTTGTTTCTCAATTTGTTTTTTACCTCCGCCACTGCCCACCTTTAATTTAGTATAATTGCAAGGTACAAATAATAACCTGCAGATTTAATTTGTGGCAGCGTATTAAAAACACGTTCGCATATACAGGATGATTTACTTTGACATTTATGGCTTTATTTTTGCGTTCTTATCGTCTCGATTTATACAGTAAGACGCGTAAAAATTATGAAGTCTTAATTAGGGAGTACGCAGGCAAGATCGCAATGGGATTACCACGCGGAAATTTATAAGAGTCGTAAAGAAGGGAGATTATAAGATGTATAGGGGAGAAAAATTACGCAGGGTCAGATCCAGTGAGATAACGACCTTTTGTAATTGGATTTTTATCTTTATCTCCTTCAAGATGCAAAAATTGATTGGATAAATTAGAAAAATTTCAGGAAAGAGTTTTTGTGGGGTTTCACAACAAATGAACAGGAGTGAAAGAAACATCGCCTGATAAATGCTAGAGGGGTTGGAAAGTGATGGTGACAAGTATTAGAGAGGATCGGGTTTAGGGGTTGTGAATTGGTAAATTGAGAAGTAATTGTCTTTTTTCATGTCCGGGGCAGGCTTAAAAAACTTTTATCTCTTTGAAATTACCATTTACCAGTCATATATATTTATATAAATAATATCAGTACGACCTTCTTATCACACCGACCGATAATGGAATCCACAAGTTCATGCAAAATATTCATTTACTGTAACGCCATGGCGCTGCACCTCTTACTTCTCTGCTCTTTCCTCCTCATTCCTACCAACAGTGCAACAATAGGTACAAAGCACCTAGAGGTACCACCCACTAATCTCAACTTCTAGATTACTTCTGGAGGGACTTCACTGGTGAAATCCCCGACGATGCAGTCCCTGGAGGAAGCGACACGAACAACAAAACTACCTACATTGCCCAAGTTTACATTCCCAACCATGGAGTACTACCAACTCGCCTCTACGAAAACCAGAAACACGTCACAGTTTCCAGAGTTGGGGTTCACACTTCAGACAAATTTATACAGATCTTGTGTAGTCAACAACCTGAAAAACTGTCTTGGATGTCGACATCATCGGGGACTTTGCATGTTGATACGATAGGCAAGCATCTGGTGGTTGGTGGTACTGAAAATAATAAAATTTTAAATGTTGGGCGAGCGGCTTACAAGGATGAAGTCATAGTTGGAAAAGTTTGCGGTTATAATATTGGTGACGCGCAGTTGTACTTTCCTTACGGGAAGGAAGAGGTTGGTACTACGTCGTACGAGGTTTTGGTGTATGAAGATAGTACCATCGATGGGATTGTCGCCAGGATTGGTACTTTTTAGACTGACAGCTGATACAGTTCATCCAACTGACATGCTAAAACTACAACATGATTTTCATCTAGTTATTATTATTCCTCTTGTACCGTTTGCACTGTTCTGTGTTTGAACTAGTTCTGTCACATTGGACTTTTGTCAATAGTGTTATTTGTCAAACGTCAAAATCGGCCACAGGAATAGTTATTTGTGTACCAAGGCCAAAAAGTGTTTTTTTGCCGAGCTTTTTTAATAGCCGAGGGCAGAAAGAAGGCGAGGGCAAAATGGCACTTTTTGGCCGTGATACACACAAGATTTTTTAAGCGACTTTATTAAATTTACAAGTTAATTAATTTTGATTTATGATTTGTTGATTTCATCATTTATAACAACTGAATAATTGTAAATATTTATGAATCCTTCAGAAAAGTTCATATTTTCTTTATTTACATTCATACAATTTGTATGAATTAGGTGTGATGTGCTTTTTGATGTTGTTGCAGCAACATTGCTAGACATATTCATTTTCAATAATTCAACACGTCTTTGTTGCACTTTACAGCATTTGTCGATTTGATTTTACCCATATAATTATAAAATTGAGGGTAATATCGGTATTTTGATGTAATATCCAAAACTATGGATAGATGGCGCCACCATAGATCTGCCAAAAATGTTTGCGGCCAGAAAAGTCTTACTTATAGGCCGCTTTTGAGGCCCAAAAATTCCATTTTTAGTTTAAGTCGCCTAAAAAACAATTTAAGTAACAAAAAACAAAATTTGGCAGAGATTGACTTAGCTTTTTCAGTCCTCATAACCTCCACATCATAATGGAGTGCGGGCACTACCGCCTGTAAAGTAAGCAACCTCCCACTCTGGAGGATCAACAAACCGTTTCGGTCCATTTAAAGCGTCGTTTAGATGCAGTATTTAATTATTTTTGACTGTGTTTTTACTATGGTTGGATTGAAATATTTTAATATGTATATGTACTGCCATTGAGTAGTAATTGTTTATTTTAGGACACTTTTATCGTAATTAGTGGTCCAAAAACACCAACGAATGACGAGTTTCCAAATTTGGCATTTTAAAAATCGCAAAAAAAAGTTACAGGCGTTTGTCGATTGACGATTAAAATGATAATAAAATTAAAATATCTGCAGATTAGACGAATAAATAATACATTGCTTTGTACTTTAAAAGAATAAGCTTTTATTTTCGTTAATTTTAGGAGAAAGAATTTGAAAATGATAGATTGTCCACGAGTTTTTGAATAAAGCGAACTTTTTCTTCGTGTTAGACATCTTCGATTTTTAAGAAAAGTTGCTCAAAATACATTCCTTACAAAATTTCAACTTAGAATACTTATTTCGATTTTCTTTAAATATTAAATCTTTAAATTTGATCGTTAATTATTGGTAATCAAATATTATTATTTTGTTCATTTCTGTTAAATAAATGATTTTGTTTATTTTTTAGTTCGCATTACTTTAATGGGAACTGAAAATTTATAGTTGATAGTGGTTCAAAATTGTATGTACTAAAGAATTCATAGCTCATTTTGGTTCGCCAATTCTTATTGTACAATGTATTACTGCTTACAAGAACTAAGTATGTGATAAAATAAAAAATGGAAATTTTTCGTTTAAAAACTCATCATTTGGTATAAATGAATTTAAAATTCGATTCTAAACAACTTCTCAATAATACCTAACTTTTTCCTAACGCGAAGTAAATTACAAGAAAATAGCTTTATTAAAAAAATCCTAATAGTTTGAATTTGCCGTATCTGCTGTATTTAGTATTGTCATGGATTTCGCAAAGTTGCAAGTTGCATATAAATATCCCTAAAAAATAACTTTACGATTTTATCAAAATTTAACTTAATATGCCAAAAATTAACAGACATGCCAGCTTGTATTTTGGTAGAAATTAAACATTTACCATTCACATTTTAATAAGTTGCAACACAAAAAATAATTAAATACTGCATCTAAACAACGCTTTCAATGGTATTTAAATGAACCGGCACGGTTTGTTGATCCTCCAGAGTGGGAGGTTGCATACTTTAAAGGCGGTAGTGCCCGCACTCCATATATCTAATCATTTTTTAAGAGTATTTTGAGGTTATGCTGCTAACGTTCTAATCATCATCTTCGTGAAACGGCACTTTTTAATTTGCATGAAAAAAACTTGGCGACTAGATGAAAATCGTTTTGAAATTTGGTGTACAATTGAAGGATTTATCTAGTGGGTTGACATATAAATGACAGATGTCGGGGAATGACATGAAGCAACAGCCAACTAGATACATAAATAATTCATTTTTTGTCATTCTTGTTACTTTATATTGTTTATAATTGAACTTTTCATTATTAATTGTAACTTGATACTGAAACAATAAAATTTGGGAAACGCATTGCTCTTGTTTTTTAGTGATCACCCGGTATGATAAAGTTCGATCTGCACGAATCAATTGTGAAGCGCTTCGAGGTTGTTTACATAAACCTTTAACAACCCTAAAAGTCATTTTAAAAAGCGCACATTTCCCCAGCCGTCCCATTTCCATTTTAAAACACCCAACTTAACCATTAAACGTTAGAACATGAAAATAAGCATGAAAAGTGCCACCTCGCTCAGTATTTTTCATTCCACCCTCTTATAACATCCATTATTTATCATCGTCCGTCATATCTGATTAGTACAAGTAAATGAAATCCGGGATAGCATCGCGTCGCAATAAAAGGGGACTCGGATGAAGCAAAGGAGCAGATGAACAGCGTAATCTCGCACATATGTGCTTTGATCTGATACGATGATCTCCTGTGAGCGTTCAGATTATTATTGCTGTCCGTCTGTGTAGGTTTGTGCCGCCGCCACAGCTTGATTTGTTGCCATCCTGTTACGTTGGGGATTTAAGGGTGGGATTCACTTGGAAATTGTAATGAATTGTGGTGTTATGTTCTGATTGTATCGCGACCATTTCATTATCATTACAAGCACACGGTGAATGGAACAAAAGGGAGCTGGAAAGGGGCCGGAGAAAATTTCCAAAATTTTCACGAGCAGGTGCGAATTCGGCAATAATTTATTCAAATAATTGATCGTTTGAATTTAGCACGCAGTATGCTTCCACCTGTTTAATTGGGACTCCCTGTTGATATCCTTTTTTGGAAGCGCTATAACCGGAACAGTCTCTCGTGAGAAAAATCCGGCAATTATTCTAGTTTACTCCGAGTCGATCACGAATCTCTAAAGTATTTTTCCGAGAAGGATAAAGCCGGAGAAAAAAGCATTTGTGCATTGTATCGAAGAAATTAAATTCCATTGTGCCAATTGGACGCCTCTAACTGTTATTTATTTATTCTCGGATGTCAGGAAATCGACTAATGGCATCGAAGTATCATTTCCTGCCATTTTAACACTTTTGTTATATTTAAGCAACGCTCGTGGTGTTATCTTTCATATCCGGCACTCAAGGGGAAGAGTCCATTTCGGTGGAAATTCTGGGAACGCGTCGTGTCCTTTTACTACCCGCAAGAACCGAATCATTTGCATCCAAGTTCAACGTTTTATTGAAATCGTCGTCGAGTGTGAAGGCCAGGGTTTCAATGTGACAATTAAATATAAATTTATGGAGGGCTTTACATAAATATCAATGTTCAACATCGGCCGATCTTCCTAACTACTGGTAATATTAACTTGTCATCTGACTAAGTTAATCTGAATTGAATGTAAAATTAACTGTTAAAATATTTATCCTTGTCGCGTTAAGATTCCACAGGTTCAAGTTCGAGTTATTAATGTCCTGAGAATTTAATTTTGTCGCCTTGTTAATGTCGCTTTCAGCCGCTACCACTCGTAATTATAAACGCGAGGAAATTTTATTTATTGCGCTTTAATTAATAACGAATTTTAATTAACCGGATTCATTAATATTGGCTTTTTCAGACCAAGACTTGTGCACATGATGGATGTCCACTTTGCCCAATAAATCACTCGCGATGCTGGCTAATTTATTAACAGTAAGTGAAAAAAATTAGCAGGTTTTCAACGGAGATTAAAATGAAACATCTTTTTTAAATACCTAATTCCCTGCTGCCAGAGAAAATTTTACTCTTTGTGAAATACTTAAATATTTAACTAAATAGGTAAAGAGAATTCTTATATGCTCCAGATCCTCCGGGTTATTTAAGTTGTTCTCTAAAATTGCTATTTTTCTTACAATTATCTAAGTACAATTTTTGCAGACTAGTCGTTCCTGTTTACGGACGCAGAGTCCACAAAAACTCTTAAGGTACGTGTTGCCAACAACATTTTTTCGTTAAACCTTGCAAAAACACATTCAAACTTCTTCTTACTATGTATGATTAATTATTTCTCCAAAATAGTGCGATAGAAGATAGTAACTGATTGTTCAAAATAAACATAAATAATTACCGGCTTTTTTTTGCATAAAATGCAGAATCCTGAAAAGAAAATTGTGATTAAATAAAGTTGTTTGTTGTCATATTGTACCACTATGCTTTATTAGTTGTGATGACAACTTTTTGGGATTTAGTTCGAAAAAGACGCATTTTAGGAACCGTTAAATAGCAATTTTTGGAAGCGTATACTAAAAAGCATTTTTTTTCTATATTTTTTACGGAAATTTTCAAAACAGATCAACATTATTCTTTTTTATCTACTTTTTATAAAATTTCCAAAATACATATCAATTTTTGTTTTTCAGACTTTTTAGCCCTGGCATTTTAGGCCCACAATTTCTATTTTGAAATAACTATTTTAGTTACAAGTACCTAAAATACAGTTTTACAGACTAATCGTAGTTGTTTACGAAAGAGATGTAGCATGTCATATAAGTAGGTAATTATTTCTCAAAATAGTACGCTTCTGATTTTAGTCATCATGCCTCCATAGAAACAACATTTTTTAAATTATTGAAAATAAGCATACAAAAATTGACTTTTTGCAACTGCAAATGCAGAACCTGGAAAAACTTACCAAAAGCATGAAGAAAAAATGTGATTAAATAAGGTTGAAAGGTTGTTCAATTTATGTATTGTTCACTATGCTTTTAGTTGCCATGGCAACTTTTTAGGATTGAGTCCAAAAGACACTATTTTTACTGAAAGGACTTAAATGAGTCCGTAAAATTGCTATTTTTTTAAAAGAGTATAATAAAAAGAACATTTTGACTCATTTAAGTCCGTAAAAGAGTGTTTTTCGGACTTAATCCTAAAAAGTTGTCGTGTTAACTAATAAAAAAAAGACTCATTTTAGGTGCTCAAATATAATAAGTCCGTAAAATATCAATGTTAGGGAGCGTATAATAAAAAGTAATTTTCACAGAAATATTTGAAAAGAGATCAAAATTTTGCCAATATTTAATTTTATTTTTCAAATTTCCAAAATAGATATCAATTTTTGTTTTTTAGTTTAATTGTTGTATAGAACGACTATGCTTTATTAGCTGTTATGGCAACTTTTTGGGATTGAGGCTAGAAAAACTTATTTTATGGACTTTAATGAGTCCGTAAATGACTATTGTGCGCCTTCGTCATTTTTCATTGCATTTGTGTAACTCATTTGCGGCCAGAAAATCACCCTTTTCAATGACTAGGCAGTTAAACGTGGCATTTATAATAGTTAGTTTTATTTTGCAAATTGGCATCGCTGCATAAATGTCAATTAAATCAGTACCGTTTTGGAAACCTTCGAAAATAATAAAGGTAAACTAATTAAGTAAAGTTTTATAAAAAATCTGTAGAAACACATTTGAATTTATTCTTCAATTGTTCGATTTGAATATTGGGCTTCCAACTTATTTATTTGTCCACTGGTAAAGTTTCCTTAAATGACGTTTCAAAGTCATACCAAAAGTCAGAATAAATAACTGTTAATAATTATTGTTAACGCACAAAATTTTGGACATTGAAATCCTCGTCTTTCGGGCTCGGATTTCAACACTTTCCTCGCATTTTCAAAAAAACATTTTCCAGCTTAGTGAAACAAATAACTATTTTTCTGTTAGTTCTCATTCTGTAATCCAGTGGCACTAAAATCTAGAAGTTAAAATTAATGGGTGGTACCTCTGACTATTTCCTGGGGTGGTACAGTTGGTACGAATAAAATATTTTGCATGGGATTCGTTGTTATTTTTTGAACTCTTTATCAGTATGATAAGGTCTGGGGATTTTAGGTCGTACCGAGGTCACTGCGAATCTTTCCATGCATTGCTCAAAATTATAAAGTCCAGTTCTAATGAGCCATAAGTACCACGCAAACGAAAATTACTTTGTTGGGTTGAAAATGTGGATCAGTGGTACCAATAAAACGTCCCTATAAATTACAAATGTTAATTCCAGACAGATAACCTCTTCTGAGATAACCTTTAAGCATACATTGTGGCTACAAAAGGACAAAAATAAAAACTGTTTAATTTGGTCTGTCTTCAGGACGAAACTTCAAGCTTCCATTTACTGGTTGGAATGTGGGGTACCAAGAAAAAGAGATGGTGGCTTCTTTTTACTAGGTACTCGTATCGATGTGTATTGAAAAAATGTGTTCAATAAATTTCGCCCCGTCTTTTTTCCCAACACCTCGTCAGCTTACAAAAAGGGTGTTAGGGATAGCACAATGACAGGTCACTTTAGTAAATGATTGATGATCGTTGTATCGTTCTGAATATTTATATAATGCTAAGTCAGCGGCTCGAATCGCCGGTTTGCCAACAAAACAGAAGGGAAGTTCAGTTTCAAGGTGCTAATAATCGACGTTTACATCGCTTAAAAGGATATCAATGAAATTGGAAGTCGGAAGCAAGATTTCTAAAATGATTTATTATTGTTTCTTGTGAATTTCATTGAGAATGCATTAGAAAAACATCCTTGGTCCACTGATAACACTCTTTATCTTGAACTAACAGCGTTATCACTATCAGTACCTGTCCGGAAGTTCGGGAAGATGACACCACCAAGATTCGGTGAGTTTTCCAAAGACTAAACTCTTGAAATGAACGAAATTTTAAGACTATTATTGGCGGGACTACCACGGCGACATCCCCGAAGACGCCATCCGCGGTGGTACCGATCGAAACGGAGAACCTATTTACATCGGCCAACTTCTAGCCTACACCCATGGTCTTCTCCCCACGACAATTTACAAAGGGCAACAGACAGTTTCCGCCTCCGGGGGTGGCTTCCACACTTCTTCAAAAGGAATCAAAGTACCATGACTTACAAGTGACTCCCACTAAAAAAAACAGATTCTTTGTAGTTCTCAACCCGAAAAGTTCATTTGGATACCCGTAGACGCCAGTTCTCTCCACGTCCAGATCATAGAAAAGCACCCAGTTGTGGGGGGGCATGAAAGTGACCACATTTTGAACATCGGGAGGGCGTGGTACCAAGAAGGGGTAGTCGTTGGGAAAGTTTGTGGTTACAATGTTGGCAAAGCTTTGATGTACTTCCCCGACAAGAAGAAGGAAGTCAATATGGCGTCGTACGAAATTTTGGTGTTTGATAACAACGCTGTCGCTGATATCGAGATCAAATAGTTTGCGGCTTTGGAGAACTGATAAATAAAACAAATATAGTGATTTGTGGGCAATCTGGTGATGTGGTTTTAATTTCGCGGCACAATTCGGGCGCGAAATTCAAAACAAACTAATTAAAATACAATTGCTTACTTTTCATTGGCCAATTAGTAATCCGGAAAGTGTAAAAAATTGATTTAAATAAATTTCTTCACTCTATTTACAGAATTAGATTATTATTATGTAAATAGATGTTTCCACGCCTAGTCGTTAGCGGACGCAACCAGTTTTAAATTATTGCTTTAATTTGTGTTTTCTCACAATGAGTTGTTATGTCATCAATTTATTTATTTTCCAAATTAGAGAATTGGTTTAATTGTACCGTTGCTAAATTGGAAATTGTTTTTTTAATTTAAAATTATTTTTGAGAAAATTTCGAAAATATTTTTGTTTTATTCTTCTCTAGCAGATGTTAAATAATTTGCCATCTGTCTATTGATAACTTCGAATTTTATGTCTTCTCCAAATCCAATTTTTAGTAATATTTTTATTTACCTTGCAGCGGCAATAATTTTAATAACAAATTAATTTGTTATTCCAGATGTTTTGTTCAATTAGTCCGTGCCGAAAAAAGTTAATTATAATTTAAATTTAGTGAAAGAGGTCGTGTTATCACAGAATGAATTCCAAAACAACTCTATATGATAATTAGTTGTTATATTAAAAATGACAAATTATCGTGACGTCACGAGAGAAATTAATTCGTGATACGAGTCGAAAAAGCCTCAAATCTCATTAACGATAAATCAAAAAAAGAGCGCCGCTATCAATCCATCAAAAAATAATAAAAATCCAAATTCAACTACACCGAAAACACATCAAACCCTAAACAATAAATAACAGAAACATATTGGCATCACCCCATACTTTACTAATGATATTCAGCACTTTGGGGCGGAGCATGCGGAGGCGTGTCGTTTTTAACCCAATCAGGAGGTCTTAAATAAGAGGTGGTAGCCGTACCGCCCTCTATGTGAACCCACACACTTCATGTTAGTGAACTTCCAACAGGCACACAAAACGGACACGCAGCAGTCACTTGTCTTTTCATAACCACATGGAAAAAAAGTGCGAATCGGCCGAAAAAACGTGAACGTGGTGCGAAACATACAAAGTGTTGTGAAACAGTGTAACCAGTGTCCCATGAACCATCAAAGATGGACGCATCAGATCCCGGGGATTTTAGTGATTGACTTGACGGTTTCACGGTGAACCCCCTAAGCAGTATGGTGCTGGAATCGGGGGTGTTACCGCCCCCTTTACAGCTGTATGCGGCGGCGGCGGCACATCTGGCGCCGCGGCCGCCGTGGGCCCCCTTGCTGCAGTTTCCGGGAGCGGCGAGCTTACTGAGCATGCCAGGAGCTTTTGCACCCTTGAACAGGCCGCGTTATCCTCCGGGGCTTGGGCACGGGATAAGAGCACCGCCGGGGCCGCCGTCGGAAGACAGCGGCAGCGAAACCCACAACGGGAAAGGTAAGAAAACCACCCGAAAGCGGTAAACCGGTTTACAAGAGTGTAAATCAATTTTTCTCTCCCAATTATAAAGTCTGTATTAAGTTATTAAAAACTCGAAATTAATAACGACGAAAAAACCAGATAGTGTGTCCTAAGCGCTAATATTATGCGCTGTAAAATGGAGAAAAAAAGTAATGGGGAACCATAAAATTAATTTCGAATGAAACATCGCCACTAAACCATCATTAAAAGTGCCGTCTAATGGTTTAGAATTAAAAACCAAATTATTAGTATCCGGTTTGAGTGTAAATTAAAAATTAACTTACAAGATGATGAGGCTTTTCAGCTCTGGACAAGCTTCTGTTTAGACGCTACTGAAACTACAAAATTTCCTGCGAATTTGTAAAAGGAACTGAAAGAACTTCCTGCCGTGTTTACCACTTAACACAATTCCTGATGCAATTGCATCGTTTTAATACCCTGAATTTACCATTTGAATTAATTGAATTCAACTGTTGATTCTAAGAATTAACAATTCGCTCGTTATTACAGTTTTTCAGTCTCGATTCCTGCAGTCCCAATTAAATTAATTTGAACCTGACTTCTGTCCGTTTTCCTGCGGCTCGTTTTTCACTGCTTGCACAATTAAATTCCTGCAACAACCAATTTTGTCTGAATTTATTGCAAAAACGTGCCTTCGAAAAGCGCCTAGCCCGAGCACTAATTTCGTTACTTAATAACACAATTTCGCCAATACATTAAGTTATTATAATTTAACACATGTTGGAGATGAAATTTTCCATAACCGCAGCGGCGATAACATCTGCACATAAATCACCAGCGATTATATGTAATAGGAGCGGGCCTAGACGAGTTCCTTGTGGGACTCGCTAATTTTTTCTTTCTTTGTGTGAATTAATTCCGTTCAATTCCCGTAATTAAATGTGTTCAGAACGGAAATTGTGAGCGATTCTGTGTCGACATAAATCGAAATGGCATTATCAATTCAAGCATAATTGAAATGATAATAATACAGTCACGTATACAACGCCGGCTCTAACTCTGTTCAATTAGAGCCAACGTTGTCAAGTGTCACAGTTATAATAAATGGATCCGAACGACGCTATCATTTATAATATAATTAGCTGATATTGCTAGAATAGATTACCTGGACGCTCTATTTTCCGTTGGTCTGTGACCGACGCAACGGAGCGGACACAACAGACTTAGCACCCAAAACTAATGGGACGGAAAATTGATTTTTTGGGGAGGGGCCGGAAATGCAAACGGAGGAAACTGGGGGGGCACCACAAAGAGCCATGCATATGTTACACAAAACACAATTTTATCACCGCAGTTCTAGACTAAATTCGCGATTTGAGGACATTCCTGCTGCGTCTATCATAGTCATAATATTGTAACAATGATTAAACATTATTCATCTGAACTCCTGCTCCCATTAAACCCAAATTAAACGGTCATAAAAAGAAAATATCTATGCAGCAGGAAAAAATTCTTCGTGAATTCGCTGCAGAATTGGCTCTTTCACCAATTATTTTATCCCCGCTGAAAAATTAAGCCTACATCTTAAAGGTGTTGAAACCAGGTAAAGTTTAAAAAGCAAATCCTGCTCAAACGACTAAACATTGCAAAATTCCTGCAAATCAGACTTTACTTTCTGTCATAGTAATTTTATTGCATTCGTGCTGCAGCTACCTAAATTCGCTTTTGAAATATCAATTTGTTGTACAGCGACGCGAAATTCCTGCTGCATATGTCACAGTTTATTGGAACAATGAGTGAACATTATTCTCGTGAGTTCCTGCCTCAAATGATATGTTTTATCTGGCGTAACATGAAGATATTTTATATCACAAAATTCCTGCAGCTTGTGGTTATGAAAATGCTAAAAATGAAGCGACAAGAAAATTTTAAAGGGAACGAGCAGAAATCAGAGTAAAATTTGTTCTCTGATAAGTAGGAATTGCCAGTCTTAAAAATCAAATTATTTTATTCCTGCTACGTCAAAGAAGTTCCTGCAAAAGGTGTGGAAACAAGTGAAATGTCAATGTCCACACTTCAATTAGTACCTTTTAGACGCAAATCCTGCTCTAGCTTAACAAAATGATTGCCTGAATTCCTGTTCCTGCAATCTGAATATTACATTTTACATAAAATTCTCGTTTAGAAATTCCTGCACTACGATTGAGAATATCTTAAAACGTTGGATTAGATTTATTTTTAAGACAATGAAGAGCATGAAATTCCTGCTGGACATTATTTACCTGAATTAAGTAATTCCTGCTACATAATTGGTATCGATCAGAGATTCAAGCAAATCAAACAATACTGCTATTATTCAATTCAGTTTTAAAATGTTTGCCTGTACTTAATCAATTTTTATGCAGTCATGTACCTGAAATTCCTGCAGTTTGTTGAATTTATTGTAGCAATGAATAAACATTAGTAGTCTGAATTCCTGCCCCATAGCAAGTGCAGTGTTGTTTTGGTGAAATTGAAGCAATAGGAAATTCCTGCAAAGATTCAAACTGACTTAAGAGCAAATTCCTGCAATAATTTGGTTTTACGGAAACTCCTGCAGATGACGGTGAATTTCTTGCGTTTGTTCTGTTCTTTGAGCCCTCAAATTTCATTTAATTCTTGAGTTTAGTCGATAATCATCGAGTTTAGGTCCTAATTACAGTTCTGTGACTATAATTCATCGTAAATGCAAAATTTCACGACATTTGAATGGCTTAATTACAGCGCCTGGTAGCCATTTTTACGACTTAATTAAGTGCTCGGCGTTCGACAGGTTGGCAAGTTTATTGTTATTATTTAAGGAAAATAATTACAATAAATTGCAATCAACCCCGAAGCTAATAACCATTAAATCCATCGACAGCACTTGTCTGTCATGCGAACAAGGAACTTGTTACTGCAGAAATTAATTACTAAGTAAACCAGTAAAACAACGAAGTTACGTTTCAAAGTTTGTCTTTGAAATTAATAAATTACTTACTAACCCCTGCGCGTGCCTTTTAGACTAATCCGCAACCAATAAATAAAATGAAAAGCGACACGCGTAACAAATAGGGTATTTACCACTGAAAACAAGCTTAATTTCTATTCCAACCCCGTCCTTGCTCGGAAAGTTAACAGTAAGAGCGTTGCCACCCCCGAAAACCGAAAGTTGGCGGTGATAAGCCTCTCCTATAACAATCTCAGGGAGGAAATCGCTGGGTTCTCCCTCGCACGCATTTAGCATCCCTTAAGTAATGGGGTAGTCGCAAACATTGTTTGCGGGGAAATATTAGATTAACAGTAATCCTGAGCTAATATACTTTGATACGCGTTGAAAGGGGCGGTAATCCGCGATTTCGAGTGGAGGATAACAACAGGAGTGAGCGAAATTTTAACGTTTTGCCAGAGAACTTTGTAAATTTTCAGGGCGGTTGCAAATTTTTCTGAGTGAAACATCAATTATAAGGTCTCTTTTAAGAGTAAATTCCTGCTGGAGCGACTTACCATTAGAAGATGACTGGTCTGAATTCCCAGTGCAAACTGAAATAACATTTTTGTATAAAATTATCGTCGAGAAATTCCTGCAAATCATTTCGCTTTCAAGCTGAACCACAATTTCTGTCTCGCGATTTTCGTTAATTCAATTTCGATCGTTGTAAGTGTCTCAAGTTTCAATTAAAATAGTAAATTTTGACTTTAGAATTTTCCAAAATTTGTAATTTATGAGCAATAATTGTGATATAATTTGGCACAATTTATAATCAAATCTGAAATAGTTAATTCACCAAATATTATTGCTTTGCTAGAATTGGAGATTTTAATATACATTCAGAAATTATTACTCTGGTTTCAAAATTAAATATTCCAAAATTAGTATTTTAGGAGTTATAATTTTCTAATTTGGCACAATTTATAAGCGAAGCTAAAGTAGTCAACTCACCAAATTTCATTGCTTGAATGTTATCCTTGCCAGAATTGGAGCTTTTACTATAATTTCAGAAATTATTGCTTCGGTTTCAAAACTAATTTTCTAAAATTAGTAATTTAGGAGTTATATTTTTCTAATTTGACACAATTTACAAAAAAGAACAAGTAATAAACCCACCAAATTATTGCTCTAGCGTTATCCTTTCCAGAATTGGAGATTTTAATACAAATTTAGAGAATTTTTACTTCGATCTCAGAATAAAAGATTCTAAAATTTGTAATTCATGTGTTATAATTTCCTAATTTTTCACATTTAATAAGCGAAACCAAAGTAGTAAACTCACCAAATTCCATTGTTTTTGAGTTATCCTTCCTATAACTGGAGATTTTTATTTAAATTCAGAAAGTTTTACGTTGGCTTCAAAATAAAATTTTACAAAATTTGTAATTTATGTGCTATAATTTTATAATTTGACACAATTTATCAGGAAATCCAAAATGTAAAACTCTTAATATTTCATTGCTTTTCAGTATCCTTGCCAAATTTGCAGATTTTAATATAAATTTGGAGAATTTTTATTTCATTTAAAAAAAATCCAAAATTTGTAATTTATGTGTTTTAATTTTCTAATTTGGCACAATTAATAAGTAAAACTAAAGTAGACTTTTCACGAAACTTCGTTGCTTTGATGTTATCCTTGCCAAGATTAGAGATTTGAATTCAAATTCAGAAATTATTACTTCGGTTTCAAAACTAATTTTTCAAAAATTGTTATAATTGTCTAATGTGACACAATTTACAAGAAAATCCAATAAAAAACTCACTAAATTTAATTGCTTTACCAGTATGCTTGCCAGAATTACAGATTTTAATAGGAATTTAGAGAATTTTGATTTCATCTTCAAAATAAAAAATTCCTAAATTTGCAATTCATGTGTTATAATTTTCTAATGTGGCACAACTAATGAACAAAACTAAAGTAGTCATCTCACGAAATTTCATTGCTTTAATGTTATCCTTGCCAGAATTGGAGATTTTAATATAAATGTAGAGAATATTTAGTTCCTTTTTAGAATAAAAGATTAAAATATTTGTAATTCATGTGTTATAATTTTCTGATTTTTCACACTTAATAAGCAAGATTTGGAGTCATTCTTTGGAGATCTAAATTCAAATTCAGAAAGTTTTTGGTTTAAAAATAAAATTTTCCAAAATTTGGAATTTATGTGCTATAATTTTATAATTTGGCACAATTTACAAGGAAATCCACAGCAGTAAGTTAATTTTCCAAATTTCAGAGCTTTTCATGACTTGCCTGAAATTTCAGTACAAACTGAAATTCCTGCAAATCATTTCGCCTTCAAACCACAATCCCTGCCTCTCTTTTTTCGTTAATTCAATTTCGATCGTTGTAATTGCCCCACGTTTCAATTAAAATAGTAATTTAATTAATTCTTGCGACACCTCCAATGATTTTTTTGTTAAATTAACATTTAATTAGTATGTTGCAATGAAGAAGATTGTTTATAATCAAATAATAATAGATGCGAAAATAATTATTATCTGTCTAATAATTAATTACAAAACAATAAATATGATTTATCGTTATTATAATTGGTTTTGAATATCTAAAGTTCAAACGATGAGACTTTGGAAAGCGCGTTTCCTTGACACGCGATTTTAAAAATTCCCGCCGATGTGTTAATTGGTTGTGTTGAAGAAGTGGAATCCAATTAGAACAGGAAAAATGCCTCGTCCAATGAGAGGTAAATTCTAATTTCTCTTTAATGAGTAATCGTGGATTAAAAAATGATCACGTTCGTAGCAGCTACCTGTACAACAATCAATGTAATTTATCACAGAGCTGTCATCAGAATGTGCACGCAACAATGTTCTGTTATTAGCAATTTTTGAAGTGGAATTATCAGTCAAGTCTTAGAACTGTAAAACAGTTGTTTGCATAATTAGTTGTTCAAGTAATTGACGTTAATGGCGTAATTAATTAAATGTCTCTTTTTGTAAAATGTGTGTTAAAAATGGATTAAATATCTCTTTGGTTGTTATATGGAATTTCCGGTTCGAAAAGTGCTGTTTTAATCACATGCGCCATAAAAAGATTAAGAGTTCGCATTTAAATATTATCAAGAAATAATTACAACGTGGTCGTAAAGTCTGCGAAACAAGAAAAAGCCAACTTGAAATATGCCTTGAATACATAATTATGACGAGATGGAATCTCTTGCAAATTGATTCAGAATCAAGCGACTGAAAAAACAAAAACCGCTGAAGCGACTTGGTAAAAATGCCTCTTGAATTTTTCATTACCGTCCTGAATTATTGATGTTTTTTTTCTCATGCATTCTAATTGATTTTCGAGGACGGACGGGTCTGAATTAATAACCAGTCGTGATTTTATTTTTGCACTTCATCAATAAACGCACAACAAGCCATTTACCCTATGAAAACAAACCCTCGAGCTTTCGCAAATCCCAAGTTACATTTTTATTTCTTGATGATTTATATTGGTATTAGGCCACTCTACGCTAACCTTCTGATTTGTTCTATACAATAATAATAGAGTCTGGCTGGTAAATGGGACTCGAGGGGGTGATAGCTCAACTGGGGGATGAAACCCTCACTCAATTTACCGCTACATTATAGCAGCGCGTTGGTTAAAACCAACCTCGGGGGTGCATGTCATTAGGACTCGCAGGATTTCGATGCTAAATGAACAGGAATCAAGAGGCGATGTTCTTGTTTACACTGCGATTATCGCCACTGAAGACTACCAACCTAGAAAAAATGAAAATTTAGACACTTGAAAGCTCATTCATGGCTTATAATTTGTACCCGTAATTGCAAATGCGTTTCCTCGTTCGTTTTTGTGCTGCGCGTCTGATTTATGTTAAATTCCAACGACGTTTTCCGTTTAATTTCTCTTAACTTCTCTCCAAGACGCGACCTCAATGACCGTGGATGTGCAAGTTCAAGTCCTATTTTACCACATAAACCCAACACTTAAAGCTCGCAATTAATCCAAACTAGCGGATTTATGATTCAATTAACCCTCTATAAAGTCGATCAGATAAAAGCGTCCAATTTCCTTTTATATTTTTCGATCTGTGATAAGAGTCCATGTCGAATGCGTATAATTCCATATTTCGTTGACCGCTTTTGCGAATAGCAATATGATATATAGATTCAATTCGTCTCGGAAAATAGAAATTTCGAGATAAGTATAATAAAGAGATAGCAAACGAATTTCGACTCTCTGGAAAGAATGATTATAGAGCTTTGATTTATTCAATTTTTGGAATTGCCGTCTAGCCAGACGCTGATATATGGTCAAGATAAACTTCTGTTCTGTTTTATACGAAATAGAAATGTGCTTATATTGCTTGGGGAATATATGAGACAACAAGATGGAGTTATGAAATTATGGGGCCTAGACGTTAAATTAAAACTTTTGGACTTGTTTGCCGGATCTGGAAGCGGCGCTGTGATTTATTGCCACTGCAACGAGAAAGTTTACGAAGGTGGAAGATGGGGGAGAGAAGAACATGCTCGCTCTATGTACAGTAGGAAAAAATTGCTGGAATTAATCTTTGGGCAAATCTGTGCGCTCCAGACGTCTAGACAAAAACAATTCGTTTCATTTTATCTTATGTTATAATTCTCGCGATTTCGTGTCTACACGACACGGTGAAATTACGCATTCAAATTCGACCATATCCACCATAAATTACATTAAAATAAAGGCAGGGAACCAGAAGGAACAAAATGTTTCCAAAGGCATTTTGCTTTGCTGGTTTTTAGGACTTTTTTACTTTGACTGCGGAAAAAATACAAAATTTGTAATTTATGCGCTAGAAACTCACCAAATTCTATTAATTTATCGTTGCCACAATTAGAGATTTTAACATAATTTCAGAAATTTTTCTTTAGCTTGCCACAATTTACAAGAAAATGCAAAGTGATAAACTGATAAAATTCCATTGCTTAAGCGTTATCATTGCCAGCATGGCAGATTTTAATATAAATTTGGAGAATTTTTATTTTATCTTCAATATAAAAATTGCAAAATTAGTAATCCATGTGTTATAATTTTCTAATTCGGCACAATTAATAAGCAAAACTAAACTAATAAACTGACAAAATTTTATTGCTTTAATGTTATCCTTGCCAGAATTGAAGGTTTTAATAAATAATTTGAAAATTTTTAATTCGTTCTCAAAATAAAATATTCCAAAATTTGTAATTCATGTGTTATAATTTTATATTTCGGCACAAACTAAACTAAAAGCCTATAAGTAAATATAAAAGAAAATAAAAGCCTAAAAAACTATAAGCAAAACTAAACTAGTAAACTGACTAAATTTTAATGCTTCAATGTTATCTGCCAGAACTGGAAATTTTAATATAAATTCAGAAATTTTTGCTGTGGCTTCAAAATAAAATTTTCCAAAATTTGTAATTTATGTGGTATAAATTTTAATTAGGCTTAATTCATCAGGAATTTCAAAATAGTAAACTCACCAAATTTTATTCCTTGTGCGTTATCCTTGCCAAATTTGCAGATTTTAATATAAATTTGGAGAATTTTTATTTCGTCTTTAAAATAAAAAAATTCCAAAATTTGTAGTTCATCTGTTATAATTTTCTAATTTGGTACAATTTACAAGAAGATTCAAGATAATAAACTGACCAAATTTTATTGCTTTAGCATTATCCTTGTCAGAATTGCAAATTTTAATATAAATTTGGAGAATTTTTACCTCATCTTTAATAAAAAAAAATCCAAAATTTGTTATTTATGTGTAATAATTTTCTAATGTGACACAACTAATGAACAAAACTAAAGTAGTCATCTCACGAAATTTCATTGCTTTAATGTTATCCTTGCCAGAATTCCAAATTTTAATATAAATTCAGAAATTATTACTTCGGTTTCAAAATTAAATTTTCCAAAATTTGTAATTTAGGAGTTGTATTTTTCAAACTTGGCACAATTTACAAAGAAAATTCAAAGTAATAAATTGATAAAATTCCATTGATTTACCGTTTTCCTGGTCAAAATTGCAGATTTTAATATCAATTTGGAGAATTTTTCTCATCTTCAAAATAAAAAATTCGAAAATTTGTAATTAATGTGTAATAATTTTCTAATTTGGCATAATTAACAAGCAAAACTAAACTAGTAAACTGACTAAATTTTAATGCTTCAATGTTATCTATGCCAGATTTGGAAAATTTAATAGAAATTCAGAAATTTTTACTTTGGCTTCAAAATAAAATTTTCCAAAATTTGTAATTTATGTGCTATAAATTTGTAATTAGGCTTAATTCATCAGGAAATCCAAAATAGTAAGCTCACCAAATCTCATTCCTTTTGCGTTATCCTTGCCAAATTTGCAGATTTTAATATAAATTTGGAGAATTTTTATTTCGTCTTTAATATAAAACAATCCAATATTTGTTATTTATGCGTTATAAGTTTCTAATCTCGCACAGTTAATAAGCAAAACTAAAGCAGTTAATTCACGAAATTTCATTCTTTCAATGTTATCCTTGCCAGAATTGGAGATTTTAATGTAAATTAAGAAATTATTACTTCGGTTTCAGAATTAAATTTTCCAAAATTTGTAATTTAGGTGTTGTATTTTTCTAACTTGGCACAATTTAGAACAAAATTCAAAGTAATAAACTGATAAAATTCCATTGCTTTAGCGTTATCCTTGTCAGAATAGCCGATTTTAATATAAATTTGATGAATTTTTATCTCATTTGCAAAATAAAAAATTCCAAAATTTGTAATTAATGTGTAATACTTTTCTAATTTCGCATAATTAATAAGCAAAGCTAAATTAGTAAACTCACGAAATTTTATTGCTTTAGCGTTATCCTTGCCCGAATTAGAGATTTTAATTCCAAATCAGAAAGTTTTACTTTGACTTCAAAATAAAATTTTCTAAAATTTGTAATTTATGTGCTAGAAATTTATAATTAGGCTCAATTCATCAGGAAATCCAAAATAGTAAACGCACCAAATTTCATTGATTTTGCGTTATCCTTGCTAAATTTGTAGATTTTAATATAAATTTGGAGGATTTTTATTTCGTCTTCAAAATAAAAAATTCCAAAATTTGTAATTAGTGTGTAATAATTTTCTAATTTGGCATAATTAATAGCAAAACTAAACTGGTAAACTCAGGAAATTTTATTGCTTTAGCGTTATCCTTGCCCGAATTATAGATTTTAATTCCAAATCAGAAAGTTTTGCTTTAGCTTCAAAATAAAATTTTCCAAAATTTGTAATTCATGTGTAATAATTTTCTAATATGGCATAATTAATAAGCAAAACTAAACTAGTAAACTCACTAAATTTTATTGCTTTAGCCCGAATTAGAGATTTTAATTCAAAACTTTGGCTTCAAAATAAAATTTAAAAAAAATTGTAATTTATGTGCTATAATTTTATCATTTGGCACAATTAATAAGTAAAACTAAAATAGCCAACTCAACAAATTTCATTGCTTTAGCGTTATCCTTGCCAGAATTGGAGATTTTAGTATAAATTCAGAAATTATTACTTCGATTTCACAAGTAAATTTTCCAAAATTTGTAATTTAGGAGTTGGCATTTTATAATTAAACAAGCTTAAAGGATTAGACTCTACAAACTTTATTGCTTTGGTGTTACCCTTGTCAGAAGTAGGTACAAATTTTGATAAAATGCAAAGAAAAGTGCAAAACGATTGACAAATTTTCATTTTAAAGGATCAAAATGAAATGCTGAAAGCAGGTTGAGAACCGCCGCATTAAACCTTTAAATTCCCCGCAATAATAAAATCGAAGTTGCCGAAAAGTCTCCCACAAATTTGCAACTTGTTGACGCAAATTCTCCTCCAAATTGAATAAGTTCAGTTTGTGACGACCCCCAACTTTAGTAAAATCCGAATGAATGTAATTTATCCCGTTTTTTTCTAGCATCGAAGCGGAAAATGCAAATTAGCCCTCAGCAATTCCATCCCATAAAACCGATCAAACTAACAAACTATTAGCGGCGTTAATGATACGGTGCTAACTGTAATCGTTACAAATTGATAAAGGCCGACATTAGCAGCTAAACATGGTGATTTGTCCGTTCAGTTGGCATTACTGTATATCCGTCGGCCAATGAAATTGCGAGTTGCACATCGGCGAAAATAAATCAGCGAACAATTGAAAGCGATTCAATTCGACAACGACAAATTATGAATGGTTGAAACCGTAAACATTGATCGCCCGGTTTAGCTCAAATTTGGGCATAAATCCCTGGTAATTCCATTGTTTCGATAAAATTGATTGTAATATAAATCGGGGCTAGACGATATCGATTAAACTCGAATCAAAACCAAAAGTCCTGCGAATGATGAAGCCATTATCCTCCACCACTAGCACTTTTCTTTCTCTGAAGGCGCGCTGAGGCGATATTAAAATCCAATTTACTTCTGATTACACATAATTTCAGCCGACTTCACATTTAGACATGTTTATAACATTATAAGCGAGAACACAACTTAATATTTCAATGCATAAATTTATTCGTCAGACATCTGCAAATTGACTCAAACAAATTTATGGCCAAGTAGATCGATTCGCGAGCGCTCAAGTGAAAAGATTTTTTTTATCACTGCAATGAACCTCGACATTTAACAAGAAATATGTGAAGTGGATTTAATTGATTATTTTGTGGGACTTTCTCTGGTTTAAAAGCTCAAAGCTATTATGCAAATTGAGATAAGATTGACGGTATTTCGAGTGGAACAAAATCATTGGGAAACTTTTTGACAAATGGGTTTCTAACAATTGTTTGTAGTAGTTGGGACAGGAATTAATTCGTTTAGAAAAGACTAAATTTCGATTGATAAAATCTAATTTCAGTGATGGATTCCTCGTTTCCCAGTTTTCGGGCAGAAGAAATGATAAGACGTTTAATTTTAAGTAAGTCAGTTCCTTTTTTCGGTTGCTTTCACCTTTTCAAAATATTTTGTCCGCTTTTCAACTTTATCTGGAAAATTTCCGATTCTTCTTGTTTATAATTGTAAAACTGTAATAAACAAATCCAATATACTATTTTCACTAAATTTCATTATTTTAGTATCATATGTGTTTGAATTGCAGAATTTATTATCAATTTATTATATTTTGAGTTCGGCTTCAAAAAGAAAATTTCCTCAATTTGTAATTTGTGGTCTACAGTTTTGTAGTTTGGGACAATTTTTAAGTAGTAACTTCCCCAAATTTTTTAGCTACATCATTATAATTATGAGAATCACAAATTTTATTAAAATATTATTAAAAAAACGGGAAAAATTTTCAGTCTTTCTAAGAATAAAAATTTCTCAAAATTTTTTCGTTTGTTTTTTAATCTTCTCATTCGGTGCAGTTAATAAGTAAGTCTGAAAGAGTAACCTCCGCAAATTTTATTTCTGTAGCAATAGAACTACCAAACTTACAGATTTTATTTAAAAAAAAGTAAAATTTTGGTTCGTTTTAAAATAAAAATTTCTAAAAAATTTCTCGTTTGCTTTAAAATTTTGTTAATTACTACAGTTAATAAGTAACTCAAAAAGAATAAACTCCCCAAATTTTATTGCTGTAGGAATAAAACAACCAACGTTGCAGATTTAATTGAAAAGTAATGCAAATCTTTGGTTGGTTCTAAAATAAAAATTGCAAAAACTTTTCTCGTTTGCTTTATTATCTTGTCCTTTAGTACAGTTAATAAATAAGTCCAAAAAAGTAACATGCTGAAGCAATAGAACTACCAAAATTACCGATTGTATTGAAAAAAAAAATAAAATTTTGGTTTGTTCTAAATAACAATTTCTAAAAATTTTCTCATTTGGTCTATTACTTTGTTAGTTAATACAGGTTATAAGTAGATCCAAAAAAATAATCTCTCCAAATTTTATAGCTGTAGCAATAAAACTACCAAAGTTGTTTCAAAATACAATGCAAATTTTTGGTTTCTTCTAATATAATTCTTTTTTATTTTTTGTTTGTTTTATAATCTTGCCATTTAGTACAGTTAATATAACTAAGTCCGAAACTGTAACGTGCTCAAATTTTATTGCTGTAGCAACAGAACTGCTGAAGTTACAGATTTTATTGGAAAAAACCGCAAAATTTTTGGTTCGTTATAAAATAAAAATTTCTAAAAACTTTTTTGTTTGGTCTATAATCTTGTCATTTGAGTCTGTTAATAAGGAAGTCCAAAAGAATAGTATGCGCAAATTTGATTACTGTACCAATGGAACTTCTAAAGTTACAATTTTTTTTGCAAAAAAAATGTAAATTTTTAATAATGCGTTCTAAAATAAAAATTTCTAAAAAATGTCTTGTTTGCTTTGTACTCCTGTAATTTAATACAGTTAATCAGTAAGTCTAATCCAGTAACGTCCCCAAATTTAATTGCTATAAGAATAGAAATACCAAAGTTACAGATTTTATTGAAAAAAATAAATGTAAATTTTAGATTCGTCTAAATTTTTTTTTAAATTCTCATTTGCTCTATAGAGCAAATTATAATTTAATCAGTTGGTACAGTTATCAAGTCCAAAAAAGTAATCTCCCAAAATTTTATTTATGTAGCAATAGAACTACCAGTATTACAAATTTTACTGAAAAAAAACGTGTTTTTTTGCCGATTTAAAATAAAAATTTCTAAAAAAATTCTCGTTTGCTCTTAAATTTTGGCAGTTTGTAAGGTTAATAAGTCAGTCCAAAAGAGTCCCCCAAAATTTTATTGATGTAGCAATAAAACTACTAGAATTGCACATTTTATTGAAAAAAATGTAAATTTTTGGTTCGTTCTAAAATAAAAATTTCTAAAAAAAATTTAGTTTGCTTTATAATCTTGTCATTTGGTACAATTTTAAAGTTAGTCCAAAAGAATAATCTCCCCAAATTTTATTAATGTAGCAATAGAACTACCAGAATTACAGCTTGTATAAAAAAAGATCATTTTCATGCGTTGTATAAAAAAATTCTAAAAATTATCTCACTTTTTATGTAATGTTGTAATTTGGTATAGTTACGAAATAATTCCAAAATACTAGCCTCAGAAACTACCAAAATCAAAGTTTACTTAGAATATTCAAAAAAATGAAATTTTTGGTTTGTTCTAAAAGTTAAAATGTCCGACCATTTCCTCATTTGCCCTGTGATTTACCGCAAGTAAACATGAAACCCCATCGCATTATTACAATACACAATCGCATTATTTCCAGGGGGCGCCGGCAGCAGTGGCGAAGGCGCCGATTCCGAAAGCGCCGCATCGAAACGCCGAAGAAGTCGAACCAACTTCAACAGTTGGCAATTAGAAGAACTCGAACGAGCCTTCTTAGCGAGCCACTACCCCGACGTGTTCATGAGGGAGGCGCTCGCAATGAGACTGGACTTGAAAGAAAGCAGGGTGGCTGTAAGTAACTTTTTCTCGAACAAACGTTGAGGTCAGCAAGGTTGAACGAGGGTGAAGAAGAGGTTTTCTCCCTCGAGATCGATCGAAAACCCTCAAGATTACACTGTGATACACACTAAACTCGCTATATTGACCACCGTTTCCACCATAAGCTCGCAGATATGTCTATTGTTTTTAAATTGATGGGAGTGCTGATCTCACCCCCTACACCCCGGCATTATTCAAATCGGTGGAAGTGTCGACCGGGGATTTAACACAATCAAAGTCGAAATAACAGGAAGTGGAGGGATTCGGTTTTGTGCCGAGCGGGGGTGCAGTAAAAGAATATTAGAAACAGTTTTTTTTCGTTTTAATTACCAAAAATGTGTTCCGGAAATAGAATTTGGTCTAGCATCCGGGTGGAGATAAATGTAAATTGGCAAAGTTTTCCGATAAACGTCCCGAATTTCGCCGCGTCCGGAATTTTCCGGTCATTCGAGATCGTTATCGAACTTCCCGGATTGAATTTTGCGGGCACTAACTAACCGCCTTCGCCTTGGAACAAATTAATTTAGATAAATCCATTAAAATTGATTTGTATTTACATGTACGATCGAGTTTCTCTTGGAAACGTAATAGGAAAATAATTACAGTGGTAGAGGCGGCAGTGTGTTACAAAACTCGCGTTAATAGAAGTGCGGGTAATGTTATTAAACGAGTTACAAACGAGAATAATGGAGAAATAATAACTCATTTAAAATCCATCTGAAGTGCACACGAAAAATCGTGATAAAAATGCAAATAGAAATATGTCGGGTTCGTGGCGTTTTGTGCCGTCCGCGGCTCCTCACTTGGTCGGCCAATTTGGGCCATTTGCAAGTTTAGGATCGGCTCTTTGAGCAAGTGGCAACGACATCCAATTAAGTTCTCGCACGTTATGTAAATTGGTGTAGTTGCACAGGTGTTGGCAATTGATCAGTAAAAGAAGTAAACCGGGAGCTCGCAGGTAACGAGGATCTGAATTTATTCGTCCAATAAAGTAATCATCGCTCTTATGCAGCACATATGAAGTCATCAACCTTAGCACAATCAATTTATATGTATATCATGCAATTATAATAAACTACTACCGTGATACTAGAGATGATAGCGCCAAAATGAGCCCTAGGGCGCCGTGTAAACGGCTCAACCTGCGCCAGGCTAGCCACTACACGCCAGTAAGACATACAGCCAACATCACGCCCCCAAATTACCATGTTAATTATAGTGGTGTGCCTTTGGGGTGCTAGCTAGCGTGACGCAGAGCAATATTGGCCAAACTGAGGCTAATTTTCATTAATTCGTGCGAGCGCGTCGCGTTTTCTCTTTTATTTCAACACGAGGAAGGATTATGAGAGAGATAAAGACGCGGAATACACGTGTAGAACAAAATGAAGAGGCTTATTGGATAAACTGGCAGCTGTACGTTTTGTTCGTGAGAGATATTTGAGCCTTCACTGACAAGGTTTAACTTTAGCAGTGATTTACGGCCAAACTAACAACAATTAATTCTTTGCTCGTTATCTGATCGCGAGCTGAAATATTAATTGGGCTTATCAAGATAACAATTAGCACGTTTAACTCGCTTGCCATTACCTACAACTTCTTATCGGCGGGCGGTGCAAACTTTTGCCCGATAAAGAGACGTGGAAAGGGCTTTTTTGGAACACACTTTTATCAAACTCGTACAATAAATTTGTTGAGTAAAAAACAGCTCGGCCAATAATAGAAATCGGTTTATTACCAGTAAAAACAAGATAACAGTAGATAAATTGTGTAGATAGCGTCATAAAACAGAACTTCGTAAATCGAAAAGTACTGTACGTAGATCAAATTAATGTCCATTCTCTGACATTCGAGATTTACACCTCGCTAAACGATAATTATCTTAATTAGCCAGAACCGACCGTTTCGACGGGACTGTGAAGGGGCAGGCGGCGACTTCAAAGTCTTTTTCTAAATTCTTGACGATATGAAAGCCAAGATGCCATTTTTTAACTATTTTTTCCGCATCCAAAATTAAAAAAAAATACATTAGACAGAATCTGAAACATTAACTTTGATTCGTTCAAAAATTAATTTTTTGCTCTTGAGTTTCATAACTTGGTGTAGTTAATAAGTAAGTGAATGCGGAAGACATTAGCTTCCTCAAATTATATTGCTGTAACGCTATAACTACAAGTTGTTGAACAAAAATTGAAATTTTTGGTTCGTTCTAAAATTTTGTTGTCATTTGGTACAGATATATTAAGAAATAAAAGAAGAATATGCCCAAATTTTATTGCTGTAGCGATAAAACTTTCAAAGTTACAGTTTTTATTGAAAAAAAAAATGTAAATTTTCGGTTCATTCTAAAATGGAAATTTGTAAAATTTTTCTCGTTTGTTCTATAGTCTTGTCATTTAGTATAGTTATTAAGTGATTTCAAAAAAAAAGTCCCCAAATTTTATTGTTGTCGAGATAGAACTACCAAAATTGCAAATTGTAATGAAAAAAAAATGTAAATATTTGATTCATTCTAATTTTTTTTTTTTAATTTTCCTTGTTAGCTCTATAATCTTGTTATTTAGTATAGTTAATAAGTAAGTCCAAAAGCAGAACAACTCTAAATTTGATTGCTGTAGCTATAAAAGTACCAAAGTTACAATTATTCTTGAAAAAAAAAATGTAAATTTTTGGTTCATTCCAAAATAAAAATTTCTAAAATTTTCCATGTTTGCTCTATAATCTGGTCATTTGGTACAGTCAATAAGCAAGTCCAAAAGAAGAACGTCCCCAAATTTTATTGCTGTAGCAATAAAACTGCCAGAATTACAAATTTTATTGCAAGAAAAATGTAAATTTTTAGTTCGTTCTAAAATAAAATATTTTAAAATTTGCCATGTTTGCTCAATAATCTTGTCATTTGCTCCAGTCAATAAGTAAGTTCAAAAAAAGAACGTCCCCAGATTCTATTGCTGTAGCGATAAAACTGCCAGAATTACAAATTATATTTAAAAAAAAATGTAAATTTTTGGTTCATTCCAAAATAAAAGTTTCTAAAATGTTTCATGTTTGCTCTACAATCTTGACATTTGGTACAGTCAATAAGTAAGTCCAAAAGAAAAACGTCCCCAAATTTTGTTTGTAGCAATAAAACTGCCAGAATTACAAATTTTATTGCAAGAAAAATGTAAATTTTTAGTTCGTTCTAAAATAAAATATTTTAAAATTTGCCATGTTTACTCAATAATCTTATCATTTAGTACAGTCAATAAGTGAGTCCAAAAAAAGAACGTCACCAAATTTTATTGCTGTAGCAATAAAACTGCCAGAGTTACAAATTTAAAAAAAAAATGTACCTGTAAATTTTTGGTTCGTTCTAAAATAAAAAATTCTAAAATTTTCCTTGTTGGCTCTATAATCTTGTTATGTGGTACAGTTAATAAGTAAATCCAATAAACGAACATTCCTAAATTTTATTGCTGTAGCGATAAAACTACCAAAGTTACACTTTTTGTTGAAAAAAAATATAAAATTTTTAATAAGTAAGTCGAAAAGAAGAAGATCCCCAAATTTGATTGCTGTCGAGATAGAACTACCAAAATTACAAATTTTAATGAAAAAAAAAATGTAAATATTTGGTTCATTCAATTTTTTTTTTAATTTTCCTTGTTAGCTCTATAATCTTGTTATTTAGTATAGTTAATAAGTACCAAAAGCAGAACAACCGTAAATTCGATTGCTGTAGCTATAAAAGTACCAAAGTTACAATTTTTGTTGAAAAAAAAAATGTAAATTTTTGGTTCGTTCTAAAATAAAAATTTCAAAAGTTTGCCATGTATGCTCTATAATCTTGTCATTTGGGATATTCAATAAGAAAGTCCCAAAGAAGATCGTCCCCAAATTTTATTGCTGTAGCGATAAAACTGCCAAAAATACAAATTTTCTTGAAAAATAAATGTAAATTTTTGGTTCATTCTAAAATAAAAATTTCTAAAATTTTCCATGTTTGCTCTATAACCTGGTCATTTGGTGCAGTCAATAAGTAAGTCCAAGAAAAGAACATCCCCAAATTTTATTGCTGTAGCGATAAAACTGTCAGAATTACAAATTTTATTTAAAAAAAATGTAAATTTTTGGTTCATTCCAAAATAAAAATTTCTAAAATTTTTCATGTTTGCTCTATAATCTTGACATTTGGTACAGTCAATAAGTAAATTCAAAAGAAGAACGTTGCCAAATTTTATGGCTGTAGCGATACAACTACCAAAGTTACACTTTTTGTTGTAAAACTACCAGAATTAAAAAAATTATTGCAAGAAAAATGTAAATGTTTGGTTTGTTCTAAAATAAAATATTTTCAAATTTGCCATGTTTGCTCTATAATCTTGTCATTTGGTACAGTCAATAAGTAAGTCGATAAGAAGAAGATCCCTAAATTTTATTGCTGTAGTGATAAAACTGCCAGAATTACAAATTTTACTCAAAAAAAAACGTAAAATTTTGGTTTGTTTTAAAACAAAAAATTGTAAAATTGTTCATGTTTGCTCTATAACCTTGTCATTTGATACAGTTAATAAGTAAGTCCAAAAGAAGAACGCCTCAAAATTTTATTGCTGTAGCGATACAAATACCAAAGTTACTATTTTTATTGAAACAGTAAGCAATAGAACCGCCAGATTTGAATGTATTTTTTTTCTTTTGTTCTATAATTTTATAATTCAACATTTGGCTTTTACATTTTCGTTATGTGTTAATATAGCTAAGAATAAATTGTAATGTGTAAAAATGGAAATAATGAAATTCTTTTTTTTGCAGGTGTGGTTCCAGAACCGCCGCGCGAAGTGGCGCAAAAAGGAGCACACAAAAAAGGGTCCCGGCCGACCAGCCCACAACGCCCACCCCCAGTCCTGCTCTGGCGAACCAATCCCTCCCGCAGAACTCCGAGCCCGTGAACGAGCTCGCCGCAGGAAAAAGCTCCAAAAAGCTCTCGAGCGTCAAGCACGGAAGCTGCGCGCTAAAGGCATCGCCGTCGATTTAGTGTCCCTAAAACGCGAATATTTGGCTCAAAGGGGCGCCGAGGGCATGGACAGTGATAGCGATATAGACGTTGTAGGAGATTCGGGCGCAGAATCGGAGAATTACTCTTGTTCGGAGCAAGGATTCTCGTCTGTTACGGAAGGGGTGGATTTAACCGCCGCCAACGATGACAAAAGCAGGAGACTCAATCCGTTCAGTATAGAGTCGTTGTTAAATACCTGAAGATGGACAACGCGAAACGTCGTGTGCAATAATGTAGTTTTAGTGGCGGCGCGGTGCGGCGGCATATCACTTTGGCGGTATTTATTTTGTTTGTACATATAGGATAAGACCCTGTGTATAAATGACCCTATAGAACACATAGTACAGCAATACATCCAGCAAGTTCAAACTGTTTAGAATAGACTCTTCGTGCATGTCGTCCTGTTTTAGTTAAGTTCATGTTCCAGAAACTGGGTAACAATATTTTTATTACCACACTGGAATTATTATGTCTCAGACTGTTGTTATTTATTGTTTTCTTCTTAACAAATTCGACAACGAAAACTACAACTCAATTGGAAGTAAACAATATTGTTATCAAGCTTTAAATGTATTCCTATCAGTGATCTGCAGTACTAATATATCAAAATAATTAAGTATGATGATAAATATATTATTTATTCGAGGCAATGGAGTTTTATTTTTATCACTCTCTTCTATTTATACTAAACATTCCTAAAATTTCTAACTTCTAAATCTCTTATCCTTTATCCAAAAAAGAAATAAGAAGATACGAAAACAATGCTGAATTAACAAAACTAGCAATACAAGAAATATATTCAGAAGGGGATGAAGAACCAAATAAAAGAAAATACCAAAAAGATTAGAAACTAAAGAATATAAAAATATGAAACCGAATTTTTTTAGAAACTTTTTCAACTGTAGATAAAAAATAAAAAAAAAATTTTAGAACGGATTTGTGGGCTGATGCAAACTGAAGCGCTAAAACGCGTGATCAATACAAAAAAAACGCATTTTTATCAGCGGACTTTGCTCTCCCGCTTTATCAACCGCATTAGCGTGAAAATGACTGTTCTTTGACTCACTTAATGAGTAATTTTTCGGAACAAATTGTCCGAAATGATGAGCATTCGTCATTTTTCCACCTGTGGTCCCCATCATTGTATGTTTAATTAATTTCACGTCTACATGAATTTCCACGCCGGTGTTTAGCTTTGTCCGCTTGTGCAACGTAAGATAGGATAATTAAGTTTTGGTAATCAAGTCGCTATTACCTGCCGATTGCTGTAACAATAGAACTACCGGAATTACATATTTTATTGAAAATTAAAATTAAAATTTTGATTCGTTTTAAAATAAAAATTTCTAACAATTTTCGCGTTTGCGCTATAATCTTGTCATTTGGTACAGTTTAATAAGTAACTCCATGAGAAGAACGTTTCAAAATTTTATTGCTGTAGCGATTAAAATGCCAGAATTACAAATTTTATTGGAAAAAAATGTAAATTTTTGGAGCGTTCTAAAATAAAAATTTCTAAAATTTTTCATGTTTGCTCTACAACCTTGTCGTTTGTTACAGTCAATTAGTAAGTTCAAAAGAAGAACTTCCCCAAATTTTATTGCTGTAGCGATAAAAATGCCAGAATTACAAATTTTATTGGAACAAAATGTAAATTTTTGGAGCGTTCTAAAATAAAAATTTCTAAAATTTTTCATGTTTGCTCTAAAACCTTGTCGTTTGTTACAGTCAATTAGTAAGTTCAAAAGAAGAACTTCCCCAAATTTTATTGCTGTAGCGATAAAAATGCCAGAATTACAAATTTTATTGGAACAAAATGTAAATTTTTGGAGCGTTCTAAAATAAAAATTTCTAAAATTTTTCATGTTTGCTCTACAACCTTGTCATTTGGTACAGTCAATAAGTAAGTTCAAAAGAAGAACGTCCCCAAATTTTATTGCTGTAGCTATAAAACTGTCAAAATTACAAATTTTATTGAAAAAAAAATCTAAATTTTTGGTTCGTTCTATAATAAAAATTTCGTAAATTTTAAACGTTTGTTCTATAATTTTGTCATTTGGTACAGTCAATAAGTAAGTCTAAAAGAGGAACGTCCCCAAATTTTACTGCTGTAGCGATAGAATTACAAACGTTATAATTTTTGTTGAAAAAAAAATGAAAATTTTTACTCGTTTTAAAAGAAAAAATTGTAAAATTTTACTCGATTGCTCTATAATTTTGTCATTTAGTACAGTTAATAAGTAAGTCCAAAAGAAGATCCTCCCCAAATTTTATTGGTGTAGCGATAAAACTACCAGACTTACAAATTTTATTAAAAACAATCAAAATTTCTGATACGTTTAAAATAAAAATTGTTGAAAGTTTCCATGTTTGCTCTGTAATCTTGCCATTTGATACAGTTAATAAGTAAGTCCAAATGATAGCCCTCCCCAAATTTTATTGCTGAAGCAATAGAACTATAAAAGTTATAATTTTTGTTAAAAAAAAGAAAATTTTTGCTTCGTTTTAAAAGAAAAAATTCTAAATTTTACTTAAATGCTCTATAATTGTGTCATTTAATACAGTTAATCGATATCGTTAAAAATGCCAGAATTACAAATTTTATTGAAAAAAAATAAGAGTATAAATTTTTGGTTTGTTCTAAAAAAATTTTTTTTAAAATTTTCCATGTTTGCTCAATAATATTGTTACTTGGTACATTTAATAGGTAAATCCAACAGAAGATCGACACCAAATTTTATTGCTTTAGCGATAAAACTGCTAGAATTACAAATTTCATTAAAAACAAATAAAATTTCTAAAATTTTCCTCGTTTGCTCTATGATCTTGTCATTTCGTACAGTCAATAAATAAGTCCAAAAAAGTAACGTCCCCACTTTTTACTGTTCTAGTGATAGATCTACCAGAATTACAGATTTGATTAACAATTATAAAAAATGTGAATTTTTAGATCGTTCTTAAACAAAAATTTCTAAAAACTCTCTGGTTTGCTTTAGAACTTTTGTCATTTGGTACTGTTAATAAGTAAGTTCAACAAAGTAATCTCCCTCAATGTTATTGCTGTGGCAATAGAACTACCAGCATTACAAATTTTTATGAAAAAAAATCTGATCTGATCTAAAATAAAAAATTCTAAAAAAAAAACCGTTTGCTCTGTAATCTTGCCATTTGGCACAGTTAATAAGTAAGTCCAAAAAAATTACTTTCTCATTGTTATTGCTGTAACAATAAAATTACCAGAATTACAAAAAAAATAAATATTTGGATCGTTTAAAAATAAAAATTTGTAAAAGATTTTTGATTTGCTCTAGAATCTCATAATTTGCTTACAGTTTATAAGTAAGTCCAAAAGAGTAACATTTCCAAATGTTATTGCTGTGGTAATAGAACTACCAGAATTAGAAATCTTTATAAACAAAAAAAATTTTTTGGTTTGTCTTAAAACAAAAATTTCTAAAAAAATTATCGTTTGCTCTAGAATCTTGCCATTTGGTACAGTTTATAAGTCCAAATGAGTAATCCAAATTTTATTGCTGTAACAATAAAATTTTCAGAATTACAAATATTATTGAAGAAAAAATGTAAATTTTTGAATCGTTCTAAATTTAATATTTGTAAAAAAATTTTGGTTTGCTCTAGAATCTTATAATTTGCTAAAGTAATTAAGTAAATCCAAAAGAGTAACATCCCCAAAGGTTATTGCTGTGGCAATAGAACTACCCGAATTACAATTTTTTTATAAAACAATTTATTTTCGGTTCGTTCTAAAATAAAAATTTCTAATAAAAATATTGTTTGCTCCATAATCTTACCATTTGGTACAGTTAATAAGTGAGTCGAAATGAGTAACATCCCCAATTGTTATTGCTGTGGCAATAGAACTATCAGAATTACAAATTGTATTAAAAAAAATTGCAATTTTTGTGCTAAAATGAAAATTTCTAAATAAATTCTCCTTTGCTCTGTAATTTTGTCATTTGGTACAAATGATGCCTAAATTAAAAAAAGTAACATCTTCAAATTATATTGCTGTAACAATAAAATTGCCAGAATTACAAATTTTATTAAAAAAAAAATATAAATATTTGGATCGTAAATAAAAATAAAAATTTCTAAAACATTTCTGGTTTGCTCTAGAATCTTGTCATTTGGTACGGATGATGAGTAAGTCTAAAAAATTGAGCTTATCAATTTATATTGGAGTCACAATAGAACTGCCAAAATATCAAATTTTATTAAAAAAAAGAATGTAAAATTAATTCGTTCTAAAATAAAAATTTCAAAAAATTTTGTTTAATAATCTTGTCATTTAATGATAATTCGTAATATTTCCACCTGTGGTCTTCATCATTGTATCTTTAATTAATTTCACGTCTACGTGAATTTCCACGCCGGTGTTTGCTTTGTCCGCTTGTGCAACGTAAGATACGATAATTAAGTTATGTTGGTAATCAAGTCGCTATTACCTACCGGGCTTATCTCATTAACTCACCTATATTTCAATCACCATTCCAATTTATCATCGGAAAAAAAAACTATTCTCTTTGTCCGGTTTTTGTTTCAGCCAAATTAAATTTCACCGACAGAAAAAAAATTCATTATTTTCGATAATAACAATTTCACGACGGGATTATCAATTTAAGAGCCGGCAATAAACTCATTTTGTTTATGAACTCGTCGGAATGGTTGGACTTTTATTGAGTAATTATTTTTAATATAGCGTGTCTGACACCTAGTTGGATGGAACAAATAAAAAATTGATGGTTTATTAATAAAAAGCGGCTACTGAAAATCGTAGATTCGGGATAAATCAAACTTTTATTATCCGATTTTTACTAATTCTGTTGATCTAAGGAATAAATCAAAATCAGGTTTTATCGCTCAATTCATTAGCTTTACGACCTCGACTACAACTCTATGGCATGACATCGGTCAATTTTCGGGAAAAAATCGGGGGAAATGTATTAGTGACCAGTCATGCGATGTTAAGTGTCGAATCTTATTATTTTGTGCGTGTAGAGTTTTTTTTTAGGAATTTTTCTCTAATTATAGGTTGAGCGTCCGTGGAGCCCCAAACTTGAAATGATGCATATGATGACACATTCAATTCTACGCAATCTCTCGTTAGGCGCTTTTTTCACTGTTCTAGTTTCAAATTTCCAGTGGCGCCCGTCGACGTTTTCAATCTCCCTCCGTGACTCCGCCAGACACGCAACAATGTATTTCCATTTCCTTGACTTGTGTGTTATTTAAAGATAATTGAATTATTATATGGCTTATTTGAAGAACGGCCGAGATTATCTTCGAATTGACTTTTTTTGGAATTTCGTCCAATCATCACGCGATTCGTTAGATTGATTCAAACACAACGACATGTAAATGATGTCTACAACAAGAGCCAACGTGTAATTATCTGTAATTATGATAATAATAAAAGGGGGAAATGAAAACTTGTTTTAGGGGAAGAGAAGGCGATGGTAGATAACGGACAAGACGACAAAGCGTGGATTTGATTTTAGTTTGAAACTGAAGAGTTTTGAAATTTTTAATCAAGTCATAAACATAAACTGAGAATTAAATGCCACATTTAACGCGTTAAATTAAGTTCTTAAATAAAATAAGTAAGTTGGACTTTCTATTGCGAAGGACTGACTAGAAGGTTGGTTCGTAATTAAGTATAATATTAATTACTTATCAAATTTGAAGTTCTCAGTTTCTTCATTTGTTGTTTTCCGGTTTCTTTAATTTATTTTTTGTCTTACTTTCTCCACTCTTCAGTTAAGCAGTTTCTCAAGTTATTTATTCATTAGTACCTATTGGTTAGTTTCTTTTCATTTATTTATTTTTTTAATTATATTACAGTCCATTTCAATTCCCTCTGAATCGTCTGCTTCTCAATTCTTTAGTAGATTTAATTTCCTCCCAATTCTAAAACTTTCTCAGGTGGTTCAGATCTTCATTTTCTTCAATTCAACTTCCTAATTTTCAGGTTTCTTTAGCATTTTAGTTTCTTAAGTTCTTCATTTCCTCTCTTATTTTGGAAGAAACTTGTAAAAGAGGAGTGGAAAGTCATTTCTAAACTAATTCCCAATCTGAAGTCCGTTTTGCTCCATCAGGTCCGGATTCAGAGATATTCTTGATTTTTTTTAGTTTCTTTATTTTTGAAATTTATCGAAAAATTTCAGAAAACAGTAAATTAGTAATCCCGTTTACAATTTTTTTGATTAAACTTTATATGGACCCAAATGTAACAAATTCCCCAAATTTCATCGCCCTAGCGTAAAAATTACGAAAATTACAGGTGCGAATAGAAAATATTAGAAATTTTTGGCACGTTCTCTAAACAAAACTTTTAAAAATTTGTTCCTGTTCTTGAATTTTGACAATATTGGACATTTTCGGCTCTTTCTCTAAACGAAAATTTCTAAAATTTATCACTGTTGTTCTAAAATTTTGAAATTTGAGACAGTTTATTAATAAGCTCAAACTAATAATCTCCTTGAATTTCATCATACTGGCATCAAAATTACGAAAATTACAGGTGCAAATATAAAATATTGGAAATTTTTGGCCCGTTCTCTAAACAAAAAGTTCTGAAATTTGTTCCTGTGCTCTAAAATTTTGAAATCAAGACACTTAATTAGCAATTTAAAAGTGGCAAATTCCCCAAATTTTATTGCTCTAGCGTCATAATTGTCAGAATTACAGGTGCAAATAGAAAATATTGGAAAATTTCGGCCCGTTCTGTAAAACAAATATTTCTCAAATTTGTCCCTGTTGCTCAACAATTTTAAAATTTTCGACAATTGAATTTAATAATAAGTCAAAAATAGCAAATTTTCTTAAATTTCATTACTCTAACATCAGAATTACGAAAATTGTAGGTGCGAACACACAATATTGGACATTTTCGGCCCTTTCTCTAAACGAAAATTTCTAAAATTTATCACTGTTATTTTATCACACTTAATTAACAATTCAAAAGTAGCAAATTCCCTAAATTTCATCGCTCTAGCATCATAATTATCAATATTACAGGTGAGAATAGAAAATATTGGAAAATTTTAGTTCGTTCTTTAAACAAATATTCCTAAAATTTGTCCCTGTTGCTCAACAATTTTAAAATTTTTAACAATTAAATATTAAGTCAAAAATAGCAATTTTCCTAAATTTCATTACTCTAGCATCAGAATTACGAAAACTGCAGGTGCGAACACACAATATTGGACATTTTCGGACCGGTCGAAACGAAAATTTCTAAAATTTATCTCTGTTGTTCTAAAATTTTAAAATTTAATACAGTTTATCAATAAACTCAAACTAATAATTTCCTTGAATTTTGTCACACTGGCGTCAAAATTACGAAAATTACAGGTGCGAATTTCCAATATTGGAAATTTTTGGCCGGCTCAATAAATGAAAATATTTAAAAAATGTCCCCGTTGCTCTAAAATTTTGAAATTTTGAACAATGAATTACTAACCCAAAAGTAACTTATCCCCCAAATTTCATCGTTCTAACATAAAAATTACTAAAATTACAGCTGCGAATAGAAAATATTGACAAATTTTAACCTGTTCTATAAACAAAAATTTCTAAAATTCCTCCCTCTTACTCTAAAATTTTAAAATTTAAAATTTTAAAATCCTCAAATTTTGTGGCTCTATCATAAAAATTGCAAAAACTGCAGGAGCGAATACAAAATATTGAAAATTTTTGGTCCGTTTTTTAAACGAAAATTTCTAAAATTTGTTCCCGTTGCTGTACAATTTTGAAATTTGAGACAGTTTATTAGTAAACTCAAAGTAATAGTTTCCTTGAATTTCATCAAACTAGCATCAAAATTCGAACTGATATTAGTCACATTTATGAATTGACAGAAATTCAAAGATTCACCAAAAATTTTCAGAGAACCCTAAATTAGCAAACCCACTTAAAATTTTTTTTTTATTTTTTATGGCTTTGCCGTGGCTATTTTGATCTATGTATTAAATACACTAAATTGTAAAATTCCATCTCGACAGGACGAAACTTTAAAAATGTTTATTCCAGAATCAGGGCAATATTGTCAATTTTCACATAAAACTTTCTATCTAGTTTTGTAAATTAGACATTTATTGAATTAGAGAATTAAAACTTTCAGAATTAACTAATATAGACTTCTGTACAAGACACACCAAATTGTGAAATTCTAAGTGTACAGGAGAGAATTTTAAAATCTTACATCCATGGCAAGAAAAAGTTCGCAATTTTTTAAAAACAATTTAATTTATTTTAACAAATTTAGTTTTTGGATTAGAGAGTCAAAATTCGATCTCTGTTTTAAAGACATTAAAACAACAAAATTCTAACTGGATAGGGCAAAAATGTTTATTCCAAAATTAGGGAAAAATTCGTAATTTTTTTAATTGGCAAATCAAAATTTGCAGAATTTACTATTTTAAACCTGTGATTTAGACAGACCAAAAAAAATATTTGCCAACAGACATTTATTTTTAGCCCGTTTCTTTATTGTAAGATTTCCGCCCTTAATCGCTCATAATTCCAAGGATATAAAAATAGCAATCGGAAGCTCTCGGAGCACCCCTTAATAGCAAAATCTTCTATTTTCACCTTATATCGTCACTCTGATGATTAATCGCTTCTATTTATACAATCGTTCTATTTATACTCTCCTATATTTACTCGTAATGGTCCTAATTTGTTCGTGATACCAAAGTGTCATAATTTATTACTTTTATATTCATTCAAAGCGAAGCGACGATGATGGAAACGGGAAGACAAATTTTGCATAAGAAGCGACACGATGAAAAATGATGTTGACATCCGAGATTGCTCAGTAAACCGTAAAAGCCCACAGTAATAACCAATATAAAGAAATCGATTTAATATTTATATTAATGATTCCACATCGAGATGATTGATGACGCGAAGAAAAACCGCAAAATTCGCGTACGACCGCCCGCCATTTAATTACTGTTTAATCGTCGATCATAGTTGGTAGTTCCCAGGGGAAACCCGGGATCAGTGCATATGCACCAACTCTGCCCCCGGCACTGCATAAATCGAGCTTGGTGCCGCCCCCATGGACGATAACGGCATTTACAGCCCTCTGTCGGCCATATGCTGCAATACCTTATCAATGCGCGTCCCGAAGCCGCCCCCGGACTGTATGGACTCTTTATCGGAAAATCGCATAAATCCAAATCAGTCAAGCTTTGGGGGCGATTTGTTGCGCGAGAGATAACGAACACGAGTGACAATTACAGGAAACTGCACGAAGATTTTCGGGGGATTTTCAGTTTTGCATTGCAAGTTGCGTGTCTGAATGGGTCAGTAAGCTTATAGATTCTGCTCAGGGCGCCGTCAACACTAAACAATGCCCCATAAGGTACGAAAATGAATGGAAATGACGCCCGCAATTGAGTCATTAGCTTCGAAATCGGAACCGTTGAAAATCTGATAGCGGCGGCGTTCACGCGACTGAATTTTTCAATTTTTCTATTATGCGAACAATGACTGGTGCGTAACGAGAAAATAATGGCCACATTCGAGTCACTGAGGAACGTTTCTTTGTCTTACATAATAATCTGAACTTAAAAAAAATACTTCATGAATCATTTGAGTTTTTGCTCCTCCATTTACGAAAATGAAAAGACATAAAGCAAGAGTTGTAATTGTAATTGATACGTTTGAAATTGCTTTATTACAGCATAAATCCGAACCCTCATAAAATTTATCTTTGTGACTTTACGAGTGTCTGTGATAAGACGCAAGTTGTAACGAAAGGGAGAAAGTGCGAGTTGCGAATAAAAAAGCCGCACAAAAGAGACGATTAATTACGGTAATTTGAAACATTATGTTGTTAAAATGTAACAGGACAGCTGAACAAAGCCGAGAATTTATGAAACGCTTCCAGTACGAAATGAAAACAGGTGATTTCTTTCTGTTTGTATCAAATGTAATTATAAAATACGTTTTGGTAGAAAATCCATTAAAACCATCTTTACAGAGCGCGATGTGAGGGTAGCGTCGTGTAATTAATTGGGTTGGATAGAAAAGGACATAATCCCTCGTCCTTTGCTCTCTAATTGCTTTTCGGGAGCGAAAAGGCTACGTTAAAATTATTATTGGAACACAAATAACGAAATTAATTGGGGTGCGCTACCACGAATCAAATTCGGGAAAAATACGAATTAATTTCCAGATTCGGCGTAGTGACGCTGAATTTCTAGTAATTATAAGCTTTACCCTGCGGTGCTATAAATTCGTATTTTTGTGGGCGGCTTTATGGGGGCGATATTTCATTTAGTCTTGATTGAAATGGATGGCGGCGTGGCTGTGGGAGGGGGCGGAAACGTCTTAGATTCTCTGCTTCATCATGTTGCTACATTTGCCTTGATTTGGGAAAAGGTGTGATCACTCTTGAAATTCACATTCGTCTCCGTTGATTTTTAACTGATTTTTGACAAAAATAAAAGCAGAAAAATTCTCCTTTTATCAATTTGGACGTCGGAAGAAAAAATCTAAACTTTCATTTGAAATTCAACTGTTGGTTGTTTTTAATATTTATTTAAACATTGAGTCTGAAGTTAGCCATGAGCTTAGCAACACGCACATTTCTTTGAGGATTTCAAATCGAATTTTCTTAGAAAATTTTACAGATGGCAAAGAACCGATACCAGAAATGGATTCAGGAGTGCTAAATGATGCTGTCTGTAAAATTTTGTCATGATCTGAAGACTCTTATATGTTTCGCCCAAAAAAATTAATTTGCTCAAAATTTATTTTTGTTTTATCAATTTAGACTTTAGAAACCAGAATCTGTTGAACTTTTTATGATCTAACAGTCCGTTAATTTTTAATTACAGTGAAAAATAAGTGGGACAGCTTTTGAACGACGTTGTAATCCAGACCAAAAATTAAACGGGTGAACTACTAATAGGACGTTATTATAAGTATCTGAATAATTATTAACCTACAAAGGGTAATCAGTGCCTACAATGTAAAAGTGTTTTTAAAAATTGTCGATGCATTTAAACGTAAAAGAAAACAAGCAAACCACTGTATGTATAAGTAATCTACAACTGAAAGCATGCATCAATGTCATTTGTTTCTTTTGTCTTATTAATGTCATTGTTAAGACTAAAAAAAATATTATCATTATCCTTACTTTGAAAACCAGTTTTACACAACTCAATTTTTGAAAAAATAGTGTCCAAAACTTGTATATTCTTACTTTATTTTACCCACCACTGTAATTTTTTTAATTTTCCAGATACACTTGAATTCTTTTGGCAAAAATATAAGCAGAAAAATACTTTGTGCTCCTCTTTCATTTTCTACGGGATTTGTGATATTCATTTGCGGCAAGAAAATCATCTTTTGAAAAGTTGTAGGCATTTAAACATGACATTTAGAATATTTGGTTTTATTTTGCTAGCTGGCATCACTACATAAATGTCAATAGTGTCAGTTTGTGTGCCATTGTGGAAGCCAATGACCTTCGAAAATAATAAACGTTAACTAATTAAGTAAAGTTACAACAGAAATTTTCAGAAAGAAACAAATTTGAATTTAAATTCATCTTCAATTGTTCGATTTGAATGCAGAGCTAAAAACTTATTTTCCTACTGATGAAATTTCCCTAAATGAGTAAATGAAATTTCAAATTCTTACCAAAAGTTAGAAAAGATAACAATTAATTCTTGTCGGCGCACAAAAGTTTGGGTTTCACACGTCTGGAAACGCTGAGAAATGCATAAAACTTGGATTTCAACACTTTCCTCGCATTTCCAAAAGAACACTTGCCACCCTAATGAAACAAAAAACTATTCTCTAAAGTCCGTTTTAAAAAAAAAACACCAAACCGCACTCTCCCACCACTTTACAACCGGCAACGTCGTCGATGATGACTTTTTGGTGATAAAATCAAATAGGTTAGTTGCCTAATTGACAATTTGATTTCACAAAACGGCCTTTCAGGCTATGCCGGGTTTTTTCACTATTTAATCATTTGATTTGCAATCCAACAAGCTGTAAAAGAAACGTTTTTAACGGAAATACTGCGTAATTTTCAGAAATGTCACAAATTTGACATTTGTTTTCTCACCAAAAATCTCCCTAGGCAACGTTGCCGGTTGTAATATAGAGGAAGATTGCGTTGTTGGTGTTTTTTTTTAAGCGGACTTTATAAATTGTCTAAAAATAGGCCAAGTTTTCGACGTATGTCTTAGCTTAGAACACTGTTTTTACACGACGCGGAAAATACAAATGTTTGACATTTTGAATTTAAATTTTCTTAAAAAATCTTATAGATAGTGAGAAACTGAAGCCAGAAATGGTTTGGATTGAGATTGAGAGTAATGCCAAATGATGCTGTGTGCCAAGTTTTGTGTTGATCTGGAAACTTTAATGTTTTCGCCCAAAAATCAGATCTCAGATTCTCTAATTGATAAAATTTTAAAATTTCTATAAATCCAATTTTTGCCATCAATTCAAAATTTACAATCAGAAACTAAATTTTTAAAACCTTGTAAACATGACTTGAATTTTGTAAGTGTGAATAAAAACAGTAAACTTCTTTGCTAGTGAAATTAGACCGTAGAAGAAAAAAAACTGGACTCTGGATTATCTGGATGATTTTATTTAATATTATGTCTAAAGAAAAGACAGATTGTTGACAGTCCAATCGACTTGGGAAACTAGCATGAAGCGGTTTCGAACAATGAATTTGGTAGCAACTTTCCAAAATTTCTTATCGCTCTTTGATTTCGCCTCTACCCCCTCAAAAAATGAAATAAATATTTTTCGAATGGCGATTCCCGTCGCCGTAATTTCTCCTCTCCGTTCGTTTATTTTGAAACGAGCTCCCAGCGCGGTCAATTACAATAATTTCCCCCGATTTTATTTACGATGTGATCCAACCTTTCCTTGTGGAGTCCCCACCTCCATTCGACCTGAAATGAAAAAGTACCCAAGCCGCACACCGTACAAAACACCTGACAGAGATATCTTAATAACTTTGTTTGACAGGTAAATTGCGCGTAGCTAAGCCAGTGTATAAACCATCGCGAGAAAATTAGACCGTTCGACCATTCCCACTTTTTTAATTAAACCACGACGAATCCGTCCCCACCGATTTTTTGTGGGATGCGGCGACGTTTCTTAATTATTATTGTTCGACCATCAGGTAAATTAAATCCGGCCGGGGCATTTTATAATTTTGGGTTGCGTGCGACGCTTGGGTTTTTTTCTGGGGCTACGAGCAGTTTTATTGTGTTGTTTACTTAATCGTTATGGCTTTTTAACCACAGGCTCCGATATTAATTTAGAACGAAGGTATTCAAATTCTTTCTATGATCACATTGAAGCCACTGAACCGCCCGTTTTATTTATTGCGAATATTTAACAATTCTTTGGCGCTGTTTATTACCGCCGCCCATCCATCATGTTTCCAACGAGGCTCTCCATTACAGGTGACCAAATTTGGACGACCGGAAACGTCTCTTGTTTCGTTAAATCTTCACCACGCTAAATATGGTAAAAATCAATTAATTTTCTGACCAAGGTTCCGGTCGTAATTTTTCCAAGCGATCAATTGTTGCGTTTTTCAAGAGGTAAATTGCAAGAATAAAAATAGTGGAGATCTTAGAGGCGCGATAAGCCAAGAACGAGAAACAAAAGTTGTTGGAACGTCGAGCAAAAGAAAGATAACGAGCGAGAAAACGTGAGTGAGAAAATTAATAAAAGAACAAGCCGCACGTTAATCTTTGCAGATTGAATCGAAGCTCTTAGCTAGTTGGTAATTAAGGCACACGAGAACGCGTTGCTAATTATTAACAGAATGCTTATTTAAATTTATTACATTGGAGCTCCATAACACTTTAGAAACCCAAATGGGTTATCCGGCAGCGAACAAAACGTGCTGCTTCGATACAAAGACGATTAACATGGAAATAAATGAAGGATAATGGACACGGGGAGTCCTACTTCTGACTCATTTTTATCTACTTTTAATGTTGAGTTGGACCACTTTTAGATTCCTTGTTCTTCTTCTTTTCTGTTCTACAATCGCGGTCAAATTATTTTTAACATCATGTTATTGACTTTTTGAAAATTTGAGTGTAGTCCATGCATTACTGTCAATTTAACGCGCAAATTTCAATCCATTTTGTCAAAGGTGACAATAACAATGAAATATCTAAAGAATGCTTTACACTTTATGACAATCAAATGAGTCTTACGTTTCATACAATTTGGCCCCGACTGTACCTTTCGTCATTTTTTACAAAAGAACAAAATTTGAATGAGATAAGTTAGAAACCTGTAATAGCTAGCTACATGTCAATCAAGCTTCACAAGCAACTGACAAGTTTTTTAGTAATAATAACGAAAACAAGTTTTATACTAATGCTCCTACGATCGGTTTAGGATGCAAATGTCCACTTTGACAGTTATTTCTCTCACTCTTAGAATCTCGAACAATTAACTTTAAAAATTTTAAGATAACAAGGTTGGCATCATTGATCCCCCAAAATTTTACATTTGTTTTACTGTCAGTTAAGTAATTATAGTCGGTTCAGGTTGCAAAAGGTTACTCTAAAAATTATTTCTTTATTTAAAATTGCAATCTTGATAAATTAGCTAAAAATTTTAACATGACATGGTTGGCATCATTGATCCCCAGAGAATTTTGTTTAAGGCAAACTTTTAAATATGAAATCTTCTTCAGATTGCACTTTTGTTCTCCAAAACCCAACTCACACAACACCGCCATTGCAACTTTTACGAATTATAAGGTAAAAATTTTAAAATTTGTGAGCTTGGGTGAATATTTACAACCCAAACCAATTGTACGTCATTTTTCTCTAAACTTACCCATTTACAAAGAAGGAATTTTATACTAGAACTCATTACTATCAGTCCACTTATTAAAAAGCAAAGTTGACAGAAGCTCTTAGTAATTTTTATCGGTAACAGTTGGCAGCAATCGTCTGACCTTGACGCAACTGTGACAAGCGCTGAAGCTAACCAAACTGCTCATTCTGCTCATTCGTCTTATGCGAGTTTGTCAAAACTTGGTAAATTCAATTTAAATCTTTCTTTTGGAACAAATTTTGACCTCAAAGTCGCAATTTTCCCCCAATTTTCGCCCTAACGAATCGAAAGCCTAAGAATTTGAGCTCAAGTAAAGCCCGTTTTTTTTTTTTTAAAAACCACCAACACCGCAATCTTCCCCTGCATTACAACCGGCAACGTTGCCTAGGGAGATTTTTGGTGAGAAAATAGTTGTCAAATTTTTGACATTTCTGAAAATTACGCAGTGTTTCCGTTAAAACCGTTTCTTTTATACCCCGTTGGATTGCAAATCAAAGGATTTAATAGTGAAAAGCCTCAGCACAGCCTGAAAGGCCATTTTGTGTAATCAAATTTTCAATTAGGCAGCTAACCTATTTGATTTTATCACCAAAAAGTCACCCTCGACGGTGTTGTCGGTTGTAAAGTGCTGGGAGAGTGCGGTGTTGGTGGTTTTTTAATAATAATAATTTAATAAAAAAACGGACTTTCGAATTTGAAAGAGATAAGTTAGATACCTGTAATGAATACATGTCAATTTTAGTTAATAGATGGCTCTACAAGCAAATGACAAGTGTTTTAATAATAACAACAAAAAAAGTTAAATACTCATAGTCCTACAGTCAGTTAGGTTGCAAATGTCCACTTTGACAGTTATTTCTTTATTTAAGGTTGGAATTTTGATGAATTAAGTTTGGAAATTTTAAGATGAGAAGGTTGGCATCATTGTCTACCCCAGAATTTGACATTTGTACATTTTGACATAAATATTGCTGTTCATTAAGATTACGTAATTAATTAGTGCGAGTCTTTAAGTAAACATGTTCCAAATAAAGTAAAATTTTTTATAGATTCGATTGCTGTTTAAATACGTTTTGTAAAAAACAAATTTGTTTTCGACCAAAGTTACACAAATGACTATTTTATCCCTAAACCTGATTCACACATTACCGCCATTGCAAAACATCGAATTACACGATAAAAATTTTAAAATTTGTAACCTCGAAAGAACACTTGCAACCTAAAACAACTGCAACTTCAGAAATTGCAGAAATTCAAAAAAGTCACCATTGTGTGCAGTCGGTTTAGATTGCAAATGTTCATTTTGACAGTTGATGAATTAAGTTTGGAAATTTTAAGATGACAACGTTGGCATCAATATCCCCCCAGAATTTTGACATTTGTCAATTTTGACATAAAAGTTACTGTTGCATGCTGCAAGTAAAGTGAAGTTGCTGTATTAAAACGGTAAGTACACTGACAAAACTTAAACGATCGTCTTTTGAAGCCCAAAAGCCGATTCACATAACACCACTATTGCAATATTTGCAACAGGAACGAATTACACAATAAAAATTATAGAATTTGTGACTTTGGGTTGACGTTTGGAACTTAAACTTTGCTAAACGACCAATGACAGATCACTAGAAAAATTTTCTACGGGAAAAATGAGGTTTGGAGAGTTTCTGACATGGAAAAGAAACAATAAAGTCTGAAAGCAAAGATGTCAAGCCACACTTTCATATCGCCCCGTTAAAAAGGTGTGAAGGTTTGCAATAGCAATGAAATTAATTACAGCCCGATAAATCTTGTAATTTCTTGTATATTTCCTTGACGGTTGAGTCCGTTCTCTTTGTTGAGCGATTATCAGCTCTTAAGAAAATAATAATTTGTCCAACAAAAGTCGATTGTTATAGACAATAACACGCAGACATAATAAATAAAACATCCATTATTCTCAAGCGGGTCATTTGTAACTCGTTTCTTCTCCGCCGCCGCCAAAGATAACAGCGATTTAATAACACAAATTACGTTCTTTTTCCCGACTTGTAACCTCACATTATCTTAACTCTCGTGTTTGTTTTAATCAATAACTTGTAATTGATAACAGAGCTCTCGTTTCGAAATCAGAATTTTTACTCTCCATGCAATTAATAAATGTAATTCGTTCTACAAATTACCAAATCCAAATAAACAATCAAGTTGGATTTATGGCATTTTCCAATTATATTTATGCCGCGCGTTGGGCATTAATTGCGGGCAAACGTAAAAACAGCACCGCATTGTCCTGGGAGGATCACTGCTGTTATCTGGTATAATTGCGTCCCCGGATCGGGGAGTCCGGGCGGAAAAATGCGTTTTTCAAACTGGGGATCGCGTGCGGATATTTCAATTTACCGTCTCGGCACGGTCGTTTTGTGTTGTTTTGATCCAGCACCTCTGAAATATTGGCCAGACAGCTTGGAAGTTCATGCAACGTCATTCAAGGCCCGAACCTGTTATTGGAACTGTCTGGAAGAATTACTATGAAATGCTAAAATTCTAATTAAATGAGTACGGGATACGCACGAACGGAAATTTGCATTATTAATGTCTTATTCGGGATGGACGGGGGCGGACTGAAATTATTATATTCCACGATAAACACGACTCTGAACGGAAAAGGGTTACAAGTTCATTGACGAAGGGTCGAAACAAACCTTCAAAATCTGACCTGGAGGAAGTAATTAAAGACTCTGAAAAGACGGCCGTCGTAATTTAACATTATTTCTGATTGGTTTATGGTGGCAGTAGTTAATAAACAAAAATTATCTCCGAAGCTCTTGGCGATCGAACCCAAAATTACCGAAATTGCTGTTACGAATTACGATCACGTTGCGCGCTTTCACCTTTTTTGAAAATTGCCTCGTTTTGGATTTCCGATGAAAAATGCTTAAAATTTGTCGGTCTTTTCGGGTTCGTGACAGGGCTCTCGCCTCAGCCAGCGGTCTCCGAAGACGTCTCCACACCTGGCCCCTCGCGGATAATAACACAAATGATTTATGAAGGTGAATGTGTCGCCCCCCGGGGCTTAGCACCTTGGCTGGAGGCTCCGTCCGCTCTGTCGGCCCGATTATGTACAGTGACGGCTTTATTAACGCTAGAGAAAAAATCATCCGAGTTATTATCGTAAGATATGAGCGACCAGAACCGCGATTCTTTGTCCGGCGGATGAGAAACGACGAATAAATTGGAGATTTTCGAAACCGGACTCGAGACGAGTTTTGTAAAACCTAATTTAATCATATGAGAGGCTTTCAGCTATTTTTCCGGAATGGGTCCGGTCCTGGATGCATAATTGATAAACATGCCTCGGTGTTGTGTTGAGTTATTTTGGAGGCATGTAGGTGTTAATGGCATAATCAGATATGAATTACAGACTGAAAATCTGTTCGGATTTGTACGACGGGCTTTGTTGGAGATACATGGGTTGCTACATTCCATTATGGAGATGGTATCAACAAGATGGGATCTTGTGGAGAGATGAAGAACATTCTTCAGATGGGTCGCATTCAGCGAGCTTGTTTAACACTCAGAATTTTCAAAAAAAAGGAAAAATTTTACAACTTTGGTAGCTTCACATTTGCACCAGGTACTACTTCCATCTTACTAAATAATTTTGAATCAACAAACCATTTTTTTTTTGGAAATTTTCTTTTGACGACGAACTAAAATATTTCCACATTATTTATTATATTCCGTAACTCTCGTATTTTCAACGGTAAAACAATTAAATTTGAAGAAGGTACCACCTCTATTTTCCTTATACTCCTCTCTGTTCCAAACTACAAAATTGTGGATCAAAAGATAAAATTTTTGGAAATTTTTATTTTGAGAGTGAACCAAAAATTGTCAACTTTTTTTATTACATTCCACAACTTCCCAAATTTTACCGGTAAATCAATAAAACTTGGAGGAGGTACTACTACTAATTTTGGATCAAGAAACAAAGATTTTAGAAATTTTGATTTTGGGGACGAACAAAAAATCTTCAAACTTTTCTCTAAAATTAAATAACTACCGTAACTTCACCAGTTTTAAAATTTGGAGAAGGTACTACTACCCTTTCGTTTATTAACTGCGGTAAATTACAAAATTTTGTCTCAAAACTTTTTATTTTGATGACGAACCAAAAATCCTCAGCATTTTCTATTAAATTCCATAACTTCCCTGATTTCACCCATAAAGCAATGAGATTTGGAGAAGGTACTACTACTGTTTTGATTACTAACTGTGCTAAATTACAAGATTTTGGGTGCAAAACCAAAAATTTTAGAAATTTTTATTTCGAGGATGAACCAAAAATATTCACAAATTTCTATAAAATTAAATAACTACCTTAATGTCATGGGTAAAGCTTCAAAATTTGTAGGAAGTACTACTTTTATTTCGTTTATTAACTGTGTTAAATTACAAAGTTTTACACAGATTTTAAAAAATTTCATTTTGAGAACGAAGCAAAAATGTTCAACATTTTCTATCAAATTCCATAACTCCTGTAATTTATCCGGTAAATAAATAAAATTTATAAGAGGTACTGCTTTTAATTTACTTAGTCGCCGTACCAAATTACAAAAATGTGGATCCAGAGACAAAATTTTTATAAATTTTTGTTTTGAATACAAACCTTAAATCTCAAATATTTTCTCTCAAATTCCATACCTCCCATTGATTCAGTTCTAAAACAATGAAATTTGTAGGAGGTACTACCTCTATCTGACTTAACCGCTGTACCAAATTACAAAATTGTGGATTGAAAGATAAAATTTTTAGAAATTTTTATTTTGAGAACAAACCAAAATTTTTCAGCATTTTCCATACCTTCCCTAATTTTACCATTAAATCAAGAAAATTGGCATGAAGCACCACTACCGTTTCGTTCATTAACTGTGCTAAATTATAAACTAAATTATAAAATTTTGGATCAAGAAAAAAAATGTTAAGGGTTTTTATTTTGAGAAAAAAAATCTACAATTTTTTTTCAAATTCCCTAATCCCCGTAATTTCAATGGCAAAACAATAAAGTTTGGAGGAGGTACTAGTTTCAACTTAGTTATTTTAGTCGCTGTACCAAATTACAAAATTGTGGATCCAAAGACAAAATTTATAGAAATTTTCATTTTGAGAACAAATAAAAAATTTTTAATTTTTTCTATCAAACTCCATAATTCCTGTAATTTCAGAGGGAAAACAATGAAATTTAAGAGAAGCACTACTTCTAACTTACTTTATTATTTACTTAAATTGTGGATACAAAAATAAAATTTTTTGAAATTTTTATTTTGAAGACGAACCAATAATCTACAACATTTTCTATCAATTTCCAGAACTTCAATAATTTCAGCACCAAAACAATAAAATTTGGAGGTGGTACTACTTTTATTTTTTTTAGTTTCTAAACCAAATTACAAAATTGTAGATCTTGAGATAGAATTTTTAGAAATTTTCAATTTGAGGACGAGTCAAAAATCTTCAAACTTTTCTATAAAATTAAATAACTACCGTAATTTCACAGCTAAATCTTTGAAATTTAGAAGAGGTACTAACTACTATCGTTCCGTTTGTTAACTGTGCTAAATTACAAAATTTTGAGCCCAAAACCAAAGATTTTAAAAATTTTCATTTTGAGGAGGAAAAAATCTGTAACATTTTCCACTAAACTCCATTAGTTCCGTATTTTTTATGATAAAACTATGAAATTTAGCAGAAGTACTAATAATGTTCCATTTATTAACTGTGCTAAATTATAACATTTTGGGTCAAAAAACAGAAATATTAAAAAATTTCATTTAGAGGACGGACCAAAAATCTTCTACATTTTCTATTAAATTCCATAACTTCCCTAAATCTACCGGTACGGCAATGACATTTTTAGAAGGTACTACTACTGCTAAATTACAAAATCTTCGGTCAAAAAACAAAGATTTTAAAATTTTCATTTTAAGAAAGAACCAAATATTCTCAAATTTTTCTATTAAATTCCATAACTACCGTAAGTAAAACAATAAAACTTAAAGCAGGTACTACTTTCAATCCTCTTAATTAGCGTACCAAGTTACAAAATTTTATAACAATAAACAGATTATTTTTAATTTTTATTTTGAGGACGAATCAAAAATCTTCAACATTTTCTAATAACAAATTTCGTAATTTGAAGGAGGTACTACTTTTACTTTTCTTAGTTTCTTGTGAATCCCGAGAAATTTTTTTTATTTTTCATTTTGAACCAAAAATCTTAAATATTTTCTATTGCATATTTTCCCCAATTTCACCTATAAATCAATGAAATTTGGAGGAGGTACAACTTACAACTTTCTTAATAAAGTGCAGCTTCTTACAAAATTTTATAACAAAATGTAATGCTAAAAAAAGCGAAATATTTGAGAAAAAATGTTGAATCTCCACCTTTATAAATTTAACCACCGAAACGAAAGCAGAAAATTGATACGTTATAGGGAACACTATTCCATGTTCAGCTCGTACAAAAAGAAAATAACTAAAAATCCGTTAGTGTCCACGTTACATAAGCTATCTCTGCCCCGAAGTCCTTATGCAAATCTCGCATGCAAGCTCAAAAGAATTTCACCCACAGAATCATTTAATATCGTGATCCCGTCTCAATATTTCACTTGTGTATTTTATAAAACCGTAAATAATGAAGGCAACACAAGGAAATTACGCCGCGCTATAAAGTACAAAATACAAGGCGAAGTCCACAAAATAAAAATTGATTCAGCGTCGAAATTACGAGCTTGGCTCTTTGAACCACCACCTCAAAGCCCATAATTTCCCACACGACGTGCCACGGAAAATTGTTGCTTGCAAAATGGCTTTATTAACAGTTTCGTTTCGAGATTTTAATTAGAAGAAGTGCGATTCTTACTCTTCGAATCGTAAACTTTATGCTTCTGCGAACGTCTTCGTCTACGTGAAAATGACAAAAACAAATCGAACGACGGCGAGGTGCTTAATGAAGAAATAAACTTTATTACTTTTAGCTCGGAGCGTTGCGCGGAATTGCTTATTACTACTTGCATACAATGGCGAGCTTTACGAGGCATAGGTGACAGAAAAAAGACATTTTCTGAGACTTTAAAAACATGATTAAGAAGAAACGCTTTCAATTACAAAGCTCGACTTTTCAACATTCGTTTGCAGCGGATGCTCGCGCTTAATTCCTCTCCTGTCTAAAAGGATTAACTGAAAACTAATTGTGGTATTGGCGTTAGAAGTTTCGGCCATATTTCACACTACATTAAACTGTCACGGGCTCTAATAACATTATACAATAAGATAATCTCAGATTTTAGTGGCGGTTACTAGAATAGACCTGCGGACTTTTATCCAATCAATCACTCGCCACAACTTGTAATTATTATCATTATTATAATTGTTATTTTTATAGTTGAAAAATGTGGGCCCCAGGGCCGCTCATTTACGGAACGGATTCCTCCTACACGCTTTAAATTCAATTTCGGATAGACGAGTTTCACCCACAACTTTTGCAACGAAATTTTTAGTTTTATAGCTTTGGTTTGGTTTGAATATTTCTCTACAGTTTGTAACACACGAGCCGAACACAATGGAATATAAAAAATTGTTTGAAATGCTAATATCTTTCATTCAACAGGGTCTGAATGAATTTACGACGTGTGTTCTTTATTGCACAGGTTTTCTAAAGCAACGCCGGGAAAAAATTGAATTGTTAAATAGAAAAGTGTATTTAATTGTTCAGGAAGTATCTTCTCTGCTTATTTCAAGTTCCTCGTTTTACCTTTACAAATAATTTACATTACTTTTGCAATTTCACTTCTAAAGTAATGAAACTACGTAAAGGTACTATTTCTATCTTGCTTAGAAACTGTGCGAAGTTGAGAAATTTTAGACGCAAAGTCAAAATTTTTGGAAAATTTTATTTTGAGGTCAGATTAAAATTCATAACTTTTATAATTTCACCGGTAAAACAATGAAATTTAAAGGAGGTACTGCTACTATTCCGTTTATTAGCTGTGCTAAGTTACAAAATTTTAAGTCAAGCAACAAAGATTTTAGGAATTTACATTTTGAGAACGAACCAAATATTTTTAAACTTTTCTATAATATTAAATAACTACCGTAATTTCACAGGTAAAACTTTGAAATTTGTAAAAAGTACTACTATCGTTTCGTTTATTAACTGTGTTAAATTACAAAATTTTGGGTAAAGAAACACTGATTTTAGAAAATCTTCATTTAGAGGACAAAAAATCTTAATATCAATATTTTCTATAAAATTACATAACTACCGTAATTTCACTTTCAAAACTTGAACTTGAAATTTGGAGGAGGTACCACCTTCGTTCTGTTTATTAACTGTGCTAGATTACAAAATTTTGAGTTTAAACAAACATTTTAGAAATTTTCGTTTTGAAGACAAACCAAAAAGCTTTAAGATTTTCTATTAAATTCCATAACTCCCACAATTTTAATCATAAAACAATAAAATTTAGGGGAGGTACTACTTCCACCTTACTTAGTCTGTGTACCAAATTAGAAAATTGTGAATCCAGAGACCAAATTTTTAGAAATTTTTATTTTGAAAACGAGCCAAAAATTTTCAACATTTTCTATTAAATTCTATAACTCCCATAATTTCACTGATAAAACAATGAAATTTAGAGGAAGTACTACTTCTACCTTACTTAGTTCGTGTACCAAATTAGAAAATTGTGAATCCAGAGATCAAATTTTTAGAAATTTTTATTTTGAAAACGAGCCAAAAATTTTCAACATTTTCTATTAAATTTCATAACTTCCATAATTTCACTGATAAAACAATGAAATTTAGAGGAGGTACTACTTCTACCTTACTTAGTCCGTGTACCAAATTAGAAAATTGTGAATCCAGAGATCAAATTTTTAGAAATTTTTATTTTGAAAACGAGCCAAAAATTTTCAACATTTTCTATTAAATCCCATAACTCCCATAATTTCACTGATAAAACAATGAAATTTAGAGGAGGTACTACTTTTACCTTACTTAGTCCGTGTACCAAATTAGAAAATTGTAAATCCAGAGACCAAATTTTTAGAAATTTTTATTTTGAAAACGAGCCAAAAATTTTCAACATTTTCTATTAAATTCTATAACTCCCATAATTTCACTGATAAAACAATGAAATTTGGAGGAAGTACTACTTCTATCTTACTTAGTCGGTGTACTAAATTAGAAAATTGTGAATCCAGAGACCAAATTTTTAGAAATTTTTATTTTGAAAACGAGCCAAAAATTTTCAACATTTTCTATTAAATTTCATAACTTCCATAATTTCACTGATAGAACAATGAAATTTAGAGGAGGTACTACTTCTACTTTACTTAGTCCATGTACCAAATTAGAAAATTGTGAATCCAGAGACCAGATTTTTAGAAATTTTTATTTTAAAAACGAGCCAAAAATTTTCAACATTTTCTATTAAATCCCATAACTCCCATAATTTCACTGATAAGACAATGAAATTTAGAGGAGGAACTACTTCTACCTTACTTAGTCTGTGTACCAAATTAGAAAATTGTGAATCCAGAGACCAAATTTTTAGAAATTTTTATTTTGAAAACGAGCCAAAAATTTTCAACATTTTCTATTAAATCCCATAACTCCCATAATTTCACTGATAAAACAATGAAATTTAGAGGAGGTACTACTTCTACCTTACTTAGTCCGTGTACCAAATTAGAAAATTGTGAATCCAGAGACCAAATTTTTAGAAATTTTTATTTTGAAAACGAGCCAAAAATTTTCAACAATTTCTATTAAATTCCATAACTCCCATAATTTCACTGATAAAACAATGAAATTTGGAGGAAGTACTACTTCTATCTTACTTAGTCCGTGTACCAAATTAGAAAATTGTGAATACAGAGACTGAGTTTTTAGAAATTTTTATTTTGAAAACAAAGCAAAATTTTTCAATATTTTCTATTAAATTTCAAAACTCTTCTAATTTCACTTGAAAAACAATAAAATTTGGATAAAGTACTACTTTTCTATTATTTAGCCTCTGTAGCAAATTATAAAATTGTAGATACAGAAATAAAACTTCTAGAAATTTTCATTTTTGGAAAAAACCAAAAACTTTAAACATTTTCTGTCAAATTCTATAATTCCCGTAATTTCAGCGGTAAAACCATAACATTTTGAGGAGGTACTACCGTTATCTTAGTTAGTCACTGTACCAAATTGGAAAATTGTGAATATAAAGAAAGAATTTTTACAAATTTTTATTTTAAGAACGAGTTAAAAATTTTCAATATTTTATATTAAATTTCATAACTTCCGCAGTTTTACCGGCAAAATATTGAAATTTTGAAGAGGTACTCTTACTGTTTCGCTTATTATCTGTGCTAAATTACAAAATTTTAGGTGAAGAAACACCGATGTTAAAAATTTTTGTTTTGAAAGAAACACAGATTTGAAAACTTTTCATTTTGAAGACGAACCAAAAATCTTCAAACATTTTTATTAAATTCTATATCTTCCGAAATTTTAATGGTAAAACTTTGTAATTTAAAGGAGGTACTACTACTGGCCTGTTAATTGACTGTGGTAAATTACAAAAATGTTTGTCTAAAAATAAAAATTTTAGAAATGTTCATTTTGAGAACGCCTAAAAATCTTCTAACTTTGATATAAAATTAAATAACTACCATAATTTCGCCGGTAAAGCTTTGAAATTTAGAGAAGGTACTACAATTATTCTGTTTGATAACTGTAATAAATTACAAAATTTTAGGTAAAGAAACACAGATTTTTAAAATTTTCATTTTGTCAACGAACCAAAAATCTTTAACATTTTCTATTAAACTCCATAACTTCCATAATTTCACCAATAAAACAATAAAATTTGTATAAAGTGCTACCAACCCTCTTAGTAAAGTACCAAATTACAAAGCAAAGCAAAGCCGACCACAAAACCAGCTTGCAGCTTACATCGTCTTGAATTGATGGATGGAACCTCAACTCAATAGAGACATTTATTTCTTGTCTCAGTTTTTGTTCACGCTTCTTCTCTGTGTTGATTATGTTATTAATATATTCATGTACACCCACACCTTCTTCAGATCTCCTGCAGAGCGCATGGTGTAATGGATTGTGGTTGTAATATATTTAATTAGTTTGAAAGCTGCACCTAATGTTCATAATGGGACTGAGGTGAAGGCAATTTAAGATGTTATTTGTGATGTATAATAATGTATAGAGTTGTCACTTTTTGCTGCCCAACTAATAGTCACAGTCAATTTTAATAAATCTGAAATGTGTTGGAACGATAATTGGCAATGAATAGAAAGTTTGAGGATTCTTTGTCGAAAAACTTCTTCATCCCATTTTCTGAGCGCCTCACTGCTAAGGGCTAGGTGTTAAACACGTGAAATTCTCACATGTCAGAGGTCACAGTGGGACATCAATCACTATATTATAGCTAATAATAGCGTTTAGCCTGGGGCAGCTCGTCCCAACCATTATTGAACCATCTCGATCCCTCGTATTATTTTATGGATTTTCAGTCCAACCACCTGGACAAGATTAACATGTTCATTTACGCAAATCACCACTTAAAATAATGGATTTTTAAATAATAACATCCATAAAACGAACAACTATCCATAAATTACGAGACTAATTCGTTCCAGTTTTAATTTGTCGATCATAATTAAGAGTGACACGATTTTTCTTCGCTTTTACAGATCATTTGTAAGTTTCAGAATAACAAATTGAAACAAGTTGTGGTAATCGGGTCAGACTCTTTTTTTGAACGTCGGAATCTCCCACAGTGATGCAGGTACAGGTTTTCAAAAAAAAAAGCTTGAAATTAATTAGTTTTTAATTTATAGCTTTCAAACACCTGCGCTTTGTTTCAGAATTATCCATCAAAAGCGTAATTAGATTAATACGCTCCGAACATTATCATAATAATGTAATTATGAATATTTTATTTAATATAAGGAAATTTTCGTCTACGATCGGACTTTGCTATTGTTGTAATTAATTCTGTTATTTCCATTTTTATTAGGGTTTGAACAATGCATGATAATAATTAAGACAGCTGACTTTTTAAACATGATATTGTGTGTTTTAACATGTATACTGCAATTAATTAAATGAGGAAGCGATTTTATCTTCATTATAGTATTTCTCACGTCTTCAGTTCGAAGAAATATGAGAGGTCTTTTGTATAGGATCTTCTTTAATTGTGAAACCGCTTTAGAAGACCTACGGCGCAAGACGTGCTTATTCATCGCTTATTTATACATATTTTTATGGATTATAATAAATATTTATAAATAAACCATTCAACTGGAGATGCTTCAATTCCACAGCTTATAGGAGACGTTTCTTATTATACCAGTCAACAAATTTTGAACGAAATTTGTACTGGAACTGTGGAAAGTCATTTCTAAAGTGGAATTGTCTCCTCATTCTAAATCCGAAGCCCGTTTTGCTCCATCAGATCAGGACTCTAAGATATTTGTAAAATAAGTTTTTTTCAAGTACCCTGCAACTACTTTCCTTTTTTTCGTTTTGCTTAACTTGCAAAATTTTGAAACTTTAAAAGAAAAGTAATTAAATAGGCTTTCCAACGAACTATAGAAGTCGCCGGGGGAATTGGATTTAGCCATGATAATTTTTTGAAAACTTTTTGATACATTTTTGCGTAGTACTCCTAAACTTACTTTGATTTTTTTATTGTAATACATCATTATATTTTTTGTCCGAAACGATAATAAAAAACGATTTTTTTTCTGTTTTAGTTTTCGTGTTATCAAAGTTTATAGATTATTTTGAAGCGACGTCAAAAATTCTTGATTTTTACATATTTGTCGTCAAATCAGAGATTTAAAAATTTGGGGAATTAAGGTAGAATGTTTCTTACTTCTGAAATAATAACACATAAATGTATCCAACTCTGTACCTTTCTGTTATCCTTTTTATAAAATTGAAAACGCATTTTGTTCAAAAATGGACTTAGCAACTTAAGCCGACGATCAAACAAGTAATGAAAAATTTCTAATCCGAAAACTGTGCAATTTATAGGAATAAATTCAAAAAAAATTCATCAACAATGCAACTTTTAGTTAGTTAGTAATAATAAATTCTGAAAATTTAGACGCTCTTAGTCAAAAACCATCGAATTTCTCTCTAATCCTGGAATAACCATATTTGATGAGTCGCCCTATCCAGTTATAATTTTGTAATTTAGTGTCTTTAATACAGAGGTTGAAACTAGTCAATTCTAAGGATTTCGGCTCTCTAATCCAAAAACTGTCCAATTTCTAGAAATAAATTGCAAATTTTTCCTTATCTGGGAATTAAAATTTAAAAAAAAATTCTTGTACAGCACTGTACAGTTCTTTAATTTAAAAAATATCCAATTTACAGAACTAGATAGAAAGTTTAAGGAAAAAATTGCCAATTTTTTCCTAATCGTAAAATTAATATTTTTAAATTTTTGCCCTGTAGAGTTGGAATTTTACAAATTGGTGTGTCTAATACAGATGTCTCCTCAACTAGTAAATTCTGAAAATGTGAATTCTCTAATCCGAAAATTGTACAATTTTAAGAAATTATATATATTTTTTAAAAAAGCAAATTTTCCATTAGCCGGGGTTAAAATTTTTTTGATTTTTCCCTTGTGCAGTTAGAATACCACAATTTGGTCTGTCGAAATCAGAGGTCTTAAAATCTAAAAATTTTTACTCTTTAATTCAAAAAATGTCCAATTTGCAGAACCAAACAGAAAGTTTATGAAAACATTGTAAATTTCTTTTCCTACGACCCCATATGAAAGTGGCATTTTCCACACGGTTAAATGACTCAGAAAGTTGATGATTTCGTACATCCATTTTCGAAAGTAAAAGTCACTAGTTGATATGAATATATCCGCACAGACCTGTCAAATTTGACAGTTATTTTGAAAAACAAATGTAATTCTTGAATTTTTGTCTTAAATATCTAGACGATTCACTGTAAAACAACATGCATAATGGTAAAAATGAATTGGTTAGGTCGTTTTTGACCTATCACACTATAGTGACTTTTACTTTCGTAAATTGATGTACGAAAACATCAACCATCCAACTATGTGGAATACGTCACTTTTATTCATATAAAACCTCATGGTCGTAAAAAACGATATTTAAGAATAGATAAGAAATGAACTATTGTCAAGGCTTATGGTTTCTTCCTGATGATGGAAGGTCGTAGGAAAAATAGTGTACACAACTCGTCGGAAAGTGTCTTTCTTGCACTCGTGTAACATCTGCACTCGGCTGGCGCCTCGTGCATCGACATTTACACTCGTGCGAAATTGGTCACTTTCCGCACTTGTTATGTAAATATCTAATTCCGAATTGAATTTTAAATTTTCGCCCTATCCACTTAAAATTTTGTAATTTAGTGTCTTTAATACAGAGGTCGAAACTAGTCAATTCTAAGGATTTCGGCTCTCTAATCCGAAAACTGTCCGATTTATAAAAATAAATAAAACTGTTTTTGAAAAATTGCAATTTTTTCCATACCTTGGAATTATGGTTTTTAAATTTTCTTCCTGTACAGTTGGAATTTCACAATTTGGTGTATTTAAATCAAAGATCTAAATTAGTAAATTATGAATATTTTGACTCGGTAACTCAAAAAATGTCTAATTTACAGAATTAGATACTTAGAAAGTTTAATGAAAAATTGCAAATTTCTCCCTGATTCTGGAATTTGTTAATTTTTGCTCTGTAGAATTGGAATTTTACAATTTATTGTGTTTTATACAAAGATCAAAACTAGTAAATACTAAAAATGTATACAGTCTAATCCAAAAACTGTCCAATTTATAGAAATAAATAAAACTGTTTTTAAAAAAATTGCAAATTTTTCCTTACCTTGGAATTATGGTTTTTAAATTTTCTTCCTGTACAGTTGGAATTTCACAATTTGGTGTCTAAATCAGAGATCTAAATTAATTAATTATGAAAATTTTGACAAGCTAACTCAAAAAATGTCTAATTTACAGAACTAGATACTTATAAACTTTAATGAAAAATTCCAAATTTCTGATTCTGGAATTTTTAAATGTTCACTCTGTAGAATTGGAATTTTACAATTTAGTGTGTTTCATACACAGATCAAAATTAGAAAATACTAAAAATGTATACTGTCTAATCCTAAAACTGTATAATTTATAACAATCAATATTCATATTTATAAAAAAAATGCAGATTTCCTAATACCCTAGATTTATTTTTCTTAATTTTTCCCCTGTGGCAAATGGACTTCTACAGTTTGCTCTATCTAAATCAGAGGTATAAACTAATAAATTCTGAAAATTTTGACTCGCTAATTTAAAAATGTCCAACCGCAATGGATTGGTCATCAGCGCGTCAAAAGTAAAGAAAATAAATGTTTGTACTGTAGAACCCAAAAAAATAATTTTTCACAAATATTTCTGAATTCAGATACAAAAGTCACTCAGATCCTTTGGTGTCTAACACTTGAGAAAATCTGTTTCCTTCTGAAGGTCCGTCGAGCTCCCTCACTAATAACCCCGCCCAACTCAGCTCTCGAAAATTTCTTCATACACGTTATTATCTCCACCTTAGTCTCGAATTAATTACAAAACCTTAAGGCACCATAATTATCATCCGTTATCAGATCTTTCGTGTCTTATCGTTGTCTATACATCACTCTTATTCTATTATTACAGATTATATGCTACGATATTAAACAAGGCATCGTCCTCGGAATCAATTCGTCAAAACAAAGCAGGAAAAAATTCCTGCTACGGTCACCTCCGGGTTATCACACTTGTGCATCTCTCCTAAGGCTCCGGTTGCCCAATTCCACGTTATCCTTGTTAAGGACCGGAGTCCTTTCACGAATGAATTGTTCGATTGGACGATATTAACAGTTCTTGCACGCCCCCGACTGTAAATTACTAAACTATAATCGAATTCCATTTTCGAAAGGTGTTAGACTTTTAGTTGTAATTTATGTGTTCGAATTGCATCATTTTTAATCCCACTGAGATAATTAATAAGAGAAAAAGTTTAAATTAATTAGTAAACACTTCCTATAGTTATAAACATAATAAATTAGATGTTGGAACGCAATTCCTGCTGGAAACATTTATCGTCGAGATAATGAGCACAAATGACTGTTTGGATCCGAGACGAGAAAAACACCATTCGATGATCTTTCAATTTATTTTCTAATAGATATAAATTTTATTACTTATTACTAGCCGATCATAAAATTTGTGTTATGGCACAAGTTCTCTGGAATTATAAAATTCAGTCGTAAAACTCCGATTTGATTATTGCTCAAGGGCGATTATTTTACGTCCGAATATTAAATTTCCGAAAAAAATCCAACAGTTTTCATGTCTTTTCTTCTCCACCTCCCAATGCTGAGCGGTGTAAAATTTAATTATAAAGCAAAATTGGTAATCGACCTGTTGAAAACTCGCTCAGGACTTTGTACGGAAAATAAGAAAGTGGTCCCAGAGATTCGAATCGGATAAAGTTGGAAACGATGAAGCAACACCTTTGACTTTGCACCGCAAGATGGTATCACCAGCACGACTCTTCTAAAGGCCCATCTCGCCTCTTTTACAAACCTATATTTACCGACTACGATGGTGTGAATCGGACAAACCCATGACTTTAATGTGGGATCAACAACGTCTTATCACGAAAATAGATTCTCAATAATTAATAATTTTTAATAAGTAATTACACGCTAGCACCTCTCCAAGATTTATTCGAGAGCCAAAACAACGAATTTCTGCAAGAATTCGTACCTTATTATGCCGGTAATTAATTTCGTCGTCGTTCTTTTTCATCTCGACTTCAATAAATCGAAAAACTCGTCCGAAACGAATTAAACACACAATGATTTAGTAATAAAAATAATTATAATTTACGCTTACACCATCTGCGCTTCGATTTCACATCACGCCCCGAACATTTAATTCCATATAAGTCGTTGCTTAAGCACGAAAAAAAAGATAATAGGTAGTTTAAAAGAACACCGGAATCACTTTATTCTCTGAGCTAACGTGTTTCGCGGCATAATTGAACTTTGAAATATTGCTTTCCGCTCCGCCCAACCAGCTCTTTCAGTTTCCACCCACAATAATGAAGAACTGGAGATAAAATACTCATTACGCGCGCTTTTTTAAAATTCCGACACGTCGCGACATCTATGTGTCACTAGCCGCACTGTCACCTCAGTTACCAACCGAAACTACGTTGAGTCAAAGTTTCGGGTTTTTTCGCGACGGCGAGAATACCCGACACACTTAATTATGTTCTGCCAGGTGGCTGAACCACCTGGAACAATATCACAGTTCAGTTATCTCGTTTTCGATGTTTAGTTTGAATTTTTTGTGACAAACAAACGCGAAAAAATTGCAAAAAGGACCGCGTTTCGTGTGATTCCCATGTACAATGTCAACGGACAGATACCACAAGTAAGTTTTCGAATTCGCGAAAAGCGGAATTTGAATTTCCGTTCGAATTTCTCTTTGCTTTCTCGGAAAAGTAGTGAAACTCTTTTTCAGAGCCGCCAAAGATGGCATGATCGAAGTGCTAAAGGAAGCGACCAAAAGAGATTGCAATGGTCGTGACGAACAAGGGATGACCCCAACTCTTTATGCAGCTTTTTACGGAAATTTAGAGGCACTCAGACTGTTATGCGGAAGGGGGTGAGTGGTAATCGATTGGGGCGTTCTTGGGGGCTTACGTCACTGCTTATCGTCGAGCGATTTTATTGTCTTATCGGAATCTGATCGATTGGCGGATGGTGAAGGTAATGATTTTTCAATGGCATAATTAAAGAGCAATTCGGGTAATTGCTCTAACGGCGCCGATCATTAATTAAGGAAATTTTACGATGAATGGAGAAAACGAGACATGCGAATTCGATAGACACGAATAATTTTGGAAAGTCGCTCGAAATTTACAAAAAATTGCCTTTACTTTAAGTTTGAGGCTATCAATCAATCTGTAGAGATAAATCGAAGGTCTCCAAGTATCCCAGCTAATCTCTCGAGAGTATGTGGGCTTTTACGACTTTTTTTATGTTTTACCGCCAGATTTTGATAAAAACGAAGCAGAATGTGTAGAAAGAAGGCTTTGTTTTTGTTTTGGGTGTTGGTAGCTCTGTTGACATATCATCTGTACATACGTCACGTTGAATGGGGGTAAACAGTACTACCAATATCTAAAAAGTTCAAGGTCTTCTAACATACCAGCTAATATCTCTGGTTTTTACGATTTTTTTTATAGTTATGGTTGTTTGAATTTTTGGGTTGTGCCAGAGGGCCAAATTTTTGAAGGTTCAAAACAATTCGTGCTCGATATCTCGGAAACTGTTCGAGATATTAAGATGCGGTTTGCGCCATCGTTTTTCTCGCGATTTTTTACATAAGAAAAAGTTCTTTGATTTTTCTACAGTCGAAATTTGCAAATTTTCGCAAAAATTCACGACTAAAACTATACCAAATTTCTGATATCGATATCTCGCTTATTTTTTCAAGTAAACTTGAGTTATTATACATCAGTGTACGCAGAATTTTCCGTAGATTCCAAATCTGGGATTTAAATTCAGATGCGACAACAAATAACTGAGGTATGGCCGATCAAAGTTTCCGAAAGTTGATTTTCATTTTTCCTCATTTTTCGTAATTTTTAAAGTTAAATATCTCGGAAACTGTTTGAGATATTGAGATGCGGTTTGTGCCATTCGTTTTCTCGGCTCATTTTACGTTAGAAAATGTTCTCGAAAGCCCAAAATTGGATAGTCGATTTTTCGCGAAAAAAAAATCCGACTCAAACGATGAAAATTTTTCATTTTTTTTATTTTTGGCCATAGCTTGTAAATTATTTGTCCGATCGATCTCAAATTTGGCCAGTAGATAGATTTTGAGCTCCTTTTTCGACTGATGTATAATTCAAAGCTATTAAACGTCGTTTTCATTTTGAAAACATTGATTGAAAATCACCCGAAAATGACGTTTTCAAAACCGTTTTTGGCCAATACCTCGATTATTTATTAAGCAAACTCAACAAATTTGGGTCTCGTTTTACGCAGAATGTCACGCTGAATTCAAAAACATGAGAATTTTTAATTTTCGTCAACAAATAACTGAGTTATGGTTGTTTGAATTTTTGGGTTGTCGGCAGAAGGCCAAATTTTTGAAGGTTCAAAACAATTCGTGCTCGATATCTCGGAAACTATTTGAGATATTGAGATGCGGTTTGCGTCATCGTTTTTCTCGCGATTTTTTACATAAGAAAAAGTTCTTTGATTTTTCTACAGTCGAAATTTGCAAATTTTCGCAAAAATTCACGACTAAAACTATGCCAAATTTCTGATATCGATATCTCGCTTATTTTTTCAAGTAAACTTGAGTTATTATACATCAGTGTACGCAGAATTTTCCGCAGATTACAAATCTGGGATTTAAATTCAGATCCGACAACAAATAACTGAGGTATGGCCGATCAAAGTTTCCGAAAGTTGATTTTCATTTTTCCTCATTTTTCGTAATTTTTAAAGTTAAATATCTCGGAAACTGTTCGAGATATTGAGATGCGGTTTGTGCCATTCGTTTTCTCGGCTCATTTTACGTTAGAAAATGTTCTCGAAAGCCCAAAATTGGATAGTCGATTTTTCGCGAAAAAAAAATCCGACTCAAACGATGAAAATTTTTCATTTTTTTTATTTTTGGCCATAGCTTGTAAATTATTTGTCCGATCGATCTCAAATTTGGCCAGTAGATAGATTTCGAGCTCCTTTTTCGACTAATGTATAATTCAAAGCTATTAAACGTCGTTTTCAATTTGAAAACATTGATTGAAAATCACCCGAAAATGACGTCTTCAAAACCGTTTTTGGCCAATACCTCGTTTATTTATTGAGCAAACTTAACACATTTGGGTCTCATTTTACGCAGAATGTCACGCTGCATTCAAAAACATGAGAATTTTCAATTTTCGTCAACAAATAACTGAGTTATGATCGTTTAAATTTTTGGATTGTCGCCAGAGGGCCAAATTTTTGAAGGTTCAAAACAATTCGTGCTCGATATCTCGGAAACTATTTCAGATATTGAGATGCGGCTTGCGCCATCGTTTTTCTCGCGTTTTTTTACATAAGAAATAGTTCTTTGATTTTTCTACAGTTGAAATTTGCCAATTCATAAGTGAAATTGTAAATTTCCATATTTGCAATTCCGGTCGAGTAGAGAAAATTTCGGATTTAAATGTCAAACCCACTTTCCAACATAACTCAAAACTGACGCAAGTTTAAGTTTACTATTTTTACTCCAATTGTTCAGTTAATCCAAGATTTCCAATAATCTATAAATCGAGATAAAAACGAATTCCATCCTTTGTAACAAAAATTCGTGGATGTCGCTGCTTTTTTCACGCAGCGGAACGACAAAAGTGCTCCCCCAACCGTAAAAAAACAACAAATAATAGGTGCAAATCAACACAATTCGGTACGGTTCGTTATACTAATAAAAAAAGAAATTAAAAGCGTCGAATGACTAATTTAAACAATCCAAATCACTTCGTTTTTATCTCTGAGTAATAACAAAAAAGTTCGCTCGATCTTGCTACTCAGAGATAAATATGTGGTGATAACAATTCGCTGTCCTTGAAACCGGAAATGAGCCATTTTTCCCTCAGGGGCGACCCGGACAAAGCTGACCTCTTCGGCAACACGGCGCTGCACCTCGCTGCCGCCCAAGGCCACAAACATATCGTCACATTCCTAGTCAATTTCGGCGCCAATATCTACTCCACCGACATCGATGGGCGCACGGCTCAAGAACTCGCCGGGATGAACAACCGGGATGATATTCTCCGGTTCTTGGACAGTACTCACGCCAAAATCGAGGCCGACAAAAAGAAAGCCAAAGCCTTAAAGGATAAAGCGAAGAAGGACTCGGAGAAATGCATCAAAGTAAAACGGTGTCACTGTTGTTATATTAGCATAATATTGTCGTTTTTTAGGAGTTTAACAAGCGACAAGCGAAGACCGAACAATTTCAGGAAAAGTTGGAAAAGAAGAAGGTCAAAGGTCCGCGATCATCGGTCATCGAGACTTTGAAGACGAGGTTGAAGAGTCCGTCGTTGTCGAATTTGTCGAGTTTGCCGCAGCCACCGAGGAACTCCTTCAGTGCGATTGTGGGGAGTGGGACTCTCACCGGGGGGAGGAATATAGGGTCGGTGCAAAGAAAAATTCTAGCGGGGAGGACGAGTCGCGTGGCCTTAAACGACGACTTCAAAGTAACCACCGCCTCTTCTGTTAATTTTTACTAAAAAAGATAACTTTAGGTGAGCGAAATTGAGGATGGCCAACGCTCCGTGCGCTCCCTAAAAGGCTACCGAAGAGACTCCGAGGTTCTCTACACTGGAACCATCGAAAACAAAGCGAGTCGGCGCTTGGAATCAGTCTTCAACGAGGCGGAGTACATCGAGTCTTCGCCGCCTCCACCACCTAATGGTCTAACCCGCTCCATCTCCCAACCTGACTTTTTACACGAGTTGGAGAACTCCTCTGGAGAGAAGATCCATCAGGAACCAGCGAGTATTTTCGTCAGACCGGGAATTGGCAGTATAGCGTTCAGAAAAAGTATAACCAACACCTTCCAAGGCTTCCACGGAGAGTACACAAACGAAGAAAGTTCCATCGGATCGGGGGAAAGCTATGGGCCTAGAACCAACACGCTGTCCATCGAGGACGAGCTCTCTGGTGAGTACCGCTAGTACCGCAGGATAATAACAATAGCACTGATTTTTTTGTTTAGATCCGGAATCCAGCGACGAAGAGAATCCCAACGGTCCTCTTGAAAGGTTCCTAACAGCGTGGGGTTTGGGAGAGTACCTCTCCAAATTTGAAGAACAAAAGATTGATTTAGACACGTTGATGATGCTGACCGAGAACGATCTCAAGACTTTGGGGTTGCCACTAGGACCACACCGGAAGCTGGTCATTGCGGTCAACGAAAGAAAAGCCGCGTTGGAAAACCCGGGGGAAGTCACAGACAGCATGCTGTAAATAGTATTAAGGCCTAAACCGGCGGCACTTTGTATTATATTGTTTGTGCCAGTATTTAGGCGAACCAGAAAGAAAAGTACCTTGTATTTATGAATTTATATTTAAATATACTATAAAAAGTCTCTGCTACACTTCAAATTTCGAACTTCCCGCTGAAATTGAAATTTGACTAAGGTCACTAGATCAAAGTTTCTGTTTTATAAGGTACCGCTATTAGTAACAAAAAGAAAGACAACGATATCTTCTGTCTATCTCTACATGCGCACTAAATGACATGGAAATTTTGTGTTGTTTATGTGGACCAGAGAGTTGAAACTAATATTATTATTAATCTTGACATTTTTTTACGTTGGTAGTCTAAATAACCGAGATGGTTATGATGTTCCTGCTCACCAGCCATATTGGACATCGTGGATTCAATTCTCAAGTGTAATGTTTTACTCTAAGTTGAAATAAACCACTGAAAATAGTCGGAAAACTTGCCAGATAAGATTTTGGATAATTCACTGTACAGTATTGTATTACTGGCTGCATATGAAAAATTTGTCACGACAAAAAAAAACTTCTAAAATATTGAGTTTGCTAAATGATGTATAGTATAAATAGAATAAGATATTATGCAGAATAATAAAAATCTTTTAGTTTTAAAGTCGGCCAAATATTTATCTTCACAAAAATTGCACGTAAAGCAGGCAACCAACAATACAGTTGGCTATTATGCAAGTTACAGTCCAATTTCGAGTCGTCGTCTCACATTAGTCGAAATTTCTTCGAGAACTAGGATTTCGCACATTTATTTGAATTTTCGCGCAAAAATAATGACAACAATGGGGCGGTCTTAATTCACCGACGAATAAACGCGAAGGGCAGTTTTTTCCGAGGTTTCGTAATGACTTTATCGCTTTGTTTATTTAGTTGAGCGGTGCGACTTGGAGGAGTCGGATGTGTTTGTGCATGTGAAGTAAAATTGTGCCGTTTTAGGATTTGAATTGAAAGGTAGGTGCTAAATGAGTTTATTTGAGAACCACGCAGGGCAGAAATATTTCGCGAAACTTTTCATTCATAAGTTTTAAAATTCTACTTCTTGTTTAAAATAAGACGTGCTTAAGCGTAATTCGATGCGCAGCTTAGTTGATATAGCTTTAACTTAACTTCTCTAGTGGATAGATACAGTAATATACGGGAAATGTCGGGTTTATTTCTTTTTAATTTCGCGCTTTTGAAATTGAATAGTTGCAGGGTATTGCTAACAGATAGTTTACTTAGAACCGTTTCAATTTAGACATTTTCATTTCGTATTAGTTTCTCCGAACTTTTCGTTTAATAGTTTAAACAATATTGCTTTTGTTTAAAAGTGGATAGCTACAGTAATTTCTACAAAACATTCGGTTTATTCCCTTTTAAATTTCATGATTTTGGGAGTGCAGTCGGGCCTTTGTTAGCGAACAATTTTTTGCACAATAAGAAAAACGGTTAGGTAATCATGTAATCCCATTTAATTACTTGATCAAGTGTCCAGGCCTTTGTCTGCATCAATTAATTTTTTGGTAATGACGTAAAAGAGTTTTTGTTAATCACGTAATCGCACCTATTTAATTAGTTGGAAGGGCAGTTGTGCAGTGGTTCTTGTCGAAGACAGACGTGTTTGTGAGGAATAAAGCGACTTTGGAATTGAATTGTTGCAGGGTGAGTATTAGTAATGGTTTATTTAGGGACGTTGCGGTTTAGACACATTTCGCGTTAGTTTATTAGTTGTAACAATTTCGCTTTTGTTTAAAGTTAACTGTGTTTAAATATTATTCAGTGCGCGGCTTATTTGAGAAGTTTGATTTCAATTTGTTTATTTCAGATTACTTTCGGGAACTGGATGGATGGAGCGAAAATGCAACAATGGATGGATGATGGAACAGGCCTGGATTTCTTTAGTGGTGCTAGCACTCAACGTCGCAACGCTCTAATTCATTTCTCTTTCTTTCAGGAATTGTTAGGAAGTTTTTAATGTTTTTTATGTTTTAGATTGTAGCAGACTTCAAAGTGGAGGACTTCAAGGAACATCTTCGTGGGTGCTAGCACTCAACTCCATCGTCCTCAACAAACTTCTTGTTTATTTTAACTAATTTCTTTTTGTTTCAGGGACTTGCAAAGAGGTTTTTAATGTTTTGAATGTTTTAGATTGTAGCAGAGTTCGATGAGGATGACAGGATTTCAAGGAACGACGTGGGTGCTAGCGTTCAACTTCATTTAGAACTGGATGAACTCACTTTTTGACTCATTTGATTAATTTCTGTTTGTTTTAGATGTGTTCTGGTGAGGATGACAACAACTTCAAGGAAATTTCAGTTCCCCTTTCATCCGTGTTTTTTCCTAGTTTTCATTAATTTCTTGATTTCAGAGCTCGCCTGTACCTAGTATAGTTAGTTAAGTTAGCAAGTAGTTTAGCACGTAAGTTTAGCAAGTAAGTTATAAAATAAGATTTAGAATAAGTTATAAAATAAGTTTAGACAATCAAAATGTAATAGGTGCGCAAATAATGTTTTGTAATTGGAATCTTTTAACCAGATCTAACTGTTGGGAACTAACATTCTGGACAATTGTTAACGACTAACACGAATATGTATAACGTAATATGTTTCAGATTTTAGAATTCAACAGGATGTCGACTTTCAGGACATCTTTAAGAGTGCGAGAATTCAACGCCCCGGCCAGCAAGCAAGTGTCATTTTATTTACACTAGATTCCATTTCAGGGCTCGTCTAGGAGTTTTTAATGTTCGGAATGTTACAGAGAGCAGCCGTCATCGAGGTGGAGGACACGACGTCGACTTCCAGGACCGTCTTCAAGAGTGCGAGGATTCAACGCCCCGGCCAGCAAGCAAGTGTCATTTTATTTATACTAGATTCCTTTTCAGGGCTCGTCTAGGAGTTTTTAATGTTCTGAATGTTACAGAGAGCAGCCGTCATCGAGGTGGAGGACACGACTTTGAGTTCCAGGACCGTCTTCAAGAGTGCGAGGATTCAACGCCCCGGCCAGCAAGCAAGTGTCATTTTATTTATACTAGATTCCTTTTCAGGGCTCGTCTAGGAGTTTTTAATGTTCTGAATGTTACAGAGAGCAGCCGTCATCGAGGTGGAGGACACGACGTCGACTTCCAGGACCGTCTTCAAGAGTGAGAGGATTCAACGCCCCGGCCAGCAAGCAAGTGTCATTTTATTTATACTAGATTCCTTTTCAGGGCTCGTCTAGGAGTTTTTAATGTTCTGAATGTTACAGAGAGCAGCCGTCATCGAGGTGGAGGACACGACTTTGAGTTCCAGGACCGTCTTCAAGAGTGCGAGGATTCAACGCCCCGGCCAGCAAGCAAGTGTCATTTTATTTATACTAGATTCCTTTTCAGGGCTCGTCTAGGAGTTTTTAATGTTCTGAATGTTACAGAGAGCAGCCGTCATCAAGGTGGAGGACACGACGTCGACTTCCAGGACCGTCTTCAAGAGTGAGAGGATTCAACGCCCCGGCCAGCAAGCAAGTGTCATTTTATTTATACTAGATTCCTTTTCAGGGCTCGTCTAGGAGTTTTTAATGTTCTGAATGTTACAGAGAGCAGCCGTCATCAAGGTGGAGGACACGACGTCGACTTCCAGGACCGTCTTCAAGAGTGCGAGGATTCAACGCCCCGGCCAGCAAGCAAGTGTCATTTTATTTATACTAGATTCCTTTTCAGGGCTCGTCTAGGAGTTTTTAATGTTCTGAATGTTACAGAGAGCAGCCGTCATCGAGGTGGAGGACACGACGTCGACTTCCAGGACCGTCTTCAAGAGTGCGAGGATTCAACGCCCCGGCCAGCAAGCAAGTGTCATTTTATTTATACTAGATTCCTTTTCAGGGCTCGTCTAGGAGTTTTTAATGTTCTGAATGTTACAGAGAGCAGCCGTCATCGAGGTGGAGGACACGACGTCGACTTCCAGGACCGTCTTCAAGAGTGCGAGGATTCAACGCCCCGGCCAGCAAGCAAGTGTCATTTTATTTATACTAGATTCCTTTTCAGGGCTCGTCTAGGAGTTTTTAATGTTCTGAATGTTACAGAGAGCAGCCGTCATCAAGGTGGAGGACACGACGTCGACTTCCAGGACCGTCTTCAAGAGTGAGAGGATTCAACGCCCCGGCCAGCAAGCAAGTGTCATTTTATTTATACTAGATTCCTTTTCAGGGCTCGTCTAGGAGTTTTTAATGTTCTGAATGTTACAGAGAGCAGCCGTCATCAAGGTGGAGGACACGACGTCGACTTCCAGGACCGTCTTCAAGAGTGCGAGGATTCAACGCCCCGGCCAGCAAGCAAGTGTCATTTTATTTATACTAGATTCCTTTTCAGGGCTCGTCTAGGAGTTTTTAATGTTCTGAATGTTACAGAGAGCAGCCGTCATCGAGGTGGAGGACACGACGTCGACTTCCAAGACCGTCTTCAAGAGTGAGAGGATTCAACGCCCCGGCCAGCAAGCAAGTGTCATTTTATTTATACTAGATTCCTTTTCAGGGCTCGTCTAGGAGTTTTTAATGTTCTGAATGTTACAGAGAGCAGCCGTCATCGAGGTGGAGGACACGACTTTGAGTTCCAGGACCGTCTTCAAGAGTGCGAGGATTCAACGCCCCGGCCAGCAAGCAAGTGTCATTTTATTTATACTAGATTCCTTTTCAGGGCTCGTCTAGGAGTTTTTAATGTTCTGAATGTTACAGAGAGCAGCCGTCATCGAGGTGGAGGACACGACGTCGACTTCCAGGACCGTCTTCAAGAGTGCGAGGATTCAACGCCCCGGCCAGCAAGCAAGTGTCATTTTATTTATACTAGATTCCTTTTCAGGGCTCGTCTAGGAGTTTTTAATGTTCTGAATGTTACAGAGAGCAGCCGTCATCGAGGTGGAGGACACGACGTCGACTTCCAGGACCGTCTTCAAGAGTGCGAGGATTCAACGCCCCGGCCAGCAAGCAAGTGTCATTTTATTTATACTAGATTCCTTTTCAGGGCTCGTCTAGGAGTTTTTAATGTTCTGAATGTTACAGAGAGCAGCCGTCATCGAGGTGGAGGACACGACGTCGACTTCCAGGACCGTCTTCAAGAGTGCGAGGATTCAACGCCCCGGCCAGCAAGCAAGTGTCATTTTATTTATACTAGATTCCTTTTCAGGGCTCGTCTAGGAGTTTTTAATGTTCTGAATGTTACAGAGAGCAGCCGTCATCAAGGTGGAGGACACGACGTCGACTTCCAGGACCGTCTTCAAGAGTGAGAGGATTCAACGCCCCGGCCAGCAAGCAAGTGTCATTTTATTTATACTAGATTCCTTTTCAGGGCTCGTCTAGGAGTTTTTAATGTTCTGAATGTTACAGAGAGCAGCCGTCATCAAGGTGGAGGACACGACGTCGACTTCCAGGACCGTCTTCAAGAGTGCGAGGATTCAACGCCCCGGCCAGCAAGCAAGTGTCATTTTATTTATACTAGATTCCTTTTCAGGGCTCGTCTAGGAGTTTTTAATGTTCTGAATGTTACAGAGAGCAGCCGTCATCGAGGTGGAGGACACGACTTTGAGTTCCAGGACCGTCTTCAAGAGTGCGAGGATTCAACGCCCCGGCCAGCAAGCAAGTGTCATTTTATTTATACTAGATTCCTTTTCAGGGCTCGTCTAGGAGTTTTTAATGTTCTGAATGTTACAGAGAGCAGCCGTCATCGAGGTGGAGGACACGACGTCGACTTCCAAGACCGTCTTCAAGAGTGAGAGGATTCAACGCCCCGGCCAGCAAGCAAGTGTCATTTTATTTATACTAGATTCCTTTTCAGGGCTCGTCTAGGAGTTTTTAATGTTCTGAATGTTACAGAGAGCAGCCGTCATCGAGGTGGAGGACACGACTTTGAGTTCCAGGACCGTCTTCAAGAGTGCGAGGATTCAACGCCCCGGCCAGCAAGCAAGTGTCATTTTATTTATACTAGATTCCTTTTCAGGGCTCGTCTAGGAGTTTTTAATGTTCTGAATGTTACAGAGAGCAGCCGTCATCGAGGTGGAGGACACGACGTCGACTTCCAGGACCGTCTTCAAGAGTGCGAGGATTCAACGCCCCGGCCAGCAAGCAAGTGTCATTTTATTTATACTAGATTCCTTTTCAGGGCTCGTCTAGGAGTTTTTAATGTTCTGAATGTTACAGAGAGCAGCCGTCATCGAGGTGGAGGACACGACGTCGACTTCCAAGACCGTCTTCAAGAGTGAGAGGATTCAACGCCCCGGCCAGCAAGCAAGTGTCATTTTATTTATACTAGATTCCTTTTCAGGGCTCGTCTAGGAGTTTTTAATGTTCTGAATGTTACAGAGAGCAGCCGTCATCGAGGTGGAGGACACGACTTTGAGTTCCAGGACCGTCTTCAAGAGTGCGAGGATTCAACGCCCCGGCCAGCAAGCAAGTGTCATTTTATTTATACTAGATTCCTTTTCAGGGCTCGTCTAGGAGTTTTTAATGTTCTGAATGTTACAGAGAGCAGCCGTCATCGAGGTGGAGGACACGACGTCGACTTCCAGGACCGTCTTCAAGAGTGCGAGGATTCAACGCCCCGGCCAGCAAGCAAGTGTCATTTTATTTATACTAGATTCCTTTTCAGGGCTCGTCTAGGAGTTTTTAATGTTCTGAATGTTACAGAGAGCAGCCGTCATCGAGGTGGAGGACACGACGTCGACTTCCAGGACCGTCTTCAAGAGTGCGAGGATTCAACGCCCCGGCCAGCAAGCAAGTGTCATTTTATTTATACTAGATTCCTTTTCAGGGCTCGTCTAGGAGTTTTTAATGTTCTGAATGTTACAGAGAGCAGCCGTCATCGAGGTGGAGGACACGACGTCGACTTCCAGGACCGTCTTCAAGAGTGCGAGGATTCAACGCCCCGGCCAGCAAGCAAGTGTCATTTTATTTATACTAGATTCCTTTTCAGGGCTCGTCTAGGAGTTTTTAATGTTCTGAATGTTACAGAGAGCAGCCGTCATCAAGGTGGAGGACACGACGTCGACTTCCAGGACCGTCTTCAAGAGTGAGAGGATTCAACGCCCCGGCCAGCAAGCAAGTGTCATTTTATTTATACTAGATTCCTTTTCAGGGCTCGTCTAGGAGTTTTTAATGTTCTGAATGTTACAGAGAGCAGCCGTCATCAAGGTGGAGGACACGACGTCGACTTCCAGGACCGTCTTCAAGAGTGCGAGGATTCAACGCCCCGGCCAGCAAGCAAGTGTCATTTTATTTATACTAGATTCCTTTTCAGGGCTCGTCTAGGAGTTTTTAATGTTCTGAATGTTACAGAGAGCAGCCGTCATCGAGGTGGAGGACACGACTTTGAGTTCCAGGACCGTCTTCAAGAGTGCGAGGATTCAACGCCCCGGCCAGCAAGCAAGTGTCATTTTATTTATACTAGATTCCTTTTCAGGGCTCGTCTAGGAGTTTTTAATGTTCTGAATGTTACAGAGAGCAGCCGTCATCGAGGTGGAGGACACGACGTCGACTTCCAGGACCGTCTTCAAGAGTGCGAGGATTCAACGCCCCGGCCAGCAAGCAAGTGTCATTTTATTTATACTAGATTCCTTTTCAGGGCTCGTCTAGGAGTTTTTAATGTTCTGAATGTTACAGAGAGCAGCCGTCATCGAGGTGGAGGACACGACGTCGACTTCCAGGACCGTCTTCAAGAGTGCGAGGATTCAACGCCCCGGCCAGCAAGCAAGTGTCATTTTATTTATACTAGATTCCTTTTCAGGGCTCGTCTAGGAGTTTTTAATGTTCTGAATGTTACAGAGAGCAGCCGTCATCGAGGTGGAGGACACGACGTCGACTTCCAGGACCGTCTTCAAGAGTGCGAGGATTCAACGCCCCGGCCAGCAAGCAAGTGTCATTTTATTTATACTAGATTCCTTTTCAGGGCTCGTCTAGGAGTTTTTAATGTTCTGAATGTTACAGAGAGCAGCCGTCATCAAGGTGGAGGACACGACGTCGACTTCCAGGACCGTCTTCAAGAGTGAGAGGATTCAACGCCCCGGCCAGCAAGCAAGTGTCATTTTATTTATACTAGATTCCTTTTCAGGGCTCGTCTAGGAGTTTTTAATGTTCTGAATGTTACAGAGAGCAGCCGTCATCGAGGTGGAGGACACGACGTCGACTTCCAAGACCGTCTTCAAGAGTGAGAGGATTCAACGCCCCGGCCAGCAAGCAAGTGTCATTTTATTTATACTAGATTCCTTTTCAGGGCTCGTCTAGGAGTTTTTAATGTTCTGAATGTTACAGAGAGCAGCCGTCATCGAGGTGGAGGACACGACTTTGAGTTCCAGGACCGTCTTCAAGAGTGCGAGGATTCAACGCCCCGGCCAGCAAGCAAGTGTCATTTTATTTATACTAGATTCCTTTTCAGGGCTCGTCTAGGAGTTTTTAATGTTCTGAATGTTACAGAGAGCAGCCGTCATCGAGGTGGAGGACACGACGTCGACTTCCAGGACCGTCTTCAAGAGTGCGAGGATTCAACGCCCCGGCCAGCAAGCAAGTGTCATTTTATTTATACTAGATTCCTTTTCAGGGCTCGTCTAGGAGTTTTTAATGTTCTGAATGTTACAGAGAGCAGCCGTCATCGAGGTGGAGGACACGACGTCGACTTCCAGGACCGTCTTCAAGAGTGCGAGGATTCAACGCCCCGGCCAGCAAGCAAGTGTCATTTTATTTATACTAGATTCCTTTTCAGGGCTCGTCTAGGAGTTTTTAATGTTCTGAATGTTACAGAGAGCAGCCGTCATCGAGGTGGAGGACACGACGTCGACTTCCAGGACCGTCTTCAAGAGTGAGAGGATTCAACGCCCCGGCCAGCAAGCAAGTGTCATTTTATTTATACTAGATTCCTTTTCAGGGCTCGTCTAGGAGTTTTTAATGTTCTGAATGTTACAGAGAGCAGCCGTCATCGAGGTGGAGGACACGACGTCGACTTCCAGGACCGTCTTCAAGAGTGAGAGGATTCAACGCCCCGGCCAGCAAGCAAGTGTCATTTTATTTATACTAGATTCCTTTTCAGGGCTCGTCTAGGAGTTTTTAATGTTCGGAATGTTACAGAGAGCAGCCGTCATCGAGGTGGAGGACACGACTTTGAGTTCCAGGACCGTCTTCAAGAGTGCGAGGATTCAACGCCCCGGCCAGCAAGCAAGTGTCATTTTATTTATACTATATTCTTTTTCAAGGCTAGAAGTTTTTAATGTATTGAATATTACAGAAAGTAGCCGACATCGAGGTGGACTTTCAGGACCGTCTTCATGAGATTTCTTGTCATTAATGTATTTTGTTCTTCATTTCAGAGCTCACCTGTACCTAGTATAGTTAGTTAAGTTAGCAATTAAGTTAGCAAATAAGTTTAGAATGTAAATTATGCAAAAAAGTTTTAGAATAAGTTATAATATAAGTGCATGCATGTCACAAAAGGGGATAATAAGTAAATATAAATAACATTAAGTTTTTAACAAGATCTAACTGGGAAACTAATGGTACTAACGCCATTATGTGATGTAATATGTTTCAGATTTAACAATCCACCAGGTCGGGCTGTCAGCGTAGAAGATGTCGACGACAGGTTTGAGTTTCTAATCCTTTTCTCTTTCAGGTTTGAAAATGTTGAGTGCTAGCACCGGTTTGTATCTTTTTTAATTTTTGTTGTTTTGTTTTGTGTTGTGTTCTTTGTTTCAGATAGCAGAGTTCTGCAGAGTTCCCTTGGTCACTTGTGGAGCGCTTGCGCCCACTACACCAGGGTCGGCCGGCCTTCGGGCCGGCCGGTCTCACCAAAAAAAATTGTTTCCAGAGCAGAAACTGCAAGAGTTCGAGGATCTCTCAAGCGGTTCGTGGATTCCGAAGTTTCCGGAGATGTGCCTACAAATAAAGCGATAAGTTTCTAACCGTTTCTCTTTTAGGTTTGAAAATGTTAAGTGCTAGCACCCACTTGTATCCTTTTTTAATTTTTGTTGATTTGTTTTATGTTGTGTTCTTTGTTTCAGATAGCAGAGTTCTGCAGGGTTCCCTTGGTCACTTGTGGAGCGCTTGCGCCCACTACACCAGGGTCGGCCGGCCTTCGGGCCGGCCGGTCTCACCAAAAGAAATTGTTTCCAGAGCAAAAACTGCAGGAGTCCGAGGATCTCTCAGGCGGTTCCTGGATTCCAAAATTCCCGGAGATGTTCCACAAAAGCGATAAGTTTCTAATCCTTTTCTCTTTCAGGTTTGAAAATGTTGAGTGCTAGCATCCACTGGGTAACTTTTGTTTATTTTGTTCTTTCGCATTTGCTTTTGTTCGTGTTTGTGTCTCATTTTCCAGATATCTAGGGTTCCCGTGGCTACTAGGCCAGGAGATGTAAATTGAAAGACATCTCCAAAAGGTTAACAGATGACAACAGTTCGAGCCCCTCATCGTCTACAGCTAGGGGGTGGAGACCCCTGGTGAGTGTACATTTGTTTCCATCACTATCAGATAAAACACGTGTTGCTCTCTTTTGTTTCGAGTCAATCATTGTGGATCCAATTCTGGAAGGCCCAGTCAGGAGCATTAGACTCTTGGATTCGAAATTTCGTTCAAGGGCGACAGTGTTTAACATTTAAACTAAAGATTGTAAAATGTATTAGGAGTATCTTAATTAAGTAATTTTTGAATTATACTATGAATGTATTCTGTTCGAGCTAATAAAATGTGAACACAAATTTACATATTTTGATTTATTTCCCTTACGGTTTGGTACAGAACGATCATTTTAAAATCACGTAGAGCAGCAGGCCATGGGAGTATTTTGACAGTAAAACGTATGTTGTTTCTTGATTGCCATAGATTTGCTCTAAATTGAGTATTTTAATTAAAATCTCGTTGAAACAAAAAAAAGCGAAGTGTGTCATTGTGTAAAAACGTTAGAATTTGGTAAACACACAAATTTTGCTCTTTTATTGACAGAACTGACAGCTATTGATGTTTGACACTTTTATCCCAGCGCATCCACCATTTTTAACTCGTCAACTTCACTTATTATTTATCTAGTCGCCTTGCAAACGTGTGTCTGAACTTGACTTTAAAACGTCAACAATTTTGTGTCAAAATGAATACATTCTAAATTCCCTAAATACAGCAAAAAATGCGAGAATTCAAACGATAATCAGTGTAATAATTTAATATTCTACGTGCAAATTTTTACAACAAATCATTTTACTCCAACCACGCCAACTTGGGCGTACTCGCGCGTTCTTCCTTTGTTTTTGGCGCCTCCCCCGACTTCTTCCTCACTTTCCTCGGAAACAGATTCCGCGCCACGTTGATCCCCAAGTTCCGATTCTTAGTAATATCCCTCAGGATCTTGGAGAACTTGTACCTCTTGCGTCTCGACAAGTTCTTCACCACGTTCAAGTTCTTCTCGTGCATGGGATTCATCCCCACGTTATCCAAATTCAGGACGTTATTAGAATCCAGGACCGGGCCCAGCGTGGACATGGCCCGGGACACACCGACCTGGAACGATCAAAATAAGGTCACTAGATCAAAGTTTCTGTTTTATAAGGTCCCGCTATTAGTAACAAAAAGAAAGACAACGATATCTTCTGTCTATCTCTACATGCGCACTAAATGACATGGAAATTTTGTGTTGTCTGTTATAATGTTGGAACCAATTTTCTTTTTGTACCCACGGTTTATTTAAGTGTATTTTAAACAAATAAATTTAAGATAACGTTAAATTTTGTCAATGACAAATTTTACGTCAACAATTTTATGACAATTCCCTAGAATCTTGCGTCTCGTTCTAACCCATTGCTTTATGGACTATGTCTGTCTCTCTTGAATTGCGCACTGAAAACTAAAAGCGGTACCTTATAAAACAGAAACTTTGATCTAGTGACCTTAAATTTGACAGCGCTGCAGCGCCCTCTGCACGCTAACCCTTCTTGTTGCCGTGTCGTGTGAGAATTTTCTCCATCTGTTTGCACCGTTTTTAGCCGTAGTGTTATGAACATGTCTGACGGTCAGGCAATCCAAACGACCCAGTCACCCCCGGTGGCCACCGACTCCCCGAAACCGAAGTTCGTGCCCCCAATCATCCAACATAACCCCACAAGTTGGGGCCCGTGCGATCTCCCAGATCAGTTCCGGGATATGCCCTACCAGCCCTTTAGTAAAGGCGATCGTCTTGGTAAAATCAGCGACTGGACGGGGGCTGCCTTCCAGGATAAGAAATACGCAAGTGAGTACCGCAGCGTGACACCTGTCAAACGTTAAGGTTATGTTTTCTAGACAAGTATGCGTCCCAGTTCGGTTCCGGGAGCCAGTACGCGTATTATCACGATGAGGATGAGAGTACTTTCCATTTGGTGGATACGACGAGGGTGCAGAAGCCGCCGTACCAACGAGGGCGGTTTCGTGCGAACCAGAGGAATATGCGGGGACGCGGTGGACGCTCTGGAGGGCAAGGGGGTGGTATGCAGTCGCTTGGGAAAGGTGTTAAAGCGCGGGATACGTACAAGAGGAGCCAAGTTAAAAAGTGGGGACAAGGAAGGGTAAGGACCAACCCCCATGTAGACAATTTCTTCAATTTTAGTTGTAGCCTCAAATCAAGATAAGAGATGCCTCCGTCACTGTGCGCCCCGATTGGGTCACCATCGAAGAGATGGATTTCCCACGTCTAGGGAAACTTTCACTGCCCAACGTGAAAGACGGCGACGACATAATGTGCTGTGGTGAACTAGAGTATTACGACAAGTCGTACGACAGAGTCAACGTGAAGAACGAGAAACCGCTCCAAAGCGTGAATCGCATTTTCCATACGGTGACCACTACTGATGACCCCATCATCCGAAAACTGACGAAAACTGAAGGAAATGTTTACACCACTGACGCTATTTTGGCTACCATCATGTGTTGTACTCGCTCGAACTACTCCTGGGACATCGTCATCGAGAAGATCGGTATAATTACCACCAGATAATAGGAACGTTGCTAATTTTGGTTTCAGGGGACAAGTTGTTCTTTGACAAGCGCGACAATACGGAATTCGACCTCCTGACTGTGAACGAGACTTCAGTGGAGCCCCCGCAGGACGACGGAAACTCCCTGAACTCCCCCAGGAACCTCGCTCTAGAAGCGACATTCATCAATCACAATTTCAGCCAACAAGTGTTGAGAACTGGGACTGGAGAGCCGCGTTACAAGTTCGACAATCCGAATCCGTTCATTTCCGAGGAGGAAGAGGGCGAGGTCGCCAGCGTGGCGTATCGATACCGGAAGTGGGACCTCGGAGGCGGCATTGTTAGTATTCCCCTCTACATAACTTTGTATCGACACTTTGAATTCAGGTTCTGGTGGTGCGCTGCGAGCACGACGCAGTGGTCCAATCCCCCAGCGGTGAGCTGCAATTCCTCACCATCAAAGCGCTCAACGAGTGGGACTCCAAGTTAGCCAACGGCGTGGAATGGCGCCAGAAGCTCGACACCCAACGTGGAGCTGTCTTGGCCAACGAACTTCGCAACAACGCCTGCAAATTAGCCAAGTGGACCGTGCAAGCTCTTTTAGCCGGCAGCGACCACATTAAATTTGGCTACGTCTCACGAGCTCACGTCAGAGACAACAGCAAGCACGTGATTTTGGGGACTCAACAGTACAAGCCTCATGAGTTTGCCACTCAGATTAATCTCAACATGGACAACGCTTGGGGAATTCTTCGGTGTATTGTAGACATCGTGATGAAGCAAAAGGACGGAAAATATTTGATTATGAAGGATCCGAACAAGCCGATGATTCGGTTGTACGATATTCCGGATAACACGTTCGAATCGGATGGAGAGTCGGAATCTGAAGATGACGTGCCCCCAGATGCGGTCACGTTCCAGACTCTGTATCCGTACTCTAGTAGTTCGAAGCGTTAGGTTTTGTAATTTTCTATGTACCGAGAGGAAATAAACTGTATTGTTTAAGATTTGCCGCTTTTTTGTCCTTTTATGGGGGCCACGATGAACATATTCTACTCTTAATTGAGACAGGTTTAGAATCTGAGATGCGTGCTACCAACATGTGAAAAAATGCAAGGCCTACCAAGCCCCACTTTTTCTCAATCCTGATAACTCACGTCTTTAATTTTACAGTTTTTTAATTCACAAAACAACGATCTTAAGAATTACGAGCTGTATGTTTTAGTTAAACCTTCGTCTATATGACGAATCATCGTAATTGCGATTTTGGTACTGATGTTGCTGAAAGTTGTCCGAATTGTCTTGATTGAACCTATGTCTCTTAGTGTCATAATCAGGGGCATTGGGTCTTCTAAACCCATCACTTTGCCTACTATTCAAGTCTTCGTCCCAAGAACTATTCCTACCATCGTTCCAATCATCCCTTGAACTATGCCCTTCAAAATTCTCCGGAAAGTAAGTCTTTTTCGCCCACGGGGAAACATTCTGTTTCTTCGGACTACTCTGACGCTCGTCGATATCAATGTGTGAATCCCGGAATCGTTTCCTTTTTTGAGCTCCACTCTCGCGGGGTCTCTTCTCCGGGGGCCCATTACTCTTAACCAGTTTGTTCACGAATTGATAGTAAGCTTTGGGATCTTTGGACTGTTGAGACGCAGGGCGCTTAGCCTTTTGTTGGGGCGTAGGGCGTTTAGCCTTTTGCTGCGGCGGGGGGCGTTTAGCCTTTTGCTGCGGCGCGGGGCGTTTCACCCTTTGCACCGGTATCTGCACGGGTTGTATCCGTTTGGAAATGAGAAACAACCCGGTTGACACCTCCATGATGATTTTTTTTATTGTCGCCACATCTCTCTTAACACAAGAAGACTTGGCTCGACTCAGAATATCTTTGTCTGAAATTGGTAGATCGTGGACCAACCTCATGAGAGCTGGTTTGGGCAAAACGGTATTTGCGGATAAATTTACCCTGGCACTCGTTTCTTGGCGCCAAAGATAGAGTTTCTTGAGCACCTCCAGTTCGGCTTTTTGTCTCTTTTGGACCTCTTGTTCAAGTGTCTGGAGAGTGTCGGAAGCTTGAAACGTTTGTTTAGACAAGTCTCTGCATTTCTCAAGAAACTGTTTGTATTGATTGAAATTTTGGTTTATAAGCTTGTTTTTATACATGTGGTAGAGATGGTGGAGGTAATGAACACCTGTTTTAAGAAAGTCTTTAAGGTTTTCCGGGATCGGACGTTCTCGGTAATCAACGTCGGGATTTCCATTGACTCTCACGTTAAAATCTTCTCTGAGTATCGCAAACCATGAGCGGGTAGTTTCATTTGCTAGTATCTTGGCTTCTTGGATATCAAAAATGTTCACCATGTACAAGTGTAACTTATTCTGGAGAGGCGCAAGTACAGCTGCGGGGCGCCACAGGATTTTCACTATTTTTGGATTTATAAAAATTTCAGTGAGCATCAACAGCTCGTTTTTAAATTTTTCAGCGTCCAAAATGAAATTCACGTCAACAGTGGAAATCTGCATGGTAGAGATAATCTCGGTGTAGTTATCCAACTGACATAATTTGACATCCACACCAATTGCCTTGACTTTTCTTAACAAGTTCAACATCTTCACTATTCCACCCACATTTTTTATTACTTGACAAATTACCTCCTCGTGACTTTTCAAGTGCTCAGTACTGGTCACACTGAGTTGGTCCTTTTGGAATTCAAAAGTGTCGATTATGTATTGATATGGGTGTGAATTAGCCGTGACATTTTCACTCTCATCTTTTGATTCCTTAAAATCATCTGAAGTATCATACACAACATCTTCACCTTCCACTCTTTCCTGAGATTCTTGGGGCGCTCCAGTGGTGGAGACTTCAGTCCCATCTTCACTAGGGGGCTGTCTTAAGCTGTCTCTGTTGCATTCTTCCTCTTGTTCACCTTTAGCACTTCCAGCTTCGCCTGCTTCAGAGTTCTGATTGTCTTTTTCTTGTTTCAAGTAAATCGCGTCATGTGGGTAATCCTCATCAAGAGTTAAGTCAATCTCGTGGAACACCTCGTCTATAATTTTATAATCAAAGTCCTTGCAATCCATGCTTGGTTCGTATCCTGGAAGAGTTAGGTTATATACTTATTTTCACAATCTAACAACGTACCAGAAAATCTACGAATCTTTCGTTGTATTTTCACGCATTTCCTAACAAAACACACAAAGAAAGAACTCGAAATAACAGATTTAAAGAGTTTACAAACTTCAACACCGCAAACTTGACACAATGTTTTTATAAAAGTGACAGATAAAATCCCTAGGGTGTGCGCGCAGGATTCAAATCAAACCGATTGGCGCGTGTTGGGATTTATTACAATAATACTTTTAACAAGGTAATACTCATAACAACTTAATTTTTAGTATCAAACTCTTTGATAACAAACTGTATCTTCTTGATGGCGGCTTGCACATCTTCGTCCGTTATCTCCCAGTATGTTACAAAACGAACCATTTCTTGATTGCGAGAGCTCGATCTGACGCTCACTTTCACTTCATCTGTCTCTAATACTGAGGCTAATCTCTGCTGGACTTCTTTAGCGGTGGTTCTAGAGACGTCCAAGTACATCATGAGGATGTTCGTTTGAACTGTCGACAAATCGACGCGGAACGTTTTAGACTTCATGGCGCTAATACCTGAAGGCAAAAAAACAGTGAGATGTTTCTTTGTGTAATCAGCACGGAAAGTTTTATATTTGTGTAGAAAAGAAATTGACCTCATGTCGTGTTGTAACGATTTTGCGTAAAAATCGATTTAACTCTTTCTAAACTTTTTATCGTAAGCAAAACATCAACATAACAATATTATTTATTTCGTAACAAAATATTATTCAAACCTCCTAAATCTATTGAGAAATATTGACCTCCATAAATAAAAAATCTACATCTAACTAAACTAAACTGTTGGATTTTGTGAGCTGCTCCTCAAACTCTTTAAGAACGAAAGTAACTCTGTCAATAGTCTCTCGCACGTCTTCGTCTGTTATCTGCCAATATGTCACGAATCGGATACAATCCGGTCGCAGCGAAGACGCCCTCACACTAACTTTCACTATATCTGTCTTAAACACTTTGGCTAACCGATAGATGATTTCTTTAACGGATACTTTACTCCTATCAATGTACATCATTAAGATATTTGTATGAACGGCGGATAAATCGACTTTAAAGATGTCGGATTTCAAGTCATGGATCGCTAGAAGAACTCTTTTCCTGGTTACCTATCATAAAATTTACGATTATTACCTTTAGCAATTTGCAAGATGTGGTCGTGATCCACTTGCAACCGATCGATCATCTTATCCAGAGCCACCAATCCGGCGGCGGCGAGAATCCCAGCTTGTCTCCAACCGCCTCCAAGAACCTTCCTCATTCTCTTAGCCCTACAACCCCAATCTCATTTTGGTAAAACGAGATGCCAACAACTTACTTATCGATAAAAGTCTTGCTACCCACAAGAACAGACCCCACGGGGGCGCCCAACCCCTTGCTAAGACAGAAACACGCCGTGTCGACATCTCTGACGATTCTTTCGACGGGGACTTTGAGGTACACCGCCGCGTTCATCATACGAGCTCCATCCATGTGGACCGGGATGTTGTACTCATTGGAGATGTTGCGGACTTTCTCGAGCCAGTCCAACGGTAATACCTTGAAGAAGAGGGTGGAAAAAGATTGGGACAAGTGGAGGGCTTACTTTGCCACCACACATGTTGTGGGTGTTCTCTACAATGACTAGAGTGGTGTAGGGCTCGTGGACGTCGGGATTCTTGCGGATTCTGTCGCGGAGTTCGTCCAAGCTGAAGGTGCCGTCTTCGTTGTTGCGGATGAGGGAGGTTTGGACGCCGGCGATTTGGGCCGGGCCACCTGGGGGAGAAAGAAAAAATGTTAAATTGTGTAAAACCTTCAACTGCCATGGGTGTGGTGTAATTATCGGCGGGTAATGTAGTTAATTACAAGAACTACAGGAATGCGGAAAGTACCCACCTTGCTCAAACCTGAAAGTATGCCCGTTATCGCCTGAGATAATTTCGCTCCCTCGATGATTGCAATGAACCATGACTAGAAAAAAAAAGTTAATTATCAACATATCATTCATAACTGTAAGTGTTGCAAAAGAACTGATAAGTCTTGCGTAAAGGCACGCGTTTCTTGCGTTTTTTTCTTCTGCAATTTTGATACCACTATCGGACTTTTTGTATGTTGTTAAATAATCAAAAAACTTACTCGCAATCAAATTAGCCATCGTCCCGCTGCACACAAAAAGCGCGTCTTCCTTCCCCAAAAGCTCAGCGGAGCGTCTTTCCAACTCGGCCACAGTGGGGTCCTCCCCGTAGACGTCGTCACCAACAACAGCAGTGACCATCGCTTCCCTCATCTCCGGAGTGGGTTTACTAATAGTGTCGGTCCTCAGGTCCACCACTTGAACCGCCGAAGAGTTGATCTCGCCGTTAATTTTCTCATACATCTTAAATGGAATGGAAATGTAACCAGTCCGCGCTTTGCGTTTATATAAAACGAAGTCCCACCACAAAGTTTGCTCAATACGTGAAGGTCAATAAAACGCGAGTTAGCGATAGTGATAACAATTCCCTAGTTACAAGAGACCTACCTCCACTTTAGGTGATACTGATAACGTGCGAAATTTGAATTTTCGCGCGCTTGAGTTCAAGGTCGACGCAATAAAATCGCCAAAAGAGGTGTTTTGAGTGAGAAACTTGGGAGTTTGCGGTTGTACTTAATTCCTGACTTTGGGTAAATCGCATGCGGGGTTAAAAACTGCACTTACCTTCTAATAAACACACGGAAACTACTAGTTAATACTTATGGCACGCAATTGGAGTTAATAGATAATAGTGTTACAATAACAGGGGCTTAAAACCTGACGCATGCGTGCCTTTAAAAGCCCTTCGTCCTCGAATTGCGCGGAATTTCAATAACCTAAAAATCTGTTATGTAACCTTTCCTTGCGTCACCTCGACTTTTTCCGGCAATAAACATTCACTTCAGCTCTTCCCTTCACTTTCAATTCGTCCAATTTTGAATGATTGCCCCCTCGGTGACAGGTGTCAAAATTCGAACTTCGCGCGCGTCGTACCAACATTCCAGCTCAAATTCCCTGCGATTGTAACCGAACTCCTTTTTGTCAAAAAAAAAAACGTCGTCCCCGAGCCAAATCTGCCATTATCTGTCTCAAACTAGGTTAACATGACTCAAAACAGGTGAGTTCTCTTCTTAGTATAAGATTTCAATGATTTCCGTGCATGTGCCCCCTTGTAGCAATAAGGTCGAAAATCGAAAATCTCAGCTGGTCCCTTTAAATTTCAGGAAACGGGGGCGCAGTCTCCAGGAGGACGAGGTGGAGTTCATGCCTCTTTCAAAACGGATCAACAATCTTCATATTAATAACGGCTTGTTAAGTTCGAATCCTGTGGGAGCCGCGGAATGGGGCCCAGGTCCCCCGAATTTCCACAACCATTTACCGGAGTCGCCTCCCAGTTCGGTGCAGAGCCTCGATTGGAATGTACCCCAATACACGCCAGATCTTAGCGAGAATCAGAATCCGCATTATTTTAATATAAATAAGTTGCTATTTGAGATGTATGTGGAAAGACTGCAGAGGGGTTGTCAGCAGGTGTGACAATGGTAGGGGGCTCAGCCCTAACAAGACTGTTTATACATTTTTTATTTTTATTAATGTATTGTATGGACCACTTATTGTGTACAATATGAGCTTCATTTTGGGAACGTCTTTTTGTAGATTTTACTGGCACAGTTTTTAGGGCGTGTCGGAGTTCAGTATTGTTATAATTTTAGGTTTTATTATGCATTTATGTGCCTATTAAGATGTGTTCTTTAAATTATTTTTAGGCGTTTGTTTAGTCATGGAAGTGACGTCTTAAATAAATAAGTAAAGCAAATGGAGGTATTGATAGTCCCAAAGAATGGAATTATCTAGATGTTGGCAGCTCTGCTTTAGACGCTTTGGTAATGAAGTGTCGAAATTAAGGGCTACCAACATGTTACAAAAACACAGGGCTGCTTGTGTTCGATTTTTAATTACAGACGCACGTGTTATCAATATTGAGTAAGTTGCAAATAAAGTATCGAAATCTTCCTCGACTGACGCAACTTGGCATCTTCTTGTTTAGTAACAATAATAATAATAGTCGTTATCTAGGTGAACTGAACCTGAATGGTAATGTCTTCTGTTTTAGGACAGTTTTGTTGGTCTTTAGCGAAATGTCAGCTGAATAAAAACTCTTGCGATTTGGCCATTTTTGTGCAATTTTGCTGTGAATTCCGCTGATGCAATACTTTCTTGGAGATCACGCGTTGTTTTTGCTAAGTATCCAAAACAAACATTTCTTAATCCAGTCGGATAATTCTTAACTTTGTTTACGAAATTAGTAATAAAAAAGTCGCATTATCATGTATTAATTGGTTTGAAGTCGTCTCGTCATTTTTAAAAATGCATCCCCAGCCTTGCTGGGCGTAGGTGTGGTCTTTCCCCCAAAAACTGCGATTTTGGCGCGCAAATTTAAACCGAAAACGCGTCACGTGCCATCTATGAATCCGTTAACGCAAGACCTTGGCAACCGTTCAGATCCGGACATTACAGCAAGCGTTTGATGACGAAGTGGTGTTAAAGGTGCGAAGAGGTCCTCTAGGTCTTCGTGGTTGTTCTTAAGAGGTATGTGTAGGAAATAATCGATTGAAGGGCCGCCACGTCCGCCCCAGAGCATTTCTCGTGTCTTTTCGCGGGTCGCGGGCATTTTAGGGTAGGGAGCTTCGTCGCTGTGATGTAGAATTTGTGGAAGGGGTGCTCATAGTGTATTCTGGTAGGATATATTCATCCCCACATTCTTCCTAAACCACCACCACTTCCCTCCACCACGTTAGAACGACGTCATCGTCATAGATACGCCTTACTTCCACGACTTCGTTCGACAAGGTCGATAACCTAACGGGACGTGGAAATCACCATCTGCGTTTTTGTGCATTATAAAGTCGTTCTTTTTGGGGTTAGAATGGGGTAGAGCCCCAAACATCTGCTCAAACGACTGGCGGAGCTCCCTACATAAGCCTCTTATTACCATTTTTGCTTTGTCTTTGACACACCCATTAGCCAATCATTAATTACTGCGTTTATTGTTGTTTTTACGTCATGTGCAGCGCTTTTTTGTTCAGTAATGCGATTAGTTTAGGAAATAATGCGTTATGTCGTTACGTAATTCTGAACGTTGATTGCTTTTCAAGGTTCATGCGTAAATTTAGAAAATGGAAAACTGGTTCGCTCTATAACAGGACCAGATTTCGAACGCGTTTCGGCCACCTTCAGAGACTTGTCATCTAAACGTCATTCCATCCGCTTGTTTATTTAATGACTTCAAGTTGGGACCTTGTTATGCCAACTTTGGCATTTTCTTATGTCAAGGTTGGCACCATTTTCAATTGCAAACACAGAAAATGTAATGTCAAAGTCGACAACTGTCAATTTTACAATTATTCCCACATTAATGGAACAAATAAAAAACGCGACAATAATCATCTTATTCCGTGCGAATAAGCAGTTTGCCATTTGACAACTTTTTCTAGCCTCCATCATAAAAACGTGACCCCATTTCTGCCACAGTGACATTTGCAAATGTCAGTCTACATTCTTCAGGACTACCAACGTAAAATTCCGTGAAAAGCCTCATCTAGTACCGTTTTTTCTCGAAATCCACCTCCAAATCGCCGCAATTTTTCCCACTTATCTCCTCCTTTCAATAGTACCTCCCACCCCCTCATTTTTTCTCCCACTTCCTTTAAAGATTCGCTCCACCTTCCCGAGTACTACGGGAGTACCCCATTCATAACGTACGGAAACGTCAGCCAAAAACAAAAAAATCGAACCTTGAAGGTCGAAAAAATGACGGTCGTTCCGAGCCACGCACTCTTGACTAAAAACAAAGTAGGAAAAAAGCGACAATCCGTTTTTAACCTTGTTGAGTCATAATCTCACGACTATTACGGGGGTTGCAAATTGTATAGAGCTGCGACCTCGAAGTAGTGAAAGTCTAAGGTGAAGACATGCAAATATCACTGTTGTGACATCGTTCCGCTCTGAAAAATAAATATTTAAAGACGATTATTGGGATTTTCCCTGGTCTTTGTTTGGAACGTTTACATGGACGTTTTTGACCGCGTCGACTCCGAACGATCGTACAAACGCAGCTACCATCTGTCACGGGTTTTGTTTTATTTCCGCTTACTGTACTCTTCATCGTTGCGTCCTATTTCCTCCGTTACAATGACGTTTCGTGCGACTTTGCGTCATCTTCAATCCCGGATGACAGCTCCAGAAGTAAAAGTGTTCCGAGATCATTTCTCTTGGGTCTTAACGCGTCAGATAAAGACAACCTGTATACTGGTCGTAGGTGAAAGTATGGTAAAGTAGGTAAATGGGTTGCCATCCCCACGATAGATTTCTCTATCACCATCGCAGTTGAGCGTGGTACCAACAAGTGTACTGGAAGAGAACGGAACCTTGTCACGTGACGCGTTTTCTACGAGTACCCCACTTTCCAAACCGTTCTTCTGCCACTCTTCGTGTGTACCACTCTGAACTTATGTGCGAGGTTTTGATCCGCTCTACCCCGGCATTTCATCCCCTCTTGGGCCGTGGTGGCACTCCCAAGGACACTGTTGTCAAATTCTGCGTTTTGTTTTGAGTTTTTTTTTCACGGAGGAGCGGGAAAGTTCCAAGGTTTGAGTGACACGATTTTGTGATTAGGTAAGATTTTTTTTTCGTGGGCTTTAGTTATTCCGTTGGTACCCCTTCCAGTACTTTTCCGGGGGTAATTAAAACTAATTGTAGGTGTAGGTACTACTTTACTGATATTTTATAATGGTCTAGTGAGCATCGCAAAGGTCAAACACCTTGTTGAAAATGGGATTTTTTCGAGGTCTAAAAACCAAGGAGAAGAACCGGAAAGGTTAAAATTCGAAGCAGATCGACCGGAAATTCGCGAAAAGTGGAGACGACTTTTTGGAAATTTTATGGCGCGGTTGGGTTTTTACGCTATTTGTTCGATAATTTTCACTTTTTTATGCTGCTCGGTCGAAAACAATGCAATTTTCGGGTGGGAAAAATGTGCAATGAATGAGAAACCACAAATTTATAAATTATAGATTTCCCCGACTTCGAGTAACTTTTTATGGATTTCCGTTTCTTTAAATTGTTATTATTTGATATTGCTAACTTTCAGCTTTTCAAATTTCCAATAAAACTTTATAATTGAGCAGTTGTTTTTCAAAACTCAATTAATCCAATTTTGACTGACAATGGGTTTGATGTGAATTTGAGATTTTTTTGGGTAAATCTAACAATGTGTATTTTTTATTCAGTAATAAACCTTTTGCTAAAACATTGTATTACTCTCTTATGGCAAAATAATTGAAGAAAATTGAACAAATTATCGTTTTTTCTAAACAATTGTAAAAATTTATGAAATGGATTTATTGAGTTTTGAACAATAATTCCTCAATTGAACAATAGTTTTTTGTGTACCAAGGCCAAAAAGTGTTTCTTTTTTGGCCGTGATACACACAAGTCTTGTTAGGCGACATCATTAAATTTACAAGTTAATTAATTTTTATTTATGATTTTTTGATTTAATCATTTATAACAACTGAATAATTGTAAATATTTATGAATCCTTCAAAAAACAGCAGTGTGTCGATTTGATTTTACCCAAATAATGATAAAATTGGGGGTAACATCGATATCTTGATGTAATATGCAAAACTATGGATAGATGGCGCCACCATAGATCGGCCAAAAATATTTTGCGGCCAGAAAAGACTGACTTTTAGGCCGCTTTTGAGACCTAAAAATTTCATTTTCAGTTTAAATAGCCTAAAAAATTGTTATTACCTAGTTTTTTTAAATTATTGTAAAAATGCAACCCAAAATACATTTTCCATGATATTTATTTATAATTTTTCAGAATCCTCCCGAGATGAACTTCTCGACGTTTGGCGTGGGCGTTCCCATCTCGGCGGCGCTGCCCGTGGCCACCCAGTTTTCTGCCGGGAAGCTGACTCAGAGCGTCACGACGCCCAACGGCCAAGTGGTCGGTGTTTTGCAAGGGGGCGAAAATGGCGTCCATTACATCCGACCATTGGACGCCAACACCTTCGCCACGGCTACGTCCCAAGGCCAAAATACCGGTCAAACCCTCATCACTTTGCCTATAACCATGCCGGGGGCGAAGCCCGGCGACCCCCAGCAACACGTCCAAATCCAGGTTGTGAATCCCGTGCAGACTCAAGTATCGCAGGCGAGCTCCGGGGAGTCCCCAAAGTACCACATTTCGCAGTTGCCGCTCCAAACGTTCGGGCAGGGGGCGACGGTGTTGACAGTGGCGTATAATCCGAATCAGGAGGGAATACAAATTGTAAGTAGATGCGAAGATGATGGAACGGAGGTAGATTGGTTGTGTTTAGGTTGATGGACAAAATGGTATCGCGGAAGGCATGACGGTGGTGGCGGCGCTGCAGCCTCAAGACATCCAGTTGATCCAAGCGGAACCGGAGAAGAGCGGGAAAGATGTGACTCCGGTGGCTCTCATCAAGAACGAGATCACTCAAGGGAAAGACGAGGATGGCAACGAAGCGGGGACGTCGATAACGGCGATTCCCGCCCAGTACCTCCAGAACGCCAGCGTCCAAGAATATCTCCAAAAGATGCAACAGCACAGTACTCTCCCTCTAAGTCTCCAACAGTTCTTGAAGTTCAACAATCCCGAAATCAAGCGCGAGCAAATCACCGAAGAAGGTGTGATTGAAGCCATCAGCATTACCACCGATGACCAAGAACAACTCATCTTGAACGAAGTAGAAGGCGAGATGGAAACCGAAGAGAACGTGGACGATCCCGACAAAGGGAAGAAAAAGAAGAAATACAAGAAAAAACCTCCGAAACCGAAGAAACCCAAGCCTGGACAAGTTCACATCGCCACTGCTTTAGACGGGACGACGCTGTTTTGTTGTCCGGAATGTCACATGGCGTATCCTGAGAAGGAATTATTGGAGCAGCATCTCGTGGGACATAAAATCGAAAGGCGGTTTATTTGCGATATTTGTGGAGCGGGTTTGAAGAGGAAAGAGCATTTAGAAAGACACAAACTTGGGCACAATCCGGAGAGGCCTTTCGTGTGTTCGGTGTGCATGAAGGGATTTAAACGAAAGGAACATTTGAATCTTCATTTTGTTATACATTCAGGGGAGAAGACGGAGATTTGTGCAGAGTGCGGGAAAGGGTTTTACAGGAAGGATCATCTGAGGAAACATGCGAGGTCGCATATTACGAGAAGAGCGAAAGAACAAGCGGAGCGGAATCAAAACATCATCATAAAGGAGCCCACGACGACACAAGTCACAATACAGGTAAAGAAGAACAGTTCAGTACTAAAATTATCAAGTTCGACGGTGTCGAAGTAGGCAGTTGCGTTGGTAACAGTGCTACCAACAAATTAAACTAAAATCGTGCCTACTAGACGGCGTTTTGAACGAGTTTCCTTGTTTTAGGTCCCCACGTCCCAAATGCAAATCCCTGTCCAAATCCAGGTGCCTCAACACCACATCCAAGTAACCGCGAATACCGAAGAAGACGGCAACCAAGTGAGCACGGTGGTCTTGCCAACAGCATCCGAAGGAATTATAATGCCCCAAAATTGAAAATAAACTAACTAGGTACTATTAAGTGATCTTAAAGAACATTGTTGACATTTTTATAACTATGTATATATTATATGGACATATATTCATATTTATTCTCTATATAATATTTAATTGTGTAGTTTATCAACCCTGAGCCGATCTGCGAATCCGCAGGGTAGTATTGTTAATTTTCAGTTGGTCTGGTAATACGTTTTCATCACCGCAGTATTATTGTCAGACTAATGTTCCGATTTTCCATAGTTGCAATATTACAGTTAAAAAAAGACTCGATGACTCTCTGATTGGGCAGATTTTGTACAAACGAATAATTAGTGATTAGTTTAGTCGGTTTTGGGTTTATTTGTAAAGAGCATTGTATCTATAGTCGCTTTAATTTACATATTTATGATTTTTTGGGAAAGTTGGTTATATTTTTACATTTATATTTATTTAAGTAATGAACTCTCTGTAGATGCGACTTTTATATCATTGTGACTTCAATTTTTCGTGGTTTTATGTCGAGAGTTTACTACTGGCAAGCCAGCCAAGACTATGGTTAAAATTCTGAATATTGGGCTCTAATTGTGATCCATTCTAGGACATACGTAACTTAGCATAACGGAAAAAGGATGTTAAAACGGGCGAATGTCGAAATTCTGCTGTACCTATTTTTTTATACTACTGACATTGCATTACATTACACGGAAATAAAAACTGTTTCTTTTTTAATTTGCGTTTTATTTACGCAATTATTCGCAGAGTTTACCTGAAAGGTCAAAACAACTTCAGTTGATCCGACAAAACCAATTAGCACCTGCTTGAGGTGTCATCAGGTCCGGATTAAGAAATATCGGCGCTTGTCAAAACATGATGATCACATTAAAGCCACTAAAACTTTTTTCCAAAATTGTGGATTACTTGGGTTTACATAAACTTCTCATCTTTGCGAATCCTTTCTTAATTGCTTTCTAATGGATACAGTTAGAAAAAGGTGTCAAAACAAGTCAATTAAGGGTGGCAAAATGGGGAAGGGACCCTTTATTAATTCAGGTATAAATAGGTGCAATTTTCGAAAAACTCCCATTATTGGTTTAACTTTGCAACGAAGATAAACTGTGTCCAAGTTTTGACAGTTTTTGAAACTGAAATTGTAAGTATTTTTTTCTTTGCTATTTGAAACAATCCTAATTTTCTCGATTTTCTTCCAGAACCAAAATGGACTCCAGTCTTTTGAACTACTTCACGAACTTTTGCCCATTGGACCACAGCAGCGGTTTTCAAGACTGTGGGTGCCAACCTACAGACCCAGTGAATTTGAAAACCGGCCAGGGCTCGTACTCGTTTTACCCCCTTCAACAATTCGAACCATCAACTCCACTTTCTCCGTGCTCAACATCAAGTCTGTCACCCTCACAAACTGCAGAATTTGACGAAATCCTCCAGTTCTTCTACCAGAGTGAAAGTCCTCATCAGGTTGTTCCGCAGCTCCCTGCTCCCGATGACGAACTCTCAAACTCCAGTGAGTTTTCATCACTGTCTTCGGAAATCGACGCCATCATCGAAGCCCAGATTATGGCGTACCAGTCGTTGAGGAATGAAAAACCACAACGTCGTTCTGTGTCGAAAATTCCCATGACCACGGGGAGCGATGGTTCTCCTCAATACCACTACGACCAGTTGACTTTTCCAAATGTGGAACTCCTTCGGACGTATTTGCAGGAACTGGGATTGGATTTCCACGTCTGTGGTTTCTGTGGACAAGTTTTGAAGCGTCCGGAGCATTTGTACCGGCACAAGAAGACAGCCCATGGAAGCGAAAGACCGTTCGCTTGTACGATTTGTGGGAAATCCTTCAAGAGGAAAGAACACGTTGCCAGTCATTCTGTTATTCACTCGTCCGAGAGGGCATTTCCTTGTACAATTTGTGGGAAGAGGTTCAAGAGGAAGGATCATATGAGGAAGCACGAGAGAACGCATGCCAATAAATGGGCGAAGAATGTTCAAATTGTGGTGAATCCGCAGAATTTTTTGTGATATGTGCCAGTTAAAATTGACTGTTTAGACTTTGCATCTTTGTAAATATGTAAATAAATCTATATTCATTGCAATACGTTTTTTCGTGGCGCTCTAATTAAAAAGAAAATAGCTGGAAATTAGGTTTCATTTGTCGTACATAATAAAGCACATTCATGCGAAGCTCTGGGCCTCAAGTGGTGCAAAAAGGTTTTCACACTTCTTAAGCGCACATGCAAAGATTTCTTTCTTAAGTTGGTCCATCAAAACCATTTAGCACTTGCTTGAGATGATCACATTGTAGCCAGCAAAACCGATCTACGAATTATAGACAGACCTTAAATTATTCCACCAGATTCTTAAACAAGATTAAACAAAATTGCCTTCCAATTCGGAATCCGAAATTCGTTATTACTTCAGGTTTCAGTAATATTCAAATATCGGCGCTCTATAACATGATGATCACAATGAAGCCACTAACAATTTTTTCAAAAATTGTGGATCGCCTGTTTACTGAACTTTTTTATTTGGGAATCCTTTCCTAATTGCTTTTTGATCGATACAATTAGAAAAAGGTGTCAAAACAAGTCAATTAAAGGTGGCAAAGACGAGATGAGACCCATTACCAATACAGGTATAAAAAGGTGCAATTTTCGTCAAAGATAAGCTGTGTTATGCAAGTGTCCAAGTTTTTGAGTTTTAAAAACGGGAAATTGAAAGTTTTTTCTTGTACCATTTTTTTCAATTAAATTGTTTTTTGCAAACTGGTCGCAAATGGGGAGAAATCGCTTTTTAAACCAATCAAAATAGAGACTGACCCTTTTGATGGCACAATTTATTTAAAACAAATAATTTTTCTCAATAGGCACATTTGAAAATGATGTTTTTAAAACCAGTAATTAAGTGAAAGTTAAACAAGTATAATAAGAGCGTAAACGTTTTTTGTTCAAAACGGTTTTTGCAGTCTTTGGGTTGATAAATAACTGGTAATCCGAGGACATTTTGTTTCATTCGAATTTCGTTTTTTTTGCAGAATCATGTTCAGCGGAGTTTGATATTTGGGTTAAAATCTTTGCCTTTATTCGGGTGTGTACACCCTGTATGTAAATAAAACAAAGTTAATTGTAATGAGTCCCTAAATAAAGAAAAAGCGTATAAAATCAGTTTAATTGTTTATTTGTCGTACATAATAAAGCAAATACATGGGAAGCTCTGGGCTACAAGCGGTACAAAAAAGTATTTACACTTGATGATGTAAAAAGTGGGAAAAAAGCCCCGAAGTGTAAATTCTTTCTGTAACTAATGACTAAAAATTATTTCATTTGGTATAGACATGTATTTTGACTTATCTTAAGGTTATATGGCATACATGTTTGTACTATTTTTTATTGTAGTGTTGTATACTAAAATATTCTTTTACTCGGAACGAAAGTGTGGACTATTCTATTACAATACACAAAACACTGTAGACTAAGAACCGAAACGTTGCAGGTTTCAGCGGCAATACTGTTGAATTATTGCTTTTTGAAAGCACAAATTGACGAACGAAAGTTTGGAGTGTCGTTATAATTATCATTTTAAAAATAGATATTAAATCCATACAAATATCTCGATATACATACATGCTTATTATAAACACTCTTCATAAATTTTCTGCCTTACAAAATATTTTTATACTCGTTCCTTACGTAATAGTACCCAAATATCAAACATAATGTCAATATGTTCGCAAATCACAATAAATTCTACGCCTAAAAAGTGCAAATTTGGAAAGCCTCGTCTGAAAATCTAAATTTACAAATGGCAGACTTTCAATTGCTTATCATTACATTGGCAAATAATACTCGTTTTGTCGTCTAAAATCTAAACTAAAGAAACATAACAAACAACGATAGTTTTGTACTATTTTTTAAAGCAAATTTTGTACCAAAATATATACAGAGCGCGCGAATTTTATCACAAAAAAGGTTGAGGTAGTCGCGACGAAAATCGATACCATGACTAGTAAAACAAATCACTCTGTATATGAGGTTTGGTGCGTCCAACGACACCAACAATTTCGACCAAACGACGGAGACCTTATTGTAAATTTTCACAGCCAAGATACAAACAACCGTTGGCAGCACCAAACCTCTTAAAAACAACTGAAGAATTACGAGAGTATACCTTGACTCACTGTGGAGGGCGTCGGCCCTTGTATCTGAATATTCTGAGAGTTTCCGTGTTGCGAAAGCTCAGCTTTCACTCTCCTGGCGATGTGGGAGCGGGTGTGCTTTCGCAAGTGATCCTTCCGATAGAACCCCTTTCCGCATTCGGTGCAGATGTGTCTCTTCTCCCCGGAGTGGATCACAAAGTGCAGTGTTAACTGCTCTTTGCGTTTGAAGGCTTTGAGACAGACCGTGCAAACGTACGGTCGTTCAGGATTGTGCGATTGTTTATGTCTCGTCAAGTGGTCTTTCCTCTTCAACCCAGCGCCGCAAATATCACAGACAAATCTGCGCTCTAAGGTGTGCCCCACTAAGTGTTGCTCGAGGAGTTCTTTCTCCGGATACGCCATGTGGCACTCGGGACAACAATAAAGAGTTGAACCGTCCAGAGCTGTAGTTAACCGGATTTCGCCCGGTTTCGGTCGCGGCTTTTTCTCTTTCTCGGGCTTTTTCTTCTTCTTTTTCTTCGGTGGAGGCGCCTGGACGGGGTTGACCGGAGCGGGAGTCGCGCCCATCGTATTACTCATCCCGTTCAAGCCGTTGTTGAGGATGTTCGGCTCGTTTGGGGGCAACTGCTGGTTAGTCTGACTCTCTTTTTTGATAGTCTCAGCTGAGTACTTCAGGAAGTGGTGGAGGCTCAGTGGAAGCGTCGACGCTGGTAAGTGAGACAGGTAATCAGCGACGGTGGATCCAGGAGTCGCTAACGACTGCCACGACGACGGCATCCCGGGATTCTGTTGCTGCTGCAGCTGATTCCTGCGCTCGCTTTCCTGTTCCTTCTGAAACAAAGTCTTAAGACGGAGGATGAGAGGGGGCAATACAGACTTTGTCGTTTTTTTCTTGGAGCATCGCCGTACATAATTCCTGCGCTAGCTCCTGCTGCTCGTAACCCTGTCGTTTTTCCTGCCGGACATTGTTCTGTTGGTAAATTGACTGATTCATGTAATTCGTCTGATATTTGGTGCTGTTGACCATTTGTTGTTGCGGTGGATGATGTTGAGTAAACGAAGGTACACCATTGGCTGTATACCTATTGCTGTTGTTCTCCTGAGTTGGACACAAAGTATTGTTTTCCTGAGAAAACTTTGCAGCGAACTGATGAATTGTTGGAATGGCTGTTGGGAAATGACCTCCAAACGGTGTGAAATTCATGATTCGTGGCTTTATATTGTCTGGAAAATCGATCAAGAACATGCTAATGTTATGTTAATCTTTAAACAGGAAGAATCAGTACCCGCCATGGGGTTTATGAGAGGGTGCAAAGCGAAGAGATTTTCACAACGAAATTTCGAGTTCCAAGGGTTCTTACCATTATTCCAGTCAGAAAGTGAGAGTAATTGAGGGTGATTGGTAACGCGATCAAACATTTACAAAGTGTTGGGTGTTCGCCATTGTGGATCGGCGTTCAAGGGTTGGGAGTGAGGGTTGCGATTTGAATCGCGGCGGGAAAGCCACCCTTAGACCAAAACAGCACCTCGAGGAGGAAAAGGCTCCAATTTCCGCTTCCAAATTATGAGATTCTCTCAGGTATTCTTAAATTCCAGTTTCAAAACTGATTTCGGCCTTTTCAAGTCTAGAAAATACAGAAATACCTGACAGATTCCGAAGATATTATTAATGAAAACTCCATTTTCTATAAATCTGCAAAAATGGGTAAAATTTCAAACGAATCCCAAGATAAATTTTAAACATTTAAAAATTGAAGGCTTGGAAGATAAGTTAGAGATCTGTATGAATCTAAGCCAATCACACGGCAGGGGTGTGTTCATAAAGTGAGACGTCTGTTCGAGCGTGTGACGTCAGAGTGATGTGATTAACACTCTGAGATTCGCCAGAGTGTTGTTGCGTTTATGAACGGTTTCCGTGGTTATTTAAATGTTCGGTAAAATTTTCGCAAAAATTCACGACAAATAAAACTATCCTAAATTTCTGATATCAACATCTCACTTATTTTTTCGAGTAAACTTAAGTTATTATACATTAGTGTAACGCAGAATTTTCCGTAGATTCCAGATCTGAGATTTAAATTCAAATCCGACAACAAATAACTGAGTTATGGCCGATCAAAGTTTCGGAAAGTTGACTTTCATTTTTTCTCATTTTTCGTAATTTTTAAAGTTAAATATCTCAGAAACTATTTGAGATATTGAGATGCGGTTTGCGCCATTCTTTTTCTCGGCTCATTTTACGTTAGAAAATGTTTTCAAAAGCCCAAAATTCGATAGTCGATTTTTCGCGAAAAAAAATTCCGACTCAAACGATGAAAATTTTTCAATTTTTTTATTTTTGGCCATAGCTTGTAAACTATTTGTCCGATCGATCTCAAATTTAGCCAGTAGAGGGATTTCGAGCTCCTCTCTCGACTGATGCATAATTCAAAGCTATTAAACGTCGTTTTCATTTTAAAAACATTGATTGAAAATCACCCTAAAATGACGTCTTCCAAACAGTTTTTGGCCAATGCCTCGTTTATTTATTAAGCAAACTCAACAAATCTGGGCTCATTTTACGCAAAATGTCACGCTGAATCCAAAAACATGACAATTTTCAATTTTCGTCAACAAATAACTGAGTTATGATCGTTTGAATTTTTGGGTTGTCGCCAGAGGGCCAAATTTTTGAAGGTTCAAAACAACTCGCGCTCGATATCTCGGAAACTATATCAGATATTGAGATGCGGTTTGCGCCATCGTTTTCCTCGCAATTTTTTACATAAGAAACAATTGTTTGAATTTTCTACAGTCGAAATTTGCAAATTTTCGCAAAAATTCATGACTAAAACTTTGGCAAACTTTTGATATCGATATCTCGCTTATTTTTTAGAGTAAACTAAAGTTATTATACATCAGTGAACGCAGAATTTTCCGTAGATTCCAGATCTGAGATTTAAATTCAGATCCGACAACAAATAACTGAGTTATGGCCGATCAAAGTTTCGGAAAGTTGATTTTCATTTTTTCTCATTTTTTGTAATTTTTAAAGTTAAATATCTCGGAAACTATTTGAGATATTGAGATGCGGTTTACGCCATTCTTTTTCTCGGCTCATTTTACGTTAGAAAATGTTTTCAAAAGCCCAAAATTCGATAGTCAATTTTTCGCGAAAAAAAATTCCGACTCAAACGATGAAAATTTTTCAATTTTTTTATTTTTGGCCATAGCTTGTAAACTATTTGTCCGATCGATCTCAAATTTAGCCAGTAGAGAGATTTCGAGCTCCTCTCTCGACTGATGCATAATTCAAAGCTATTAAACGTCGTTTTCATTTTAAAAACATTGATTGAAAATTACCCTAAAATGACGTCTTCCAAACAGTTTTTGGCCAATGCCTCGTTTATTTATTAAGCAAACTCAACAAGTCTGGGCTCATTTTACGCAGAATGTCACGCTAAATCCAAAAACATGAGAATTTTCAATTTTCGCCAACAAATAACTAAGTTATGATCGTTTGAATTTTTGGGTGGTCGCCAGAGGGCCAAATTTTTGAAGGTTCAAAACAACTCGCGCTCGATATCTCGGAAACTATATCAGATATTGAGATGCGGTTTGCGCCATCGTTTTTCTCGCAATTTTTTACATAAGAAACAATTGTTTAAATTTTCTACAGTCGAAATTTGCAAATTTTCGCAAAAATTCATGACTAAAACTTTGGCAAAATTTTTGATATCGATATCTCGCTTATTTTTTAGAGTAAACTAAAGTTATTATACATCAGTGAACGCAGAATTTTCCGTAGATTCCAGATCTGAGATTTAAATTCAAATCCGACAACAAATAACTGAGTTATGGTCGATCAAAGTTTCGGAAAGTTGATTTTCAATTTTTCTCATTTTTTGAAATTTTTAAAGTTAAATATCTCGAAAACTATTTGAGATATTGAGATGCGGTTTGCGCCATTCTTTTTCTCGGCTCATTTTACGTTAGAAAATATTCTCAAAAGCCCAAAATTCGATAGTCAATTTTTCGCGAAAAAAAATTCCCACTCAAACGATAAAAATTTTTCAATTTTTTTACTTTTGGCCATAGCTTTTAAACTATTTGTCCGATCGATCTCAAATTTAGCCAGTAGATAGACTTCGAGCTCCTCTCTCGACTGATGCATAATTCAAAGCTATTAAACGTCGTTTTCATTTTAAGAACATTGATTGAAAATCACCCTAAAATGACGTCTTCCAAACAGTTTTTGGCCAATGCCTCGTTTATTTATTAAGCAAACTCAACAAATCTGGGCTCATTTTACGCAGAATGTCACGCTAAATCCAAAAACATGAGAATTTTCAATTTTCGTCAACAAATAACTGAGTTATGGTCGTTTGAATTTTTGGGTTGTCGCCAGAGGGCCAAATTTTTGAAGGTTCAAAACAACTCGCGCTCGATATCTCGGAAACTATTTTAGATAATGAGATGCGGTTTACGCCATCGTTTTTCTCGCAATTTTTTACATAAGAAACAATTGTTTGAATTTTCTACAGTCGAAATTTGCAAATTTTCGCAAAAATTTATGACTAAAACAATGCCAAATTTCTGATATTGATATCTCGCTTATTTTTTCAAGAGAACTTGAGTTATTATACATCAGTGTACGCAGAATTTTCCGCAGATTCTAAATCTGAGACTTAAATTCAGATCTGACAACAAATAACTGTCGACCAAAGTTTCGGAAAGTTGATTTTCATTTTTCCTAATTTGTTCGATCGATCTCAAATTTGGCCAGTAGGTAGATCTCGAGCTTCTTTTTCGATTTAGGAATTTGACCAAAATCATTGGGCGGGAGAAGCTAATTGATATTATAAAATGTACATTTTTTAATAAACAAAAATTTTTTTAAAAATGTATTTTTCTAAACTAAAAAATTGAAGCACAATTTTCATCGGGGTGCGGAGACTTATTTTCAGGTTCAAAGGGGTGAAAGGTTAAGAAATAATGATTTATGGCAACAAACATTTGACGTGGCGATTTTCGAGCACGTGGCGTGGTATTTATGAACGCTCAAAGTCGAGTGACAGAAAGCATTGCGCATCTTTATGAGCGTTTTTGTGTCCCATTTTACACAGAGTGATTTTTATGAACGCAGCCCAGCATCGAGAACTCAAAGGCGGGAAATTCAAAGTCAAACTCTCCACAATGCTTTTATTGCTTATCAATAATCACAGTACTCCAGCTTGTGCCAGAAACAGCAAAAGACGCACAGCCAGTTGTACACCACGAACATGCTCGTAAACAGGCTGCTTTTATTAAAGTTGAACCCTTCGGTGAAGAGCCTCAAGAACAGCGTCGTGATCTCCATCAGAATGATAAAAGCGTACAGCATCAGAAATGGTAAAAAGAACACCGCGTTTCTCTGCAACATCAAATCACGTCAATTCCTCGTGTTGCGAACTTACCGAAACAACTCCCGCCAGCAAGAAAAAGTAGTACTCGAAGGAAATGAGCAGCGCGATCAACTTGAGGTCTCTTTGTCTCGTTGGGCGAAGAACTTTCCCGAAGTCTCCTCTGGTTCTCACCAAGTAGCCGGGTAAGGTCGGTCCGCACTTGAGTATCATGGCGATGTCAAAAACACTGAAAACCTGCAATACGAAATGTGAACTGTTTTGACTACAGGCGAAACCCACACCACTCCGAGAAGTCCGAGGATCAAAGTGTAGATGTCCGAAATGCAGAGGAATGGGTGGCTACAGAAGTGACGAAGAAAGTAGTAATTGCGCTTCAGATGGGGACCCAGCACTGTGTGGAATGGTATTTTCATTTCGAACTGAAATTTTTGAACGTCATTTTCCCGAAACTCCGACAGTTGGCTGGTGGATTTGACATTGCGTGAAAATTCAAGATGTGAACATGAGCACGAGCACGATTTTTATCAAGCGCCCGGTGAACTACCGAAGGAGCTTGGCTCTGCTCAAAGAGAAGTACCGAGAGCTGACTCCGATTTTGTCGGTGATCATGTGGACCACCACGGGGTTGTACGCCGCCTCTGAAAGCACCCTCAACTCCAACCTGACAGGCACAACATTGTCGTTTTCAGTGGCTCAACTCCTCATCATGTTCTTTGTCTCCGTGTTGTTGTGTAGAGGCCTCAAGAATGTGAGTTCTAGTGATGGTATTCCAGCACTTTTGGGGTTTTCTAGGAGCAGATCGGATTTATTCTTCCGTGGATTGCAGTCAACTGTTACAATCTTTATTACAATCACTACCAGGGAGTGATGACGACTTTGGAGGGGCTGCGGAAGGTGAAGAAAGTCCCCTGGCTACCGTGGGCTACTCTCAGCATCAACATCTTCCTCTTGAGTTAGTTGGTAACTGCGCCTTTCCTCTAACTAAGTTTTAGTTATCAGGGGCACACTCACCGTCCGAGTCTTCCAAGTCTGCGTCCACATGTGGTTCAAGAAGATCCTCAAAGAACTAAAAGAAAAGGAGTTTTAAATAAAGGAATTCGTGCCAACGTGTCTCTCCCTTCTTCAAACCCTTGAAATATTGGAAAAAATAATTTATTCTAATACAAAAAGACATACAATGATGTGTAAGAGTGTAACAAAAAAAATTTAATCTAAATGTAACTACGGAGATGGTTTCTTAGCTGGGGTTTCTTCAGGCGCTGCATCCTCTTCTTTTCTTTTTCGTTTCACCAGATGGGAAATATTGTTGACTTGTTTCGACGACGAAGAGGACGCCCCTTCAGACGCTCCATTACTCTTCGCAGCTTCTTCAGCAGTCGTGGTCATCTTCTTCGCAATCTAAAACTACAAATCACCACAAAGAACAATCTTTCCAATCCTCACCTCAGTCTTTAGACTCTTCATATCAGCAATCTTCTCCTCAATCTCCGGAATTAGCCCTTTCAACTCCTCTATTTCTTCAGCGTTGTCGTCTTTATGCTCTTTCTCCAAACGATTCACTTTGTTCTTCAAGTACTCAAACGAAGAAGTATAACTTTCAATAGCTTCGTCAATTTGACCATTGGTGGAGAATGCACCTCCTAGTTTATAGAACGTTTCCGCAATAGTACGACTGTCATCTCCAAAGAGAGTTTTCTGGATCTTTAAGCCTTCGGACATGTCTTCCACAGCGGCAGGAGAGTTTCCATTTTCTAAAGAGATTTCCCCGAGGATGATAAGGGTCTCAGCAAGATTCTTCTTCCCGTCAGCGCCACGAGCTGTGAAGATGCTCTTCGCCAGTTCTAAGACTTCCCAGGCGACTTGGAGGTCCGTCAGCTCCTCTTCCTCACCTACAAGAGAGTTAAATGCGGAAGACATGCGAAATATTAGTACCTTCTTTCTGTTCCGTGGCTTCGTCGTCGCTTTTCTGTTCCGCGGCTTCATCTTCTTTCTGTTCAGCGGCTTCTTCACCTTCTTTCTGTTCTGCGGCTTCTTCACCGTTTGTCTCGGGTGCCTCCTTTTCGTCCGCTTCTGCTTCAACCTCTTCCTCTGACTCCTCTTCTACGTTCTTCGGGAGTCCCTCCCCCAAAGCCCCCCCGTCCCTTCTCGACAACTCCAACAAGCTCTTACCATAGTACAGATAGACATCCCCAAGAGAGTCGTGTGTTTCGCCCCCATGTTGCTCCACCAACAACTCACTCGTCCTGCTGAAGGCTTTCACTGCAGTGTCGTAGTCCTGGAGGACATACGCCCGAACTCCTTTCCCGTACAGTTCCTTGGGGTTAGAATTGTGGAGATCCAAAGTCACGTCCGCCATCTTAAACCAAACTAACAAAAAAACCGATAAGAAACACAACAAGAAATCGCGTTCATTTCGAGGTTCGACGACTCAGCGAATTATTGAAATGACGTCGGATCCGCGACGCCCGGCGTCGGCGTATCGACGTCGAAAACAGAATAGAGACGCAACGCGACAAAGCAGTAGTGCTTTGGCCTTTGCCTGGGAAGACTACGAAGAAATGTGAAAATTCCGTGACGCGTCCGACGCACAATTTTACACTTTTTACAATGACGCTCAAATCGTAAAGTCAATTATTAAGATTAATTCTTGCATTGGTAAAAAAACAGTTTCAAGTCCAGGCACGTTATTGAAAAGGACACGTCCTGAGGTAAGATTCAATTTCCGGGAAGAACTGTCTCGCCTCCGGGAACATTTCCAGACGGACACCTCATTATCATAAGAATTCGTCATCAGGTCGATGCTTGCTGACGTGTTCTCTGATCACATTCATATTTTTATTTTCTTAGAAAAGAGTTGTTTCTCGGAGCACATTAAAATTAGAATGTGACTGTCACGAATTGTTACGAATATTAAATCAGTGAAGTTCAAAGTGCTTCGAAGTTCATAGTTGGGGTGAAGCTCGTTGAACATTTATAGGGGGAAGATCATAAATTTCAATCAAAGGGTTGAAGAGGACGCGCCATTTGGCGTTAAGTGGAGTTGGAAGTTTGCGAGCTTTCTTGTCTGTGAGCTTTTCGAGCTTTTTTGAAAAAAGTGCGTTCGTTCATTCGTCGCTCTCTTTGCTCCAATACGAATGAACGGACGGAGGGTAATAATTCACACACTTGCACCATAACTAACTGTCTAAACATTTACAGTCCCAAAAGCACTAATTCATCCGTTGAATTCCCGCAACGCATATGTAAAACATCCCCAAAACCACTTTCACCCTTAATTAACATCCCCTTTCCACATGCGTATTAATACCTTGACTCCGACCCCCATTTCCAGGTGATACACGAGGTGACGTCACACAAATGGAATTACAATAAACACGATACCGCCAACCGAGAGCGTGTTACCCTTATTTCATTCGCCATGGTTGTGTAGACCTTGACATGCCTCCGAACCAAGACCAACACGATCGATTTCGCCCACAAACAAAACTTTGTCAATAATGTAGAAAAAAATAAATACAAACATCGCATCGACACAATTGGAGATTTTCGCAACATTTCGCGACAAACAGCCACCATTCAATCTTTAAGATACTTCTTCCAGTTCGTCAAGAACGCCATCAAGCTGAAGCACCAACAAGAGTACGATCTCCTCATAGTCGATTGCGACACTTTGATGGAGAATACAGAAGCCGACGAACAGGGTTGGGTAAGCGATTTGGTCCTTGGAGCCGGATACCCCGAAATCGCGTGTTTTTCCCCCCCACAGATGCCGAGCCCCCCGGAGGACGAGCCGGGATGGAATTGCAGCGTCCACCCGAGCGTCTTCTTCCTCCTCGGCACTCTAATTCTCACAACGTGCGCCACTGGGATGTTATGTGCGGCCATCATGACAGACCATTGGGAGGAAGTGACGTGGGACCGGACATCTTTAGAACAATTAGCCAACAGTTCGGTCCGACTTCGTTGGCTACTGGATGGGGTGGCTGCAAGGGTCTCCACCAACGACGATAAGGACAAAGTCATCGCGTTCTTGGTCCCCATGCATGGGGGTATATGGACGCTATGTGTGAGCCTTACTGGTAAGATCAATATCGCGATTAAGCGGAGATTAAACCCAGCCGACAGTAATTACAAACTTCGCCGGATTTACACCACCAGACGCGTTAATCGGATCTTCTCCGCCAAGTTTGCTAGGTCAACCGCGGAATTTATTATTTAATACACTCCCTCGACTTATCGTAAATCCCAGTTTTGGAACTACCAACGGAATAATTCACAAGAACTGGATTAAAACGTTGTGTAAGCGGCCTTGAGTTTTACGAGCTGGTATTAAGTAATCATACCCGTTTTACCCTTCACTGAGGGTTGTTATTTTGAGTTAAAACTGTTTAGACAGGAGCGAAAATATTTTCTTTGATCCCCGGGGAAGTTCGTCGGCGTGAAACCGGGATTATGAATGCAAATAAGACAATTTTATTTGCTTAGGCGGAGATTGCAGAAATCGTTTGTTACAGAAGAAGAAATCGTCTTGTTGGGGAGAGTGGGCTTTCCATCGGTCCAACCCTGCGTCAACTATCTCTCGGGGGGCATTGATGGCGTCAAGGGCTACGAGCCCAGAGGCGACTGGCAACATCGTGAGTACAAACCGACGCCATTCCAGACAATCCCCCGTCATTTTCAGGGATGCAGAACCTGTCAATCTCCTGCGCGCTGGTCTGTCTTATCATCCTCGGCAGCGCTGCCCTCGTGGGGGCTTTCGGCGTGTTCCAGCACCAAATCAGCGCCGTCCTCGTCACCGGAGTCATGTATTTATTAGCTGCCTCCTTCGCCCTCTTCACTCTTTCCATAATTCACTTCAAACGTTTTCATAGTAAACCTGACGGTATAGATGCTGACGGGACTGCGGACGGGGTGGTGAGCCCCTTTGGGGGGCGCGGCGTTAACGAACTTCTCCCCGCACGTGTCTTCACAACGTCATGGTCATTAGATCTCGGCTGGGGGGGTGTCATGCTTTGTGTAATGACGTCCGTTCTGTGGATTCTCTTGTCTAAAATCATGAGATTCAACCCCATTTCAAGCATGATCAACTGAAGTGTACAAAAAAACGGCTTGCAATGTTTTGTATTCAATGTCCAGCTGATTTACGCGTAGTAAGCAACGCTGAGGAGCCGTCCAGCTCAATCGTGGACGAAACTTTTGTACACATTGGGAGCAATAAATTTCAAAATTTGAGGTTAGGACTCTAACCGAACGTGCAATATTTGCCTTCAGAAATGCCTGCATATATTTAAAGTTTATATTCTATATTTTTTACTGTTAGACCTGCTTGCCTTTGCTCGCTTTTAATAATTAAGCCTCGTTGTATATATTTTGCAAATAAATATTTTCAATGTTACATAACCTCACTTTTTGATTTTAAAAAAGGGCGGTCTTACCTTAGGGCCTTAAGTACGGCAAAACACCACAATAAACAAGAGATATTTTAATTATGCGAAATAATTTAACGCGTAACGACCGCAAAAACGCGCCTAACTATTCAATTTTTATCGCAGGTGACAGCTGACATAAAAATCACTAGATACAAGGCCACCAACCTACCTTTTTGTCACCATCCTATCACAAAATTAATAAAATACTAATTTATAAGTTGCAATATGACATAATTTTTACAATTTTAAGAAGTAATAATCCTAATTGCACATTTGAAATAATACAATTTTTTTTGTAAATGTGTATGCAACCAATAATACATGCATATTTTTTTTTATTGCTGATGTTTCGTCAACAATAATACCACCTTCAACTTAAAAAAACATCCCCAATCACAACGCCACGCTCTTAAAGTGGCAGAACTCCTTATCGATCGCTCCAGCTTTACAAAAAGTCCATATCGGTCCACTTAACACATCTCTCGGTGTTGTTTTTGCAACACATTGCTTCAACTTCGTCAACACCTTTCCGAAGAAGGCATGACATGGTGTTTTGGTCTCCATATGAAGCCCATTGGCATCTACAGAGACAATATCGTCCTCTAGCTTCTCGTATCTGTCTCGACCAGTCTTTACAAGACTTTGAATCTTAAGCTCGATGTAGTTAGTAACATTCTTCACCTTCCTCAGAGTCTTTACTTCAGGAAGCTCAAAACTCAACCCTCCCCACTGCCATACTTGTAGCACCCTAACAGCAAATAGTCTCATGTGGTGGTTTAAAGACGACCATTTCAAGAACAAAGGGCTGTTTTTAAACACCTCTCTGAAGGTCTTTTGCTCGATTTTAACATTTGGAAGGTTTTTAGTTTCGTTAAAGCGCGTCTCATTGGAGTTTTTTCGCGCTTTGTTCACGAGGATGAGATTAATTGTGTAGTTGGGAAAAGCAGCACTGATGTTGTGGAGGAGTTGCAGCTGCAAAGGGTACCATTTATGGGTGTGCACCAAGTGGATGGTCTTGTTGGCTGTGATAACAGGGGTAGAGGAGCAGCGTGGTAGTCGAGGGTGCTGTTCAATCGCTATAAGCGAATTCAACAAAACGGATATTGTGAAGAGAGCAACGCCGCAGATGAGGGCCGTCATCCAGCACACACTCAAATAATCTGCAACAAATAACATAATCAAGGCACGTGAAGAGGTCAAGATCGCGTTATCTCACTGATAACCACAAGAAATATTTTTTTCGGGCCAGAATAAGTCGAGTTGTCTCCAATTTTAAATGCGCCCTTTCGCTTTTATCGCCCTTTTCCTCGTCTTCGACACCGCGCACTCAAAATGTAGCGTGAAGGTGGAACCCGGGATGCCCAACCGTACCCTTTGCACCGTGGACACCCTCGACGAAGACCAACCCCTCAAAACCAGACAGAAAACCCCCGACTATTTATACCTCGATGTGTCTTATGGAGAGATCCCGAGGGACGCCTTCGCGAAATTGAAATCGAAGAAAGAATTATGGTTCCTGGGCGAAAACATCACTTATATTCAACCTGGGGCGTTTGAAAATCTCCCGGATTTGGATAATCTCGCCATCACCAACACTCTGATTTCGAATATATCAGCCGGGAGTTTCCGAGGCGTGCCAAACTTGAAGATTTTGAGTTTGATCAGGAACAAGATTGAGAGAATCGAAGAGGGTGCTTTTGAAGGTCTGTATAATTTACAACAGTTGTTGTTGAATGAGAATAAGTTGAGGAGAATCGACGAGAGGACTTTCCGCGGATTGGAAAAACTGCTTGTGTTGAATTTGGATGACAACCCCATCGAGTACATCCACCCCAACGCTTTTAGAGCAATGAGGAATCTAACGAGATTAGTAATTAGTTTAGTGAAAGATCGACGCGTCGATGAGCGAGCTCTGGATTTCCTAGACGATAGCAGGAAGACTGTACATTATATTAATTAGTTGAATAAAGCAGAACTAGCGAATTTTCATTGATTTTCCGCACCCTTGGCATGTTTGCATAATTTACTATCGATTTTCGTTTACTTACTTGGCCATTCTGTGATGATAGCGGTCGCTCCTGACGTAATTCCGTTGAATCTTCCTTTCCCAAAAAGTCGTTTGTTGTTCTGGGAGATTTCTTCGTCGCCCACCAAAACTAAAAGCAATGGAAATTGCTCGTCGGCGCCTTGTTTCGGCATTATAAACTATTCATTCTGCAATAATGGTCAATAATTGTGGTGTTAGAAGCGGCCTTCACCAACACCCAGTTACAATAAAACGTGTAAATTCATATGACGATTAAATTAATGACGTTGTGTCATCGAATTTATTTAACAACATTCAATTGTTGGAAACTATGCGACTGACTAATAACTCCGTTGTCACCTACTTTAAGTTGGGACTAATTTCTAGTTACCTAATTGAAGATTTGTTTATAAACAGAGTTTGTTTACAAAATTGACACATATTGCGTTTTGCAATAAAACGATCGTGATGTCGCACCGTAAATAAATGTTGCCGGCAAACTTTTTTTCTGTTTGCGTCAAATTTTAACGAGTCTTATTAAAATTCCACTTGGAAAGAATTCAAGAAGAATTTAACTACTAACTTTTCCATCACTTATTTATTTATCAAATTTCCGACTACATTCTTCGCCGCTTCGTGTGCAGACAAGTTTTTATTGATGAATTTCAAATGTTTAAGGAGGCTATAAAGTTAGAATTCTGTTGGTAGCTCTGAATAAAAAACACATTCATCATGGTAAAGTTTTATTGCGTAACATACAGTGGCAATGCGGTCGTGCGTAATACAAAATTCGTCAGTAAAATTTCGAGACAGTTAGAAAATAAATAGAAATAAATACCCAGAACCATCCCGATGGGACCACCTCTTGGAAGTTAATAAAAATTTCAAAGACGTGGTACTACATCCAAATAAATTTTACTCTGAACTAAGTGCTAGTTCAAAGAAAATCGAATTAGTTTGTTTCAGTCACATAATAAATAAACACGTACCGAAGCGATCCGGTACTTGATAGTACTACCTACTTACAAACTACGTGGCAGCAAGATTTACTTAAAGGCTCGTATCGAATAAACTGGCACTTTTTCTTCGTCTTAATGAGACGTTTATGGTCTCCACTGGTATCTCCCATCTCGTATTGCGGATGTCGTATCCGCTACAGTGTTGCAGACGCGACGGGCGTTCACACTGTTTGCTTATCTGCCAATAAACGAACCCTTGTGGGCACTGGTACATGTACCCTTCCATACGGCCAGTAAATCCGTAGTTGCGTTGGCATTTTACGAAGGTTGTAGAGCAAACTGCGTCATCGGTTTCGTGGAAGCCCACGTTTGGACAGAGAGTTCGTCGGCTGTTTATTGGGATCTGCAAAAAAGTTAAGTGGTTTAGTACCATCATGATTGAAATTTTATGGGACGACTTACCGGAGGTAAAGAATTGTCGTTTAGAGTCTTGTAGAATGAGCTCTGGGCGATTTGACCATTGCAAGTCGAAGTTTCGTTTTGAGGCAAACATTGTACTCTTTCGTCGTCATAGATAGTACCATCGGGACAACTGAGGACTAATATTTTGAAGTCGTGGTTACCCGCGTTCTTGGTACATTGGTAGAATAAGTTACAGTATTTGGGGTGGCGTCTGAACCCAGTGGGACACACTAAAGCGATTTGGTCTCCTTCCAATTGTCCGATGGGACAAGGAGCGGTTCCAGATCCAGACGAATCCGTCGTGGTTAGTTCAGTGGTGGTACTTTGAATAGTCGATATTTCTGTTGACCCTGGAGTTGAACCATCCGTTCCTCCAGAACTTGTACTGTCGGATCCTCCCGGGGTTGTACCTTCTGATCCTCCAGGAGTTGTACCGTCGGAACCACCTGAAGTTGTACCCTCGGAACCTCCAGTATTGCTTTCTCCAGACGTGGTACCTTCCGCTGGTACTGTACTTTGACTAGTTGTACTATCTCCATGACTTGTGGTACTCTCAGTTCCTGTACCTGATCCATATGTTGTGCTTTCAGTTAGGGTACTACCAGGAGTGGTGTTATCAGTGAAGGTGTTTCCAGGAGTTGATTGTTCTGTACCTCCGCTTTCAGTGGTAGGATTATCGGTTCCTGGAGTCGTACTTTCTGTACCACCGGGAGAGGTAGTTCCAGAAGAACTGTCAGGACTGTTTAAAGAACCTGGTTGATCAACATGGTTTTTGCATTCTTCTCTTTTTGTCGCGTGTGGATAGTTGCACGTAATGGCATCTGAATCCCAAACTGTGCCGGGTCCACAAACGAATTCGTATCGTGTGAATCCTCCATTGCCATTATTTACACATCTATAGAATTTTTTGCAGTCTTTTCTGTCACCGAGGAAACCTTCTTGAGAACAAGTTTCACCGATTGTGCTAGATACTGTGCTTCCTGACCCTGGAGGCTGTGCAGGCGAGTTTGGACCCTATAATTGTTTAGGTTTAAATTTAACTAATTTTTTTTATAAAAATTGTATGTAGGTACCTGAGGTTGCTGTTGTCCTGGCTGATTGCCACCAGGTTGACCAGGTTGATGAGGACCTTGTTGATTGTTGCCAGGTTGTTGAGCGCCTTGTTGATTATTTCCAGGCTGGTAAGGGCCTTGTTGGTTATTTCCGGGTTGTTGAGAACCTTGTTGGTTGTTGCCAGGATGTTGAGGCCCTTGTTGATTATTACCAGGTTGTTGAGGACCTTGTTGGTTGTTGCCAGGTTGTTGGGGACCTTGCTGGTTATTTCCTGGCTGGTAGGATCCTTGCTGATTATTTCCTGGTTGGCTTGGACCTTGTTGGTTGTTTCCAGGCTGTTGAGGTCCTTGTTGGTTATTTCCTGGTTGTTGAGTACCCTGTTGATTATTTCCGGGATGTTGAGGACTTTGTTGATTATTACCAGGTTGTTGAGGACCTTGTTGGTTGTTGCCAGGTTGTTGAGAACCTTGCTGGTTATTTCCTGGCTGGTAAGGGCCTTGTTGATTATTTCCGGGATGTTGAGGACCTTGTTGATTGTTACCGGGCTGTTGTGGCCCTTGTTGATTGTTGCCAGGTTGTTGAGGGCCTTGTTGGTTGTTGCCAGGTTGTTGAGGACCTTGCTGGTTATTTCCTGGCTGGTAAGGACCTTGTTGATTGTTTCCAGGCTGTTGAGGACTTTGTTGATTATTTCCAGGTTGTTGAGGCCCTTGTTGATTATTTCCAGGTTGTTGAGGCCCTTGTTGATTATTTCCAGGCTGTTGAGGCCCTTGTTGATTATTTCCAGGTTGTTGAGGACCTTGTTGATTATTTCCAGGTTGTTGAGGACCTTGTTGGTTGTTGCCAGGTTGTTGGGGACCTTGCTGGTTATTTCCTGGCTGGTAAGGGCCTTGTTGATTATTTCCGGGATGTTGAGGACCTTGTTGATTGTTACCGGGCTGTTGTGGCCCTTGTTGATTGTTGCCAGGTTGCTGAGGGCCTTGTTGGTTGTTGCCAGGTTGTTGAGGACCTTGCTGGTTATTTCCTGGCTGGTAAGGACCTTGTTGATTATTTCCGGGATGTTGAGGACCTTGTTGATTGTTACCGGGCTGTTGTGGCCCTTGTTGATTGTTGCCAGGTTGTTGAGGGCCTTGTTGGTTGTTGCCAGGTTGTTGAGGACCTTGCTGGTTATTTCCTGGCTGGTAAGGACCTTGTTGATTGTTTCCAGGCTGTTGAGGACTTTGTTGATTATTTCCAGGTTGTTGAGGACCTTGTTGGTTGTTGCCAGGTTGTTGGGGACCTTGCTGGTTATTTCCTGGCTGGTAGGGTCCTTGTTGATGATTTCCAGGCTGTTGAGGACCTTGTTGGTTGTTGCCAGGTTGTTGGGGACCTTGCTGGTTATTTCCTGGCTGGTAGGGTCCTTGTTGATGATTTCCAGGCTGTTGAGGACCTTGTTGGTTGTTTCCTGGTTGTTGAGGACCCTGTTGATTGTTACCAGGCTGTAGAGGTCCTTGTTGATTATTTCCAGGTTGCTGAGGTCCTTGTTGGTTATTGCCAGGTTGTTGAGGTCCTTGCTGATTATTTCCTGGCTGTTGAGGTCCTTGTTGATTATTTACGGGCTGTTGAGGACCTTGTTGATTATTTCCAGGCTGGTAGGGGCCTTGTTGATTATTTCCGGGCTGTTGAGGCCCTTGTTGATTATTTCCTGGTTGTTGAGGACCTTGTTGGTTGTTTCCTGGATGTTGAGACCCTTGTTGATTATTTCCTGGTTGTTGAGGACCTTGTTGGTTATTTCCGGGTTGATTAGGACCTTGTGGAGACTGTCCTTGTGTAGGACTTTGATTTGCACATTTTCCACTAACCGCCCATGCATGATTACAAGACAGTATAGACTGATCCCATACTGTTCCAGGACCGCATGAATATTCATACTTTTGTAATCCGCCTTGTCCAGTATTAACACATCTATAAAATTTGGAACAATCATTTTCATCTCCAACAAATCCTTCAGATGCACAATTTTTTCCACTTAATTGTCCTTGTTGACTCGGACCTTGTTGACTGCCTCCTGGTTGATTTGGTCCCTGTTGATTGTTTCCAGGTTGACCTGAACCTTGTTGATTATTTCCAGGCTGTTGAGGTCCTTGTTGATTATTTCCTGGCTGTTGAGGCCCTTGTTGATTATTTCCTGGTTGTTGAGGACCCTGTTGATTGTTACCAGGCTGTTGAGGTCCTTGTTGATTATTTCCAGGCTGTTGAGGACCTTGTTGGCTATTTCCTGGTTGTTGAGGCCCTTGTTGATTATTTCCTGGTTGTTGAGGACCTTGTTGGTTGTTTCCAGGCTGGTAAGGGCCTTGTTGATTATTTCCAGGCTGTTGAGGACCTTGTTGGCTATTTCCTGGTTGTTGAGGCCCTTGTTGATTATTTCCAGGTTGACTAGGACCTTGTTGATTATTTTCGGGCTGCTGAGGTCCTTGCTGGTTGCTTCCAGGCTGTTGGGGACCTAGTTGATTGTTTCCAGGCTGACTTGGATTTTGCTGAGAGGGCGAATGATTTGCACATTTACCGCTCACTGCCCAAGGATGATTACAAGATAAAGTCGTTTGATCCCATACGGTACCTGGTCCACAACTGTACTCATATTTTTGCAAATTTCCTTGTCCACTATTAACACATCTGTAGAACTTGGAACAATCACTTTCATCTCCAACAAATCCTTCAGATGCGCAGTTTTGTCCATTAAGTTGTCCGGTTTGACCTGGTTGGTTAGGGCCTTGTTGATTATTGCCAGGTTGTTGAGGACCTTGTTGATTGTTTCCAGGTTGATTAGGACCTTGTTGATTATTTCCAGGCTGGTAGGGCCCTTGTTGATTATTTCCTGGTTGCTGCGGTCCTTGTTGATTATTTCCGGGTTGTTGAGGACCTTGTTGGTTGTTGCCAGGTTGTTGAGGGCCTTGTTGATTATTGCCAGGTTGTTGAGGACCTTGTTGATTGTTTCCAGGTTGATTAGGACTTTGTTGATTATTTCCAGGCTGGTAGGGCCCTTGTTGATTATTTCCTGGTTGCTGCGGTCCTTGTTGATTATTTCCGGGTTGTTGAGGACCTTGTTGGTTGTTGCCAGGTTGTTGAGGGCCTTGTTGATTATTGCCAGGTTGTTGAGGGCCTTGTTGATTATTTCCGGGCTGTTGAGGACTTTGTTGATTATTTCCGGGCTGGTAGGAACCTTGTTGATTATTTCCCGGCTGGTAGGGCCCTTGTTGGTTATTTCCAGGTTGTTGAGGACTTTGCTGGTTGTTTACAGGTTGTTGAGGTCCTTGTTGATTATTTCCAGGCTGGTAGGAACCTTGTTGATTATTTCCCGGCTGGTAGGGCCCTTGTTGGTTATTTCCAGGTTGTTGAGGACCTTGCTGGTTGTTTCCAGGTTGTTGAGGTCCTTGTTGATTATTTCCAGGTTGGTAGGGACCTTGTTGATTATTTCCGGGCTGTTGAGGACCTTGCTGATTATTTCCCGGCTGGTAGGGCCCTTGTTGGTTATTTCCAGGTTGTTGAGGACTTTGCTGGTTGTTGCCAGGTTGTTGAGGGCCTTGTTGATTATTTCCAGGCTGGTTGGGACCTTGTTGATTATTTCCTGGTTGCTGCGGTCCTTGTTGATTATTTCCAGGTTGACTAGAACCTGGTTGACTGGGATTTTGATTAGCACATTTTCCACTAACAGCCCAAGGATGGTTGCAAGATAATGTTGATTGATCCCAAACTGTTCCTGGTCCGCAACTGTATTCATATTTTTGTAAATTGCCTTGACCGTTATTGACACATCTGTAAAATTTAGAACAATCATTTTCATCTCCAACAAAACCTGCTGAAGCGCAGTTTTGTCCATTAAGTTGTCCTTGTTCACCCTGATTAGAACCCTGTTGATTATTTCCTGGCTGCTGTGGTCCTTGTTGATTATTTCCAGGTTGGTTAGGACCTTGTTGGTTATTTCCAGGTTGCTGAGGACCTTGTTGATTACTTCCGGACTGTTGAGGTCCTTGTTGGTTATTTCCAGGTTGTTGATTATTTCCTGGTTGTTGAGGACTTTGTTGGTTGTTGCCAGGTTGTTGAGGGCCTTGTTGATTATTTCCAGGCTGGTATGGGCCTTGTTGATTATTTCCGGACTGTTGAGGACCTTGTTGGTTATTTCCGGGCTGTTGAGGACCTTGTTGGTGGTTGCCAGGTTGTTGAGGGCCTTGTTGATTATTTCCCGGTTGTTGAGGACCTTGTTGATTATTACCAGGTTGTTGAGGACCTTGTTGGTTGTTGCCAGGTTGTTGAGGGCCTTGTTGATTATTTCCAGGTTGTTGAGGCCCTTGTTGATTATTACCAGGTTGGTGAGGCCCTTGTTGATTATTTCCAGGTTGGTTTGGACCTCCGCTTCCACCAGATTGTTGACATTTACCAGTAACTGCCCATGCGTGATTGCAAGCCAGATTCGTCTGATCCCAAACAGTTCCAGGACCACAACTGTATTCATACTTTTGCAGACCTCCTTGGCCATTATTTACACATCGATAGAATTTCGAGCAGTCATTGTCATCACCAACAAAACCTTCTCGAGAGCAAGACGATCCACTCAGTTGACCTTGTTCTTGATTATTGCCCGGTTGATTATTATTTTGGTTTCCGGAACCTTGCTGGTTATTGTTTTGATTTGAACCCTGCTGATTATTATTTTGATTATTTCCTTGCTGATTATTGTTTTGATTAGAGCCTGGTTGATTGTTCTGATTTCCAGGTCCTTGCTGATTATTGTTCTGGTTATTCCCTTGATGATTATTGTTTTGATTAGAGCCTTGTGGACTGTTATGATTACCAGATCCTTGTTGATTATTATTTTGATTGCCAGAACCTTGTTGATTATTGTTCTGATTTCCAGATCCTTGCTGATTGTTATTCTGGTTACCAGATCCTTGTTGATTATTATTTTGATTGCCGGAACCTTGTTGATTATTGTTCTGATTTGATCCTTGTTCAGGACCAGCAGTTGCACATTTTCCTTTAACAGCCCAAGGATAATTACAAGCCAAAACTTCTTCATCCCAAACTGTTCCTTGTGCGCAGCTAAATTCATATTTAGTGTGACCATTCTTTCCATCACTTACACATCTGTAGAATTTCTTACAGTCGTTTTCGTCTTTCACAAATCCTTCAGCTGTACATTTATTGTTGACAATTTGGCCTTGTTGGCTTTGCTGATTATTATTATTTCCTTGTTGTTGATTTTGTTGGTTGTTATTGTTGCTTCCTTGTTGATTCTGTTGGTTATTGTTTCCTTGTTGATTCTGTTGATTATTGTTTTCTTGTTGATTCTGTTGATTATTGTTTCCTTGTTGATTTTGTTGATTGTTGTTGCTTCCTTGTTGATTGTTGCTGCCTTGTTGATTTTGCTGGTTGTTATTTCCATGTTGATTTTGTTGGTTATTATTTCCTGATTGATTGGAACCTTCTTGATTATTACTTCCTTGTTGATTATTTTCTCCTGATGGTGTAGATTGTTGATTAGCAGAATAACATTTTCCACTGACAGCCCATGGATAATTACAAGTGATTGCATTTTGATCCCAAACTAATCCTGTACCACAAGTAAACTCGTATTTTGTGTACCCGTTTTGACCATTATTTACACATCTGTGGAACTTATTGCAATTGTTGTCATCAGGAATAAAACCTTCAGTGTTGCAAGAAGAACCAGATGGTTGATTTCCACTTCCTTGATTTGAGCCTTGTTGATTCGAACCTTGTTGATTTGATCCCTGCTGGTTAGAGCCTTGTTGGTTCGATCCCTGTTGATTAGAGCCTTGTTGATTTGAACCTTGCTGATTGGAGCCTTGTTGATTTGATCCCTGCTGGTTAGAGCCTTGTTGATTAGAACCTTGTTGATTTGATCCTTGCTGGTTAGAGCCTTGTTGGTTCGATCCCTGTTGGTTAGAGCCTTGTTGATTTGACCCTTGTTGATTGGAGCCTTGTTGATTTGATCCCTGCTGGTTAGAGCCTTGTTGATTTGATCCTTGCTGATTGGAGCCTTGTTGATTTGATCCCTGCTGGTTAGAGCCTTGTTGGTTCGATCCCTGTTGATTAGAGCTTTGTTGATTTGATCCTTGCTGATTGGAGCCTTGTTGATTTGATCCTTGTTGATTAGAACCTTGTTGATTTGATCCTTGTTGATTGGAGCCTTGTTGATTTGATCCCTGCTGGTTAGAGCCTTGTTGGTTCGATCCCTGTTGATTAGAGCCTTGTTGATTTGATCCTTGCTGATTGGAGCCTTGTTGATTTGATCCTTGTTGATTAGAACCTTGTTGATTTGATCCTTGTTGATTGGAGCCTTGTTGATTTGATCCCTGCTGGTTAGAGCCGTGTTGACTGGAACTTTGTTGATTTGATCCCTGCTGATTGGAACTGCTACCACTTTGTTGATTCGATGAACTACTTCCGCTCTGATTAGAACCACCACTTTGTTGATTAGACGAGCTGCTTCCTTGTTGGTTAGAACCACTCGAAGAACTACCGCTTTGTTGATTTTGTTGATTAGAAGAACCACTTTGATTAGAAGATCCACTTGACGAACCACTTTGTTGATTGGAAGAGCTGCTTCCTTGTTGATTTTGTTGATTCGATGAACCGCTCCCATGTTGATTAGAACTGCTTGAAGAACCTTGTTGATTCTGTTGGTTTGAAGAACCACTTTGTTGATTTGATGAGCCACTTCCTTGTTGGTTTTGTTGGTTTGATGAACTGCTTCCTTGTTGATTAGAACCACTTGAAGAACCTTGTTGGTTCTGTTGATTCGAAGAACTACTTGAGGAACCTTGCTGGTTTGAAGAGCCTTGTTGGTTTTGCTGATTAGATGAAGAACCACTTTGTTGATTTGATGAGCTGCTTCCTTGTTGGTTTGAAGAACCGCTTTGTTGATTAGACGAGCTACTTCCTTGTTGATTTTGTTGATTCGACGAACTGCTTCCTTGTTGATTCGAACTGCTTGAAGAACCTTGTTGATTCTGTTGGTTTGAAGAACCACTTCCTTGATGGTTTTGTTGGTTCGAAGAACTGCTTCCTTGTTGATTAGAACCACTTGAAGAACCTTGTTGGTTTGAAGAACCGCTTTGTTGGTTCGACGAGCTACTTCCTTGTTGGTTTTGTTGATTTGAAGAACTGCTTCCTTGTTGATTAGAACTACTTGAAGAACCACCTTGTTGGTTAGACGAGCTACTTCCTTGTTGATTTTGTTGATTCGAAGAACTGCTTCCTTGTTGATTAGAACTGCTTGAAGAACCTTGTTGGTTCTGTTGATTCGAAGAACTACTTGAGGAACCTTGCTGGTTTGAAGAGCCTTGTTGGTTTTGCTGATTAGATGAAGAACCACTTTGTTGATTTGACGAACCACTTTGTTGGTTTGATGAGCTGCTTCCTTGTTGATTAGACGAGCTACCTCCTTGTTGATTCGAACTACTGGAAGAACCTTGGTTTTGTTGATTGGAAGAACTACTTCCTTGTTGGTTATTTGAGCTACTACCACTTTGGTTAGACGAACTACTCGAAGATCCGCTCTGTTGGTTTTGTTGGTTTGAGCTACTGCTGCCTGAGCCGCTTTGTTGATTCCAGTTGTTGCTTGATCCGCTCTGCTGACCTGAGGAAGCAGCATTTTGTTGATTTTGCCAAGAATTGGAAGACGACGAAGTAGAGGAAGAAGACGACGAAGAAGAACTAGATTCATTCCAACTACTACTGCTACTGCTACTGCTACTACTATTACTACTCATAGAAGACGACGAAGAATTCTGATTACTACTGGATTCGTTAACATTGTGGGTAATATAATCATTCTGAGGAGGTAATGCGGAACCTTGACTAGCATCCTTACTTTCTTCTTCTACGGTACAACCACTTCTTTTTGCCGCCCATTCGTAGTTACAAGAAACAGTCGCTGGGTCCCAAACGGTACCAGAACCACAAGTAAATTCGTACTGGGTGAAACCATTTTGACCATTATTCACACAACGGTAGAATTTTCGACAGTTTTTGCTATCACCCAAGAAACCTTCTTGGGCACATTTATCACCGACTTGACTCGAAATGGTAGTGGCTGAGGACTGGGTGGTCCATGGTGGTAAAGTGGAGGACTGAGTGGTCCATGGAGGGTAAGTAGAGGACTGAGAGGTAGTGAAAGAAGCTTGAGTCGTCCAAGTCTGCGACGCAGAAGTCGATTGAACGCTTCCAAAATCACCATCGATACCATTTCCTCCACATTCTTCGCGGTTGCTGGCGTAAGGGTAGTTACAGTTGTTGATAGCTGGATCGAAAACTGTTCCTTTCCCACATTCGAACTGAATGGGGGTTAAATTAGGGGCGGTACCAACGCAGCGATAGAAACTTTGACAGTTTTTAGGGTCGGCGTGGAAACCTTCGCTGGGGCATCGGAATGGAGGCGAAGACCTCTCAACAGTATAACCTGAAGACAAACATTAAAATTAGCGGAATCATCTTAAAAACTCATTGTCAATTTTCACGGTATTTTTAGCAGTTTAATAATCTCCCTGGAGGCGGTCCTATCAAAATTCTTCTTTACGACAATAATAAATTATACGTTTTTGCATATCTTTTAATGCAGCAACGAGTTCCACGAAACCGAAACGAGTTATCAAATTGATAATTTTTCATATCCCGTATCAAAATTATCAATACAGGAGATCTGACGGCTCAGTGAGGTTTGAATGCGTTCACCGAACCAAAACAATGCGAAATGACAACCAAATCTATAAATAGATCTGGCTAAACCACTCGTTATTAATTTAGACACTATCATAATAAACCGTTGTAACCTTGCTAAGGTCAGGTGCGCCATTCATTGAAAGTGGAAGTTGGTGCGAATGTCGGGTTTTTTGGTCACGAATTTGCAATGAGAAATGTGAGGAGGAACTGGCGAAATTGGGCGGGGAAAAAATTTTTATGCGGTTCTACCGATTTAAAATTTAGCCAGACGATTGAGCTCCAGCTGCTCGATTGAAGAGATTTTAAATGTCGTTTTCGCCCCGAAAAAGTTTCTTGAAAATATCTCGTTTATTCGTGAAGCAAACTGAAGTTATTGGTGCTTCATTTGACACAGAATTTCACGCAGAATCCAAAACGGTTTCAATTTTTTCAGATAACTGAGAAAATTTGATTTTTTTCAAAAACATTATGACCAAAACTATGTAAACATACTTCAGTCAATTTCTCGATTATTTTTGGAGTAAATTTATGATATTAAAGCTCATTTTACGCAGAATTTCACACAGAATCTAAAACTGTTCATATTCCCGTACGTCAACAAATAACTAAAAAAAAAATTTTTTTTAAAGAAATTATGGCAAAAATTCAAGTTTTAGCTATTCGTCAGAGGACGAAATTTTTGAAGGTTCAGAATTAATATCGGCGCTCTAAATCTCGAAAATTACAACGCTACACTGGGCATAAATTTTGTGGTTTTCGCCATAATTTTTCTCGCATTTTTGTTTGTCAAGAATTCGTTGTTAAATTTTCCAAAAATAAAAAATTTGATTTTTTGAAAAAAAAATTGACACTTCGGTTGATTTCTCGCTTAATTTTGAACCAAATTTAAGACGTTAGGTCTTATTTTACGCAGAATTTAACGCAAATTTTAAATTTGGATTGAAATTTATATACCATAGCAAATAATTAAATTATGATCGATTAAAGTTTTGGAAAGTGAATTTTAATTTCTAAAATGTTTAATGCCCAATATCTTAGAAACTACGACTGATATAAAGATACGGTCCACGCCGTAGCTTTTCTTGCGTTTTTTTTGTTTAAAATTTGTTCTCAAATGTTTAAAAATCAATCTTTTGGGGAAAAACTCAAACGATAAAAATTTTTGAGTCTTTGCTTTTTTGACCGCCACTCGTAAACTAATTGGTCTGCAGATCTGAAATTTGGCCAGTCAATACATCTTGAGCTGCTCTTTTGATTGATATGTAACTCAAAAGAATTAAGCGTTACTGTCGTGGCAAAAATGTTTTTTAAAAAATGACGCTAAAAAGAACCTAATTCGGTCACTATCTCGTTTGTCATTGTGCTCATTTAACGCAGAATTTTACGCAAAATCCAAAACTGCACAAGTTTTTTACGTACGTCAAGAAATAACTGAATTAGAAATAATTAAAATTTTTGACTCACGGTAAAAAATTTTGAGTTTTTTGTTTTTTGACTGCCACTCGTAAACTATTTAATCTATCAATCTGAGATTTGACCAGATGATTGATCTTAATCTGGTTTTTAGATTGATGTATAACTCAAAAGTATTAAATGTGGTTTTCGCCCTAAAAAAGTTTTTTACAAATCACCTCAAAATAACTTCTTCAAAACAGATTTCGGTCAATATCTTGTTTTTTGGCGAAGGAATCTTAAGTTATTGGTGCTCATTTAACGCAGAATTAGAAGCAGTTAAAGTTTCATATAGAGTCAAAGTTTCTTATCTCCGAAACTATGATATTAAACAGACGGAAAGATGCGTTTTGTCGCGTTTTACTGACATTAAAATATTAAAAAAAAAAATTTTTAGTTTTAAGGCCAATGGATTCTTGGGGGACCAAAATAAAACCGAATTTATCAAAGTCAGTGTTCGTGGGAACAAAAATGTGACCTTCAACATCCAAAATTGCTCTCCCAACAAGTAAAAATCGCCTTTTTGCATCAACTCATTTATCGACTCGCTTTTTTGTACCTTTTTTAAACCACCCCGTTTTTTTCTCGTCCAAATTTGCATATTTTTCCAATGAATCTTTTTGAGGCCTTGTCGAACGCTCCAACCTAATCTCTCGTAATAAATTCAACAAATAAAGGAACGCGACGAGTGTTAATAACAGACTATAACCACCTAACACTGTGTTTCAATCTATTAAAACTTGATACCGACTAGTTCGACGTCAAAGACACAAAAGATGAAAACTTGAAGATCATGTTTCTTCACTACAAGAAATAAGCTTGTCATGTTTGACAGACGGACGATGTGGTCGCTTGTTTTTTCATCAGAAGCGGTACAACATGTGAAAATTTTTTAGTCTGGTTGCATAATTTTTAAATGCTAATTTTTAGCCATAAATTCCCCGGAACCTCATGAGATGCATCTAATTAAGAGGTTTTTAACCTCGGTGATCTTCGTCCATTATCACGTTCTTTCTAAATATTTTAGCAAGACCTTGAAGCGTTTTTCTATCACGATAAAGTACAGTTGGAGCGTTCCATGTCGGTTTGTCACAATTGTCTATAAATTGCAGCGCGTACAAGAAATCGAAGACTATGATAACCCATTGTGGTGGAGAGTATGAATTATGGAAAATCTCCGGCGTATTTATGATGGAACTTTGCACGAAAGCATGAATATGTAAAATAGACATCTCGTGTAAATCGCCTCCTTTATTCAATTATAGATAAGGATAAAACTAATAAGATGGGTTTAAATCACTTTAACTAATTACATATATCTCGTTGATTTGTCAGTTTGGATTTGCGGAATAATTTCTACATTTGTGCCCAGACTTGTTCATATAGTGGCCGCGAGTTATGGTGGGTCTTATATGGGTTTCCCGACGACTCGAGACGGCATTAAGGATTCCAGTATCAAGGATAATGGTTTCTATTTATATGTATGCAAGCACAAAAAGAAGAACCCTCGTACCGTCGTTAATTAATTTTAACTCTTATCAAAAGCTCCCGGTTCAACGATAACTTTACAAGAAATGTGAAGACACTGCTGGAGAAACTCGAGGTATTGATACCATCGGTAAATCGGATTATGCTTGTCAAAACATTTTTAAATTTCTGTCAAAACTGGTTGAGGCAGGTGCGAATCAACTTCGGCCTCCAAAGACTATTTAGTTTTCTTTAAGAGTTTTGGTGAAATTTCTTTTGAAATCGACACCCATTTTCGTGGAACCTTGACCATGATCGCCGGTCAGGTTAACCACATCGTCTATTTCGTCACCTATTCCGTTATTATTAACATTAATTTATTATTAAAAATTTGTTCTCAAATAACAATAAAAAAAATTAATTTTTGTTTTTTTGACACCCCTCTTAAACTATTTGACCTACCGGTTTTAAATTTGGCCAGTTTATAGATCTCGAGCTGCTTATTCGATTGATGTATAACTCAAAAGTATTAAACGTCATTTTTGCATTAAAAAAGTTAAATATCATCTCGAAAAAAAAAATCTGCTTCGATCAAAATATCTCATTTATTTGTGACACAAACTCAAAATGTTGGCGCTTATTGAACGCAGAATTTCACGTGGAATCTTTATAAACTGTCCTAATTTTTTCCCTACGTCAACAAATAACTGAGAAAATTTGACAAATGTGAACATACTTTGGTCGATTTCTCGCTTATTTTTGGAGTCAATTTATGTTGTTAAATCTCATTTTACGCAGAATCCAAAACTGAACTAATTTTTTCTGTGCGTCAAGAAATAACTCAGAAAATTCGATGTTTTTGAAAAAAAACATTATGACCAATGTAACAATACTTGGATCAATTTCTCGCTTATTTTTTAGAGTAAATTTATGTTATAAGAGCTTATTTTATGCAGAATATCAAGCAGAACACTAAAGTGCTACCAAATAACTAAATTAGAAGCGATTAAAATTTTAGATAGTAAATTTTCAGATCCGAAATATTTCATGCTCCGTATCTATGAAACTAAGACAGATAAAAAGATGTGGTTTTGTCATTATTTTTCTTGCGCTTTTGTCGCTTAAAATTCGTTCTCAAAATTAAAGGTTAATTCTTAAAAAAAAATTTGATTTAAAAATTTTTGAATTTTTAGTTTTTTGACTACCACTCGTAAACTATTTAACCTACCAATCTGAAATTTGGCTAGTCATTAGGTCTTGATCTGTTCTTTAGATTGATGTATAACTTTGAAGTACTAATCGTTATTTTCTGGCCAAACAAAATTGTTAAATATGACCCCAAAAGAGACTCTATAACAACCTACTTCGATCAATATCTTATTTATTTGTAAAACAAATTAAAGATATTAGTACTCATTTAACGCAGAGTTCAAAACTGCGCGATTTTTTACGTACGTCAAGAAATAACTACATTACAAGAAATTAAAATTTTAAATAAAAAAATTTTAGATCTGAAATGTTTAATGCTCAATATCTCTAAAACTCAGAAAGATGGAAAGATGCAGTTTTTGCCATCAGTTTTCTCGCACTTTTGTTACTTAGAATCCAATCTCATATATTAAAATATTCGATAATCGATTTTTTAGGGAAAAAATTCCTTTGAAACAAAAAATAAATTTTGAGTTTTTAGTTTTTTGACCACCACTCGTACAGTATTTGACCTACCGATTTGAGATTTACCCAGTAGATAGATCTTAAGCTGCTCTTTCGACTAATGTTTAACTCAAAATGATTAAACGTCATTTTCGTGTCAAAACAGTTCGTTGAAAACGACTACAAAAAGACTCTCCAAAAACCTAATTCGATCAAAATCTCATTTATTTGTAAAGCAAACGTAATATATTGGTGCTCATTTAACGCAGAATTTGACGCAAAATCTAAAACTGCAAGAGTTTTTCACGTGCGTCAAAAAATAACTAAATTAAAAGCAATTAAAATTTTAGATCCGAAATGTTTAATGCTCCATATTTCCGACACTCGGACAGATAGAAAGATGCAGTTTTCGCAATCATTTTTCTCGTGCTTTTGTTGCTTAGGATCCAATCTTATATTAAAAAAATTCGATAATCGATTTTTTGAGGAAAAAAATTCCACTGAAACAAAAAATAAATTTTGAGTTTTTCGTTTTTTGACCACCACTCGTACAGTATTTGACCTACCGATTTGAGATTTACCCAGTAGATAGATCTTAAGCTGCTCTTTCGACTAATGTTTAACTCAAAATGATTCAACGTCATTTTCGTGTCAAAACAGTTCGTTAAAAACGACTACAAAAAGACTCTCTAAAAACCAAATTCGATCAAAATCTTATTTATTTGTAAAGCAAACTTAAGATATTGGTGCTTAATTAACGCAGAATTTCACGCAAAATCTAAAACTGCGAGAGTTTTTCACGTGCGTCGAAAAATAACTAAATTAAAAGTAAATAAAAAATTAAATAAAAAAATTTTAGATCCGAAATGTTTAATGCTTCATATCTCTAAAACTCGGACAGATGGAAACATGCAGTTTTTGCAATCATTTTTCTCGTGCTTTTGTTGCTTATAATCCGCTCGCATATATCAAAAAATTTAATGGTCAATTTTTTTGGGGAAAAAAATTCGACTCGTCAAACGATAAACATTTTTTAGTTTTTGGTATTTTGCCCGCCACTCGTAAATTATTTGACCTACCAACCTGAAGTTTGGCTAGTTGATAAATCACGAGCTGTTTTTTGATTGATGTATAACTCAAAAGTATTAAACGTCATTTTCGGACCGAAACAGTTTGTTAAAAATGACTCAAAAAAGATCCTCTAAAAACATAATTCGGCCAATACCTCGTTTATTTGTGAAGCAAACATAAATTATTTCTACTCATTTAACGCAAAATTTCACGTAGATTCCAAAACTGTGCGTACGTCAATAAATAACAGAATTAGAACCAATTAAAATTTTGGATAATAAATTTTCAGTTCGAAACTAAGGCAGGTACCGTTGTTAGATAATTTAATTAGAAATTCGAGGGATTGATACCATCGCTAAATCGAATTATATTTGTCAAAACATTTTTAAATTTTAGTCAAAACTGGCAGAACGAATTAAAATCGTCCTCCAAAGACACTTCTTTTAGAGTTTTGGTGAAATTTCCCTCTAAAACCAACAGCCATTTTCGTGGAACCTTGACCATGGGTCCGATCGCCGCTCAGGTTAACCACATCGCCCATTTCGTCACCCATTCCGTTATTGTTAACATTAATCACTGAAATTGGGACCTTACTCATGGTTACCTTAACCCAAAAATTCCAGTTTCTTCATAAAATCTAACTGTTATCGGACCATTAATTAAAAAAAACAAATTTTATGACAATTATTAACGGATCTATTGGAGTTGCTCATTCATCACTCGTCTCATTAATGCGGAAAAAATTTATTACCTGAGAGCTGCGACGCCGACGTCAACAACACGGCCAACGTCCACAAGTTCATTTTCGTTCTTCTTCACGAGGAAGTCCTCCAGGTCATCTGCAAACAAAGAGATTTTATTTATAGCTTGCGTTGGGTCGATTTTTCGCTAATTGGCGAGCTCCAAACAATACCAGGAGATTTGCGAGCAAGTTTTTACCCAGAGCGGTTATACCAGTACTCGAGAAAAATGTCCGCAGAGTAAAAAGCGATCTTGGGAAGATCAAGTTTTCTTAATCTTCTTATAAATCATCGGAAGCCGCTTAATTGTTTTTGATACTCCGTTTTATAATGAACCAACTTAAACGATTTTCACGAAATCTCGTGTGACGTAAATCCATCTGGACAGTTAGTTGGGGTGTGCCATCTAATTTCCCATAAAAAAGATTCGCTGAATATTTAAAGTCAGGTCTGCAAAATAGCGGTCGCCAATGTCGATCTTTATCTCGATTTAAAATTCACTCGTCGTATTTTGGGTTAAGCGAAAAATTATTGCTGACCGTTGACTAAAAACCACACTTTGTGTACCATCATGGGTTGAGAATTAATCACGCCAAACTTGTTTTCCGCGAATAAAAGCAACGAGATGACGGGCCATTAAGGGTTTAATGCCGGCTTTTAATAACAAGATAAACCAATCTTGAGGAGATTTCGTAATTAAGAGAACGATCTAGCAAATTATGTTAAAAAGAAATGACAAGGTTGCGGGATTAGAAACGAAGAGGAGTTCGGTGACTTTGTAGTTTTAAAAATTGGATTATCTTGAGCTTGAATGCAGATTAAAATTGCCGAGTAGTTTATTCGCAGGTTTTGATACAATGAAAATTATATATCTTGTCGTTTTAACCAGTAAATAATAATTAAACTTCTGACATTGCTGTAGTACAACTTGTCATTATAATATAGAAGGTGTTCGATGTTCTGAGAGAATTAAAACGATTCTTTTTGCTGATATAAATTCGCAAAAATTACACTTTAACCAAAAAAAGTTTTATGCAAACCATGGAATAAAACAATATTTTTTGGGGTTTTGAAGTAATAAGAGTTTGAATTAATACGACTTTGCTCTACTGGTAGCAATTTTAATGCAATAAAACTAGACAGTTGGTTTAAATCTACAAAAATTAAAATCGCTAAACTTAAATAAATGTAACTAAAACAAAAAATGATTTTTTTTAAATAAAATTTTAATTTTGTGAAATAAAATTTGATGTAATGAGAGTTTTCAATATTAGAATTATGGAGTCAACCATTTTAACCAGTAAATAATTGAACTTCTGAAATTACTGTACTAAAACTTTGATGTCATAATTATAATATTTAATGTTTTGAGACTTTGTTTCATTGATATCATTATTTATAATACATTTTCTACCGTCCAATCGTAGAACAGAAAAAAAACAAATCGTTTTTGCTGATGTAAATTCGAAGTAATAAAACTTTAATCAAATGAAGTTTTAAGCAAACCATGGAGTAAAATTCTTCTTAAATTTCAACGCACTCTACAATACTTTTTGGAGTTTTGAACTAATGAGAGTTTTAACTAAAACTACTTTGCTCTACTAGTTGCAATTTTAATGCAGTGAAACACCATTTTGTGTAAATTAAAAACTAAAATCCCCAAACTTAAATATGTAACTAACTCGAAAAATATTTTTGAGCAATTTAAATTTTTCAATAAAATTTGATATAATGAGAGTTTTAAGATTAGAATTATAGAGACATTTTAAACATTAAATAATTGAACTTTTGACATTGCTGTACTTCAACTTTGATGTCATAATCATAGTTTTCGATGTTTTGAAACTTTGAATTGGTAAATTTTTGTTCTATTGACAACATCTTTATAATAATTTTTTCACCAAATAACACTCGCAGTCGTAGAATAAAAAAAATGTTTTGACGTGTTAATACAACGAAATTTTTAGCATATTTTTTTTTGCTGATGTAAATTCGCAGTAATGATACTTTAACCAAATGAAGTTTTAAGCAAACCATGGAGTAAAATTCTCCTTACATTCCAGTGCACTCTACAATATTTTTTGGGGTTTTGAACTAATGAGAGTTTAAACTAATGCGATTTTGCTATACTGATTGCTATGCAGTAAAGGGACAGTTAGTTTGAATTTAGGAAACTAAAATTGTTAAAATTAAATATTTTTTTAACACAAACAAAATTTTTGAGTAATTTGATTTTTTTAATAAAAATTTTATCCTGTGAAATAATTTTTGACGTAATGAGAGTTTCACTTAATAAAACTATTTTTATTAAAAAAAATTAAATCGGAATTTTAGTCGTTTGACTTTAATGTCATAATAATTTTACTTCGTAAAGTTTTTTCCTAAATCTCAAATGACCAAAAAAATATATTTTTTTTATTTTTATATGATAAAATGCTTATAAAATAATAATTAATAGTATAAAAAATCAAGATTTTAATGCAATGAATAATTTAATAAAATTTTAACTAAGCTACCTAAATATTTTTGGGGATTTTGATGTAATGAGAGAATACGAGTTTGCTCTACTGGTTGCAATTTTAATGCAGTAAAACCAGATAGTTGAAATTCAAGAAACTAAAATCCTTAAAATTAAATCTTTATCTAACACAGAAAAAATATTTCGAATAGTTTGATTTTTTTGAATAATATTGATGTAGTAAGAGTTTAACTTAATAAGACTATTTTCTACTAGAAAAAATTAAATCTGAATTTTAATCGTTTAATTTTGATGTGATAATTTTACTTATTTTATTTACAACATATATTTTTTTTTAATTGTTTTATTTTCTAAATTTCAAATGACCGAAAAAATATGTTTTGGAAATTTTGATGTAATAACTGCATATAAAATAATTGTTTGAAAAGCCAAGTTATCAAAATTTACTTTTAATTTTTTTAATGCAATAACAAATAAAAAACGAAATAAAAAATATCTCAAATTTAAAATTAAAAAAAAAAATTCTATCGCTTACCTCCCGTTTCCCGCCGTCTGCAGCCGCACTCCTTTGCACTCGTCGAAATCTCCAGCAAGCACTGAATTATCCTCAAATAGGACTAGTACCTATCACACGTGCTCCAGATTCCGCGAGTTTTAAGATGTCACAGCACGTTTAGTACTCGCTTATTTGAGGTGGTCGCAATACTTATAGGAGCCCCCTCCAGATTGCCCGTGTCAGTATTCGCATTTCTGAAGATGATCATCGAAGAAGAAAAAGAACACAAAGCCGGATTTATCGTCGCGAAGGGCTTAATTCTATTACATCGATCCGGTAATAAATCCAGATTATTGATCGCATGAAAACGCAATCGATTACAACTTTGACATAACGACTTCCTGCGACAAGCGAGGATGTGAGCTTACACTGCAGGAATTCGACTAAATTGTAACAAGTGGGTGTAATGAGTGCAGCTCATGATGGATCGAACGGAGAAAATTCCTGTTGACTCCATGACATGTTAATCTGCGGGAGTTTCGGGTCGTGAAAAGAAGGAAGAAAAATTCCTGCTGACATGACACGCTAATCCGCAGGATTATAATTACTGGTATTAAACAATCAAGGACTGTTTCTCCGGGCGAATTGTAAGATGTTTCATCCTTTAAGAAAATCTTCCTTTTCCCGGTGACTATGCAAATTCCTGCTGGAGGCTACGACTCGGCTAAAATAACTGAACAGTTACAACTTTACCAATTTACATTTAAATCGTATTTTCGGCCATCTGTTGCCAACTGATTTTTTCTAAATTCACTATAACTTCGTTTTCTTATTTGCTCCTCATTATAAAAGCGTTCCTGCGATGTAATACATGTATATTGGTGCAATAAGTCGTTGCAACATCTTCAGACACCAAGGGGGTTCTTCGAAACGTCTCTCAAAAGAAAAATGAATAACGATCGAGGATTTTTGCTCCAGCGTGATGTAACGAATTTGATGATTGTATGTGGCAGGAATTCATTATCATTAATAAACTACGCAATGCGTTGTTTCGGGGAAATGACGGCGGATTTATTTTTTTCTTCTTCATTTCCATGCAGAATCTCTCAAGCGATAAACGTTTACGATAAACGATGCTCTCCCCTGGGGATACTTTATTGTCCTCCAGGAATTCGCACTTCCATTTTTACATTCCTGCGTTGAATTTGAAACAGAATTTTGCTTCTTTTTGTCTAGCGGTGGAGGCTGATTTTTTCTTCCCAGTTCTTCGGAAGCCTTGGTATTGTATGGAGAATTTCTTATCGCGCTTTGTTATCTCACGGCTGTGTATTAATTATTCATGTTTTTACTTGATTTAATTATTTTCGGAAACGTGTTCGTTGATTTATCTTCGAGCGTGGGTTTTGGGGTTACGTCGACTCTGGTAATTATAAAAGTGACGAATTTTGCTGAAAATTGTCGCTTTTGGGCTCAGAGAAAGCTCAAGTTCAAGTGCAGTTGCGTGATCAATTTCACTTTTATCTCTTGCGTTGCATAAACCGTAAACTTGACTTGGTGCAAGGCCGGCCCTGAAAAACAGTTCGTGTGCTAATCCATCATTGAAGTCGCCGCTGGAATTCTATTTAAAATGGAAAACGGTGCTCTAGAAGCTCGAAATTTGAGAATTTTTTTTTAATTAAAGAATTTAAATTTTGCAATGTCAACACGTTCTAATAAAATTTGTAACTCGGCTATTTTTGTAGAAATAAAATAAAGATTACTGGAACTTATTGTCTTTGATTTTTTAGCAACTTTACAAAATTACAATGTTGTACGTAAAATGATTTATTTTAAGTTCTAGTACATAAAAAATTAGCAATTTGTAATCAATTTTTAAAAATTTGTAAATCGTCATCTATTTTTGAGTCTATAAATTTGAGATTTCAGTAATTTTGACCTTTTTTAATTATGTACTATGTGATGCTACAAAATTGTACCTGTACAAATGGAGTCAAAATTCAGAATTTTTTTAATATTGGAAACAAACGTAAAGTTTGAATTTTGCCAAAACGTAAAATTTGTAACTCGGCTATTTTTAAACGAATATTGTTGAGATTTTTGAAGCTTATTGTCTTTGATCTTTTTAGCAACTTTACAAAATTACAATATTGTACGTGAAATAATACAAAAATTAATTTTTTTTTCAGTTTTGGTAGATACAAAATTTTTAAGAATTTGTAATCAATTTTTAAAAAATTGTAAATCGGCAATTTTTGAGTCTATAAATTTGGGATTTTAGGAATTTGTAATTTTGATTTTTTTCAATTTCTGTGTGAAGTTACAAAATTGTACATAAATGGAGCCAAAATTTAGAAATTTTTAAACATAGAAAACAAACGTAAATTTTGATTTTGCCAACACGATATCATAAAATTTGTAAATCGGTCATTTTTAAGAGATTTCTGGAGCTTATTGTCTTTGAATTTCTACGTAATTTTACAAAATTACAATGTTGTACGTAAAATGATCCAAAAATTAGATTTATTTTTTGAGTTTTGGTATAAACAAAAAATTTTGCAATTAGTCATCAATTTTTAAAAAATTTGTAAATCGGTTATTTTTGAGTCAATAAATTTGGGATATCAGGAGTTTATAGTTTTGACCTTTTTCAATTACTGTATGAAAATACAAAATTGTACATAAATGGTGTCAAAATTTAGAAAATTATGAACACTGGCAACAAACGTAAGTTTTAATTTAGCCATGTAGTCTAGTTATAATAAATAAAATTTGTAACTCGACCATTTTTCAGACAATAATGTTGAAATTTTTAGAGCTTATTGTCTTTGAATTTCTAAGTAATGTTAGAAAATTACAATGTTGTACGTAAAATAATCCAAAAATTAATTTTTTTTGATTTTTAATACATAAGAAAAATTTTGCAATTAATCATCAATTTATCAAAAATTTGTAAATTATTTATTTTTGATTTTATAAATTTGGGATATCAGGAGTTTGTAGTTTTGACCATTTTTAATTACTGTGTAAAGTTACAAAATGGTACATTAATGGAGTCAAATTTTAAAAATTTTTGAACATTGGAAACAATCGTAAATTTTGATTTTGCCAACACGTTATAATAAAATTTGTAACTCGGCTATTTTTAAGAAAAAAATGTTGAAATTTTTATAGCTTATTGTCTTTGATTTTTTAAGTAACTTTACAAAATTAGAATGTTGTAAGTACAATGATTCAAAAATTAAATTTTTTTTTTGAGTTTTGGTACAAACAAAAAATTTTGTAATTTGTAATCAATTTTTAAAAATTTGTAAATTATTATTTTTGAGTCTATAAATTTGGGTTTCCAAGAGTTTGCAATTTTTACCTTTTTCAGTTACTGTGTGTGAACTTTAGATATTTTTAACTTAAAATTAAACATAATTAATTGTCTTAATAAAAATTGTTCTTAACTCGTTTATTTTTAGAACAATAAATTTAAATTTTTAGTTATTGTAAGTTTAGGTCTTTTTAGTTTCTTTACAAAATTGCAAAACTTTCTATAAAACATTATAAAGTTTAGAGATTTTTTTATTTGTGAAGCACCAAAGAAAACCTGAAATTTGAGGGCATTTCTATCTCAACTATTTTTAGAATTAAAAATTTAAAATTTTAGGGTTTTGATATCTTGGACTGTTTGAATTACTGTACTAATTTGCAAAAATGTACGTTTTCATTTGTAATTCGTTTTCTTAGTTAGTTATTTTTGTAAATTGTATTTTTTTAATTGACAAAATAATACCAATTTTATCACTTTAAAAGTTAAAAGCTCTCTAATGAAGAGGAATTCTCAACAAGTACTAGTTTCAATACAGAAGGATAATAGATAAAAATAAAGAATTAAATGCAGACAAAAAACTGTTATCTTAAATTTTCCACATTTCTCCCTCTTTTTCCTAAGCCCACAAAAAAGTTTAATGCGCCAATAAATCAAACATTTCCCTCCTTTGAATCCTTGCACCGCGACATTGTTATCACCATAAAACCTGCAAAGAATGTCATCGAATTAGCATAAAACGTTCAAGTAGGACAGATACCATCGATTATTAGTAAATAACAATAACTGTATAGCAGAACAATAAATTCCGAAAGTGTTATGCACCCACCAGAGGTACGTAACAAAAAAAATCCTCAACTTATGTGACAAAGTAACTGTATTTTGCGACAGGAAAAACCAACGTCAAACCTGGATTAAGTCTTCTCAAGTTTGCAAGCAACAGGTCAGATGGCTATCTCATCAACGGTGATTTATGTTCTGGAAGGACTTATGGACTTCCAAATTCCACGAGACCTTCGAAGGCAACGAGCTAGAACCCTGCAATTGTTAATTTCTTAGAGCTGGGAATTTGCAAGAGCGGAAATGCGATCGGTATCTCCAAAATGAACAAGAAACGTTTCACGACATTAAGCAGTTGTGGTAATTTAAGGACGAATTTTCGGCCGAAATTTATAGCCGTCATTAAATCAAGTCCGATAGTAAAAATCTAATCCATAAATCATCCATTAGTACCTCATTAATTTAAATTCGCAAAAATCTGGGTTAGAATACCACATCGCCTCTCCATTTTCGGAGCCGAAACTTAAAAATCCCAGTGGTTAACGACCATGTGCAAAGTGTTCTTAAACAATTAACATTGAGACTCTAAATGGATAAAATTCGGTTGCAATGACCTTTGTGGTGCAGTTTGGGTGTTTCCCAGGACTCATTTTTCTAACTTTTTAATGAAATGAATAGCAAATGCGGATTATATCGTTGATGGATTAAAATGTTAATGAATTGACAGATACAGAGGCGTTGAACTAGTTCTCAATTGAGCTAGAGGCTTTTACAGATTACAAGAGCATTTAATTATACTCTGAGTAAAAGCATCAGGTTGCTGTTGTTGACAGAAAAAATTGTTTAGGAAACGTGGAGTGGGATGGCGAGTTGTTGAGATGTTTAAATTCGCTAATTGAACTTTACACAAGTGATTAATGATGATATTTGTAAAAAATGATGAGATTAAAAAAATTACATTTGTCAGTGTCGGAAAATTGCAACTGGTTTAATGTAAACATTGGGAGGTGATGACATGACAAATTTTAGAGAATAAATCACATTTTTTGCAAATTGGTTTATTAGTATTAATAAATTTTGCATACATGTTACAACAAAAGCTTAAAAATGTTTACATTGTCACAAATAAAAAATTGGTAGGGAAGAACAACCTGCCCAAATTTTAAGTCTGTAGCATTAAAATTCAAAAATGGCAAACTTTTGGCTCGTTTTTAAAACAAAAATTTCCAAAATTTGTCTTTTTTGTGTTACATTTGTGTTCTTTGGCAAAGAGGTAGAGAAGAACAATCTGTACAAATTTACAATTGTGTAATTTGGCACCATTAAAAAATAGTTGGAGAAAAATAACTTCTCTAAATTTCAAGTCTGGAGAATTAAAATTACAAAACTGACAAATCTTACAATTAAAACTTGCTTCATTCCAAGTATAAAAATTTCCAAATCTTGTTTTTTTTGTTCTATAATTTTGTTCTTTGGCACAATTGAAAAACAGGTTAAGTATGCAAATTCTACCAAATTTAGTACAAAAGTACAAAAATTACAAGTTCTAACAAAAAATATGCCAAAATTTTGACTTGTCTTCAAAATTTCTGAAATTTGTGTTTTATGAGTTACAGTTGTGTACTTTGGCACAGTTGAAAAATAGATAAAAGAGAACAACTTCCCAAAAAATCAAGTCAATAAAATTAAAATTAACAAAACTGACAGGTCTTACAATTAAAATTTAGAAAATTTTAGCACCCTTTTAAAATAAAAAAATTTCAAAACTTGCCTTTAATGTTCTACAATTTAGTACTTTGGCATAGTTAAAAAACAAGTTACGAAAGAAATCTCTGCTAAATTCGATTGTTCTAGCATATAAAGTACCAAAATTACACGTTCTAACAAAAAATGTGCTAAAATTTTGGCTCGTCATTCAACAAAAATTTCCAAAATTTGTGTTTTTTGTGTTACATTTGTGTTCTTTGGCAAAGTTAAAAAACAGATAGAGAAGAACAATCTGTACAAATTTCAAGTCCATAGCATTAAATTTACAAAAATAACAGAGTTTACAATTAAATTTTTCAATTTTTTTTTATCGACTCAAAAATAAAAATTTTCAAAATTAGTTTCATAGTGTTGATCAATTTTGTATAAAATGTGCAACAAAAGTTAAAAAATAAACAAGTTGTTGTCGAGCATTTAAACCTAGAAAAGCTCATAACATTGTAAAGCTGCCTGAAGAATAGACTCCTCCATCTCGTCCATCACACCATCATCCCCGCCCATTATTTATTTAAATTTTTATAATTTCTTAATCGTCCTGTCGACATCGTGCATGCACTCATCAGTAATGAACTTGGCAGTGAAAGCTATCATCGAAACTTTGCGATGGCGTAACTCTTAACAGTTCAATTAACCGTTGGAGCGCAACTTGCGCCATCAAAGAGCTGATTTTTGATAAATGAAAGAACAACTGCGTTCATCACGAATTAATTCCATCTGTGGCGCCGAAGTGACTTCAATTTTTTCTTTTGCGTTCGTTGCACAATTTTTTCGTGGGGCAATGGACTTTTGTTCTTCGATTTTTGTTTGATTTTCTTGTATCTAATGTAGCAGGGACAGGTTTGGCTCGTTTTATGTCGGAGGATTTCTGTTGGTAAACATGAGCGGCTTCGGTAAATAGGGAATTTAATGGCGTTTAACGTTACTTTATCGCACTTTGTGTTGTTTGGAGACGTTCAAGCTTGCTAAGTTGGCAGGATTGTTGATTTCCCGTTTGGATTTGTTAATCAGCGCTTCGCTTCTGATTGATATTAAGGTGACTTTTATGGGTCGTAAAACTGAGAGTTATGTGATAGAAAAATTTTGGTATTTGCGGACAATTTTTCTTATAAATTTGTTTTTCACTGTGGGCCAACACCCTCATAAATTTTGATATGCCAATCTGATTCTTTAGAGCAATTAACGTTGTACCACCATCATCGTTAGATTTTATGGTATTGTTATTATGTGGTGAAACATTGTTTTCCACTCGATAATTTTTTATCTTCATGCTTCCAGCGAAATCATTTTTCTTAGTCGAGGAATGAAGAATCGATTTTCTCAGGTTCGTGATGCTAGAAACAATTAGATTACACTCGAAAAAAATCAAGAAATTAATTGCATGTCCTGGAGTGAATAAGTAGGTTATTATCCTGTTTACTATTGTCCTTTTTTATCTTCGATCTGTATAATTAATGAGTCTGGGTTTTGTTCACGCCCACGTCATGGTCACATTCGCGTGTATATTTCAAATAATTTAATAAATGGATTGTGTTGTGTCTTGTTCTCTTTCAGAAAAATGACGACTGGAAAAATCTCATTTAAAGTCCCATTAATATTATCCAAATGGGCGAGATAAATAAACGACTTATCCCATTTTTTCGGACTAATTATTACTACCAAAAGCTGTTAGAAGGTGCCAAAACAGAAAAATGTAAATGAGACGCTTGTTTGCCGAGATCGAAATCTGCGGCTCCAAAACTAAAATTATTACCCAGCAAGAGTGCACTTTTTTTCCCAACCACAAACTTCGTCTAATCCGAATCCAAAATGATTAATTATCTCATCTCGTTCTTTCAACGAAAGGTCATTGCTATTTGAGCGTTGTTTATGCAGGAAAAAATCTTCAATTTCGACCGGAAAATTTTAATTATACAAACTTTTTTATTCCAAACCTGTTACGATTTTCTTGTAATTATAATAATTAAGTGTCAGTGCATCAAATCAAAACAACATTCCTTTATTAGAAAAACAAAACGGATTACCGATTAATCCGCTCTTTAATTCATATTTTGTGTACAGTTTTCGGTGTTTTGACAGGTCGTAATAAATCTCCGATCAATTATGCAGATTTGTAACGTTTAGATGACGTTTTTCGGACGGGGATTAGTGTAAAAAACGGCCGGGAGATTGGAAAATAATTGGCGAAACAAACTGGAGGATTATCTTGATTAAAAGTGGACAAATTGTTGGGGTCAGTTCGCTTTTTCTTGCGTACTGACCGGAATAAACGCTATAAGTCAACATGGCACCTCAAATTGGCGAATCGTGTTACTTTAGCCCACTCGTCTAAGAAAAAGATAAATCTTTAGAATTTTAAAAAAAGGATGTCAAATTTATTTGTATTACGATAAGAAAATTCGCAGAAGAGCTACCGATGACTCAACAAACGTTGAACTCATCAGTGGCAAGGCCGATGGTGTAAACCTCCACTTATTTAATAGTTTAACAGCCAATTAACGAAGATTTCCCACAGTTATGCTATTATAGTACGATATCAAGGACGTTTATTCATCCGTACAGCTGGAGGCGGTGATTTCAGATCTAGATTCAGCTTCACATGGTATAAACGAAATTCTGAAAAATTTGCCTCTCACAAGGTGGACATCAATAATTTGATATTAATTTGGTTTCATCTAATAATCATAAATAAGTTCTAGAAGAAGTGGGAAAAAAACTTGTTAAGTACAGGTTTTGGTAACGTATGGTTGTAATAAGCGAGCCGAAATGAAAATTATTCCAAAACACTTCCGGCTAAATGTAAATTTGTAATGTGATAAATGTCAGTGATTTGTTATTGTCTAAAAAAGCAGATAGATGATCAAAATCAATGATTTGCGTATAATGGATGGCAAAAAATACTTGAGAAGTTTTTAAGTAGTGTTGGCGGAAATTAAGTCATAGATTCGATAATCCGTTGGAGCTTTGTGTGGGTAATTGAATTAGTTGGCTTTCGACTACAACATTGTAATGTTGTAAGTTTGCTGAGAAGGTCTGTGACAATTTTTTTTCGAAAATCTCAACTTTATTCTTCTAAAAATAGATGAGTTACAAATTTTATTAGAACGTGTTATCAAATTGCAAAATTTACGTCTATCTTTAAAAAATTTTAAATTTTGACTCTATCTATGTATACTCTTGTAACTTCACACAGTAATTGATAAAACCTAAAGAAACAAACTCTAGAAATTCCAAATTTAGAGACTTAAAAATAGCCGATTTACAATTTTTTTAAAATTAGTGATAGATTTTTAATTTTTTATGCACCTAATCTCAAAAAAATTCAAATTTTGGAATCATTTTACGTACAACATTGTAATTTTGTAAAGTTGCTTAAAAAACTGAAGACAATAAGCTTCAAAAACCTCAACTTTATTGTCCCAAAAATAACCGAGTTACAAATTTTATTATTTATAACATATTAGGAAATTCAAAATTTACTATTGTTTTCAATGTTTAAAATGTTCTAAATTTTGACTTCATCAATGAACATATTTGTAATTTCACCAAGCCATTAAAAAAAGACAAAGTAAAAAGCTCCAAAAATCTTAAATTTGTAGATGCAAAAATAGTCGATTTACAAATTTTAAAAACTTTGTTACGAATTGCTAAATTTTATTGTAAAACAAAACTCAAAAATTTTAAATTTTCGAGTCATTTGACGTACAACATTGTAATTTTGCAAAATTGGTAAGAAAGTTTAAGACAATAGGTTCCAAAAATCTGAACTTTATGCTCTCAAAAATAGCCGAGTTACAAATTTTATTAAAACGTGTTGGAAAATTCAAAATGTACGTTTTTTTCCAATGTTTAAAATGTTCTAAATTTTGATTCCATTTATGTAAAATTTTGTAATTTTACACAGTTATTAAAAAAAGGTCAAAGTAACAATTTCTAGCAATTTCAAATTTATAGATCTGAAAATAGCTGATTTACGAATTTTTTTGGAACGTACTAACAAATTACAAAATTTACTTTTGTTTTCAAAGTTTAAAAATTTCTAACTTTTTACTCCATTTATGTATAATTTCGTAATTTCACACGCTAATTAAAAAAGATACAACAAATAGTCGATTTACAAATTTCAAAATTTTGAATGCATAAAACTCAAAAAAAAATTATTTTTTAAATCATTTCACGTATAACACTGTAATTTTGTAAAGTTACTACAATATTAAAGACATTATGATTCAGAAATCTCAACTTTATTTTGCTAAAAATAACCTAGTTACAAATTTTATTAAAACGTGTTGGCAAATTTAGAATTTGCGATTGTTTTAATGTTGAAAATGTTTTAAATGTTGACTCCATTCATGTACGAATTTTAAAAAATAGATGACTGATTGCAAAGTTTTTCTTTTGCAATAAAATTTAAAAAAAATTTAATTTTTAAATTATTTGACGTACAACATTTTAATTTTATTTGGTTGCTACAAAAGTCTAAAACAATAAGCCCCAGAAATCTCAACTTTATTGTCTCAAAAATAGTCAAGTTACAAATTTCATTATAACGTGTTAACAAATTCAAAATTTACTTACGTTTTCATTATTCAAAATGTTCTAAATTTTGATATTATTTATGAACAATTTTGTAATTTTAAATTGTAATTTAAAAATATTTTAAAATAACAAACTTCAAAAGTCTTAAATTTATAGATCTAAAGTTGATTTACAAATTTATGGAAAACCACCGACAAATATCGCAAACTTTTTTTTAAACAAAATAAAAAAAATTGACTCATTTGACGTACAACTTTGTAGTTTTGCAGTTTTGCTGAGGAGATCTAAGACAATAATTTCCGGAAATCTCAACTTTATTTTTCTGAAAATAGCCGAGTTACAAATTTTATTAGAACGTGTTAGCAAATTGCATGATTCACGTTTGTTTTCAAAGTCCAAACATTTTTTTTTGACTCCATACTTGTATAATTATGTAATTTCACACATTAATTGAAGAAGGCCAAAATAACAAACTCCCAAAAATTCAAACTTATAAACCCAAAAATTGTCAATTTACAAATTTATGAAAAATTATCGACAAATATTGCAATTTTTTTCTTAAACGAAATGAACAATTCTATTGTTTGACTAATTTAAGGTACAACTTTGTAACTTTTTAAAGTAGCTAAGAAAGTTTGTAACAATAATCTTCAAAAATCTCAACTTTATTCTCCCAAAAACAAATATTTAAAAAATTCGGCTTCAGATATTTTTCACGCACGAACTCTAAACAATAGATCATTCCAGGTGATCCGCCGAATCGAATCCTCTTATCTGAAACACGCAACTAATAGCCCATTAGTAATAGAAACCACATTTCATCTAAACCAGCTTAGAATTTCTCAGAAAATGAGACCCGAAATTATCTCCAAATTCAACTAATTAAATGCAATTCGCCGCAATTCGATAAGCGAAATTAAAGACAATTTCCAAAACAGAATTTTTATCTTGAAAAAGTCATAAATAATGCTAATGGTCAGTTTTAAAATACACGATATTTAAATTAATTTAGACATGGAAAAATCCGCAAAAACCGTTAGAGTTTTTACAGTTCCAGGTGGAAGCTCCTGCAAATCCTGCAAGTATTCATGTAAATCACGCTGAGATTTATGACATTTCGGAGTTTGCACGTGAAGCAGATCGCAGTCACGATTGTATAAGTCTAACTGCGAATAAAATGGGATTATTAATATTAATATCATTGCAGGAACGATTGGAGATAAGGGAGGAAAATGTGGAGAAATTTTGCAAACTAACTAGGATATAAATTCCTTGAACCGGTTGAAAATTTACGACGGAATTACATAATAAATATTTTTTTCTACAACGTAATCTCGTGTGCCATCTCCATTAAAAAAATCGCCAAGTACATGTTCAGTGTCACAATACCCGCAAAAGTTCAGCAAGTTCAGCAAATTTGAATTTATTCCCGGTACCGTTGGGCCAAACATGTTTCAATTGAAAAATCCTAGGATTTCGCACCCACGGATTTTCAAAAAGTCGGCCGATATTTTATGCAACTTTTGTGGGTTATTGTAACAGGTGTTTGACCCATGCAGCCTTAATTCAGCAATGAGATTGTTCGGGTGTGTTTATTGGATTCAGTGGGCGTCTTGGACGAAGGATTCGTGTTAAAAACAAAGTACAGTTACAATGGGTTATGAGATGGTTTTATGGGGCAGTTAGCAACTTTCTGGCCACTTCCCGGATTTTCCGGGTTACGCACGTCATTTCATTTTTCTTAATTCAACCCACTGGATGTTAAAAGAAGATTCTTTCGTGTTCGCGCTGAAATTGTGGAAATTAAATTAAAAGATGTGACGTGGTTACATTCCTACATATTCTCCGATATTTATCAATATCACAAACCGATAATAAAATAAAAACATCCTGTCTTAAAGATGTCAATAGCCGCTGAAACCGGATTAAAAACCGCGTCTAAATTTACAACGTGGAAACAAACACGCTTTGAAAATTCATAAAATCCATGGAGATGTCGAGGACTCGTACATACCATCGAGTAAATAGCATGTTTACAAGGCGGCGAAGAAATTCGAGTAAAATTAATGTCCGAGATGCATCACCTTGGAATTAAGAAGCATGCAACATGATCGATTTACTGCATTCTGTTCAGTTTCCGAAGTTAAGCCAAATTTTCTTATTTTTCAGTCATTTAGTAATTAATTTTGTAATTCTAGACACTTATTAATGAAGACTAAAATAACAAGCTTTATAAATATTATATTTCTTATGGTTTAAATAGCCAAATTATCAAAACCAACCTAACCAACAAAAAATATATAAATTAAATTCAGAGGTTTTACTACTTTACAGGCTGTAATTAACTGTGCTAAATTAAAAAAAAATTAAACAAAGCAAATTTTAGAAATTGTACAATTTTTTATTTCTAAAACACTTTAAAATGCACACGTTGCTATTAAATTCCATAACTTTACCAATTTAAATGCAAAAATTATGAAATTTAAAGGATTTACCACTTTAGAGTCTCTAAACAACTGTGCTAAATTAGAAACATTTAAAGCAAATAACAGAAATTTTGGAAAATTTTACTTTAGAAGCAAACCGTATTTTTCAAAATTTTTGTTACAAAGTCTGTATTTTTGCCGATATTAATGCTAGAAGAATAAAATTTCAGGAAGTTATTAAGAATTATATGTTTGTTATTGATGTCAAATTATATAATTTTAAAACTAAAAATGAAAATTTCAGAAACTTTTATTCTTGGAACGTCTTCAAATTGCATACATTGCTATTAAACTCCATAACTTTATCAATTTTAATGCAAAAAGATTGAAATTCAGGAGTTTTAGTAAGACTTTAGAGGCTCTAATTAACTATACCACATTACAAAATTTTCGAACAAATGGCACAAATTTAGGAAAATTTTATTTTAGGAGCAAATCGTATTTCCCAAAATTTTTATTAAAATCCGTAATTTTAATACTACAAGAATGAAATTTCAGGGAATTATTAAAAGCAATATGCTTATTAATTATACCAAATTATAAAAGTTTAAAACAGAAAATAGGAATTTAAAAAATTTTTATTTTTAGATCGACAAAATATGAACACATTGCTATTAAATTCCATAACATTATTAATTTTATTGCAAATAATATGAAATTTGGAAGCTTTAATACTTTAGAGTCTCTAATCAACTAAGCTAATAGAACTAATGACATAAATTTTGGAAAGTTGTACTTTAAGGGCAAACCGTTTTTTCCAAAATTTTTATTAAACTCTGAATAAAATTTCAGAGAGTTTTTAAAATCTATTCGTTTATTAACGACGTCAAATTACATAATTTTAGAATAAGAAATAAGAATTTTTGAAATTTTTTTTTTTAGAACGACTTCAAAATGCCCACATTTCTAGTAAATTCCATAACTTTATCAATTTTTAAAAGTATGAAATTTGAAGGATTTACTTCTATAAAGCCTGTAATCAACTGTGCTTAATTAGGTAAATTTAAAACAAATGACAAAAATTTTGGAAAATCTTACTTTAGAAACGAACTATAGTTTCCAAAATTTTTATTAAATTTTATAACTTAGCCGATTTTCATGCTAGAAGATGAAAATTAAAAAAAAACAACATGCTTATTAATGATGCCAAATTACCTAACTTTAAAACAAGAAATAAAAAATATAGAAATTTTTATTTTTAGATCGACTTAATAATGTTATATTAATGCATACATTTTTATCAAATTACATATCTTTACCAATTTTAATGCTAAAAAAATGAAATTTGAAGAATTTACTACCTTAGAGTCTCTAATCAATTGTGCTAAATTAAAAAATTTTAGAACAAATGATAAAATTTTTGGAAAATTTTACTTTATAATCGAACCGTATTTTCTAAAGTTTTATTAAATTTTGTAACTATGACTATTTTAACGCTAGAAGAATAAAATTTCAGGGAGTTATTAAAAACGATATGCTTATTAATGCTGTCAAATTACATAATTTTAGAACAAAAAATAACAATTTTAGAAAATTTTATTTTTAAAACGACTTCAAAATGCACACAATACTATTAAATTTTTCATACCTTTACTAATATGAACGCAAAAAGTATAAAATTTAGAGGTTTTACTACTTTAGAGACTTTAATTAACTGTGCTAAATTAGAGCATTTGAAAACAAATAGTACAAATTTTAGAAAATTTTATTTTTGAAGCAAGTCGAATTTTCCAAAATTTTTATTAAATTCTCTAACACTTTCGATTTTAATACTAGAAGAATGAAATTTCGGGGTGTTATTATAATTTATTCGCTTATTAACAACCCCAAATTACATGATTTTAGAACCAGAAATAAAAATTATAGAAATTTTCATTTTTAGAACTACTTGAAAAAGCACGCATTGCTATTAAATTCTATAAGTTTACCTATTTAAATGCAAAAAATTTAAACACTGACATTTATGCTGAATTATAAAATCGTAAATAGATGCGAAAAAATTCGTTTTCAAACTTCAAAAATTTCTAAATTTTGACTACATCCATAAAGCATTTTGTAATTTTAAACAATGACTAAAAAGGTTTAAACCAACAAGCTCCGGAAATCTGAAGCAAAAAATAACGTTGAAATTTGGCAAAGTTGTTAAAGACACTCGATGTAAAAAGCCCCGGAAATCTCAACTTTATGGTCATAAAAACAGGCGAGTTACAGCTTTACAAAAACGTGTTGTAAATTACGAAATTTACATTTCCTTTCTACACTCAATTGACTACATTCTACCGTTTTTTCCTCCTCTAAGTCCAACATTTGGAGCTCATGTATTACCACCTAATTAACTACCATAATACATCGTGTAATGACGCATCATTAGACACGTAGTACCCTTTATGGTATGTCTTCAGATTTGCAAATGAGGCGGTACGACCTACAAGAATTTCCAACATTAAAATTCTACTTGTACTTCAAGTTTTGCCAATAAATCAGAGATGATGGTCTCTGAATTCAATTATTAACCCATTGGGAGCAGGTGATCTCGTACTACCTACGAAGAAAATTGTCTTATGGGGTACTCACCATGTTCCCACGTTGAGATAATCGGAAATACCAAAGTGACAAATTTGAGATGTGCAAGTTAAATTTGCATTTTTATGTAGAAAAAGTTGTCGTGTTAAATTTGTTTTATTGCCAAAAAACAGTTTGGGACGGAAAGATAAATTTGGTGGTCGCAAAAAAAACTCTTCAACTTCTTTAATTGTATAAGCAGAATTAGCTCAAGCGAATTTAAATATTTGTTGTAAAATGAATACACTGTTGTTGACGTTTCGTTTACGGTTAAATCAACACGCCCGCATATTTGCGCATAAATGTATTCATTTTTTTGTTACTGTAGTACCATTAATTCCCCAAAATCTGCGGTTTTCCCCCGAAAGCAGCACCTCAAGTTTGAACTCTACAACCATTCGAAAAATCCACGTCCAGCAGGAAAAAGATTAGAATACTTAATTAAATCAGGTACTTTCGCATTCCCACCATGACCTTTACAAATCGCCCCTTAAATGCTTTTATTCCACTATAAATAATAAGTAGTATCGTTGCAGGAATAAATCCTGCCACCTTGCATCGTTATCCTGCTGCAAGGTCGGCCAAGTTCGGGTCATGGCTCACTAGATGGCAATACTCCGGTTATTCAACCATCACGTGCGTACATGGGCTCATACGCGAAATATGTAGCACGTTCCCGTTATGGGCTTATCTCATCATGGGTGCATCCATGACGTCATGTTTGTTTCGCCGCTATGTCAATCATTGCAACGCAAAATTCTTTAGTTAACAATGATGGTAACTGTACAGACTCGTATTATTCTTTCTTCTTTCTCCAGAACTTGTTCCAGCGCTTGGAGGGTCCTAAAAAGAACAAGAGTACCTGTTGAAAGAATCTTAATGCAATTTGGCGTAATAATGGTGGAGTGCCATGAAATTATCCGTTATTTGGGTTGTGGAGGAATTTTGAGATGGTGTGGGCTCCGGTGGGTCAATGACGAAAAGTGCGCAAGAATTTGCTTTGCTACGATGTCAATAGCCACATTAAACCGGATTACGAACTAAATTTATGGGAAGTTTTCTGTAAAACGGTTCATTTTTGCACGAAAAAACACTTTGTGACGGCTGTTGTTTCTAAATTGACGCGCGAGTTTGAATTTCAAGCCCATTTTGTCCCGGCAAGTGATTTTTTCGTAAAAATAATTCTTCTACGCCTAAAAAGCAGCTCATAGATTTTGAAATCTGATCAAAACTTAAAACATTTTTAAAACATTAATTTAAACCTGAAAAACAGGCATCTGTTAAACATTCTTCGAGTCGAAGCTCTGTTAATTTTAATTTTTTTTTTGTTACTTTTACTTGATTTATTCGGCGAAAATAAAAATAAAAAAATACTCTGTTTATCAATTGGACCTCAAGAGAGAGAATTTAAATTCTGACTTGCAATTTCGGCGTCATTGAATGGTGTTATGTAACAAAGATCCAACTCACAAAAATTTTTAATGAACTTCATCGCTTTATTAAATCTGTTAAGCTTTATATGGATCTAAAATTCTTAAAGCTAATAGTCCAACTGAGGTCCTACATCAGTTTTACTGCACTTTTGCACTACAGAATCGGTAAAATTAAGACTTGAATAGCCATAATCTCCGTTTTTAGACGACACTGGCTGGATCCTTGTTGTGTAACACCATTCAATTAATCGTTTTTTAAACATTTAGATTAGGGTAAAACTACTAATAATCAGTACCATTAGCAGATTTTTCAACTTCAATTTTAATAATTTCAATAATTTTTGTTCTACGTCTGTATGATCATTGTCATTTTTCTCAGAAAAACTTTAATTAGTTGTAAAAATAGTTGTAAATGTTCAGATAATACCACTCTCGACTAATAGTAGGCACCATTTTAAAACACCAAAAATTGCAAAATTGTAAATTGGTATAATAATAGTTATAATTCTAACAAAAATTATTTATTGTAAAAGTCTTTTTTCTTAGTTTTTTCTTGACTTAAAATAGCACATTTGCTTTCTGCTTTTTCTCTCTCAATTTCCTTTGTCTTTTTTGGTTCTTTGAGAATTTTTTTTTCGATTTTTTGATTTTTTAATCGAATTTTGAAGTATGATGAAAGAACTTTAATGTTTTAGTTAAAATAAAAAGCAAACTTAACTTGTTTTGTTAATATAAATCTTCAGAGAAAGAATCTGAACTAATCAATAAAGTAAAATTTACGAAAAAGTAAAATTAAAAAGCGTCAAAATATATGCAACACATTTAAAATTGAACAAATATGTCGATACGCTGTGATATTTTCAACACAGGAGTTAACATTTTTTTGGGGTAAAATACAAAATAACTTCACTATGATTCTGCATTAATTTAATTTTTTTTAAAGTAAAATAGAGCAATTTTCTATTGTTTGCAAAAAAAATCGTATATGTCATTCAAAGCAAAAATAAAGCTTTGTGTGCTTCGCCTATAATGGCTCAGTACACAAAGCTTAATTTTTTCTCTTAATGACATAATATACTATTTTTAGTATTTGTGGATGATAACTGCATGAAAAAGCAATTTTAAGATTCGTAAAAATGAATCGTTTTCGCTCAAAAAACGCCAAAAAAGCAATTTTTTGAAAACAAACTTTTTTTATCAGGATCACGACTCTGAAGATTTTCTGTCTAACGTTATGTTAATTTAAAAAAATATGTTTGGTTTGATTTTATAATTACAGTCGACTCCGCTTAATTGGGCCTCCGGATAATTGAGACATTTTATAAATGACGGAATCAAATATACAGTATGTTCCCGGATTGAGTTCACATTAAAAAAATTACAAAGGAATAATATTTTTTGCTTAATTTAAAATAAATAAATCTTTAATTAACACTTTAATATTAACAAGCTGTGTTCTTAAAATCGGAAAAAACAAAAAACAACGAAGAACTTTTTTATTTTTAATTTTGCAAAAAATGTCAAAGGAATGAAATTTGTTCCTTAACTCAACCAATTTCCACTATTTGATTGACCCATTACCTGTTTTAGCCCATAGTTCAATTCTAACTCGTAATTCTTTAAGACTGTTTCGAATTTTCTCAATTATTGTTATGGATGCAATTGCATTTTTTTTCGAATTTTTTAAGGCTTACACATTATTGGGTAAATTTTTCTTTGATCTTTAACGCATTACTTGATATTGTGAATCCACAGCCTGCTATTATTTAAATACGATTACAAAATTTAATAAATAAAAATAATGAAAAAATTAATTTTAAGAGTAGAAACTAATAATTTTGAAATTTTAATTGCAGATTTATCTGTTTTGAAATAAGCAAAAAGTGTTATTTCTTTGTCATTTTTTTTGTAAAATGGAAAATAAACTTTTTTTCCCTCTTGTGAACTCAATCCGGGGACATACTGTAGGTAAAGTTTCTCTTTATTATTGGGACAAAACATCAAATAATCGGCATAAAATGTTCTGAATTCCACATTTTCCGAGAAACAAAATATAAATCGCATTTTTCCAAAAGCAAAATATAATCAACTAGACAATTTACGACTCCCCACTAAGAATTGGACTTATTAGTCCGCACTACACGTGTCGGTTTCAAATTTTTAATGTCTCGGAAGAATTTAAGCATTTTAACTCTTAAAAACATTGGCACTTGGTTTTTTTGTACAAATTATTGTTTTTTTATAATTAAGTGTAAATAAAAAAAAAACAATTTTTTTCTTCAAAATTTTATTAATTTATAGGAATCTCCGGATAATTGGGACAAAATACATTTTCCGGATGTGTCCTTATTAAGTGGAGTCGACTGTATTAATTTTTAGCGCGTTGAGATAAACATATAGGCAACTTTTTATACAGTTCTGCAAAGTTGGCTGCACTACTCTCCCCTCTTAATTCCTCCGCTGTCATGCGCACGTCGAAACGTCAAAAAACCTGATCGCATTGGCCATTTTAAAAGATTTTTCTATCCACTTTCAAAATCGTAGTGTAGTTTTCAACTCCAACTTCAATGTCCGTCAACGCCGAAACCGTCAAAGAATTTTATGCCCACGATCTCGTCTACAAATTCGATGATCGCAAACGAATCACCTTTGGGGTAGTAAGTGAGAGTTACGAGGGCTCCGACAGCGACGAATATTCAGCCCTTCAAAAGGGCCAAATCCTCGTGTCATGGGCGAATTCCAGCAGGAAACAGATATGCAGACAGAGCAAAGTGCATTTGATGAGTCGCAACATTATGCCGGGGGATATCGTAAGAAGGTTAGAAGAAGGGAAGGAAACCCAGCGAGGGTATTGTAAAAAAACCAAACAGTTCGCCACTGTGCAGATTGTGGAGAGCGATAAAGTTATCGAACATGTTGCGGAGAGTCGGCTGTGTTTCGTGAAGCCTTTTGATGTAGGGGATGCTGTGGCTTTAGGGGAGAAGTTTGGAAGGATACAGGTGAGAAGGGGTGATTTAAAGGGGGTGACTTATTTCGGGGGTTGCAGAGCATCGATCAGATGATACGCATGCAGGCCAAATGTGGATCAGTCGTGGAAGTCAGGAGCAGCATAAATTACGGGATTAGGGACTATTGGAATCTTTCCATAAATGGGGTGTATTTGGGGCCTGGATATCCTGGACAGACTGTGGTAAGTATCCCGAATTTAACGGGAATTTTGTACGGTTAACACCACAATCGTGTGCGGTTTTTGCCGACTTTTTTCCTCCTTTTTATGCGTGTTTTTTTCTTTAAATTCTCTAAACGTTTTTAAGATTTGCACGCCCATGCACCTCAAAGACGCGAAATGGCTGAAAAAATCGAAAGCCATGAAGCGCCACATGGAAATCGGCCAGACTTTCACGATCCAGAGCATCGAAATCTGCCTGATCGAAGTCTGGTGGTGCAGCCCTAACGGCCACACGGAATACGCCGAGCTGAAAGAAGACGAAATCAAAAGGTAACTTGTCTTTTAACCAACCGAAAAAAAAATGATGAAAATTTTAAGATTAAAAGTCCTGCCTTATTCGGATCATTTACTTATAAGCGATCGCCACTTGTTAAAACTAAAACCCACCGACATTTTGCTAAAGAAACGCGAATGGATAAAGAAAAAGTCGCTGCAACATTTGCCCAACAAAGTGCCTAGAAACGAGAAGAACATGTGTGCGGAACCGATCGATGCGGAGAATGACTGGTGCACGGATGAAGAGGAAGAGAAGGAAGAAAACGGGGAGATTACGTCGTACAGAGTGGCGAAGATCAAGCAGAAGAAGAAGCACTGTCCGCCGAAAATGAACAAGTTTTCCACTGGGGCCATCGTGGCCGTGGAGGTGAGTTGTACCGTTGAAAAACCCCCTTATTCTCACTTTTCTGTAGGTTCTTTGCACCGACTCGAAAGCGACGGTGGTGTGGCAAGACGGCAGTGAAGAACAAGACGTTCCCACCACCGAACTCTACTACTCTGTTTCTTTAGATGATCACGAGTTTTTCCCGGGGGAGTGGGTCGTGCCTAACGCTAACGACAACTCCGACAAATACGGTGTCGTCCAAAGAGTCAATTTCCAGGAGAGGACAGCTGAGGTACCACCCCAACCCCCTCAAAACAAATTAACTATTTCTCTTCAGATCAAGTGGTTTACTCATTCCGACAACGACCAGCAGCCCCAGGAGCTCTCGACCACCGAACTCAGCGTGTACGATCTTAAGAAACACGTCAAGTATGTATTCCGTCCAGGGAGTGTGGTCAAAGCCAAACCCACGCAAGAGTACAAAATGGGGAGAGTTATTGATAGTTGTCCCGAGGTGAGTCATCCACCTCACATGGAGCGAGAGTTTTAGGGGTGTTTTTAGGGGTACGTCATCGTCCAGTGGTTAAGCGGCCCTAAAGAAAACTGTTGGCCTCACAACATCGAACTCATCCCCGAAAGCGAAGACTTTGAATTTCCCGATGGCTTCGAAAGCGATGACGATTTAAGCGACGATGCGTACTCGTGGGAGACCGAAAGCATTGAGTCGTTTGAAGGCGACGTCACCGATGAGATTAATTTGCAGAACATGGCGGCCAAAGTCGATTTTATTAGAAATAGAATTAGTTATCTTAGGGAAGTGTTCAAGCAGCACAACATCAGCAAGAATTTCCACGTGAGTAAAACCACGGAGAACCAGCAAACGAATTTATTTCGCATTTTAGTTTCTTAGGGATCTCTTCTGCGTTTACGACAATTCCAGTTATTTAGATAAGTATTTGGGCACCTCGTTCTTTAGCTTAGAGAGCAAGCATTTTCAAGCTTTGTTGCTCGAGACGAAGAAAAAAGCCAAGGGCATGGGGATTGAGTTGAGGGGGCGCTTGTTCTCCAAGGAGAACCTCTCGTGTCCACCGAAGACGAAGAACGCCGAGAAGGAGAACATCCAGAAGATGATCAAACTGGAGAACAAAGTCAACGCTCAAATCGAAAGCAATAGGGAAAGCGGCGAGTCCTGTGAGTGAAGAAATTCGAAATTTCGTGCAATGTTAATGTTTTGGTAATAGGCCCCCCGACCCCGGAGAGCGCGGAGCCCCCCGAAAAATCCCAGGAGAACCTCTGCGTGGAGCTCCTCGTCATGCTCAAAATGCGCCTAGACCTCGCTTACGCCGAAATCATCAGTCGCATCGGCGGTCGCCAAGCTTTAACCGTCCTCACCAACGCCTCTGAAAACCCCATGAAGCCGTCACCGAGCAACGCCGCCTTACAAAACTCTCTTTTAACCCCTGAAGAAATGTTAACACCTCCTGTGTTGAAAATATCGCCGCCGATCGATATTTCCACCAAGGAGGCGTTCGTAGTGTTGGAGGAAGCGCCCGACACTCACCGGTACTACTCTAGTAAATTTGAGCCTAAGGAGCTTCAGCGGTTTCTAAGTGCGCTTCAGAAAGAGTACAAGTTGATGACAGAGTCGCTGCCTCCAGGTGTGTGGGTGCGAACGTACGAGAACCGATCGGATCTCCTCTCAGTGATGATCCGAGGGCCGGCCAATACTCCCTACGAAGACGGTTTGTTCCTCTTTGATATCCAGCTGAGTGTGGACTACCCGCGGAACCCGCCTTCGGTGCACTTCATTAGCTACATCAGCGAGGCTCTCAACCCCAATTTGTACGTAGAGGGGAAAGTCTGCGTGTCTTTGTTAGGAACTTGGATGGGACGCGGCAGCGAGGTGTGGGGCCCCAACAGCACGCTTCTTCAGCTCATTGTGTCAATCCAAGGGTTGATTTTAGTAGCGGAGCCCTATTATAACGAGGCTGGTTACGAGAGACAGACTCACACCCAACAAGGATACGAAAACTCGCGTACTTACAACGAGTATGTATTGTTGAAACTTGTACAATCGATGACGGAGTTGCTGAACGCGGCACCGAAAGTATTCCAAAAGGAAGTTCTCGCGCACTTTGAAGCGAACGGAGAGAGAATGTGCGAAAGGCTGATGAAGTTCTGCGAAGAGGAGCCGTTGAAACCGGAGTTCCCGTTGTTACCAGTGAGTAAAGGGTTGAAATTGTCGCTGAAGTCGGCGCTGGGCGGGTTTAGACAAGCGCTGAAAAAGGCGCTAGCGGCGAAGGAAAAGGTTTTGTAAAGTTGTTAAATTTTCTTGTTGAAGTTTCCATTGTTGATTAATAAAAATCAGATTTGTTTTTTGTTAAATTGGATTTTGTTAATGTTTAGTTGTTATCGAAAAAAAAGCACAAATCGTCTGGTATTAGATCTAAGTGTTTCAAGCTACCTGTTTGTGATTTTTCTGTGATTACAGTGCTACTATTTTTTATAATAGTACTTAAGAACTGAAGCAATATTGTAAGTTTTTACGTTAATATGTAGGACTTTGTTAGTGTTTCTTAGGAAGTTCGGTTTGCTGCTGCTGGCTCACTTTTCCAAGTACTTTGAAATACATTTTTAGATCTCAATAAATTCTAAAGTTTATTACGTGTTTTATTAAATAAAAGAAGTAGGTAAAATAAGAGAGTCTTGAAATGTGAAGATTCTAAATTTAAAGAATCGATATATGCGACAAACTACAAGCGGTAGTTCTAAAATACGGTAGTTCTACAGTGAACTGTCACTGTCAATCGAAGCAGAAATAAACAAACTTTTTAAACCTTTTTATCTTACAATGACGGACTCAGGCCCCCACGACGACCTCCTCTTCTCAATGCTAAAAGAATGCAAAACACTACCAATTTTCCTCGACCACGTTTTCGGCTTCTTAAATCGAAGGTTAGTTAACATAACCTTAAACCACACTAAATTTTATTTCTAGGACAGACTTTTATCATGTCGCGACTGAACCGAGATCCCCAGTAGGCCTCCTTCCAGGTGTAGCTGAGCAAACAGTCAAACAAATTTTTTACAAGTGGAAACCCGGAGAAAAGACACTGGTGCCGGCAGCCCCCATTGCGCCCAAACCTCCTGTGAAGCCCCGCAGTGATAAATTTACTCCCTCGGACTCTTATAACGGTGCTGTTTTTGATACTTATAGTTGGTCTCAGTCATTACTTGAAGTGGATGTTGCTGTGAAGCTCCCTGATGGGGCCACTAAAAAAGATTTGTCTGTGGAAACAGCCCCTGAGAGGATATCAGTGAGGTTAAAAGACGGGACTGTGTTGGTCGAGGGTGAGCTTTGTGAGAGGTGTAAACACGACGTGATTTGGTCAGTTCAAAAAAATAAATTAGAACTGCATCTGGATAAATGTAAAGAGCTTTGGTGGAACTGCTTCGTGAAGACTGAACCTAAGTTAGACGTGACGACTTTGGACTGTTCTCGACCTTATGAGGAGCTCCCTGAGGAAGCACAATCAAAAATTGAAGAACTCCAGTGGAATCAAGAGAGGAAAAAATTGGGTCTGCCCACATCAGATGAGTTAGCTCTCCAGAAGATCTTAGAAGAGTCTTGGAACGCCGAAGGGTCACCTTTCAGCGGTCCGTTTGACCCCAGCGCTGTCCAATTCAACTAAAAACTTATCTCCACTTTTTGTATCCAATAAAAATAGAAAAGAACTATCAGTATCAGTGTCTTTTAACATGTCTGTAAGCGTGAACACGATTTTAATTCTCCTCAGCGTTCCTGTTTTAGTTCTAAGCGTCCACCGGACGTACGACGGTTACGACTGCCCCCCTGGTTCCCCCAAGCACCACCTCATCGATTGCAACTTCTGTAAGTGCGACAGGGGCTACCTCGTCAACTGCACTCATTACATTTGCACCCCCGACGCCCTCATAGCGACAGGCGACGAGAAAACCTGCGTCGAAAACGAAATCAAATACGATAACTGCGTCTTTTGCCGATGCCGCAACGACACGTGGGTCTGCACGAAGCCTCGCTGCAACACCACGCAGCCTCAGCTTAAGAAGCGCTCCATTCCAGGTAAATCCGAAGATATTAATTAACACTCTTATTCATTATCACGTCCTTCTTTTTTAGAGACTTTCTGCATCTTCAACGGCATGAAAAAACGTGTGGATTGCGGCAACTGCATTTGCAGAGACAACGAGTGGGAGTGCTCGGAAAACGCGTGCGAGGCTCACAGCAGACAAGTGCGCTGTAAGTACCAGTGGTACGATTTGGTTCCTCGAATTAAAAGTGATTTGTTTGTAGATATATCGTTCTTTGAAGATGATCTGAAAGATGTGCCCTGCGCCCCTCGAGATGTGTTGGCTTTGGAGTGTTCGATCTGTCGTTGCAACGAGAATTCGGTGGGGTACCGTTGCGAGCCTGCGGAGAACTGCAACGAAGATGTGGGGGAAGACGTGTTGATTAGATCCGGGAAGATTTTCATTGATATGTTGTTTAAGAAATAAATGTACGATTTGAATAAATTTTTAACGAATTTCGATTTTTTATTTACTTTTTATTTATTGGAGTTTCTACATGTTGGTAGTTCTGCAGTGTCAGAAATAGCTACAGTAGACTCTCGATAATTTCACGCTGAATCCAAAAACATGATAATTTTTTAATATTTGTCAATAAATAACCGAGTTATGGCCGTTTAAAATTTTGGGTTGCCGCCAGAGGGTCAAATTTTCAAAGGTTCGAAACAATTCATGCTCGATATCTCGGAAACTATTTCAGATATTGAGATGCGGTTTGCGCCATTGTTTTTCTCGCGATTTTTTACATAAGAAATAGTTTTTAGATTTTCCAATAGTCGAAAGTTGCAAATTTTCGCAAAAATTTATGACTAAAACTATGGCCAAACTTCTCATACCGATATCTCACTTATTTTTTAGAGTAAACTTGAGTTATTATACACCAGTGTACGCAGAATTTTACGCAGATTTCAAATCTGGGATTTAAATTCAGATACGACTGCAAATCACCGAGTTATGGCCGATCAAAGTTTCGGATAGTTGATTTTCATTTTTTCTCATTTTTCCCAATATTAAAAGTTAAATATCTCGGAAACTATTAGAGATCTTGAGATGCGGTTTGCGCCATCGTTTTTCTCGGCTCATTTTACGTTAAAAAAAGTGCTTTAAAGCCCAAAATTCGATAGTCGATTTTTCGCGAAAAAAAATTGCGACTCAAACGATGAAAATTTTTCATTTTTTTGAATTTTTGGCATAACTTGCAAACTATTTGTCCTATAGATCTCAAATTTGGCCAGTAGATAGATTTTAAGCTCCTCTTTCGACTGATATATAATTCAATGCTATTAAACGTCATTTTCATTTTGAAAACATTGATTGAAAATCACCCTAAAATGATGTTTTTAAAACCGTTTTTGGCCAATACCTCGTTTATGTATTAAGCAAACTCAACAAATTTGGTCTCATTTTACGCAGAATTTCACGCTGAATCCAAAAATATAATAATTTTTTAAAATTTGTCATTAAATAACCGAGTTATGGCCGTTTGAAATTTTGGGTTGTCGCCAGATGGCCAAATTTTTGAAGGTTCCAAACAATTCATGCTCGATATCTCGAAAACTATTTGAGATATTGGAATGCGGTTTGCGGCATCGTTTTTCTCGCGATTTTTTACATAAGAAATAGTTTTTAGATTTTCCAATAGTCGAAAGTTGCAAATTTTCGCAAAAATTCATGACTAAAACTACGGTCAAACTTCTCATACCGATATCTCGCTTATTTTTTAGAGTAAACTCGAGTTATTTACATCAGTGAACGCAGAATTTTACGCAGATTTCAAATCTGGGATTTAAATTCAGATACGACTGCAAGTAACCGAGTTATGGCCGATCAAAGTTTCGGATAGTTGATTTTCATTTTTTCTCATTTTTCCCAATATTAAAAGTTAAATATCTCGGAAACTATTAGAGATATTGAGATGCGGTTTGCGCCATCGTTTTTCTCGGCTCATTTTACGTTAGAAAAAGTGCTTAAAAGCCCAAAATTCGATAGTCGATTTTTCGCGAAAAAAAATTGCGACTCAAACGATGAAAATTTTTCATTTTTTTGAATTTTTGGCATAACTCGCAAACTATTTGTCCTATAGATCTCAAATTTGGCCAGTAGATAGATTTTAAGCTCCTCTTTCGACTGATATATAATTCAATGTTATTAAACGTCATTTTCATTTTGAAAACATTGATTGAAAATCACCCTAAAATGATGTTTTCAAAACCGTTTTTGGCCAATACCTCGTTTATTTATTAAGCAAACTCAACAAATTTGGTCTCATTTTACGCAGAATTTCATGCTGAATCCAAAAATATGATAACTTTTTAAAATTTGTCATTAAATAACCGAGTTATGGCCGTTTGAAATTTTGGGTTGTCGCCAGATGGCCAAATTTTTGAAGGTTCCAAACAATTCATGCTCGATATCTCGAAAACTATTTGAGATATTGGAATGCGGTTTGCGGCATCGTTTTTCTCGCGATTTTTTACATAAGAAATAGTTTTTAGATTTTCCAATAGTCGAAAGTTGCAAATTTTCGCAAAAATTCATGACTAAAACTACGGTCAAACTTCTCATACCGATATCTCGCTTATTTTTTACAGTAAACTCGAGTTATTATACATCAGTGAACGCAGAATTTGACGCAGATTTCAAATCTGGGATTTAAATTCAGATACGACTGCAAGTAACCGAGTTATGGCCGATCAAAGTTTCGGATAGTTGATTTTCATTTTTTCTCATTTTTCCCAATATTAAAAGTTAAATATCTCGGAAACTATTAGAGATATTGAGATGCGGTTTGCGCCATCGTTTTTCTCGGCTCATTTTACGTTAGAAAAAGTGCTTAAAAGCCCAAAATTCGATAGTCGATTTTTCGCGAAAAAAAATTGCGACTCAAACGATGAAAATTTTTCATTTTTTTGAATTTTTGGCATAACTCGCAAACTATTTGTCCTATAGATCTCAAATTTGGCCAGTAGATAGATTTTAAGCTCCTCTTTCGACTGATATATAATTCAATGTTATTAAACGTCATTTTCATTTTGAAAACATTGATTGAAAATCACCCTAAAATGATGTTTTCAAAACCGTTTTTGGCCAATACCTCGTTTATTTATTAAGCAAACTCAACAAATTTGGTCTCATTTTACGCAGAATTTCATGCTGAATCCAAAAATATGATAACTTTTTAAAATTTGTCATTAAATAACCGAGTTATGGCCGTTTGAAATTTTGGGTTGTCGCCAGATGGCCAAATTTTTGAAGGTTCCAAACAATTCATGCTCGATATCTCGAAAACTATTTGAGATATTGGAATGCGGTTTGCGGCATCGTTTTTCTCGCGATTTTTTACATAAGAAATAGTTTTTAGATTTTCCAATAGTCGAAAGTTGCAAATTTTCGCAAAAATTCATGACTAAAACTACGGTCAAACTTCTCATACCGATATCTCGCTTATTTTTTACAGTAAACTCGAGTTATTATACATCAGTGAACGCAGAATTTGACGCAGATTTCAAATCTGGGATTTAAATTCAGATACGACTGCAAGTAACCGAGTTATGGCCGATCAAAGTTTCGGATAGTTGATTTTCATTTTTTCTCATTTTTCCCAATATTAAAAGTTAAATATCTCGGAAACTATTAGAGATATTGAGATGCGGTTTGCGCCATCGTTTTTCTCGGCTCATTTTACGTTAGAAAAAGTGCTTAAAAGCCCAAAATTCGATAGTCGATTTTTCGCGAAAAAAAATTGCGACTCAAACGATGAAAATTTTTCATTTTTTTGAATTTTTGGCATAACTCGCAAACTATTTGTCCTATAGATCTCAAATTTGGCCAGTAGATAGATTTTAAGCTCCTCTTTCGACTGATATATAATTCAATGCTATTAAACGTCATTTTCATTTTGAAAACATTGATTGAAAATCACCCTAAAATGATGTTTTCAAAACCGTTTTTGGCCAATACCTCGTTTATTTATTAAGCAAACTCAACAAATTTGGTCTCATTTTACGCAGAATTTCATGCTGAATCCAAAAATATGATAACTTTTTAAAATTTGTCATTAAATAACCGAGTTATGGCCGTTTGAAATTTTGGGTTGTCGCCAGATGGCCAAATTTTTGAAGGTTCCAAACAATTCATGCTCGATATCTCGAAAACTATTTGAGATATTGGAATGCGGTTTGCGGCATCGTTTTTCTCGCGATTTTTTACATAAGAAATAGTTTTTAGATTTTCCAATAGTCGAAAGTTGCAAATTTTCGCAAAAATTCATGACTAAAACTACGGTCAAACTTCTCATACCGATATCTCGCTTATTTTTTACAGTAAACTCGAGTTATTATACATCAGTGAACGCAGAATTTTACGCAGATTTCAAATCTGGGATTTAAATTCAGATACGACTGCAAGTAACCGAGTTATGGCCGATCAAAGTTTCAGATAGTTGATTTTCATTTTTTCTCATTTTTCCCAATATTAAAAGTTAAATATCTCGGAAACTATTAGAGATATTGAGATGCGGTTTGCGCCATCGTTTTTCTCGGCTCATTTTACGTTAGAAAAAGTGCTTAAAAGCCCAAAATTCGATAGTCGATTTTTCGCGAAAAAAAATTGCGACTCAAACGATGAAAATTTTTCATTTTTTTGAATTTTTGGCATAACTCGCAAACTATTTGTCCTATAGATCTCAAATTTGGCCAGTAGATAGATTTTAAGCTCCTCTTTCGACTGATATATAATTCAATGCTATTAAACGTCATTTTCATTTTGAAAACATTGATTGAAAATCACCCTAAAATGATGTTTTCAAAACCGTTTTTGGCCAATACCTCGTTTATTTATTAAGCAAACTCAACAAATTTGGTCTCAATTTACGCAGAATTTCACGCTGAATCCAAAAATATGATAATTTTTTAAAATTTGTCATTAAATAACCGAGTTATGGCCGTTTGAAATTTTGGGTTGTCGCCAGATGGCCAAATTTTTGAAGGTTCCAAACAATTCATGCTCGATATCTCGAAAACTATTTGAGATATTGGAATGCGGTTTGCGGCATCGTTTTTCTCGCGATTTTTTACATAAGAAATAGTTTTTAGATTTTCCAATAGTCGAAAGTCGCAAATTTTCGCAAAAATTCATGACTAAAACTACGGTCAAACTTCTCATACCGATATCTCGCTTATTTTTTAGAGTAAACTGGAGTTATTATACATCAGTGAACGCAGAATTTTACGCAGATTTCAAATCTAGGATTTAAATTCAGATACGACTGCAAATTACCGAGTTATGGCCGATCAAAGTTTCGTATAGTTGATTTTCATTTTTTCTCATTTTTCCCAATATTAAAAGTTAAATATCTCGGAGACTATTAGAGATATTGAGATGCGGTTTGCGCCATCGTTTTTCTCGGCTCATTTTACGTTAGAAAAAGTGCTTAAAAGCCCAAAATTCGATAGTCGATTTTTCGCGAAAAAAAATTGCGACTCAAACGATGAAAATTTTTCATTTTTTTGAATTTTTGGCATAACTCGCAAACTATTTGTCCTATAGATCTCAAATTTGGCCAGTAGATAGATTTTAAGCTCCTCTTTCGACTGATATATAATTCAATGCTATTAAACGTCATTTTCATTTTGAAAACATTGATTGAAAATCACCCTAAAATGATGTTTTCAAAACCGTTTTTGGCCAATACCTCGTTTATTTATTAAGCAAACTCAACAAATTTGGTCTCATTTTACGCAGAATTTCATGCTGAATCCAAAAATATGATAACTTTTTAAAATTTGTCATTAAATAACCGAGTTATGGCCGTTTGAAATTTTGGGTTGTCGCCAGATGGCCAAATTTTTGAAGGTTCCAAACAATTCATGCTCGACATCTCGAAAACTATTTAAGATATTGGAATGCGGTTTGCGGCATCGTTTTTCTCGCGATTTTTTACATAAGAAATAGTTTCTAGATTTTCCAATAGTCGAAAGTTGCAAATTTTCGCAAAAATTCATGACTAAAACTACGGTCAAACTTCTCATACCGATATCTCGCTTATTTTTTACAGTAATTTTTCCCAATTTTCAAAGTTAAGTTACTATTAGAGATATTAACAATAACAAAGAAATACGCCAGCAGAACATTTTCATTCGTACAGTGACGTTCAAAATAAAGTGGTACAGCTATTGAACGAAAAAAAATGCTGAAAATTGAACTGTTGAACTACCAATAAGACGTTTTTATAACTACCAATTATAGATACGCTAATTATTATTAACCTACAAGCGGTAAAATAAGCAAACCACTGTATAAGTAGTCTATCGGGTGTTCCTTGGATTGCTGTACATAGGAAAATAACATAAGAATTTGAATTTAATTTTTTTCTTGCTCTCCCAAACCTTTAAATTCATTTAATTAATGGCGTATTATGCTTGAGCAAACTTTTATTTATTTATTACAGCCTTAGTAAAAAATTGAATCAAAAATGTGAAATTTCAAATTTTTCGCTTGAAACTTTATTTTGCCTGCCACTGTATTTAAAGTTGGTTTCTCAGTTTCTTAACTGCAACCCATAGAGCACCCCTAATAGTAAGAGATGCATGATCTATTAATTGAGTATTTATTTACTATTAATCCAAGCTAATTGTTTTATAACATTTGACAAATACTAAAAAAGGGTTTTTTTAAGTTTGCTGCCGCGGTTGTAGATAAAATTTTGAATTGCATTCGTGTCTTATTGGCTGAAAATACTCCAACAACTGGAGCTAACGCTCTCGCGTCCACCTTTTTCTTTCGTGTTTTATAGATCTACTAACACACTTATACAATAAATAACTATTAATCACTTATTATGTAATAATTTTAAATCGAGAGAGGCTTCCTCTTGTGGCGAGATTACGCAACCACAACACCGGTAGTTGCCGCCCATGTCCCGTAATAAACCAGGAGCAGGGTGCCGCCAACTTCCAGAAATGTTAGTGTCTGTAGACCAAAATGAAGTTCGTTCTTTTGCTCGTACTTGTGGTTACCATTGATTGTTCTTTGTTTCGCCACAAAGTGAGGTATCCTCAGTGGCTGCAAAGACACTCTGAGAGACTGAAAATTGGGCTCCCTGCTTTTCTTGTGGATGATAAAAATGGCGTTCATCCTCATCATGAGAATGTAGAACATCTCAAGGACGACAAGAGTTTCGGATATCATGAGGATCCCAAGAATGACGGAGATCATGAAGAACACAAGAATGTCGGACACCACGAGGAACACAAGAATGTCGGACATCATGAAGAAGTCAAAAATGTCAAACATCATGAAGAAGACAAGAATGTCGAACATCATGAGGAATACAAGAATGTCGCACATCATGAGGAACACAAGAATGGCGGACATCATGAAGAGCACAAGAATGACGGAGAACATGAGGAACCCAAGAATGTCGGACATCACGAAGAACACAAGAATGACAAACATCACAAAAGTGGGACTCTAATAGATGACGAAGACTTCGTCAAGAATCGAAGTGGAAGCGGAAGTGGAAGCGGAGATGGTGAAGACATTGGAAGTGAAGATGATGGAAGCGGTTATGGTGAGTGGGAGAATGAAGCAGTTGTACCGCGCTAAGTTTGTAACAGTTTAATAAAAGTTCACTTTCTTGAAAACTATTTATTTCTTAATACAAATTAGAATACATAGAGGTTGAAGAATCCTATTGCGTCACATTGGTAGGACTGCAGTTCATGAGGGTACATATAGCGTTTTTTCCATCCGGAGTGCAAGTGCACGTATTGCAGTCCTTCTTGAAGGTTTGGCCAGGAGTACAAGCGAAAAGATCTACAACGGTTCCAAAAAAACTAATTTTAATGTTGAGTTTCATTCGTCGTTCCACCCCCATCCGCCACAGAATCATTCTTATTAGTCACAGTCACAGGGTTAGAGGTAGTGGTGTGGTTAGCCGCGGTGTTGTTAGAAGGTGCCAACTCCGTGAAAGAACACAGATTTTCCGTGCAGAGATAGCCCGTTTTATCAATGTTACAGTAGCAAGTGTTGCAGTCGATTTTGAAGTAGTCGTTAGGGGCGCAAGGGGTGTTTTTTAAGTCAGCAGCCACAGGCACACCTGCCAAAAAAACACTTGTAAACATCTCATACTTTACCAAGTATTTGTAGTCTTACAAGTGTTTTGGAGTTAGCTAGAAGCAAGAGGTGTGGGTTACAAATACTTAGTAAAACCACCAAGTTAGAGAAGAATTACCTCTTTTTGCGCGGTGTTGAGGCTCGCACGCCCGCTGGCTACACCGCCATTCTCCGGAGACACAAACGCAGGTGTTGCAGTCCACGGTTTTGCGAGCTCCAAGAGGACACTCCGCTGAAACCAGAAAAACTCATCATCGCTGGATATAGAAGCAATGACTTTGTTGACTTTTGATAACCTTTTATCACGAAAGTGGAACAGTATTTAAGAGTCCACGCTCGAGATTCGAAGAAACAGTAAACAGATTAACGTCACAACTGCGCAAAATGGTACAAATTGGGAATTTACCTTTCTTGGATAACAGTCCATGGCTTATCACAAGAAGACAGACCAAAACTACGGCGAGCAATGCTGCTTTCATTTTTATAACGAGATGCTTCTTCAATGACTGATTCTCGAAAACTGATAATATTATAAAACTGCGACCTTTATATCTGTGGCGTTGTGGGTATAGGTCATAACCCTTCAGAAGGAAAAGACGTGCTTCGGATTCGGTTTCTGTTATTTGACGCTGGAGTTTGGGGCGGCCTCGAAACGGAAAACAAGTTGGCAGCCCTGTTTAAGTTTGAATGAGTTAGGGGAAGAGCACCGAATATTGGATACCACTCTAACTCAGTTTGGAAAAGCGAGCTATTAGTTACCGCTACGTCATTGGCTGCGGTTTGACAACATTTCAGGTTTTAGACTCCTCGCACGTGTCAGTTTTTCAATATGGCGAAAATAACAACACGAAAGTCTTTTGTTCAAATTTGAATTTTTTGTTTGCGCGGGTTAAATACGTTTTATTACTATAAAATTTGAGTTATTGGGTAAATAAATCATTTTTAATGTTTGTTTTATAGTAAAAATCAATAAAAATTAATAATCTGGTATAATAAACACCGAATTTTTCTCTCCGAAACAAAGTATGCTAAATTCCTAATATTGGATACTTTGGTGCCCTCAATATTCGATATCCAATATTAAGTAACCATGTAATTGAATGTTATACAAGGTGTTTATAAATGTTTCTAGCTTCAAGGGTGGCTATGAAAAGTCAAAGAACATTATAAATGTAGGTTTAGATTTTTCAACTGACATTTGTAGTTAACCTCAATCATAGATTAAAGTTAGTTTTGAGAAGAAAACTGTTCTATTTGTGGTTTGAAACCTGAAAATCAAAAATTTGAACACAAAACCGTAACTGAAACTGATATCTAATATTGGGAAACCTTTTTAGAGCATCAAACTTATGACAAAATACATATTTGCTGATAAAATAAAAATCGTGTATTTTTTTGTAATTTAAACGAAAGATCGTACAGAATACATTTTACACTAATTATAAATAATAATTTAATTGATTCAATTTAAAAGCAAGGATTTTTATACAGGGTGATTTTAAAATAGAGGCGGAAAAAAATAGATTACAGCTTATTGTAAATGAGGGAAGTTGGCAGGTTTCGTTTTTTAAATTGCTCTTTCAGTTTTAAGAAAAAAATAAAAAACATTTATTCCAATTTTCATGCTACGCCAATGGTTATTAAGGTTTTTATGTCATGTTTTTATTTTCATCACCGCTAAAAAATCTCAAGAATCTCGTTTTTGTGGCCTTCTTGTATACAATTTTAGCCTCTTATCTTATCACTTGTGTTTTTGGCCCAAGATTCTTAGATATTACTTCCGTCTCGTTGATAAGACCCGCTAGAACAACAACCTGTCAGAATAAAAACTAAAGAAATTTGAAGACGAAATAAATATTTATTGCAATTTTGATTCTACAGTCGTTTTGATCCACTCTTTGTAGTACCGCACGCGTGTGAAGACATCTGGGTACTCATGCACGGAGCACTCGTCATCCAAACTGTAGGACACCACTCCTGTAAGAGTGTTGTTGTCAATCAGAGGCCCTCCTGCGCCCCCAAAACAAGCGCCGAGTCCCCCATGTTTAGAAAAAGTGCACACTTGTCCAGGACTGCGAGGAATTCCCCCTAATGAAGATCCAGCCCCCATGACTAAACATTCAGGTTCTGATAGTACGGAAACATCGACGTATTGAAGTCCTGCTACGGTATCATTAACCCTCGAGTCCCAACCAACGAAAGTACCACTAGTACTAACATCACCAATTTCTATCGACTGAACAAGATCTGTAAACTCGAAGAACCCGTCAATTTTAGTCAACGCGAGATCATTCCAAATATTCTTAGCAGGATTAAAATTGGGGTGTGGTACTATTTTCGTAAGATTATACTTGTTGGTACCACTAGAGACGTAGATATCTTCTGCTGTTGTGTACGGCCTAAACTCAATAGTTAAAAGAAGTTAATACTGGGAAAACGTACCAAAAGCAGTGGGCGGCTGTTAGTACCCATTGGTTGTTGAGGATGGTACCGACGCAGATTTGAAGGTTATACCCCGGTATGTCTTTGTGGTAAGACACCACGAAGGGAAACTGACCAGGTTTCGCTGGTTTACCACCGATCATTCGGGATGGAAGGGCTCCAACAAAAGCGAAGAAAATAAGGAAAAGGAGGAAGCTCAAAAATCTCATCTTTCCGGTACTACTGTTATTTACACAATGAGATGCTACTATTATTGATAAGAAGATAATAGAGATTGTGTGAATATACAGGGCGTGGACAAAATAAATGAAAGTTGTACGGGTATTCCCATCTCATGAAATTCTGTGGAATTCATTAAAAATCAGACGTCATCCAATAAGAAAGATAAACATCTCTAATTGCTGCGTACTAATTGTAAGTCAATATTGACATAAAATGTTAAATACGATAATTTTAATCACGCTGTGATATAAATAAGACAATTTCATTCGTGGAGCAGTTGTCGATTATTCGCTGAAGAAACAAGAACAAAATGAAGACTCTGCTAATCTGTTTGGTTCTGAGTGTGATTGTCGCCACAATCTTAGCTGGTAAGTTTTCAAAAATTTGTCAGTTCCAAATCTATCTTCATTTTTAGACGAATGTTCTCCTGGTGATACGAAGCAGGTAGACTGCAACAAATGTAAATGTACGAATGGGGTTTGGAGTTGTTCCAGGAAGTTCTGTATTAAGCGAGAAAAGAGAGGTGAGTCTTTATTTTTTTAGAGTTATTAGTAATTTAGTTTTTTAGCCACCAATTGTACGCCTGGAAGTAGCTACAAGAAGGATTGTAACACGTGCGTCTGTAATTCGCAGGGAACAGCCTCTGCGTGTACTCTCAAAGCTTGTCTTTAAATTAATTGATATAAAATAAATGTGTAATGGTGCTAAATATAGAGATTTAAATTGAAAGTTTTTTACTTTGAATCTTCGCCTATATCGTGGTTTGAAACGATTTGTTTTCATTCAAAATTTTGCGGTAACGGAGTGACATTCTAAAGAAGTCTTTTACTTTTTACTAAGTAGAAAAAATGTGTATGCTTCAATGGGAAAACAATTTTTTGTCTTTTTATGTCCTCTGCAAAATTAAAAAAAACTAACTTATGTCATGTTGCGGTTGCAATGACGATATTTCTAATTGCTGGATTGTGCTAATTGCAAGTCAATATTGACAAGAAGTGTTAAATGCATTCAGCGCTGTGATATCATCGATTTTACGAAATTTTTATTTAGAGCGAAAAAATTATTATCAAGATTGATACGAAAACGTTTTCAAATTTCTTTCAATTATAAAAAAAATTCGGCCAACAACTTTTTAACAGTTGCTGTATCCTTTTAACTATGATCTTTGATTCTAACCAATGAAATTATTTAGAAACGGGAAATTTATCAAAAAACTTGAATTTTGTAGGTGTTTAAATTTAAATTTTTACAAAATCTTTAAAAGTTAACAAAAAATGTTTTTTTTTAATGACTACAGTTTTTGTCATGTAACTTCTAAATGGCAAGAGATACTAATTTGTTTACTACCCCTTTAGACAGCAGAGATATCAACCTTTATAATGACGTATAACAATAAAAAATTAAAGTACCAATTTACGAGTTCTATGCAAAATAGTCCCAAAAAGTTTTTAAAAACCGTTTATTTTTCCAAATTTTTATCAGTTTTTCTCAAATATCTTGGCAAAAACAAACTCTCCCGGTCACTTGCGTAGTTCGTTGGGCAATTTGTTTAACTACCATTCCAATTTTAGTATATTATAAAATTTCATAATTTTGGAAGTTGTTAAGTAAAACTAAAAATAAACAAAAAGTCCTCAAAAAAATTCTAAAAATTTTCCGTCTAGTACTATTTTTTTGTAATTTACTACAGTTGATAAAGAAGTCGATTGGAGTAAAACTTCAAAATTTTACAGTTTTAGGATAAAAACTGCCAAAGTTACGGAATTTAATGAAAAACACTGAAAGTTTTTGAGGCGCTTAGAAAATAAAAAATTTTTTCTTTGCTAATTTTTTGTTATTTGCCACACTTGATAAGCGTGTCAAAAGGAGTAGAACCTTCAAACTCTACTGTTTTAGAATGAAAACTGGCAGTGTTACGAAATTTAATACAGTTTTTCGGTCGTTCTGCAAATAAAAATTTTCATTTTTTATTTTTTTTGTGTTTATTTTTTGTAATTTCTTACTGTAGAAAACCAACTTGTTAAATGTCAATTTAGGAGTTCTATGCAAAAAAATGTCAATTTTTTTTTAAACTAATGTGATTACTTTTCCAATGACATAGGAGTACATATTATAGAGTTTAATGATTTTGCAAGTTGTTAAGCAAAACTGAAAAAATCAAAAATAAACGCGGGGTACCAAAAAAAAATCTTATTTTACAAATATTATTTAATTAAATTAGAGTAGAATTAGAAAAATATAAATACATGTATGTAGATAAAAAATTGATTGCGCAAATTGTCTACAAAGATCAATGCACTACCATTTTACTCGGAATTTGACGAAGAATGATTTAAAACTATTGACATTTGTTGAATTAACTGAAGTTTAGAAGTAAAATCTAAATAAACGCTTCATAACCATGTGTTTATAAAAAGAGTGTGCTAATTTCTTGTCACAAATTGAGCCTATTAAGAGAAAAAGTTTTAGTACAAGTCTTTTTGTTTTTGAGATAAAATTGCACAAAAATTTCAATGCATTTGCTTGTGCGCCACTGATTTAAAAGTGAACAATAAATCGAGTTGCTTGTTGCTTGTTGCTTTAGCGCAAAACTGTTTTGTAAATGCATTAAAAAAAAAAAACCTGTAGAAAAAATCGTCAATTTGCATTGTGTTTAGATGATTTATTGACGAGTTTTGAGGATTTCATGCACATTTTGGTCGACTTTTTTATAAGCAACCGTTGGATCTTTTTTAAAACTCAAAATACGATGTATTTTGAGCTCTTCTTGCATTGGAAGCATTTTTTTTTCTGTGATTTTAATTTACGTCGACTTAAACTATAGTGAAAAACGACAACTTTTGTTATAAAAATGTCAGTTGAATTAAATTTGAATTTTTACTAGTAATAAAACTTTTGACGCATCCACCATTTGTGAAGACAAAATTACATATAAGCTGATTTATTTGACGTACTTACTTTTGTTCCTAAAATGGGAATCTTTTTATTTTAAATTCTATTAGAAGAAATTTAAGAAAAAACAATCGTAACTCTAACTGAAAAGACGAAATCAAAATATGAACACTTCGCAGCGGGTTGGTAGCCTTGTCACCAATGAAATTTTTGCAAATCAACTGTAAAAAATAAAACTTCCAGAATTCCCAAAATTGGGTTGATACATTGTACAATTGTGATGTTTTGTATTTATACTCTAAAGGACACACTGAAGCAAAATAATCGGATCAAATGTCAATAACAGCGATACTGTTATCACATTGCGATTGAATAAAACAAACAATTTTTGTTGCAAAATTTGTGTATTTCGTTGTACCCACAACTCTAAATTAAAATGAAATGTTTGATCAAACTTCATTATCAACTACTAACAATTTCAACTTTTACAAACATCCTTTTAAAGTGCAAGCTGCATTTGTGCCCTGAGCATTACAAACACATGTGTTGCAATCCTTTTTGAAAGTTGATCCAGGCTCACAAACAGTTTCTAAGCAAAACAAAATGATTAATAATAATCACAAAAAATAGGAAATACCTCTCTTGTGAATCTTGTTGCTGCTACAAAGTCTTCTAGTACAAAGCCATTCTCCATCATCGCAATCGCATTTGTTGCAATCTATCGTCTTAGTTTCACCAGTGCGGCATTCTGCTTCTAAAATTGAAATAGAAGAGTAGATAATTTAAAAAAATCAAAAATACCTCTCTTGTCGACATGATGGCACAGTTTTCTGGGACAAGTCCATTTTCCATTGTTACAACTGCAAGTGTTGCAATCAATCTGCTTGGTTTCACCCTGATGGCATTCTGGTCCTACAACCCAAATAGAAGAGAAGTAAAAAACAAGAATATTAGACTTACCAGCACAGATCACAGTCGCAACGACTATGCTAAAGATAAAAGAAAAGACCACGAAATTCTTCATTGTTGTTTCTTCCAATCAGCACCAAGAAAGTCTGGATTTTAACAATTCTGTTTATAAGTCCTCGGCAACAGTGTGTTGATTAAAATTATCTTACGTGGCAGAGATCAAAGATCATAAATGGTCAATAAAAACGTGCTAAAATTCTGCAAACTTTTCTTGTTTCCATTTTTTACAATAGTACGTCATAGTAAAAGCGGTTTTACTACGAGCTCAAGGATCTTTGAATGCACCCCAACGCACCGGTTCGTTGAAAGTAAAAGTGGATTGAGACAGGAATTCCACGATGAGCTATGAGAACCGGAACCAAGGTCGTCTAGCGGGTTTTTTGCTCCAGCTCGTGCGCACTTTTTTGCTTTGTTTACAAATCTAGTGAAAGTGGATGCTCTAGAAAGATGTCTTTAATTTTCTATAGGATTTTTTCTAGTGATAATTGCGTGGTTATCATTTTCTTTTTGCTTTTATTTATTTTAACTAAAAACCAAATCATCTACCTATGCTTTATGTATGTTAAGAAAGCTTTTGTTCATGTGAGTAAAAAGACGATTTGGGATGGTTTAAAAACAAAAGATGTCGAACAACAGGTCATTGAAGTCATACAAAAAATATCAAGTAAAAACACGAAATAGCTTATGGGAGAAATTTAAAACAACAAATTTTTAAACAAAAAAGAAATAACAAGTAAGACCAAAGAAAACAAGTCCAAATGGAACCAATTAGAAAAATGGTGAAACGTAAGAAAATGGTGAAACGTAAGAAGTTGGTGTGATTTAGTCATCTTGAACGAATGCAAGAAAACAAACCAGAGAAACAAGTATGGGAAGCAAAACTAATAGGAAAGAGCAAAAGAAAACAATCAAAAAAAACATGGAACAATAAAATAGAAACAATTTTAAAGGGAAGAGGAAGCAGATGGAACGCAGCTGGGAAAATGACAAACGATAAGAAGAAATAGTGAAGGTTTGTCAATGAAACCTCTGCATCGTAAAGTAAGACAGGATTATGTATGTATTAACTTAAAAACAAAGAATTTTAAATACAGCAGTGGAATTAAAAAAAAATAGATTCTGTTCACAAATGGTGGATGCGCCGGGTGTAGAAAAAATTACATAATTAATTTTCTCTAGGGTTTTGTAAGGTTTTCTGCATTTCCCACTCTTATTTTCTAAGAAATCTAAAATTTTAGAAATTTAACGAATTACAGTACATGTTAATACAATTCTAATTTATTTCAAGAGTCAAATTAACATTCATTGAGAAAAGAAATTTAAAAAAAATTCTCATTAAGATAAAAAACATCCAACGGGGTAGGCTGAGTGTTTATGCCTTTTACTTCTGAACTTCATGTCAATAAATCAAAATTATTTTTTATAAAATTTTGCGTAAGATCTTTGTATTCTAAAGACAATAGACGCTATCAAATTTTTTTTACCTGTAGTTATATTTTTCTAATTCTATTTTAATCTGAAATCTGACAAAGTTAGGAAATTGTTCAAAACTGTTGAAATTAATTAGGGTACGTCACAAATTGCCTAAATATTTGAAAAAATTTGTTAAAGTAATCATTTAAAACTAAGATAGAAACTAGAGAATTTGTGGTCTCTCTATTAATTAATAATATTAATATTATTATTACAATTTTATTACAAATTAATAAATTTGCTTTATAATTAATTGATTGGCATTTTTTAACCTCTCCTTTTAATTAACAAAGGCCAATGAAAAAGTTACGCAACTTATCCACATCTCAGATTCGTTCATTTTGCGTCCAATTCTTTTTTGTGCATGACTTAATTAGCTAGACGTCTAGCCAATGAACGAAAAGTTACGATCGTGTTGGTTGTTTGAAAGTGTTTTTTGTTATAAAAACTGCTCTGATAAGAGTAATACCAGCCAATAGAATTAATTCTTTTTTAGGTTTTAATCCGATTTCAATCACATTCTCCATTTTGCTGAATGAGTGGATCTTTAAATGCAAATTGGACACGCCTAATAATTGCTTACTATCACTGCTTATCACTAGTCAACGAAATTTATACTCGAGCAGTAGAAAGTTATTTCTAAAGTAGAATTGCTTCCTTATTCTAAATCCAAAGCCCGTTTTGATCCAATAGGTCAGGATTAAAAAATACTCCTATTTGTAAAATAAGTTTTTTGATTATCCCGCGTTCACTTTTGTTTTTTTCAGTTTCGCTTAACAATTTGTAAAGTCATTAAACTCTATAATACATAATTGGAAAGGTAATTAAAGAACGAAGTATAGAAGGTCGGGACTGTTATTTCAGATATTTGAGAAAAATTAGCAAACATTTTTAAAAACTTTTTTACACTTTTTTGCATAGAACTCCTAAATTGGTACATTGTTTTTTTTTATTGTAATACGTCATTGTAAAGGTTGAGATCTCTGCTTTCCAACGCGATATTAAACAAGTTATTATCTTTTGTCATTTGCAAGTTACATCACGAAGAATATGGAGTGATTTTTAGAAAAAAAAAGTTATGTCTTGTTTTTAAGTTTTTTTTTATAATTTAACTTAATTTGAAGACGTTTTGATAATAAATTATAAATTGATAATATTTTTATCCAGGTTGTCCGGAAAAAAGTTCAAATGCAGATACAAAAATTAATATTCAATGACATCCACCTCCGCATTTTGTGCAAGCTTTCGAACAGATTGGCAAGTATTGTGTTTAATAGTAATTTATTGTGTTTTTCAACAAAATCTGAACACTTTCTCTCAAAGATTTCCACAATCTAATTGCAAAACGGTCCTCAAATTCGGAATCAAAAGACCATTCTACTTTACAAATGACTCTCCATGATTCCAAAATTTGTTGACTAATGTTATAACAATTTTAAAAACGTAATTTATCTACATATTTAGTTTTCGCTTTACCGACAACAGTAGGCCTAAACCATTTCCTCAATTTGAGCAATTAAATCGGAAATCACTAAAACTATTTGGAAACCACATCCTACAAAGATTAGCAGTATCAGAATTTATTATTTTTATAATCGTTCTCAGTTTTCTTTTCGATATTATTTGTCCTTCTCAAGAAAATTGGTAGGTAAACATTTCGAATAAAGTGCCTGACGTAATGCCCAATTAACTAACTGAATTTTATGTTAAATGTAGACAAATAAAACTGACAATTACCGGCGAAAACAACCTAAACGCGATAGCAGAAAGTAAAAACCGCGAATATTATCTTTGGCTATTATCATGACTTCACATTCACATTCGTAATACCACGCCTTCAGTTTGAAAGGTAAAACTAGTAAGGTGTAGTAACAAGGTGACATTGTAAAAATAGTCGTGTAACTAAAATCATGAGAATTGTGTCACTTTTCTTTGTCGTTTTAGTGGTGTTGACGCTGAGCTTCGCCTTCGAGGAAGAAGGTAATAATTATCTCGTTTTTCCCCACTAAATAAATCGGATACCACCTCAGATTGATAAGAAATGTCGAAATAACCGACTTCTTTGTTCGAAGGTTGTAAGAAGAACACCACGTGGAAAGTCGGTTGTAACACTTGCACTTGTAACCCCGACGGTTGGACCTCCTGCTGTGAGATGCTCAATCTCAGTTGCGTCTTCGCCCCCACGCTCCAAGGAGGAATTAATAAAAATTAACACTGTATGAAGCGCAAATAAATTTATTTCTATTCTACGAACTACAAATTTCCTTTCATACCGATAAAAAAAGTAAATAATGTCAAGGCCTGGTGATAAGATAATCCGTGTTTGTAAACTACTGTGGAGCTCATTTGAAGAAACCACCAATTAGCAGGAACACAAAAATTGAAAAAATCACCAGTGTTATCATCAAGAGGAGATTTTTGGGAGTTTGGAAACTCTTTTTTCGTTTTTTCGGTGGAATTTCTTGAAGATTTCGGTCTAGGAGTAGTCTGGCGGTTTTCGGGGTCAAAACTGGAAGAGAGAAATGATCGGTGACTAGTAGGCCTTGCTTTTTTCAGGGTTGGTAGGACTGCTATGTGCGACGTTGCGTAACTATCACTTTCTGTATAAGCAGGCCATGACTTTCAATCATGTTTTGGTGATTCTATTTAATCTCATTTAATCAAATTCTGCACAATGTCATGCTGTTCAATTGTTTTTTCAGTGCTACCATCTTACGAAACAAAGTCACGACTACACTAGTTAATAAATTTTGAAAAAATTTTGTATTAAAGAAGTGGAGAGTTGTTTACAAAATACAATTGCTTCTTGATTTCGAATCGGAAGTGCGTTTTGCTCTATCAGGTCCGGATTCAGAAATATTCTTGAAAAATAATTTTTTCGGGTTGTACTCAAAGAAAACTTATTTTACAAATATCTCCTAGTCCTGACCTGATAGAGCAAAAAGGGTTTCGGATTTAGAATCAGGAGATAATTCTACTTTAGAAATGGCTTTCGTCTGCTTCAGTACAAATTTCGTTCAAAATGTATTGATTAATTTAATCGGAAAGCTACTAAAACATTATTTTACCTAAATCTTTGCTGTTGGTGTCATTATGGATCTTGTGTTCTTTCACCGCTGAGTCTTCACCCTCTTCTTCGTCATCTCCCTCTCTGTAGTCACTATCACCACTGCCTTCTTGTACTGAAATCATAAACTTAAAAAAAAAAACAAAAAACTTAGAAATAAAGGTTTACTAGTTTTGTTGCCATTTTCTGTGTTAGTTAAACTATCGTCATAGTCGTTGATATCAGGATATTCGTCGTCAGTGTCACCGCTGCTTTCAATTATCTGATTAGTATCTATGGTTCTATTTTGACTATCTGGACTGATTGGAGGAATTTTAGTACTATCATCTTCCTTCTTGTCAATTGTCAAATTATCTGAAGCTAAAATTTCATGATTAAATGGCTGCACTTAATTATCTGGATAAATTGTAGTACCTGTGGTAGTAGTTATAGATAAGCTTGCACTGCCGTCTTTGTCAGTACCGGTACTGCCCTGAGCTATTTGCTTATCTGTTTCTATCGCTTTATTTGGAGTTATTGAGTTGTTTGGAGTGATTTCTGTATTTGGTACTACTGTAAAATTTGCACGTTCATTACCGTCCTTATCAGTACCAGTAGCGCCATTATTGCCACTATTATTCTTGTCAGTTTCATCGTCGTCAATACCACTACCTTTTTTGTCAATATCGGTACTGTTACTTTTAATTGTCTGATTTTTTGGAGCCGGAATTCGATCACTGGTATTACCGGTACCACCTTTATTGTTCTCAGAAACAGTACCACTGTCTTTTGTTATCTGCTTGTCTGTTTCTGTAGTTGCGTTTTGCGTATCTGCGCTGGTTGGAGTAGTTTCGACATTGACATCTACTATAGTTAAATTTTCACTAGTACCACCCTGGTCTATATCTCCATTGCTTCCTGTTGTCTGGCTATCTGAAGCTAAAAGTTTAAGCTTACATGACTAAACCTTAAAAATATATTTACTAGGAACACCAACTGTGGTTTTGTTGTTTTGAACATTTGGACTGTCATTCTCATCATCATCTTCAGAATCAATACTGCTGCCTTCAATTAGTTTATTGTCTGAAGTTACTTCAATATTTTCCGCATTTTTGTTGTCCTCAGTATCGCTGCTTTTAATTGATTGGTTATCTGGAGTTTCTGGAATAGAGTCTGTAGTTCTATTTAATGTATCTAGACCAATTGTAGTAGTGAAATTATTGTCATCGTCATCATCATCAGTTTCGGTGTCATCAATATCAGTACCGCTTCCTTCACTTGTTTGATTATCTGGAGTTACTGGAACTACAGGAACAGTATCTATAGTACTATTTCTAGTATCTAGTCCAATTGTAGTAGTGAAATTATTGTCATCGTCATCATCATCAGTTTCGGTGTCATCAATATCAGTACCGCTTCCTTCACTTGTTTGATTATCTGGAGTTACTGGAACTACTGGAACAGTATCTATAGTACTATTTCTAGTATCTAGTCCAATTGTAGTAGTGAAATTGTCATCGTCGTCATCATCAGTTTCGGTGTCATCAATATCAGTACCGCTTCCTTCACTTGTTTGATTATCTGGAGTTACTGGATCTACTGGAACAGTATCTATAGTACTATTTCTAGTATCTAGTCCAATTGTAGTAGTAAAATTGTCATCGTCGTCATCATCAGTTTCGGTGTCATCAATATCAGTACCGCTTCCTTCACTTGTTTGATTATCTGGAGTTACTGGATCTACTGGAACAGTATCTATAGTACTATTTCTAGTATCTAGTCCAATTGTAGTAGTAAAATTGTCATCGTCGTCATCATCAGTTTCGGTGTCATCAATATCAGTACCGCTTCCTTCACTTGTTTGATTATCTGGAGTTACTGGATCTACTGGAACAGTATCTATAGTACTATTTCTAGTATCTAGTCCAATTGTAGTAGTAAAATTATCATCGTCGTCATTATCAGTTACGGTGTCATCAATATCAGTACCGCTGCCTTCACTTGTTTGAGTATCTGGAGTTACTGGAACTACTGGAACAGTATCTATAGTTCTATTTCGTGAATCTAGTCCAATTGTAGTAGTAAAATTGTCATTGTCGTCATCATCAGTCTCGGTCTCATCAACATCTGTACCGCTGCCTTCACTTGTTCGAGTATCTGGAGTTACTGGAACTACTGGAACAGTATCTATAGTTCTATTTTTAGTATTTAGTCCAATTGTAGTAGTGAACTTATCGTCATTGTCGTTGTCATCAATATCTATATCACTGCCTTCAGTTGTTTGGGTATCTAGAGTTTTTGGAACAGTATCTATAGTTTTAGTTTGAGTATCTGGAGCGATTATAGTAGTGAAATCATCGCCATCATCGTCAACATTTTCAGTGTCATCAATATCAGTACCACTGCCTCCAGTTGTTTGATTATCTGGAGTAACTGAAACTGCTGGAACAGTATCTGTAGTTCTTTTAGTATCTAGACCAATTGTAGTAGTAAAATCATCGTCATCGTCGTCACCGTTTTCGTTGTCGTCAATATTAGTACCGCTGCCTTCAGTTATCCGGTTATCTGGAGTTACAGCAACATTATCTGTAGTTCTATCTTCAGTATTTAAACCTGCTGGAGTAGTTAGGTTACCGTCCTCATCACCACCATTTGAGTTGCCATCAATATTAGTACCGCTAGCGTTAGTTGTCGGATTATCTGGTACTAAAAAGATAAAAAACAGCACTTACTTTTGTACCAAAAACAGTATACCAGTACTACCTTCAGTTACTGAATTCTCCGGAGCTTCTGTAATTGTTTTCGTTTCGCCTATAGTACTAGTGGCTGGAATGGAGGCCTCGGTAGTTTCACGAGTTGTGTCCAAAAGTGGATTGAAGTGCTGAGGAGGGTTTCTGACCCAGAATCGTACTTTTCCCAATGGAGCATATATAAATTGACCAGTACCACCAACAACTAGAAACGCCAACCAAACAAACTTCAGCATCTCGTAAAAACTTGACCACTTTCTTCACTCAAATAAAAATGAAATGTGGACCACGAAAAAGATAACTTTGTTTGCATTTTTGACAATAAGTAAAGGGTGTCTTATTACACTATTGAGATTAGATAAACAAGAAAATGGAAGTATTTATTAAAAAATAAACACATTATTCAAATATTGTCTTGTTTTTGATACTGTCGGAGGTGTGACCCACATCCGGAGGAAGATTCGCGTACCCATCGATGATAAGAAAGTAATCTTCATCAAGGTTATCACGTTTTATAGCTAAAATTTGAGATGGAATCACTTCGTATGGTACTTCAACGGATTCTTTCTCGCGTTTGACTTCGGTTTTCTCGGTGATGGTCATAGTGACACCTTGAAGTAGTTCAACTTCTCCGAAGTTTTGATCTTCATCGAAGACAAAGTCTTCAGACATGTTATTTTCACTTTCCTCGTCATCTAAAGCAGTAGTACTACCTTCTTCCGGTTCTTCGTCTCCACTGCCGGAACTATCAGAACTATCGGTAGACGACGGTCTTGAGTCATCATCACCACTTCCAGAACCCTCAAAATCCGTTGTAATAGTACCACTCCCGTGGTCTTCATCGTCGTTTTTCGTGACTCCACTTCCGGAACCATCAAAAAGAGGAAGAACTGTAGTTGGTGATGCCGAAACATCTTGATCGTCTTCTGAGGATTCTTCTTCTTTTTCTATCGGTGGTGGCAAAAAATCTTGATCGTCCTTTGAAGAACTAATAATTGGCGTTTCTTTCAGTGGTACTAAAATACCATGGTCGTCATCAGAGGAATTACGAAATGACTTTTCTTCTTTTGGTGGTGTTAAAAGAACTTTGTCGTCTGAGAAATAAGGAAATGACTCTTCTTCTTTCGGTGGTACCAAAACATGTTTATCATCATTGGAGGTACTAAAAAGTGGCGTTTCTTTTGATAGAACTGAAAAGTTTTCATCGTTATCTGACGAAGTAGGAAGCGTAGCAGTTTCCTCATCCGTCAAAGCGCCTCCATAGTCTTCTTCAGCATGCGACAAAGTAGTACCAATATCATCAACTCGATAGTTGGTAGCACCTAAAATAATTCTTCACCAGATAATATCTCTCATTCAACACTTACCAGAGAAGACAACCGGATTGAAGTCTCGATCAGGAACAGAAAGAACAAAGAAGAAACGTGATGGTAAGTTTCTGGGTACCAGAATCACCCTACATTCGCAGTAGACAAATAAAAAAGACAAAACTAACAGACTTTTCATCATTTTTATTGATAATGAGATACTTAAAAGAGATGTCAGACGAATATGAATAAAAATCAATGTTTACAATTTATTACGTGAGTTTCCGGCAAAATTTGAGATTAGATAATAAATAATACAAGAGATATTATGGTACTGCTCGTGGAACAATATTAACGAAAGTAAAATCGTCGCCGGGAACTTCGTGATCAACTGAAATTACGCTTTTATTAACGATTTGTTTGTCACCACTGCCAAAAAACATGTCTTCATCATCTGATGTCATTTCGCCACTACCACTGCCACTATCTGGTTTATCGAATCCGCTACCACTTCCGGATCCACTGCTACCATCTGGTGTTATAAAGTCTTCGTCGTTTATGGAAGTAACTATTGTTGCCCTGAAACCACTTCCACTTCCGGAACCACTGCCTCCATCTGGTACTATAATAAAGTCTTCGTCGTCTATGAAAGTGAGCATTGTAGTCTTAAAACCGCTACCACTTCCGGAACCGCTGCCGTCGTCGTCAAGCAAAGTAACCATTGTCGCCTTGAAACCGCTGCCACTTTCATCTCCAGATCCGCTACCACTAAAATCTTCGTCATCTTTAAAAGTGATTTCTACGGGGTTTATCTGGTGGGGTTCTTTTCTATTCTTAATCTTCTCAGTCTCTAAATTCTTCTTTTCTTCGTTGCAAACAGGCGGGTCATTGCAATTCTTCGCGTTCAAGTTTTTGAAATTTTCTTCGTGTGCTTTTCCTCGATAAGTGGTACTGTCTTTTACATATTCAGCAACTTTGTCACAACTATCCGCCACAAATAAAGCGAATAAAACGAGGAAGAGCGAAAACACCCTCATTTTGATGAAATATTTGTAACTACTGCTTTATCAGATACCGCTTGCATTTTTCTTGATAAGCAGTACTAAGAATTTGCACCACTTGAATTTCCATTGATGCAAATATTTGTAGAGGGAAAACAACTCGGGTTTTCATCATAAAATTGGTAATAAAAGACGGATTACTCATATTTCGTCTATTTATATCTATTATTCATAGTTTGGACAGTCAGCAAATATCTATAAGGTATTTGCTCAGCTTGTTTAAAAATGTCTTATCTTATCAATGCAAATAATTAAATTCTGAAAAATTAAACATTTAATACTTATGTACTTAAAAAACCTAGAAAAAGCTGAACGGTTTTTCTTCTTCTTCTTCTTCTTCTTCTTCTTTTAGTTCCGCCGGTGGTAATGTTTCATCATAATCATCGTCACCACTGTAATCTTCGCCATCGTCGCCACCTTCGTCTATGTCAATGTCAATTAGGGTCGTGGTAGTGATCGGCATCTGAGTACTTCTTTCAACGGTACTTTCAGTAGTACTTACAACCGTAATACTTTCAGTGGTACTATCAGACGTTGCTTCAGTAGTACTTTCAGATGTTGCTGCAACAGTACTTTCAGACGTTGCTTCAGTAGTACTTTCAGATGTTGCTGCAACAGTACTTTCAGTCGTTGCTTCAGTAGTACTTTCTGACGTTGCTTCAGTTGTAGTTTCAGTAGTACTCTCAGTCGTACTTTCAACTGTAGAACTTTCAGTAACACTTTCAGTTACGGTTACAGTACGAGGCATCCACCCCTCCGTACTTTCAATCGTTGAACTTTCAATAGGACGTCTAGTTACAAACTCAGTACGAGGGGTCCACCTATGCGTAGTCTCTCTCCACCTAAAGCACTTCTTGCAGATCCTTCCTCCGTACAAAGGGTCGTAACAACATCTATGGCACGGAGGGCAGTTAAAACTGTATCTACAACTGTGCACATTTTCTGAAAATAAAACTTTTATCACAAAATTATTTCATTTTTCTTTTTACCTGGGAAAAATCCTATAGGGTTGTAGTACCGATGCGGAGATCTAATAACAATGTACCCGCCGTGTTGCACTGGTAGATGACCATGGTACGGGTATGGGCGTCGTACCACGTACTTTCTAGGCATATAAGCAGAATCAACCAGAGTGGTTGCTAACACCACAACTAACAGAATTTGGAACATCGCTGATGGTGTTCCAGACAAGTTTTGATTTTTTTCTGTAAATGTTAAACAGATAAGACTCTCAAGTGATTCAGTTTAGATGTTTGTACATGACAATTGCAAAGATAAGTTTATTATTTACATTTTTCGCAGCTTTCCAAACCTCAGTGTTTGTTTTTATTTGTACTTCCGGTTGTACTTTAACACTCTAGGAGTTTATCAAAATTTCAAACAATTTTACTGTGGCATTGTATGAATCACTTCACGTTTTTATACAATGATTTAATTACGGAGTAATTTGATGATAAAACTTATATTTGTTTAAGATACAACATTAAAGGTACTACCCTGAAAACAAGTTAAAAATGTTGTTGGGGTTTTGAAGCCGCTCTGCGGGTATTTCAACATCGTTCTCATCTTCTTCGTCATCACCATCACCGGATCCTGAAGGCGGTGTAGCAGTAGAAGCTTCCATTGTAATAGACGACGCCTCTGTTGTAGTAGTAAAAACTTCTTCAGTTGTACTAGTAGAAGCTTCCATTGTAGTAGACGAAGCCTCCGTTGAAGTAGTAGAGGCTTCCGTTGTAGTAGTAGAAGCTTCGGTTGTAGTGGTAAAAACTTCTTTAGTTGTATTACTAGAAGCTTCCGTTGTCGTAGTAAAAGCTTCCATTGAAGTAGTAAAAGCCTCCGTTGTAGTAGTAGAAGCTTCCGTGGTTGTAGTAAAAACTTCAATTGTAGTACCAGTAGATGGTGTCGTCAAATTCATCGCCGAAGTACTCGAAGACTCTTGCATTACACATCTTTTATAATAAGCAACCTTCTTGCACACCTTGAAAGTAAAACAGCTGTCGCTACAACATTTGTAACCTTGAGGACACGAATCTTCCTCACAAGCAAGCGAATCGTACTCTTTTGAATAAAATGGTCTTTTGCATCTTAGTACCTCAGCAGGACAATTCTCTACAAATTACATCATCAATATCAAACAGTACCACTCTCAATTTTACCTATCAATTCATAATGTGAACACGGAGGTCTTCTGCACGTCTTGTAAAAATAGTAACGATTGTAGTAACATTTGTAGCCGTAAGGACAGTACCCATTGCACTCATATTTTTTGATTCTTTGATCAGCAGATGGCCATTGGTACGATTGAAAATGACGACAAGGAAAAGACCAAGTGCTATAAAATAGTAGAACCAAAAGTGCAATCTTTAGCATTGTGCGGATTATAAACTAACACTGAAGGGCACAAAGGTAACACGGTAATAAAAACGATAAGATAAAACAAACTTTTTTAAGCGCGATATAATTATAAAAAAATGAATAAAATAAATGTTGAAACAAGATAAAAAGAAAGGACACATTTTCTAAATTACATAGAGCTAAATTTCTGAGAACTACTATGAAGGTCATCCTGCCAGTGCTTCAAAGCCAGAAGTTTCGGTGTAATCACCGTCTTCATCATCTTCAGGGATACTTGGTCCGGAAGGCGATGTTGTAGGTGGAGCAGGAGAACTAGTAGCGTTAGCAGCAGATTCTGTGGTAGCAGCAGCAGTTGTCGCATTTGTAGGTAAAGAAGTACTAGCATCAGCAGAAGTTTCAATTGTAGCAGTAGAAATGGTGGAATCAGAAGAAGTCGTGTTTGTAGGTGAAGCAGTAATAGTAGTAATGTTGGCAGTTACAGAAGCAGAAGTGATCGTTGTATTATTAGGTGGAGTTTCAGTTGCAGTAACAAACGTAGTGGATTCGTCAAAAGTTGTAGTAGTTGTACGCAAACTGGTCGTTTGACCAGAAATTTCTGTCATCGTAGAAGTAGTCGGCATGGTGTCGTCATCATCACCAGTGTCATCATCATCACCTGTGTCACCACTACCAGATCCGGAAAACATTTCTGTAGTAAAAGATGCAGTCGTTACATTTGTAGGTAAAGCAGTAACATTAGTAATGCTAGCAGTTACAGGAGCAGAAGTAATCGTTGTATTCGTAGTTGGAGTTTCAGTTGCAGGAACAAAAGTAGTAGATTCGTCAGAAGTTCTAGTAGTTTTACGCAAAGGAGTCGATTGACCAGAAATTTCTGCCATTGAAGAAGTAGTCGGCATGGCGTCGTCATCATCACCAGTGCCGTCATCATCTGTGTCACCACTACCAGATCCGGAAAACATTTCTGTAGTAAAAGATGCAGTCGTTATATTTGTAGGTGAAGCAGTAACAGTAGTAATGCTGGCAGTTACAGGAGCAGAAGTGATCGTTGCATTAGTAGGTGGAGTTTCAGTTGCAGTAACAAACGTAGTAGATTCGTCAAAAGTTGTAATAGTTGTACGCACACTAGTCGGTTGACCAGAAATTTCTGCCATCGTAAAAGTAGTCGGCATGGCGTTGCCATCATCACCAGTGCCGTTATCATCTGTGTTACCACTACCAGATCCGGAAAACATTTCTGTAGTAAAAGATGCAGTCGTTATATTTGTAGGTGAAGCAGTAACAGTAGTAATGCTGGCAGTTACAGGAGCAGAAGTGATCGTTGCATTATTAGGTGGAGTTTCAGTTGGAGTAACAAACGTAGTGGATTCGTCAAAAGTTGTAGTAGTTGTACGCAAACTAGTCGATTGACCAGAAATTTCTGCCATCGTAAAAGTAGTCGGCATGGCGTTGCCATCATCACCAGTGCCGTTATCATCTGTGTTACCACTACCAGATCCGGAAAACATTTCTGTAATAAAAGATGCAGTCGTTATATTTGTAGGTGAAGCAGTAACAGTAGTAATGTTGGCAGTTACAGGAGCAGAAGCGATCGTTGTATTGGTAGGTGGAGTTTCTGTTGCAGTAACAAAAGTAGTGGATTCGTCAGAAGTTCTAGTAGTTTTACGAGTCGATTGACCAAAAATTTCTGCCATTGTTGAAGCAGTGACGTTATTATCACTAGAAGCAACAATAGAAACGGTAGATCTATTAGAAACTTGCGATATTATAGGTGGAGTAAAAATAGTAGTTATGTTAGCAGTTGGCTTGGTGTTAATATCATCATCTGTAGCAGAAGATTTAGTTGCATTTGCAGTCCCTGAAACAGTAAAAGCAGTAGAGGTGGAAGAACTAGATCCAGTGAGAGTACTAGACTGAGTTGAAGTCGTTTCCACTTTCGTTGTCGTCACGTCTATTACCGTTGTACTCGAACAAATTGGCACATCTTCGGTTACACATCTTCGACAATGCGCAATTTCTTTGCACACCTTAAAAGTAAAACAGCTATCGCTACAACATTTGTAACCACGTGGACACGAATCTTCCTCACAAGGAGTCAAATCGTATTCGTTTCCATAAAATGGTCTTGCACATCTCAGTTTTTCAACAGGACAACATTCTGAAACTACATCGTAAAAATCTAACGTTATCACTCTTAATTTTACCTATAAGATCATAAGATGAACACAGAGTTCTTCTGCATCTTTTGTAAAAATTGTAGCGTTCGTAGTTGCAACCACGGTCAGGAATACAAGAACACTGATTTGGTTGGAAAAAACAATTGGGGTCGTTACCAAAAGGAAACGCCAAAGTAGAGTTAAAAATGAAGAGAAGAAGAGCGATTTTTAGCATTGTTGCAAAGACTCAACTGACAATGATAGACACAAGTTAATACAATATTGGGAAACGATAAGATAAACAGATTTTTTTTTGAAAATTTTAGACGCCGCCACGTAAAAGTTAAAAAAATTAAATAAATGTTGGCATAAGATAAAAAGAAAAACAAATGTGTCAAAGTTTGAACAACAGCTTAAGCTTTGAATGCATTTAAACACGTGTTTAGTTAGACTTAAAAATTGTAGAAATTCTCTATTACAAATTCTAGCGAAAACCGCATTTTTATATTTGACGTATTTTTGAAGATATGTTTTAGGTAACGTTCCGACCATAGCGATGAAGGGCAACGGTAAAAATAATAATTCGAAGATTTTTTTGAGTTGTCTTTAACCATTTAAGAACTGGAAGCCTTTATTTGTAACTAATCAGAGAACAATTTACAAAAAAACAGCCAATTTTGAACCAAGGTTAGGCAAGAAAATTTTGTGTTTAACGTTAAAGTGCCAGTTAATATTTTCTCCTGGTGGCGTAGTCGATTGGTAGTTGAAAAAATAAACTCATTTACCGCACTTAAATCCATCACTATAACGGCGCTCACATGTTTATATTGATCAAAATTATGGCCATTTTGAAGATTTGCTAAAAATTTATTTACTCTTCTATTTTCAAACAAAATCTTCTCTTTCTTTTGTTAAATTTCGTCAGTGATTTAACTCATTTAGTCGAAAAACTCCTTGGATTTGTCTTAAACTCAAAATTCAATTTTACGAATCTGATTGGATGATTTAAAAGCAGTTTTTAAAGTTTTTAATAAACGAAAAATATCGAAATAAATTTCAGATCTTGAAATTGTTTAGCTTCCTTGATTAGTTTTTAGTTTACAGAAACAGACTTACAGTAAAAAAAAAACAAATTAAATAAAGATAAGAGAAAAGCAATGCCGAAACTTTAATCGCTTCAAATTCAGTTATTTGTTGACGCACGAGAAAAACTCGCACAGTTTTGGATTCAGCGTAAAATTCTGCGTTAAATGAACACTAATAATTTAAATTCATTTTGCAAGTAAGCAAGATATCGACCGAAATAAATTTACATAATCAAATATTTTTTTCAAAAAAACTGAAATTTTAAATCCGAGATATTTTAGAATATCTATTCTCTATAAAGTGAATAATAATTTAATATATCACATTGACAAACAAAATTGTCGCTACAATCAGAAGTAGAAATTCTGTAACATTTCGTCGCGTAAAAAAAATCGATAAAACTTCTGATAACTTTTTTCGTTCTTTTTTTCTTACAAATTGTATTATTTTTATCTTTTTTACCATCATCAGTATCATCTCCACTGCGTTTGTCAACAGAAAGATCAGTTTTACCAACCAAAATAATCAAAAAAAATTAAAATAGTTTTAATATTTCGAGTGGAAGTGCAATTCTGCGACCCCCAATAGTCTTGTTAAAAGATGAAAAAAAAATAATTTGTTTATTGCTTGGATTAAACAAATTTGTAATAAATTCAATAATAAAATAATGTTTGGTTTGTTTTCTTACACCGGCGCATCCACCATTTGTGAAAAGAGCTTTTTCCGCAAGTTGGCAGCACTGTAATCTGTCAAAACGCCCTGAGAGCTACCAACGAAATTCGCAAAAAAATATAAATAACGTAATTTTTTTAATTAAGTTTGCTAGTTGTAGAGTGGCGCCATCTCGGTGGCAGTAGCTAGAACTCAAATTTTGCGAAGTGACTACAGATGGCGCGCTATGCATTGAAACGAAAACAGGTACTATTTCAGTGGCGGCGCCAAAAGGAAAGTTCAGGTAAACGAAAAAATAGAATGGGATTTATAGAAATTTGTATTAAAAATTAAAGTTATTGAAGGTCCACTGTTTAAAAAAAAATGTGTAGTGGTTCCTACCCTATAAGGTTTTTATTCAGCGTGAAATAAAAAAAAATATTTTTGTGATATGTGTTTATTTAAAGCTATATTCGAATTCAAAATACAAAATTATAATATCAGTCAGGTACAACAACATTCTAGACAAAATTCGCTAAATTCCCTAACAAAATTATCACAGTATTAAAGCTACAGTCGTATTTACAATTACATTAAATATACTGTGAACTAAACAACAAAATCATAACAACCTGGAAGACATTGCAAACTCCACGAACTCATCACCACGGCCTCCACATGGGCGCTTTTTTGGCCTCCCCCGCCGGCGACGTCGGCGGCGTGAAACTCTGATAATGCAAATTTTGCTGCGCACACTCCATTTGCCGCACACACGCCCCCAAGTGCTGAAGAAGCTTCCTTCCGGCGACGGCATCCACCGTCTCCGTCGGAGTGGTCAAAAACTGCGACACTTCTTTCGCGCACTGGGTAAATCCAGCTCGGAATCGATCAGCGTATCCTTGTTCCTGCGGGAGAATCAACTGGTGTTGTCTTTTCAACCCATGGAGATGTCGCACTGTCAACTCCAGGATGTCGGCTTTTTCCAACTTGGACACATTTTCCCCTTCGCTTTGGAGCGCTGTCACCATGAGTTCTTTGAGTTCGTCGAGGCAACGGTTGATGCGAGCTCTTCGTTTGCGTTCTAACATCGGTTTCATCACTTTGCGGTACTGGTAAGTACGCGAAATGGGCTCTTCGCTGTATTCGCTGGGTACCATGTATGGGGTTGGCGCCATGACGTAACTGCACTACTGAACTGGTGGCGGTGAAATGAAGTCGTGTGCTGGCGACATTAGTTTTATAGGACGTTCTGAAGTACCGAAAGTGGGGGGCTGACGGACGCGCTCGGAGAGGATGGGGAGGGTGCATGGGAATTTCTTCGCGACAATAGGGGCGCGAATAAGGGTGGCATTGTCATGGGGAAGACAAAAACACACTCGGGGCGGGGGGCTCCAAAAGAAGAAAATCTTGTTCTTGGTAAAACGAAGAATAGATATTTGTGACGCAGTTCCAAAATTGAAGGAAAAATTCGCGAAATTATAATGAGATACGTGGACTCAGTTTAGCATAATTTCATACAATTATTGTAATTTTGATCTAACATAAATTCGTCTTTTTGCTCTAATTCAGGCGAATTAATTTTCAATTTTCTTTCAAGTGGCCCGAAATCCTGTCACCCAAAATTATTTAATTTTAATTTTTCATTTTAATTAAATACTTAACATTATGTTAAAGTGACATGTGATCGTTTTTCCGCCAATCAAAGGTCACCAGACGTCAAATTAGATGCGAGATTAACTTAATTTCAATTAAATTATTGTGTAAACCGGCTCATGCATAGGTAATTATTTAGCAAAAATATTTTATCTAAATTATTTCCAATTTTAATGCAAATTGAATTAATTTGATTAAATTTTAAGAAAAAAAAATATTTAATTTGATTGGCGGAAAAACGATCAAATGTCACTTTAACATGACGTTAAATATTAAATCGAAATTAAATTATTGATTAAATATTTAATGACCTTATGTAAACCGACCTTTAATGTTGTATTTAATTTAATTTAAATTAATTTAGTCGAATGTTTAAGGCATTTTTTAATTTATTTATTTCCACTTTATTTAAAGTGCGGTGTTATACAGGTGTCCCAGAACTCGCGTCCCAGAGAGCGTAAATTTTAAAACAAAAATTGATTAAGTTTAATACACCGTGTTTCAAAAAGATTTTTTTCCGGCCGCCTATGATTTTTCGTACAAATTAAAAAAAGCCGCTTTACAGTTATAATGATTGGAACGTTGGTTACATAACCTCACATAATTTTCAAAAATTATTACGTAGACACTGATCTAGGCCATCTGGATCGCTGAAGAGACAAAACAGACTTAATTTCTGCTTGATTTTTTTTGCTTGTTGTTTAAATTCTTTCCTTATTGGCGATTTTGACGTTTGACAAGTGACAATATTGACAAAACTAGTTCAAACACAGTACAATACGAGCGGCACAAAACGAATTACATTCCAAAAGTCACCTACTAGATGAAAATAACTTTTAAAAACAGTGTAATATTTGAGGAAAGAAGAAAAATTATGGAGTAAAGGGCCATGTTCATCTGACCAATGGGTGATAGTATGTATCCATAGTTACCAATTTTTAAATTTTGTCAAGCTTCGGGATTGGCTACCGTTTTTTTTGTCTTAACTCGATTATTTTTTGAGTTAAAAAATTTCTGTTTCGAAATTTTAGTTTAGAATTGTTGCCTTCTTCAACTCATTTTTCTCTGAGCCCGATTTCTGGGACACCTGCATAAACTCAAATTTTAATTTAAAAAATTTAAGTTTGCAGTTTTTTTTAACTTTTTTTTCAAATTAATTCGAGCGGTTATTTTAATTTAAGTAAAAATAAGAACTGGAAAGCCATAGAAATGACTAAAGAGAGACTTCAATGCCAAATTCGAAGATAAGACAAAAAAATTATTAAAAAAGTTAAAGAGTGATAGAAAAATTGAGAAGATTTCTTTTTCTGCACTACAAGTTCATTCAACAGAGCAGTTCTCAGATTATTAGAAAGTACAATTATCTAAAATTAAAGCAATAAACCGACCGACAATGAAACCACTGACTATTTTATAAAAAAAATTGTGATCACGACTGACAAAAATAAAGTTTCTGACCAAACGTAATTTCGAGCTTCCTATTTGGAGTTCTTGAAACAATAGAATCCGTAGAACCTTTGTAATCCCACATCAAATCAATTCTATTTCGGTACATTTCCGTAATACAAAGAAGTCATCTTTGAAGCCGTCGAGTGTGAAAATCGTATTAGTAAAACGTTATCGCTATCAGTGCCACATTAGTGACGTAATTATCTCGAAGTCATCGTTAACATCTCTCCTTTATTAGGCATGCACACTTTAATTGCTCATTTAAAGCGGAAGAAGTTATGATTTCGATATCGTGAGAACGCGCCAGATCATTCGATTTCACGATTTTCCAACTGTAATGATACGTTGACCGAAAGGAATTAATCAGCCTTCCTGTGCTCTCGAAGCAAGTCCGGTCCTGGTTTTTTCTTCTTTTCAAAACGAGAGCACAATATCCAGGATTTGATCTGATTGGAGCAATTTTCTCATAAGATTCTCATTTTGTGCACCTTAATTATCGTGTGTTTCGTGACTCGTTTGCTCGAAGATGATGGATTTTTACAGCATCCGAGCGACTACCGTGAGAACGTCGAAAAAACTTCGAAACGTTCGATTCGTTTCCTTCGTTTAATTATTCAGCTTCTGGGAGTTAATTAGAGATGGTTCCAACCACCCCAGGGAAGAAAAAACGGTAAAGGAAACGCGTCGGTCGTCCGTCTGGCCCGCGCCGGTACCGTGCCCGACCATGGTAAATGGTAACAAAACACGAGCGCACTTGACGGACGGACCCTCTCTTTGCTCGTGGGATGTCTAACCCATGAACGTTCCCACGAGCGATATACAGATGCCTTGGAATGGCACCTGGCTAGACGAGAGCGGGGAACCCTCGAAAGATGTTGAAAAATTTCGACCAGAAGGGTGGTCGTGTGTTATGCTAATGGGGCGAAAGGGAAAGTCACGCTCGTTTCACCAAACGGACGGACTTTTCATGTACCGCTAGATCATAGTAATTAGTTTATTTTTCCTGCTTTCTAGCGGTGGAGGCGCCGCGCTAGGAGCCCCGCCGCCGCGCATAGTAGGCGTGGGGCTCGTGCACCGTGAGAATCGACAATCAAGCAGGCCGTGTTCAATCCGTGGCCGCCTTGATTACCGCTTCCGTTAACTGATTGAATGCTGTCCGGTGTTTCGTCTCTCTTCAACGAACAAAAGCACCAACTTGATTGCTTTTATTCATCCATCCAGTCGTGGTCATTTCAACGCGGACTATTTCATCTAAAATGGTCAAAAGCGAGCGTGGATTTATTTCCTAGTCATCATAACAAATGTTTTCCCTTTCGATGTGGGCGAATCCGTGTTTTGTTTTCAGCTGAATCATTAATCTTGATGGCGGTCGTGTGAACTTGAACTCGGATGTGCGATAATGGACAGCAGGAAAATACCTTTTTGTTTTTATTCTACGTGAATATTCATAGAGAAATTTTTGATTTGTTCGTCCTTGACGCGCCCGCTCTTCAACAGATTAATCGGATCTTTTTTTGATTCTTTTTAATCGTGTGATTTGGTGCGTCCGAAGCAGGACGGCTTCAGTCGAGCACCTGTCCCGTTTTCCCACGGTTCACACCGGAAGTCCAATTAACTGCAGCCACCTCTTCACGTAATAAGGATTCTATAGCAAAACATTACTGTATTCATATGATTATATGCCGCTCTTGTTATCCTTGGTGGATTTTTTTTAGATGCTGCGTGAGAAGCAGGAATTTCGGGGCTGGGGCAGGATAATTAACAAAAAGAATGATGCAAAACGAATAAGACGCAAATCCGTTTCGGTTGGCTTAATTGAGGGGGAAATTATTGCCAGATTTTAATCATTAAAATCATGATCACATTCAAGCCGCTAATTTTGACGACGAATTATTTTTAAGTGCCGCGGATTTTTTTATTTTATAGCATCGAGAAGTTTTATTCAAATTCGGAATTCAATTTTTTTTTAATAGTTATCCTAAGGGTTTTTAATTTTAATTTTTATAATTTTTCTCTTGATAATTAATTTCTCTTTAAATTTTTCTTTAGGTTTTTATATTTATTTTGTAATTTTTTTATCTGGAGATACTTCTAGCTTTTTTTTAATAATTTTTCTCTTAAAAATTTTCAATTTCAAACGTTTCTAGATTAGAAAAATTTTGGAAACTTGGAAAACCACGAATTCTAGCTTTTCTTTTGATTCTCTTTTGATTTTCTTTACATTCTTCTTCAATCTTCTTCGGTTTAATTTTTTTCTAGATTGTCTATAATTTCTATTTATGTAGATTTTTCTTTAGATTTTTTATATTCTATTTGTTAATTTTTTATTATAAGATTAGAGGCGACGTAAATTTTAGAAATTCTAGGGGCCACAACTTCTAGAATTTTTCTTTAAAATTTTTCTTTTGATAATTTCCAAATTTCAATTTTCATTCAATTAAAAAATTTTTAGAAACAGAAAATCATGTATTTTAGTTTTACTTTTGGTTCTTTTTGGATTTTTCAAGATTTTCCTCACATTCTCTTTGAATCTTCTTTTGTTTAAATTTTCTATAGATTGTCTTTAATTTCTCGTTGGATTTGTTTTTATATTCTCTTTGTTAATTTTTATCTGGAGATTAGCGACGTCATAATTTTTAGAAATTCTGAGAGCCACAACTTTTAATTTTTTTTTACAATTTTTTTTGATAATTTCTAAATTCGAAACTTTTCCAGATTAAAGGAATTTTAGAAACTTGGAAAACCACAAATTTTAGTTTTACTTTAGATTTTCTTTGGATTTTCCTCACATTCTCTTTCGATCTTCTTCGGTTTAAACTTTCGCTAGATTTGTCTATAATTTCTCTTTGGATTTTTTTTCAGTTTGTTTATATTATTTTCTTTGTTAATTTTTTTTGTCTGAAGATTAGAGGCATAAAATTTCGGGAGCCATAACTTTTAGATTTTTTTTTAGAATTTTTCTCTTGATATTAAAAAATTAGAAACTTGGAAAATCACTTATTTTAGTTTTACTTTTGATCCATTTTGGATTTTCTCTGATTTTCCTCACATCCACTTTTAATCCTCTTTGGTTAAAATTTTCTCTAGATTATGTATACATCTATACATACTTAATTTCTTTTTAGATTTTTTTTTGTTATTTTTATTTCCTTTGTCAATTTTTTATCTTGAGATCAGCGTCGTCATATATTTTAGAAATTCCGGGAGCCACAACTTCTAGATCTTTCATTTAGAATATTTTTTTTAATAATTTCTAAATTTCAAATTTTACCAAATGAAAAAAATAGAAACTTGGAAAATTACGTATTTTAGTTTTACTTTAGATTTTCTTTGGACTTTCCTCACATTTCGGTTTAAATTTTTTCCAGATTGTCTATAATTTCTCTTTAGATTTTTCTTTACTTTTTTATATTCTTTTTGTTAATTTTTTATCTTGAGATTAGGGACTCCAGAAATTTTAGAAATTGTGGTAGCCACAACTTTTAAAATTTTTTTTAGAATTTTTTGCTTAATAATTTTCAAATTAAAACTTTTCCATATTAGAGAGTTTTAGAAACTTGGAAAACTACAAATTCTAGTTTTACTTTAGATTCTTTTTGGATCCCTTTTGTCAATTTTTTATCTTTGTCATCAATTTTAGAAATTTCGATGTGATAAAAAATTTTAAAATACCTAGAAACTTCTCTAGAGCCTTTTCCTCTTCACTCTCGAAGAATATTCTCATCAAAAACTCTGAAGAGATGACCTGCGCTCCTCTCCACTGATTCACCACTCCCAGACAGGAAACCAATAAACCTCGAGTCCTCTTGACTAATCATCGAAAATACGATTTTTCCCACGTCTCGTCATTAATATTTATCACTCGTTATCGCGATCGCGTTTTAATACCTCTTAACGGTGTAACTTAGTCCTCGTTTCCAATAAATCATAAGTGGTACCGCCTCAAACATGACTTTTCACACAGGCGCGAATCTGGCAAATATTGTGCTAGTTGTATCAACATTGAAAAAGTCTTCATCCGGCTTTGGCTAAAATTAAGATCGGCCATTGGCCTTCGAGGAACGAAACTTTATTGCTGGTATTAATTTGAGACAGTTAAATCGTTACGAAAATGTGAAGTGTGCGTAATTGGGGTTTATTATTATATTTTGTAATTATAGACTTGGCTTGTTTTTGTTGACTGTGTAATGATATCCCTCCACTAATTATGCAATGTAATTATAGTTTTTGGGCACCCTGTAAGTTTTTATCGATAGCTGGGTCAATAAACTAGTGACACCCCTCTGGAGGAAAGTCCTTGTAAAGGACACGCATTTTCTCATGTAAGAGGAAAGGTGTCGACTGTTATAAATTATAATGCCATTCATTTGAAAACAATACCTCCATAGTTATTATGCGACTGGCTTGGGTGCTACTATCTACGCTCAACAATGCTTTATTATTGGGATTATTTATGAATGAAAATGCCGATTTATTTCGATGACGAATCGATCGAGATTTTGACGTTTGGGCGATAAGGCGACTCTAGAGCGTGCGGAAAAGAGATAAACGGTTTCGTGATTTGATGCAAGAGAGATAATGATGCACGACGTAACTGTAGAATGGCTGAGAGGCACAGGGACGGAGTCGCCAAAAGATGGGCCTGAAATTTTAGAGAAGAAGTCATAAAAAATTTAGTTTTCGAATGAGCTTAAAATTTTCTCTAGTTTATTTTCAAGGCTGTAGTTCTGGCAGTTTTAGTGCTACAACAATCAAATTTGGGGAGGACACTTTTTCAAGTTTCACTATTAACTGTACTAAATTACAAAAAGATCCAGCAGACGGGACTAATTTTAGAATTTTTCATTCTTCGGATGAACCTAAAAATGTTCTCTATTTTATCTTGAAGGCTGTAGTTCTGTAGTTCTGGCAGTTTTAATGCTACAACAACCAAATTTGGGGAGGAGACATATCCGGGCTTCAGTATTAACTGTACAAAATTCCACAATTATTCAACAGAAGAGACAAATTTTGAAATTTTTAATTTTTCGGATAAACCTAAAATTTTCAATAGTTTATCTTGACGACTGTAATTCTGGCAGCTTTAGTGCTACAACAACCAAATTTGGGGAGAACTCTTTTTATAGCTCACTTATTAATTGTACTAAATTATATAATTATCAAACAGTCGAGACAAATTTTAAAAATTTTTATTTTTTTGATATGCTTAAAATTTTCTCTAGCTTATCTTAAAGTCTGTAGTTCTGGCAGTATTAGCGCTACAACAACCAAATTTGGGAAGGACATTTTTTTAGGATTTACTATTAACTGTACCAAATTACTCAATTATCCAAGAAACGAGACAAATTTTAGAATTTTTCACTTTTTGAATAAACCTAAAATTTTCTTTAATTTATTTTAAAAGATGTAGTTCTCGCAGTTTTAATGCTACAATAACCAAAATTGAGGAGGACACTTTCTCAGGCTTTACTATTAACTGTATCAAATTACAAAACTATCCAACATACGAAACAAATTTTAGAATTTTTCATTCTTCGGATGAACCTAAAAATGTTCTCTATTTTATCTTGAAGGCTGTAGTTCTGTAGTTCTGGCAGTTTTAATGCTACAACAACCAAATTTATGGAGGAGACATATCCGGGCTTCAGTATTAGCTGTACAAAATTACACAATTATTCAACAGAAGAGACAAATTTTGAAATTTTTAATTTTTCGGATAAACCTAAAATTTTCAATAGTTTATCTTGACGACTGTAATTCTGGCAGTTTTAGTGCTACAACAACCAAATTTGGGGATAACTCTTTTTATAACTCACTTATTGATTGTACTAAATTATATAATTATCAAACAGTTGAGACAAATTTTAAAAATTTTTATTTTTTCGATATGCTTAAAATTTTCTCTAGTTTATCTTAAAGGCTGTAGTTCTGGCAGTTTTAGTGCTACAACAACCAAATTTGGGAAGGACATTTTTTTTAGGATTTACTATTAACTGTACCAAATTACTCAATTATCCAAGAAACGAGACAAATTTTAGAATTTTTCACTTTTTGAATAAACCTAAAATTTTCTTTAATTTATTTTAAAAGATGTAGTTCTCGCACTTTTAATGCTACAATAACCAAATTTGAGGAGGACACTTTCTCAGGCTTTACTATTAACTGTATCAAATTACAAAACTATGCAACATACGAAACAAATTTTAGAATTTTTCATTCTTCGGATGAACCTAAAAATGTTCTCTATTTTATCTTGAAGGCTGTAGTTCTGTAGTTCTGGCAGTTTTAATGCTACAACAACCAAATTTATGGAGGAGACATATCCGGGCTTCAGTATTAGCTGTACAAAATTACACAATTATTCAACAGAAGAGACAAATTTTGAAATTTTTAATTTTTCGGATAAACCTAAAATTTTCAATAGTTTATCTTGACGACTGTAATTCTGGCAGTTTTAGTGCTACAACAACCAAATTTGGGGATAACTCTTTTTATAACTCACTTATTGATTGTACTAAATTATATAATTATCAAACAGTTGAGACAAATTTTAAAAATTTTTATTTTTTCGATATGCTTAAAATTTTCTCTAGCTTATCTTAAAGTCTGTAGTTCTGGCAGTATTAGTGCTACAACAACCAAATTTGGGAAGGACATTTTTTTAGGATTTACTATTAACTGTACCAAATTACTCAATTATCCAAGAAACGAGACAAATTTTAGAATTTTTCACTTTTTGAATAAACCTAAAATTTTCTTTAATTTATTTTAAAAGATGTAGTTCTCGCAGTTTTATTGCTACAATAACCAAATTTGAGGAGGACACTTTCTCAGGCTTTACTATTAGCTGTATCAAATTACAAAACTATCCAACATGGGAAACAAATTTTAGAATTTTTCATTCTTCGGATGAACCTAAAAATGTTCTCTATTTTATCTTGAAGGCTGTAGTTCTGTAGTTCTGGCAGTTTTAATGCTACAATAACCAAATTTGGGGAGGAGACATATTCGGGCTTCATTATTAGCTGTACAAAATTACACAATTATTCAACAGAAGAGACAAATTTTGAAATTTTTAATTTTTCGGATAAACCTAAAATTTTCAATAGTTTATCTTGACGACTGTAATTCTGGCAGTTTTAGTGCTACAACAACCAAATTTGGGGATAACTCTTTTTATAACTCACTTATTGATTGTACTAAATTATATAATTATCAAACAGTTGAGACAAATTTTAAGAATTTTTATTTTTTCGATATGCTTAAAATTTTCTCTAGTTTATCTTAAAGGCTGTAGTTCTGGCAGTTTTAGTGCTACAATAACCAAATTTGGGAAGGACATTTTTTTAGGATTTACTATTAACTGTACCAAATTACTCAATTATCCAAGAAACGAGACAAATTTTAGAATTTTTCACTTTTTGAATAAACCTAAAATTTTCTTTAATTTATTTTAAAAAAGATGTAGTTCTCGCACTTTTAATGCTACAATAACCAAATTTGAGGAGGACACTTTCTGAGGCTTTACTATTAACTGTATCAAATTACAAAACTATCCAACATACGAAACAAATTTTAGAATTTTTCATTCCTCGGATGAACCTAAAAATGTTCTCTATTTTATCTTGAAGGCTGTAGTTCTGTAGTTCCGGCAGTTTTAATGGTACAACAACCAAATTTGGGGAGGAGACATATTCGGGCTTCGGTATTAACTGTACAAAATTACACAATTATTCAACAGACGAGACAAATTTTGAAATTTTTAATTATTCGGATAAACCTAAAATTTTCAATAGTTTATCTTGACGACTGTAATTCTGGCAGTTTTAGTGCTACAACAACAAAATTTGGGGAGAACTCTTTTTATAGCTCACTTATTAATTGTACTAAATTATATAATTATCAAACAGTTGAGACAAATTTTAAGAATTTTTATTTTTTCGATATGCTTAAAATTTTCTGTAGTTTATCTTAAAGGCTGTAGTTCTGGCAGTTTTAGTGCTACAATAACCAAATTTGGGAAGGACATTTTTTTAGGATTTACTATTAACTGTACCAAATTACTCAATTATCCAAGAAACGAGACAAATTTTAGAATTTTTCACTTTTTGAATAAACCTAAAATTTTCTTTAATTTATTTTAAAAAAGATGTAGTTCTCGCACTTTTAATGCTACAATAACCAAATTTGAGGAGGACACTTTCTCAGGCTTTACTATTAACTGTATCAAATTACAAAACTATCCAACATACGAAACAAATTTTAGAATTTTTCATTCCTCGGATGAACCTAAAAATGTTCTCTATTTTATCTTGAAGGCTGTAGTTCTGTAGTTCTGGCAGTTTTAATGCTACAATAACCAAATTTGGGGAGGAGACATATTCGGGCTTCAGTATTAACTGTACAAAATTACACAATTATTCAACAGACGAGACAAATTTTGAAATTTTTAATTTTTCGGATAAACCTAAAATTTTCAATAGTTTATATTGACGACTGTAATTCTGGCAGTTTTAGTGCTACAACAACCAAATTTGGAGAGAACTCTTTTTATAGCTCACTTATTAATTGTACTAAATTATATAATTATCAAACAGTTGAGACAAATTTTAAAATTTTTTATTTTTTCGATATGCTTAAAATTTTCTCTAGTTTATCTTAAAGGCTGTAGTTCTGGCAGTTTTAGTGCTACAACAACCAAATTTGGGGAGGACACTTTCTCAGGCTTTACTATTAACTGTACCAAATTACAAAATTATCCAACAGACGAGACAAATTTTAGAATTTTTCATTCTTCGGATGAACCTAAAAATTTTCTCTTTTTTATCTTGAAGGCTGAAGTTCTGTAGTTCTGGCAGTTTTAATGCTACAACAACCAAATTTGGGGAGGACACATATTCGGCCTTCAGTATTAACTGTACAAAATTACACAACTATCCAACAGACAAGACAAGTTTTAGAATATTCCATTTTTTGGATAAACCTCAAATTTTTTCTGGTTTATTTTGAAGGCTGTAGTGTTACCATTTTTAGTGTTATAACTACCAAATTTGGGGAGGACACTTTTTAAACCTTCACTATTAACTGTACTAAATTATATATTTATTCAACAAACGAGACTAATTTTAGAATTTTTCATTTTTTGGATGAACCTAAAATTTTTAGTAGTTCATATTGACTGCTGTATTTCCGGCAGTTTTCATCCCACAACAACCAAATTTGAAGAGGACACTGTTTGTAGCTTGACTATTAATTGTACAAAATTTTATAATTATTAAATAGACGAGACAAATTTTAGAATTTTTAATTTTTCGGATAAACCTAAAATTTTTAGTAGTTCAGATTGACGACTGTAGTTCCTGCAGTTTTGGTCCCACCACAACCAAATTTGGGGAGTACACTTTTTGTAGCTTGGTTACTAACTAAACGAAATTACATAATTATTCAACAAACGAAACAAATTTTAGAATTTTTTATTTTTCAGATGAATTTAAATTTTTAGTAGTTCATATTGACGACTGTAGTTCCGGCAGTTTTAGTCCCACCACAACCAAATTTTGGGGAAAAACTTTCTATGGTTTGACTATTAATTGTACAAAATTACATAATGATCCAACAAACGAGACTTATTTTAGAATTTTTTATTTTTTAGATGAACCAAAGAAACCACTCCATACTGTTTGTTATGTGGTTTCTAATTGGCAAAAGATAATAACTTGTTTAGCACCGCTTTAGAAAGCAGAGATCTTAACCTTTGTAATGACGTATTACAATAAAAATCAAAGTACCAATTTTAGAGTTGCATGCAAAAAAGTGTCAAAAAGTGTACTAAAAACAATATATTTTACAAATATCTCCTGAGTCCTGAGCTGATGGAGCAAAAAAGCCTTCGAATTTAGAATCAGTTTACAATTCCTCTTCTCTTTGCAACTTTTCAGATTCCTTCCAAAAACGGGTGTAATTTAACATTTAGACCCCACTCTCAAGAAGAAACGCAAAAAGTAAAATGTGCCCCCGTGCGCCTGGTCGACTCCGTCCCTGCATCGGTGCCAGACCCTCCTCCTTCTTAGCAGTGTTAGCACGTGTTGTGGACGGCAGGTGCGAGTCGCACGCGGTAGCATGCCCCCCGCCGCCCCTCGCATGCCGTCACAGAAGCGTGGGAACGGCTTCTCTCTTAGCTTCCCAAAACACCGCGCCATGCCAGCACAAGGCTGACCTCGTGCACGTCATTGCCCATCATCCGTCTCTCTTTCCACCATTGCAAACCCATACATCTTCTGTCTTCTTCGTAAATGAGCGTGCGTGTAGTTAACAGCGATTGCTTACAGTCTCGTGCCCGCTCACTGCTTGATTTTGTTAGATTAGGTCATAGCACTGGTTAGCGAGGTCGAAGGGAGAATTTTGGTGGCTGCGCCACTCCTGCAGGAATGGTAAGGCTGGGCGGGTATTATGTGTTGCCTAACTTCCCCGAAATTAGCATTTTTCAACAAGTGGACTAATTAATTAAATTTGAAAGACAAATTTATGATGTAGAACACGCGATTGTTAATTAATTGGAAGATCTGGGACAAGTATTTTATTGTTGCTTCAAGCTAGAATTGTGGGTCTTTAAATAGTTATTAAAATAAATTAAGGGGTTCATTAGGAGCTTACAAAATTTATTTTATTACCAATTTTATCTCCATATTTGGACCATTGCCAGTTTTTAATTAAATTTGTAAAATAAATATGACGAGCACCGTTTTCGTTTAAAATTCTTAAAAATCAACGAATCTGTCCCTTTCGCGCGACTATCTTCAGATCTACCATAAACCCGTCAAGTAGAGCCCTCTGGCGCTTCGAGCAGTAAACTCTTCACGCGGCGTGACTTCATAATGAAATTCGTTTAGATCCAATTTTCCGCTTCGAGTGCCAGTTTTTGTCGAATTAAACAGTTACTTTGTTGTAACTTTATTGATAATAAATTAGCTTCCCCACAAAAAACCACTTTATCAATATTGATTTTTGAGCGTGTCCAATCTCAGACATCTCATTACTGTTCGTTCCTAATTAAGATAATGGGATAATTGCTAATTCCGAGGAAGACTCTGAGTGACTTATTACAGGATAATAACAGTGCAGCTTGTACACATCGAATTAATCCCCCTTGTAGCCAGCCCGCCCTTTGTCTCTTCTCCCTTTTTGTCAACAATACCCGCTGATGATGGCACGTGCTGTAACTTCCTAGTTCCGGTGTCCCATTGGTCGCTTCACCCCTCATCAAATATTATAAATAAAGTGTGAGCTTCCCTTAACATTTCAGTTGAAATCTGTCGGTCGTGTTAAAAATCTCGTCCACGACTTTCGTAATTATATTTTAACTGTTTCTTCGAAGAGGTGGAGCACGTCACGATCACTGCTCAAAAATACGAAGAAGACGTAATCATGATATCGGTCCGGATCTCGAGAAGCCAATTTAGAATTTCTCGGACGAAATGTATGAGTGTAATAACGAGAGATAAAATGTAATAAGAAGAACACGTCGGTGGCATGTAATTACGGATTTCTATGGAGGTGGGACGTCGCAATGATGATGTAATTTGGAATCTATTTCGATGATAATGTGCATATAAAATGCGTTAAGGATCATTAAATTAAAGAGTAAAAACGGGGGAAATTGTTGCGAGAGTGCCGCAGGTTCTTCAGTGATAAGATCTTTCATAAAATCTATTTATAACATGTGAATTGTGTCGTTTGTGTGAACGCGGTAAGTTTTTATTCTAACTTTATTACGGTTAATTGGGAGTTATCTTGATGGATTATTTATAGCGGGCATCAGTTTGATGTAAAAACGGGGTATTTTTATATGTCGTTATGTATTAAGATAACTAATGCAGTTTTAACTATTACTATTAAAATAACTGAGAAGATAATTACGTCACATTATCATCGAGATGGAGAATTAAAAAGATAATTCTTTTAATTTCAATTAGCCGTGAGTGCCTGAAATTAGGTAGATAACAGATATTAACAGTTATTGTCCCAACAATTAGTTATTATCTAATTATAATATAATTAGTTAGTAGTGAATATGTAACAATCAACTAAAATTAGCTAATTAGCAATTTGCTCTTTTGTGGTAATACCTATATTAAGACTTCTTATTTCTCTCAGTAAAAATCATTATTAGTTAGTTATAAATTAAGTCACTAACTAATTTAGATTACAGATTAAAGTAGCTATTTTAATTACTTATGGGTTAATAAAAATAACCATTTGCAAGTTTTAGGTTCATCCAAAAAATATTTTTTTGTTAGTTGCTTCCGCTCTATAATTTTTAAATTTGGCACAATTAGTAACTAAATTTAAATTAGTAACGTTCTCAAATTTGATTGCTCCACAGCAATTAAAATTACCAAAGTTACAAGCTTTAACAAATTTTACTGAAATTTTTTTTATAATCTTTAGAAAATTTGTCTCTTCCAGTGTATAAATTTGAAATTTGGCACGGTTAATAAGCGGGTGTTAATTAGTAAACTCTTCAAATTTAGTTGCTATGGCGTTGAAATTACCAGAGTTACAATCCTTATCATATTTTTCCAAATGTTTTTGACTCATACTTGAAATAAAAACGTTCAAAAATTGTTTCTTATTGTGTCTTTCAGAGTATAAATTTGAAATTTGGCACGTTTAATAAAGAAGTCCAAATTAGTAATCTCTACAAAACTAGTTATTGTGGCGTTGAAATTACCAGAGTTACAGTCCTTAATATGTTCAGTCAGAAGTTTTTTATTTAATTACAAAATAAAAAATTTCAAAATTGGTCTCTTCTTAATTTTGAAATTTGGCACGGTTAATAAGTGGGTCAAAATTAATAACCTCTTCAAATTTAGTTGTTGTGGCGTGAAAATGACTAAAGTTACAGTCCTTAATACGTACCTTTCAAAAGTTTTTAGATTCATCCTTAAAATAAAAAATTCCAAAATTTGTCTTTTTTGATGTATAAATTTGAAAATAGGCCCAGATAATGATAAGCGGGTCTAAATTAGTAACCTCACCAAATCTAGTTACAGTGGCGTTGAAATTACTAGAGTTACAGTTCTTAACACGTTATTTCAAAAGTTTTTGATTCATTCTCAAAATAAAAAATTCCTAAAGTGATCTCTTCCGGTGTATAATTTTTAAAATTAGAACAATCAATAAGCAAATCTAAATTAGTAACCTTTTTAAATTTTGTAACTGTGGCGTTGAAATTACCAAAGTTATAGACCAACGTGTCTTTTTAAAAGTTTTTGATTCATTCTTACAATAAAAAAATCCAAAATTTGTGTCTTCCAGTGTATAATTTTGAAATTTGGCATGGTTAATAAGTAGGTCAAAATTAATAACCTCTTGAAATTTAGTTGTTGTGACGTGAAAATGACCAGAGTTAAAGTTCTTAACTTGTAACTTCAAAAGTTTTTAGTTTAGATTCATCCTCAAAATAAAAAATTCCAAAATTTGTCTCTTGTGGTGTATAAATTTGAAATTACGCTCAGATAATGATGAGCGGACTTAAATTAGTAATCTCACCAAATTTAGTTACAGTGGCGTTGAAATTACCAGAGTTACAGTTCTTAACATGTTCTTTCAAAAGTTTTTGATTCATTCTTAAAATTAAAAATTCCTAAAGTGGTCTCTTCCGGTGTATAATTTTTAAAATTGACAAAGTCAATAAGCGAATCTAAATTAGTAACCTCTTTAAATTTAGTAACTGTGGCGTTGAAATTACCAGAGTTATAGACAAACGTGTCTTTTTAAAAGTTTTTGATTCATTCTTACAATAAAAAAATCCAAAATTTGTGTCTTCCGGTGTATAATTTTGAATTTTGGCACGGTTAATAAGTGGGTCAAAGTTAGTAACCTCTCCAAATTTAGTTGTTGTGGCGTTAAAATGACCAGAGTTACAAGTCTTAATATGTTCTTTCAAAAGATTTTTATTCAATCGCAAAATAAAAAATTTCAAAATGTGTTTCTTCCAGTGTATCATTTTGAAATTTGGCACGGTAATTAAGCGGATCAAAATTAGTAACCTCACCAAATTTGGTTACTGTGATGTTGAAATTACCGGAGTTACAGTCTTTAACACGTTCTTGCAGAAGTTTTTGATTCATTTTTATAAAAAATAATAATTTCAAATTAGTCTCTTCCGGTGTATAATTTTTAAATTTGGCACAATTAGTAAAGAAGTATAAATTAGTATCCTCCCCAAATTTGATTGCTGTGGAGTTGAAATTACTAGAGTTACAAGCTTTATTAGATTTTGGCCGTGAGTGCCTGAAATTAGGTAGATAATAGATATTAACAGTTATTGTCCCAACAATTAGTTATTATCTAATTATAATATAATTAGTTAGTAGTGAATATGCAGTAACAATACTAACAACTAAAATTAGCTAATTAGCAATTTACTCTTTTGTGGTAATACCTATATTAAGAATTTTTATTTCTCTCAGTAAAAGTCATTATTAGTTAGTAATAAATTAATTCACTAACTAATTTAGATTATAGCAAAAGTAGCTATTTTAATTACTTATGGGTTAATAAAAATAACCATTGTAAGTTTTCGGTTCATCTAAAAAATATTTTTTTTTGTTAATTGCTTCCGCTCTATAATTTTTAAACTTGGCACAATTAGTAACTAAATTTAAATTAGTAACGTCCTCAAATTTGATTGCTGTGGAGTTACAGTTACCAAAGTTACAAGCCTTATTAAGTTTTATTGAGATTTTTTTTATAATCTTTAGAAAATTTGTCTCTTCCAGTGTATAAATTTGAAATTTGGTACGGTTAATAAGCGGGTCTGAATTAGTAAACTCTTCAAATTTAGTTTCTTTGGCGTTGAAATTACCAGAGTTACAATCCTTATCATGTTATTTCAAATGTTTTTTATTCATTCTTAAAATAAAAAATTTCAAAAATCGTTTCTTATTGTGACTTTCAGTGTATAATTTTTAAATTTCGCACGGTTATTAAGTTTGTTTAAATTAGTTACCTCTCCAAATATAGTAACTGTGGCGTTGAAATTACCAGAGTTACAGACCTTAACGTTTTTTTTTTAGTTTTTGATTTATGTTAATAATAAAAAGTCCAAAATTTGTGTCTTTCGGTCTATAATCTTGAAATTTGCCACGTTTAATAATGGGGCCCAAATTAGTAATCTCTACAAAACTAGTTATTGTGGCGTTGAAATTACCAGAGTTACAGTCCTTAACACGTTCTTTCAAAAATTTTTGATTTATTCTCAGAATTAAAAATTCCTAAAGTGGTCTCTTCCGGTGTATAATTTTTAAAATTGGCACAATCAAAAAGCAAATCTAAATTAGTAACCTCTTTAAATTTTGTAACTGTGGCGTTGAAATTACCAGAGTTATAGACCAACGTGTCTTTTTAAAAGTTTTTGATTCATTCTTACAATAAAAAAATCCAAAATTTGTGTCTTCCGGTGTATAATTTTGAAATTTGGCATGGTTAATAAGTGGATCAAAATTAGTAACCTCTCCGAATTTAGTTGTTGTGGCGTTAAAATGACCAGAGTTACAAGTCTTAACATGTTCTTTCAAAAGATTTTTATTCAATGGCAAAATAAAAAATTTCAAAATGTGTTTCTTTCAGTGTATCATTTTGAAATTTGGCACGGTAATTAAGCGGATCACCAAATTTGGTTACTGTGATGTTGAAATTACCGGAGTTACAGTCTTTAACACGTTCTTGCAGAAGTTTTTGATTCATTTTTATAAAAAATAATAATTTAAAATTAGTCTCTTCCGGTGTATAATTTTTAAATTTGGCACAATTAGTAAAGAAGTATAAATTAGTAATCTCCCCAAATTTGATCGCTGTGGAGTTGAAATTACTAGAGTTACAAGCTTTATTAAATTTTTCTTTGAGGCAAAATAATTCTTCTACTATATTATGTAGTAATTACTTTCCTACATAATTATATTCTCGAGAAAGTTTCAGTTGTGTTGGTAGCTCTGCCTGTCATTTCAAAGCGCCTAACTAAAACAAAGCAAGACCTTCTGCTCTCGGATTAATTAGCTTCTATTCCAAAGAAGCAAACTAGCTAATAACTATAACAGATTTTTTGCAGACAGTTAAATGTTTATTTACCTCCAACTCTGCGGATATTATTCTAATTAATTCTGTTTATTAACTGGCTGGTATAAGATATTCTCCATAAACGTTTATGTCACCGTTGATCTAGTTTGGTCCATAAAATAAATTTTTACAGACATAATAATACATCGATAAAACTTTGACTGGAACTATAAATAAAACACATTAAAGCAATTTTTCAATAAAGCAATATTAAAACCAACACCTTAGCATGCCACACATCACATTTAATTAATTCAAGTCTTGCAGATTTTATGCGCAATTTTCATGGTACGCTTGGATGGCCACGGTCATCATGGCATTTGACATTTTCATTCGATTACAGAACTTTGAATATCGATAAAATCAGCTTTCACTCCAAAGCGTATTAATCATTTAGAGTTTAATTGGAGTCGCAGGATCCTTATCTATGACCACTTTCAGTTTGGTTTTATTGGGGGAATTTGACTTTGAAATGCACGGGATTTTTCAGACAGATGACTCAATCTCGGCAAAACTGTTATCACAAAAATTCCCGCGTCTGTGCCGTTATCTCGTTTTCGTGCCTACGCAAGCAAATCGTTCCGTGTCCGGGGCCACCCTTCACGCACGTGTGTGTCATAAGTGCTCGATGGAGGAGGAGGCATCATACGCCAGGTGCTCTCTTGGTGTGGGAACTGAGATCGTAGCGAGTTTCCCAGGCTCAGAAAGCACCTGCCACCCTACGCTACAAGGATTCGTGTGGCGCGAACACGCATCCATTGCAAGGATGTTGACGTGCGTAACGCACACGAGGGGCGTGGGGGTCGTGTGTGGACGCATTGTCCGAAATTCTTTGTCGATCGCATTTTCATGCGAGCATTAAAATCGCCGAAAATTAGGAATTGGGATTTCATCTGATGACAGTTAAAACAGTAAAGTTGTACACCTGCTCGATTTTCCCACGTCCGGATCGTGGCTGGTCGTCGCTGGTCGGCGCCTCGTGCAAAACAACTGACTGAATATTAATGAGACGACTGCGATTAAATGTGGTAATTTGTTAATTAATTCAGATTTTAAATTATCGAGCGATTTATTGAGAGATAAGCTAAAATGTCATATCGGGTTTTTTGGCGAGGGAACCCTTACAGGTGCAGGAAAAAAACGATCCCAGACAGGTTAATTCATTTGTCGTTATGTGGGAACTACCCTGGGTAGTTTCACCCCCCAAAAAACTCCCCCGACTAAAGTTAAAAGCATCTTTTCATGGTCGCTGTGATTGTGACGCAATTTCGTTTTTTTCGTCCGTTTTCGAAAGGAGATGAGAGCGACCGTGAGAACTTGAGACAGGTGGTTTGTAATCATTTATCTAGACTCACAATTAAGCTACCGTGTTACGATGGGACGATGGGTCGCTTTTTTAAAGTCACCATCAAGTATTTATTAAAGATAAAAAATCGAGGACTGGCGATGCTGAGAACTGGAGCAAAATCAAAAATGCAAGATCTTTTTTATTACATCTAGAAAGTAAATTTATTTTCTCTATTCTTTATGGGTTAAAGCATATCCCCCAGCGTGTAGATATCACACTCCCATAAATTACCCACCTACTTCGGAAACCCATATTCTGGTAGCCATGGGACTTTTGCAATTTATCACGCTGCCTCCTCGTCCATTCTCTTTCAAACAAAGAGACAATTTCGATAATAGTAGTTTTTGTTATATGGCAGAAAAATGGTATTTTTTGTCGAGCAATTATACTCATAATACTGTGAAAAATATTGGTTTCAAAGAGTTTCAAAGTTAAGATCGTGCAAGTGCCATACAAAATGTAAGTCTCAAATAGTAACCGTCACAAAATAGTTATTTGTTTCACTAGGCTAGAAAATGGTCTTTTGGAAATGCAAGGAAAGTATTGAAATCCGTATTGTATTGTCAAACACGAAATTTTGTGCGCCGACAATTATTAGTAGTTATTTATTTTGACTTTTGGTTTAAATTTGAAACGTCATTCCCTCATTTAGGGGAATTTCATCAGCTGGCAAATAAGTTGGTAGCACCCTATTCAAATCAAACGATTGCAGATTAATGTAAATTCAAATGTGTTTCAGCAAATTTTTGTGGTATTTTTACTTAATTAATTTACCTTTATTATTTTCGAAGGTCATTGGTCTCCAAATCGACACACAAATTGACACAATTGACATTTTTGCAGCGATGCCCACTTGCAAAATAAAACCAACTATTCGAAATGTCACGTTTGACTGCCTAAACATTCAAAAGGTGATTTTCTTGCCGCAAATGAGTCTCACAAATGTAATGAAAAATGACGAAGGTGCACAAAGTACTTTTTTTGCCTAGGGAGCAAATGTGTTTCCATGTCAACAAGCGTTTTTTATTACTTACAACTACTACTTGACTGTCTAAAAACGACTAAAAAATTATGACTTTTTGTGACGTTTAGAAAAAAAATAAACTTTAATTTGTGACAGTTTCTAGAAATTCCAGAAATTTTCAAATATTCAGGATTTTTATCCTTTCCTCAATTTATTTTGTTATATGGGATTGTGAAGACTTTCCATTGACTTTCTGAATTTCCAGCGAATTTTGTGATCGGACATGTTGATATCTTACGTATTTATTATTTTAATGACAAAAACGAAGATAAAACATAGTATATTACACGTGGGTTATAGCATAGCACATTATAACACTCGTAGTTTTAATGTTTGCCATAGCCCACTTGTAAGGTACATAACTATTTTCTGATGCTTTAATATTTTTTAATAGCATTGTTTTTTCATTCTTACTGATGCTTTAAGAAACTCTTTTAAGCACTATTTTGTGAGTTGGTACTTCTGTCAATGTGAAAACTATAAGATTCATCTAAAAATAAACGTAGTTTAATGACATATGACACTTGAATGACGTATTGTCAACTTGAGGGTTCTATAAAAATATACCTAAATTTACCTGTCAAAATATTTAAAAAAAAAGTTACTTATTATAAAGATTCATCAATAATAATTGTATAAAAGACGTTTTATAAGACAGTCTGGCGGAATTGTCCCTTTGTAAACTCGCCTAGAAGCGAATGTCTTATAAAATATGCTTATTAAATCACTAGTTATACTACAACTAGTTATAGTACAGTAGTTAAGCTACATTATGCAACTCAATTTTCATTTTAGTAACGAAAACATTTAACCCACTTAATCACAGATAAAACATTGTATATCACACCTAGACTATAGCATATTATAATACTCGGCAATAACCCACTACTAATTTTTTAAAACTTTATAACATTTTTTTTCAATTGTTACCGATGCTTTAAGAAATTTTTTAAAGCACTGTTTTGTGAGTTGGTACTTCTGTCAATTACTTTGTTAAAATTCCAATATGAAGAAAAATTCTCAACATTGAAGTATTTTAAAGACAATAAATTCAACAAATTCCTTGGCGGAGTCGGCTTTACTAAAACTAAACCGTTTGTGACAGTGTAAAATTTAAATTTACAGCAAATCTCTGAGAGTTGCTAACAATTTATTCAATTTATCCAAGGCGGCTCAGGCGTCATTGTTATTCTCCTCTTAATATAAAACATTACAAAAAAAAAAAAAAAACAAAAAATACAATGTTTTTTAGTTTCAGATTTAAGGTTAGTTGTCAAATTTTAACAAACTGTTGCTACATTTGTCAAAGTACACTTTTAAAACGGAAAATAGTTTCCAACGCCTTCCCAGCCTAGTATTTAACGGAAATGCACAATTTTTTGTTACATTTTATTTAAATATTTATACAGAGTGTTAATGTAAGTAAAGCATCAATTCAGCAAATCTGGAGAGTCAAATTTCTTATTGAACAAGTGAATTTTTTTATCGCTTGTAAAAATTAAAAGAGTGTAAAGTTGACCAATAAGGGCATGAAAAATTATTAAAAATCTGACTGAAAACATAGTGGTTTGGTTTTGACAAAAACAAGTGGCAAATATCTGTCAGTTTTGACATGATTAGTCAGTAGCGGCTCAAATGTACTTGAAACTAGTTTTATCTCAGGATAGTTACGAAACTGTTCAGCACAATTTAACTAATACCTGACGACGTGTGTCAGATGTGACATGTGTCACATTTTGTTCCAAGAACTTACTTGATTTTTAAAATTTTACTACAATTATCCAAACTGAGTACTTTTATCTTCCACTGCTTACAAGAAGTGTTGCAGAAAAAATTCTTTGAGATTTGAATGCTGCTACAGTTTGCTGTTTTACTTATTACATAATAGTTTAGATGATACCTATAATCTGTATTTTTGGCTGGCGGATTATCCGCTCCTTCCAGGATTTGAAAACAGTTTTTGATTTCCAATTTGTGGGCTCCTTAGGTGTTTAAAACTGCGCAGAAATTGCCTCGCCTTTAATGTGCCGACCTCTTGTAACCTCTAGTAAAATTAAAGCCTCGATTAACTTGGCAATCGTAACCAGCGCAGCAATCCCTGTCGGCAGTTTTTTTCGTCTTTTTTCCGAAAATTTATGATGGTTGGTTAATAAAACTCCAAGTAACGACTATATAATTTATAATTTAATTGTTTTTGATTATATCAGCAGTCTGCGCATAAATTTGCATCCGCAAGTGTTAAAATAACTATGCATGCACGAATTTTTTTATGTAGATTTTTAAATTGTCCTGAAACGCCTTAAGAGGATAAATTACACTTGTTACATCGTCGCAGGTCGAAATAATGACGAGGTATGTCAATAATTAACAAAATCCAAAAAACGCTTTTTGTCGCAGCTTGGACATGCGATTTTGGCCAAAATAAACGAATCTTAAACAGGATGCACGTCCATTAATCGCGTTCATTAATTATAACTTCGGTTTTTTCAACATCCGATGCTCATTTCGAAACGTTTCCAAACTTTTAATTACTGTCTAATTCTTCCGTCGTCTAAAAAGACAATCAACCATTTATGGTAATGGCCCATCCGGAGTGAAACTAGTTATAAAACAAGTATGATTTATGCACACAACTCGAAAAAACTCGAAATCAAAATAATCGCTTTAATACCGACGCGGCGACGCTCTTTGTCTTGCCTGTGGAGAAAAAGAAATGTTCAAACTAGTCGTGTTCTTGTTCAGGTCGTTTAAAATAACAGCTACTGGTATTACCTCCGGACTCATCTCGCAGGATGAAAAAAAGCGATAAAAAACCGACAAGAATTATTGTGATTGGATTCATAAGAATGTTTTTTAATATCGCATGACGAATTTCTGATTGGATGTGCTAGCAGGATACCGCAGGAAATCACAAGAAGTGGAGAGCGCATAAAATTCCAATATTCATATATTAATCACCAACAAAATGTCTACTTTGGTATGAGACGAATTAAACTGTAATTTAGCCAAGAGTAATTATAATTAGATCTGGAAACAGTTTGCTCCAAAGTCGTGCTCAAAATAAATTACACCCAATTTGTCTGAGCTAAATTACAAAAACCTCTTCGCGTTTCAAGATCTGTTTGCTCACTGTTAACACTTCGGGCTCTTAGCGAACCTAATATCACCTAGGCAAAGTTCTAATTTAAGTTTCGACTTAATTAATTACAATTTAGTAATTAATCTTCAGACAAATTTGTCATCTGAAAAGTTTTTTGTTTTATAAATTGAGCCATAATTTACATTTTCGGGCTTAATTTAAATGTTAATTTTGGAATTTCAAGTTTCGTCGTGTCAAACCATCAACTGTAAATTTCTCAAGCCAATAATTAGAAATTTTATTAAACAAAGAAAAGCTCATTAAATTCGATAACTTCTAAAAATTCCAAAAGGTTTTGAAAATGTCCCTTCTGGACTCTCTGGAGAGTCCTGGATTTCTTCCCATTTAAAATCAATCACGTTCAATGAATTCTGGACCCTCCAAACTGCCTCCAGACTTTTCCAAGGTTTAAAAAGAATCCTGGAAGGAATTAAATTCTGACAATGAACAATTAAAATCAAAACTTGAAAGTGTTGAAGTTCCTCGGCTTTCCTAACCCCAAAGCCCAAACTTGCAGTTTGTCAAAGAAAGGCCCCAAAACCCCCTGTCCTCTTCGTCTTCCAACCGCCTCATCTCCACCCGCCAATCCCGCGCATCCATTTTTATCTTCGCAATTGTCGTTACCCAGCCCTCTCACGTGTCTTTTCCATCAGCAAGAGACGGAAGATTCGAAAGTTGCGCACGCTTCGCGCGTGTTTAGCGCGCGCTGGAAACTCGTACCATGCATGCGCTAACAGGTAGCAGGAGTATAAAACGCTTATCGAGCACATGTCGAGCACACTTCTTCGCCAGCACTCTTCGTGAACGTTCCTCCACCATGTGTCTCTGTAAAAGCCTCCCCGAGATGGTGCGATCACCGCGCAGACGTCTCCCACAGGTAAATATCGTGGAGACTGCAACGCTCGACCAAGCGACGAACCTAGTTGTAACGAGTTTCTGTTTACAGATAATCAAACCGCGGCTGTCGAGGAAGATCGTGAGCAGCGCGAGGGTCAATTTGAATCTCTATTGGAAGAAGTTCGAGTTGGTGAATGAAATCAACGAGAATTTGGCGAATGAGCTTCAAGAATTGGGTAAATGATTGTAGATTCTGTGATTGTTATTTTTTGTCTGTGATATTCCTGCGGCTCGTAGTGTAAATAGGACAGATTGACACACGTTTTTGCTCAAGCTTTAAGTTAGTGCTTGGTCGGGTTTGTCAAAACTGTCGCCTGCCGCGACCAATTAGTTTTTAGTTGCAAGCTTTAATTTGATTCTGTGATATTTCGAGCTTTATTTTATTGTAAGCTTAGTTTAAGCAAACATAGGCCGAATAGTGTCAATTTATGTACATAAAAATGCATGCTTTAGTTAAGCTTTAACTATAATCAAAATTTTAGACTTAGTTTAGTTTATGCACTTTTTTTGACGCACATTAGCCACTCGAGTTAAGTTTTAAAAGCTCTGAAGCTGTGTGATCACGACTTTGTACATTTTCTGTGATATCAGCTTGATATGATTTCTGATTGTATATTTTATAGTAAAATTTTAGTTAAGTGATGTGTACGCATTAGTTAAGTTTGTAGTTAAGTTTAAACTAAGTTTGTAGCTCACTAGTTTTTCAATAAAATTTTTCATAAGTATTTGACTGGTTTTAAACGCCCCTCGTTGACTCAATTAGTTAGAGCTTCAAGTACACAGGTGTCCCATTGAAAGTACCCCTCTGGTAAACAACAGGTTGTTTACACGAAGGGTCGGGGCGATATGAAGTGTAACGATTAGGGGAGAAAATTCCACCACTTGTTTATAAATACTACATTTATATACACACCCACTTCCCGTTAAAAATCTCAACCGATTTTTCTTAATGGTTTTTTAAATGCCTGCTTTCAGACATTTACACATGATTTCAATTAAATGATGCGAGTTTAGGTCCCACGCAACATCAAATTGGATTAGTAATTAACTTTAATTTTCTTCTAAGTGACCATTTTTGGATACAAGACCTATCAACGCCTACCATGGACAGATGGTTATAACGGATAATGTGGCGCAACGGCCCAGTTATCTTTTTTTGCCCGATTTGATAGAGAAGTGGAGAAAAAGTGGAATTTGTGGGATTCGTGGGTTGGATTTGCGATAATTGACAAGATGTTGGAGGGGTTTAGACAATCAACGGAATTTTTAAGCGGATTCGGATTTACTATTTCGCTTAATTCTTAATTCTCTTTGATAGATATCATTTATTCAGCACTCATCACTTTCTGAGAATTTTCAAAAGTTTGATTTTTTCGTAATTCTAAGAATATTGAAAAATGTTTATTTTTTGTCTTGAGACTGAAAACAGACCTATTTTGCAAAGTTGAATCTTTTGGAAAAATTTTAAAAAATATATTTAAGAAGAATGAAACTTCGGCATCCATCAATTGTATTTTTTGTAATTCTGGGAATATTTGGAAAATTCTTTGTTTTGTATTTAGATAGATGTGATCTATGAAAAACGAACCCGTTTTGGAAAATTAAATCTCTTACAGTAATTAAAAAAATATACTCCTAATTAGGAAGAAGGAAATTGCCGCATTCACAAATTCTGTGGCAATTTAAAAAAATTGCATTTTTCGTTATTCTGGAAATATTTGGAAAATTTGTTGTTTTTGCATTTAAAAAGACGTAATTTATAAGAAAACATACCCATTTTGGAAAACTAAATCTTTTAGAGCGATTTAAAAAAATATTTAAGAAGAATGAAATATCCACATTCACTAGTTCCGTGTCAATTTAAAAAAAATGTTGCGTAATTCTGGGAATATTTGGAAAAATTTTCGTTTTTGTATTTAGTTAAAAGTGATTTATAAGAAAACAGACTCATTTGTAATACTTTTATATCTTTTGGAATTATAAAAAAACATATTTAGAAAGAGGAAAATTGGCTCACGAGGAACCAGTTTTGTGGCACATTAAAAAAATTGTATTTTGCTTAATTCTAGGAATATTTGAAAAACTTCCTAGTTTTCGTATTTAGATAGAAGTGATTTATAAGAAAATAGACCCATTTTGCAAAATCGACACTTTTGGACTAATTAAAAAAAGATATTAAGCATGAAGGAAATTGCTAGACCAACTTATTTCCTGGTTCTTTAAAAAAAATGTATTTTGCGTAATTCTGGAACTATTTGGAAAATTTCACGTTTTTGTACTTAGCTAGAAGTGATTTATAAGACAAAACTCATTTTTAAAACTGAGCTTTTAGGAGTCATAAAAAAATATTTAGAAAAAAGAAAATTGCCTCACGCGCCAATTTCGTTGCACTTTAAAAAAATTGTATTTTGCGGAATTCTGGGAATATTTGGAAAATTTCTCGTTTTTGTATTTAAATAGAAGTGATGTATAAGATAATAAACCCATTTTGCAAAATTGGCGCTTTTGGCCTAATTAAAAACTATATTTAGAAAGAAGAAAATTGCTACAGCCACCAATTTTCGCATCACTTTAAAAACAATGTATTTTGCGTAATTCTGAGAATTTTTGGAAAACTTTTTGTTTTAGTATTTAGTTAGAAGTGATTTATAAGAAAACAGACTCATTTTACGAAACTGAGCTTTTTGGACTAATTTAAAAAAACATATTTAGAAAGAGGAAAATTGGCTCACGAGGAACCAGTTTTGTGGCACATTAAAAAAATTGTATTTTGCTTAATTCTAGGAATATTTAGAAAATTTCTTGTTTTCGTATTTAGATAGAAGTGGTAAATAAGAAAATAGACCCATTTGGCAAAATCGACACTTTTGGACTAATTAAAAAAATATTTAGAAAGAAGTAAATTGCTACAGCCACCAATTTTCGTAGCAATTTAAAAAATTGCATTTTGCTTAATTCCAGGAATATTTGGAAAATTTCTCCTTTTTATATTTGGATAGATTTTATTTATAAGAAAATAGACCCATTTTGCATAATCAACCCTTTTAAAAAATTAAAAAAAAATATTTAGAAAGAACGAAATTCGTATTCATTGATTTCGCGACAATTTAAAAAAAATATATTTTTTGTAATTCTGGGAGTATTTGGAAAATTCCTGGTTTCTCTATTTCGATAGATGTGATTTGATAAAAAAAAATCACTATCGAACTTTTTTGAGTAACTTAAAAAAAATATATTTAGAAGGAAAGAAATTGCCACACATAATTTCGTGACTCTTTAAAATACTCGTAATTGTGTTTTTTGTAATTTTGGAAATATTTAGAAAATCCTTTTTTTGTGTTTAGATAAATGTGAATTATAAGAGAACCGAAAAGAGAATATTTCTCCAAACTTTAGACAGCAAACGAAAATATTTTCTCAATTTTCAAAAATCTCAGTCAAAGCTCAGTCAATTGCTCTCCTATCTAAGACAGCCCAACAATACAAAGTAAATTTGCGTTTGGCTTGAAAGCTTGTTTACTGTCCAAGAAAGGAGCATCTGCTTTAGAAAAAGCTCCTTTATTTTTCTCCAACAGAGCAATGTTTATATTTGTTTTGCATTTTGCGTGACACCATGTCTCTATTTGAGCTTAAATAAAAGCTTCACATGGGGTACGTGTCCAGTCCAGACAAATCAGCCCATTTAAAAAAATCCAACCACCTTTCGCCCCTAAATAAGTAGTCTAAAGCAATTTCTTTGAGTTTTGTTCAAATTCATCAATTTTCTAAAGCGATATCTCAGTTTCAAGCTTAGAGCTCAGACTGTGACGTTGCATGCACGTGTATTTAAGTCCACTTCCATTCTAAACGTTCTGCTCCAACACGTGATGTAACAATGGCCGCCCAAAAGTCTTTAAATGGTTAACCAATTGTTAGGCATCTATTATGTCGTTATATTGTATACAAACTCGAGCCCAGAGCTATTGTCGTTTATTTATGGCTTCTGCAATTATAGCAGGCTTTAAGGATTTAATTCAGGAGTAGATCGATTGATATTGCTAAGTGTTGCCCGCAGCTTCGAGACACAAAGCAATCGAAAACATGAATTATATTTTTTAATCAATGGAGGACCCTTCTCTGCTATTATATTATTAATCACTGCTTGATTTAATTTCAAGTGGCGAGTGCAAGAATGCTGATAATTATTGCCTTCAGATAAAAGCACCGGATTGCAATTTTGACACTCCCACATGTGTTGGCGAAGAAAAAAAATCTTCAGTTATCTTAATTGGCCGACCACTTGTGAGAGGACGTAAACAAGGGTAGATCTGGAATGTGGCGGTTTTAACGACTTGGAATTCTTTCAAGGGCCACATCCGCTTCGAGGGGGACATAGAAATTAAATCTCGCAAAAAAGGAAAAGACACTTCAAAAGTGAAGCGTCAAGTCTGAGATTTATGAGACGCGCCAGAGAGTGAATTGCCAGCCACAACTTTAGAACAGTTTTTGCAAAATGGTGGATGCGCCACTTCCCTACACATACTAAATTTGCTAATAATTCAATTCTGCAAAAAACGTCTTAATCTCCGAATCAATTTCGTGGTAATTTTCCAATTCCTCGATGACTTTAGAACGTCGTCCTTCATTCCCGAGACAGAGCCCCGTTTGTTCTTTATCACTCTCCACATATTGCCCGACCACGTGTTGAGATAACACGTGTTTTCGTTTAAAGTAACTTAATACAGGTCCACATTTCCAACTGTGTCAGAGCAAAATAGACAAAAACCACCCTCAAACTCCACTAAATTCCACCATGCGACATTTGATCCACACAGTTTTGCCTGTAATTATCCCAAGAAGAGATTTCAGCGATGGGCTCTGTAAATATTTGTCGATGGTAACCATATGGTAAATATTAGTAAATACATATGGGGCGGTTTATGGGTCGGGACTTGGAATTATACAAAGTGGTTCTAATTGGTGGTGGATTATTAAAAATTGATCGCAAGGTGACATTGATTTCCACTCGAAAAATTTTATCTAAAAATTGAAAAATTCTAAAGTTTGTATCGTCTTGTTGGACAATTATGTAATTTTGTACAATTAATAGTCAAGCTATAAAAAGTCTTCTCCGCAAATTTGGTTGTTCTGAGATTAGAACTGCCAGAACTACAGCCGTCAATATAAGCTACTAAAAATTTTAGATTTATCCGAAAAATGAAAAATTTTAAAATTTATTTTGTTTGATAATTATAAAATTTTGTACAATTAGTAACCAAGCTGCAAAAAGTGTCCTACCGAAATTTGGTTGTTTTAAAATTAAAACTGCTAGAACTACAGCTGTCACAACTAAAAATTTTAAGTGCATCCGAAAAATAAAATTGTTTCGTTTGTTGGATAATAATGTAATTTTGTACAATTAATAGTCAAACCATAAAAAGTCTTCTCCCAAAATTTGGTTGTGGTAGGACTAAAACTGCCGGAACTACAGTCGTCAATATGAACTACTAAAAATTTAGGTTCATCTGAAAAATAAAAAATTCTAAAATTTGTTTTGTTTGTTGAATAATTATGTAATTTCGTTCAGTTAGTAACCAAGCTATAAAAAGTGTACTCCCCAAATTTGGTTATAGTGGGACCAAAACTGCCGGAACTACAGTCGTCAATCTGAACTACTAAAAATTTTAGGTTTATCCGAAAAATTAAAAATTCTAAAATTTGTCTCGTCTATTTAATAATTATAAATTTTTACAATTAATAGTCAAGCTATAAAGAGTCATCTTCTCAAATTTGATTGTTCTGAGATTAAAACTGACAGAACTACAGCTGTCAATATGAACTACTAAAAATTTTAGGTTTATCCGAAAAATTAAAAACTCTAAAATTTGTTTCGTCTATTATATAATTATAAAATTTTGTAAAATTAATAGTCAAACTATAAAAAATATCCTCCTTAAATTTGGTTGTTCTGGGATTAAAACTACCAGAACTACAGCCGTCAATATGAACTATTAAAAATTTTAGGTTCATACGGAAAATGAAAAATTTAAAATTTTGTCTCGTCTGTTGGATAATTATGTAATTTTATACAATTAATAGTCAAGCTATAAAAAGTCTCTTCTGCAAATTTGATTGTCCTGGGATTCGAACTCCCAGAACTACAGCCGCCAATATGAACTACTAAAAATTTTAGATTTATCTGAAAAATAAAAAATTTTAAAATTCGTTTCGTTTGTTTGATAATTATGAAATTTTGTACAATTAGTAAACAAAACTGCAAAATGTGTCTTCCTTAAATGTGGTTGTCCTGGAATTAAAACTGTTGGAACTACAGCCATAAATACGAACTACTAAAAATTTTAGGTTTATCCAAACAATAAAAAATTCTAAAATTTGTCTCGTTTGTTGGATAATTATGTATTTTTGTACAATTAATAGCTAAGCTATAAAACGTGTCCTCCACAAATTTGGTAGTTCTGGGATTGAAACTGCTGGAACTACAGCCGTCAATATAAACTACTAAAAATTTCAGGTTTATCCAAAAAATTAAAAATTCTAAAATTTGTCTCGTCTATTTAATAATTATAAAATTTTGTACAATTAATAGTCAAGCTATAAAAAGTCACCTTCTCAAATTTGATTGTTCTGAGATTAAAACTGACAGAACTACAGCTGTCAATAGGAACTACTAAAAATTTTAGGTTTATTCGAAAAATTAAAAATTCTAAAATTTGTTTCGTCTATTAGATAATTATAAAATTTTGTAAAATTAATAGTCAAACTATAAAAAATATCCTCCTTAAATTTGGTTGTTCTGGGATTAAAACTACTAGAACTACAACCGTCAATATGAACTACTAAAAATTTTAGGTTCATACGGAAAATGCAAAATTCTAAAATTTGTCTCGTCTGTTGAATAATTATGTAATGTTGTACAATTAATAGTCAAGCTATAAAAAGTCTCCTCCGCAAATTTGGTTGTTCTGGGATTAGAACTGCCAGAACTACAGCCGTCAATATGAACTACTAAAATTTTAGATTCATCCGAAAATTGAAAAATTTTAAAATTTGTTGTTTGTTTGATAATTATGAAATTTTGTACAATTAGTAACCAAGCTGCAAAATGTGTTTTCCCCAAATTTGGTTGTTCTTGAATTACAGCTGCTGGAACTACAGCCATAAATACGAACTACTGAAAATTTTAGGTTTATTCGAACAATAAAAAATTCTAAAATTTGTCTCGTCTGTTGGATAATTATGTAGTTTTGTACAATTAATAGTTAAGCTATAAAACGTGTCCTCCAAAATTTGGTAGTTCTGGGATTAAAACTGCTGAAACTACAGTCGTCAATATAAACTACTAAAAATTTTAGGTTCATCCGAAAAATAAAAAATTCTAAAAATTGTCTCGTTTGTTGGATAATTATGTAATTTTGTACAATTAATAGTTAAGCTGTAAAACGTGTCGTCCACAAATTTGGTAGTTCTGAAGTTAAAACTGTTGGAACTACAGCCGTTAATATAAACTACTAAAAATTTCAGGTTCATCTGAAAAATAAAAAGTTCTAAAATTTGTCTTGTTTTTTGGATAATTATGTAATTTCATACAGTTACTAACCAAGCTACAGAAAGTGTCTTCTCCAAATTTGGTTGTTGTGGCATTAAAACTGTCAGAAATACAACCTTCAAGATTAACTACTAAAACTTTTAGGTTCATCCTACTGAAATCGCCAAAAATAAAAATGTTTAATTTTTTTTAATCTTTTCAACGTTTTTCGTCTTGTAGCTTCAAAACGATAAGAGATATTAATCCATTTGTTAGTACGCCAAAAAGACAAGATCTTAGTCTTTCTAATAATGCAATAACAAACGATATTTATTGAGTTATATGCAAAATTGCACCAAAATCATCGATTAATCACACAAAGTGGATCTAATTGGTGGTGAATGATTAAAAATCGCAACGAGGGTGGAAATCAATGTCACCCTCGTAGGTCACGGTTTGCTCCTTTGTAGTTAAAAGTCGCTCTTGACAAAGGGCCGGACGGGGCTAAACTGGGCAGAGACTTAAAGAAATGGCTCTTAGAATAGTGAATCACACACGGTGTGGTTTTTGAAAATCTTTTTCTTCTTTTGAGGTGTTCGGGAACATAATGGTTATAAATTACCGCTGTTAAAATGTATCGGTTTTGTCAACACGTGTGACGGTTGAGTTTTTGGCTTTGAAAGGCGATACCTGGAAGTCTGTTGACATTTCCTGGGCAATTAATAAGAGACTTAAATTAATTAAAGGATGAGCACAGGAAGTGCACGGTAATGATCGGATTAAACGTAAAAAAAGAAATTAACTTCCTCAGTTCTGACGTTGCGGTTTTTATCACATGTTTCAGTCTAATCCTCTTAAGCAGATCAACTCTTCATCGGCTTATTAGCCCACTCATCAATCACAGCCTGACAAGGCAAACATTTTTCCTGTAATTAAAATTTCGCCGTGATTGTCTTTCGGCTCCCATCACGTGTTCACTTCTTCGGCGAGTCCTTTCAAGAACGCTCTTCTGTAAAATTTCGTTCATCCGCATCGAATTTCCAAGTCGCTTATGAAAACAGATTTCTGATTTAGCCACAGAGGCGTCTTTTGTTCATCGGCACGTACAATATATTCTTTTAAAGTTAGCTTTTTCGGTGCGAGCTTTTGTGCTTTCTGTGGCCGGACAAAACACAAAAGTGTGCGTTTAATTCGGCGTGAACTCCTTCAATAGCCTTGTAATGAACAGGCGCATACAATTATTTGGACATTTACACAGTCCCTCCACGTCGCAATTATCAAAAAATGAAACTTTCTGTCATTTCCGCCACAAACCGCAACTTGCGAAATCCGTTAAACGATTCATTTCGCACGTGCAAAATTTTTCAATTCGTTTCGGCGGATTCCGTAATCCGAAAGGAAAAAAATCAGAGCTCCATTTACTCGATTTCAATAAATCCATTGAGGATTCGCAGTGTTGCGCATCGAATCGGTTGACTGTGGAGCAGATGGCACCTCGACCATGATGAAAAGTTGTGGCGACGCTGAGGACCAGGAAGAATCCATTGTTGAGTGGATAAACCGTGGAAATGCGGTGGAAAATTCAACATCATCGCGTGAAATTCGCGTGATAAGTGCAACTTGAGCGGTTTTAAATGGGAGGCGAAAGTTGTAAAGTGATTAGGGTGATGGATTTGACGGCCTGGGAAGAAAGAAATAAACGACTCATGCCAAGATTACGCAACATTAACAGCGTTTTTTACGAAAAAAAGCGATTTTTGATGACGGCGACAGCAATTTTAGATTCTCTGAAACAAGGGTTTGATTACACGAGTCAACAAGTTTGGACGAAATTTTTTTAAGTACCCCGCGTTCATTTTTGTTATTTTTCAGTTTTGCTTGCAACTTGCAAAGTCATGAAGCTCTATAATATATTGTTAGAAGGGTAATTAAATAATCTTGAAAATCTGAATCTGAAAATCCACGTATTACAATAAATAATTGGGTTAAGGTTGACTAATGTTTGGAATAGTGAACGATGAAAAATTTTTAGATCGACTTGAAAAAAATATTCTAAAAATTGTATTTCCTATCCTAAAGTTTTTAAATTTAGTACAGTAGATATACAGATTTAAAGTAGTAAGGCTGCAAAATATTACTATTTTAAAGCCAAAATTGTCAAAGTTACGGAGATTTATAGTAAACGATTGACATTATTTGTTCGCACAGAAAATAAAAATTTCCAAAAATTCACATATGTATTTGTTCTAAAACTTTGCAACTTGGCACAGTTATTAAGCTGACTAGAAATAGTAACGTTTTCAAATTGCACTGTTTTAGAACTAAAATTGCCAAAGTTATGAAAGTTTGTTAAAAAAATGGATATTTTTTTTATCGATCTAAAGAAAAAAAATTTCAAAATTGTATTTCTTGTCCTAAAATTCTGTAATTTAGCACAGTAGTTATGTCACCGAATCTTACAATTTCAGAATCAAAATTGCCAAAGTTTCGGAATTAAATAGAAAACAGTTGACATTTTTGTTTTCCTAGAAAATAAAACATTCTAAAAATTACATATTTGTTCTAAAACTTTGTAAGTTGGCACAATTATTAATTTAGCTGGAAATAGGAACGTCTTCAAATTCCACTGTTTTAGAACTAAAATTGCCAAAGTTATGAAAGTTTGTTAAAAAAAGTGGATTTTTTTTGATCGATCTAAAGAAAAAAATCTCAAAATTGTATTTCTTGTTCTAAAATGTTATAATTTAGCACAGTAGATAAACAGCTTTAAACTAGTTATGTCGCCGAATTTTACAGTTTAATAATTAAAAATGCTTAAGTTATGAAATTTAATAGACAAGAGTTGACATTTTTTGTTCGCCTAGAAAATTTAAGAATTCACATATTTGTTCTAAAACTTTATAAGTTTGCACAATTATTAATTTAGCTGGAAATAGTAACGTCTTCAAATTCCACTGTTTTAGAAATAAAATTGCCAAAGTTATGAAAGTTTGTTGAAAAAAAAATGGATTTTTTTAGCGATCTAAAGAAAAAATTCTGAAAATTGTATTTCTTGTTCTAAAATTTTATAATTTAGCACAGTAGATAAACAGCTTTTTAAGCTAGTTATGTCGCCGAATTTTACAGTTTAAGAATCAAAATTGTCAAAGTTATGAAATTTAATAGAAAAGAGTTGACATTTTTTGTTTGCCTAGAAAATCTAAAAATTCGCATATTTGTTCTAACACTTTATAAGTTGGCACAATTATTAATTTAGCTGAAAGTAGTAACGTCTCCAAATTCCATTGTTTTAGAACTAAAATTGCGAAAAAGTCGACAAAAATTAAATTTTATTTGATGTATCTAAAGAAAAAATTCTCAAAATTGTATTTCTTGTTCTAAAATTTTGTAATTTAACACAGTAGATAAACAAGTTTAAACGATTTATGTCACCGAATCTTACAGTTTAAGAATCAAAATTGTCAAAGTTCCGGATTTTATTAGAGAACACTTGACATTTTTTGTTTGTTTTAAAAATAAAAATTTCTAAAAATATACATATTTGTTCTAAAACTTTGTAAATTGGCACAATTATTACTTCAGCTGGATGTAGTAACGTCTTAAAATTCCACTGTTTTGGGACCAAAATTGCCAAAGTTATAAAAGTTTGTCGAAAACATTGCAATTTTTTAATTAATCTTAAAAAAAAGTCAAAAAATTTTATTTTTTGTCTTAAAATCTTGTAATTTAATACAGTAGATGAACAAGTCTAAAGCATTAACCCCACCAAATTCGACTGTTTTAAGAACAAAATTGACAAAGTTTTAAATCGTACTGACAAAAACATCTTAAAAATTTTATTTTTTGTGCTAAAATTTTTTGTTATTTTACAGCCACTCGTAAACTATTTGACCTACTAATTTCAGATTAGCTAGCTGCTCTTTCAATTGATGTATAACCCAACAGTATTAAATTGGCTTTAAAAAAGTTTCTTGAAAATGAAACTATAAAAACCTTTTCAAAACAGATTTTGGTAAAATTTTGTTTATTTGGAAAGAAAACTGTTCTAATTTTTCCCGTACGTCAACAAATAACTGAGTGATGACGGATTAAAATTTTGAGTAGTCGCCACAGGGTCAAATTTTTGAAGGTTCCAAAATTTATTGACTAGTTATAGTCAATAGAACAGAAACATTTATTTTAAACTTCAGATTCGGAATCAGGAGGCCAAACTTTCTACCTCTTCAGAAGAAAATATAAACAAAAAATCGTTTTTTCTGAAATTCTTCTCATTTCTCTTCTGTCATTTCTCAAAAGTTGCATTTCTGTTGCTGCCTTTCTCGACTATTTAGTCGTTTTTAATGTCTCAAGATGCGCAACAGATCGCTCACTTTTTGCAAATCCTGTTCCAGCTCGCGAACCTCCGCGCAGAAGAGAAACCGTTGTCATTAATAGCATCTCTAATCCGACAAAATCGTATAACCAAAGCAGTAAAAGCTTTTTTTCCAATATAATTACTGGCTTTCGACACGCTTGTGTTATCATGATTCAATCATAACCGAGATTACGATTCCTTCATTGGCTTTCAGTAAACACGTTGCATCATTAGCTCCTAATAAAAGCAAGACGTTCGTTTTTCCCGTCAGCGAAAAAATAACAGCGAGCATGAAATGACGGAAGACGAAAACAAATAGGCATGAAACAATATTACACGCTTTTTAATCCTTGAAACGTCCCAGAAGCGCCCACTCAGGTTAACCGTGAACGGAATCATAATAGAAATAAGATGCTGTGTCTTGGGGGCTTAACTGTCACAAAAGACGTCTTTGTATGGTAAGTCTATAGAAGAAACGAAACTACCATAATGCCTCAAATAGGCAAATCACTTTACGCTATACTAAGCACGTATGGATTCATTCCGGGCGTTTGTTATTACAAATGTTTGCCGGATTAATCCGGGGATTATATGAGCAGTAACAAACACTTGGGGGACGGAGGTTTGTTGGTTTCTTATTTCACGAGTGACTGCAGCTTTAAAGGGTGGAAAAGTAGAATTCGGGGCCGAAATAAATCATCATTTGCATGTCTCCATTAATTAGCAATTTTTCAGTCGTAAAAATCGTCGTAATCTTCTTAACACGACATTGAGCTATGTCATTTGGAGCGACTTCACTCCGGACAATACTACCAACTTAAATCTCCAGAATTATGTAACAAATTCCACTAAGAGGCTTTTGAACACCTGTGGTGGCAATCATTTAAAACGACGAGATTTTAAAATTGACCTTTGAAGGATTGTCGACACTTCATTACCCGCAAACAAAAAAATTAATAGCTTCAGACGGAAGCACTTAGCGAGTGTTTGCTAATGATTGAAATTGGCACAAATCAATAGTGATCGACTTTCACGGTGTCGTGAGAACGAGACTTATTAAGCGCGAATTTGGGGATAATCTTAATTGGAATCGGGCGGACGTTTTCGGTTACGAATCCGTTGAAGCGTTCTTTTGAGGCGTTTTAACAGCAGAGCAGCCTGTAAATGTGTTATATTATATTATGATAAAGAAATAATTTCTTCACGGCTAAATGGTTAGCTCGCAAACCCCTGAATAAAACGCAAGGAAATTGTAAGAGATTGTATCTTAAGATTCGGACAATAGAACGCCCGAGCCAAAATCTATTCAATGTTTTCTATTGAGGGCCAATGTTTGGTTAGCTGTCGGTCTCCCCTGCACAATACCGCCCTTGCCTTTTATAAGTTCTTAGATGGGATGAATGCTGATAAGATTTCCAGATAAATTTCATCCCGAGCGCGATAAGAATCTACGAGCAGATGTAGGCCGATACAAAGTCCAAAAAGAGCTGATCTGAAAGATAACACTTTTCGGTACAGTCTGATAAAGTATCGCGCCACCATCTAATCTTCGATCTTAATGAAAGGACAGATAACTTTATTACCGACGGTCGGAGTTAATTGAGGCAATTAAAAGAAATTTATTGGGAGGTACTAGAAAAAACTAGAATTAACTAGAGATAAGAGCCAAATCCGCAAACATTTGCACAAGAATTCAAATCTCGATCTCGACCCGTCACTCAAATATTTGAGCAAGCTTTTGGGCTCAACCTTCAATATTTACACAATTTTCTGTTTGTGTTAAGTGCATTAAAATATTTCTTTACCTGATTTGGAATATTTCTTGTCAAAGAAGAATCAAGAACGCTGAAGTGCACTCAGATGGAATCTCTTTTTTGACGTTTGAAGGTTTTCAAGATGACATGTGTTTATCTAACATCGACAAAAGCTTCATAAATGCAGTAACATAATATTTTGGGTAATATTATGGTGGATTTGTGCAATTTTTCGGGGGACCTATAGATTTACGATATGTTTGTGTTTGTATTATTTTTAAAAAGTTCGTTTGAGCGAGAGGAATTGGATCTGATATTTTGTCAGGCGGATAATGGAGAGGTTGAGGTTGGACGTCCTCGAAAATTAAAGCAAATATAAGATAACATCGAGAGGAAGGTTCGTGGGTTTATTAACAAATCGCTCATTTTTTTTCTGACACATATTTCAATTTCTTGGTCTGAAATATTGCTGTTTGGTACCGTTAATAAAATTATCTGCTTCAATTAATTGGCATTTACTTCTTAATAACTTGATAACTAACTGAAAGAGTAATACGAGTTTTGTAATACGAGTTAAAATTTTTTGGTTTATTCCTAAATAAAAATTTCTAAAGTCGCTATTTCTTGTTCTAAAATTTTGGATTTTGGCACAGTTAATAAACACTGTAGAAATAATAACCTCCTCAAATTTCACTATTATAACTAAAAAACTAACAAAAATACAAATTTTTATAAAAAAATTGAAAATCTTTGGTTGGTCCTAAAATCAAATTTTCTAAAATTTTCATTTTTGTTCTAAAATTTTGCACTTTGGCATAGTTAATAAACACATTAAAATAGTATCGCCTCAAATGTCATTGTCATAACTAAAAAACTAACAAAGATACAAATTTTAATTAAAAAAATGAAAATATTTTATAGGTTTTAAAAAATTTCCTAAAATCTTCATTTTTTGTTCTAAAATTTTGCACTTTTACACAGTTAATAAACACTTTAGAAATAGTAATCTCTCTAAATGTCATTGTCATAACTAAAAAACTAACAAAAATACGAATTTTAATAAAAAAATTGAAAATGTTTGGTTAGTCCAAAAATAAAATTTTCTAAAATCTCTATTTTTTGATCTAAAATTTTGCACTTTGGCATAGTTAATAAACACATTAAAATAGTATCGCCTCAAATGTCATTGTCATAACTAAAAAACTAACAAAGATACAAATTTTAATTAAAAAAAAATGAAAATATTTTATAGGTCCTAAAAAAATTTCCTAAAATCTTCATTTTTTGTTCTAAAATTTTGCACTTTTACACAGTTAATAAACACTTTAGAAATAGTAATCTCTCTAAATGTCATTGTCATAACTAAAAAACTAACAAAAATACGAATTTTAATAAAAAAATTGAAAATGTTTGGTTAGTCCAAAAATAAAATTTTCTAAAATCTCTATTTTTTGATCTAAAATTTTGCACTTTGGCATAGTTAATAAACACATTAAAATAGTATCGCCTCAAATGTCATTGTCATAACTAAAAAACTAACAAAGATGCAAATTTTAATAAAAAAAAGAAAATATTTGATAGGTCCTAAAAAAAAACCTAAAATCTTCATTCTTTGTTCTAAAATTTTGCACTTTGACCCAGTTAATGAACACTTTCTAAATAATAACCTCTCGAAATTTTATTGTTTTAACTTAAAAACTAACAAAAATACAAATTTTAATAAAAAAAAAATTAAGTATATGGTTGGTCCTAAAAGAAAATTGTCTAAAATCTCCATTTTTTGTTCTAAAAATTTGCGCTTTGGAATAATTAATAAACACATTAAAGATAGTAATCTACCTAAATATCATTGTCATTACTTAAAATCTAGCAAAAATATAAATTTTAATTAAAAAAATTGAAATTGGTACTAAAATAAAATTTTCTAAAATCTTTATTTTTTTGTCTAAAATTTTGCATTTTGACACAGTTAATAAACACTTTGGAAGTAGTAACCTCTCTAAATGTCATTGTCATAACTTAAAAACTAACAAAGATACGAATTTTATTAAAAAATTGAAAATATTTAGTTGATCCTAAAAAAATTTTCTAAAGTCTCAATTTGTTGTTCTAAAAATTTGCACTTTAGCATAATTAATGAACGCATTAAAGATAGTAACCGCCCCAAATTTCGTAGTCATAACTTAAAAATTACAAAAAATACCAATTTTAATTAAAAAAAATTGAAAATATTTGGTTGCTTCTAAAATAAAATTTTCTAAAATCTTTATTTTTTTGTCTAAAATTTTGCATTTTGACACAGTTAATAAACACTTTGGAAGTAGTAACCTCTCTAAATGTCATTGTCATAACTTAAAAACTAACAAAGATACGAATTTTATTAAAAAATTGAAAATATTTAGTTGATCCTAAAAAAATTTTCTAAAGTCTCAATTTTTTGTTCTAAAAATTTGCACTTTAGCATAATTAATGAACGCATTAAAGATAGTAACCGCCCCAAATTTCGTAGTCATAACTTAAAAATTACAAAAAATACCAATTTTAATTAAAAAAATTGAAAATATTTGGTTGCTTCTAAAATAAAATTTTCTAAAATCTTTATTTTTTTGTCTAAAATTTTGCATTTTGACACAGTTAATAAACACTTTGGAAGTAGTAACCTCTCTAAATGTCATTGTCATAACTTAAAAACTAACAAAGATACGAATTTTATTAAAAAATTGAAAATATTTAGTTGATCCTAAAAAAATTTTCTAAAGTCTCAATTTTTTGTTCTAAAAATTTGCACTTTAGCATAATTAATGAACGCATTAAAGATAGTAACCGCCCCAAATTTCGTAGTCATAACTTAAAAATTACAAAAAATACCAATTTTAATTAAAAAAATTGAAAATATTTGGTTGCTTCTAAAATAAAATTTTCTAAAATCTTTATTTTTTTGTCTAAAATTTTGCATTTTGACACAGTTAATAAACACTTTGGAAGTAGTAACCTCTCTAAATGTCATTGTCATAACTTAAAAACTAACAAAGATACGAATTTTATTAAAAAATTGAAAATATTTAGTTGATCCTAAAAAAATTTTCTAAAGTCTCAATTTTTTGTTCTAAAAATTTGCACTTTAGCATAATTAATGAACGCATTAAAGATAGTAACCGCCCCAAATTTCGTAGTCATAACTTAAAAATTACAAAAAATACCAATTTTAATTAAAAAAATTGAAAATATTTGGTTGCTTCTAAAATAAAATTTTCTACAATCTTTATTTTTTTGTCTAAAATTTTGCATTTTGACATAGTTAATAAACACTTTGGAAGTATAGTAACCTCTCTAAATGTTATTGTCATAACTTAAAAACTAACAAAGATACGAATTTTATTAAAAAATTGAAAATATTTATTTAGTTGATCCTAAAAAAATTTTCTAAAGTCTCAATTTTTTGTTCTAAAAATTTGCACTTTAGCATAATTAATAAACGCATTAAAGATAGTAACCGCCCCAAATTTCGTAGTCAACTTAAAAATTACAAAAAATACCAATTTTAATTAAAAAAATTGAAAATATTTGGTTGCTTCTAAAATAAAATTTTCTAAAATCTTTATTTTTTTGTTTAAAATTTTGCATTTTGACACAGTTAATAAACACTTTGGAAGTAGTAACCTCTCTAAATGTCATTGTCATAACTTAAAAACTAACAAAGATACGAATTTTATTAAAAAATTGAAAATATTTAGTTGATCCTAAAAAAATTTTCTAAAGTCTCAATTTGTTGTTCTAAAAATTTGCACTTTAGCATAATTAATGAACGCATTAAAGATAGTAACCGCCCCAAATTTCGTAGTCATAACTTAAAAATTACAAAAAATACCAATTTTAATTAAAAAAATTGAAAATATTTGGTTGCTTCTAAAATAAAATTTTCTAAAATCTTTATTTTTTTATCTAAAATTTTTCATTTTGACACAGTTAATAAATAATTTAGAAATAGTAACCTCCCTAAAAGTCATTGTCATAACTATAAAACTAACAAAGATACGAATTTTAATAAAAAAATTGAAAATATTTGATTGGTCCTATAATAAAGTTTTCTAAAATCTCCATTTTTTGTTCTAAAAATTTTGCACTTTGACATAGTTATTAAACACATTAAAGATAGAAATCGATCCAAATTTCATGGTCATAACTTAAAAACTACCAAAAATACAAATTTTAATAAAAAAAATATTTGTTTGGTCCTAAAATAAAGTTTTCTAAAATCTCCATTTTTTTGTTCTAAAAATTGCACTTTGGCCCAGTAAATAAACACTTTAAAAATAATAACCTCCTCGAATTTTATTGTTATAACTAAAAAACTAACAAAGATCCAAATTTTAATAAAAAAATTGAAAATCTTTGGTTGAAAATCTTAATTTTTTGTTCTAAAATTTTACACTTTGGCGCAGAGAATGAACACATTAGATATAGTAACTTGCCCAAATTTCATTGTTACAACTTAAAAACTAGCAAAAATACGAATTTTAATATAAAAAAGAAAATTTTGGTGCGTCTTAAAATCTTTACTTTTTGTTCTAAAATGTTGCAATTTGGCCCAGTTAATAAAATTGGTTTCCCATTGGAAACCTCCCCAAATTTGATTGCGATAACTTTACAACTACCAGAGATACGTAGTTTTTTAATCTTCTCTAAAATTTTAATTTCTTCCAATTCCGCTCCCAATTCCTTAAAACCGGAAAAAAAGCGGGAAATAAAGCGTGTAATTCCGCCGTCTTTCTCTCACATTCTCCACCAGAATCCATCCATAACCACTTTTATTGAAATTAAAGTGCGAATATTCGTCTGCTCCGTTTCCCATGAAATTCCGCCAGTTCTTTATTTTTGCCGAATTATGTAATAAGAATCTCTGTTTATCGACAAAGAGAGTCGGTACCACCTCGATACGTCTTCCCCACAAAAATCCGCCTCAAATTTCGAAATTCGACACTGACTATTTTTCTCTTCCTTTAGAAAGCTGAAAAGCACTCAAGCGAACTCGTGCACAATATCTCGCCAAGAAGATTGCTACTTCCTCTTCAGTAGTGCCTCCACTCGAAGGTTTTTTTCCCTGCAAGAATCCGCGGATAACTACAATTATCCTGTACGTGCCTGAAACTTCCTACAACACTTTCACTGAGTTTCCAGCGAATCACAGTCATTATTTTGGTATCAGAGCGAGTTTAATTGAATTGAGGAGGTAAGCCGCCCCCCTGCGGCCCCACATTGCGACCCCCATGAGCAAAACGAGTCAAATTCGCCCCCTTGTCGTCCATTATCCAATAATAAGTCGGCGAACAAGTGAAGCATAAACGAAGGTCTACCTGTCAAGAATACTATAACAATCTCACAAAAACAGCCCTTAAATAAGGGTTTCAAATATCCCTTATACCTGAAAGCGCATAATCACCCCTCAGGTAGGCATTTCACCCCCTTGCTACATTTCAAGAAATTCCTTGAAAAATGAATAGTGCACACGTGTTCAAATCGTCCCTTTTTCGGAATTTATTTTTGATGGTCGTAATTAACGAAGGGTCCGAATAAAAATTTCGATAATTAACTTCGAGTCAAGGTCTTTAAATCACTGAGACGAGTTGGGACTTGTAGGTGAGTCATCTCGTGTTGTGCAGCTGCCACTCCAAAAAAGAAGAATAAGTTAATAGGTCGTGAAGAAATCTCAAGATAATACCTGAAATTTACGTGCAAGAAAGGAAGCGTGCAAATATTTGAACTGGACGTTGCACCATGAAGATCTTCACGGATTAACACAATCAACCCAAAAAGAATCTCGATCCTCCAGTGACCATAATTCTTGCATTAGCAGCCATTTAATTACCTCGAAGTAAAAGGAGTGTGCTTCAGTAACGCTCGATTTGTTACACTTAAATTAAAATTAACGTAAATTAAGCAACTTGAGTGATCGATTCAGACCACCGCAATTATCTCGTAATTTTTAGTACTCTCTTAAGTGAATATCCTTGCTCAGACCAACCTTTCAAATGGAGTACTCCAAGCAAAAAAATTAATTATATGTCTTCACTTTTACACCCTTCTCTGACCTTATTTTTCTCCTCGCAACAAGTCTCAACTTGCAAGATTGTGCAAACATCACACAAAAGTCCCTCAACCTTTGTGAGTCGATGCTCGTTTTCTTCATTCATAATTTATGCAATTATACCCGCATGAAGAAATCCAGGTAATTATGGATACAAAATCCATAAAATTTCCATTAAGCGCAAAAAATCAACCCTAATCTCTCACGTTACGTTTTTTGTCGAGGACAAAAAAACACAAAAAGCTCCGTGGCTCTCGAATTACGATGTTGTGCCACTCTGTCGGCATATTAGCACACACAACCCTTTGTGGGCATTGAGTTTCACCCTTTCTATTATAAAAACCCGAAAGACCGAATTCCGATGGTCTTTGTGGACGCAGCAAGTGGAGGTAATTCTCTTTCGATCCGTTATTGGTTAAGTGCCACTTGTTTGGGGTAACGGTTCACCCTTTCGCTTGAAAAACCGTTAGGGGATGATTAGCCCGCAATAATTAATTAACGAGAAAACAAGGTTGGGGGTGGAATTGCAGGTTTCGACAGGTCGACGAGGGCAGATGTTGGAAGAGGTTTTTTAAGAATGTGAAGGTATTGAGGGAAGGAATATGCCTTTGTTAGGGCGGAATACAAAAAGGGATGAAAGAAAATAGCATTGATCTTTAGGGACCGCGATTTCTTAGTGTTGGATAAATACAGGACAAATCCGGTTTCGATTCTTGCGATTTTAGGTAAAAATTATTTTATTCTCATTTTTTATTGTCTCCACAATTTCTATTTCTTCTTCTAAAATTTTGTAATACATATTTTTTATTTGCCTATGCAATCCTTCGATCAATTCCTAAAAAACTAGGGGAAGTAACACAATTAATAAACATTTTAGAAATAGTAACTTCTTCAAATATTGTTGTCCTAACTTAAAAACTAACGAAGATACAAGTTTTAAAAAAGGAGTTAAAAAAAATTTGGAATTTGGTTCGTCCTAAAATAAATTTTTCTAAAATCTTTATTTCTTATTCTAAAATGTTGCTCTTTGGCACCGTTAATGAACACATTAAAGACAGTAACTTACCCCAAATTTCATTATTATAATTTAAAAACTAACAAAGATACAAATTTTAATAAAAAAAATCGAAAATATTTTGTTCGTTCTTAAATTAAATTTTTCGAAAATTTTTATTTCTTGTTCTAAAATTTTGCATTTTGGGACAATTAATGAACACATTAAAGATAGTAACCTCCTCAAATTTCATTGCTATAACTTGAAAAGTAACAAAAATACGAATTTTACTAAAAAAAGTTGAAAAGATTTGATTTGTTCTAAAATAAGATTTTCTAAAATTTTTATTTTTTGTTCCAAAATTTTGTATTTTTTGCACAGTTAATGAACAAATTAGAGAGAGTAACCTCCCCAAATGTTTTTGTCATGACATAATAGCAAAAATCCGAATTTAAAAAAAATTTAAAATAATATTTGGTTTGTATTAAATTAAAATTTTCTAAAATTTTTATTCTTTGTTCTAAAATTTTGCACTTTAGCACAGTTAATGAACACATTTAAGATAGTGACCTCCTCAAATTTTATTGTCATAACTTGAAAACTAACTAAAATACGAATTTTAATAAAAAAAGTTGAAAACATTTGGTCTGTTCTAATATAAAATTTTCTAAAATCTCTATTTTTTGTTCTAAAATTTTGCACTGTGGCACAGATAATAAATACATTAGATATAGTGACTTGCCCAAAATTCAATGTCATAACTTAAAAACTAGCAAAAATACGAACATTAATTAAAAAAAGTTGAAAATATTTGAATTGTCTTGAAATAAAAACTTTCTAAAATCTCTAATATTTGTTCTAAAATCTTACACTTTCGTAGAGTTACTGAACACTTTAGAAATAGTAATCTTCCCAAATTTCATTATCATAAGTTAAAAACTAGGAAAATTACAAATTTTAATAAAAAAAGTTGAAAATATTTTGTTAATCTTAAAATAAAATTTTCCAAAATCTCTATTTTTCATTCTAAAGTATTGCACTTTGGCACAGTTAATGAACACATTAGAGATAGTAACTTCTCCATATTTTATAGTCATAACTTAAAAACTAGCAAAAATACAAATTTTAATAAAAATCATTGAAAATATTTAATAAAATTTTCTAAAATCTCTATTTTTTGTTCTAAAATTTTGCACTTTTGCACACATAATAAACGCTTCAAATTTGTAACTTTTTAAAATTTCATTGTTATTACATAAAAATTAACAAAGATACGAATTTAAACAAAAAAAACTTCAAAAATATTAAAGTTCGTTCTAAAATAAAATTTTCAAAAATCTCTATTTCTTGTTCTAAAATGCTGAACTTTGACACAGTTAATGAACACTTTAAAAATAATAACACCCATAAATTTAAGTGTCATAACTTAAAAACTAACAAAGATACAAATTTTAATAACAAACAGTTAAAAATTATTTGGTTCTAAAATTCTGCACTTTCACACTGTCAATAAATTATAAAATTTCGATTAAGTAAATATTATAGAAACTACCAAAGTTCTTAAATGTGGTCTAGAATACGTAATAAACTTTAGAAAAGTGATAAAATCTGAAACAAAAAAATTTGGTAGAATTTGACTTTGAAATCTGTTGGTAGCCCTGCCTATTAAGTCAATTGTATTTGACAGTTCAAGAGTAATCATTAATTCCCATGGAAAGAGTTCAATCATGTCAGACTCAGTACTCAATGCTACCAACTCATGAAAAAAACATTGATCCCATTCATCCTTATTAGATTTAGCTGGTGCAATTTAAAGCCGATTTTCTTGTTTCAGATGCGAGTTTCTCCTCTCCGACAACGCGCATCCGATAGTGGCAGGTCTCCTGGCCGCGAGCCAAGTTAAATCTCTTCAGCAGCAGGTGCAAGCTATTTAAAAATGTCGGCCATATAAGGCTCGTCCTTTATCTTTCTCGAAGAAGCTCGTAATCAGCGCCCATTCTTATTGGAGTCCCATAAGAAGGAATACATTAGCGTTCATTGTAAGCCGCGTGTAGTCCATCAATTCCGGTTTTTTCTGGTCGTGGTACTTTAAATGGTACAAATATTGGTTGCAGGTAGAAAATTCCTCGCGTCGAAAACAACCCTTCGCTGGCCGCGGCTTTGGATATTCATGGAATAAGAAAAGGGTCACCGGGATAAAAGTAAAAGGATACGAGGGTGTGTGGGGCGAGCAAATCTTTGGAAAACACCCCTGCACGTCCACCATCTGCCTTTCGATGTGTGGGAACCTACTCAGAGTTGCGATTCTCACGATCCACACCCTACACATGTCACCCATCTCGCTTCGACACCCATGACAAGACATCGTCCGTTTCTCTCCGCCGAAATACGCACACCTGTCCCTATGCTCGCATCTCATAGGGTACAGCCCCACTTTAGCCTTAAGGGTTGTGACGTCACAACCACCGTATATAAGTCCGGAAACCCCATCGAGGCTTCATTCTCATCTCGAGTCTTAGTTTACAATGAACGACAACATCGTCAACGACAACCGCTTCAACGCGAAGAAAGCCAAGTCTCCGATGCACCAGCTCAAGCGCATCATCATGACTTTGCTGAAGAAGACTCCCAGTAATTCGTACAAGAAGTCGCCGCAACCGCACTACTTCGACTGTGACAGCGAGATCGACGACAACATCGCCAACGAACTCCTCGAAAACGAAATCTTCGAAGAAATCGACTGCTGCGAGGAGAACTCGGCGGTGTCGGTTTACAAGAACGGGCACTTGGACATCGTCCCCGTGTTCAGAGGGGAACGCTACATCCCCGTTCACTTTGCCCGGACCGAAGCTGGAACGTTCTTCTGGACTTCCATGGTCGGTCCAGACTGCGATATCGATAGCCAAGGAGACAAAAATGCCATCACCCATCACCAACAACCAGAACTACAGGTTCCTGCGTACCGATGGGCCCAAGCATAAGTGACACTGTGATTCTCTCGACTGACGTCTTTGTGATACTAGATAGTACCTCTGCAATTTCATGTGATGGCAGCTTTAATTTTTTATATTATGTCTTCCATTTAGATTTAAGATTTTATGTTGAATAAAAAACTTGATTGAATTTTTTTCGTTTTATTGGCTCTACTGGTGTAAACACGATTTTGCTTATCTGCTCAGGTACCACTCTGCTTGACCAAACGAGTCGAGCTGGGTACTCCAACAGGTCGAAAGCGACAAATTGAGTGGCTGAGTTTATTACCTACCTGTTTGAAAGGGATCGAGATTGTTTTGTCTCGTGCCAGAGCCCGAGGACACGAAGACGCAGCGGTACCCAAAATGTACCTTTCCAGACAATTTTTAATTTAGTACCACTCCAAACAATCAGAAGAATTCCCAGTTCTTTTTTTTTCGTTCTCCGAAGTGCTAATGAATATTTCATTCGGCTACCACCGTCCGGAATTCATCCATACCTGGTCCTCAGCGTGTCTAATCATCAGCATCCTGTACCGTCCATCGAGTCCATTTCGGCCGCCCACCTCAATCTTTTGCCTTTTTTACACCCCAAGTCCGTGCACGTGAATCGCCTCGAGCGACACGAAATTGACCTGAGCTAGATCGGAGATAGGAAGGGCCCGAGTAGGGCCCAAAGTGAATAATGATGAGCCATCTTCTCAAACAATGACTCGGAACTTTACCAGAGTGGTGATTTTAATGACGGTCGAGGAAAAAAACCGAAAAAAAATAGGCGACACCTGTGAGGATTTTATGAATTTTCGGGACCACCTAGGGGCTGTTTTATTAAGGGGTGCACAGGTAGTATTGTCACAGAGAGGGGTGCAGGTGCCGTTATCGCCTAAAACTCGTTAGATGAAAATTAAAACGCCCGGAAAAATCCGGTACACGAATTCCTCCGCGCCGAAAGGGGAAGAAGATGGCATGAGATATCAAGCAAAAGAATGCATGCGTGATTCACAAGCTCGTCTCCACGCACATCTGCCTTTATTCCCACGATTTGAGAACACGTGTTTATTCAAGGACCGGAGCGAGCTATCCTCGTGGCTGCCACAACACCACAGACTTAACAGTTTATAGATGAGCACGGAATAAAGCCGTCATTATTCCTCGACCGGGAGTCTCGGAATTAATTTGTAAATTAATTCTATGCTGCGTCATTATGTAAATCGGAGCGTCTTTGATTAGTGATGAAAATCTCGTCGGATTTGCATGATAATTAACTCGTGTCAATTCGGAGTATATTAATTGGAAATTATCGTAATTAGTAATCAAAATGGAGGGTCTTGGAAAAGAATGGTTGGAATGACGCGGACCGCAACCTTGCCCATCACAAACAATTTTTTGTGCGAGGTTATGATGAAAAACTCGTAGCCTTGGGGTGCACGTGGACAGATTGATGGGGGAAATTAATGAAAATTTTTTATCGCCATTCCGAGCCGTGAAATCGTTACATATTTAAATTGGAGAAAATTTTTTGCTCCGTTTTCCGACCATTTAAACGCGATTTGAGTCGCAATTAATTTATAGCGGGCCGGCGAAATAATTTCCGTTTTGAATTTAATCACCTTAGGGTCCGGTTTACACAATAATTTTATTGAAATTAAGTTAATCTAGCAACTATATTGACAATTGGTGAGATTTGATTGGCGGAAAAATGGTCACATGTCACTTTATCATAAATTAAAGATTTATTGTAGCTTTTGTAAACTGGCCATTAGTTTAAAACTTTGTAGAATTTGATTGCAATTTCAGAGACTTTAGAGTTCGGCAACACTTTTAAACATCTTCAAAATCGACTTTAATTTTTGAAAGAAAAAAATTTTGCACATATTAATTCAAGCTCCTGAATCGCAAAACACAAAAATTTGTTTATTTTATTCTGTAATTTTGTTCTTCCTCAAATTATTTGCCTCTGGTGTAAAAAGTCTTTCATTATTCAATGAACAAAAGTTCATCAAATTTGAGGTTCTTTAAATATAATTTCGCCCTTTGGCATAGTTAAATAGCTACTCTAAAATAGTAACTTTTCCAAATTTCATGTCAATAGTCTAAAAATTACAAAAATTAAAGACCTTAAAATCAAAATTTTTAAAATATTTATTTTCTTTCTTGAATAAAAATTTATAAAATTTGTTTCTGTTGTCCTATAAATTTGCCCTTTGGCACAATTGATAAGCAAGTCAAGAATAGCAACCACCTCAAATTTCATGTATGTGATCTAAAAATTGCGAAAATTACAGGTATTAAAGAAAAAATATTTAAAATTTTTGCATCCTCCTAAGAATAAAAATTTTTAAAACCTGTATTTTTATCTTCTACTTATAATTTGGTCTTTGGCACAAGTAATAGAACAAAAATTAAATAGCAGCTTCTCTAAATTTAATGTTTGTAGTTTAAAAATTTCGAAAAAAAGCCTTCAAATAAAAATTTTGAAAAAATTTGCATGTTTCCAAAATTTTTGTATTAATCATTTGTTTTTATTTCACAATATTGTCCTTTGGCACAATTGTAAGGCCACTGAAAAAGACTAAATTCTCTAAATTTTATGTCCCTAGTTAAAAAATTTCAAAATTGAAGGCCTTTTGAATAAAAATTTGCATCTTCCTATATTATTTCTTTTTAAAACCGTGTTTTTTGTTCCATAATATTGTTCTTTATCACATTTCAAAGACCACTAAAAACAACTAATTTCCCCAAATTTCACGTTTCTGGTTTAAAAATTACGAAAATAAAGAGCCTTTGAATAAAAAATTTAAACAATTTTGCATCTTTCCAAGAATATATTTTTTTAAACTTTTGTTTTTTATACCATAATATTGTCCTTTCGCACAATTGAAAAGCGACTCAGAACAACTAATTGCCCCAAATTTCATATTTCTGGTTTAAAAATTACAAAAATGAGTCCATCGAATAAAAATTTTGAAAATTTTTGCATCTTTTCAAGAATATATTTTTTAAACCTGTGTTTTTGTTCTATAATATTGGTCGTTGACCCAATTAAAAGGTCACTCAAGACAACTAATTTTTCCGAACTTCATATCTCTGGCTTAAAAATTACAAAAATAAGAGCCTTTCGAATAAACATTTTTAAAAAGTTTGCATTTTTCCAGGCATATATTTTTTTAAATCTGTGTTTTTTGTTCCATAATATTGTCTTTTCGCACAATTAAAAAACCACTCAAGACAATAACTTCCCCAAATTTCATGCCTCTGGTTTAAAAATTGCAAGACTAACAAACCTTCGATTTAAAATTTTAAAAAAATTTACACATTTGATTAATTTATCACCCTCACTTTGACGTCGCGACGCCTAAGAAGTGCAATGTTAGACACTCGCAAATTCAAATTATTTTCTACATAATTTTGATAAAAAAATCTCAGTTGTTACTTAAATATAATACAAATTGTGTCTAAAATTTAAGAAAAAACCGCTGACGTAATGAGCCAAAACTATCGGTTATAAAAAACAAATTTTTCCCTCAGATTTTAGAGCGTTGTCAACTCTCAGCGTATGCCAATGTTCAAAATTTTATTTTTAGAATTAAGATGATTTTGGGGGTGACACGAACTGTATTTACGAAATGTAGAATCTGAAGAAAAAATGTGAAAGAAACTAATTTGAATTTATCTAGTTGGCCGTTCTGTGAACGTATGTCTTTATATCTGTTATTCACCTACATCTGTAAATTATTTGACGTTTTAATGTCAAGTTTCGACAGACGTTTTAAAAGGCCAGCCAACTAGATAAAATCGATCTCTTTGGACAAATGAGATAGTTCATGCAAGTTAGATAAAAAATCGAGGAATGGAAAATCCGAAATAAGAATCTAAAGAGTATCCCAAAATTAAATCCTTTCGTGTAGAACAAAACTTCTGAAAAACGTTCGGACTCAAAATTCTATTAGAACTTTGACAAAACCGCCCGATTCAACTTTTCAGAAACATGTGGTTTTCTGACTTGTCTGCAAGCCCAAATTTCCGAAAAGTGGTTTGAATGTGATCCTGGAGATATTTCAGCCGAAATCCTCGAACCCTCCAATGACAAAGCAAGTGTAAACAATTCCCACCGTCTGGGATTTGACCCGTGCCGGCCTAAGGCTGGAACTCGGCGGGTTAAAGGTCGTCACGCGCGTCGAGCCACTTGTTACTGCCTTCGAGCCACACAACTACCATTTACGACTCGCAGCTATCGTGACAACAATTCCACAATAATTCTTGGGCGAGAATGTGACTCATGCAAAACAAAAAGCAGCGACCTGGAGGACCTTTTTGATGGTTATTTCATTCTGTCATGTTTTGGTATTGTAGGCAAGCCTGTAAACGGATGAGGAATAACAATGAAAATGAGTCAGAGTCGGAGGAGATTTTGCGTCTTTTCTGATGTTCCCAGAGAAATGAGATTAATCAAACGATCTGTATATCCCGTGCCCAGCACGCGTGTAACCGCTCAGTGATTACCAGCAAACAGGCTGTGGCCACATACCAGTGACTTGGAGCGTGTCCATTCGATGGTACGTTCCCACGGTTCCCTTGGAGGTGGCGCACGCGAACTGAAAGCATCTCCTCGGTGGTGCGCTTACCACGTGTTCCCCCAATTCTGTAAGGTTAGCACCGTGGGATCTCCACTTTCCGCCACCAGAATGGTAAATACCGGCTCTTCCATACGCAATATGACACATGTTAGCGTGCCCACATTTTTCCACTGTGAGAAATCGCGCCATGTGTTCCAAACATTTATTTACATAAAGGGGTGTCTCAGCTGCTATTGTTATTATTAGCACGGAAGATTTTCAGTGAAAGTCGTCAGCAATTGCGTAATTATTCTTAACAACAATCAATTGGAACGTCAGAGGGGAACGTGATTAACCCTATAATAGAAAGGACCTTGCGGAACAACCTTGTCCTGAAATGGAACGAGCCGGATGTTAAGGACACGTCCGTGACACACGAACCCTTCCAAATTCACCCCGGATTTGCAGGTTGGGTCAGGGACGGGATGCGACCTACGCACGAGGTCGTGAACTTCCACCCTGGTCAGGGTCGGGGTGAGTTTGCCCGGGACTGGAACGAGCGGAATGAGGGCGAGGATAAACGGCTGAAGGGTGGCGGAGGTCTAAATCCCTCTCGTATTACGAATTTCGCGCCCAGGCCAGGGCCGCTAATTCACAGCTGACACTGATAATAATCCATCATTCCAAATTCGGCGCGAAGTTTAAATTGGATTTTTATGTACCTACGTTATTATTAGATTATTGAGAATCTTGGACATTTCAAATCAGTAAACTTGAAAGTAGAATAAATCCGAAGCCCGTTTTGCTTCATCAGGTAAGAACTTAGAAATATTTGTAAAATATTTTTTTTAGTGTTTTTTTTTCAGTTTGCAAAATTATGAAACTTCTGTGAAAAGGTAATTAAATAAGCTTCTCAACGGACTATAGAAGTCGTCATGAGAGTTAATTTTTGCCAAAATATTTAAGAAAAACTGATAAAAATTTCGAAAAACGAAGGCTTTTCAAAAACTTGTTTGCTTTTTTTGCATAGAACTCTTAAAGTGATACTTTGATTTATTATTGTAATAAGTCATTATAAAGGTTGAGATCTCTCCTTTCTAACGCGGTGTTAAACAAGTTATTATCTCTTGCCATTTAGAAATTACATGACAAAAAATATGAAGAAATTTTTAGAAAAAAAATCGTATTCTATTAATTTTCGAAGATTTTGGAAAAATTTTAATTTGAGTGCTCACAAAATTGTAATTTTTCGATAAATTTTGCGATTCTAAATGGTTTCACTAGTCAGAATGATTATAGATTATGATTATACAGGGTGTCCCAGAACTCGCGCAGGACCCGTTAACAATGGATGCAAATGTTAAATTTAAAACGAACTGCACAAGAAGAAGTGTAAAATAATATTTAGTATTCAAATAAAAACGGTTTTACTTCAACCAATCAAATCTTTTTCTCGAAAGGTATTTTCAAAAAGTTAGTGGGTTTCCTTAGAAACATTTATGCGAATTGTTGAAAATAAATATCCATAAATTGTTTGATCAACTTTGGTGTGTTCTGTCACAATGACATTTAACCTAAAAGCAACTAAACTTAACTAAACCAAAAGAAACGAATCGAAATTAAATTAAACTAACTAAACTAACTAAATGAAGTGTTCGAAGTGACCACCACCAACTTCAATACAAAGCCTTGTCTTCCTAATAAATTGTTTCTGGCATTTGCCAACATTTGTTGTGTTACTTCAGCCATCGCCTGTTAACTCCTGTGTCGCAAAATATCAACATTTTTTACTGGCGCACGGTAAACACAGTTTTTAACGTAAACCCACAAAAAAAATCTAAAGGTGTGAGGTCTGGGGATCTGGCGGGCCAAGATATTGGACCTCCGCGCCCTACCCAGCGATTTGGATATTGTTTATTAAAAAATTTTCTAACACTAAGAGCAAGATGGATTGGTGCTCCATCATGCTGATACCAGTGATAATTAATAATTCCTTCTATGTATTTTTCCGGCAGTTTTGATATTGCTAAGCAACAAGTAAAGTGTAGTTCAGGTATAATTAGTTGAAAGTTTGTGATTGGTCAACTTTAAATTGATCTAATTCAAAATCTAATGACTTAAAAATTTTTTTTTTTTGCAAATTCATATACAAGTAACTATACAGAATCTGTGGTTAACGGGTCCTGCGCGAGTTCTGGGACACCCTGTAGATCAGATTATAGACAAAAATTATACAGCAATCAGCAATTATGCAATTAATTTTGTGGACAGAAAATTTAGAAAAAATCCATAGAAAATCTAACGAGAACTTGAAATGAAAACAAAATCGAATAAATTTAAAAAATGAAAAAAGCATGAACAAATAAAGAATCTATAATATTATAGAAAATTTAGAGACTCTAAGCACGATTTAAAAAAATCTAAAAAAAAAATCTAGATAGAAATCACAAAGAAAATCTACGAAGTTCAAACAAAATTAAAAAACAGATCAAAGAAAATCCAAGAAGAATTTAAAATGAATTATCAAGTAGGTAAAATCTAAAAACTCAAGAGGATCTAAGAAAAATTTAAAATTTAAAAAGAGAATTTATGTACAATCTTAAGAATATGAAAATAAAATCCAAGGAGAATCTAAAAACTTAAAGAGAATTTGAGAAAATTCTGAAGAAAATCTAAAGAGAATTGGACCAAATTTAAAGATAATCCGGAAGATCAACAGAAATTTGAAAGAAGTTAAAACGAACTACATATATATAAACTTTAAAGACATTCTAAGAATTTGAAAAAAAATTGAGGAAAAATTTAATGAATATTATTAAACCAAAAATAGAAATTCCAAAAAAAATTCAATAATAATTTTGCAGTCAAAGTTTGGCAGAATTTAAAAAGAATCTGTCAAACCCAGGAGTTTGTTTACTCAAAAATGGCATACATTTGACTTCCCCTAATTTCTCGATAATTTCCTTGTGATTTCGTCCAACCGCTCCTTATTTCCTTGTGATTTCGTCTAATTTCTCCTGATTTTCTTGACTTCGTCTAACTTCCACTGATATTTTTGTGATTTCGTTCAACCTCTCCTCATTTCCTTGTGATTTCGTCTAATTTCTCCTGATTTTCTTGACTTCGTCTAACTTCCCCTGATATTTTTGTGATTTCGTTCAACCTCTCCTTATTTCCTTGTGATTTCGTCTAATTTCTCCTGATTTTCTTGACTTCGTCTAACTTCCACTGATATTTTTGTGATTTCGTTCAACCTCTCCTTATTTCCTTGTTATTTCGTCTAACATCCCCTGATTTTCTTGTGATTTCGTCTGATTTCCCTAGATTTCCTATCGATTGCCCCTGATGTCCTAATGATTTCAACTCATTTTCTAGTGATTTCTTATTGATTTCCATGATTTTCTAACGATTTTCCCTGATTTCCTAAAACTAATACACCGATTTTCCAAGGAGGTTCAGCCCTGGTATGAAACCAAACAGGAACTATAAATTTAAATAAAAAAATTTTTTTTAAAAAGTAGTGAATTTAAGAATTTTTTAAAAATAAATGCCATAGAATCTAAGATTAAACAAAATAGAAAAAAATCAAAATAAAAATTGTAGACAAGCCAAAGAAAGCCTTGTCGACCAGTGAAAGTATTGATAACATCCACCAACGCCCTCAATTCATTTATTTTGATCAATAACTCGCTTATTTGCGGAGCAAACTTAATCTATTGGTACTCATTTTACGCAGAATTTCATGCAGATCCCAAATCCGTACTGAATATCCACGTGCGACAACAAATAACTGAATTGCGACCGATTAAAGTTATGGATAGCAAAGGATGAGAATTTTTTTTTCAAAATTTGTTGACTTTTGTTGTTAGATGACCTGAAAATTAACAACTTTAACGATTGTTTCCTGAAAGTAAAAAACCCCACAGAACCTGCTCACAAAGAACCGCCTACACACCACCGGCGTCTCTTATTTCCAATAGCAATGTTTATTCAATCAGAATTTTTCAATTACGAACTTCGTAAATAAAGCCAGCAAACGCTCCTGTGACACTTTAATAGCTCTTTCATTCATAACCCGTCTCGCCTGTGGCACAGCCTCCAGAAGACCCGAGCGACCCATTCCATTGATAAAATTAATTAATCCGATAAGACTTTATTAGAGTAAGAGATTTTTTGTGCAATTCGTGTAATTTTTTATTGGGAAATGGTCAAAGGTAATGCAGGATATTATTAGTCATCATCATCAACGTGTTTGCAAGAAATACCGTGCGAGAGGATACGCAACTTCCTAAACATAACGTGGCTACCTTCATTGTGTGTAAATATCTAAGATTCGTTGGGATCGTTGGACTTATGGAGTTAATTATTCGCTAATGGTTTCCTGGAGGATCAACTCTGAATATTCAGCATAAAGTTTCTTTTATTTTTGTGGTGTAAAAACCTCTTGCGCAACTTTTTTTGGCCATCTAACGCCATAAATTTCCGCAAGCGATATGTAAATGTGCATTCTGTCCGGGTCAACGAAACTATCGATGCAAAAATAAAAAAATCAGATCCCAAAAAGAAGAAACTGGAAACAGGTTAGCACTTTTAGAGTCAATAAAATGGAGTGCTCAGCCGAAAAGTTTCCATTGCTGAGAAAAAATCCAATTACTTTCCCATTATTACTAAATCCGAGCTGATTATTCTTCGGTTGAGCAGCGTGTGAAAGCCATCTAGCGCCTAATTGATTTCAGTTTAGCGTTGTCGGCATCTTTTGTTGCATCTCCGAGCAGGAAGAGATGAAACCAGCCGTGCAATAAATAATTCCTAGCGTAAAGCTGTTAAAAATCATCGACAAAAACTTGTAAACTTCCTTGGCTTCAAGGCACGAACCAATTAAATAATTATAAAGAATGGAAGAGAGGCGGCCATCGTTGGTCGTGGTTCAATCACGGCTATTGAGAGGAACGGGCGCTGATGGAAAGATCATGGGTCATCCTTGTATATATAATTACAAGAATTACTTGACTTTCACTGTTATTATATCTATTACGGGCTTCCGGTGACGTTGTGGTCACGAGGTTCTCACGGGGGCTTCCGTCTAAAACTAAGAAATTTCCGCGCTAATCTCCCCATCCTACAAATCTGCACTTTTGGGGTGAATCTTCAGGTATTTATCGGAAGATTCCGTAAGCAGCATGCCCTCCTTTCCCACGGTCTGAGAACGCGTTGGCCATATGTCGCTCGTATGCCGCACATAATAGGGGCACACAACTCGGGGGTAAGAAGTGATAATTGAAGAAAGGTGTTCTTTGGCGTGGGAACGTCAACCTTTTTAGCATTGCGCTTTGGGGGAAAAAGGGTGAGTGAGCACATTGTTGGCTTTTATGGCGCTCGCGAGCCCGGAGCGTGCGGACGAACCGGATCTTTCAGTCACAGAAAAGAGAAGAAACTACCAAAAATTACAAGCGAAGCGAGGTGTAAATCCTGGCAAGAAATTAAAATACGCGGCGGGGACCATCGGGATTATGTTACAAGATCGGGTTTCACAAATCACTGATTATAACAGGTTTTTTAGAGAGTAAACGGACTTTAAATCATTCGAGGGGGTTCTGAGATCATGAGTCAGGTTTGGAATTACATCCTGGACAGAGGATGAATTACTAATTAGGAAAGAAAAAATTTTTAGATTTTTTTAGGTTTCTACAAGAAATTCTAAGTTCACTCAAAGATCTTTAAAATTTTATTGGGGTCCAAAATTACTTAGAATTGTCCAGGACTTTTTAGCATGCTATTTTCAGGGATGAGATACGTCAGAATTTGCAAAAAAATTTACAGGATTTTCCAAAAATTTTTAACTACTTTGGTAATTTTTTGGAGTTATTTCTTGGCTAGTGGATGAACTACTAATTAGAAAACAATGCCATTCCAACAAAAAATGTTTAAACTCTAAATTTTTAGATTCTTTGAACTTTAAACTCTCTGAAAATTTCTGGAAGATCTTTGGAAATCCTTTAGCATTTTATAAAGTTCTTTAGGATTTTTCAAGATGCTCTATAAGATACTATGCAATTCATGAACATTGTCCGGAATTTTCCAGGATGCTGTTTTCAAGGATCCTGCAGGATAATCGATGTCTAGAATATTCTTGGAAACTTTAAATTATCTCAACATTGAAAAATTAAATTCCTACGAATTTGCAAAAAAATTAATAGAATTTTTCAAGACTATCTAAGATTTTCAAGAAATTTATAAGAATCGGACATTCCTGAACATTGTCCAGATTTTTCAGGATGCAATTTTCTGGGATCCTACAGGATGATCGACATCTAGAATATTCTACAAAGCTTGGAATTCTATGAACATTGAAAAATTAGATTTTTTAGAATTCGCAAGAAATTTGACAGAATTTTCCTGGATTCTTTAGTAATTCTATGGTATTACGTTCTGGCTAAAGGATGAATTATTAATTGAGGAGTTATTTTCCAAAACTTAATAAAACCATTTCATAAATTCTTACAAAGGTTTAGAAAAAACGATAATTTGTTCAATTTTCTTCAAATTTACTTCTACTCTTTTGACATAAAACACAATGTTTTAGCAAAAGGTTTTTCACTAAATAAAAAATACACATTGTTAGGTTTACCCAAAATAATCCCAAATTCACATTAAACCCACTGTCAGTATAAATCGGATTTATTGAGTTTTGAAAATTCACTCCTCAATTAGGGGACAATGCTATTCCAACAAAAAAAAGTTTAACTCTAAATTTTTAGATTCTTCAGTTTTAAACTCTCTGAGAAGGTTTGGAAAATTTTTGAAAATTTTTTTAGGGTCTTATAGCGGTCCAAAATTCCTTAATTTTGTCCAGGATTTTTTAGGATGCTATTTTCAGAGATCTTGGAGAATTATTGACGTCGAGAATATTCTAGAAAAATTTTTTAGACATGTAAAAATTAATTCTTTAGAATTTGCAAAGACTTTTACAGAATTTTCCAGAACTTACTTTAGTAATTCTTTGGAATTTCTTCTTGGCTAGTGTATGATGTACTAATTACCTAGAAAACAATGCATATTCTAATTAAAAAAAGTTAAACGCTCAATTTTTAGATTTTTTGGACTTTATACTTTATGAAAATCTCTTAAACAACTTTGAAAATCTTTAAAATTTTAAGGTTTTTTAGGATTTCCCAGGATGTTCTAGGATTTTATACGAGTCCAAGATTCCTGAACACTGTCTGGGATTTTTCAGAACTCTATTTTTCGGGATTCTGCAGCATGATCAACATCTAGAATATTCTGGGAAGCTCTAAACATTGAAAAATGAAATTCATTAGAATTTGCAAGGAATTTTACAAGTTTTTTCAAGACTAGTTACATTAGTAATTCTTTGGAATTGCATCCTGGCTAGAGGATAAATTACTAATTAGGGGACAAGCTCTGAGAGATCTTTGAAAATCCTTTAGCAAGATTCTCTAAGATTCTATAGGATTTTATAGCAATCTAACATTCCTAAACATTGTTCGGGATTTTTTAAGATGCTATTTTCAGAAATCCTGCAGGATGATCGACGTCTAGAGTATTCTAGGAAGCTTTTTAAATTATCTGAACATGTAAAATTAAATTATTTAAAATTTGCAAAGAATTTTACAAGATTTTCCAGAACTCTTTAGTTACTTTAGTAATTGCGTCCTGGCTAGAGGGTAAATCACTAATTAAGGGACAAGCTCTGGAAGATCTTCAGGAATCCTTTTTCCATTTTATGAGGTTTTTTAGGATTTCCCAGGATGCTCTAAGATTCTAAAGAATTTTATTGCAGTCCAAGAGTCCTGAAGATTGTCTAAGTTTTTTCAAGATGTTGTTCAGGCATTCTGTAGAATGATCGACGTCTAGAATATTCTAGGAAGCTTCAAATTCTCTGAACATTGAAAAATGAGATTCGTTCAAATTTGCAAAGAATTTTACAGAATTTTCCAAGACTCTTTATTTACATTCGCTGGGCTTCAAACTCTCTGAAAGGTTCTGAAAGACCTTTAGAAATCTTTTAACATTTTATTCTTTCAGATTTTCCAGGATGCTCTAAGATTTTATGGAATTTTATAGCAATCCAAGATTTCCAAACATTGTTCGGAATTTTCAGGATGCTATGAAATGGGCTATGAAATTCGTTACAATTTCAAGGAATTTTACTGGAATTTTCAAGACTTCAGTAATTCTTCAGAATTCTTCAGGATTTGTAAGGATCCTGTAGGATGCTTTAACTTCTCAAGGACCTATCAAAATTTATAAATTTGATGTTAAACAATTTCCGGAATGCAAGGACCTTCCTGAGATTCCCAAAATTCCTCTCCACTGGTGGTAAACCACAGTGAAACAGTCATTTTATGGAGCAAACCCATTAACTGTGACCTTCACAATCACCCGATCCGCATAAAACGCTATCAAATCGATCTAAAAATCCGAATTCTTCGCACTTTCTTAACTATGTCACAATTGAAACTCGAACTGTTTACATACAATTCAAAACTGCAGGTGTGCCTCGTTATCACAAAAATCATATTAGAATAACGAAAATACAATGCTCCAGGTGTGTGATAAAAAGTCGAACCACTCAAAATTGTCACTTGCACTTCTTCCTCTTCGCTTTACTCTTTCACGTCACGAAATTGATTGGCAAAAAACGCATTGCTCGCGGCCCCAAAACCGATTATGTCGTGGTAAATAATGATGGCACAAACCTGAGAAATTTGTGCTTAAAAGTCAAGGATAGCAATAAAAAATTCCTATGCAAGTTAACACCTGCCTCGTTTTCCCACAGAAGACAGGAAGTGTGCGAGAGAGCTGTCGAAAACGTGACCACACCAGCTGGAAAAAGACGGACTGTTATAATACCATCACATAAGTTGCGTGGTAATGTTTACGGTTTTTAGATTAATGCACACAAGGATTTTATCTAGGAACGAGGATGCAGAATTTGACGGGGTAACGGGGACCATTTTTTGCGTTTGATTTTAGATTGATAAGTCAAGATGAGTTATTGGGTATTAGCATTAATTATCCGTGGTACGCAAAGTCGGCAAAAAGTTGATTGAATTTTCACTCTTGTCTCGTCAAATGCCGACATTAACATAATAATTGGGATTGGTTGAAATGCGATGATTTCATCAGGCGTTATCTAGGATTTTTCGGATACTTCAAGTAATTAGATAACACACTTCAAAACCTGTTTTTTAGGAAAATCGGGGTCTATTGTCTTTCGAAATGTCAAGGATGTTCTCAAAATTCATTTACTAAACTATTTTAATAACCGGATTAATTGATAATTAAAATGGTTAAACGTGCCTCTTGTCAAAAAGAGTTTGCATCATTCCGATTTCTTATTCTTCATTTTGGCCTTCTTGGTTTAAATCGATTACCCATCCAACCCGTCCGATTTATTATTGCCATCCATAATTGTAATTAGAGAATAATGACACGAAATTACCTTGTCGTGGATAATTACAACGTCCCTAAAACCGGCCATAAATATAAATTATTGTAATTACAAAATAAATCAAATATTTTAAAAATTACATTAATAGCAAGAGTGTTCATCATTATTTACGATTCTTCTGGAATAAAAATGTTATCGCCCGCATGTGTGTTCATGAAAACAATTTCTTCCAATTATCAAGAATCCGAAAAAAACGCATCAAACAGGTACATTTCATTTTTTTCTGGTGCTTGATGATGACATTTGCATAATCAACTGAAACGTTGACACGGTTCGAGATACTTTAATCATATGTGGGAAAATCCGCAGATGCGCATGTGGTTCGAGATTATGCAGTTCGAGCTTAATTAAAAAAGAACGAAAAAATTAATATTCCCGGTTGGTTTTTTGTCGTTTTTCGCCGGTCCCACTTTCACGCGTGGAAATGCAGGGGCGGACTCGCAAACAGGATATTTGCTTTCAAAATACTTCCACTGAAAGTAGATAAAGTAATCAGGTCCGGCTATTTGCACACCGACCGTGGGAACGCCGCCGACTTACGACCGACACGTTCCACGCACACGCCCGGAATTTTCGGGAAAAACTCCGCTCGATCCTGCGGTTGAACGCCTCCTCAACCTTAGCATTTCACGAAAAACGAAAATTAGAAAGTCCGCGGAAGTTAAACGTTGCGTCATTTGGTTTTTTCCTGCTGCGAGTTTTTTTTTCGGAAAAAATCCTGCAGAGTGGGCTCGGAATGTGTTCCATGCAAAATGCTAGTTATTCATTTGTTATTATGTGCAGCACGAACTGGTCTGCAGTAAGTAGTAGGCCGTGTAATCATCATTGACTTGCTCACGCTTGTTTTGATGTAGATGTGGGGGGGAAAAAGGGGGCAGCGAACTACCGTGGGAACGTTCGCCTAGCACGTGCGACTCGACTTGTTGAATAGAAGGAGAAAGGACGATTTATTAAGTGGAACGCGACAAAGGAACGGCGAAAGGGCGCGATTTTAGGGGAGGGAGGCTGATTCGCGAGATTAGAACTTCCGCTGGATTTGAGGTTGAGAAATCGGGTTTTAAAAGTCAAGGCGAATTAATGCAGAATTCGCTCAATGATGGTTCTCTTCCATCCACTCGAAGGCCTTGCACTTTTTTACATGTTGGTTAGCCTGATTTCTATCTGTGTTTTGACAGCAGCGCGGTATTTTGACTTGTGACACTTTTTACTAGTTGGTCACATTGCCAACTAGGGATTTTTTGTTTGAAATGTAATAAGAAAAATTAGAACATGATGCAGAATCCAATTGGATTGCCTCAGTTTGCCAACTGAAAGACAAAAAAAGAACCTGTGGATTTCTATCAGTGTTTTGACAGCACCGCGGTATTTCACTTTTTACTAGTTGGTCACATTGCCAACTGGGGATTTTTCGTTTGAAACTGAAGAAAAAAAAATTAGAGCACGATACAGAATCTAATTGAATTGCCTCAGTTTGCCAACTGAAAGACAAAAAAAAGGACCTGTGGATTTCTATCAGTGTTTTGACAGCACCCCGGTATTTGACTTTTTACTAGTTGGTCACATTGCCAACTGGGGATTTTTTGTTTGAAACTGAAGAAAAAAAATTAGAGCACGATACAGAATCTAATTGAATTGCCTCAGTTTGCCAACTGAAAGACAAAAAAAAGGACCTGTGGATTTCTATCAGTGTTTTGACAGCACCGCGGTATTTGACTTTTTACTAGTTGGTCACATTGCCAACTGGGGATTTTTTGTTTGAAACTGAAGAAGAAAAATTAGAGCACGATACAGAATCTAATTGGATTGCCTCAGTTTGCCAACTGAAACACAAAAAAAGAACCTGTGGATTTCTATCAGTGTTTTGACAGCACCGCGGTATTTGACTTTTTACTAGTTGGTCACATTGCCAACTGGGGATTTTTTGTTTGAAACTGAAGAAGAAAAATTAGAGCACGATACAGAATCTAATTGGATTGCCTCAGTTTGCCAACTGAAAGACAAAAAAAAGGACCTGTGGATTTACATCAGTGTTTTGACAGCACCGCGGTATTTCACTTTTTACTAGTTGGTCACATTGCCATCTGAGGATTTTTCGTTTGAAATTTAATAAGAAAAATTATAACATGATGCAGAATCTAATTGGATCGCCTCATTTTGCCAACTGAAAGACAAAAAAGAACCTGTGGATTTCTATCAGTGTTTTGACAGCACCGCGGTATTTGACTTTTTACTAGTTGGTCACATTGCCAACTGGGGATTTTTTGTTTGAAACTGAAGAAGAAAAATTAGAGCACGATACAGAATCTAATTGGATTGCCTCAGTTTGCCAACTGAAAGACAAAAAAAAGGACCTGTGGATTTATATCAGTGTTTTGACAGCACCGCGGTATTTCACTTTTTACTAGTTGGTCACATTGCCATCTGAGGATTTTTTGTTTGAAATTTAATAAGAAAAATTATAACATGATGCAGAATCTAATTGGATCGCCTCATTTTGCCAACTGAAAGACAAAAAAAGAACCTGTGGATTTCTATCAGTGTTTTGACAGCACCGCGGTATTTCACTTTTTACTAGTTGGTCACATTGCCAACTGGGGATTTTTTTGTTTGAAACTGAAGAAGAAAAATTAGAGCACGATACAGAATCTAATTGGATTGCCTCAGTTTGCCAACTGAAAGACAAAAAAAAGGACCTGTGGATTTATATCAGTGTTTTGACAGCACCGCGGTATTTCACTTTTTACTAGTTGGTCACATTGCCATCTGAGGATTTTTCGTTTGAAATTTAATAAGAAAAATTATAACATGATGCAGAATCTAATTGGATCGCCTCATTTTGCCAACTGAAAGACAAAAAAAGAACCTGTGGATTTCTATCAGTGTTTTGACAGCACCGCGGTATTTCACTTTTTACTAGTTGGTCACATTGCCATCTGAGGATTTTTTGTTTGAAATTTAATAAGAAAAATTATAACATGATGCAGAATCTAATTGGATCGCCTCATTTTGCCAACTGAAAGACAAAAAAGAACCTGTGGATTTCTATCAGTGTTTTGACAGCACCGCGGTATTTGACTTTTTACTAGTTGGTCACATTGCCAACTGGGGATTTTTTGTTTGAAACTGAAGAAGAAAAATTAGAGCACGATACAGAATCTAATTGGATTGCCTCAGTTTGCCAACTGAAAGACAAAAAAAAGGACCTGTGGATTTATATCAGTGTTTTGACAGCACCGCGGTATTTCACTTTTTACTAGTTGGTCACATTGCCATCTGAGGATTTTTTGTTTGAAATTTAATAAGAAAAATTATAACATGATGCAGAATCTAATTGGATCGCCTCATTTTGCCAACTGAAAGACAAAAAAAGAACCTGTGGATTTCTATCAGTGTTTTGACAGCACCGCGGTATTTCACTTTTTACTAGTTGGTCACATTGCCAACTGGGGATTTTTTTGTTTGAAACTGAAGAAGAAAAATTAGAGCACGATACAGAATCTAATTGGATTGCCTCAGTTTGCCAACTGAAAGACAAAAAAAAGGACCTGTGGATTTATATCAGTGTTTTGACAGCACCGCGGTATTTCACTTTTTACTAGTTGGTCACATTGCCATCTGAGGATTTTTCGTTTGAAATTTAATAAGAAAAATTATAACATGATGCAGAATCTAATTGGATCGCCTCATTTTGCCAACTGAAAGACAAAAAAAGAACCTGTGGATTTCTATCAGTGTTTTGACAGCACCGCGGTATTTCACTTTTTACTAGTTGGTCACATTGCCAACTGGGGATTTTTTTGTTTGAAACTGAAGAAGAAAAATTAGAGCACGATACAGAATCTAATTGGATTGTCTCATTTTGCCAACTGAAAGCCAAAAAAAGGATCTGTGGATTTCTATCTCTGTTTTGACAGCACCGCGGTATTTCGCTTTTTACTAGTTGGTCACATTGCCAACTGGGGATTTTTTTGTTTGAAACTGAAGAAGAAAAATTAGAGCACGATACAGAATCTAATTGGATTGTCTCATTTTGCCAACTGAAAGCCAAAAAAAGGATCTGTGGATTTCTATCTCTGTTTTGACAGCACCGCGGTATTTCGCTTTTTACTAGTTGGTCACATTGCCAACTGGGGATTTTTTTGTTTGAAATTGAAGAAGAAAAATTAGAACATGATGCAGAATCCAATTGGATTGCCTTATTTTGCCAACTGAAAGACACAAAATGGACATGTGGATTTTGATCTGTGTTTTGACTGCACCGCGGTATTTCATTTTTTACTAGTTGGTCACATTGCTATTTGGGGATTTTTCGTTTGAAATTGAAGAAGAAAAATTAGAGCACGATACAAAATGTAATTGAATTGTCTCATTTTGCCAACTAAAAGATAAAAAAAACCTGTGGATTTCTACCAGTGTTTTGACAGCACCGCGGTATTTCACTTTTTACTAGTTGGTCACATTGCCATCTGGGGGTTTTTCGTTTGAAATTTAATACAACATTAAAATTTGATTCAGAATTCAATTGGATTGACGGATTTTGCCAACTCAAAGACACAAAAAATCTGTGAATTTCTACTTGTGTTTTGACAGCACCGCGGTATTTCACTTTATACTAGTTGGTCACATTGGCAGCTAGGGATTTTTCGTTCAAAATTTAATAAGAATGATTGCCTCTTTTTACCAACAGTAGGACAAAAAAGAATCTGTGGATTTGGACGTGAAAGTTTGGGGAAAATTGAGCCATCTTCACGCCAATTTCCGATTTTTCATGGAAATCCGAGCGTGGGTCACTTTTTCCGGCAAAAAGGTGTGAATATGGAGCAGTGATTTGTCCGAATCACGCTCGGCTTTATGCCTCTTCCGCCGGAAATGAGCATTCCGCAAAAACGGTGATCGTAGAATAAGGTCCGCTCTAATGGTACTTTGATGCTTCACGTCCTCAAGTGGCATTAGCGACACGAAAAATGCATTCCCACGCATCAAGCACTAGAAAAATCAAAGGAAATTCCATAGGGGCAGTGATCAGATAAGCAAAGCGACAAATATAAGATAATTGGTGCCCCAGTCAATAACGCATTTTCCGATCCTCGGCACAAGACAGAGATGAAGAGTGCGGCGTCCACGCACCTCGCACGAGCTGAAAACAAGGCCCTCGGAGCGACGAAGAGGTCTTCGAGAGAGACAAGACGAGGGCAGCTGCACGCGCTGGCTTTGCCACAGGTGGCCTAAGTGTGGGAACGAGCTAGCTTCTGAGTTTCCCACGATCAGAGTTGGGCTTGCGACCAGCGCACACCTGGGCCGCCTATAAAAGCTCGCCCTACCATCTCCCTCTTCATTCAGAGTCTACAACTCGCCTAGTGCAGTGCTCAGTGTTATGTCGTACGAAATGCTATCAGTCGAAGATCCTCAACCCATCTCGCGTACTTACCAGTACCGCAAAGTCATGAAGCCGATGCTCGAGAGGAAGAGAAGAGCTCGCATCAACCGCTGTCTCGATGAGCTCAAAGAACTCATGGTGACGGCGCTGCAAAGCGAAGGGGAAAACGTCTCCAAGTTGGAAAAAGCTGACATCCTAGAGTTGACGGTACGACACCTCCACAAGCTGAGAAGACAACAGAGGCTCTCTGCAAATCCTGTTATCGATGCCGACCGATTCCGGGCTGGGTACACCCATTGTGCTAATGAGGTGTCGAGGTGCTTGGCGTCCATCCCCCACGTGGATGTACAACTTGGTACCAAACTCATGACCCACCTGGGGCTACGTCTCAACGAAATGGACAAAGTGTCGCCTCTAGTGATACAAGTTTCCACACCGTACACACCTCCAGGTTCTCCAATACCTGAGACCACCAATGTGTATTCGATGCCTTTGACACCGGCGTCCTCCACGTCGTCACGAAGAGCACCTTCTCCTGATCAGCCAATGGATTGCACCACGGCGGGGCTACTCAAAGTTGCGCACAAAACTGAAGATGTGTGGAGGCCGTGGTGAACACGCTGTACATATTTTTCATGTCTCACGACGTCTTTCACTTGCTCAATTGCTTTAATATTAAGTTAGAGAGGATGATCTCTTTATAAACAAGCTTTAAATTTGTTAGATTTTGTGATATTTATATAAGTTGGTACCTGTGATTTTGTAAGGCTCTTTCGATACTTGAATCAAAATGTGTGCCTTTAACTCTTAAGATTTTTTATGACCTTGTATTGCAAGCATTACTGTGATACATGTTTGTATTTTTGATATGAAATACTTTGAGAATAAATACGACTGTTACATAAACTTACTTCTGATTTTTATTTGCGCGTAAACACATTTGGCGCCTTTTTTCCGCCAACAGGTGGATGAATCATCGATACGAATCTGGTCCAAGTCCAACAAGATTCTGATTGGAAAACTTCCATCATAGTCCAATAAAGTTGTTGGAAAATTTTCGATTACAGAGACGATCATAAAAACATTTCATAGAACACATGTTTTGTGGTACTTTCGCAACTTTTTATTTGAATAAAAGTACCACCCACAAAAAGGAATCTGTAAAAACTTGCAGGATTATCGACGAGGTGGCGCTTATTTTTTCACAAAAATTAGACTTTTTCAATACAACACTCGTGTATTTTATAAGTAAACTTTTGGACTTTAAATTTATGAAATTTTCACTGACGGAGGCTCCCTCTCACGTTAGGAAAGCTAGTGATTTTAACACACATTTGAATTTTACTCCATAGATGGCGCTATAAAAACTGCAATTGCGCAGATTTCTGTAAAACGAATTAAAAATTCCTGTAAAATGAAGGGTGAGGAATTGATTTGTTTTCGCAAAAAGAATACAATTTCAAATAATTAAAATTTAGGTGCGAGTTCTAAAATATGAAAACTAGAGTCTGAATTATCCAATTTTTTCAGTTATTTATTTCAATTCTAAAACTCTGTCAGTGATTCAAAAAAACTATAAATTCTCCATGGAAAGTAAATTAAAAATGATTAGGTAATCCCTCAATACAATGCCGCCAACCTATTAATAGCAAAATTAGCGAACTAAAATAAATCAAGCCAAGCTGAGTCAAAATAATCGAACTAAGAAGATCTCCAAATACTTCAAAGAATATTGTGCGTCTTCTAGCATCCACGGAGTTAAATGCTTTGGAGAAAACAGATCAACCTGCGAAAAGTAAATAAATAAAAAATCCCTAAACAAACTACCAAAATATAATTTCAGAGTGTGGTGGGTGCTTTTATTTACATTATGTTTATCAGGATGTTCTTTCATGATTTACAAAATCTACGAAAAATACGAGACGAGTCCTGTTATTGTCAGTTTTGCCACGAAAGAGACACCCATTTATAACATTCCGTTTCCTGCTGTAACTATTTGTCCGGAAGTCAAAGCGGAGAGGAAGAAATTTAACATGAGTGCAGTCGTTCAGAAGAACCAAATTGGAGAAAAATTGACGAGTCTAGAGTAAGTAGAGGAGCAAAACTGAAGAATAATTTCACGTTTTTTTAGAAAGAGAGTTTTTCCACACGTGTCAACAATCTGTGAAGAGTTTTTTGAGGAGTTGGTGGATAACAGCGAAGATAGCGACATCTTCGCCGCTTTGGACGAGGTAAGAACTCGCTAGTAACACTCCTTCAAGATTTTCTTGTAGATCAAACCCGACTTCCTCGCCTTCCGTTGTAGATTCCTCGGGAAAGACTACGATTGTGAAGACATCCTCACCCCCGTTTTTACCGACGAAGGAATCTGCTACTCTTTCAACATCTTAGACCGCGGCACATTTACAACGACTTCATGTAAGTGTTAAAAAAACCTCAACTTTCCTTCAATTAACCGATTCAGTTACCACTACAAAAATTATCACAAAGTGGACAAAGACATCCGTGCGTGGAACATGGAGGATGGTTACCTGGTGGACTTCCCCGAGGTTTACCCCAGACGAGCTTTCTTCGCCGGAGCGACAAATGGTTTGGTTTTGCATCTAGGTACCCAAAATGACGATTTAGATTTCACGTGTAACACCATCCAGGGGTTCAAGGTTGTTCTTCATTCTCCTGTTAGAATCCCGCGGTTAAAACAGGATTTCTTCCGTGTTCCTTTGAATCACGCCGTGCTTGCGGTGGTCCATCCCGTCGTGGTGACGACGTCTCAAGCTGTGAAACGCTACGATGCGAAGAAGCGGGATTGTTATTTTCCTTCGGAGCGAAAATTGAAGTATTTCAGGACGTATTCGCAGCAGAACTGTCATTTGGAATGTTTGACCGCGGCGATGTTAAACCGCTGCAACTGCGTCGGATTCTTCATGCCGAGTATGTTCCCTCAGGATTATCCCAATCTCAATACTTTTTCCAGGAGATAACACTACGAAAATCTGCGACTCCACAAGACAGGAGTGCATGAAGCAATCTGAAAGAATGCTACAGATAGAAACGGATTTTACCAATTCTGTGGGGTGTAATTGTCGGCCGATTTGTACAGATTTGAGCTACAATGCGGAGACTTCGCAGACGCAATGGAATTGGAAAACAACTGAAGACGAAAAGTGAGAGTCTCTGTTTTGTTACCAGTAACTATGAGTCTTTTCCAGGCTACACGTATCCAGTTTGACTCTCTACTTCAAGTTCAATCATTTTATAGCCTCAGAGAGACAGGAGTTGTACGGTCCGGCGGATTTTGTGGCAAATTTTGGGGGGCTTCTGGGACTCTTCACTGGGTTTTCTATCTTGTCGATGATGGAAATCATTTATTTCTGCAGTGTGAGGATTTGGTGCAACAGGAGATTGCATGGAAACTGGGCTGGCAGTTAGACGTATTGTTGGTTGCGTATACAACATATTTTTTTATTTGAATTATTGATAAACAATCAGACTTTGCGTGTAATAGAAATAAACAAAACGTAAAATAGAGCGTGTTTTTGTTTCCCACAGGAAATGTCGTTCTAGCGCTTTTAATTAAAAAATTATAAAATAGAAATGGTGGATGCGCCGGTTCATTTAAGTAATTACGTAATTGTAGTGACCTATTTTATCTCTTATTCCCACGGGACTGTCACGCAACACGCCCGTTCTTTCCCCCAAAACCTGTTAATAGTCCCGAAATGTTGGACGACTTCGTCAGCGTCGATTTGCAGTTCCCGTCCACCTGTCCACCCTCTCAACCCCCAAGTATGTTATCCAAAGCCACCACTTACTTCCGGGAGTACTGTGAGGCTACCAGCATCCACGGCTTTCGGTATTTTGGGGAGAAACGAACTCTTTGTGAAAAGTAAGTCTAAATTAAACGTAACACTAATTCCCTCAGGATCTTTTGGTTTGTGGTCTTCATCATCTGTTTGATTCTCTGCGCGGTTTTCATTCTCTCAGTGTATGAAAAGTGGGACCAGAGCCCTGTTATTGTTACTTTTGCTACTAAAGGAAAGCCGATTTCTGATATTCCGTTTCCGGCAGTGACGGTTTGCTCCGAGGCGAAAGTTAAAAAAGAGGTTTTGGATTATCGGGATGTTTTTAACAGGAAGAAGAACGGGGAAGTTTTGAGCTCGCAAGAGTGAGTATAACTTTGTATTCATATTTTTAAAAAGTTTTCGGATCTACAATTTTCAGAAACATGTTGAAACTAATTAAATCCTGAAATTTCACTGTTATAACGTAAAAAGTACCAGAATTACAAATTTTTATTTAAAAAAAAATACTACGACTATATTTTTAATTCGTTTACAAAAAATTTTTAAGACTCCGTTTTACACTACAACTTTCCATTTTGGTGGAGTTAAAACACTTGTCAAAATTAATAACATTCCTAAATTTTGTTGTTATAATATGAAAATTACCTGAATTCAAATTTTTATTTTAAAAAATTTGAAATTTTTTGTTCGTCCACTAAATAAAAATTTCTAAAATCTGTGTTTTTTGCACTACGAGTCTCCAATTTGGTGGAGTTACTACTTGTGTTAAAAATAATAAAATCTCCAAATTTCATTGTCATCGTGCGAAAATTACCAAAATTACAAATTTGTATTAAAAAAAATTTGTTGACTAAATAAAAATTTCTAAAATCTGTGTTTTCTGCACTACCATTTTCCAATTTGGTGAAGTTACTACTTGTGCTAAAATTAATGAAACCCCCAAATTTCGTTCTCAAAGTGTAAAAATTACCAAAATTACAAATTTTTATTTAAAAACAATAAAATTCCTAGTTTGTTGACTAAATAAAAATTTCTAGAATCTGTGTTTTTGCCACATTTTCCCATTTGGTGGAATTAGAACTTGTGTTAAAAATAATAAAATTTCCAAATTTCATTGTCATCTTGTTAAAATTACTAAAATGACAAATTTTTATTTAAAAAAAATGAAAATGAAATTCTTAGTTTCTTGACTAAATAAAAATTTCTAAAATCAGTGTTTTTTGCACTACCATTTTCCAATTTGGTGAAGTTACTACTTGTGCTAAAAATAATAAAACCCCCAAATTTCGTTCTCATAGTGTAAAAATTACCAAAATTACAAATTTTTATTTAAAAAAAAATAAAATTCCTAGTTTGTTAACTAAATAAAAATGTCTAGAATCTGTGTTTTTGGCACTACCATTTTCCAATTTGGTGGAATTAGAACTTGTGTTAAAAATAATAAAATCTCCAAATTTCATTGTCATCTTGTTAAAATTACTAAAATGACAAATTTTTATTTAAAAAAAATGAAATTCTTAGTTTCTTGACTAAATAAAAATTTCTAAAATCAGTGTTTTTTGCACTACCATTTTACAATTTAGTGGAGTTACTACTTGTGTTAAAAATAATAAAATACCCAAATTTTATTGCCATAGTATGGAAATTACCTGAATTATAAATTTTTATTTAAAAAAACTGAAATTTTTTGTTTGTCCTCTAAATAAAAAATTCTAAAATCTGTGTTTTTTGCACTACAATTTTCTTATTGGATAAAGTTACTACTTGTGCCAAAAGTAATAAAATCCTGAAATTTCATTATCGTAGTGTAAAAATTACTAAAATTACAAATTTTTATTAAAAAAAAAAATGAAATTCTTAATTCTTTGACTAAATAAAAATTCTAAAATCTGTGTTTTTTGCCTTCTTTTTTCAAATTAGTGGAGTTACTACTTGTGCTGAATGAAATAAAATCCTCAAATTTCATTGTCGTTTTAAAAAATTTATTGAACTTTTAATTTTTAAAAACCTGCGATTTGAAAAGACGTATCAAGCAACTAATTTTTATAAATATAAATAGAGAGAATTTTCTTGGAACTCTGGCATACATCTGCAACTACCGCGAAGATTTCAACTACTCTTCCGTTTCCTCCAATTCAAATTTCTTGGACACGCTACACGAAGTTACCCCTCAGTTTTCCGTAATTAACTGCAAGTACATGGGAAACACCTACCCCTGTGAGGAACTCTTCACCCCCATAGTCACCGATGAGGGTTTCTGCTACACTTTCAACATGCTGGATCGTACAGAAATCTACAACGACAACGTGTAAGTCTCTTCATTGTTAAAAACTCCAAATCCACGTTTTGTAGCGTTCATTATTTGAATTTCCACCATGTCAACAAGACCTCGGATATGTGGAGCATGGAAGACGGTTACAAAGAGGAGGCTCAAATTGAAACTTATCCAAAACGCGCTCTCTTACCAGGAGCCCGCCATGGCCTCGAATTCGAACTAACAACAGAAAACGAACTGGATAAGTTTTGTCGGGGCTCAGTTCAAGGCTATAGGGTGAGTTTGAAGAATTTTAGTCTTAGTTTTTAGCTGTTGTTTCACGCTCCCATGAGGTTACCACGACCGAGTCAGGAGTATATTAGAGTACCGTATGACAGAGCGCTGAGTGCTACTATTAGTCCGAGCCAGATTATGACTTCGGAGGCTGTTAAAAATTACCCGGCACAGAAAAGACAGTGCTATTTTCCTCTGGAGAAAAAACTCAGGTACTTTAGGACGTACAGTAAATCTAACTGCAACACCGAGTGCTTGACTAACTTCACGCTGAAGTACTGCCAGTGTGTTCTTTTCTACATGCCAAGTACGGGTACGTGGTGACCTGGTGACCATTGACCACATCTTCTTGTAGGGGAAAACAATACGAGGATTTGCACCGCCGCAGATTACGATTGCACCCAAGAAGCTGAGGGTAAGTCCACACTCATCCCACCACCATCTCAAAGTGTTTTAGTTGAACTTCAAAATCTTCGTTTGTACAACCGCATCGTCCTCAAGCGAAAGAACGCCTCTCTTTATATCAAAGAACACATTTGTCACTGCCTCCCGATGTGCAGCGACATCGAGTACAAAGTGGGGTCGTCACAAACCCTCTGGCACTGGTACGAAGAACTCGACAGTGAAGAGAATTCAATACGTCATGGGTCCAAAGTTAGAGCTTACTTCCTCAAGGGCGATTTCATCGGTTCTGATCGAAATGTGTTGTACGGCCCCACAGACTTCCTGGCGAATTTCGGGGGGCTCCTGGGGCTCTTCACCGGATTTTCGGTGCTGTCACTAATGGAAATTTTGTACTTCTTGAGCGTGCGTCTCTTGTGTAATGTTAGATTGTTTGGCAGTTGGGCTGGAGAGCTAGTTTAACGAATCAATCGCAAATTTGTCAACACGTCTGAAATTAGCGCCTGGCAGAGTTCCAACAAACTGATTAAAAGACATGAAATTAGCAACAGATTTATTTATTTACCCGTCCATTTTCCGTACAATTTTATATTGCAACAAACTCGCACTGTTAGAAAATAAATAATCTCCATGAAGGACAAAATAGAAAATCCTGTAAACAGACTTAAGAGTCCCCCAAAGTTGGCCAAGAAGTCCGTGGGGCCGTAGAGCTCATTTCGTTCCGAAGTAATAAAATGATTGAACTTGAAGTAGACAGTCAAGCTCGATAAATGAGTGCTAAAACAAACCACAGATATAAAGAAGACTGTCTTAGTTCTTAGTCGTACTTATTCCTCTCAATCTTCTCTTTGTTCCAATTCCAGCTCGTCTGTGACGACTCCGTGTGGTACGTCAGATCGGTGCACAGCGGCATGCAGTCACAAGCAGCCCCAATCTCCCTCTTCCTTTCAAACTTGTAATGAATTTCCTCAGTTTGTAAAATAATGTCTGCGTTCTTCACACACTCGTCATCTCCGTTGGTGCAAATCCTCGTCGTCTTCTCTTCTACAACGTTCTGGTAAAGTAAATCACCACCAAAATAGTCGATAATCATACTTGGCATAAAGAAGCTGACACATCCACACCTCTGAAGAGTAAAATTCGCCAAACACTCCAACTGACAGTTCAACTGACTGTAACTCTGAAAGAATTTCAGTTTGCGCTCAAAGTGAAAACAACAATCTCTTTTTTTAGTTGGGTACTTCTTCACGGCTTCAGAGGTATTGATCATGACCGGTTTGACCGCCGTCACCACCGCCTCGTCTAGTGGTACTCGAAAGTACTCTTGTTGGAGTCGTGGAAGCCGCATCGGCGTGTGGAGAATCACCTCAAAATAAATAATTACTTTAAGAAGATAGTACTACACTATGGTACTCTGTTGCCTTGGATTGGTTTGTCTTTAGGGGACGATAACAACACTATTAAACCGTTGGAGGCGCCAGATAAAAGAGCCCTCCGTGGGTACGTGTCTTTGGAATCATTCAAGTACCCCTCGATGGTCCACGTGAGAGACTTCTCAGTAGCTGAGTGGTACCCTTTGTATTGGTCACTGAAACGGCGATGTTAGTTTGTGGATTTGAATGTGTAGGGTTTACACCAAGGGGGTGAAGATTTGACTGTGGTCTAGGAGGTTAAAAGAATAGCACACTCCTTCGTCTGTTATAACAGGGAGGAAGATGTCGCTGCAGTTAAGTGGTGTCCCCATAAACATGCAAGGATAGACATGATCCAAAAAACTCTTCTTCTTCAAGGTTTGCTCAAAATCTTGCTTCTTTGTTTTAGTCTCGGGACAAATAGTAACGGCAGGAAACGGGATGTTATAAATTGGCGTTTCTTTCGTGGCAAAACTTACAATAACTGGACTCTTTTCGAATTTTTGGTAGATTGAGAAAATCATGAAAGAGCACCCGCAGAGACACGCTCCAAAAATGACAGCCCACCATAGTCTTAAATAAATAAAAGTCTCATTACAATGGTGTTGGTAAGTTTATATAACTACCTCTCAAAAACCGAGCGTTCTTCGCCAAAGTACTTGAAACCGTGGATGCTGGTGGACTCACAATACTCCTTGAAGTAGCCACCACAAGTTGTCTTACGAGAAGACATGGTAATTACTGGTTGGTCGTAAAGAACTCATCGCTTTTATGCTCTGAATGTTTATCGTGGCAAAAATAGGTCGTAAGGAAATGGAGGAAGAACGATGAAGTTTTATTGTAGTCAGTTGATAAAAATTGATGAATCAGAAAAAGCGTTTTTCAAGAATTTAACTAAAATAATAAATACGGTTGGTTTAACGAGGTGTTTAATAAATTATATCTGGCGCACTGCCAAGAACAAGTAACGAATTAATTTTGTTATTGAGGTTTTCAGTTTTTGGGGGAAAATTATAGAAGTATAAACTTTGTGAATTATTTCTCTTATCTGGCCCTCGGTAACTGTGAGACTAATTCTTGAAAATTTAATTTTGCATGTTGTCGAAATTAAATAGAGCCAAGCTAAGACATACTATGAAGACTTGTTCTATCTTTAGATGCAATATTAAAATATTAAAATAATAACATAATAAGGTCGTAAATGTTAAATTCGTCTTGAAAATAAAAACATATTTTCTAAAATCCGCCCCTGTCGCTTAAAAAATTTGGGTTTTCAGACAAATAATAAGCAAGTCAAAAATAGTTTTAATTTTTTCAAATTTTATTGCCCTAGCATTAAAACTACCAAAATTACACGTAAGATAAAAAATATTAGGTCTACAAAATAAAAATTTATGAAATCCGTTTCTGTTCTCTAAAAAATTTGAAATTTTTGACAGACAATAAACAAGTCAAAAACAGTAATCTGGCTCAATTGCATTGTCGTAATGTCAAAACTACCAACACTATACGTCCGAATTTAAAATATTGGAAATTTTTGATCCGTCTAGAAAATGAAAATTTCTAAAATTCGTCCCTGTTGCTCAAAAAATTTTGGATTTGGAGAATACAATGAACATGCCAAAAATAGTAATCTCTCCAAATTTCATTCTTTTATCATCAAAACTACTAAATACAAATTTCTAAAATCCCTCCCTGTCGCTCAAAAAATTTGGGATTTTAGACGAATACTACACATTTCAAAAGTAGTAATCTCTTCAAATTTCATTGCTTTAGTGTTAAAACTATAAGAATTATACCTCCGAATAGAAAATATTGAAAATTTTTAATTCGTCTTCAAAATAAAAATTTCTAAACGGTTGCTGTAGCTTAAAAAAATTTTGATTTAAAGCATACAATAAACATGCCAAAAATAGTAAAAAAATTACCAAAATTACACGTCCGAGTGAAAAAAATTGGAAATTTTTCTTCAAAACAAAAATTTCTAAACTCTGTTTCTGTTATTCAAAAAAATTGGAATTTGAAACAGACAGTCAACTAGTCAAAAATAGTGATCGCTCTAAATTTCATTGTTTTAGCGTCAAAACTACCAAAATTACAAGTCCGAATAAATAAATAAAAAATTTTGGCTTGTCTTGAAAACTAAAATTTTTATAATCCGTTCCTGTTGCTCAAAAAATTTTACATTTGGAGCAGAAAATAAACAAGTCAAAAAAAGCAACATCTCCAAATTTCATTGCGCTACCATCAAAACATCCTCTTATCCGCCTCTAGGTACCTGTAAGACTTTCCAAGAAAATTCAAATTGAAAATCTGTCTGTCGTCGAGTAGTTTCAGTAAATAGAATATGAGAAAAATAATAAATGCGATTGGTTCTACGAATTACAACAAAAACACTTTTAGAAATGAAGTAAACAACAATAAATGGCACTAACACGCATCCATTAATTTTTAATTTCAACCTTCATTAAATACACATATCAAACTTAATTAATCACAAAACTGTCACACTTAAACGCACTTCCAAAATGCGAGTTCAACCTTTCCCACCCCCAAAAATCTCCGATATTATTAAAGGCTACTTTCGCACTTATTGCAGCATTTCTAATATACACGGTGTCCCCTATCTAGTTTCAAAATCAAGAACTGAAAGGTGTAATACTTGGAATCTTTGAATTCTGTTTTAAGTAGACATTTCAGAGTTGTGTGGGCCGTTTTATTAACAATTTCCATCGTTTTCTGCATCTTCATGATTTCGAAAATCTGGGAAAAGTACGAAAGAGATCCAATCGTGATAAGTTTTGGAACTAGAGATTTTTCCATTCATCAAGTACCGTTTCCTGCGGTTACGATTTGTCCAGAAACGCAGTGTTCGGACTACAAGTTTAACTACAGCAGCGTTTATTATCAATTCTATGAGGATCCGACAGTGGTGTTAAATGAAGAGTGAGAAAGTATTCACATGACTGCTGATGGAGTTATTGAAATTTTATAGTTTCAAGAAATTTTCTTATCTGGAAATGGTGTGCAATAAAGATAAAGATGAGTTTTTAACCAGTGAGAAAACCATAGAAGATGACTTCTTCACACTTCTGGGAGAAGTGCAATATGACTGTGAAATTACCTGTCTGTTTCTTGGGGTTTCCTGTAAACAGTACATAAATCCCATCATTACAGAATATGGCATTTGCTACTCCTTCAATATTCTGAAGAAGGACGATATCTTCAGAGACGACGTGTAAGTAATAAAATGAACCTTTTTTTATTGTTTTAGAATCTTTTTCCATATATCTGAGAACGCCAGCACTAGTGTCTTCAAGACAGATATAGGCTACAATGACAATACTGATGCCTTTGTCTATCCCCTAAGAGCACACAAAGGGGGTGTGGACGAATCTTTGTTCTTCGATTTTTTAACCGAAATTCCCGACAGGACTTCGCGGTGCAACTCAGACTTTGAAGGCTTTAGTGTAATTTTCTTCTTTTTTACTAGTGTTACTACATGTAAGTTTGCAGATTTTCATTCATAGTCCTTTGGAAATCCCCCGTTCTCCAGACCATTACATTACCAACATCCCTGATAATAAAAGACTTGTGGTGAAAGTCGAACCCGAAGTAACAATGACATCTCAAGAAGTCAAAAACTTCAACGCTGATAAAAGAAAGTGTTACTTAGGCCACGAGCGCGCGTTGAAATTCTTCAGGTACTACACGCAAAACAATTGCGAATTGGAGTGTGTGGCTAACTTCACTCTTAGAAAATGTGATTGTATTCCGTTTTACTTACCCCGTAAGTTACTTTTCATTATTTTCTTATTCAACATAGAGACGTTAGGAATGAAAGGTGATAAGATCTGTGGCAGCGGCAACGCGAACTGTGTTTCTGATGCCAAAAACGAGATAATAAAAGACGAATTGATTAAAGAAATCACCTACAAAAAAACTGAATGCGATTGCCGCCCTTCTTGTACTAACTTGCAGTACAAGTCTGACAGTTCACTTCTCGTGATGAATTTGAAAAATGATCCTGAAAGAAGGTTTGGGGGTTGTCTTTGTTATTTCTTTAGTTTATTGAGGATTTTAGTTGGAATAATCCATCAGCGACAATTTTGTTTAAAAGCAAGCAGTTTATGATCGTTGAGAGGAGAGAGTTGTATGGAGTCTTTGACTTCATATCGAATTTTGGAGGACTTTTGGGGCTGTTTCTTGGATTCTCTTTAATATCTTTGATAGAGATTGTGTACTTCTGTGTTTGGAGGGTGTTATTCAATAAGAAGACCTAAAGATTAAGTTCTAATAAAAATAATAATAAATGTTTTCGTTCTACAAAAGAATTTGACAAAAATATTGGAGTACTAGTCAACAAATTTAGGAATTGCTGGCTGCTACTGAAAACTTTAATGGGTCATAACTCAGTTATTTGTTGACGTACGTAAAAAACGAAGACAGTTTTGAATTTGAATTCTGCGTGAAATTTAACAACTTAAATTTACTTTACAAATAAATAAAATATTAATCAAAATCTGTTTTCAAGTCTTTTTGGAGTGATTTTCAACTTTTTTCAGGAGAATTTATTTAATACTGTTGAGTTATACATCAATTGCAAAAAAACAGCTTGAGATCTATCAACTACATAAATCTCAAATTGCTAGGTCAAATAATTTAGGGGTGACGATCAAAAAAACAAAAAAGTAAAATTTTTTATCGTTTGCTATCCGAAAATTTAATCAGTCATAACTTTTTGTTTGTTGTCGTACTTGGATTGTGAGTACGAATTTAAAATCTGAGTAAAATTGTGCGTAAAATGAGTACTAATAATTTTTTTTCTAAAGTGGAATGGCCTCCTGTTTAAGAATCTGAAGTCCGTTTCGCGCCATCAAGTCCGGATTCAGAGATATTCTTAATAAATTAGGTTTTTAGGTTCTACTGTACAAAAATTAATTTTCTTTAGTTTTTGCACTACGAGTCTCCAATTTGGTGGAGTTACTACTTGTGTTAAAAATAATAAAATCTCCAAATTTCATTGTCATCGTGCGAAAATTACCAAAATTACAAAATTGTATTAAAAAAAATTTGTTGACTAAATAAAAATTTCTAAAATCTGTGTTTTCTGCACTACCATTTTCCAATTTGGTGAAGTTACTACTTGTGCTAAAATTAATAAAACCCCCAAATTTCGTTCTCAAAGTGTAAAAACTACCAAAATTACAAATTTTTATTTAAAAACAATAAAATTCCTAGTTTGTTGACTAAATAAAAATTTCTAGAATCTGTGTTTTTGGCACATTTTCCCATTTGGTGGAATTAGAACTTGTGTTAAAAATAATAAAATCTCCAAATTTCATTGTCATCTTGTAAAAACTACTAAAATGACAAATTTTTATTTAAAAAAAAAATGAAATTCTTAGTTTCTTGACTAAATAAAAATTTCTAATATCTGTGTTTTTTGCACTACCATTTTACAATTTAGTGGAGTTACCTACTACTTGTGTTAAAAATAATAAAATCCCCAAATTTTATTGCCATAGTACGGAAATTACCTGAATTATAAATTTTTATTTAAAAAAAAACTGAAATTTTTTGTTTGTCCTCTAAATAAAAAATACTAAAATCTGTGTTTTTTGCATTACCATTTTCTCATTGGATAACGTTACTACTTGTGTCAAAAGTAATAAAATCCCCAAATTTCATTATCGTAGTGTGAAAATTACCAAAACTACAAATTTTTATTTAAAAAAATGAAATTCTTAATTCTTTGACTAAATAAAAATTCTAAATCTGTGTGTTTTGCTTTACCTTTTTTCAAATTAGTGGAGTTACTACTGGTGATGAAAAAAATAAAATTCTCTAATTTCCTTAAATTTACTTTACAAATAAATAAAATATTAATCAAAATCTGTTTTCAATTTTCAAGTCTTTTTGGAGTGATTTTCAACATTTTTCAGGAGAATTTATTTAATACTGTTGAGTTATACATCAACTGTAAAAAAACAGCTTGAGATCTATCAACTACATAAATCTCAAATTGCTAGGTCAAATAATTTAGGGGTGACGATCAAAAAAACAAAAAAGTAAAATTTTTTATCGTTTGCTATCCGAAAATTTAATCAGTCATAACTTTTTGTTTGTTGTCGTACTTGGATTGTGAGTACGAATTTAAAATCTGAGTAAAATTGTGCGTAAAATGAGTACTAATAATTTTTTTTCTAAAGTGGAATGGCCTCCTGTTTAAGAATCTGAAGTCCGTTTCGCGCCATCAAGTCCGGATTCAGAGATATTCTTAATAAATTAGATTTTTAGGTTCTACTGTACAAAAATTAATTTTCTTTAGTTTTTCTTGGAAACTTGCAAATTTATGAAATTGCTCGACAGTGTTTTAAAATCTAATTTAATAAGCTTTTTGCAACTACATATAAAACTTATCGCTAAAGTAACTACTTTCTATGATATTTTTTAATTTTACGAAAATTTTATCTGCGGCAAAAATATTATCTAGATTGATACGAAAACGTTTTCAAATTTCTTTAAATTACAAAAAAACTCGACCAACAACTTTTTAGCAGTCGCTGTATAATTATTAATAGCTATTTATTTGAGAAGGATATTAAGTAATTCATAATGAACGAGGACGTTACTTGTTAACGTCCGAGTTTTTTATGAATTACTTAATATCCGTAGTAAATACAAAGCTTTATCGAAACATGGACGAGGGTGGCAATGTTACCACTCAACAGTTCTGCAAATTTCCAATTTTTGACGGAAGTTTTGAACGCGATGAAACAGCGAGAAAAGCATTTTCCAAGATATTTTATGTTAGAATTAATATAAATAAATGCAGATCTTCAGAATGTTTTTAATTTTGGTCTTTGGAGTTGCTTTCGTTTGCTTAAAAACGTTGAATATTATGGATTAATGGCAACTGTGCTATTATGAGACGGTAACTATGCTATTATGAAACAGTAACTATGTTATTATGAATTATTTGTATCATCACTATTATGATGTACTTTACACGTAAGCATACAATGGTATTAGGTACATCTTAATGTTCATGTTTCGATAAAGTTGATAAACAAGTCAAAAGAAGTAAAAGTTTTTGGGTTAAAAATAAAAATTTCTAAAAAATTTCTGTTTTATGCTTTTTTTTTGTAAGTTACTAGGGTTGATTAACAAGTCAAAAAGCGTAAAAACTCAAAATTTTACTGCTTTAGAATAAAAACTGTTAAAGTTACGGAAGTTAATAAAAGACACGTAAAGTTTTGGGGTCGCGTTAAAAATAAAAAATTCTAAAAATTTCCTGTTTTGTGCTATATTTTTGTGTTTTATAACAGTTGATAACCAAGTCAAAAGGGGTAAAACCTTAAAATTTTACCGTTTTAGAGTAAAAATTGCCAAAGTTACAAAAGTTAATGGAAATCACTGAAAGTTTTTGGGTCGTCTTGAAAATAAAAATTTCAAAAAATTTACTTTTTTGCGCCAATTTTTTGTTATTTACCACTTTTGATAAACGTGTTGAAAGAAGTAAAACTTCTAAATTTTACTGTTTTAGAATGAAAACTGACAGTGTTAAGAAATTTAATAGAAAAAAATGAAATTTTTTGTGTCGTCCTGCAACTGCAAATTCTGAAAAATTTTATTTTTTGTGCAATTTTTTTGTAAATTACTACTATTGATAGTCAATTTGTTGAGTAACAATTTAAGAGTTCTATGCAAAAAAAGTCAAAAAGGGTTTAAAAACCGTCCATTTTTCGAAATTTTCATCAGTTTTGTATGTATTTATGTAAAAACGGGCTCGGATTTAGAATCAAAACACAGTTCAACTTAAAAAATTACTTTTTGTCTAAAATTTGAGTAAACAAAAACAAACTTGAGAATGGTAAACAAAATTAATTAATACATACCATCATAATTATCATGCTATTATTGATTTTTGTTTTCAACCTACATAACACCCTCAATCAATAAACAAAAAATTGTTTGTATCAAATTGATCACACAACCGTTCCCACTTATATTTATTTATTTACGCGACTCACAAATGCGAGTTCACACTGTATCACGTTCAACAATGTGCGAATCCACCAAAGACTACTTTCGTACTTATTGCAAAATTTCTAATATACACGGTGTCCACTATCTAACTTCAAAGCGATCGAAAACTGAAAGGTACTCTTAATTTTTCCCATCTTCTTTTAAACAGACATTTTAGAGTTGTGTGGGCTTTCTTATTAACACTTTCCATTTCTTGTTGCGCCTTCATGATTTCAAAAATCTGGCAAAAGTACGATCGAAATCCAATCGTGATTAGTTTCGGAACTGAAGACGTTTCAATTCACGAAGTGCCGTTTCCTGCAGTTACCATTTGTCCGGAAGTGAAGTGTGCAAGCTCCAAGTTCAACTACACTGCAGTTTATTACAAATTAAAAGACAATGTGACAGTTTCTGCAGAAGAGTGAGATAGGCTTGGTACTATTGTACAAACTTATTGAAGTTTTGTAGTTTGAAGAAGTTTTCTTACTTAACAATGGTGTGTGAGGAGGAGGAGGAGTTGCGAATCGGTGAGAAAACCATGGAAGAAGACTTCTTTACACTTTTGAAGGCGGTGCAATCTAACTTTCAAATCTACTGTTCGTTTCTTAGTGAAACTTGTTATGATGCTATGACTCCCATTATTACAGAAGAAGGTATTTGTTACTCCTTCAATATTCTGAACAAGATGGACATCTTCAGAGACGACGTGTAAGTAACAAATTGAATCTCTTTTGATTTTGTTAGGATTTTTTTACACGACTCCGAGAATACCAGCGTTAGTGACTTTAAGATAGATGTTGGCTACGATGGAAATACTGATGCTACTGCTTATCCTCTCAGAGCTCATACGGCTGGTGTTGAAGAAGCTTTGTTATTTCAGTTTTTAGTCAAAGATCTGGAGAGGGACTTAGAGTGTAATTCCTACATTGATGGCGCCAGTGTAATTTCTTTCTTTTATGTGATTTTGACTTCATTTAGTGTTGTAGATTTACATCCATAACCCCATGGAACTCCCTTATTTCTCGTACCATTACCTTACTAACATCCCTGACTTCAAAATGCTTCAGATCAAAGTTGAACCAGACGTGATAATAACATCTGAAGACGTTAAACATTTTAGTGCTGATAAAAGAAAATGTTACTTGAGCCACGAGCGAGCTTTGAAGTTCTTTCGGTTTTACACCCAAAGTAACTGTGACATGGAGTGTTTTGCCAACTTCACCCTTAACAAATGTGATTGCATCCCTTTTTTCTTACCCCGTAAGTTACCACTATTCTTCGTTTTCTTGTTCTGTACATAACGATATTAGGACTGGAAGGTGATAAAATCTGCGGCGGTGGAAGCAAGAACTGTGTTAGTGAAGCTAAAAACTCAATGTTGGACGAAGAAATGAGAAAAAAAATTGCCAAAGAAAAAACAGTGTGTGATTGTCTCCCTTCTTGTACCGACTGGAAGTACAAATCCGAAAGTTCTCTACTCGAAGTGGATTTCAAGAGATTTTTCAAAAGGAAGTTTGACTCAGTTTTTGATAAGTATGTTTCAAGTTTGAACATCTCCATTTGATGAAGAGTTTCAGTGTGACTGCTTCAGCGGCGGCAATTGCCTTCAAAAGTAGTCAGTTTAGGGTAGTTGAAAGGAAGGAGTTGTTTGGAGTTTTCGATCTTATATCGAATTTCGGGGGGGTTTTGGGGCTGTTTATCGGTTTCTCGATCATATCTTTGTTGGAGATTGTGTACTTCTGCACTTGGAGGGTGTTTTTTAATAAGCAGTTGTATGGGAGCTGGAATGGGGAGAATAAGAAGCTCGGGAGAAACGGAAAAAAGTAGGAGCATTGGAAAGTCATTTTTAAAGAATTTTGCTCTGCCAGGTCAAGACTCAGAGATATTTGTAAAATAAGTTTTTTAAATATTCCGCGTACACTTTTAATTTCATTAGTTTAGCTTAACAACATGCAAAATCATTAAACTCTATAATATAGCATTGAAATAGATATTTATTATATAAGAGTGTAAGGACGCAAATTATTCACGACAAAAATCGTAGATCGAGAGAATAAGATTTTTGGAGTGAATAATTTGTCCTTACACTCGAATATAATACTAGATTTTATCCAAAACCCCTGTTGGTTGCAATTAAGGCATTAAAAAAATTGTCGGAAGTGACAGCAGTGACAAATTTTTAGCTTGCATTGTTGTCATGGAAATGTTTCATAATTTTCTTTAAAGTGTTTAGAGAGTAAAAGAGTACTTTATTTGTCTAAAATGAGTGAATAAAGTACTACTTTATTAGTGCATTTTGGATAAAGTAAATTTTATTTTCAAGACGACCCAAAAACCTTCAGTGTTTTTCATTAAATTTTGTAGCTTTGGCAGTTTTTACCCTAAAACAGTAAAATTTTGAGGTTTTACTCCTTTCGACTTGTTTATCGACTGTAGTAAATTACAAAAAAATAACATAAAACACAAATTTTTAAGAAATTTTTATTTTTAAAAATGCCCAACAATTTTGAATGTTTTTCATTAAATTTCGTAACTTTTTCTATTAAATTCTACAACACTGTCAGTTTTCATTTTAAAACAACAACGCTTGGAAACTTTTTTTCCTTTGACACGTTTATTAAGTGTCGTAAATAACAAAAAATTTGCATAAAAAGAAAATTTTACTTTCACAACAACCAAAAACTTTCAGTTTTGGTCAAGATATTTGAGAAAAATTGATGAAAATTTCGAAAAACGAAGGATTTTTAAAAACATTTTTCGCATAGTACTTCACACACACTCAACAAATCAATTAAATATAAAATAAATAAAATTTTGAGGTTTTACTCTTTTTGACTTGTTTATCAACTGCAGAAAATCACAAAAAAAATTCATTAAACAGAAATTTTTATTTTCAAAACGACTCAAAAACATTCAGTGTTTTCCATTAAATTCCGTAACTTTGGCAATTTTTACCCTAAAACAGTATAATTTAGAGGTTTTACTCTTTTCGATTTGTTTATCAGCTGTAGTACACTACAAAACAATAGCATAAGACAGATTTTTTTTTATTTTTATTTTTAAGACGACCCATAAAATTTTAATCATTTCATTAAATCACTAAAAACTACTTTATTTTTTGGCACATGAGATCAGTTCAAAAATATCATAGCTTATTAAATTAACTTTCCAAAACACTAACGAGCAATCCTATAGCTTTGCAAGGTATCAAGAAAATGTAAAAAAAAATAAATTTTTGTTCAGTAGAACCTCTAAAAATAATTTTTCAATTGTGTGTCTTTCCGATCGGAAAATTAGTCGGAATTTCCGAATTGTCTTACAAAATAGCAGTTTTCCGAAATATTCAAATTTTACTAACATTTCGATGACAATTCGTGACGAGTAAAAATATTTTCGAATTTTGGAAACGTCTTACAAAATAACTTTTTCAGATTTGCAATCAGGAGGTTATTATTTCACGTTATAAATGACTTTTCACTTCTCCGAACTATTTTTTTTTTCAATATTTGTTGACTAGTGTAATTTGGTTGATCTGTGCCATTTTTTTCTTGAACTGACTGCACCAATAATAAATTGTCAAGTAAAAAATTGCTCGTTTTTTTTTTAAATAGAAAAAAGACAATATCAAAGACTGTCCAAAAAAAAGAAGCGTTTGATGTATAGAAAAATTAAAGTAAACAAAAATGTGATCTTCGAAATAAGGAGAACAACATATATGTAATTACCATTGTTATTTCAATGCGTTTATTGATCTTTAATTTCAACATATCATCAAATTAATAAATAAAAAAATGTTTAAAAAAAATGTTTCGCAGCATTACCTCACTACCATCCCCAGCAATAAAATGTTTCATGTGAAAATCGCACCAGACGTAATAATAACATCTGAAGAAGTCAAACGTTTCAGTGCGGATAAAAGGAAGTGTTATTTGAGTCACGAGCGGGCGTTGAAGTTCTTCCGGTTCTACACCCAAAGTAACTGTGATTTGGAGTGTTTTGCTAATTTTACCTTCAAAAAATGTGGTTGTACCCCTTTCTACTTACCCCGTAAGTTGATTTTACCCTCTTTCTATTCTACATGAAAACGCTAGGAATGGAAGGCGATAAGATATGTGGCGGTGGCAGCGCGGACTGTATTGTTGACGCCAAAAACTCAATGTTGCAGAAAGAAATGGTAAAAAAAATCGTTAAAGAACAAACAGAGTGTGATTGTCTCCCTTCTTGCACCGACTGGAAGTACAAATCCGAGAGTTCTGTACTCGAAATGAATTTTAAGAAGCTTTTTCAAAGAAAATTTGACTCGGTTGTTGATAAGTATGTCCCACTTTCGGAGTTTTCCAATTCATGAAGAATTTCAGTGTGAGTGCCTCAGCGGCGGCGATTGCGTTTAAGAGTAGCCAGTTTATGGTGGTTGAGAGTAAAGAGTTATATGGAGTATTCGACCTCATTTCGAATTTCGGAGGGCTTTTGGGGCTGTTTATCGGGTTTTCCATCATATCTTTGTTGGAGATTGTGTACTTCTGCACTTGGAGGGTGTTTTTCAATAACAAGTTGTATGGGAGTTGGAATGGGTACGATAGGAAACTCAAGAGGGAAGGAAAAAAGTAGGAGACTCAACAACAATTTGTCTTTTTTGTGTTTTTTTCTTGGTCTGGCTGAGCTGACTGCACTAGTAATAAATTGTCAAGTTAAAAATAGCATAAAAACCTAGCATAAAATCAATAAATAAAAATAACTTTAATGTTAACGTAACGCAGAATAGAAGATTTTAGAAAACTTCTTGATGATGAAGAGTTCTCAGTTTGCTTACAGCCCAAAACTAACAGAAAATTTTACAAAATTTTTATTTTTGGCGAAAAAATTATCTAGATTGATACAAAAACGTCTAAATTTGAATTATAAATACTCGACCAAGAACTTTTTAACAGTTTCTGTAGTAATTTCGTCCAAAATTTGAGTAAACAAAAACAAACTTTAAAAAAATAATAAAATTATTTAGCAAGTACCACCACAATTACCATGCGCTTATTGATTTTTATTTCTAACCTACAAAACAATCCCAATCAATAAATAGAAATTATTTGTATCAAATTGGTCACACAACAGTCTCCATTTAGTCTTATTTATTTACTCGACTTCACAAATGCGAGTTCACCCTGTGTCACGTTTAACAATGTGCGAATCTATCAAAGACTATTTTCGTACTTATTGCAACATTTCTAATATGCACGGTGTCCACTATCTAGTGCGCCAGTGACTTTAAGATGGATGTTGGCTACGATGGGAATACTGACGCTGCTGCTTATCCTGTCAGAGCACACACGGCTGGTGTCGAAGAAGCTATGTTCTTTAATTTTTTAGTCGACGACCCGGAGAGAAACTCAGAGTGCAATTCGTACATTGAAGGCGCCAGTGTAATCTCTTTCTCTTATACGATTTTGACTTTATTTAATGTTGTAGATTTACATCCATAACCCCATGGAACTCCCTTATTTGTCGAACCATTACCTTACTCACATCCCTGACTTCAAGATGCTTCAAGTCAATGTTGAACCAGACGTGATCATGACATCAGAAGACGTCAAACATTTTAGTGCTGATAAAAGAAAGTGTTATTTGAGTCACGAGCGAGCTTTGAAGTTCTTTCGGTTTTACACCCAAAGTAACTGTGACATGGAGTGTTTGGCTAACTTTACCCTGACAAACTGTGATTGCATCCCTTTCTTCTTACCCCGTAAGTTTCCAGAATTCTGCGTTTTCTTGTTTTGTACTTAAAGACGTTAGGATTGGAAGGCGATAAAATCTGTGGCAGTGGCAGCGAGGACTGTGTTGGTGACGCTAAAGGCTCGATGTTCGAAGAGGAAATGGTAAAAAAAATCGCCAAAGAAAAAACGCTGTGTGATTGTCTCCCTTCTTGCACTGACTGGAAGTACAAATCCGAGAGTTCTTTACTCGAAGTGGATTTCAAAAGGTTTTTCAAAAAGTTCGGCTCAGTTTTCGCTAAGTATGTTTCAAGTTTGAAGATCTCCAATTGATAAAGAGTTTCAGTGTGACTTATTCAGCGGCGACGATTGCCTTTAAAAGTAGTCAATTTAGGGTAGTTGAAAGGAAGGAGTTGTTCGGAGTTTTCGATCTTATATCGAATTTCGGAGGGCTTTTAGGGCTGTTTATAGGATTCTCGATCATATCCTTGCTGGAGATTGTGTACTTTTGCACTTGGAGGATATTCTTCAATAAGAAGTTATATGGGAGCTGGAATGGGGAGGATAGGAAGTCGGTGACTAAACAATCATAATTTGGCTTATCTGTGACTGCAGCAAAAATAAAGTGTCAAATTAAAAAAATTATGTTCTGGAAAAGTGGAGAGTTATTTCTAAAGTAAAATTTAAAGTCCGCTTAGCTTCATCAGAACCGGATTCAGAGATATTCTTGCAAAATTATTTTTTTAGATTCTACAGTACCTACAGGGTCCGCCAACACTAAACGCTATTAATTATGAAGCCATAAAAATTATTTTTTTTGTACATGCTTCAAATTGAGGTAATTAGTTTTAATCTAGTGCTAACCATATGTGATTTAAACGCTAAAAACTACGTTTTTCAAAAATCAAAATTGTAAAATCGGTGGCAAACCTAACCCATTATGTTTGTTTTATCGGCAAAAGCATGAAAAAGAAATCAAAATGTGAATTAAAAATGTGGTAAAAAGATATTTAATAATTCTTAAAAATAATTTCAATTTACAATTGTTTCGAAACCGTAAACAGCCCTTTAGGTAATTCATTGAAAAAATTGAGATCTTGCCCTTTTGGCGCACAAATGCATTGCTATCTAAAGCAAGAAACATTAAAACATTTTTGAATTAAACTAAAACTTTTTTATTTCTCAAATATCTCGGCAAAAACTAGTTCTCTCAACGATTTCTACAGTTCGTAGAAAAGCTGATTTAATTACCTTTCCAATGATATATTAGGTATAGAATTTCATAATCGATTTTGCAAGTTGTTAAGTAAAACAAAAAAAACAGAAGTAAAAAAACTTATTTTATAGATATCTTTGAGCCTTGACCTGATGTAGCAAAACGAGGTTCGAATTTAGAATGCCATGCTGCTTAAGAAGTAGCTTTTCAGTGCTCCAGTACAAATTTCGTTCTAAATTTATTGACAAATGAATTAGCTCTGTTTTTCTACGGCCATTACCAAAAATTAAACCACTAAATTTAACATTTAAATATGGAAAGAAAAAATGAACAAAAGAGACTCAGAGGCGAAAAGAAGCACTAGATGAGTAAGAAAATTGAAGTACTCTTCAGTAAACAAAAACATTCTCTTAAAAATAAGTAGAAATGCATTAATGTAATTACCATTGTCACTACAATGCGTTTATTAATTATTTATTTTAACCTACACAACAACAAATCAATAAATAAAAAGGTGTTTAATAAGAAACTAGTCATATAAGTGATTGATGACTTAATTTTCACATTAAATCTTCTACTTATTTGATTAAGCAGATAAAATGCTTTAAACATTTCCGCGTTGCTATGGAAACAAAGCTATTATAGCATACGGTGTCGAAATGGTCTATTTTAGTACATACGACCTTTTAGTGGTTACACTAGTAAAAGCTAATGCTAATAGCATTAGTTTAAACTTAAATTTTATTATTAAATGTAGAAGTAATTACTTACAAATTTGGTAGCACTAGCATGTTCTACTTATTATTAATATTGTCCACGCAGACGCTAATCGCTCGTTCGTGCCTTAACCACTTTCAATTATTAATCGCCTTTATTAACAACCGAGTTTATTAAATAATTAAATTAAAAATAATATCAAATCAATAAATAAAAAATGTGTTTTTTATGAAATTGACCACGGATAATCGAACGAACATCCTTGCACGAATAATCCGCACTTAGATAATCGAGGTTCTACTATATGTATATACTAAAATTAGTATATTAAAACAACGAATTTCATAAGGCAAATTTTAAGGTACAAATCCAAGTTTATAAAACGAGCGGCAAAGCTCTATGGATGAGTGCCTTAATGGCCCTATAAACGAGGTTTTTATTTCATTTTTTCTAATTTGTTCTTGTAACAGAACTATTTTCGCTATTTTTATATTCGTTTTTAGTGCTATAATATCCCATTTCAATGCGAAATGTTATAATAGATTTGTTTCCATAGCAACGCGGAAAATGTCGTCTGCACACTGTGTTTCCGGACAAATCGTAACAGCAGGAAACGGCACTTGTTGAATGGAAAGAACTTCAGTTCCAAAACTAATCACAATCGAATTTTTTTCGTACTTTTGCCAGATTTTCGAAATCATGAAGACGCAACAAGAAATGGAAAGTGTTAATAGAAGAGCCCACACAACTCTGAAATGTCTATTTAAAAAGAGTTGGGAAAAATTGAGAGTACCTTTCAGTTTTCGATCGTTTTGAAGCTAGATAGTGGACACCGTGTATATTAGAAATTTTGCAATATGTGCGAAGGTAGCTTCTGATGGCTTCGGACATTGTTGAGTTTGGTACAGAGTAAACGCGCATTTGTGGAATTAGTTAGATTATTATTAAGTAGACACAGGTGTGTGCTTCGATTATCCATGCATTACAAAAAACACACAAATGTTGGTGTAGTTTAATGACGTTTAAGTTAGTGCCGAGAGCAAAAACAAAATTACGAGTTAAAATTTTTGTCTTTGAATAGTAGTGTTCGCAAACACTAACAAAAATCTTTGAAAAAAATTCTTTTGCAATAAAAACCTTTATAATTTATTAAGAAAACTGAAAACTTAAGTAGCAGCGAAAATTTTGGGACCAAAAAAGAAAAAAAAATTAAAGCACCAATTTTTTTTGCTACAAAATTGTTCAAAAAAATTTATTCGATCAATTCTTGGTGTTGACAAAAATTACGAAACACAAAATTTCGTCAAAAAATGCTGACGCGCGTTTTGATAGCAATGCTACCATCATCAGAGCGATGATAAAACTAATAGTTTAATCAAAACAATTTATTTCCAAACACCAAATTTTGTAAAAAATGCTGACGCGCGTTTTGATAGCAATTCTACCATCATCAGAGCGATGATTAAACTATTAGTTTTATTACAATTTTTTTATGGCTACCAAAAATTTTGCTTTCGAATAAAAATTTAGATATCGAGAATTAAGGGACAATGAACGGATGGAAGAAAATCACGTTGACCTTAAAAAAGAATAGAAAGAGTTAAACCGAGTTCAAGAGTATGATAATTTAAGTGTTAAACAATTAATAACTCAATTTAGATATGGAAAACCGAAAAATAGTTACGGAAAATTCGTGTTACCAAAAACAAAGAAGTAAACAAACTAGTGTAGAAATATCAGGTCTACTTTTACAATCGCAAGCTAAACCGAAGATCTTGAACATCAAAATTTTAAAGCTTCGAATTGTTGGCTAGAAATTTTTCGCGGAAGACATGCCATTTCTTTCTAAAAAAAAGTGTGTGGAGAAGCCAACAAATAATTAACATTTAATGTTGGAATTAAAAAAAAAATGCATAAAATAGAAAACTGCCCGTTTTATACAGGTTTCACTGTAGCATCATAAATTTTATTATTAAATGTAGAAGTAATTTCTTTCAAATTTGATAGCACTAGCATGTTCTACTTATTATTAATATTGCCACTCACACGCTATCCCTCGTTCGTGCCTTAAACACTTTCAATTATTAATCACCTTTATTAACAAACTAGTTTAGTAAATAAATAAATTAAAAATAATATCAAATCAATAAATAAAAAATACGTTTTGTATTGACTAGTCACTTGTGTCTACTTAATAATAATCTAACTCCATAAATGCGCGTTTACCCTGTATCAACCTCAACAATGTCCGAAGCCATCAGAGGCTACCTTCGCACATATTGCAATATTTCTAATATACACGGTGTCCACTATGTAGCTTCGAAACGATCGAAAACTGAAAGAGTTTTGTGGGCTATCCTATTCACTTTCCATTTCTTGTTGCGTCTTCATGATTTTGAAAATCTGGGAAAAGTACGAAAGAAATCCAATTGTGATTAGTTTTGGAACTGAAGCCGTTTCCATTCAACAAATGCCGTTTCCTGCTGTTACGATTTGTCCGGAAACGCAGTGTGCAGACGACAAGTTCAACTACACCGATGTTTACTACAAATTTAAAGAGAATGTGACAGTATCTGAGGCAGAGTGAGATGGTTTCAATGATATTACAGGTAGAGTTAAGTAAATTTTGTAGTTTCAAGAAGTTTTCGTATCTAACATTGGTATGTGACGGAGATGAATCAGTGGGCCAGATAGCCACACCAGAAGATTTCTTCAAAGTTCTTAAGGCAGTAAAACCGGACTTCGAAATCTTATGTTCGTTTCTTGACCGTGCTTGTGAACCATTAGTTCCTATCATGACGGAACGAGGAATCTGCCAGTCTTTCAACATACATAATATATAATATACTATGATATAAGTTGAACTACATCGCCTAGCGTACGTGGTCAAGTCTGGATCGGGCCAGAAAATAAAGCCAAAGGTATTTTTTTTTAACTTCCACATCTCACTCGCTATCGCTCGTGCGTGCCTTAAACACTTTCAATTATTAATTGCGTTCAACAACAAACTATGTAGTTCATCAAATAAAAAAATTAAAAACAAACGTACTTAACATTAAATCAATAAATAAAAAAAAGTGTTTACTGTCAAATTGACCACACACCTGTGTCTATTTAATAATAATCTAACTAACTCCATAAATGCGCGTTCACCCTAAATCAAACTCAGCAATGACTAAAGACTTCAGAGACTACCTTCGCACTTATTGCAACATTTCTAATATGCACGGTGTCCACTATCTAGCTTCAAAACGATCGAAAACTGAAAGGTACCCACGATTTTTCCCAACTTCTTTTAATTGGAGATTTCAGAGTTGTGTGGGCTCTCCTATTAACACTTTCCATTTGTTGTTGCGTTTTCATGATTTCGAAAATTTGGGAAAAGTACGAAAGAAATCCAATTGTGATTAGTTTCGGAACTGAACCCGTTTCCATTCATCAAGTGCCGTTTCCTGCTGTTACCATTTGTCCGGAAACACTGTGTGCAGACGACAAGTTCAACTATAGCGATGTTACAAATTCAAAGAGAATGTGACAGTATCTGTCGAAGAGTAAGATGGTTTTAATAATATTACAAGTAAAGTTATTAAGTTTTGTAGTTTCAAGAAGTTTTCTTATTTAACAATGATATGTGAGGGAGAGAAAGCAGTAGGAAAGACAACCGTAGAAGAAGACTTCTTCAGAGTTGTTGAAGCAGTAAAACCGGACGTCAGAGTCTTCTGTTGGATTCTTGACCGTTTTTGTGAACCTTTAGTTCCTATCATCACGGAACGCGGAATCTGTCGGAGTTTCAACATTCTGAGCAAAAAAGACATCTTCAGGGACGAAGTGTAACTAACAAGAAATCTTTTATTTTTATTTTTTGAAGGATTTTTTTACATGATTCTGAGAACGTCAGCACCAGTAACTTCAAAATGGATGAAGGCTACGATAGGAACGCAAACCTTACAGCTTATCCTCTGAGGGCTCATAGGACTGGTGTTGAACAGTCTTTGCTTTTGCAGTTTTATTCCGATGACCCGGAAAAGAAGTCAGAGTGTAGCTCTTTATTGACCGGCATCAGCGTAATTTCTTTGTTTCTTAAAACTTTTTCTGCATGTAGTGTTGCAGATTTGGATTCACAGTCCTATGGAAATCCCTCAGTTGGCGCAGCATTACCTCACCACCATCCCGAGCAATAAAATGTTTCACGTGAAAGTCACACCAGACGTGATAATCACATCTGACGAAGTCAAACGTTTTAGTGTGGATAAAAGGAAGTGTTACTTGAGTCACGAGCGGGCTTTGAAGTTCTTCCGGTTCTACACGGAAAGTAACTGTGGCTTGGAGTGTTTGGCTAACATCACCCTCAAAAAATGTGGGTGTACTCCTTTCTACTTACCCCGTAAGTTGATTTTACTCCTTTTCTATTTTACATGAAAACGTTAGGAATGGAAGGCGATAAGATATGTGGCGGTAGCAGCGAGGACTGTGTTTATGAAGCTAAAAACCTAATGTTCGAGGAGGAAATGTTAAAAAAAATCGCTAAAGAACAAACAGAGTGTGATTGTCTCCCTTCTTGTACCGAATGGAAGTACAAATACGAGAGTTCTCTACTGGAAATGGACCTCAAGACGTTTTACGGAAGAAAGTTTGGCTGGACGCTCAATGAGTATGTTCCAATTTCGAAGTTTTTCAATTCATGAAGAATTTTAGTATGAGTACCTCAGCAGCGGTGGTTGCTTTTAAGAGTAGCCAGTTCATGGTAGTTGAGAGGAAAGAGTTGTACGGGGTCTTCGATCTCATATCGAATTTTGGGGGGCTTTTGGGGCTGTTTATCGGATTTTCTCTCATATCTTTATTGGAGATTCTGTACTTCTTTACTTGGAGGATGTTCTTCAATAAGAAGTTGTATGGAAGCTAGAATGGGAATGAAAAGAAGTAGAAGTCTCAAAAAATTATCTTGATGGTTTTTATGCACCAATAGTACATTCTGGCTTCTTTCTCTTCCTCTACCTGTTCACAGGCAGTCTAGATGTAACATGGTGTATTGTTGCTTGCCTAGCTATAGGCGTTTTCAATCCTTATTAAAATTAATGAGTCTTTCATGAAGGGTTTGAACTCTTTTTAGATTTGCAGATAATTATTTCACCCCTTTCATATGAGTAATGAAAGTTTCCACTTCAAAGAGGAGTCATCCGCATCGCCGCCGCCACCACAATTACCGGTGGCATGGAAGTAGGTTTTGATGCCGTCAGAGACTATCACGTTCTCCGCCGCCGGCCGCTTAATCATAATCATATATCACCCCATTTCCTTCCGTTGTGCGAATCTGAGTCATCGCACGCATTTCAACTGATAAAATTACACTCATTGATAACGGTGGGAAATTTCGTTTAAAGAATGATTACAGGAATTTCTATTAAATAATTAAAGGTGTAATGTTACTGAGTCACGTCGAAAATAAATAAATAAGTGAATAAACGTACAACTCGAAAGTGAAATTACTTGTAATGAAAGTAATTGAAATTGGCTATTTAGGAATAGAACTTTCGGTTTTATTGATTGGGAGTGAAAGTATTTTTGAAAAAATCGTAAATTTGTTGGAAATAGTAATCAGAGGAGATTCTTCGGCGCTCGGGGACTTTCTAATTATGTGGAATTTTATGGTAATGGGGCGAATTTACATTTTTTGGGCCAATTAGGGCCCATTTTTGGTATTTTAAGAATGCACAAGTGATGAAAAAACGAGAAAATTGTCGTGAGCTAAATTGAGACCATTTTATTGACAATATCTTATCTATTTGCACGTAAATATTTATTGAGAATACAACAAAACAAATTTCCTCATCCATCATTTTCAAATTGATGAATCATCATATCTATAAATATGAAATTTTCCAAATTTTTAAAATGGGTCTATTTTGGTCTGTAGTTTAGTAGTTTTGCACATTTAATAAGTATGATGAAAATAATAAATTTGGTTGCTAAACTGTCTAAACTAACAGAATTACAGCCATAATAAATATAGAATTTTTGAAATTTTGGTTTTGTCACTAAAATGAAAGTTTCTAAATTTCGTTTCTGTTTTGTAAAATTTTGTAATTTGGCACAGAAAATAATACTATTAAGAAGAGGAATATCTATAAATTTGATTGCTGTAGTGTCAAAACTAACAGAATTAGAGCTATAAATATACAATTTCCGAAATTTTAACTTTGTCACAAAAAATAAAATAAAAATTTCTGAATTTCGTTTCCTGTGTTGTAAAAGTTTATAAATTGGCACAAAAAATAAGTCAATTAAGAAAAGAAATATCCATAAATTTAATTGCTACTGTACTGTCGAAACTAACAGAATTAGAGCCATAAATATACAATTTTTAAAAATTTAACTTTGTCATAAAATAAAAATTTCTAAATTTCGTTTCCTGTGTTGTAAAATTATGTAATTTGCCACGGAAAATAAGTCAATTAAGAAGAGCAATGTCTTTAAATTTGAACACTGTACTGTCAAAACTAATAGAACTACAGCCATAAATATAAAATTTTTGAAATTTTAATTTCGTCAGAAAAAAAAAATTCTAAATTTCGTTTCCTGTGTTGTAAAAGTTTGTAATTTGGCACAAAAAATAAGTCAATTAAGAAGAGAAATATCCATAAATTTAATTGCTACTGTAATGTCGAAACTAACAGAATTAGAGCCATAAATATACAATTTTCAAAAATTTAACTTTGTCATAAAATAAAAATTTCTAAATTTCGTTTCCTGTGTTGTAAAATTATGTAATTTGCCACGGAAAATAAGTCAATTAAGAAGAGCAATGTCTTTAAATTTGAACACTGTACTGTCAAAACTAATAGAACTACAGCCATAAATATAAAATTTTTGAAATTTTAATTTCGTCAGAAAAAAAAAATTCTAAATTTCGTTTCCTGTGTTGTAAAAGTTTGTAATTTGGCACAAAAAATAAGTCAATTAAGAAGAGAAATATCCATAAATTTGATTGCTGTACTGTCAAAACTAACAGAATTAGAGCCATAAATATACAATTTTCAAAAATTTAACTTTGTCATAAAATAAAAATTTCTAAATTTCGTTTCCTGTGTTGTAAAATTATGTAATTTGCCACGGAAAATAAGTCGATTAAGAAGAGCAATGTCTTTAAATTTGAACACTGTACTGTCAAAACTAATACTACTACAGCCATAAATACAAAATTTTTGAAATTTTAATTTCGTCACAAAAAAAAATTTTAAATTTCGTTTCCTGTGTTGTAAAAGTTTGTAATTTGGCACAAAAAATAAGTCAATTAAGAAGAGAAATATCCATAAATTTGATTGCTGTACTGTCAAAACTAACAGAATTAGAGCCATAAATATACAATTTTCAAAAATTTAACTTTGTCATAAAATAAAAATTTCTAAATTTCGTTTCCTGTGTTGTAAAATTATGTAATTTGCCACGGAAAATAAGTCGATTAAGAAGAGCAATGTCTTTAAATTTGAACACTGTACTGTCAAAACTAATACTACTACAGCCATAAATACAAAATTTTTGAAATTTTAATTTCCTCACAAAAAAAAATTTTAAATTTCGTTTCCTGTGTTGTAAAAGTTTGTAATTTGGCACAAAAAATAAGTCAATTAAGAAGAGAAATATCCATAAATTTGATTGCTGTACTGTCAAAACTAACAGAATTAGAGCCATAAATATACAATTTTCAAAAATTTAACTTTGTCATAAAATAAAAATTTCTAAATTTCGTTTCCTGTGTTGTAAAATTATGTAATTTGCCACGGAAAATAAGTCAATTAAGAAGAGCAATGTCTTTAAATTTGAACACTGTACTGTCAAAACGAATACTACTACAGCCATAAATACAAAATTTTTGAAATTTTAATTTCGTCACAAAAAAAAAATTTAAATTTCGTTTCCTGTGTTGTAAAAGTTTGTAATTTGGCACAAAAAATAAGTCAATTAAGAAGAGAAATATCCATAAATTTGATTGCTGTACTGTCAAAACTAACAGAATTAGAGCCATAAATATACAATTTTCAAAAATTTAACTTTGTCATAAAATAAAAATTTCTAAATTTCGTTTCCTGTGTTGTAAAATTATGTAATTTGCCACGGAAAATAAGTCGATTAAGAAGAGCAATGTCTTTAAATTTGAACACTGTACTGTCAAAACTAATACTACTACAGCCATAAATACAAAATTTTTGAAATTTTAATTTCGTCACAAAAAAAAATTTTAAATTTCGTTTCCTGTGTTGTAAAAGTTTGTAATTTGGCACAGAAAATAAGTCAATTAAGAAGAGTAATCTCTATAAATTTAATCGTTGTACTGTCAAAACGAACAGAATTAGAGCCATAAATGTAAAAGTTTACAAAGTTTCTGTTTGTCCAAACATGAAAATTCCTAAAATTGGTCTATTTAGGTTTATAATTTAGTATTTTTGCACATTTAATTAGTATGAAAAAAATAAGAATATCTACAAATTCGATTGTTGTACTATCTGTCAAAACTAACAGAATTAGAGCCATCACAATTTTTTTTTTTAATTTTACTTTCCTCACAAAAATGAAAGTTTGGAAATTTCGTTTCTGGAGTTGTAAAATTTTGTAATTTGACACAAAAAACAAGTCATTTAAGAAGAGTAATCTCCATAAATTTGATTGCTGTAGTGTCAAATCTAACAGAACTAGAACCATAAATATAAAAATTTTAAAATTTCGATTTTGTCACAACAATAAAAGTTTCTAGATTTCGTTTCTTGTGTTATAGAATTGTGTAATTTGGCACAGAAAATAAGTCATTTAAGAAGAGTAATCTCCATAAATTTGATCGTTGTAGTGTCAAAACTAACAGAATTAGGGCCATAATTGTAACATTTTCGAAAATTCTACTTTGGTTGTAAAATTTTGTAATTTGTCGCAGAAAATAACTCAATTAAGAAGAGAAATCTCCATAAATTTGATCCCTGTAGTATTAAAACTAACAGAATTAGAATCATGATAAAGATGAAATTTTCTTAATTTCTCGTTCGTCCAAACATGAAAATTTCTAAATTTGGTCTATTTTAATCTACATTTTTTTCTTTTGCGCAGTTAATAAGTGCGATGAAAAAATAACATCCTATAATAACTTTTAATATCCAAATTCGCCCAATAGATCGTCTATTTCTAAATATATTTATTATTGGAGGTTTAATTATTGTAATAGCTCAAGTGTTCCAAATTTCAACTGTATAGACCTTTAAATCAAATTCCAGAATAATGATTACTTCAGCGAGGTGGGACCTGCCCCACTTTCCCAAAATAGCCACTCCACTTCCTGCTTTTCATAACATTTTCTGGAACCAAATCCGCCCACACCCCTCAAGAATTTCCCACTTTCCTCTCTGCTCTAGAGGAGGTAAAGTCCCCGCGCAAGCGTCACCACGTGCTTATTTAAAATCACACTCTCTGATTCCGCTGTTTCGTCCAAGCGTGCACACCACACGTGAGTTCAAAATTGTCAGTTCCTTTTTGACGTTTTTTTGTGTTGTCCTCCAAATCTCCAGTGTACAATGCCAGCAGACGCCGAATTAAATTCAGTTTTGATCAGAAGACAAGAAATTAACGAGGCTCTTGATAATGGGCACCAGGTGAAAATCAACTATAGAGTGGTCAACATCTACACGGAGTTTCACGAGTTTTCTAGGAAGGAAATCAAACAGTATGAGGCGACTTTTAAGAAGTAAGTAGCAAATTTTTTATCTGGCTTCTTCAGTAAAACATGACACAGAAGTGAGTGTTAAGTGTACCAAGGACTGAGTCATGTGTTGATAAGGAATAAACACGTTTGTAACAAATAGCGCTAAATACGTCATTTGCAATGTAGTACGTTTATTGATTTAGTACCTAGAAAAGGTCATCGGGGTAACCTATTAATATAGTGACCTTCTAATGGATATTGATTGTCCTTTTATGGAACGGGTGGGTCCCTCTTATCACTTTCCGTGTTTTCTGTTACTTCTTTGATCTTGTTATCTCGTGACCTCACATTTTTGCTTGTTCTTTGATACCAAAGGTACCAACAGTACCTTGAGTCTTACAAAACAGTTCCATGATCACAAGTCGACCATTAAATGAGAAACTGTTTCGTCATTGAACGAAGGTGATGCGAAAACTGTTAACAACTTAATCAAGAGGAAAATCCGCGAACTCTCTCGTTTTTAATTAACATTTCTAGACGCAATAAATAAACAAACCGATTTGACATCAATCTAGCATTGAATTAAAATGCAAAAATTCATAGCTGTAACTAAATTAACATTTATTTTGTACCATCTGTGGTCACGCCCGAAGAAATTTAAGTCTGTTGGTTCCGGAAAATCGCAGGATGTCCGTTGAAATTTCGACGGTGCGGTTTCCAATTTTATAACTCATGAGAAAGCATTCATCACTTGCGATTTTTTCCCAGGGAAAGGCTTTCACCAGAAATCAATCGCTTTTATCGAAGATGCGACTTTTACTTTGTGAAAATATTTTTCTGTTTGTAGCACGAGAAGCCGTAATTTCTCGAGTTAAGAGTGTAATCGTGTTATGGGACGATTATTGCACACGTGCGTATTTCCACTTTGTTCTAATTAGGAGTGGATGACATTGGTTTCTAGAGCGGCGGAGACATGGAAATTCACTTCTGAGAGGCGGTTGTCTAGTTTTTTCGTGTTGGTAGCTTGTAGGAGGTTCGTTTTTAGGTTTGCGACCCTGATTTGTATGCCATAATACCTATTTAGATTATCGGGTGGCCGTCTAAAAATTCGCTTATAAATTCCCTTGAAATTAGTAATTATTTAGATTTTGAAGCGAATTTGAATTTTATTTTTTTCCTGCTCGGCCGAACCTTCAAATGACATTTGGTTAATAGCGGGTTGTGGTCTAAAGAATTCTTATTCTGAGAGCTAATTTTAGAATTCCACGTATTACGGCATTTGTAAGAAAATTGCATTAAAAAAATGTCAAATTTCAAATTTCCCGCTCAAAATTTTGAAGTTCTGTCACTGTAACGTTGCTTTATGCCTAAAATTTCAAAAAAATTACTTGTTTTTGTTATACATAATGTTTTCATTTTATCTTGCCAAGATTGGTACCAATTGTAATCCTATAACATTTGCTACTTCAGTTATTTTCATGCAGTGTAGCCAACGTTATTTATTTAATGCTGCAGCAATTATTAAAAATATTTCTTCAAGGTGATATCAACTTGCAAAAGTTTTTTTTTAAGTTATTAACAATTACCGGATTAGTTACTAAATCCGTTTTATCTCTACATGACTCAGACAATTTTGTAATAAAGGAAGAATGAAATAATTAGCGGTTTTTAACTAACAATTAACCGGTTCAAATTGCTATTGCATAATAATTTCACGGAAGTCTGGGGGAATTAAATTTTCTAATTTGGTGTATAAATAGCGGTAAAGTTTGTCAATAAGAGTTGTTTTTATGTTATGTGAATTGGTATTATTCACTTATTTAGGGAAATTTAATATTTAGGTTGGTAGCACCGCATTCAGATCGAACAATTGAATTTCAAATGAGTTTCTGTAAATTTTTGTAGTAACTTTTCTTAATTAGTTTGTAATTGACATTGATGCAGTAATGCCAACCATCAAAATTAAACCAACTATTCTAAAAAAAAGATGGCGGGGGAGCACAAAAAACTCTTATTTTAGTAAACTTTAATATAAATAGTACGTGTATAATAAAATAAAAATCTGGAAGTTATATTAACAGGAAAACGTAAATTCAAAATTAAGTATTCTTGTTCAAAGATTGTACCAACATGTCAGTGATGTACCAACAAATTCCCTACTCTACAGTCTTCGCAATTACGTCAATCACAGTAAAACGTGCCCAAGCACAAGAAAATACTAGCTCAACATCTGTCTAAAATCGTCCAACTTGTAGATGCTCGTTGATAGTCTACCGAAGGCGTTGAACAAAGCAACGATTTCTCCTCTTTCCAACTGAAAGAGTTTCTTCTGATTGAATTTGTGCGAAAAGAGAATCTTCAAAGCTGTGCCTAAACCTCTAGTCTGCAGTTTCCCCCAAAGCTTGCATTTATCGCAACCAACACAGTCCATTATTCTGGTCACGTTCCGGAAGTGCTCTTTAAATTCGTGCTTTAATCGCGCGGCCTGAGCACTTCCGGTGAACATGGAGGATTCGTCGAAGTGGTTTGGGAACTGTTTGACAATAGTTAGGAAGTCCTGCACTGCCATTCTAGTGTCAAAGTCTTCAGTTGAACTACCTGGAAATAAAAAAAATTAGGTTTTGGCGTCGTGGTGGTACATCTACCTGTGTAGAACATCTCTTGTTCCAAGTATGGTGCTGCTTTAGTCAAGGCGCGGAGTTCCAAGAGGTAGATGAAGTAGAGGTTGCGCAACCATTGGGGACCTTCCTCGTTGGTCGTCTCCGGGGAGAATCTCCTTTGGAATTCTTTCAGGTTTGGTCCCCATTCGCCTTTGGGGTCTTTGAGGCTCAACCCGTTGGATTGGGAGAGGAGGTAGTTTGCGCAGAGATGGATATTGATGCTGGTGTGGAGACCAGAGATCGCTCTATAGTAGACTCGTTCCTCCAGACACATACTATTGAGTTTGCTCGTGGGGATGTATAAACTATAATACGTTTTGGGTCGGAAACAATTCTCTAGATAAATCGAATTCCATATTCTATTAGCTGAAGGTCCTTGGTACCCCGTGAATCTCTCAGGATTGAGAAGAAGATCCACAAACTCCGCATCCTCATCATTCTCATCAAGAACGCAGAAATTATCATTCGCGTCATCATGAGCCGTCCACATGACCAAATCCTCTTGCATCTTCGGACTGATCGTCTTATTCAAATAGTCCAGGTCTTCACCCCCGCAGCTCTTCTTCGCCTCCCCTTTGATTCCCACAGGAACATTCTCTTCCCCACACGCCTCCACGTGGCAGTACCTCATCGCGCACTTGCTATCATCGTGCCAAAACGGACACTCTCTCTTCAGATTCACCCGGTAGAACCGGAAGTAGTCCTTCAACAGAAGACTCCTCAGACGTGGATACACCTTTATATTGTTGAAGTGGTCGACCGTGTCAATGTTACAACCGCACTCGTCGATCTTCCCACTCAATTGACAAAAACAGGAGTCCTCGATATGCGGATCGAAATAGGCCGTGCATGTTACCACCAACAATAACCACAGCTGGCTAGATCGGAACAACATCGCGTTTACTTTGGCTCATTGCGGACAAAAACGTGTGTTTTTCACTCGTGACGGATAATCTGTATCGAACGGGCAGAGAACACGTCGGCTCAGCTGTTTGGATAACGGTCGATGCCAGAGGAGAATGCGAAAGGTGGGATCGTAAATTGCGGGCGACGTGACAAATGACGGGTGCGCTGACGGAGCGTCGATAACGCGATGATACAATAAAAAAACGGAACAAAAGAGGCTCAGGTTACTTGATTTGCGATTTTTTTTGGTGTTTTGTCTGCGGTCCGGGTCAAAAGACTTACCTGGTAAAAATGCGCTTATCAGTAATTTTGGTGATTAAAGACTTATGAGTGTAAATATTATGCGTTAACTGTAATTACTTGTCGTTTTCTGATAATGGGGCTTTAAAATTCTTACTGCCTCGTTAAAATGGAAATTTGCGGTTTTCGTCCGACCTTGCAAAGGGGATTTCCATTCTTGTTGCTATTTTAAACAGTTTTAGCCAATTAATCAATTGCGAAAAAATGACACTTAATAGAAATGTTATTGTTACAGTTCTAATGCAGTGCTACCAACATGTCAAAAGATCCAAAGCCCACACGTTTTTACCAGATAAGAAAAACAAACTTTACTCTTCTTATTAGATTGTAATATCTTAATAACCAAACAAATAACACACGGAAAGTCAATATTTATCCATTTTTTAGTTCTCGAAAATTTTAGGATCCTCTTCCATTACTACTGTTTACAAGCAATTCCAAGAGATAATGATGAAAGTACATAAACTCATGGAATGCATGTAAATAAAAGGAAGGAAATGTGTTTACGATATGTGGATATCAACAGCTTCTAAAAAAAGAACCGGTCTGTGAAAACATCCGATGAGAAAAACCTCAAAGAACTAGACAAATTACTTCCACTCAACTTTATTATCTTAACAACTCTTTATTGGCTGTGCAAATTTATTAATAGCTAAAATGACCTCCACGTCTATTGAATACCAATTGATATTTATTTTTAGCCCCCTTTTAGTATGCATGCAAACATGTTTTTTGCTTGGGCCCCCACTGAGCGCGCAGGTAAAAAATCCCTGCTCCCAAAATACTTCTTCGTGGGGTGCATGCACGATTGCTAATAAAAGATTTTTATTACAGGTTTAACACAAACAAAGATGGGTTTCTGAGTCTCAGCGAGCTTAAAAGAATGATGGAGGTCTTAGGAGCCCCACAAACTCACGTTGGACTTAAAGCTATGATCAAAGAAGTGGATGAAGACGATGATGGACGTCTATCTTTCAGAGAATTCCTTTTAGTTTACCGAAAAGCACGAGCTGGAGAGTTGGAGGAAGACTCCGGTTTGGCACAACTGGCGAAATTAACAGAAGTCGACGTCGACAAAGTCGGTGTCAACGGCGCCAAAGAGTTCTTTGAGGCTAAGGTAAGCTCCACGTTTTCCAAGATTTTTTTATTCATTTTTGAGTTGCAGATACACGAACTGTCGAAGACCAGCAAGTTTGAGAGCGAAATCCGCGAAGAACAAGAGGAGAGGAAGCGGATGGAAGAAGAAAAAGCCATGAGAAGACAACAGTTCTTGGAAAAAGCTGCTATTTTTAAGTAATCTGACAAGTATTTTAGTAGACTGACATTTTAACTGTACTGCTGTATATAACTAGGTGTTAAATTAATGTAAGCGATTGTAATAACAATAACATTCGAATTTTGTGATAGATTTTACAATAAAATGGTTCAAAATGACTAATGTGTTATCAGCGAAACGTCCGGTTCTGCGAAAGACTCAGAGTGGATGTCACGTGACAACCAATACGTCAATATTTGAATTTCGAGGTAGTCGTTGCCGTGGCAACATGTCAGTGATGTTTAATGAATTCTTTTTATTACGAATATTTTAAAATAAAGCTTTATAAAAATGACTAGTTTTCTAAAAAGAGCTTTTATTAACGAATTGTCCGGTACTCCGAAAGACTCGCAGATGCCGGCTGTCACGTGGCTGTCACCTTGACAACAGAAACGTCAAACTTTGACGTGTGTCCACTTCAAACACTTTAGACTGAAATTACTCCTGAAATTGAGAAAACCGGTCGAAAATCAAAGGTACGTTTTAATTCGTCTTTATTGAACACAATTTCATCTTTTTTCATAATTGCATCAACTTTTTTTATTACCTCAAGTTGCGCAACATTACGTTTTTTCTTATCTATTTTTTAGTCAATTATGGGTGATTTCGTCCAACGCTTCCACGCCCTTCCAGGAGACATTATCAGGGAAAAGCAGCAAAACTTGTTTAAACTGTTCCAAGAGCACTCCTTCCTGAAGAATTCCCCAGAGGAATTAGATGCGATCACTGCCTCTCTTCACGCGGACAACTACTTGGAGAGGATTTTTCGTACCGATTTCTTGATTTTTTTCCAAAGGTTTGACGAGCTGTACAATGACTTCAAAAGTGGAGATCAGATCACCATAAAAAAGCTCTCTAAACACCAGTGGTTCTATGAAAAAGCCTTCAAAGAAGTCTCTCGTGACGACTTTATTAACTCTGTTCTCCCCTCATGTTCGTTCTCTCTTAAAACAACGATTTTGAAGAAAATTCCTTTGGATGATCCACACGCTGATGATATTTTTGATGGCGTTTCCCGGAAATACGGTCTTCATTTAGCCACAATTCTTCTCCCGAAATGCTCAAGTGACAAGATCCGCGACACCCTTAAGAAGTACCCGATTAAACTAACTGTGACGCAGCTAGAAGCGATTTTCCACAAAGATCCGAGTTTGATTGAAGTGTACTTGGAGGAACGCACGAAGCTGGAAGGGAACTCTCAGTTCATTGATAAGAACCCGATTTTAATTTACATTGCGCAAAAGAACCCAAAGCTCTTTTCAGAGTTGTTTGAGAAGTTCAACTTTGATACCACGTTAGGGCGACGCACCACTAAGAAGTACATTGATTCTCAAGGGGATAAAGTTTTGGGCGACAAGCTCAAATATCTTAAGATTTTAAACAAAGGGGTCACTGTTAGGAAGGTTGGGAATGAAGTATCTGAGCTCCTTTTTGAACCAGAAGTGGGGTGTCCAACACACTGGAAAGCCATCCTGCAGTACTACCCCAAACACCGACAATTCGAGGTGTTCAAAGCGTCGTACGACAAACTCCATCACGAGAAGTTTGGTGAAAACGTTGGTAACATCACTGAAGATGAACTGAGGTTGATTCCAGACGCGGGGTTGCGAGAGCAGTTGGCTCAACGGAAAAACGAGAAAAAGTACCAAGAGAACTTTTTGAAATATTACACTCCACAGGTCTGTCTCAAGGAGTTTATGGACAAAATTAACTACTTGGGCAGTGCCGAGAGGGCAAAGTATGTGGGGTACACTTTGGAAAGTGCCTTTCTTAATAATGACCCGGAAGTCTTGTTGAAGATCACCGAGGTGGTGGCGACAAGACTGAAAAACGACGATATTGAAATCCAGCGGGTTTATATTAGAACTCTGGATGCCAATAAGAAGAAGTTGGATCTTTTCGACGAGAGACACTGGAAATTTGTTGATGACATCCTTGCAGGCTTTGAAGTGAAAATAGGTTATCATTCCGACGACTCGAAGTATTTAGCCAGTCGCTTATTAAAGTTGGTGAAGAATGGTAAACCCATCAAAGACGTGGTGGCAAAAATCACTTTCTTGGGCAGTTTCATGTTTCAAAGCAAAGACAAGGATGTTAACAGAGCAGTCTTGGTCCAACTCTTGGATTTGGGTCTTCAGAAGAACAACGGCGATGATAAAGAATTGGAACGGGCGTTTTTCGACTGCGAACTGGTTCATTTTTGTAAAAACTACAATAAGAAGTACCCAGGCAATACTATTACCATCTTCCCAAATCCTAGGATCTACAAGTCCGTGCAGTATGTACTAGAACACAATAACAATGAATATGTGAATCTTCCGTGTCGTTATGGAGTTCAGCATGTCATCCACCAAAACGCGTCGCTGAGGGCGCTTTACTTTTCCAACTTCAAAACCTTCGAACGCTTGTCCAGTCTGATGTGGTTCTTACAGAACGAACCAGCCGCCCTCGTCCAATACTTTGATGAGTTTTTAAAAGCCTTCAGTGACTCGAGGATCAACTCTGCGAAGTTCTGGAAATATATCAAAAAATGTTCGCATCTTGGCCTCGACACAAGAACTGTGGAGTTCTTCCGGCAGAAACTATCAGAAGAAGGTTATAAGTCTAAGAAGAGGTTAGCCCGAGCGTTGAGCATTTTAACCCCCGTGGAGGCACACTTGGAGCTTGTCAAACGCTACAAGCCTCTGTCGGATAAAGTTGATTTGACAGACGATGAAGCTAAAGAATTGTATGAGATCCAAGGGAAGCTAGTGCGGTGTTTGCCTTTGGTGGAAGCTCCTCGCCAGGTCTTGGAAGCGACTTTCTATTTCTGCCGAGGTGATTATCTCCAGTTTGCGCTGAGTCCTCTATACAGTTCTGTGCATAAACTCCCAGAGAACGAAAGCGTGGAGTTTTTGGAGAAGTTGAGAAACTACAAAGCTGTGTCGGTGAAGAAACACGCAGCAGCACTGAGTTGTGTTATTCTCAGTGAAGACAAAGTGAAGAAGTGTTTACAAGAGTCTACTGTATCCACCTTGCTGGTGACAATGAGATACTTTTCAAAGAACCCGTCGGAGGAGCTTTGGTCTTTGGTCGAAACCAAGATCCAGGGGTTGGAAAAGAACGAGTTACCCCTCCTCAAGCCCGCTCTAAACATACAAATACCGTCCCAATACAAAAGTTGGTGTGTGGAGACGATGTGGAAGCTCCTCGACAAGCACGACGACAAAGAAACGAAGAAGCTCCTCATTCCAAAGATTGATAAGCGCGCGGTTCGTGACTTTACCACCGATTTTGCCCTCAAAATAATCAAAGAGAACATTTTCAAGTTCGAAGACGCGCATCAGGTCATTGCTAACATCCTCATTTTCTCAAAGACTCCACAGAGGTTTACTCTCTTGTCCGACATTCTCTCCGATTTGAAGAAAACTTGGAACAATTCAGCAACACGAAGAGATTCTCGCCAGAAACTCGCGTCTTTTATTCAAACAGTATTCACCACTTACATGAAGGAGGAGGAAACGAACTCGCTGTTTGTTAAAGAGTTAACTTCCGTCTTCACTTCCGTTTTTTCTTTCCGCGACGCCTTCGACGAAGTGGTGGCTGTGAGGTGCATGGCGTGGAAGAAACAAACTGAAAACTGCGCGAAAGGTTTGATTGGTTTGAACCAAGAAGTCTGCAAAGAGTTTGGTTCCTATGCTATCAGAGTGTTGCTCGACTGTTTAAATAACTTCGTTTTGAAGCACGCGTGGGTTCAATTAAACGAGAAGCTTAAGCTGTGTCATGCCATCATCAAGTATAAGGAGGAGGATTGCGACTGGTTGTTGATTTTGGGGCTGTTGCCGAAGACTGAGCCACAATTAGAAGAGACCTTCGTGTTGTATGAAGAGATTTTGAGGGCGGCAACACTGGTGGAGGATGGTGTGGTTCAAGTTCAGATGGGGTTGTTCTTGAAGAATAGCTCGCACAGTAATTCTGTTTGGTAGAGAACTGTTACTATCTTAAGAAATATATTTTTGTTGGTACTTTTAAAAGAATTATATTGAGTTTTGTTTTTATCGTTGTTTAGTTTTACCCCCAAATTCGCTTAACATGACTGGCAATTCTAATTGAAAAAAAGTAAACTATTTCTGCAAGTGTTAAAATGAGATCCCGCAAAAGAAGGCAAACACTCCTCCGTAGTGCGCTAAGAAGTTACCACCTGTGCCATTGCAATATTTCAGTGATGTTCAAGGAGTTTTTTTTATCCATTATCTCAAAACAAAGCTTAATAAAAGCGACTTTTTTTCAAAAACGAACGATTGCTGGCTCAGTTTTCAACGAATCGTCCGGTACTCTGAAAGACTCGCAGATGCCGGCTGTCACGTGGCTGTCACCTTGACAACCGAAATGTCAAACTTTGACGTGTGTCCACTTCAAACACCAGTATCTAATCTAAGTCAAACACTTTAGACTGAAATTACTCCTGAAATTGAGAAAACCGGTCGAAAATCAAAGGTACGTTTTAATTCGCCTTTATTGAACACAATTTCATCTTTTACTATTAATGCCATCAACTTTTTTTATTACTTCAAGTTGCGCAACATTACGTTTTGTCTTATCTATTTTTTAGTCAATTATGGGTGATTTCGTCCAACGCTTTCACGCCCTTCCCGGAGACATTATCAAGGAAAAGCAGCAGAACTTGTTTAAACTGTTCCAAGAGCACTCCTTCCTGAAGAATTCCCCAGAGAAATTAGATGTGATCACTGCCTCTCTTCACGCCGACAACCATTTGGAGAGGATTTTTCGTACCGATTTCTTGATTTATTTCCAAAGGTTTGACGAGCTGTACAATGACTTTAAAAGAGGTGATAAGATCACCATAAAAAAGCTCTCTAAGCACCAGTGGTTCTATGAAAAAGCCTTCAAAGAAGTCTCTCGTGACGACTTTATTAACTCTGTTCTCCCCTCATGTTCGTTCTCTCTTAAAACAACGATTTTGAAGAAAATTCCTTTGGATGAGCCCCACGCTGATGATATTTTTGATGGCGTCTCCCGGAAATACGGTCTTCATTTAGCTACGATTCTTCTCCCGAAATGCTCAAGTGCCAAGATCCGCGAGACTCTTAAGAACTACCCGATTAAACTAACCGTGACGCAACTAAAAGCGATTTTCCACAAAGATCCGAGTTTGATTGGAATTTACTTCGAGGAACGCACGAAGCTGGAAGGGAACTCGCAGTTCATTGATAAGAACCCGATTTTAATTTACATTGCACGAAAGAACCCAAAGCTCTTTTCGGAGTTGTTTGAGAAGTTCAACTTTAATACCACTTTAGGGCGACGCACAACTAAGAAGTACATCGATTCTCAAAGGGGTAAGGTGTTGGACGACAAGCTCCGATATCTGAAGATTTTGAATAAAGAGGCCACTGTTGGGAGGGTTGGAAGTGAAATAACCGAACTCCTGTTTGAACCAGCAGGGCGGTATCTAACGTACTGGAAAGCCATTCTGAAGTACTACCCCAAACACCGACAATTCGAGGTGTTTAGAGCCTCGTACGACAAACTCCATCACCAGAAGTTTGGTGATAACATTGACAACATCACTGAAGATCATCTGAAGTTGATTCCAGACGCGGGGTTGCGAGAGGAGTTGGCTCAAAGGAAGAATCAGAAGAAGTACCAAGAGAGCTTTTTGAAGTATTACACTCCACAGGTCTGTCTGAAGGAGTTTATGGACAAAATTAACTACCTGGGCAGTGCCCAGAGGGCAAAGTATGTGGGGTACACTTTGGAGAGTGCCTTTCTTAATAATGACCCGGAAGTCTTGTTGAAGATCACCGAGGTGGTGGCAACAAGACTGAAAAACGACGATATTGAAATCCAGCGAGTCTATGTTAGAACTGTGGAAGCCAACAAGAAGAAATTTGATCTTTTCGACGAGAGACACTGGAAATTTGTTGATGACATCCTCGCAAGCTTTGAAGTGAAAATAGGTTATCATTGCGACGACTCGCAATATTTAGCCAGTCGCTTATTAATGTTAGTGAAGAATGGTAAACCCATCAAAGACGTGGTGGCAAAAATCACTTTCTTGGGCAGTTTCATGTTTCAAAGCAAAGACAAGGATGTTAACAGAGCAGTCTTGGTCCAACTCTTGGATTTGGGTCTTCAGAAGAACAACGGCGATGATAAAGAATTGGAACGGGCGGTTTTCGACTGCGAACTTGTTCATTTTTGTAAAAACTACAATAAGAAGTACCCAGGCAATACTATTACCATCTTTCCAAATCCTAGGATCTACAAGTCCGTGCAGTATGTACTAGAACACAATACCAATGAATATGTGAATCTTCCGTGCCGTTATGGAGTTCAGCATGTCATCCACCAAAACGCCTCGCTAAGGGTGCTTTACTTTTCCAACTTCAAAACCTTCGAACGCTTGTCCAGTCTGATGTGGTTCTTGCAGAACGAACCAGCCGCCCTCGTCCAATACTTTGATGAGTTTTTAAAAGCCTTCAGTGACTCGAGGATCAACTCTGCGAAGTTCTGGAAATATATCAAAAAATGTTCGCATCTTGGCCTCGACACAAAAACTGTGGAGTTCTTCCGACAGAAACTATCAGAAGAAGGTTATAAGTCTAAGAAGAGGTTAGCCCGAGCGTTGAGCATCTTAACTCCCGTGGAGGCACACTTAGAGCTCGTTAAACGCTACAAGCCTCTGTCGGACAAAGTTGATTTGACAGACGATGAAGCTAAAGAGTTGTACGAGATCCAAGGGAAGCTAGTGCGGTGTTTGCCGCTAGTGGAAGCCCCGCGACAGGTCTTGGAGGTGACTTTTGATTTCTGCCGAGGTGATTATCTCCAGTTTGCGCTGAGTCCTCTATATAGTTCTGTGCATAAACTCCCAGAGAACGAAAGCGTGGAGTTTTTGGAGAAGTTGAGAAACTACAAAGCTGTGTCGGTGAAGAAACACGCAGCAGCACTGAGTTGTGTTATTCTCAGTGAAGACAAAGTAAAAAAGTGTTTACAGGAGACTACTGTATCCACCCTGCTGGTGACAATGAGATACTTTTCAAAGAACCCGTCGGAGGAGCTTTGGTCTTTGGTCGAAACCAAGATCCAGGGGTTGGAAAAGAACGAATTACCTCTCCTCAAGAATGCTTTAAACATAACAATACCGTCTCAATACAAGAGTAGGTGTGTGGAGACGATGTGGAAGCTCCTCGACAAGCACGACGACAAAGAAACGAAGAAGCTCCTCATTCCAAAGATTGATAAGCGCGCGGTTCGTGACTTTGCCACCGATTTTGCCCTCAAAATAATCAAAGAGAACATTTTCAAGTTCGAGGAAGCGCACCAGGTCATTGCTAACATCCTCATTTTCTCAAAGACTCCACAGAGGTTCACTCTCTTGTCCGACATTCTCTCCGATTTGAAGAAAACTTGGAACAATTCAGCAACACGAAGAGATTCTCGCCAGAAACTCGCTTCTTTCATTCAAACAGTCTTCACCACTTACATGAATGAGGAGGAAACGAACTCGCTGTTTGTTAAAGAGCTAACTTCCGTCTTCACTTCCGTTTTTTCTTTCCGCGACGCCTTCGACGAGGTGGTGACTGTGAGGTGCATGGCGTGGAAGAAACAAACTGAAGACTGTGCGAAAGGTTTGATTGGTTTGAACCGGGAAGTCTGCAAAGAGTTTGGTTCCTATGCCATCAGAGTGTTGCTCGACTGTTTAAATAACTTCGTTTTGAAGCACGCGTGGGTTCAATTAAACGAGAAGCTTAAGCTGTGTCATGCCATCTTCAAGTGTAAGGAGGAGGATCGCGACTGGTTGTTGATTTTGGGGCTGTTGCCGAAGAATGAGCCACAGTTGGAAGAGACCTTCGTGTTGTATGATGAGATTTTGAGGGCGGCAATATTGGTGGAGGATGGTGCGGTTCAAGTAAAGATGGGGTTGTTCTTGAAAAATAGCTCGCATAATAATTCTGTTTGGTAGAGAACTGTTACTATCTTAAGAAATATATTTTTGTTGGTACTTTTAAAAGAATTATATTTAGTTTTGTTTTTATCGTTTAGTTTTACCCCCAAATTCGCTTAACATAACTGGCAATCCTAATTGAAAGAAAGTAAACTATTTCTGCAAGTGTTAAGAATGAGAACCCGCAAAAGAAGGCCAACACTCCTCCACAGTGCGCTAAGAAGTTACCACTTGTGCTTCTTTCGCTTGAATCAAACTGCATGTTCTTGAAGAATATCGTAAGACGCGCCATCTGAATGCTGCAAAAAGGTAGAATTACATCCCCAAGACACTCCTCTTACCCTGGGTATAGTACAGTGTGGTCAGTTTTGAAAGACTCCATGAGCTTATTCCAATGGAAATCTGCTTGAGACGTTTCGACTCTATACGACAAAGAAGTGCAACCTGGTAAGCAGTTACAACCTTCTGACTCTGCTTCTCTTATCAACAACTCGTCTAGAACTCAAGAGATACAGAAATCCTCGGAGGAACAAGATTTACCTTCTGCGTCAGATATGCACTTTCTGTTAACAGCCGCACAGATCTTCCTGTTTTCTTCTTCATCTACAACATTTTTTATTGGTTGTTTCGTCATGAAGACAAACTCACGTGGCATGTTAAATCCAACGCATCCACACCTAGAAAGTGTGAAGTTAGCCAGACATTCAAGTTGACAATGCGTCTGACTGTAATGCTTGAAGAACTTCAATTGTCGTTCATCCGTGAAGAAGCACCCACGTTTGGAAGGCTCGTAACTCCTCATATCTTCAGAGACTGTTTGGAGATGTGGCTCAACAGCAACTATCACTTCTTGGTTCAATGGAACACGGAAGTAGTGACTTCTAAACCTCGGAAAATCACTTGGTTGGTGAAGATGAACCCTGAAGCCTTGCAGCGGACCTCTGCAGATATAGTCTAAGTGCTGTTGGTAGTCTGCGAGGACAACAAAGAAGCCTCTTTGAAGACCAGACGTTGGGGTTCTTCGAGGAAAAGAGTCTTCAATACTCTTCGTTGTATAACCATGAGGGGACCATCCTCGGATCGGTGTCTCAACCTTGTAATGTTCAAAAGACCTACACAAGAGATTTTGAAATTTTATAAATGGGCACTCACGTTCCACTGGTGAGGATGTCTTGTTGGGCCAACATGTTGAAGGTGAAACATAATCCATCGTCTGTTACCACTTGCGTGAAGAACTTCCGACATAGTCTTGCTTCATGCGACCATTTACAAGCGAAGAGAAGAGTGTCAAGAGAAGGCGAATATTGGCGTATAAAATTCATCACGTTCTCATAAGTTGTCGTTTTATTATCGGAGTTGGCCACGGCGTTGTCGCACAGAAGAGACGCGTCTGAAAATGTTCGCAACCTTTGAAAAGAGGATCATTTAAAGTTGTCTCTCTAATCCACAACTTACTCTTCCGGAGTGACGTTCTTATTCATAACTTGATGGTAGACATCTGTGTAGTTATAAAGAAACTGTCGAATCTTCGTTTCCGAGCAGATGGTAATAGCGGGAAATGGTACTTCCCAGATGGGTCTTGACGTGGTTGAGACGACGATGGGAGAACCAGTCCATTGACTCCACTTTTGAACAATCACAGTTGTAGAGAGACAGATTGACAAGACGATGAAAAAACACCAATACAATCTAAAGGAGTTAAATTCTGTTCTACTTGGTCTTACTTTTCGATTCTCGGAGTTCTCTCGTTTAGATGGCTAAATCCGTACATTTTGGTACTCTTGCAAAAGTTTGAGAAATCGTCTTCGTCGTAGTTCTCCATCGTGACTACGCTGGTGAAATGTAAGAAGTTGTTTTGAAGCTGGACGTGACCCAGAACGACCTACTTTTTATAAATTTCTTATCATTTTAGTTAGTGATAGCAAATTATTTCAAATGCTTTGCCAACCTCACTATGGTAGTAATCAGATTGTGGGAGCTCCGGAAGTACGAACAATTGCGTACGTTGATCATCAGGAAATGTTTTTTATAATAATTTACGAGTGCACTGTAATTAAATCTGTAATTTTCGCATTTTTCTGTGCATGCGGGTAAAAAAAGTTGCATCGTATGCTAAGTGTTTATTTTTATCATGAAATGAATTAAATAATAACGAGAACGTGCAATCAAAAAAATAGCTGCAGTTTCTTGTTCCTGAGGTCCACATTGATAAAAAAAAACAGTTTTTTTCGTGATTTAATTGGAATCCACCTTTAAAAGTTTCTTGATAAGAGAAAATGCAGCATTACAGATCAACACCAAACTCTGCACACTGCATCACTTGGCATTTCTGCATCCATTTCTGGTCTCAGTTCCTCGCCAGCTGTGAGATTTTCCGAGAAAATTCAAATTAAAAATGTCGAACAAATGGGAGCTGTCAAAATAACCAAGTTAAGACATACGTTAAGATACCTGTCCTATATTTAGACACAATAATTTTAAATAATTAATAGAATCGTAACCAAGTCGTGAATGTTAAATCAGAGTTGAAATTCTTTCTCCTGAGGTCCAAATTGACAAAAAAAAGTAATTTTTGTTTTTATTTTTGCCGAAAAAATGCAAGTCGAATAAAAGTTTTAAAAATTTATTAAAAATTAACAGAGGGTCGGATCAAAAAAACGCCACCAGATTCTTGTTTCTGAGGTCCGAATTGATGGAAAAAGTCGGTTTTAAAAAGATTTTATTTTTTGTCAAAATCGCCAAAAATCCATGAATTAACCCCTTTGGACTTTTTTTGGCGAAAAACACGAAAGTTTTCAGATCAACACGAAACTTTGCACAGGGCATAATTTGACATTTTTACATCCATTTCTGGCCTCCGTTCCTCGCTATCTGTGAGATTTTTTGAGAAAATGCAAATTAAAAATTTTTAAAATTCAATTTCCCGCGTCGAGCAATATGTCAACGCAGCATACAAGCTAGGACATGCGTCATCAGATCTGTCCAATATTTAGTCATCTTTAGTATTATATAAAATATTAATTAAGCTGTGAAACTTAAATCAGAGTTCGGATTCGTTTTTCTGAGGTTAAAACTAACAAGTTAAGTAGTTTATTGTATTTATTTACACCGAAACACGAGGTTTAAAAATGACAGCACAACATGTGTATATTTGGTTGCCTACCCACAAAGCAAATTTTATTATTAAATAAAATCATTATTAGGTTTTAAATCTAACTTTAGAGTACAGAATCTTGTTCCTGATGTCCAAATTAATAAAAAAAATGTTTTCAAAAGTTTTTAGGCTTTGATTAGACTTCAAAATTTATGTACATAACCTCTTTGATTTTTTTCGAGCAAACAGATTAAAGACCTCAGATCAACACAAAACTGTCCACACAGCTTCGCTTGGCTCTCCTGAACCCATTTCTGGTCTCAGTTCCTCGCTACCTGTAAGATTTTTCGAGAAAATCCCAATTGAATTTTGTACAAGAAATGTGCGTGCTGCTAATCTAAGACATACGGCGAAGACCCAACTTCAGACCTAATGTTTAAACAAATATTAATTAAGCAACAACCGACGCGTGAATCTCAAATCAGAGTTCAGATTCGTTTTTCTGAGGTTCAAATTAATAAGTAGAGTATCTTTCTGCTTTTATTTTTACCGAAAATCGTAATGTCGAATACAAGTTTTAAAAATTAATTAAAAGTAAACCGAGCGTCGGATCGAAAAAACGACGCCAGATTGTTGCTCCTGAGGTCCAAATTGATGGAAAAAGTTGATTTTAAAAAGATTCTATTTTTTGTCAAAATCGCCAAAAATCCATGAATTAACCCCTTTGGACTTTTTTTGGCGAAAAACACGAAAGTTTTCAGATCAACACGAAACTTTGCACAGGGCATAATTTGACATTTTTACATCCATTTCTGGCCTCCGTTCCTCGCTATCTGTGAGATTTTTTGAGAAAATGCAAATTAAAAATTTTTAAAATTCAATTTCCCGCGTCGAGCAATATGTCAACGCAGCATACAAGCTAGGACATGCGTCATCAGATCTGTCCTATATTTAGTCATCTTTAGTATTATATAAAATATTAATTAAGCTGTGAAACTTAAATCAGAGTTCGCATTCGTTTTTCTGAGGTTAAAACTAACAAGTTAAGTAGTTTATTGTATTTATTTACACCGAAACACAAGGTTTAAAAATGACAGCACAACATGTGTATATTTGGTTGCCTACCCACAAAGCAAATTTTATTATTAAATAAAATCATTATTAGGTTTTAAATCTAACTTTAGAGTACAGAATCTTGTTCCTGATGTCCAAATTAATAAAAAAAAATGTTTTCAAAAGTTTTTAGGCTTTGATTAGACTTCAAAATTTATGTACATAACCTCTTTGATTTTTTTCGAGCAAACAGATTAAAGACCTCAGATCAACACAAAACTGTCCACACAGCTTCGCTTGGCTCTCCTGAACCCATTTCTGGTCTCAGTTCCTCGCTACCTGTAAGATTTTTCGAGAAAATCCCAATTGAAATTCGTACAAGAAATGTGCGTGCTGCTAATCTAAGACATACGGCGAAGACCCAACTTCAGACCTAATGATTAAACAAATATGAATTAAGCAACAACCGACGCGTGAATCTCAAATCAGAGTTCAGATTCGTTTTTCTGAGGTTCAAATTAATAAGTAGAGTATCTTTCTGCTTTTATTTAGACCGAAAATCGTAATGTCGAATAAAAGTTTTAAAAATTAATTAAAAGTAAACCGAGCGTCGGATCGAAAAAACGACGCCAGATTGTTGCTCCTGAGGTCCAAATTGATGGAAAAAGTTGATTTTAAAAAGATTCAATTTTTTGTCAAAATCGCCAAAAATCCATGAATTAACCCCTTTGAACTTTTTTTGGCAAAAAACACGAAAGTACTCATATCAACACGAAACGTTGCACAGAGCATTATTTGACATTTCTGCATCCATTTCTGGTCTCAGTTTCTCGCTAGCTGTGAGATTTTTTGAGAAAATGCGAATTAAAAATGTCGAAATTTGATTTCCCGGCGATGAACAATATTTCAACCAGTGCACCAAGCTAGGACACACGGCGCCAACCGCGCGCGGCCTAACTTCAGACCTAATGTTCAAATAAATACTATTTTTATAACAACCACCGCCTGAATCTTAAATCAGAGTTTAGAATCATAGAGCTGCATTTTAAATTAGACGCCTACA